>CM046876.1:368242244-370642244 GCA_025667525.1 Glebionis coronaria
AATTTGAAGATATGATAGAACACCAATCCACGAAAATCTACTTCGTCTTCAAACAAGTAATAAAAACTTTTCTTCGTAACCAATGAAAATAAAACGAGCATTTATACCTTTAAGACCTAGTTGCTGTGAATAAACCAAATTCCAAACCAAAAATCTTCAAAACTTTCTGTCTGTGGATGCGAACAATGCTGTCAGTGGCTAGGGCAAGCGGCTATCATCTGTTTGTGGCTGAATAATATAATTTACTGTAATCCAATCTCCACATATCTTTGCATCTTGCGAATACAGAATATACTAAACAGTCTCCAAGCCCACGTGAGCAACATATAAACATATGTGTTGGACAAGTACTAATTGTTGTCGTCACTTGGCATATAAAATATCAAACCTCCTTTTCTCGATGTAAACAAAAAGTACTTGTCTAGCTCATAGAAACAATATACTATGCATATAAAATCCTTTCCTTGGTCCACCAAATAAAACGGTAGTACATACTAAAACGTGAACAACAATATCAAAACTCCAAATACATGTGCTATCATCCTTTTCTTGGTAAGTACCAATGCACCACTTGACGTCCTTGATACCTATGACAAAATAGATAAAGTAGTACCATACGACTTTTACATTATATATATACGGTCAAAATCATGACCATATATATTTATCACGATCTCATACATCACAATCAAGCAAATCCTAAAAATCAGCCATCAAAAGCTGCTTCCAAAACAATCACGTTCAAAAAGGAAACTAATATTATTTCTCCCTTTTTCTTTAACCATTTTGTTTCTTGTGATCAGTTTATCACGTGTACAAACACACATATTGTATTGATATTAATAGTACCAGGCTTATATTCGAAAATTTACCTCAGCAGCCTTTACACCACTTTCTTGCCAATCGAATCATAATATCCTTGGGACCATAAAACATTGAATACCAATCAACAGCTCTTTTATTCTCATCGTTTAGCCCACAATGCATCACATGATGTATTTCTTGGGGACCACATAACTTTTCTTGGATAAAGAAAGTCACGATCTAAACACAACAGCAGCACGTCTCTTTTGTCATAAAATAAATCAGATCTGGGGCCACCCGTGGATAGCAAACAGTAAACGAACAGCATATACAAACCCACGCAACAACATGAGTACATAATAGTGATCAAATGCAACCCATGAACAAAATCTCTTCTTCATCATATGTCACGGATCATCAAACTTGGGTTATACCAAAACCCTAATACGACCTGCTATTTATTGATGATCATGAACACCAGCAACCTTCTACTTCATCTCTAAACCGGATCTCATCAAACCCTAGACAAATTTAGGGTTTCAATTTGGTTTTTATTGGATCTTGCTGCTGCTTATTGTTTTAAGATACTTCAACCTGTTGTTCATCATAGATTGCTATAGAAAATCTATAGCACTAACAACCTGCTGCCTTTGACGCTAGTATAGATCCAAAACCTTAGCAAGATCTAGGGTTTCAAACACAAACCCTAAAAACAAGAGTCATTCACAGCAGCCATACGAAGCTAGCCACGTATTAAGGATTCACAAATAAAGGAAACCTACATAATCCTCTTCACAGCACTACGAATCGTCAACCTAGGGTTTATTAATGAAAACCTAAAATTCAGACCTTTAGCGACACTAATTCGGTCGCAAATCTGTCACAGATCTTGCAAACTGTCGCTAATCTGTCACTAAAACTTTCACGAATTCTGGACAGCGGCTTCACAGCAACGAACACGAATGTAACACCTTGTATCTCCTAGATATCACGAGCCTTAGGCTCTGATACCAATTGTGGAGTCTACGGATCGTTAGACTTAATGGTTAAGAACCATTTTATCTAGGATTATCAATGTTCATATGTATAAAACATAGCGGAATAGAACATTAATAAGAATAAGATGTTAACAAGATGAATTTCTCCCAAAGTGCTTGTATTAAAGATTAACACAAACAACTCTAGGCATGTATACATTAAATGTAACACCCCCAAATTTATACAACTCAGTACAGCGGAAGGACTAGTTGGTGTTACGGGATAGCACATTACTCACATCATAGACAACGCATAAAAATCGCGTCGTTTATTAATAAAGCATTTCCATTCATAAATATCAAAGTAACATCGGTCCCAAGTCATTATATTTTGTACAAAGTTTTACAAATATTTTGAATGGAAAATATTGTTTAGGTGCGGGCCATGAATTCTTGTCGTCTTCCCGAGAATTACCTTCAAGTACCTGAGATAAAACATGTTAAAAGAAAAGGTCAGCGATAACGCCGAGTGAATTCATAGAGTTTAATAAATTCCATCAATATAATATCAGTATAAAAGTATTACTGAAAATCATTTTGTACAAATCGTTTCGATAGGGCCATGAAATAGCCGAAATCATTTTATACAAATCCTTATCGAAAATCATAGTATAGGCATTTGCCTTAAAATCATTTTACGAACTCATGTCGTAAAAACATCATACAATACGTCTTACGACGTTGTATGAAAATAAAAACCGTTATATGAATATGGTTATGAAAACCAAAACACAATCATAATATCATTAGTATGACCCTGTATTGCTAGTCAGGCAATACATCGTAATTCCAAGCGTCTAGTAGTATTTCGTTAGTTTTGGATTATTACAAGCCGCATGACATTGTTAACTTACTAAACCAAACGGGTAGCTAACCCGATACCAATTTTGCCCATCTAAAGTAGCGTGTCGTCACAAATGTCACGCTATTGGAAATCTTCTCATACATAAATTCGCTTACCAATCAATGTGGCACGACAGGGATCAACCGTCAAGGCGCGAACTGGGGTGATCGTCCCCAAATAGTACTATTAAATGCATAAGCGTCTACCAACTCCCGGTAGTTCACAATTCATGCTAATGGGACTTTGAGTGACATAACCTAACTTTAATAATCCATTTAATTTCATCTATCGGGTCCATTAATCATTTATCGGGTCATACAATCGGGTCATTCAATCATTCGGGTCCAAAATCAATAAACAAACAATCGGGACAAATGGTGTCCAAACTTTTATAAAAACTAACATGTTATCTCCCTCGCGGGTTTATAAAGCATTTATAAAACATTTAAAAGAGTGCGAGGCTATGAACTCACGTTGATGTGGGAAGACAAATAATACTCGGTCTTAGACGTTTGTCCAATGACTTCATAAAAATAACATCTATGTATACATAGACAAATAATACTCGGTCTTAGACGTTTGTCCAATGACTTCATAAAAATAACATCTATGTATACATATGATGATTATATATATATGATGATCAAGTGGGTTTACATATTCTCGTTTACTCCTTTTAGTGTTATATGTCGATAACTTTTATACTAGTTTACTAGTTTTACCCGTTTACCGTGTCTTAAGCCCAATAAGCTTATTATAAGTTATTTAACTTATTTTAATCCATTTTGTACCTATATTATCAGTATTTATACTTTCCAAGTTGGGCCTAAATGGGTTAAGCCCAATAGATTCTTTTTACAAGTTTTTATCCTACTTAGTCCATTTATTAGTCCAATATGTTTATTTAACTTGTTAATGTCCGTATGCCCTATAGTTCGGGTTTTGTCGGTTTTTACTTGTTATACATGTCTATATATCAGTATATAGGTTTTATAAAGTTTTCATTAGACGGGTCCAACCATCTAAGTTTTATTTAACAAAAACGTTAATTTTACGGCAATAGCCGAAAAAGTCGTAAAAATCATGTTTATAGTTTTTATTACTTATAACATTATTTCACCACCATTTATATAATTTATCCATTTGATTACCCTTTTATATATATTTATATAAATAAGTTTTATAAGTTAGTGGGTTTTTATTTTACATTTTATATATTAAAATGTGAGTGCTTATATAATAGTATTATTCTTTAATTTCCAAAAATCTGATTTTTAACTTCATCTTCACCAAAACTACCATATCTTGAGTTATACATGGAGATAGAAGCTCAAATTTTTATCACATAAACTACATGATATTTGCTACATTTAACTCTTCTATAGCTACTGTTGAATCATCCTTTAAGTATTTTCTAAAAATCGTCCAAAACCGTAACTTCAGATTTATACCTTAAACTTGTTTTGATCATATCTCACTCATTATTTTGATTCCATTGCATGGCAAACTCTCACATGTGTACAAGACCCATAGCTTAGTGTAAATCTATTCCACTTCATCATTTTATCAGTTTATGACTTACTTATTTACTGTTTTATACAGCAATCAAATTTAACCAAGATTTTAACCTTGTTTCTTATGGTTTTTTCACCTTTTTATCCATGATTATCAACAACAAATCCCCACATAACATTTTTATCATCATATAATCATCATAAATATATACAATAGGAAATAAAATACATGTTTACATAATCAAAATAACAAGAAGTTGAGGAGGACAATCTTTATACCACCATGATGATGTAGGTTGTGATTTTGACATGGTTTTTGATGGAGAAACTTGTAGGCAACCATGACCATCTTCAAAACCATCATGCTCCATGAACTACTTGTGGAAAAATCAGCCTTGATACTCCATGGGGGAACTCCTCCTTGGATGTTATAATCACCACCATTCAAGAGAGCTTCAAGAGGGCATCAACATGTGTGTAAATAACATGAGATTTGTGGTTGATTTTGATCAAATGAGGGTGTTTAAGGGGAGGATATGGACGACAAGAATGGAGAGTATGAGAGAGTTTATGTTGGTTTTGCATGTTGTGAATGTGTTAGCTAGTTTTCATCTAGTGGTTTTTGTTTGGTGGGAGGCTTACTTTGTAAGCTACAAGTGACAAGTGTAGCTAGAAACTTGCCACCAACTTGTGATGCGGTGTTGTTATGCCGTCCCATTTTGCTAGTGGGGTGGGACAAAATGTTTTGTCCCATCTCACTAGTTTACGGGTATTCCTTGATTCTAGTTTCCTCGATTTGCGTGCCCTCGGGTCGTTTTATGAAAAACGTTTTTATAAATTATGAATCACCGTCACAAAACGAATCCAATAAAAATTGTTTCATCAAAAACGGAGTTCGAAAACGTAAATACGTAATCCTAAGGTTTCCGGTTTAGTCGTAAAGGACGTTAAAATAAAATCGTAAGTCCTAATCTCTTCTCGTAAATTTGTGAGTTTATGAACCAACACAAATTTAAAACTCCAAAATAATATTCACGGACAAATTTATTTTCTGAAATGTCGGACTGTCACCAAAGACGGTGTATGTAAACGTAGGCACGTAACGTTGAATCCTCCGGTTTAGACGTAGTCGATGCTACTCCAAGACGTAAATCCAAATTTCTTCCAAAAATATATGAGTTCATATTGTAAATTGTTTTCAAATAATATTGAGAATAAAATATCAACCATAGATTGACGGATTGTCACAGCATTTAGCCCTAAACAGGATCTTTGTCCTCAAAGATCATCTTACCTTACTACTCGCTTCTTATAGAGTTAAAGCCATGTGGGTATTTCCTCCACATTCGGTATTTTTCTCACAAGTGCAATTCATTACAATACGCGAGTTTCATCAAACATAACTACGGGAATAAGATCAGGCTTAATGTTGACTTACTTTCTCTATCCATGATGTTCACGGGTTTTTGATGAATGCAACTTTTCGCCGATCTAAGCTTTACTAAGAATAATCAGAATTTCACTTGATAGATATTCCATCAAGTTCGATTTACGAAACATAATTCACGCAGTCTTTGAAGTCCTAGGGTAGATCCAGCTTATATGCCTTTCAATCCTAACTTTTACATCATCTCAATGGTCCCAAACAACGGGGACTTATATCCCATGATTTGTCAGATCATGAATTCATCTTTCCAAGGTTAAAAATTGTGGCATAACTTCGCTACCCATTTGGTACTTCAAGATCTACATTTCACATTCACATAACCTCTTGCCCACTACCGGCTGTCAATAATCAAATCCTAATTTCAACAATCATTTCAGATCTCGCGGGTCGGGTATTTTGCAAGGATAGGTTTGCCATCATAGGAAACCTTAAACCTAAAAGACATATCCAACTCACAATGGGTGTATGTCGGATGTCTTCATCTCAACTCCTGCTTACAGATGCTCTAAGATTTAGATCCTAACAAGATTCGATCTCAATCCTAATACGATAATTATCAATGATAATCTTTCCAAAGGAAAACGATTATACGGTCTATTACCAAAGGTCAATCATTCAAACATAAAACAGCACTTATATTACTTTGTATCGTTACTTTACCTCGTCCCTTCGATTTGGGATGGTACATAGTACTCTCATCAAGGTTCGTTCTTATTGATTTCTGAGAAAATCTCTAGAAATTCGATGCGAAGCGAGGATCTTGATATAGATGATCGATACATGCACGCTATGTTTACACAACTCTTTTGCATTTATCATTAACGAGAATGATATTAGCAGATTTGGCCAGTCTGTCGACGATGACCCAAATCGAATCAAATTCAGATGATGACCTTTGCAATAGCTAGACGTTTACTAATGTATGAGGCGATGTTTGCCTTCATAATTTGCCATCAGTACAACTTCTTTAGACAAAGATACTTTTAGTCGAAAGTGACATACATATAATACTTATACTTACAAATTCCAACATAACTATATCTCATAATCCTCCATATTTAGGCAACCACAAACGGCCTTTTATACATTTAATGTCATTGTCTTCTCAATTCTAATGGTTCACATTAGCCGTGAACCCCCTTTTATTATCTATATTATCCTTTTTACAAACATCGTTTATTTTATATTGTTCGGCAATTTATTCTGCACCTTCATTATTAAGGAACACGTCCTAACTGGTTCTTTATCTTTTATACATAATGCGTCGGTATCTATATTCACTTCACATGATGATATAAGTATCATGTCCACAATTTATTCAGATATTCTTTCTATATTAAGCGTCAGTAATTACGTTCACTTTCTCCTGATGAGATAAATATCATAACTTTATTTATTCAGAATTCTTTCTTCATATTCTTTATGTTTCAGTTTCGTCTCAACTATCATTTTTATCAGTTTTTCTCAATCCGGCGTCTAAAGCGTCGTTAATTATTATAATTAATTAAATAATTATTAGTTAATTTTTATGAAGCGTAAGCGTAAAAGTTTTAAATTTCTTAGTTGAAAAGCAAAATTTGTTGTTTCAAATTTTCAGGTTATGGTATAAATGGTTTTACTCAATCCTTCTTAAGTTATCTTGAGATATACACAAACATTTACCCCTAAACAGAAGTTTAGTTAAATGGTTTCTGTATAAGGGAATAATCCCTTAAAATCCTTTGTTAAAACATTTGTCAAAACATATTTCCATTTCTTTTTGGTAAAATCCAAAGTCTTAAAAGGGCTCTTAATTTTTGAAGAGTCAATTTATATTCTATTATCCTTTTAATCACATAGTCAAATCATGTAAAGGTTCAAGTCTTTAATCATGTGTTAATTATTCAAGGTTCAGGTTTTTATTGTTCAGCCAATTCAGGGCAATCTATAATTAATTATTAACCTCATTCTTATTCTTATAAACAAACAAATAAATGGTCCTTAATGATCACGAGCATGAATTTATCAAATTACAGCCTTCACACGTGATTCACCAAATTTATGAATACTACGTGTGCATCGGTCAATCCAAACGACATCACGTGAAACTCATAATGTTCATTACAAGCACCGGATGTAGTGATTGGAATAGATAATCTCTTTCGCAAATGCGAAGTTGATGATAACCATGCTATGGATCAAATTTGCTAGAACCTTGTAAATGATCGAACAATTCTTCCATTTCGAGTTATGGATATCGTTTTCGATTGTCAATTTACTCAGTCACAGTAATCTATAAATATAAGGAAAGATAACACCATAGCTCTTCAGGATGACAGGCTTGGTATAATAAAATCTTTCTCCGACAACTTTCTCAGTTGTACGGTAATTCCTTTAATTTATATGGTGCTGACGTACAGTGCACAAGCCACAAGTGCAGCACCGGGAATATAATCAATACCAATTTCAACTTGCCTTAATGGCGAAAGTCTAGGTAATTCACCAACAAATACTTACTAAAATTTCAGATAAGATAAACATCTTTTAATAAATACATACTAGGTTCTTTCTAGATTACAATATCTATAACTAGTTCACAACCATTCATGGTATAATTCTAAGTCATCCATCAAGAATTATTTAGATCACTTTTGATAATCAACATCTTATCTTTTAGGGAAATTCTACTCGAGTTCCCATCAATTAAGACAATTTCGTCATGTCATAATCAATCAATCCATTCTACAAGCATTTCCAACTTTCCAGTTTTGTTGCCGTCGATAAGATGTGAACTTCTCAAAAGACTAATAAGAATTCATAATCCTTCACAAATTCAGGGATATATGGAGACATAACTAATCTTAAAAGAGTAAGGTCAACGCATGATCTACGCGAGAGAATTTCAAATCAGATTCAGACGAAAACATTTAATGAATATGAATATATCCCATGTTTTCATAATTTGAGTACGCATTCGAAAGCTCCTCGGATCGTTATCCAGGTCATTCAAATGAAATCAAATGATAAGAAATGATAAGAACGTCAATACATCCTGTCGGGTATCAACACTCGGTAATCAAATACTTTTCCTAAGAATCTCACTACGGGAGAATTGGTCAAGAGAGAATTGTCAATTGTCAAATAAGACAATTTCCACAGATGAGTAAATTCAACTTAGAAGAATAGATGCTACAGGCACATATGTAGGTGTCCCTAACACTGTGTCCTTATTTTTCACTTCTTGCAGATCTTATAAAATTTTAATCTTTCACAATCTTCAAAGAAAATGTAGTGTTTATTAATCAGTTTTATGGTGACTACTAATCAGTCTTGCATAGTCCAATCCAAATTGTATGTAGGCGCGCAAGTATATACAATTTCAAGATTAACGATGCAATACTCAGTTCGTCAAAATTTTATCATTATGTTTATAATAAAAACATTTTCATGCTTAATTCTTAAATAAGAATCAAGAATAAATTTACAAAGATTTTCCTTATTATTAAAACAATTGAGTTTTCCAAGGTGTTTTATAAACAAACTCATTTCGATAACAATCACTTATAAATCTTACTTTGAATAATCCTTATAGTGATGAAAATTCAATTTTTCTCAAAGGATACCGTTTTAACTTTATAAAAACAATGAGTGATCTGCAAAAGAGTGATGAAGAGTTGTTCACCAAGAACTAACTACAATATGATAGGAAATGAGCTTAGCCAAATAATCATGAGGTTCATGATCTCGATGGCACTCAAAAGAATAATCCACAACGTAACTCAATTCAAGATGAGTACTTGTTCAATGGTTGCATCACTAATGCGAACATTAGGATGAAGCAATAAAAGATAGATAAAATCGATACATGTAGAATTTAGCAATCAAAGGTAGTCTTTTCATTAATCACAAACAAGTCGAAATTGTACCGTAACACATTACGCGTCACTATGTCATACAATTCTCAAAACTCATCCTACCAACTGATATCTCAGTTAAGTTAGGGATTTTTAAAAGATACCACAATAAATACTAATCTACAAGAGTCATTAGGTGTTCCACATGTCCCAGAAGATCCATCGGTCTTAATTCAGAAGAAGACTTCTTCAATTCATTTCTTGGACACTGGGCATCCTCGTTAGTGGACCATGGCCTAGGAACAACCTTTAACACAAACCTACAATCAATTAAAACCTTATAATTCAATCACAAAACTTAACGATTTCCTCTTAACAATCTCATATTCCATACGAGTTAAATTTTTACTTTATTCAAGTTTCAACAAATTTTATACTCAATTCGATATCCTTCCTCATTATCCAATACTTACAACCTTATTCTTCGGCCTTGTAAAGGCAATACAATCTCAATATGAATCAACACTTAATTTCCAATCCTATTAGTTCTTACAACAACAATTATCAAATGAGTCATTAATATGAAATGACTTGATCATTCAACTTAGACTTCTCGGAAAGGTATTAGTGGCATGAGGCTTTTGGGTAATGGTTCCAATAACAGCCTCAAGTGCAACATTCACCCTTTCGATTTCAATTTAAGAATTGGATGACAACGAGTCAGATGACATCTTTCTAGGTGGTAACGTTTTGTCAAACTCCACTCTATAAGAAAAGATCGTCATGACATCGATATCAGATTTAATCTCGCCAATTCTTTTTCAATATCACAATCAACTAATCTCTACATTTCTACGAATATTAACCATTTGTTGGGATCATAAATATCCACAACTTGGTTTAGATCTAGGATAGCTAGAATTCCTACGAGAATAGCTTCGATTAATTTACTAGGGGATTTAGGGTTACTTGTGACAATCTACGTCGTATAAATAACTCGTATAAAAATCAAAATAATCATCAAACAATCATGTAATAAAATTACATCATATATATATAATCCAAGTTATATATATATTAAAATAACACTTCTCAGTCTTGGCCTTGTCGGTAACTCGGGAATTCTTCGGCACCGTTATAGTCAAAAGATTTTTAGACATTTTTAGAAAAATGTTTATAGTTAAAAGATTTTGAAAAGTTTTATTCAAAACCTTAGTTTTTAAAAATCTTTCGTTCTCTATAACGAGAGCTCTGATACCAAACTGTAACACCCCTAAATTTATACAACTCAGTACAGCGGAAGACTAGTTGGTGTTACGGGATAGCACATTACTCACATCATAGACAACGCATAAAAATCGCGTCGTTTATTAATAAAGCATTTCCATTCATAAATATCAAAGTTACATCGGTCCCAAGTCATTATATTTTGTACAAAGTTTTACAAATATTTTGAATGGAAAATATTGTTTAGGTGCGGGCCATGAATTCTTGTCGTCTTCCCGAGAATTACCTTCAAGTACCTGAGATAAAACATGTTAAAAGAAAAGGTCAGCGATAACGCCGAGTGAATTCATAGAGTTTAATAAATTCCATCAATATAATATCAGTATAAAAGTATTACTGAAAATCATTTTGTACAAATCGTTTCGATAGGCCATGAAATAGCCGAAATCATTTTATACAAATCCTTATCGAAAATCATAGTATAGGCATTTGCCTTAAAATCATTATACGAACTAATGTCGTAAAAACATCATACAATACGTCTTACGACGTTGTATGAAAATAAAAACCGTTATATGAATATGGTTATGAAAACCAAAACACAATCATAATATCATTAGTATGACCCTGTATTACTAGTCAGGCAATACATCGTAATTCGAAGCGTCTAGTAGTATTTCGTTAGTTTTGGATTATTACAAGCCGCATGACATTGTTACCTTACTAAACCAAAACGGGTAGCTAACCCGATACCAATTTTGCCCATCTAAAGTAGCGTGTCGTCACAAAGGTCACGCTATTGGAAATCTTCTCATACATAAATTCGCTTACCAATCAATGTGGCACGACGGGGATCAACCGTCATGGCGCGAACTGGGGTGATCGTCCCCAAATAGTACTATTAAATGCATAAGCGTCTACCAACTCCCGGTAGTTCACAATTCATGCTAATGGGACTTTGAGTGACATAACATAACTTTAATAATCCATTTAATTTCATCTATCGGGTCCATTAATCATTTATCGGGTCATACAATCGGGTCATTCAATCATTCGGGTCCAAAATCAATAAACAAACAATCGGGACAAATGGTGTCCAAACTTTTATAAAAACTAACATGTTATCTCCCTCGCGGGTTTATAAAGCATTTATAAAACATTTAAAAGAGTGCGAGGCTATGAACTCACGTTGATGTGGGAAGGCGGGTTATCGGCAATTCGTATGTACGGTACGTGCTTCAATCACGGAAACCTAGACAAATAATACTCGGTCTTAGACGTTTGTCCAATGACTTCATAAAAATAACATCTATGTATACATATGATGATTATATATATATATGATGATCAAGTGGGTTTACATATTCTCGTTTACTCCTTTTAGTGTTATATGTCGATAACTTTTATACTAGTTTACTAGTTTTACCCGTTTACGTGTCTTAAGCCCAATAAGCTTATTATAAGTTATTTAACTTATTTTAATACATTTCGTACCTATATTATCAGTATGTATATTTTCCAAGTTGGGCCTAAATGGGTTAAGCCCAATAGATTCTTTTTACAAGTTTTTATCCTACTTAGTCCATTTATTAGTCCAATATGTTTATTTAACTTGTTAATGTCCGTATGCCCTATAGTTCAGGTTTTGTCGGTTTTTACTTGTTATACATGTATATATATCAGTATATAGGTTTTATAAAGTTTTCATTAGACGGGTCCAACCATCTAAGTTTTATTTAACAAAAACGTTAATTTTACGGCAATAGCCGAAAAAGTCGTAAAAATCATGTTTATAGTTTTTATTACTTATAACATTATTTCACCACCATTTATATAATTTATCCATTTGATTACCCTTTTATATATATTTATATAAATAAGTTTTATAAGTTAGTGGGTTTTTATTTTACATTTTATATATTAAAATGTGAGTGCTTATATAATAGTATTACTCTTTAATTTCCAAAAATCTGATTTTTAACTTCATCTTCACCAAAACTGCCATATCTTGAGTTCTACATGGAGATAGAAGCTCAAATTTTTATCACATAAACTACATGATATTTTCTACATTTAACTCTTCTATAGCTACTGTTGAATCATCCTTTAAGTATTTTCTAAAAATCGTCCAAAACAGTAACTTCAGATTTATACCTTAAACTTGTTTTGATCATATCTCACTCATTATTTTGATTCCATTGCATGGCCAACTCTCACATGTGTACAAGAACCATAGCTTACTGTAAATCTATTCCACTTCATCATTTTATCAGTTTATGACTTACTTCTTTACTGTTTTATACAGCAATCAAATTTAACCAAGATTTTAACCTTGTTTCTTATGGTTTTTCACCTTTTTATCCATGATTATCAACAACAAATCCCCACATAACATTTTTATCATCATATAATCATCATAAATATATACAATAGGAAATAAAATACATGTTTACATAATCAAAATAACAAGAAGTTGAGGAGGACAATCTTTATACCACCATGATGATGTAGGTTGTGATTTTGACATGGTTTTTGATGGAGAAACTTGTAGGCAACCATGACCATCTTCAAAACCATCATGCTCCATGAACTACTTGTGGAAAAATCAGCCTTGATACTCCATGGGAACTCCTCCTTGGATGTTATAATCACCACCATTCAAGAGAGCTTCAAGAGGGCATCAACATGTGTGTAAATAACATGAGATTTGTGGTTGATTTTGATCAAATGAGGGTGTTTAAGGGGAGGATAGGGACGGCAAGAATGGAGAGTATGAGAGAGTTTATGTTGGTTTTGCATGTTGTGAATGTATTAGCTAGTTTTCATCTAGTGGTTTTTGTTTGGTGGGAGGCTTACTTTGTAAGCTACAAGTGACAAGTGTAGCTAGAAACTTGCCACCAACTTGTGATGTGGTGTTGTTATGCCGTCCCATTTTGCTAGTGGGGTGGGACAAAATGTTTTGTCCCATCTCACTAGTTTACGGGTATTCCTTGATTCTAGTTTCCTCGATTTGCGTTCCCTCGGGTCGTTTTATGAAAAACGTTTTTATAAATTATGAATCACCGTCACAAAACGAATCCAATAAAAATTGTTTCATCAAAAACGGAGTTCGAAAACGTAAATACGTAATCCTAAGGTTTCCGGTTTAGTCGTAAAGGACGTTAAAATAAAATCGTAAGTCCTAATCTCTTCTCGTAAATTTGTGAGTTTATGAACCAACACAAATTTAAAACTCCAAAATAATATTCACGGACAAATTTATTTTCTGAAATGTCAGACTGTCACCAAAGACGGTGTATGTAAACGTAGGCACGTAACGTTGAATCCTCCGGTTTAGACGTAGTCGATGCTACTCCAAGACGTAAATCCAAATTTCTTCCCAAAAATATATGAGTTCATATTGTAAATTGTTTTCAAATAATATTGAGAATAAAATATCAACCATAGATTGACGAATTGTCACATTAAATCCCATGCCTAGAGATCAAAGCTTATTGTAGGTTACATTGTGAATAACTGAATGAATATAAACCTACGTATTTTTTCTTTATATAATAGAAAACATAGCTTACAAAGAAAGCTAACATAATAATAAAAAGACTCCACCAGGTTGTAGAATTGTTTCTTGTACATTTTAGTCCTTGTCTTCTTATTTTGTTTATTTTGTCACATCAACTCAATATTTGACCCAACAAACACAAGACGTAAAAGAGATAGAAAATTATAAAATATTCAAAAGAAGAAAAAAAGTAAAAAGATCAAAAACTTACCTTAGGGTTTTGGAATGTCATGAATTATTATCACCCTCAAGTTTCACGTTCCCCAAATCAAGCTTAAAAACGAGATCATTGTTATTATAAGTTAGCAAAATATCACAAACTCATGTGGGCCAATTATTTACTTAGACTCCCTTATTCCTAGGTGTATCTCTTATATTTTATTCTTGTCTTGAATGATCACGGGGATGAATTGTTGACTTATTTTGATAGTTATTTAGGCTAAAAATAAAGTAGGACGATTTAATCAATAGTTAGCTAAAGGAAAAAATCTTTTAAAACTGCTTCTCGGGACCTCATAAAGTTCATATCTTGGCATAACTCGCTTCACGATTTGAGACCTTTCTCGGACCGATATTTGGCAGTGACTTCATACTTCAAATCTTGAGAGACGTTGATGAAATAATGGTCTTCTCTTCATAATATGAATTTCTTCACTTGAACTTTTTGAGAGATTCTTCATATTTGGACCACGACTTTTTTATTTTTCTCCAAACTTTATTTGGGATTTTGATGTACAACGATCCGCCTCGTTTTAGGACTTGGATTTATTTATCCTCATACCTTGTTAGGGACTTTTTGGATAGACTTCTCCATGATCTTTACGGGAGTATTTGCTTTTCGTCGTGTGTCTCGATCCTTCATATTGATTTTTGATAAATGATTCTTCACATCACTTGGGATCTTTAGCAACAAAATGTAGCCCTCATGTCTTGTTAGGACCTTTTCGGACTCGCCAATCTTCGCATCCCGCTTCAATAAGTTATGCCTTGACTATGAACTCTAATTAATACCGAGCAACTTTTAAACGATCTTGGGCTAGAAGCTAAGTAACTTTTTAAATCGTATGACCTTATTTATTGCAATTAAATTTATTAACAAGCGATGGGAGAAAATGCTCATAATCAACTCACATAAATTCATGAAAGAATACCAAACTTATAATTGACTCTATCATCTCTCGTTCTCCACAATTTAAAATCTAAAGGAATGAGACTCGTGGATGCTTAGCCTATTAAATCAAAGTTTTGGGTTTTCAAGTCATCTATAAGATCTTGCAAATTCTTAGACTTTTTCAAGTTTAGAATTCGCATTTTAAAGTTCCCTTGATAAACGACTTTCTAGGATCAATTATAGGAACTTGCGAAAAGTTCTTGTTCTTAACCCGTAAGAGTTAAGACTTTCGCGTTTTAAAGCTCCCTATATAAAAGCCTAACAAAACTTGACTTAAACACGTTAAGGATACTAGCTAGAGTAAACTTAGATAAGTAAACTCGGGTTGAGTCAAAAGATTCACGACGTTTAAAAATAAAACCACTTTATTAATATTTATTCTAGCAAAGAAATAAAATAACTATACAAAGGTAAATACTACTAGGCCAAAATAGATCAAAAATTTTGAAAAATGCCGAAAATACCATTTTCCAGTTAAAATGAGGACAAATACAAGGAAACGCCCACTTAACTTCGATAGAAGTCCCCCTACACTTAATATAAACATTGTCCTCAATGTTTAAGCATGTGGAAGTAACCTCCCCTACACTTAGGACATTGTGCACTTTCTTTAAATCTTGCTAAGGAAGAGACAACTAAAGTGATTCCTATTTTAATATTGAAGAATATAAAATAGAGAATCAAAAGAGTTTAGGATAGAATCGGGAAGACGAGAACATGGGATCACATGTCGTCAAAAGCCATCAAGAATGTATCTTTGAAAGCTCGAATCCCTGCACATGATAAGAAAGAAAACAACAAACACATAGTAGGGTCTCCCCCTACACTTATTATAAAAACAAAAGAAAAAGGAAAGATATTGTGGGTTGCCTCCCGAGAAGCGCTTGTTTTTGTTAACCGAGTCGTGAGCCTGACTCGACCTTGATTATCATAGGAAGAAGCTTAAAGAACATCCACCGGGATCAAATACATGGTTTTCATCCATCAAGTAGCACAAGCTTAAGGCGAACAAGGAAAGCCACAGAAGAGTAGGCAAGGTTCCCTTAAGCGAAGATTGAGCACGGTGGTAGCAGTTGAGATGAGGTGCAAGCATATCTAAATAAGTTCGAAAAATCTTTCCTTTTATTTCATCAGATGGATACTGAGATTGCTTAGAAATTGCAATACCGGGATCGAACACCTTTTCCTTTAGGGGAAAATAACACTCCGGCTCAGTAGACCTTGAAGAAGATCCGTTCATAAATCACACAATCTCATCCTCAGAAGGTGGATAAAGAGGTGTCAAAACATAAGTACTGCGGATAACGGTGTCTTCCGGCTTCTTCTCCTTTGAAACAGTTTTCTTCATATCCGAAGGAGGATAAAGACCAAAATCAAAGTCCAAAGGAGGAGAATCACTCTCATTTGGGAAGTAAGTATTGAGAAAAGTAGCAAAGTTTTCCTTAAATGCGTAGTCATCCAAAGTAGGATCAAGTATTGTTGGCGGAGGATCTTCATCAAAAATAGGAGCAAGGTCATCATGTGAAGAATCACTCGAAGGAGTATCGACATCCTCAAAGTCATCATAAGTTGGCATGTCCTTATACTCAAAAGTAAAATCATCAGAATCATACATATCATAACTAGAATCATCATCATATTCATCATAGATTGGAGGAGATTCATGAATTGGTGGGGGATCTAAATTGGAGAGAGAATCATCCACATCATCTTGGAAAAGTGGATTATCGTAGCAAGAATCAAAAAGAGGATTGTTGTAGACGACAAAATCATCAAGCACATTAATCATATTCGCTGATTCTCTTCCATTTGATTTGGTTGTGATCTTCCCCATTTTAAAAACTTGTGCCTCATTCCCGGCTCTTAAAATGAGCTCACCTTCGGCAACATCGACTAATGCTTTTCTGGTTCTCAAGAATGGCCGACCAAGTATTAACGGAATACGAGGGTCCATTGCATAATCAACAACAGCAAAGTCGACCGGAAAAGTGAATGTACCAACTTTAACAAACACATCTTCAGCAATACCAACGGGGTAAGCGAGAGGGCGATTTTCAAGCTCAAGAGTCATCTTTGTTGGTGTAAGATCGGGTAATGATAGTGTTTTCCAAACACTTAAAGGCATCAAATTAATACTTGCACCGAGATCAGCTAAGGCAGTAAATTCTTTGGTTTTCTTAAAAATGCAAGGCAACACGAAACGACCGGGATCTCCAAGTTTTTTCGGAAGTTCTTTAAGAAGGACTACAAAACAGTTTTCATTCAACCGAGTATTAACAAACTCGGCCATCTTCTCCTTCTTATTAAGCAATTCCTTAAACATCTTAACAAATTTAGGCATTTGGGCAAGAGCTTCAAATAGTTCGACACTTGAATGTCATCCTTAGTGAGCAATTTTCCCTTGTCTAAGCGAGAAAGATAAGGGATGTTAGGTTTATAGGTGGAAGGTGGGGTTGGTGAAGTTTTTTTTGGGTACTACTTCAGTAAGAGGTGGAGTCGGTAATAGAGAACTAATACTAGGCGTGGGAGTAGGAGGGATAAATGGTGGTGGAAGAGGTGTTGATGGAGTAACTGGGGGAGGGATAGATGGACCTACTAAGGTTGCTACATTACGTTTAGTAATAGCACTCACATTCGCTCTCGGGTTGGTGACGGTATTTGAAGGTAGAGAGCCCGAAGTAGAGGGTTGAGTACTTGGTAAGAAACTAGCCAGCATATTCTTCAAATCGTTTGTTTGAGTGCTAAAAGAGGTTTGTATATCATGTCGAAGCTCAGATCTAATATCATTCCCTTGCTTAGTGATATGTCCTTTCAAGTTGATAATTTGGCTTTGCAGATTCTTGATTTGCTCTCCTTGGGTCCTCATGAACGCTTCAACATCATGATTAATGGGTGGTGCTTGTTGAGCGGGTGGGTGATAAGGATTAAAAGCTCGAGGTGGGTTTGGGTTGCTTCTGTTAAAGTTGTTGGGGTTGTGGTTTTGAGGAGAAAAACCGGGTACAAGAAAGTTGTTCGAACGGTAACTTAGCAAGTTACGATCACCTTGAGGTCGGGCTTGGTAGTTTTCTGTTGAATAGTTACCATGATCCGCATACACGTTTTCCGGATTGTCATGAGTAGAAGGACAATCAATATATGAATAAGGACCCCCGAAAATCTCACAAGAAGTTGCAACAGCTTTAACTTGTTGTTGATTTGTAGCCAAGAGTTGCATATTTTTGCTCATTTCGACCATTGCGCGGGTCAATTCGGTGATATCAGGGTTTGAAGAAGTAGCATAAACATTGACTCTCGAGTTATTCCTTGAAGATGCGGATGAATTCCAATTTTTGTGATGAGTAGTCATGTTCTCTATAAGCTCTCTACACTCCTCGGGTCTTCTTTTCATAAATGTGCCACCGGCGGCTGCATTAATCGTATCACGATCATGAAAAGTTAACCCGTTGTAGAAAGTATCAGTTAAGGTGACGGGGAGCATGTTGTGGTTTGGACATCGATCAATCAAAACGCTATATTGTTCCCAAGCATCAAAAAGTGATTCATCAGGTTCTTGTGTAAATCCACTAATTTGATTCCGAAGGCTCGTGACCATGGATGGTGGAAAGTAGCGTGACAAAAAGCGTTGAGTCATCTCATCCCAAGTATGAATTGAATTCTCCAGAAGACGATCAAACCATTTTTCGGCATGGTGGGATAAGGTGTGTGGAAATAGGTGAAGGCGAAGAAAATCCATAGTAACACCGGGCAACTTCATGCTTTGAGTAACGGTAATGAATTTGTCGAGGTGTTTGTTGGCATCATCATCCGGTAATCCGCGAAATGGACAAGTGTTTTGAATTTGTTGGATCATGTGATGCTTCAACGAAAACTCGGGAGCCGTGATTTGCATCGGCGCAATCGGTCCTCCTCGTCCATTCATTGTAGGTTGACACAGCTCCTCCATGGTTCGAAGATCAGGTGGGGGAACATTGTTGTTATTATTATTGTTGAGGTGCGGTGGGTTATTGTTGTTGTTCACACCTGCCATATCTAAATCTTCACGAGTCTCGGGCTCTGAATAAGTTGAAGATGTAGTACGCATGCACCTTCAAAAGTAAAAGAAAAAGATACCAAATAAATAGAGAATATATATGTACTTGGAAAAATAAAATCTTTTTGGTGTAAAACTTTTGAAAAGAATTACTTTTTATCGTTTTTTAATATTTTGTATTTTTTGAATTTTTTTTAATTTTTAGGATTTTTTAAAAATTTTTAAGCAAGAAAAATAACGTTCACGAGTGAACGAATCCCAAAATTCAACGCGTCTCTCACAGAAAACCGTTAGTCTTTACGAAAAGAGACAGCAGCGGCGCCATTTAATAACTAGGTTTTAGTTAGAAAAATTTGTTCGTTGAACCAGTCTTTTCGAATTGAAAAAGGGGAAAATGTGCGACTCAGTCGTCTTTTGGTGGAAAACAATAATTTTTTCGTTGTAGTAAAATTAAAATGCAAGATGTTAAAGTAAATGACGGTAATTAAACCTAAAACTAATTAAAACGTAAATGGTGCAAGATTTAAAACTTTTAAAAGTAATTGACGAGAAATTAAATGACGTAAAATTAAAGCTCGGCGAAAAGTAAAATTGACAGTGTAATAAAAAATGAAAACTTAAAAACTTAAAATAATGCAAACTTAAAAATAAAACGAACAAAAATTAATAAATCTCAACCTACCATCGGAATACCTTCCATAGGAATCCTATCGGAATCCGATCGGAATGATGATCGGAATACCCTATCGGAATGTGGTCGGAATGAGACTATCGGAATACTTAAAATCTAACCTATCGGAATACTCAGGAAAGAAATCTATCAGAATGTATGAAAGGGACAACCATCGAAATACTTAAAACAAAACCACCAGAATGATTAAAACAAAACCATCGGAATGTGGCTATTGAAAATTTGGCAGCACTTCGTTTCAATAAGGCCTTATGACCCGTCGCAATGTACGATCGCAATGAGCGATCGCAATCACGTTCGGAATAAGGGGGAAAGAACCGTCAGAATCTCAAATTCCTAATCCAATGCCACGATGGGAATAAATGAAGCTGTCGGAGTCCAAGTACCTCTTTCCAATAGAATGAAATTCGCAATAAGTAAAAACCAATTAAGCACTTTGACAATAAGCAAATACCAAAAACTTAATTAAAAGAAGAATAAGTAAAACTACACAAGCACGAATTTAAAACTTTTTCAAAACATAAAATAAGCAAATAAAATAAGCAAACTTTAAAAAGATAAAACTTTTAAGGAAACTTTAAAACTACTAAGCTAAATACAAAATAAGCCAATAAGCATGTCAAGCTCAAAGATTAAATCATATGAAAGCCTAGATAAGAATAAAAAGGTAAACTTTTTAATCAAATAGGCAATAAGATTAAGAAAAGTGAATGCTTAATCCGAATCAAAATCAAATCAAAAGCAAGAAAAGTAGAATAAGAATGATATTGAAAAGCTTGATTAAAGGAAAATAAAGATTCAACAACAAAATTAACATACTTGGAATTAAAGGCAAGAAATTTAAGGTGCAAGACAAGGAAATTAAATTGACAATTAAGTAAATGACATGAAACTAAAGTGCATGAAAATGAAAATGGTGGAAGACTAGTTTGTCAAATTAGCCAACACCTCATAATGTGATATTAGGAGGGTATTTATAGTGGATTAGGGAGGTAAGCATGTGATGGAAGCTTCCTTCTTTCTTTCTTTCTCGTCTTTTCGTCTTCTAAATTCTTCGACTTTTTCGACTTTGTCTCGGGATTAATTAAACTCGTCTTGTAATTTCTTCATTAATTAGACTTGAGTTCTTCGGCTTTATTAAACTTCCGCCTTTTGACTTTTCTTCGATAAATCTTCAGAATAGGCCTTGGACTTCCGTTCTTTTTGCATTCTTGATCTTATGACTTAGTCTTTTGTCGTTTTCTTCGATAAAAGCCCGTGAAAGCCCGTGTTTTCTTCCTTTTTCATAATTTGGTCCTAAATCACAACAAAAACACAAACCACACATAATTCCGACATTTACGACATAAAATACATGTTTTGGCTTGGTTATTATTATAATTAAGAGGTAAAAGAATAAGTGTTTTCACACTTATTAAACATTTTATACAAATCCTTGTCAAAATCATAATATAGGCTTTTGCCTTCAAAAACCATTATACGAACCATTGTCGTAAAAATATCATACAATACGTTTTATAATATTGTATAAAGTGTAATATAAACCGTTATATGAAAATGGTTATGTAAAACCAAAACACAAACATAATATCAATACTAAGACCCCGTATTGCTAGTCAGGCAATATATTATAATTCAATGCGTATGGAAGTATTTTCGTTATTGGAATTTATAAGCCGCATGACATTGCTACCTTACTATAACAAAAAATGGGTAGCTAACCCGAAACTCATTTGCCCATCTAAAACATCGTGTCGTCACAATAATCACGCTTATATAGTTCTTCTCATACATAAATTCGCTTACCAATCAATGTGGCACGACGGGGATCAACCGTCAAGGCGCGAACTGGGGTGATCTTCCCCAAATAGTACTATTATATGCATAAGCGTCTACCAAATCCCGGTAGTTCACAATTCATGATAATGGGACTTTTAGTGACATAACCTAACTAATAATAATCCATTTTATTTCATTGATCGGGTCATATAGTCATTCATCGGGTCATACAATCATTCGGGTCCAAATCAATAAACAAACAATCAGAACAACTGGTGTCCTGTTTTATTAAAACTAACATTTTATCTCCCTCGCGGGTTTATAAAAAATTTCATAAAAACATTTAAAAGAGTGCGAGGCTATGAACTCACGTTGATTGGGAAAAGGCAGTTTATCGACGATTTGGATGTACGGTACGTGCTTCAATCACGGAAACCTAGACAAATAATACTTGTCTTAGACTCTTGTCCAATGACTTCATAAAAATAATGGCTATGTATATATATGATGATATTATAAGTATGATGATGATCAAGTGGGTTTTTATATCTTCATTCAACATTATAGTGTTATGTGTTAGTCAAATTTTTGACTAGTTACACTAGTTTCAATCCAATTCCATAACAAGGCCCAATAAGCCCATTAAAAGTTCAATACTTTATATTAGCCCAATATACTTCTAATATCAGTCCTTTAATCATATTTTGGGCCCAAGTGAGTTAAGCCCAATGAGTAAGTCCATTAGTGTTTAGCCAATCTAGTTGGGCTAATAGTCCAATAAGGCTATTTTGGCCCGTTAATGTCCATAAGTTATAAAGCTCGGGTTTTATCGGTTTTTACTTGTAACATGTACTTATACATCAGTATATGAGTTATAAAAAGTTTACATTAGACGGGTCCGACCATCTAAGTTTTAATTGACGAAAACGTTAATTTTACGGTTTTAGCCGAAAAAGACGTAAAACTCATGTTTATAGTTTTATAACTTATAAAACATAACAAATTGCCATTTTTATAAAATGTCTCATTTATTTATTAATATACATACTTATTTATATGTAATATATAAGTTAGTGGGTTTTAAGTATACATTTTATATTATATTTACTTGAGTGCTAATATTATACTATATATTTTTATTTTTCAAATCTGATTATTATTTTCACTTTCACCATTTTTACCATATCTTGAGTTATACAAGGATATAGAAGCTCATTATTAGGTGACATAAACTACATATTATGTGCTACAATTAACTCAGTTTTAGCTACTGCTCAACCTATATCTAAATACCCCTAAGAGTCCGTCCAAAACAGACTACTCAGATTTGAACCTCAATATTGTTTTGATCATATCTCACTCATTTTATGGATTCCATTGAGTGGCCAACTCTCACATATGTATAAGTTTCATAGTTTACTGTATATTAATTTATCCAAGCCATTTTAACAGTTTATCATAAGGTTATTTACTGTTTTATACAGCCTACTATTTTAAACATGATTTTAACATCCTTTCAAGTAGATTTTAATCTTTTTAATCAAATCCATCAACACCAAATCCCCACATAATATTTTTGATCATCATTCATCATCATATACATATATAAATTAAGAAAATACAAGATTACATATTCAAAATCACAAGAGGATAGGAAGAAACAATCTCTATACCACCAAAGTGATGAAAAGATGGGGTTGATGATGAACAAGACTTGGTTCCTTGTTACAAAATCTTCAACTTGGCAAATGAAATTCTTGAGATCTTCATATGCATGAATACTTTCATGAAAATCAGCCTAGGAACTCCAAGGAAACTCCTTGCTAGTTGTTAAAATCACCTACAATATCCATAACTTCAAAGGGTATTCAACTTGTGCAAGTTAAACACATGATTCATGGCTGAATTTTGATCAAATGGGGTGTTTTGGGAGCATGGTGGACGGCCAAAGTGACTGAGAGAGAGAGAGAGAGAGTTTGTGAGTTTTTGAGAGTGGTTTGCATGTTAGAATGAGAGAAAGTGGTTTATGTTAGCTTGTTTTCAAGTGTTGGTAGTTTTGGTCAAGCTTGGAGGACAAGTGTCGATCACTTGACACAAAATGTGTTTAAGTGGTTAGTTTGGCCTCCCATAATGAGGGGGTGGGACAAGTGTAACTTGTTTCATCCCCTAATAATTTACGGGTACTCCTCGATTCTAGTTTCCTCGATTTGCGTGCCCTCGGGTCGTTTTACAAAAAACATTTTTATAAATTATGAATCAACGGCACAAAACAAATCTAATAAAAATTGTTTCATCAAAAACGGAGTTCAAAAACGTAAATACGTAATCCTAGGGTTTTCGGTTTAGTCGTAAAAGACGTTAAATTATTCACGTAAGCTCTAATTTCTTCTCGTAAATTTGTGAGTTTATGAACCAACACAAATTAAAATTCCAAAATAATATTCTAGAGTAAATTTATTTTCTGAAATGTCGGACTGTCACCAAAAACGGTGTATGTAAACGTAAGCACGTAACGTAGAATTCTCCGGTTTAAACGTACTCGATGCTATTTCAAGACGTAAACCCAAATTTCTTCCCAAAAATGAGTGAGTTCCTAATATAAAATTAAAATAATGTTTTTTAAATAATACTTGAGAATAAAATATCGACCATAAATTCACGGATTGTCACAGTAAAAGTATGAATACATAACACATATGAACAAGAGAACAAGGAATGAGAACAAGGATTATACTATCATATGAAAGTATAAAGTTATCCGAGAATAAGTAATTACAAACCATACAAAGCTATAGTACAAGAAAGTGTACATAATAGTCTAGATCATCACCTATAAACCTTTGATAGACATATTTCAAGCAATGTAATTATACAACAACTATGTATCTATACCAATACAATATATTAGTTCTAATCTACTATATAAAGAAGAGATAAGCAATCACAAAGTACAAATATTCACTAATCCAAAGCTAATTACAAATTAAGACCTAATAACCAAGATTAACATATAAAATCCATTTCACATTGAATTAGAGTCTAATCTTTTGAAACCAATTATAAAACTTAACTAATTATCATAATAATATTATACATTTATTTTAATACAAGTTACATGTTAATAAAGCATAAAGTACAAGTTATAAAAGCGTAGGATCTTAAGCTCCCATAATTATACCTAACTTATGATTACCCTATGTAAACCCTTAAACTAAGAATGTAAAAACCCTAGAAGTCATAAACATACTATATGAGACTTATAATAAGCCTACAATATGATATAAACACTAATCACCCAAAATAAAAAGTCATTAGGATTAATAGCTTAGAGACCCTTATATTAAGAAATCTACATAGAATCATCACCTAGTCTTTTAGGACAAGTCTATAAACACTTATAGTATTTCTTTAAGGTTATAAGATAATGTTAAGACAATTTACAAGTATCTTTAAGCACAAGGTACAAGATTTCAATGCATGACTTGCAAATTAGGTCAAAATAATTATTTTTACCCTTTAGACATGTTTACTTAGAATAAACTATTAAACCAAGTGTGGAACCACTTTAGATACTTAAAACACAATTTCTAAGACCTAAATTGAGTTTAAATCAATAACTAAGTGAAAGATAATGAGTTTTACTTAGATTAAACCCTAGATCATTAGAAACCCTAATCTACATAGGTTATCTTCCCAATTTCACTTCAAACATTTGTTAAACTTCAAACCAAGGACCAAAACATCTTAATCACAATTTCAAAACCCTAAAGATAACCTAATCCATCACTAAACACATTCCAAAGCCCTTAATCACCTAAATTACAAACAATAAAGTTACAAGCCCTAATTTAGGACCCGTATTTAATTTTCCCTCTAAAACCTGATTTAAACTTCTTCCCTCCCAAATTCAAACCTAAATTCAGATATTTATAAAATCTCTAGATATTTTGGAGTGACAACAAGTATGTGCATAAGCTACTTGAAGGCTACACATCACCATTCTTATATAACCCTAACCATTTCTAGCCATAAGCTTAGATATTTTCATTCAAGACTCTATAAACTTGTGTAGAGCTTCACTAGCATCCCTTAGTCGCGACTCTAGATTACTTACACGTATATGGCTAGAAACTTGGAGCCTAAGTGTTGAAATTACTATAAATATAGTCGAATACCCCATGGAAGAACTTGCATCCCATTTTCTTAGTATCTCCTACCCATTCTCAATTTTCACTTCTACAAACATAATAGGGCTCTTAGAAGACCAAAAACCAGGTATAGAAAGAAGCCCCTGAAGCTTTTGAAGCTTTGATAGCAATTTGTGTTCATAAGAAGCCATAAGGACCATTTTCGAGCTACCTAGGTAATCTCTATGTTAACTAAGCTTTGATCATGATATAATGAATTCGTAGAGTTGTTATAATGTTTAAATAATGTTAGAAAGAAAATATAAAATAAATTAAGTCATTTGATCATTTAAATGAAAGTTATAAGTTAAAGATGTCTTAAAACCCTAGTTTTTTAATTTACATAAAATAATGATATAAAACCTATTTCAAAATATATAATTCTGGAGAAATGTTCTTATTATGATTATAAATATGTTTTGAAATTTTTTTTTTAAATCCAATATCATTTGGAGCATTTTTAAAGTTGTTATGTGATTTCTACAAGTATAGGGACTAAAACTGTCATTTTTGAAACTATTTACATTTTGGGTCAAAAGTGTTATTTTGTGAAATTTAAATATATAAGAATAAATATTGGAAAGTTTGAGATCCTAAGGTTAAATATTGAAGGTTTAAAATGTAAATAATAAAACTATATACTTTAGGGGTTAAAAGTGTAATTATGCCAAAATATAACTATAAGGACTATTTTTGCCAATTATGGAAAATATATGGATGAAGACATGATAATAAAAGAACATACTAATCTTTGAAGTAATTTCTTATATGAATGTATCATGTTAGTAGGGAACTTTGTACAAAGATGTTCCATCTTGATATTACGTTCTCACTGAGTGGTTGGATTTACGATTTAAAGTGCCCTCGCTCGTCAAACGTTTATAGAATGGCTTTTGAGTATAATGTCCCGAACAATGATATCATTATTATGAGGAAATATAACTTCAAAAATATATGATTGATAACTAAGAAATATTGAACTCAAAACAAAACACTTTATACTATACCAAATATGTTAATATAGGGTTGGTGTGAGATCAAGTTCTTGATTGCTAGCTCAAATTGTTCTATGTGATATAAACCTGCCAAGATTCAAAATTTCTTGATATAGGGTGAGTTCATAGCATCACTAAAGTATACTAGTTTTAAATGATTTGAAAACCCGTGAGGGGGATATATGTTAAATGGAATAAAAGTATTTTGGTATGTTTCTAAGATATGTTTATTGACACTATGTTTACTGCTGCCTTAAAAGTCCCTTTTTAATTATGAACCGCTAATAATTTCTTGAAAATGAGCGCTAATATTAATATTACTTTGTGGACTAACATCCCCTGTCTGGGCAAGTCGCACTTGCTAGAACCTTAGTGGTCAAACAGACATACTTTATTTTGCTAAACATGATAGTTTGGCAGACTTCCTCATAAAGGAAAATGGTTGGTTACTGATATGTCCAGTAGCGGTATCATAAGCTTAGTGCAGTAATTCATTGATTTATTTTACGAGCGAATAATAACGTAGCTCAGGAAAAAGGATCTTATATTCAAAAATGATTTCAAACCTATGAATTCACTCAACCGTTGTGTTGATTTTGAGCATATGTTTCAAGTGTTGATAATTGATAAGCATGAAGCAGCATAATGATGATGATGAGAGATATAGAATTGGGAATTTTCATCATTTAAACCTATTTTCTAGATCACAGGAACCTGTGATGTACAGATTATGTACAATTGTTTTATTAAAAATCACTAATTTTAAATGTTAATGATACTTGGTGATTTATAAATAAATAAAGTTTATTAAAATGCTCTTTTGAGTTGTTTCCTATTACTGTGACTTTTATTTCATGAAGTAATACCCCAAAATTATTGTTTCGCTACGTCAAGGTAAAAATGGGGGTGTTAGAACCTCCATCCAACTTGGGTAAACACTTTCCTAGTCGGTTTCTATTCTAGGTTGTGCTTACGGGCATTCATCTGATTCACATGGTTATTAAGGCAAGAATCATGACGGCTAGTAAACATGCATTCATAAAAATTCCAACATCGTAAATTAGAATTCATTTTAGGCATATGACTCTACACAACCGCAGGACCTTTAGTTTTAGTAACATGATTCTTTTTATTCAAATCCAAAATAACATTCCTAGGGTGGGCGTCCACTTTCTTCAATTCTTTCCTACTAGTGGTGGGCAATATCCTATCTTTCTTTGCTTTGCCTTTTGGCTTTGATCCTTGATCCCTAGTAGATGATTTTACTCTTGTACAAGGCAACACGAGAACATTAATTGCAGATTGTGAAGGTTCCTTAGAGGGGTTTCCTAGGGTTAAGATGGTTTCGCCCCTGGGTTTTTGTTGAATGGTGTAACGACAATAAGCTTATGATTGGGTGATTCAGAACCCACTTGTCCAATATAATCGAGATATGATAATCTATCTTGAATATGCTCGATATATAACCTAGCCCAATAGAAGTTACTATCTAAAGGATCCTTCTCACATAAATCATTGAGAATAACCCAGGCAAGGTCAATATGATCTAACACATTTCTCATGTAGCCCTCATAGTGATCTATACTATTCTTAAAGCGGGGGTTCATGTGAATCACTCTTGGGTTCTTTTTAGGAGAACTAGATGACGGTGCTGAGATAGTGGTTGTATTATCAACAATTGTCTTTCCTTTAAGACTTCGAATTGTTTCCTTTTATTCAGCCAAAACCATATCCTTATCCTTAAGTTCCACGCTTAAGTCAGAGACTTCCATAGATTTTTGATTTAGTTGGTCAATAAGTGTCTTTCTCTATGCATCGTTTCTGGCGAATGCTTGTTCCATTGAATCATGAATTTGCATACATCCCTTCTTGCCTATTTAAATTCTTTTAAAAGATAGGTGACCTTGTATTCCAATTCAAGGTTTTTCATAGGGGCCTCTAGTTCTAATTTCACAGATTCCATAGATGCATCTCTCTTATGTTCCAAAGATACCACTTCTAAGGATATAACCTCATTGTGACTCTTCTGAAGCTTCCTTGTATGTTTAAAAGTTTGAACCTCTTTATTTTCACAATTGTTATTTAATTGACAAATTTTTGAAAGAGTTTGTTCATTGATTTCAAGAGAAATACAATGTTGCTGAAGCTTATCAAAATGTTTTGAATGTGAATTAAAGGAATCTTGAAGCTTTAATAACTCAACGTCAAATTTGTAACAAGTTTAGTTATCTACCATATTATCCACATCATTCACATTACGTACAAGAGAAAGATTATCTACTAAAGCTTTTACAATCTCTTGAGACATCACTTGTTTCAAGAGTCGGTCATTTGGTTAAGAATTTCTTCTTGCTAAATTAAATTTTTCTCATTAGTGTCATCAATTTAATAGAAAACTCTTTGAATTTCCTTTATTTCAAAAGTCAAATTTTGATCATGATTTTTGAAACACGTTTTAAGATTTTCCACAAACGGAATAATGTCATCACGAAACACAGCCCTCGTGTGTTCAAAACCCCATGTTCCTTCTGTTTGTACCGTTGGAGTCATATGTTCTTTAATGACCTTGTCAAAAGAGGCAAAATGTTATTTTAACTCTTTCAAGCCTGTATACATAATACATACCGGTGGAAGTAGTTTTGGTACTTCCTTTTTGACAAGTTAGGAGATGTACTAGGGATTACTAAGCTCGAAGAGCTTTGAGACACACTTGGTGGTTCGTAATCAATTTCGCTTTAAAACTTGTTTTAAAATCGAGCGCAAGCTTATTATGTTGAACATAATTAATTGGTCTATAATTAACCTTGGTAGTCTTAATCAAATCATTTTATTCTTTCTTATAAATCATTTCCAACCGACACTCTTCAGCAAGTGATAAGGCCTCTTCATCATCACAAACATAAGGAGCCTCGACAAAATTATCAAGTTTAGAAGCATCCAAAAGTCGAGGAATATGCTATTGAGCTTGTAATACAAAACCCAGATTTAGCGGTATGTCCTTTTGACGTTTTTGATAAATTCTTTGAAAGAATGTTAACAAATGTAACGTTTGAGTGGAATGATGTTATTTTAAGAGCATATTATCTAACTTCCGTATTTAAGTAGTTGAATTAATTTCCGTTTCAACCTTTTTAGGCTCGAGTGATTCGAAATCGTTCTTACTTTTTTGAAAAATCCGCCATTAAAGTTTTAGTCTCTTTTAAATGTGCCCATTTTTCTTTACGAAATTCATCATATTCAGGATAAGTTAATATTTTTGCTTTCGGCCCTGTTTCTAAAGTATTTATTTTTTCTTTATATAAAGAAAGCCTAATAGAAAGTGTGCTAATCATACTTAGGGTGTCTGAGACCGCAATATTCATTTGACCAAGTAAGGATGTAATACAAGGTTTTTAAGCTTGTATGAAAGTTCGTTAAACCGATCTTTTCGAATTGATTAAGGTTTAATTGCGACTCAGTTATTCTTGGTGGAAAAATAAAAGGTTGTCGTTGTAGTAAACTAATTAAAATAAAGACTTGCAAAGATAAAAATAAAGACTTTTAAAATAAATGACGAAAGATTAAAAGCAATAAAAGTAAATAACGGAAACTTAAAACGCAACTAAAAATTAGACTAAGGCAAGGCTAATAAAAGTAAACTAAGGAAAAAGGCGTGAAAAGTAAAGCTTAAAATTATCTAGAAAAAGTGCGAAAACTATCCCAAAATAGGACTTATCCGGAATCCAAACTGTCACTATCCGGAATCCACCTAAGTCCTAATCCGGAAAACGACTTCTACCTACTATCCGGAAAACCTACCTAAATGTTCTTATCTGGAAAACAAGTTTCAGGTCTTATCCGGAAAACGTCTTGAAGTGCTTATCTGGAATAGCTTGTCATGCTTATCCGGAATCCACCTTTCGCGACCTTATCAGGAATACTCCCTTAACTTCTTATCCGGAATACTAGGCTTAATTGCTTATCCGGAAAACTAGGCTTAATTTCTTATCCGGAAAACACTAACCTTCCTCTTATCCGGAATCCACAACTTCGAACTCTTATCCGGAAAACAAACCTAATCCTTATCCGCAATCAGTTATCCGGAAAACGTATTCCTACGCTTATCCAGAAAACGAATCTAGGAGGCTTATCCGGAATTGGCTTTCAAGGCCTTATCCGAACAAAAGGGATTAAATTTCTTATCCGCAATACGTGTTTTCTATAGCTTATCCGGAAAGAGGAGTATTATGCTTATCCAGAAAAGACTGGGTTGGCAAGAACAGTAGATGAACAAGGAAGAAATACAAGGCCACGAATTTAACCAAAAACTACCATAATCAACCTAAAAATTAAACCAAAATAACCACTAATGATTAACTAACAATAACTAATCAAACCAAATCAATAAAACTAACTCTAATAGCCAAAATAATCAAAACCCACTTGATTAAAATTAAGAAAAACTTAATAACACAACTTAATCAAAAGCAAAGATTAAGCAAGAAAGGTAGAAGAAGATTAATTAAAAGCTTGATTAAAAGTAAAGATTCAACAATAAATACTTAAATATTAAAGATCCACAAATTAATCTAGAGAGAGAAAGCATAAATCTACACTTCTCCTAATCTACTCCTAAAAACTAACCAACCCTCAAATGACAAATGAGGGTGGTATTTATAGGAGAGGGGAGTGGTTGGTGGCTTCCTCCATTCTTTCTTTCTTTCTCGTCTTTTCGTCTTCTAAGTTCTTATACTTTTTCGACTTTGTCTTGGGATTAGCTTAAACTCGTCTTGTAATTTCTTCATAAATTAGACTTGAGTTCTTCGGCTTTATTAAACTTCCATCTTTAGACTTTTTCTTCGATAAATCTTCAGAATAGGCCTTGGACTTCTGTTCTTTTTGCATCCTTGATCTTTTGACTTCGTCTTTTGTCTTTTTCTTCGATAAAAGCCCATGAAAGCCCGTGTTTTCTTCCTTTTTCACATTTTGAACCTAAATCACAATAAAAAAACAAACCACGCATAATTCCGACATTTAATACATAAAATACACGTTATGGTCTTGTTTTTATTATAATTAAGTGGCAAAAGGATGGGTGTTTTCACACCTATCAAATCCCATACACTTGACCATTGCGATGACGTCATGCAATGCTTAGTGACAAAGCAAGATTTACATTCTCCATCATAATCAACCTACCTTGGCCTTTATTAAACAATAGATACTAAGGAAAATTTAAGAGATAGAAAATATACAAAACAAGTAAATAAATCAAAAACTTACATTGAGGTTTTGGCATGTCATGAATGATTATTATCCTCAAGTTTCACGTTCCCCATACCAAGCTTAAAAAACGAGATCATTGTTATTATAAGTTAGCAAACTATCACAAACTCACGTGACCCAATTATTCACTTAGACTCCCTTGTTCCTAGGTGTATCTCTTATGTTTTATTATTGTCTTGAATGATCACGAGGATGCATTGTTGACTTATTTCGATAGTTTATTTAGGCTGAAAATAAAGTGGAACGATTTAATCAATAGTTAGCTAAAGGACAAAATCTTTTAAAACTGCTTCTCGGGACCTTTTAAAGTTCATATCTTGGCATAACTCGCTTCACGATTTGAGACCTTTCTCGGACCAATATTTGGCAGCGACTTCATACTTCAAATCTTGAGAGACGTTCTTGAAATTATGGTCTTCTCTTCATAATAGGACTTTCTTCACTTGAACTTTTTGAGAGATTCTTCATATTTAGACCACGACTTCTTCATTTTTCTCCAATCTTTATTTGGGATTTTGATATACAATGATCTGCCTCTTTTTAGGACTTGGATCTATTTATCCTCATACCTTGTTAGGACCTTTTTGGATAGACTTCTCCATGATCTTTACGGGAGTATTTGCTTTTCGTCGTGTGTCTCGATCCTTCATATTGATTATTGATAAATGATTCTTCACATCACTTTGGATCTTTAGCAACAAAATGTAGCCCTCGTGTCTTGTTAGGACCTTTTCAGACTCACCAATCTTTGCATCCCGCTTCAATAAGTTATGCCTTGGCTATGAACTCTAATTAATACCGAAGAACTTTTAAACGATCTTGGGCTAGAAGCTAAGTAACTTTTCAAATCGTACAACCTTACTTATTGCAATTATATTTATTAACAAGCGATGGGAGAATAGGCTTATAATCAACTCACATAAATTCATGAAAGAATACCAATCTTATAATTGACTCTATCATCTCTCGTTTTCCACAATTTAAAATCTCAAGGAATGAGACTCGTGGATGCTTAGCCAATTAAATCAAAGTTTTGGGTTTTCGAGTCATCTATAGGATCTTGAAAATTCTTAGACTTTTTCAAGTTTAGAAAACGCATTTTAAAGTTCCCTTGATAAACGACCATCTAGGATCAATTATAGGAACTTGCGGAAAGTTCTTGTTCTTAACCCGTGAAAGTTAAGACTTTCGCGTTTTAAAGCCCCCTATATAAAAGCCTAGCAAAACTTGACTTAAACACTTAAGGATACTAGCTAGAGTAAACTTAGATAAGTAAACTCGGGTTGAGTCAAAAGATTCACAACGTTAAAAAATTAAAACCACATTATTAAAAATTTTATTCTAGCAAAGAAAGTAAATAACGATAACAAAGGAAAATACTACTAAACTACTAGGCCAAAACAGATTAAAAATGTTGAAAAATATCGAAAAATCAATTTTCCGGTTAAAATGAGGACAAATACAAGGAAAAGGCCACTTAACTTTGATAGAAGTCCCCCTACACTTAATATAAACATTGTCCTCAATGTTTAAACATGTGGGAGTAGACTCCCCTACACTTAGGACATTGTGCACGTTGTTTAAATCTTGGTAAAGAAGAGACAACTAAAGTGATTCCTATTTTAATATTAAAAAATATAAAATAGAGAATCAAAAGAGTTTAGGATAGAACCGGGAAGACGGGTACACGGAATCACGGGTCGTCAAGAGTCATCAATAATGGATCTTTGAAAGCTTGAATCCCTACACATGATAAGAAAGAAGACAACAAACACATACTAGGGTCGCCCCCTACACTTATTAGAAAAAAAGAATAAAAGGATAGATAATTGGGTTGCCTCCCAAAAAGCGCTTGTTTTTGTTAACCGAGTCACGAGCCTGACTCGTCCCCGAATTAAATGGTCAATGGGGAAGCCTCAAATGTAATACCGGGTTCCAAGACCTTGCCCTCGTTCCCGGAGGAAAATGCAACAGGGGAGGTTGGAGGATAAGTATTAAGATGTAGAAAAGTCCTCTCAACATACGAAAAGTATGTGAGATCATGATCCACGGGAGGTGGGGTGGGTAAAGTAAGCAAATTGTCATCCCCCAAAGACAATTGATGCTCAGACAGCGGCAAAGCCGTAAGGTTATCAATCATATAATAATCAATGTCACCTCCCGGGTCAAAGCACTCATCCTCCGTAATGGTGTCTAAAGGAGTGGATGAAAGGTGCTCGGGAGGGGAACTTGGGACAATACCTTACTGCAGTAAATTATAAAAAATAATATCCCCCTCCGTGTCATCATCATCAATACCCGGAGGTATTGAGTGAATGTCGATTTCTTCCAACAATGGGTCATTATACTCAACGGGTGTAATAGACTGAGGTAAAGATTCTTTAATAGGAGGAGAATTCAACGCTTCAATTTTAGCAATCAGAAGATGAACTTTCAGTAATTTGTCGTGAAGAATAATGTCTTCCACCTCATCTACAAGACCAAGTTCAGGGGTGAACTTCTCATAAGTCGAAGAGAATAAATCAACATCGCCATCATCGTCCGGAGGAGAAGGAGAAATTTCAAAAGTGAAATTCTCATAGCATGGAGAAGAATCATCATCATTAAGAGCGACCACTTCCGTAAGCTCCTCAAAAGTTAGCACATCACAAACCTCATCAAAGAATTTATCTAGACCAAAATCACTAATCGCACTCGATGTATCACTATCCTTAGACGCATTAGGGATATCAAGAGTAGGAGTAGTAATATCAGAAGATGGGTTGAGATCATAGATATCATCCTCGTCATCATCATAAAAGTAGTATGGACGCACAAGAGGAGGAGTATAATCACTAAGATTAGATACTTGTTCTTTTTGTTGTCGCTTATCATCCTTCCTTGCTTCACGTATGCTAGCTAATTCTTGTTGAACGTATTTAAGCCACATGTCAACAGAAGGTTGATGATCGATGGTGTATTGTGGGGGCTCAAAATTGTGAAAACCAGAATTATAGAACGGATGTGGCTCATAGTAGGTCATCGGTTGAGAAGAATTAGAACACGGATTTGGTTCATAATAATCCATCAGTGAAGAAAAATGAGGACACGGATTTGGCTCATAATAATTCATTGGCTGACAATAAGAAGTATCGTGAGGGCCCCCACAATTGTTGCAAAACGGGTATTGAGAGAAACCCGGTGTTTCCTGTAGATAGCTATTACCATTGTCGTAATTGTAACCCAGTTCTTGCTCGCCATGAGGCGGGTATCGAATTGGACACGAAACATGCCAATGAGAATCGCTTCCACAATATATGCAGGGGGAGTAGGTGGATTAGAAAAGGATGAATTAGTCGAATTGCACGTTGGACAAAATCCAAATTGTGTATTGTCGATATCATTTCCACACCGCTCACATGTATACCATTGACATGTTTGAAAGCCATACAATGGTCTTCCACACCCTGCAGCACAAGCAACATACGAATTCATTAAGAACAATAGATAAGCAAGAAGAATATTTTTGGTGCAAAACTTTCAAAAAAGAAATACTTTCCATGATATTTTAATTGTTTTTGGATTTTTGAAATTTTTTTTTAAATTTTTATGGATTTTTGAAATTTTTTTGGCAAGAAACATAACGTTCAAAAGTGAACGGATCCCAAAATCCAACGCGTCTCTCACAGAAAACCGTTAATCTTCACGAAAAGAGCCGTCAGCGGCGCTATTTAATACAAGGTTTTTAAGCTCGTATGAAAGTTCATTAAACCGATTTTTTCGAATTGATTAAGGTTTAAGTGCGACTCAGTTGTTCTTGGTGGAAAAATAAAAGGTTGTTGTTGTAGTAAACTAATTAAAATAAAGACTTGCAAAGATAAAAATAAAGACTTTTAAAATAAATGACGAAAGATTAAAAGCAATAAAAGTAAATAACGGAAACTTAAAACGCAACTAAAAATTAGACTAAGGCAAGGCTACTAAAAGTAAACTAAGGAAAAAGGCGGGAAAAGTAATGGTTAAAGTTATCTAGAAAAAGTGCGAAAACTATTCCAAAATAGGCCTTATCCGGAATCCAAACTGTCACTATCCGGAATCCACATAAGTCCTAATCCGGAAAACGACTTCTACCTACTATCCGGAAAACCTACCTAAATGTTCTTATCCGGAAAACAAGTTTCAGGTCTTATCCGGAAAACGTCTTGAAGTGCTTATCCGGAATACGCTTGTCATGCTTATCCGGAATCCACCTTTCGCGACCTTATCCGGAATACTACCTTAACTTCTTATCCGGAATACTAGGCTTAATTGCTTATCCGGAAAACTAGGCTTAATTGCTTATCCGGAAAACACTAACCTTCCTCTTATCCAGAATACACAACTTCGAACTCTTATCCGGAAAACAAACCTAATCCTAATCCGCAATCCGTTATCCGGAAAACGTATTCCTACGCTTATCCGGAAAACGAATCTAGGAGGCTTATCCGGAATTGGCTTTCAAGGCCTTATCCGGAAAAAAGGGATTAAATTTTTTATCCGCAATACGTGTTTTCTATAGCTTATCCGGAAAGAGGAATATTATGCTTATCCGGAAAAGACTGGGTTGGCAAGAACAGTAGATGAACAAGGAAGAAATACAAGGCCACGAATTTAACCAAAAACTACCATAATCAACCTAAAATTAAACCAAAATAACCACTAATGATTAACTAACAATAACCAATCAAACCAAATCAATAAAACTAACTCTAATAGCCAAAATAATCAAAACCCACTTGATTAAAATTAAGAAAAACTCAAGAACACAACTTAATCAAAAGCAAAGATTAAGCAAGAAAGGTAGAACAAGATTAATTAAAAGCTTGATTAAAAGTAAAGATTCAACAATAAATACTTAAAGATTAAAGATCCACAAATTAATCTAGAGAGAGAAAGCATAAATCTACACTACTCCTAATCTATCCTAATCTACTCCTAAAAACTAACCAACCCTCAAATAACAAATGAGGGTGGTATTTATAGGAGAGGGGAGTGGTTGGTGGCTTCCTCCTTTCTTTCTTTCTTTCTCGTCTTTTCATCTTTTAAGTTCTTAGACTTTTTCGACTTTGTCTCGGGATTAGCTTAAACTCGTCTTGTAATTTCATCATAAATTAGACTTGTGTTCTTCGGCTTTATTAAACTTCCTTCTTTAGACTTTTTCTTCGATAAATCTTTAGAATAGGCCTTGGACTTCCGTTCTTTTTGCATCCTTGATCTTTTGACTTCGTCTTTTGTCTTTTTCATCGATAAAAGCCCGTGTTTTCTTCCCTTTTCACATTTTGATCCTAAATCACAATAAAAACACAAACCACGCATAATTCCGACATTTACGACATAAAAATACACGTTATGGTCTTGTTTTTATTATAATTAAGTGGCAAAAGGATTGGTGTTTTCACACCTATCAGGATGCATATAACATTACTAGATCTTGTTGAGCAGAAGCTGATATATTTGAAATAGTTGTCGGCGGTGTGTCACTCAAATTCAATGGACTCACGTTGATATCATTATCATTGTTTATCCCTTCATTTGAGCTATTAGCCACGAACCCTTTTCCGGATACTTAGACTCATGCCCAACTTAATTTAGTATAATATGATTATCAATTGTTTCACTTGGTACCTCAGAGATTGTTTTGGATCTATAGCCAGACAACTTTGCATGATAGCTGCTTTAGCGATGTTGAAATCATCACAGTCTGAATCGTATGCATCGAGATCATCTGCTTGATATGTTGCATTTTGAGTGAGACCTACTTGAATTCCATCATTATCCGCTACACCAGAGTTTGCCAAAAAAGCTAACTCCTCCTCATCTAATTCACAACAAAGTGACTAAGCATCAACCAATAACACCTTATCCTTGAACCATGAACATCCCTTCTCCTTTTTGGTTGGTTACAATTTCGTGCCATATGACCCTCCCCCTTGTAGTTGTAACAAGTCACCACTTTTGATTTCCCAGCAAAGTTTCCATTTTTAGTTGTAGTGTAAGTGTATATACCCGTGTTTGATGAAGTAGGTATCCCCTGAATGGATTGAAGCGTGAACCTTATGTCTTGAATAATTGCTTGCTGACAAGGATTTGATGAGTTTCTTAGTTAACAATTCTCCTATTTTTCGAAACCCGATTTTTCAAACCTTCTAAAAATGCGTTTATTTTATATCTTCCACTTTGTCGAAGAAAAAAGGTAGCCAAAGTCTTTGAAAAAACAACTTTGCTATTGGTCCCCGTTGGTGCTTACTCCCCTTACCAAGAGATCGATCTATAGTGACAAATACATATAAGGGTTAGAAAAAAAGAAAGAAACATCCAACAAAATATAGCAATGGTCATTAAAGAAGTAAAATAAAGAACACAAGAAGAACAGATCCAAGATCTATAAGAAATCATGATAAACCAAAACACGAAAAGATACAAGGAAATAAGAAATCATACAATGATGTATGAAGCACAAGCTTATAGCTTAAGCATAATTTTAATCGTAGTCACACTAGAATTTTAATATTTGCTTAAATTATAAATCTTATTAATAAATAACACTTATACTTAATTAGAAGACAAAGTGGTAGCAAAATATGGCGGTGGAGGCTTGGAAATGGTCTTGTAGTTATATTTAAGAGGGGGCTTGACTAGAAGACATTTGATGTAATTTAACTCATCATAGATGTGAGACATGGCAAGATGTTGATATGGACAAAAAAGACAATATGTTCCATGCCACATGACATTATCATGTGTTGGAGGAAGAACACAAAAGGGAAGTGGTGGAAAAGGAGAGTTTCCAAAATCAATTTCCTTAGATGGAGAAGAGATTTCATTTTGCGTGTTCCTTGGTGAATTTTGGTTGAAAGAGATTGGAGAAAATGATGGAGAATCAAGGCTTTCATTTGGTGAATAATACATTTGCTTTGATATGAAGGAGATGCAAAAATGCTTTGGGTTAAGTAGAGAAAGCAAAAGATATTTTGGGAGTGGTCAAAGGTTTGAAACTTTGATTCCAAAAAGTGTTGGAACAGTTTAGGAGGTACATAATTTTTACAGCTCATGTCAGCGGCCTATTAATTAAGCCCGTGGTTTGATAAAGATGACAAACCGTAGACCATTAATGATCCGTGGTCAGAGGATGGAGTTTTGGATGATGAGGGAATTTTTCCAATTCAGCAAATCCTAAAGTTTATAGTCTAACTTATCAAAAAGTTATGCTAAAGAGAAATTAAAGAACAAGAAACATGCAAGAACAAAACAAACACGACTTTGACCAAAATACTTTTGTTTGAAAGTAAAATCGATGTTGGAGGCGTGATTATCTAGACACGAAGTCATGACACATTTTCAATAATCCATGAATCCTCCACGATTCAATGTTGTTCTCGCTATGATTGTGTGACCCATATATATTGATTATGTATGTTCAATAGCAACAACATGAACATATGAAAAACATTTTTAGATTGAATTAACAATGCAAAAAAATTACTTGATCATTGAGAAAAGGACTTTTAGGTGTTTTGAAATCAAGAAAGAATGTTATCCAAAGACACTAGAATTTTCAAGAAACTCAAAGAATCAAAAGTAAAAGACTCAAAATAGAAAAGACTCAATTAAACATGAATAATCATGGAATATGTTCCATTAAACCTAGAACTAGACGCAAGTAATAAATAGATTCCCTCTTAAGTGCCTTAGTGAATATGTTCGCTAAGTTTTCTCTCGAGGGTACCTTCTTAATAGAAATGTTCCCCTTTTGAACATTATCTCTAAGGAAATTGTGGAAAATCACTATGTTCTTAGTTTGTGAATGTTTCATAGGATTCTTACTAAAGTCTATTGCACGCTTATTATTACACGTGATGGAAACATCATCGAGTGTAATCATGTAATCAACAATCACTTGCATCATCCATAAAGATTGTTGACAAGCTTTACCAACACTCACATACTCGGCTTCCGTAGTGGATATGGCAAGAGAGGTTTGTTTCTTAGGGAACCAAGAAGCTACACAACAACCTGTGAAGGTAAAAATACCGCTAGTGCTTTTCCGATCCACATAGTCACCCGCATGATCTGATTCGACGTAAACTATGGTTTCTACGCCGGTCCTTTTTTGGATACCATAATCCCAAATTTATAGTGCCTTTAATGTATTAGAAGATACACTTAACCGCTTCAAGGTGGGAGGTCTTGGGAGCCTCTTGGAAACAGGCATAAAGATAAAAACTAATCATGATGTCGACTTAACAAACTACCAATCATACCTTTATATTTAGTATTGTCTACCGACTTCCAATCATCATCTACAGTGAGTTTAGTATCCGAGGCCATGGGAGTCTTCATAGGCTTAGAGTTCTCTAATCCAAATTTATTTAGCATTTCTTTAACATACTTAGATTGATTAAAATAACATCGTCCATTTGTTTTATTTAGAGTCCTAAAAAGAAGTTAAGTTCAACCATCATGCTCATTTCAAACTCATATGCTAGATTTTGGCAAATTCATCACACTTACTTTGACAAGTTTAACCGAATATAATGTTGTCGACATATATTTGAACAATGATAAGGTGAGATCCTTTCTTCTTTGTAATGAGTGTATTGTCTACCATTCCCATGGTATACTCATATTTTACAATAAATACTTTAAGTTTATCACACCAAGCTTTGGGTGCTTGTTTAAGACCACAAAGAGCTTTCTTAAGCTTGTAGACATTATCCAGATGCTTAAAATGAGCAAAGCTGAGAGGTTGAGCCACATATACCTCTTCATTGATCAAACCATTAAGAGATGCACTCTTTGCATCCCTTTCTTGAAGCTTAAAGTCTAATGCACAATCACATGCTAAAAGGATCCTAATGGACTCTAACATTGTTATAGGTGCATACGTCTCTTCATAATCAATTCCTTCTTGTTGAGCCGATGACCCAACTCTCGTCCATCAAAGCTTATTTAACATTCTTAGGTTCAATCAAAAAGACGAAACAAAAGAAGTTACTTTAATTTTAGATTTGAGATCTAAGGGACCTTTGGTTGAGGTCGCCTATGACATTATCTGGGGCATGATCCTTAGATTCCTTAATGTTTACTTCCTTTTCAAAACTAAGGTCTTCATCTCCTAGTTCTAATCACTTTGGCTTTAAATATCTCTAATTCATCTAAGTCATCATCTACCAAAGGCGGTGTATTAGAAGAAAGAGGAGTTTCATCCAATGTCACATTGAGTCATTCTTCGATTACACCCAAGGTTCTATTAAGGACTATGTATGCTTGACTAGATTCTGAATATTCTAAAAAGATACCTTCGTATGACTTTGGGTCAAACTTAGTAAGGTAATCTTTGGTGTTGAGACTAAAGAACTTTCTTCCAAACACCTCAAAATATTATAATGAGGGTTTCTTATCTTTAAGAATCTCATAGGGGGTCTTTCCTAGAAAAGGTCGAATAAGAATTCAATTAAGAAAATAGGTCGATGTATCCACGACATTGCACCAAAAATGTTGAGGAAAGGATTGCTCGGTTAACATGGTTATACTCATCTCTTGGAGTGTCCTATTCTTCCTTTCAAGTACCCTATTTGATTGTGGAGTACGAGGAGCGAAGAGGTTATGGGTAATACCATGAGCTTCACAAAAGGCACCAAATTCCACTTCATTATAAAATTCCATACCATGATCCGTCTTGATAGTCACAATTGGACATCCTAATTGATTTCGATTTTCCGAATAAAGATTTCGAAATTATCAAAAGCTTCATTCTTATTAGCCAAAAATCTAGTCCGAGTTAATCTAGAATAATCATCAACTATTACTAGGGTATAAAGGTTACCTCCATAACTCCGTATGGCGTAAGGTCCAACGAGATCCATATGTAGGAGCTATAGGCACTGAGAGGCCGAAACTAAATTCTTGGCTTTGTGACTAGAGTGAACTTGCTTCCCAATTTTAAAAGCATCACAAAAGTTACTATCAAACTTGATCTTGGGGAGATGTCTTACCAACTCCTTAGAGACAAAATATTGAATTAAACGCATATTAGCGTGACCTAATCTCGTATGCCAAAGAGGAGAAATCTCATCTAAAGTATCAAGACATATATTGTCTTTAGACTTCCTACTAACCTTCATGACATAAAGCCCATGCTTTCTAACACCTTTTCTAATGATCTTTCCATCTTTTACTATTTCACTATCATGTTCGAAAAAGATGGCCTTACACTTACTGTCACAAATTTGACATATACTTAGTAAATTAAAACCTAAGTTATCTACATGCTCAACATTTTCAATGGTTAAAGAGTCAAGAGAAACTACACCTTTGCCAACGATGTTACCACATAGATTACTAGAAAAAGTGTCGTTACCTCCAGTGTATGCTTTAAATCAATCCCCAAGCATATCTAGGTAACAACACACAAAATTAAACATTTGGTCCTCAATATCTCGTGGTTCCAAATTTGTTATATCAAAACATCCATTGCGTTTAGTTGGGATGCATGAAAGGAGGACATACACCCCACGGAGAAAAACATTGTTGATGGAAATTATTCTAATTTACCGGAGTATTTTGGTGTCCATTGTTTTTCTTAGGTGTCTTAGGCCTTGATCTAGAACGATTATTGTTTCTAGGTGTAGGTGTCTTACTTCTAGGTCGTGAATTAGTATGGTTATTGTTTTTAGGTGCGGGTGTTCTACTTCTAGGCGTTGAATCATTTCATACTCTTAGAGGAGTAGTAGATGATTTACTCTTAACATTTTTCATTCCCATTAAAGGTTTACTCATTGAAGAATAAAATTTACCAAACTCCTTTTCATCAATAATGGGTACTTTGGATTTATTAATGACAAGATGTTTTGGCCCTTTACCTAAAACATATTTTTTTTTAAATTATTTTCTTTGTTTGGCACTCACTGTCGGCGGCTCATTTATCTCGGCTTTTCATTTTATATATATGGAACAACGGTGAACTTTATTGATCCGCGACCAACAGGCACTTTTTCTAAAAATGTAACTTGTTTGGTTTCACTAGTAGATGCTTCATCAGTGTTAAAACATAAACCAAGTTTGTCTTTAGAATGAATTTGTCTAGTTAGCATATCATCAATAGCATTAGTACTTTTCATGAATTTTTTCAACTTAACAGATCTGCTCTTGAGATCTTCATTCTCTTGTTCTAAGGTTTTCACAACTTAAACAACCTAAATAAACTTCTTTACTTTTCTCTAACTTAGATAATTTTCCTTTTAGCTCACTAATCTATTTTCAAGTTTAGTCTTAGTTGATTTTAGCAATTTATTCTTTTTTAGGAACTTTAGACTATGTTTGCATATATTATCATATTGACTCTCTAATTCTAAATCCTCTAGAGAAGAACTATCATTGTTATAATATTCAGTTACGGAATGTACATCTTTTGAAGAATGAGCCATTATACACTTCTCGTCTTTAGCACTATCATCGCATTCTTCACCACAATCGATCCATGACCCTCTAGTAAATGTCGTGTCATTCTTGTCGCGAGGTGTCTTAGGATATTCACTAATTAGATGACTTGTGTGACAATCCGTCAATTTATGGTTTATATTTTTTTTCTCAAATATTATTTAAAAACATTATTTTAATGCTATATTATGAACTCACTTATTTTTGGGAAGAAATTGGGTTTACATCTTGGAGTAGCATCGACTACGTCTAAATCGGAGGATTTTACGTTACGTGCTTACGTTTACATACACCGTCTTTGGTGACAGTCCGACATTTCAGGAAATAAATTTATTCTTGAATATTATTTTGGAGTTTTAAATTTGTGTTGGTTCATAAACTCACAAATTTACGAGAAGAGATTAGGACTTACGATTATAATTTAACGTCCTTTACGACTAAACCAGAAACCTTAGGATTACGTATTTACGTTTTCGAACTCCGTTTTTGATGAGACAATTTTTATTAGATTCATTTTATGCCGTTGATTCATAATTTATAAAAACGTTTTTCGTAAAACGACCCGAGGGCACGCAAATCGAGGAAACTAGAATCGAGGAGTACCCGTAAATTAGTGGAGATGAGATAAGTGGGACACTTGTCCCACCCCCACTAACCCATGGCTAAACAAGGAAAACAACACTATGAGGTGTCAAATGGTAGCTTACAAGTTACACGTGTATGCTTAACATAACAAGCTAACTTAATACCACAAAACCATTTTCTTCCAAACCATTCCCTCATTCATCTTACATGCAAAACCACTCATCCTCCCTTTCTCTCACTAAAAATTCGTCCGATATTCACCACAACACCACCATTTTATCTTAAATTAACCACAATATCATGTGTTATTCACACATATGTTGAAGAACCTTTGAAGATATGAAGATTGGAGGTGATCTTAACCTATGAAAAGGAGTTTTCATGACGTTAAAGGGCTGAATTCATGGAGATGTTCATCTATCTAAAGGACCCAAGAAGTTTCCTTGCTAAAGTTGAAATTTGATAACAAGAACCAAGTCTTGTTCATCATAAACCTCATCTTTTCATCACTAATGGTGGTATAAAGATTGTTCTTCCTATCCTCTTGTTATTTTGATTATGTAATCGTGTATTTTATTTATTTATGTATATGTATATGATGATGAATGATGATTAAAAATATTATGAGGGGATTTGGTGTTGATAGATTTGATAAATATGGTTAAAAAGATGGAAAACCATAAGTAACAAGGTTAAAATCTTGCTAAATATGATGGATGTATAAAAACAGTAAGTAACCAAATGTTAAACTGAGAAAATGGTAAAGTGGAATCAATATACAGTAAGTATTAGGTGTTATACACATGTGAGAGTTGGCCATGCAATGAAATCATAAAAATGAGTGAGATATGATCAAAACAAGTTTAGAGTGCAAATCTGCCTACACTGTTTTGGACGAATTTATTAAAATATTAAGAAGTTGATTCATCAGTAGCTATAAGGAATAAAATGAAGCACATATCATTTAGTTTCTATGATAAAAATTTGAGGTCCTATCTCCATATAGAACTCTAGATATGGACATTTTAGTGAACTTAAAATTTAGGACTGATTTTATGAAATTAAAGTTTAATATTATTATATAAGCACTCAAATAAATATAGTATAAAATGGGAATTAAAACCCACTAACTTATATATTACATTTATATAAATATGTATAAGGATAAATAAATGGACATTTTATAAAAATGGTAGTTTGGTAAGTTTTATAAGTTATAAAAACTATAAACATGATTTTTACGTCTTTTCGACTAATACCGTAAAATTAACGTTTTTCGTCAATTAAAACATAGACGGTCTGACCCGTCTAATGTAAACTTTTTAAAAGTCATATACTGATATATAAATACTTAATACAATTAAAAACCGATAAAACCCGAACTATATAACGTACGGACATTAACGGGCTAAGTTAGCATTATTGGACTAATAATCCAACTAAATGGACTAAACACTTATAAATTTACTTATTGGGCTTAACCCACTTGGGCCCAACATGAAAAGTATAATACTGATAATAAAGGTGTAAAATGGACTAATATAAAGTATTGGGCTTGTAATAGGCTTATTGGGCCTAAAACATGTAAATAAGTAAAACTAGTAAACTAGTATAAAAGTTACCAATACATACACTAAAATTAGTAAATGAGAATGTATAAACCCACTTGATCATCATATATATAAAATCATCATATGTATACGTAATTGTTATTTTTATAAAGTCATTGGACAAGAGTCTAAGACACGTATTATTTGTCTAGGTTTCCGTGATTGAAGCACGTACCGTACATCCGAATTGCCGATAACCCGCTTTCCCACATCAACGTGAGTTCATAACATCACACTCTTTTAAATGTTTTTATGAAATGTTTTATAAACCCGCAAGGGAGATAACATGTTAGATTTGATAAAATAGGACACCATTTGTCCCGAGTATTTGTTTATTGATTTGGACCCGAATGATTGTATGACCCGATGAATGAATATATGACCTGATCAATGAAAAGAAATGGATTATTAAAGTTAGGTTATGTCACTAAAAGTCCCATTAGCATGAATTATGAACTACCAGGATTTGGTAGACGCTTATGCATATAATAGTACTATTTGGGGACGATCACCCCAGTTCGCGCCTTGACGATTGATCCCCGTCGTGCCACATTGATTGGTAAGCGAATTTATGTATGAGAAGATTTACACAAGCGTGATTATTGTGACGACACGCTAATTTAGATGGGCAAATGATTTTCGGGCTAGCTACCCGTTGTTTGTTGTAGTAAGGTAACAATGTCATGCGGCTTATAATAATCCAATACTGAAAATACTGCTATACGCACTGAGTTACGATATATTTCCTGACTAGCAATACGGGGTCTTATTATTGATTTTATGTTCGTGTTTTGGTTTTACATAACCATATTCATATAACGGTTTTTATTTAATCTATACAACGTTATAAAAGGTATTGTATGATGTTTTTACGGCAATGGCTCGTATAATGATTTTGAAGGCAAAAGCCTATATTACGATTTTTGATAAAGATTTGTATAAAATGACTTTGGCTATTTTATGGCCTATTACAAAGATTTGTACAAAATGATTTTCGATAATAATTTTATACCGATGTTATATTGATGGATTTCATTGAACTCTATGAATTCACTCGGCGTTTTCGCTGACCCTTTTCTTTTAACATGTTTTATCTCAGGTACTTGAAGGTAATTCTCGGGAAGACAACAAGAATTTATGACCCGCACTTAAATAATAATTTCCATTCAAATGCTTTGTTAAAGTTGTATGAAATACTATTACTTGGGACCTATGTAAATTTGATATTTATGAATGGAAATGCTTTATTAATAAACGACGCGATTTTTATGCGTTGTCTATGATGTGAGTAATGTGTTATCCCGTAACACCAACGAGTCTTCCGCTGTATTGAATTGTATAAATTTAGGGGTGTTAAAGTTTGGTACTAGAGCTCTCGTTATAGAGAACCAAAGATTTTTAAAACCAAGGTTTTGAATAAAATATTTCAAAATCTTTTAACTATAAACATTTTTCTAGAAATGTCTAAAAATATTTTGACTATAACGGTGCCGAAGAATTCCCGAGTTACCGACAAGGCCAGACTGAGAAGTGTTATTTTAATATATATATATAACTTGGATTATATATATATATGATGTAATTTGATTACATGATTGTTTGATGATTATTTCTATATTTATACGAGGTATTTATACGACGTAGATTGTCACAAGAAACCCTAACTCCCCTAGTAAATCAATGGAAGCTATTCCCGTATGAATTCTAGCTATCCTAGATCTAAACCAATTTGTGGATATTTATGATCCCAACAAAATGGTTGATATGCGTAGAAATGTAGATAGTAGTTGATTGTGATATTGAAGAAGAACTGGCGAGATTAAAACTGATATCGATGTCATGACGATCTTTCCTTATAGAGTGGAGTTTGACAAAACGTTACCACCTGGTGATTCGTTGACACCCAATTCTTAAAATTGAAATCGAAAGGGTGAATGTTGCACTTGAGGCTGTTATTGGAACCATTACCCAAAAGCCTCATGCCACTAGTGCCTTTCCGAGAAGTCTAATTGAGTGATCGAGTCATTTCATACTAGTGACTCATTTGATAACTATTGTTGAAAGAGCTATAGGATTGGAAATTAAGCATTGTTGATATCGAGCTTTTATTGCCCTTTTTAAAGGCCTAAGAATAAAGTTGGAAGTATTGGAAAATGAGGTAGGATGTCGCATTGAGTATAAGTTGATTGAAACTTGAATAAAGTAAATTTTTAACTTGTAAGGAATAAGAAATTTTTAAGAGGAAGTCGTTAAGTCACGTGATTGAATTATAAGGTTTTAACTGATTGTTGATTCGTGTTAAGGGTTGTTCCTAGGCCATTATCCAATAATGAGGATGCCTAGTGTCCAGAAAATAAATTGAAGAAATCTTCTTCTGAATAGGGACCGATGGATCTTCCGGGACAGGTGGAACCCCCATGACTATTGTAGATTAGTATTCATTGTGGTATCTTTTAAAAATCCCTAACTTAACTGAGATATCAGTTGGTAGGATGAGTTCTTGGAATTGTATGACATAGTGACACGTAATGTGTTATAGTACAATTTATACTCGTTTGTGATTAATGAAAAGACTACCTTTGATTACTATATCCTACATGTATCGATGTTATCTATCTCTTATTGCTTCATCCTAATGTTCGCATTAGTGATGAAACCATTGAACAAGTACTCATCTCGATTTGAGTTACGTTGTGGATTATTCTTTTTGAAGTGCCATCGAGTTATGAACCTCATGATTAATTGGCTAAATTCATTTTCTAGCATATTGTAGTTAGTTCTTAGTGAACAACTTTTCATCACTCATTTGCAGATCACTAATTGTTTTTATAAGTTAAAATAGTACCCCTTGGGAAAAATTGGGTTTCCATCACCATATGGATTATTTAAAGTGAGACTTATAAATAATTGTTATCGAAATGAAATTGTTTATAAAACACCTTGGAAAACTTAATTGTTTTCATAACAAGGAAAATCTTTGTAAATTTATTGTTGATTCTTATTTAAGAATTAAGCATGAAAATGTTTTTATTATAAACATGAAGATAAAATTTTGACGAACTGAGTATTGCATCGTTAATCTTGAAATTGTATATAGTTGCGCGCCTACATACAATTTGGAAGTGACCATGCAAGGCTGATTAGTAGTCACCATGAAATTATTAATAAACACTAAATTTTCTTTGAAGATTGTGAAAGATAAAATTTTATGAGATCTGCAAGAAGTGAAAAATGAGGACATATTGATAGGGACACCTATATATGTGCCCGTACTATTTATTATTTTGAGTCGAATTTAATCATCTGTTGAAATTGTCTTAATTGACAATTGATATTCCCTTCCTGTCCAATTCTCCCGTAGTGAGATTCTTTGAAAAAGTATATGATTACCGAGTGTTGATACCCGACTGGATGTATCAACGTTCCTATCATTTCTTTTGATTAGATTTCATTTGAATGACCTGGGTAACGGTCCGAGGAGCTTTCGAATGCGTACTCAAGTCATGAAAACATGGGATAAACTCATATTCGTTAAATGTTTTCATCTGTATCTGATTTGAAATTCTCTCGCGTAGATTATGCATTGACCTTACTCTTTTAAGGTTAGTTATGTCTCCATATATCCTTGAATTTGTGAAGGATTATGAGTTATTATTAGTCTTTTGAGAAGTTCACATCTTATCGACGGCAATAAAACTGAAAAGTTGGTAATGCCAGTAGAATGGATTGATTGATTATGACATGACGACATTGTCTTAATTGATGGGAACTCGAGTAGAATTCCCCTAAAAGATAAGATGTTGACTATCAAAAGTGATCTAAATAATTCTTGATGGGTGACCATATCCTGCATTTAGACTTGAAATTATACCGTGAATGGTTGTGAATTAGTCATAGATATTATAATCTAGAAAGAACTTAAAAGTGAATGTATTCAAAGATGTTTATGTTATCTAGAACTTTAAGAGGTATTTGCTGGTGAATTACCTAGACTTTCACCATTAAGGCAAGTTAAAATTGGTATTGAATATATTCCCGGGGTTGCACCTGTGGCTTATGCACTATACGTCAGCATCATCTGAATTAAAAGAATTACCGTCCAACTGAGAGAGTTGTAACACCCCCACAATTGCTATGCGCAGCGGAACTACAACAATGGGTGCTACACAGTATTCATTGCACACAAGATATATCAAACGACGCTAAAAAGACGTCAACTTAAAACTTGAAATTAAAATTGTTAGATGATACATGTCCACAGTTTTTCCAACCCCAAATAGTGCACAGAGTTTAGCGTTTTCGGTCCCCATGAATCTCAACCCAAGAATTTCAGTTTACAACCACATGACATTAAACTTAAAAATTGTTTAAGTAGAAAAGGAGGGAAAAACAAGCGGACTCCAAGCCATACACACAACATCCATCCCATGCATGCTCCATCCTACACCTCAGCGGTTACCTGAAACACATGCCAAAAATTTGGTCAACGAAAACGTTGAGTGGAATTCATAGGTTTTTCAATCCATTTGAACGTATATATAATAAAACCATTCGTGATCATTTATAGTCTTGTCGATCAAACAAACTATAATCAGGATACTGACAATTGTGTTTAAGCTCATGACACTAATCCGTTAACTCAATCACCCGCGTAATAAATACCGGCGTGATTCAGATGAAACCAGTGCCCCTTCTAAAGGCATCAGTTGCAATTATACCTTATTTCTCATACAAAATAATCTACCGCATAACTTACTAAAAGTACAGCTTCTCGGCTAGCATTGGGTCGTTAACCCCGTAGTACTATAATTTGCATAAGCGGCTATTTCCCCCTACTCGAGGGCAGGACAATAGTTAATAGTTCATGATTTTAGGGACTTTTGCAACTTTGGTACTCAACACAATTTCTAAGGCAACTTTCGGGTCTAACAATCATTCATGATATACGTTCCTTTTAAAAACTAGCATGCATTTCCCTCGCGGGTAAAACAATTTGAAATAAATATAAGCGAGGCTATAAATTCACACCTTATATCTTAAGTAGTCGGTAGTTCGAGGGATGATCACTGACGACGAAACGGATGCCCGGGTAAATCAACACCTATCACAAATAACGCGTAATGAGTAATCTCATTTAAATACTTACGGTACTGTATAAAATACATATATACTAGTCACTTAGGACAAGTATAACTCACGCCAAAAACAAAAACAACAAGCATCACTCATTTTATACCATTCGTTCTTATTACCTACGTTGTCCATTTTTACCCATTCTCGCCGGTACTTGACTAAAGTACGGGCTGTTTTACCTTGTTTAACCACACTTATAAAATTTGACAAAATTTCCAAAAATCATATAAGACCTGTAGATAACATGTTTTTAAGCCCAATAAAAGTTTTTACTTTTACGACCCGTTACGCAACTCTTTTCCACGACTACATTTTACGGGCTGAAATTGCGCTTCGACCAATTTTGACCTCTTTGACCTATATGAAAAGTACCTTTGACTTCTTTGACTCCTAAGTCAACATATAGACCCATTTATACAGGTTTGGGACCAAATTTTGACCCTTGACTATTTACCAATTTATACTTGTGACCCTCGGGATTTGACTAAAACTTTGCACAAATTCGGATTATGAAAGTCCTCGTCTCCCGGTACCCGATCTTTAAAATGTCATAACTTTTAGCTCGTTTTGAGTCACGGGCTCTACCTTATACCAAATTAAAGCTAGGAAGACCCTCTATAACTACATTTTGTTTTCAAGTCCTGGAAGAAAAATCATTTTTATGAAATGGACCTAAAGTTTCTGCCTAAAAATGACCATACCAAAAACGCACTTAGACTCGATTCCAAACCTTCTAACCACCACTAAACATCATCCTAAGCCTTCCCAAACATATCCTAACACCAAATTTCAGTCCTACCCCTATTGATCAACCAATCTCAAAATCAAAAATTCAAAGAAATGAACATGCAACTAGTGAAACCTATGTAAAACATCCTAAAACAATCAACCAAACATAAGAACAACACTCAAAATCAACAACCACCATGGCTCCCCAAACACCCCCATTGCCGTGGGGTTTGGGTGACCCAATCACCACAACCAAATTAATTTTGGTAGGTTTTCTTGGTGTTCTTGCATCCATTACTCATAAAATCAACATGCATTAGCACATTTAGCCACAAAAACGAATTTGGATCATCTTGAAAAATCTTGAAAAATTTTTGTTAGTGCATGTGGGATTTGAGCACATGAACATGTGGGGAATGACCAAACTAGATGTGGTCTAACCTTAGTTTTTAGGAAAATCAAGTGGAAAAAGATTTTTGGTGGATTTCTTGGTGTGTTGGGGGTGTCCGTCGGCTTTAGAGAGAAAGGAGGGAGAGAGAGTTTGATTTTTGGTGTAAATTTTGTATGTGTTTGTGTGTTTGTCACTTTTGGCCTTTTTGGTGGGTTGGGAGGGACCAAATGGCAATTTCTAGTTTCTTTTGGCCTTAAATAGAAAACGTCCTCAAAACTTTGCGGGTTCGACTCATTTGTCAAATTTGAAAATTTTACGGGAGTCGGAAATCTTCCCGAACGCTCCAAAATATTTTTGGGATACTTTAAATGTACTCGGAAGGCTATAAAACTCACCCGACTCAACTTAACACGAACCGTAAGTAAAATTCTCGAAAAATTACATTATCGATAAATCGTCAAAAATTATATAAAATTGGGCATCCCTCGGGATCGTAATCGTCATCGTCCTTCTTAAAACGTCAATCGTAAAAATTATAACCTCGAACATCGGCTCTAACCAAAATACTTATAAATATAGAAATTAAAATTTATTAAAAATTTCAAAAATTAGCGTAATTTAGGGTAACGTTAATGACCTCGATTCTAGGGTGTCACATCCACCCCTCCTTAAAGAGAGCGACGTCCCGGCGCTCGCCTCTTCTTGTACTCACATTTCGTGCTACTGGAACAGATGAGGATACCTTTCCTTGAAAAAGTCCTCACGTTCCCAGGTGTATTCCGGTCCACGCTTAGAATTCCATCGGACCTTCACAATAGGAATCCTACTACGCTTCAACCGCTTGACCTCCCGGTCCATAATTTCCACAGGTTCTTCCACAAAGTGCATTTTGCCGTCTAGTCGAATCTCGTCCAAAGGAATCACCAATTCCTTGTCCGCCAAACTCTTCTTCAGGTTCGATACGTGAAACATGTCATGAATAGCACTAAGCTCGGTCGGCAATTCTAACTTGTACGCTACCGGTCCAATTCGTTCAACGATCTTAAACGGTCCAATATACCTCGGACTCAACTTTCCTTTCTTTCCAAAACGAATTACACCCTTCCACGGCGATACCTTGAGCATAACCATATCTCCAACTTCAAACTCCAACGGTTTCCTTCGGTTATCGGCATAACTCTTCTGTCGGCTTCTCGCAGCAAGTAGTCGGTTCTTGATCTGCACGATCTTCTCTGTCGTTTCTAAAACCATTTCGGGTCCAGTCAATTGACTTTCCCCCACTTCACTCCAACACACAGGCGATCTACACTTCCTTCCATACAATGCTTCGAACGGTGCCGCTTTGATACTCGCATGATAACTATTATTGTACGAAAATTCCACTAGAGGCAAGTGGCGTTCCCAACTTCCTCCAAAATCGATCACGCATGCTCGGAGCAAGTCCTCCATCGTTTGAATCGTTCGTTCACTCTGGCCGTTAGTTTCCGGGTGATAAGCCGTGCTTAAACTCAGTTCTGTGCCCATCGCACGTTGAAGCGATTTCCAAAATTCCGACGTAAATCTACTATCGCGATCCGAAATGATCGATAACGGCACTCCATGTCTACAGACGATCTCCTTCACGTACACGCTGGCGAGTCTTTCCATGCTGTCCGTCTTTTTCATAGGTAAGAAATGAGCAGATTTCGTCAACCTATCCACAATTACCCATATCATATCGCATCCACTAGGAGTCCTAGGTAAACCCGTTACGAAATCCATTGCGATTTTCTCCCATTTCCATTCTGGGATTTCTGGTTGTACCAACAATCCAGATGGTTTCTTATGTTCTGCCTGAACCTTCGCGCACGTCAAACACTTACTAACGTAACGAGCAATATCCGCCTTCATATTCGGCCACCAATAAACTTTCTTCAGGTCGTGGTACATTTTATCCAATCCGGGATGTATCGAATACTTCGACTTATGCGACTCATTCATAACCAATTCTCGAACTCCAGGCTTTCCTTCCTCAGATGAACACAGTGGTAACCAAATCTGATTCTCAAAATATCTCAGTCCGTCAGACCTAATCACAAAAAGAGGTTTCAACATTCGTCCCAAGTTTTCGGCTTCAACATTCCCTTTCATTAGTCCTCTCTCCTGAGCCTTCAGTATAGTTTCGGTTAAGTCAACGCTCTCACTCATCACTAAAGCCCTAACCCTCAAAGGTTTCTCCCGTTCTTTCCTACTTAGTGCATCCGCTACAACATTCGCCTTCCCAGGGTGGTAGCGAATTTCGCAGTCATAATCACTCAATAGTTCAACCCATCGTCTTTGTCGCATATTCAACTCCTTTTGATCTAAAATGTGCTGCAAACTCTTGTGGTCAGTGAATACAACACACTTTGTCCCATACAGATAGAGTCTCCACAATTTCAACGCAAAAACTACCGCTCCTAATTCCAAATCGTGCGTCGTGTAGTTTTCCTCGTTCTTTCTTAGTTGCCTCGACGCGTAAGCTATCACCTTTTCACGTTGCATTAATACCGCTCCATAACCTTTACGAGACGCATCACAATACACTACGAAGTCTTCGGTTCCTTCAGGCAATGATAAAATCGGCGCAGAACATAACTTATCCTTGAGCGTTTCAAAAGCAAGCTCTTCCTCAATTCCCCATTCATACACCCTATTCTTTTTGGTAAGCCGCGTCAATGGTTTTGCAATCAACGAAAATCCTTCGATCAACCTTCTATAATACCCCACTAAACCCAAAAATTGTCGAACTTCAGTCGGCGTCGTCGGTGCTGACCATTCTCTGATCGCTTCGATCTTAGCAGGATCTACACGAACTCCCTCACTATCAATCACATGACCTAGAAACTGCACTGATCCCAACCAAAACTCACACTTAGAGAATTTTGCGTACAGCTTCTCCTTCCTTAACAACTCCAAAATCTTTCTTAGGTGTTTCTCGTGCTCCTCCCTACTCTTAGAGTAAATAAGTATATCGTCGATGAAAACAATAACAAACTTATCTAGATACGGCTTGCACACGCGATTCATAAGATCCATGAATACAGCAGGCGCGTTCGTCAACCCAAACGGCATCACTCGAAATTCAAAGTGTCCATACCGCGTACGAAAGGCAGTTACAGGAATATCCTCCTCTCTTACACGCAGTTGATGATACCCTGATCTTAAATCGATCTTTGAGTATACACTGGAACCTTGCAATTGATCAAACAAATCATCAATCCTCGGCAATGGGTACCGATTCTTAACCGTCAGCTTATTGAGTTCCCTATAGTCGATGCACATCCTAAACGAACCATCTTTCTTCTTTACGAACAACACTGGCGCTCCCCAAGGTGATGAGCTCGGCCTAATAAATCCTTTGTCCATCAATTCCTTCAATTGATCCGCTAACTCCTTTAACTCAGATGGTGCTAAGCGATAAGGTGCACGTGCAACCGGCGCAGCTCCTGGCACTAAATCAATTCGAAACTCGACCTCACGGGTAGGCGGTAAACCTGGCAACTCGTCTGGAAAAACGTCCGGATACTCGCAAATAACTGGTACCTCTTCAATTCTCGCCTCTAAATCACCATCACTCGAAACCTGTGCCAAAAACACATCGCATCCGCTCTCTACGTACTTCATCATTTTCAAACACGAAATCACCTTCAAACGAGAAGTGCATTTGTCTCCCTTTACCGTCAAAACCCTATTCCTCAACGGAATCTGAACCAATCTCTCACCACAGACGATCGTAGCACTGTGCGCCATTAGCCAATCCATTCCCACAATCACGTCAAACGATCCTAGCTCTATAGGCATCAAGTCGATTTTAAAAGCGTAATTTCCTAACTTCAAGGTACACCCTTTCAGTATAGAATTCGTACTAACAATTTTTCCATCGGCTAATTCGACATTATAACTAGTCGTTAACAACACCGGTTCTCTATCAATATGACGACTAAATCTAATGTCTACAAAACTCTTGTCGGAGCCAGAATCAAACAAAATACTAGCATAACAAGCGTCTAGCAAAAACGTACCGGTAACCACATTGGGACCCTGTGGTTTATCAGCAGTTCCCACTTGATACACAACAGCCGCATTATTACCTCCCCGCCTGTTTCCTGCCTTCGGGCAATTCGCTTGCACATGACCCCTTTCTCCACAACTATAACATCCTCTCATCCTGATAGCATTAGCCCCAGTGGCTACTCCTCCCGTTCGACAACCAAATGTCCTATGACCTGCCTTTCCACACTTGCCGCATGCCGGCGGGCAATTTCCAACATGATACAAATTGCACTTTCCACAATGGGGATTCACTTTCACACCTCTAGGGTTCGTCACTGCCCTCATCCCTTCGTTCCTTCTCTGATTAAACTGCTGATTACGGTTCGGCCCATGGTTGTTTCGATTTCCACCTCGGTTCTGGCCTTGGGATTGATTGCCTTGTGCCGCTTCCCATTTCCTTTTGTTGCCCTCAGCAATGTAGTTCTGCTTGTCCTGAAGCTTAAGGTCCATCAAAGCGTGAGCCATTTGAACCGCTTCATCAAACGTTCCAGGTTTTGACGAAGTTGTTTCACCTTTGATATTGCTAGATAAACCCTTTATATACTGCTTCATTTTCTTGGCATCATTGGCAAATATGTCCGGACACAAAAGACTTAACTCATTGAATCTCCTGGTGTAAGCAGCTATATCGTTATTCTTCAAGGTCAAATGCCTCAATTCGTCCTCCAATTGCCCCAATTCCTCTTCTGGGCAAAACTTCTTAGTCAACAAAGCTTTGGTCGCATTCCACGTCCTTGCATTCGCTACAGCCAATCCAACCGTAGCTACCTGGGTATTCCACCAACTTAACGCATCATCGAGAAACGTAGCAGCTGCAAACTTTACTTTATCTGCTTCTGCTCAACCACTGATTTCAAACGTACTTTCAACCTTTTCCAACCACCGTCTAAGTTCTAAAGCTCCACCCGTTCCACGGAACTGCGTGGGACCGCACTTCATAAAACTAGAATAGGTACACACCCTCGGGGCTTGCTGTCTCCCCGCGTTCCTTCCCTGGTCCTGATTTCTCCCAGCTCGGTCCGCTTCCAACGCATTAGCTATAGCTTCCTGAATCATGGTGTTAACACGATCGGCGGTCAACTTTGGAGGCATGGTGTTATCGAATATCTCTTTCTGCAAGACAAGGAAAATAGAAAAACAATGTAAGTATTCATATCAAGTTTCCCAGACATAAAATACATACAACGACACATCACTACGGAGTTACTAATATTCATCAATTCACACCACAAAAGATCAAATTTAAGAAATATCACAGATCATGAAAGGTAACATAGATTGTATTGATAGTTAACCAAAATCGTGACAAGTATTGCCACTACAATCGTTCACCATAAAACTTCAAGTACTTGAGTTTCTCGTCATAATACCATCATACAAAGGTCTAAAATAGTTCTATTACAATGATCAAAGAAAATACAAAACAAGTAACTAGGCATGTGGTGATCCACACTGCCTCTTGGATGGCGGCTCGTCGTCGTCTTCCTCGGTTTCCTCATCACTAACGTCCTCATCCACATCATCCACTTTTCTCTTTCCTTTTTCATCTGGCCCACATTCCGTTTCCTTTTTCGTCCCTGATGTGGATCCACACTCAATCGCTACCTGACTTCCTACCGAAATACAAGCACCTCCAGTAGGCGGCTGAATCATGAAGTCATTCGCCTCCATCTCCAAATCGTCTACGAATCTCCAATCCGGGGGCAATGAATCCCTCACACGATGCTCCCAACTCTGCATCCTCGACAACCTCACCTGATCCTCCCAAACACGGTCAAGACTAGCACTTAAATTCGCAACCATTGATCTTAAACTGTTGATGTCACTTGTGTTCACTATCCCATCATACTCAACTCTTGCAGTCCTTTCCAACAGTCTTTGATCCGCCTTTTCATTCTCGTCGAATCTACTGACCACCCTTGATTCCACTACATACCTCATGCACATCGATCCTTCCAACCCTCTCACCGTCCGTCGTACGTCATGATAAATCCTCGGTCCGGGACAGCAAATTCTTGGGATGCCTTGATGAAGAGAATTTGCGCTCATCGCACCTTCGGCTCTTCTGGGGATATCTGGTACACCAACCAGATGGGAAGTACGCATAGGCGTGGGGCAAGTAGTTCTCCTTGGGTCGGGGTCCTGGGATTGTACATCGTTCGTCTCAGCTTGTCCTTCAGCTGCTGTTCCAACCCTTCCCTCTTCGCGACCTACGACGTAATCGTTTCCGTTATCGTTGGGCGGTACCTCGGCCATTCCTGCAATAACAGCGAATTTCGGATGGTACATAAGTAATTATACAATAATTATAAATATATGCATGCAAATGCAATGCAAAGGTGGTACATATGCCCAAAATGTAATAATATGATGCTCATGCATGATTAATACGAAAATTACGATGTCGGATATTTCACGTAAAACTCAACGTCTACGTATAGTAATTCCATACTTATGTAATAATTACCCACATATATACTTTACTCAAAAGTATACGTCAAATGCCATAAATACAACAATAAATCTTACCGGAGCCATGCAGGATAGTTGTGTGTGCTTGGACCCTTTCTTACGACACCAAAAGTTATAGTTTAGGATTTTCAAAAACGACCTAGTTCTCTATAACTCGTGGCTCTGATTACCAATCTGTAACACCCCCACAATTGCTATGCGCAGTGGAACTACAACAATGGGTGCTACACAGTATTCATTGCACACAAGATATATCAAACGACGCTAAAAAGACGTCAACTTAAAACTTGAAATTAAAATTGTTAGATGATACATGTCCACAGTTTTTCCAACCCCAAATAGTGCACAGAGTTTAGCGTTTTTGGTCCCCATGAATCTCAACCCAAGAATTTCAGTTTACAACCACATGACATTAAACTTAAAAATTGTTTAAGTAGAAAAGGAGGGAAAAACAAGCGGACTCCAAGCCATACACACAACATCCATCCCATGCATGCTCCATCCTACACCTCAGCGGTTACCTGAAACACATGCCAAAAATTTGGTCAACGAAAACGTTGAGTGGAATTCATAGGTTTTTCAATCCATTTGAACGTATATATAATAAAACCATTCGTGATCATTTATAGTCTTGTCGATCAAACAAACTATAATCAGGATACTAACAATTGTGTTTAAGCTCATGACACTAATCCGTTAACTCAATCACCCGCGTAATAAATACCGGCGTGATTCAGATGAAACCAGTGCCCCTTCTAAAGGCATCAATTGCAATTATACCTTATTTCTCATACAAAATAATCTACCGCAGAACTTACTAAAAGTACAGCTTCTCGGCTAGCATTGGGTCGTTAACCCCGTAGTACTACAATTTGCATAAGCGGCTATTTCCCCCTACTCGAGGGCAGGACAATAGTTAATAGTTCATGATTTTAGGGACTTTTGCAACTTTGGTACTCAACACAATTTCTAAGGCAACTTTCGGGTCTAACAATCATTCATGATATACGTTCCTTTTAAAAACTAGCATGCATTTCCCTCGCGGGTAAAACAATTTGAAATAAATATAAGCGAGGCTATAAATTCACACCTTATATCTTAAGTAGTCGGTAGTTCGAGGGATGATCACTGACGACGAAACGGATGCCCGGGTAAATCAACACCTATCACAAATAACGCGTAATGAGTAATCTCATTTAAATACTTACGGTACTGTATAAAATACATATATACTAGTCACTTAGGACAAGTATAACTCACGCCAAAAACAAAAACAACAAGCATCACTCATTTTATACCATTCGTTCTTATTACCTACGTTGTCCATTTTTACCCATTCTCGCCGGTACTTGACTAAAGTACGGGCTGTTTTACCTTGTTTAACCACACTTATAAAATTTGACAAAATTTCCAAAAATCCTATAAGACCTGTAGATAACATGTTTTTAAGCCCAATAAAAGTTTTTACTTTTACGACCCGTTACGCAACTCTTTTCCACGACTACATTTTACGGGCTGAAATTGCGCTTCGACCAATTTTGACCTCTTTGACCTATATGAAAAGTACCTTTGACTTCTTTGACTCCTAAGTCAACATATAGACCCATTTATACAGGTTTGGGACCAAATTTTGACCCTTGACTATTTACCAATTTATACTTGTGACCCTCGGGATTTGACTAAAACTTTGCACAAATTCGGATTATGAAAGTCCTCGTCTCCCGGTACCCGATCTTTAAAATGTCATAACTTTTAGCTCGTTTTGAGTCACGGGCTCTACCTTATACCAAATTAAAGCTAGGAAGACCCTCTATAACTACATTTTGTTTTCAAGTCCTGGAAGAAAAATCATTTTTATGAAATGGACCTAAAGTTTCTGCCTAAAAATGACCATACCAAAAACGCACTTAGACTCGATTCCAAACCTTCTAACCACCACTAAACATCATCCTAAGCCTTCCCAAACATATCCTAACACCAAATTTCAGTCCTACCCCTATTGATCAACCAATCTCAAAATCAAAAATTCAAAGAAATGAACATGCAACTAGTGAAACCTATGTAAAACATCCTAAAACAATCAACCAAACATAAGAACAACACTCAAAATCAACAACCACCATGGCTCCCCAAACACCCCCATTGCCGTGGGGTTTGGGTGACCCAATCACCACAACCAAATTAATTTTGGTGGGTTTTCTTGGTGTTCTTGCATCCATTACTCATAAAATCAACATGCATTAGCACATTTAGCCACAAAAACGAATTTGGATCATCTTGAAAAATCTTGAAAAATTTTTGTTAGTGCATGTGGGATTTGAGCACATGAACATGTGGGGAATGACCAAACTAGATGTGGTCTAACCTTAGTTTTTAGGAAAATCAAGTGGAAAAAGATTTTTGGTGGATTTCTTGGTGTGTTGGGGGTGTCCGTCGGCTTTAGAGAGAAAGGAGGGAGAGAGAGTTTGATTTTTGGTGTAAATTTTGTATGTGTTTGTGTGTTTGTCACTTTTGGCCTTTTTGGTGGGTTGGGAGGGACCAAATGGCAATTTCTAGTTTCTTTTGGCCTTAAATAGAAAACGTCCTCAAAACTTTGCGGGTTTGACTCATTTATCAAATTTGAAAATTTTACGGGAGTCGGAAATCTTCCCGAACGCTCCAAAATATTTTTGGGATACTTTAAATGTACTCGGAAGGCTATAAAACTCACCCGACTCAACTTAACACGAACCGTAAGTAAAATTCTCGAAAAATTACATTATCGATAAATCGTCAAAAATTATATAAAATTGGGCATCCCTCGGGATCGTAATCGTCATCGTCCTTCTTAAAACGTCAATCGTAAAAATTATAACCTCGAACATCGGCTCTAACCAAAATACTTATAAATATAGAAATTAAAATTTATTAAAAATTTCAAAAATTAGCGTAATTTAGGGTAACGTTAATGACCTCGATTCTAGGGTGTCACAAGAGTTGTCGGAGAAAGCTTTTATTCTACCGAACTCGTCGTCATGAAGAGCTATGGTGTTATTATTCCTTATATTTGTCGATTTACCGTGAACTAAGTAAATTGACGATTAAAATCTATATCCACTACCCAAGATGATAGATTGTTCGATCATTTAGAAGGTTCTTGCGTATGTTCTAAAGATTTGATCCACGACATGGTTATCATCAACTTCACATCTGCGAAAAAGATTATCTATTCCAATCACTACATTCATAACTTGTAATGACCATTATGAGTTTCATGTTATGTCGTTTGGATTAACCAATGTACATGTAGCATTCATAAATTGGGTGAATCACGTGTGTAGGCTGTAAATTGATAAATTCATGCTTAAAATCATTAAGGACCATCTGTTTGTTTATAAGAATAAGAATTAGTTAATAATTAGTTATAGACTGCCCTAAATTGGCCGAACAATGAAAACTTGTACCTTGAGTATTTAAAATGTGATTAAAGACTTAATCCTTTACATTATTTAACCGTGTGATTAATAAGATAATGGAATCTATATTGACTCTTCAAAAATTTAGAGCCCTTTTAAGACTTTGGGTTTTACCAAAAAGAAAGTGCAAATGTGATTTGACAAATGTTTTATCAAAAAGAACTTTTGAGGGATTATTCCCTTATACCCAGAACATTTAACTAAACTCCTGTTTAGGGGTAAATGTTCGTGTATACCTCAAGACAACCTAAGAGGGTTTGAGGAAACCATTTAAACCATAACTTGAAATTTGAAACGACAATTTTTTCTTTTCAACCAAGAAAATTTTGACCAAAGTATAACAAAAGATTTTACGAACATTTACGAATCTTATTAATTATTTTCGATAAATCAACAAAAATCGTATTAATTAAATTCAAATTTATTTTGAACATTTTTCTATAATTAGACAAACTGAGAAAATTTAAAATTTGTACGGTTACGTTTCATAAAATTAAATATTTATTATTTAATTACTTGTAATATTCATCGACGCTTTGAACGTCGGATTGAGCAAAACTAATAAAAAAGGGATAGTTGAGACGAAACTAAAACTTAGAAAATATGAAGAAAGAATTTCTGAGTAAATTGTAGACATGATAATTATTTCATCAGGAAAGGTGAATGTAGATACTGACACATTATGTGGAAAGGATTAAGAATCAATTAGGATGTATTTCTTAATAATGACTATGCAAAATAATTTGCCGAGCAATTTAAAATATAACCGATGCTGGTAAAAAGGATAATATAGATAATAAAAAGGGGTTACCGGCCAATGTGAACTATTAGAATTGAGAAGACGATAGCGTTAAATGATTAAAAGGCCGCATATGGTGGCCGAAGGAATCTCATAGGTTTAAGTATTATATTCATGTCATTTCTGATTTAAAGTATCTTTATCTGAAGAAGTTGTACTAATGGCAAATTATGAAGGCAGACATCACCTCATACATTAGTAAACGTCTAACTATTGCAAAGGTAATCATCTGAATTTGATTCGATTTGGGTTATCGTTGACAGACTGACCAAATCTGCTAATATCATTCCTGTTAATGATAGATTCTTGATGAAGAAATTGACTCTTTTGTATTTAAATGAGTTATGGAAGCATGGTGTGTTTGTATCGATCATCTCTATCAAGACCCTCGCTTGCATCGAATTTCTAGAGATTTGCTCAGAAGTCATTGGGAACGAACCTTGATGAGAGAGTATTGTTTACCACCCCAATCGAAGGGACGAGGTAAAGTAACGATACAAAATACTAGAAGTGCTGCTTTATGCTTGAATGATTGACCTTTGGTAATAAACCGTATAATCGCTTTCCTTTGGAGATATTATCATTGATAATTATCGTATTAGGATCGAGATCGAATCTTGTTAGGATCTAAATATAAGAGCATCTATAAGCAGGAGTTGGGATGAAGACACCCGACATACACCCATTGTGAGTTGGACATGTCTTTTAGGTTTAAGGTTGCCTATGATGACGAACCTAACCTTACAAAATACCCTACCCGCGAGACCTAAAATTGTTGTTGAAATTAGGATCTGATTATTAACTACCGGTAGTGGGCAGGAGGTTATGTGAATATGAAATGTAGATCTTGAAGTGCCAGATGGGTAACAAAGTTATGCCAAAAAATTTAACCATAGAAAAATGAATTGATGATCTGAATGATCATGGGAATTAAGTCCCCGTTGTATGGGACCATTGAGATGATATAAAAGTTGGTTTGAAAAGCATATAAGCTGGATCTACCCTAGGACTTCAAGGGCTGCGTAAATTATAACTCGTGTATCTAACTTGATGAAATGTCTATCAAGTGAAAATCTGATCACTTCTTGATGAAGTTTAGATCAGCGAAAAGTTGCATTCATCAAAAACCCGTGAACATCATGGATAGAGAAAGTAAGTCAACATTAAGCCTAATCTTATTCCCGTAGTTATGTTTGATGAAACTCGCGTATTGTAATGAATTACACTTGTGAGAAAAGACCGAATGTGGAGGAAATACCCACATGGCTTTAACTCTATAAGAAGCGAGTAGTAAGATAAAGTGATCTTTGAGGACAAAGATCCTGTTTAGGGGTAAATGCTGTGACAATCCGTCAATTTATGGTTCATATTTTTTTTCTCAAATATTATTTAAAAACATTATTTTAATGTTATATTATGAACTCACTTATTTTTGGGAAGAAATTGGGTTTACATCTTGGAGTAGCATCGACTACGTCTAAACCGGAGGATTCTACGTTACGTGCTTACGTTTACATACACCGTCTTTGGTGACAGTCCGACATTTCAGGAAATAAATTTATCCGTGAATATTATTTTGGAGTTTTAAATTTGTGTTGGTTCATAAACTCATAAATTTACGAGAAGAGATTAGGACTTACGATTATAATTTAACGTCATTTACGACTAAACCGGAAACCTTAGTATTACGTATTTACGTTTTCGAACTCCGTTTTTGATGAGACAATTTTTATTTGATTCGTTTTGTGCCGTTGATTCATAATTTATAAAAACGTTTTTCGTAAAACGACCCGAGGGCACGCAAATCGAGTAAACTAGAATCAAGGAGTACCTGTAAATTAGTGGAGATGAGACAAGTGGGACACTTGTCCCACCCCCACTAACCCATGGCCAAACAAGGACAACAACACCATGAGGTGTCAAATGGCATCTTACAAGTTACACTTGTATGCTTAACATAACAAGCTAACTTAATACCACAAAACCATTTTCTTCCAAACCATTCCCTCATTCATCTTACATGCAAAACCACTCATCCTCCCTTTCTCTAACTAAAAATTCGTCCCATATTCACCACAACACCACCATTTGATCTTAAATTAACCACAATATCATGTGTTATTCACACATATGTTGAAGAACCTTTGAAAATATAAAGATTGGAGGTGATCTTAACCTATGAAAAGGAGTTTTAATGAGGTTAAAGGGCTGAATTCATGGAGATGTTCATCTATCCAAAGGACCCAAGAAGTTTCCTTGCTAAAGTTGAAGATTTGATAACAAGAACCAAGTCTTGTTCATCAAAAACCTCATCTTTTCATCACTAATGGTGGTATAAAGATTGTTCTTCCTATCATCTTGTTATTTTTATTATGTAATCTTGTATTTTATTTATTTATGTATATGCATATGATGATTAATGATGATTAAAAATATTATGTGGGGATTTCGTGTTGATAGATTTGATAAATATGGTTAAAAAGATGGAAAACCATAAGTAACAAGGTTAAAATCTTGCTAAATATGATGGCTGTATAAAAACAGTAAGTAACCAAATGTTAAACTGATAAAATGGTAAAGTGGAATCAATATACAGTAAGTATTAGGTGTTATACACATGTCAGAGTTGGCCATGCAATGAAATCATAAAAATGAGTGAGATATGATCAAAACAAGTTTAGAGTGCAAATCTGCCTACACTGTTTTGGACGAATTTATTAAAATATTTAGAAGTTGATTCATCAGTAGCTATAAGGAATAAAATGAATAAAATATTATGTAGTTTCTATGATAAAAATTTGAGGTCCTATCTCCATATAGAACTCTAGATATGGACATTTTAGTGAACTTAAAATTTGGGACTGATTATATGAAATTAAAGTTTAATATTATTATATAAGCACTCAAATAAATATAGTATAAAATGGGAATTAAAACCCACTAACTTATATATTATATTTATATAAATATGTATAAGGATAAATAAATGGAAATTTTATAAAAATGGTAGTTTGGTAAGTTTTATAAGTTATAAAAACTATAAACATGATTTTTACGTCTTTTCAACTAATACCGTAAAATTAACGTTTTTCGTCAATTAAAACTTAAACGGTCGGACCCGTCTAATGTAAACTTTTTAAAAGTCATATACTGATATATAAGTACTTAATACAAGTAAAAACCGATAAAACCCGAACTATATAACGTACGTACATTAACGGGCTAAGTTAGCATTATTGGACTAATAATCCAACTAAATGGACTAAACACTTATAAATTTACTTATTGGGCTTAACCCACTTGGGCCCAACATGAAAAGTATAATACTGATAATAAACGTGTAAAACGGACTAATATAAAGTATTGGGCTTGTAATAGGCTTATTGAGCCTAAAACATGTAAATAAGTAAAACTAGTAAACTAGTATAAAAGTTACCAATACATAACACTAAAATGAGTAAATGAGAATTTATAAACCCGTTTGATCATCATATATATAAAATCATCATATGTATACATAATTGTTATTTTTATAAAGTCATTGGACAAGAGTCTAAGACAAGTATTATTTGTCTAGTTTTCCGTGATTAAAGCACGTACCGTACATCCGAATTGCCGATAACCCGCTTTCCCACATCAACGTGAGTTCATAGCCTCACACTCTTTTAAATGTTTTTATGAAATTTTTTATAAACCCACGAGGGAGATAACATGTTAGTTTTGATAAAATAGGACACCATTTGTCCCGAGTATTTGTTTATTGATTTGGACCCGAATGATTGTATGACCCGATGAATGAATATATGACCCGATAAAGAAATGAAATGGATTATTAAAGTTAGGTTATGTCACTAAAAGTCCCATTAGCATGAATTGTGAACTACCGGGATTTGGTAGACGCTTATGCATATAATAGTACTATTTGGGGACGATCACTCAAGTTCGCGCCTTGACGGTTGATCCCCGTCGTGCCACATTGATTGGTAGGCGAATTTATGTATGAGAAGATTTACACAAGCGTGATTATTGTGAAGACACGCTAATTTAGATGGGCAAATGAGTTTCGGGCTAGCTACCCGTTGTTTGTTGTAGTAAGGTAACAATGTCATACGGCTTATAATAATCCAATACTGAAAATACTGCTATACGCACTGAGTTAAGATATATTGCCTGACTAGCAATACGGGGTCTTATTATTGATTTTATGTTCGTGTTTTGGTTTTACATAACCATATTCATATAACGGTTTTTATATAATCTATACAACGTTATAAAACGTATTGTATGATGTTTTTACGGCAATGGCTCGTATAATGATTTTGAAGGCAAAAGCCTATATTACGATTTTTGATAAAGATTTGTATAAAATGACTTTGGCTATTTTATGGCCTATTACAAAGATTTGTACAAAATGATTTTCGGTAATAATTTTATACCGATGTTATATTGATGGATTTCATTAAACTCTATGAATTCACTCGGCGTTTTCGCCGACCCTTTTCTTTTAACATGTTTTATCTCAGGTACTTGAAGGTAATTCTCGGGAAGACAACAAGAATTCATGGCCCGCACTTAAATAATAATTTTCATTCAAATGCTTTGTTAAACTTGTATGAAATACTATGACTTGGGACCTATGTAAATTTGATATTTATGAATGGAAATGCTTTATTAATAAACGAAGCGATTTTTATGCGTTGTCTATGATGTGAGTAATGTGCTATCCCGTAACACCAACGAGTCTTCCGCTGTATTGAATTGTATAAATTTAGGGGTGTTACAGTTTGGTACCAGAGCTCTCGTTATAGAGAACGAAAGATTTTTAAAACCATGGTTTTGAATAAAATATTTCAAAATCTTTTAGGTATAAATATTTTTCTAAAAATGTCTAAAAATATTTTGACTATAACGGTGCCGAAGAATTCCCGAGTTACCGACACGGCCAGACTGAGAAGTGTTATTTTAATATATATATATATATATATATATATATATATATATATATATATATATATATATATATATATATATATATATATATATATATATATATATATATATATATATATATATATATATATATATATATATATATATATATATATATATATATAACTTGGATTATATATATATGATGTAATTTGATTACATGATTGTTTGATGATTATTTCTATATTTATACGAGGTATTTATACGACGTAGATTGTCACAAGAAACCCTAACTTCCCTAGTAAATCAATGGAAGCTATTCCCGTAGGAATTCTAGCTATCCTAGATCTAAACCAATTTTTGGATATTTATGATCCCATCAAAATGGTTGATATTCGTAGAAATGTAGATAGTAGTTGATTGTGATATTGAAGAAGAATTGGCGAGATTAAGACTGATATCGATGTCATGACGATCTTTCCTTATAGAGTGGAGTTTGACAAAACGTTACCACCTGGTGATTCGTTGTCACCCAATTCTTAAAATTGAAATCGAAAGGGTGAATGTTGCACTTGAGGCTGTTATTGGAACCATTACCCAAAAGCCTCATGCCACTAGTACCTTTCCGAGAAGTCTAATTGAATGATCGAGTCATTTCATACTAGTGACTCATTTGATAACTATTGTTGAAAGAGCTATAGGATTGGAAATTAAGCGTTGTTGATATCGAGCTTTTATTGCCCTTTAAAGGCCTAAGAATAAAGTTGGAAGTATTGGAAAATGAGGTAGATGTCGCATTGAGTATAAGTTGATTGAAACTTGAATAAAGTAAAAATTTAACTTATATGGAATAAGAAATTTTTAAGAGGAAGTCGTTAAGTCATGTGATTGAATTATAAGGTTTTACTTGATTGTTGATTCGTGTTAAGGGTTGTTCCTAGGCCATTGTCCAATAATGAGGATGCCTAGTGTCAAGAAAATCAATTGAAGAAATCTTCTTTTGAATAGGGACCGATGGATCTTTCGGGACAGGTGGAACCCCCATGACTATTGTAGATTAGTATTCATTGTGGTATGTTTTAAAAATCCCTAACTTAACTGAGATATCAGTTGGTACGATGAGTTCTTGGAATTGTATGACATAGTGACACGTAATGTGTTACAGTACAATTTATAATCGTTTGTGATTAATGAAAAGACTACCTTTGATTACTAAATCCTACATGTATCGATGTTATCTATCTCTTATTGCTTCATCCTAATGTTCGCATTAGTGATGCAACCATTGAACAAGTACTCATCTCGATTTGAGTTACGTTGTGGATTATTCTTTTTGAAGTGCCATCGAGGTTATGAACCTCATGATTAATTGGCTAAATTCATTTCCTAGCATATTGTACTTAGTTCTTAGTGAACAACTTTTCATCACTCCTTTGCAGATCACTAATTGTTTTTATAAGTTAAAAAGATATCCCTTGGGAAAAATTGGCTTTACATCATCATATGGATTATTTAAAGTGAGACTTATAAATAATCGTTATCGAAATGAAATTGTTTATAAAACACATTGGAAAACTTAATTGTTTTCATAACAAGGAAAATCTTTGTAAATTTATTCTTGATTCTTATTTAAGAATTAAGCATGAAAATGTTTTTATTATAAACATGAAGATAAAATTTTGACGAACTGAGTATTGCATCGTTAATCTTGAAATTGTATATAGTTGCGCGCCTACATACAATTTGGAAGTGACCATGCAAGGCTGATTAGTAGTCACCATGAAATTATTAATAAACACTAAATTTTCTTTGAAGATTGTGAAAGATAAAATTTTATGAGATCTGCAAGAAGTGAAAAATAGGGACATATTGATAGGGACACCTATATATGTGCCCGTACTATTTATTATTCTTAGTCGAATTTAATCATCTGTTGAAATTGTCTTAATTGACAATTGATATTCCCTTCCTGTCAAATTCTCCCGTAGTGACATTCTTTGAAAAAGTATATGATTACCGAGTGTTGACACCCGCCTTTATGTATCAACGTTCCTATCATTTCTTTTGATTAGATTTCATTTGAATGACTGGGTAACGATCCGAGGAGCTTTCGAATGCGTACTCAATTCATGAAAACATGGGATAAACTCATATTCGTTAAATGTTTTCATCTGTATCTGATTTGAAATTCTCTCGCGTAGATTATGCGTTGACCTTACTCTTTTAAGGTTAGTTATGTCTCCATATATCCTTGAATTTGTGAAGGATTATGAGTTATTATTAGTCTTTTGAGAAGTTCACATCTTATCGACGGCAATAAAACTGAAAAGTTTGTAATGCTAGTAGAATGGATTGATTGATTATGACATGACGACATTGTCTTAATTGATGGGAACTCGAGTAGAATTCCCCTAAAAGATAACATGTTGATTATCAAAAGTGATCTAAATAATTCTTGATGGGTGACCATATCCTGCATTTAGACTTGAAATTATACCGTGAATGGTTGTGAATTAGTCATAGATATTATAATCTAGAAAGAACTTAAAAGTGAATGTATTAGAAGATGTTTAAGTTATCTAGAACTTTAAGAGGTATTTGCTGGTGAATTACCTAGACTTTCACCATTAAGGCAAGTTGAAATTGGTATTGATTATATTCCCGGGGTTGCACCTGTGGCTTATGCACTGTACGTCAGCACCATATGAATTAAAAGAATTACCGTCCAACTGAGAGAGTTGTCGGAGAAAGCTTTTACTCTACTGAAGTCGTCGTCATGAAGAGCTATGGTGTAATTATTCCTTATTTGTTGAATTACCGTGAACTAAGTAAATTGACGATTAAAATCTATATCCACTACCCAAGATGATAGATTGTTCGATCATTTACAAGGTTCTCGCGTATGTTCTAAAGATTTGATCCACGACATGGTTATCACCAACTTCACATCTGCGAAAAAAGATTATCTATTCCAATCACTACATTCATAACTTGTAATGACCATTATGAGTTTCATGTTATGTCGTTTGGATTAACCAATGCACATGTAGCATTCATAAATTAGGTGAATCACGTGTGTAGGCTGTAAATTGATAAATTCATGCTTACAATCATTAAGGACCATCTGTTTGTTTATAAAAATAAGAATGAGTTAATAATTAGTTATAGACTTCCCTAAATTGGCCGAACAATGAAAACTTGTACCTTGAGTATTTAACATGTGATTAAAGACTTAATCCTTTACATTATTTGACCGTGTGATTAATAAGATAATAGAATCTATATTGACTCTTCAAAAATTTAGAGCCCTTTTAAGACTTTGGGTTTTACCAAAAAGAAAGTGCAAATGTGTTTTGACAAACGTATTATCAAAAAGAACTTTTGAGGGATTATTCCCTTATACCCAGAACATTTAACTAAACTCCTGTTTAGGGGTAAATGTTCGTGTATACCTCAAGACAACCTAAGAGAGATTGTGGAAACCATTTAAACCATAACTTGAAATTTGAAACGATAATTTTTGCTTTTCAACTAAGAAAATTTTGACCAAAGTATAACCAAAGATTTTACGAACATTTACGAATATTATTAATTATTTTCGATAAATCAACAAAAATTGTATTAATTAAATTCAAATTTATTTTGAAAATTTTTCTATAATTAGACAAACTGAGAAAATTTAAAATTTTTACGGTTACGTATCATAAAATTAAATATTTATTATTTAATTACTTGTAATATTCATCGACGCTTTAAACGTCGGATTGAGCAAAACTAATAAAAAAAGGGATAGTCGAGACGAAACTAAAACTTAGAAAATATGAAGAAAGAATTTCTGAGTAAATTGTAGACATGATAATTATTTCATCAGGAAAGGTGAATGTAGATACTGACACATTATGTGGAAAGGATAAAGAATCAATTAGGATGTATTTCTTAATAATGATTGTGCAAAATAATTTGCCAAGCAATTTTTAAAATATAACCGATGCTGGTAAAAAGGATAATATAGATAATAAAAAGGGGTTCGCGGCCAATGTGAACTATTAGAATTGAGAAGCCGATAGCGTTAAATGATTAAAAGGCCGCATATGGTGGCCGAAATATGGAGGATTTCGAGATTTAGTTATGTTGGAATCTCATAGGTTTAAGTGTTATATTCATTTCATTTCTGATTTAAAGTATCTTTATCTGAAGAAGTTGTACTAATGGCAAATTATGAAGGCAGACATCGCCTCATACATTAATAAACGTCTAACTATTGCAAAGGTCATCATCTGAATTTGATTCGATTTGGGTTATCGTCGACAGACTGACCAAATCTGCTAATATCATTCCTATTAATGATAGATTCTTGATGAAGAAATTGAATCTTTTGTATTTAAATGAGTTATGGAAGCATGGTGTGCTTGTATCGATCATCTCTATCAAGACCCTCGCTTCGCATCGAATTTCTAGAGATTTGCTCAGAAGTCATTGGGAACGAACCTTGATGAGAGAGTACTGTTTACCACCCCAATCGAAGGGACGAGGTAAAGTAACGATACAAAATACTAGAAGTGCTGTTTTATGCTTGAATGATTGACCTTTGGTAATAAACCGTATAATCGCTTTCCTTTGGAGATATTATCATTGGTAAATATCGTATTAGGATCGAGATCGAATCTTGTTAGGATCTAAATATAAGAGCATCTGTAAGCAGGAGTTGGGATAAAGACACCCGACATACACCCATTGTGAGTTGGACGTGTCTTTTAGGTTTAAGGTTGCCTATGATGAGGAACCTAACCTTACAAAATACCCGACCCGCGAGACCTGAAATGGTTGTTGAAATTAGGATCTGATTATTGACTACCGGTAGTGGGCAGGAGGTTATGTGAATATGAAATGTAGATCTTGAAGTGCCAGATGGGTAGCAAAGTTATGCCAAAAATTTTAACCATAGAAAAATGAATTGATGATCTGAAAGATCATGGGAATTAAGTCCCCGTTGTATGGGACCATTGAGATAATATAAAAGTTGGTTTGAAAAGCATATAAGCTGGATCTACCCTAGGAATTCAAGGGCTGCGTAAATTATAACTCGTATATCTAACTTGATGAAATGTCTATCAAGTGAAAATCTGATCACTTCTTGATGAAGTTTAGATCGGTGAAAAGTTGCATTCATCAAAAACCTGTGAACATCATGGATAGAGAAAGTAAGTCAACATTAAGCCTGATCTTATTCCCGTAGTTATGTTTGATGAAACTCGCGTATTGTAATGAATTACACTTGTGAGAAAAGACGGAATGTGGAGGAAATACCCACATGGCTTTAACTCTATAAGAAGCGAGTAGTAAGAAAAAGTGATCTTTGAGGACAAAGATCCTGTTTAGGGGTAAATGCTGTGACAATCCGTCAATTTATGGTTCATATTTTTTTTCTCAAATATTATTTAAAAACATTATTTTAATGTTTTATTATGAACTCACTTATTTTTGGGAAGAAATTGGGTTTAAATCTTGGAGTAGCATCGACTACATCTAAACCGGAGGATTCTACGTTACGTGCTTACGTTTACATACACCGTCTTTGGTGACAGTCCGACATTTCAGGAAATAAATTTATCCATGAATATTATTTTGGAGTTTTAAATTTGTGTTGGATCATAAACTCACAAATTTACGAGAAGAGATTAGGACTTACGATTATAATTTAACGTCCTTTACGACTAAACCGGAAACCTTAGGATTACGTATTTACGTTTTCGAACTCCGTTTTTGATTAGACAATTTTTATTTTATTCGTTTTGTGCCGTTGATTCATAATTTATAAAAACGTTTTTCGTAAAACGACCCGAGGGCACGCAAATCGAGGAAACTAGAATAAAGGAGTACCCATAAATTAGTGGAGATGAGACAAGTGGGACACTTGTCCCACCCCCACTAACCCATGGCTAAACAAGGACAACAACACCATGAGGTGTCAAATGGTAGTTTACAAGTTACACTTGTATGCTTAACATAACAAGCTAACTTAATACCACAAAACCATTTTCTTCTAAACCATTCCCTCATTCATCTTACATGCAAAACCACTCATCCTCCCTTTCTCTCACTAAAAATTCGTCCCATATTCACCACAACACCACCATTTGATCTTAAATTAACCACAATATCATGTGTTATTCACACATATGTTGAAGAACCTTTGAAGATATGAAGATTGGAGGTGATCTTAACCTATGAAAAGGAGTTTTCATGACATTAAAGAGCTGAATTCATGGAGATGTTCATCTATCCAAAGGACCCAAGAAGTTTCCTTGCTAAAGTTGAAGATTTGATAACCAGAACCAAGTCTTGTTCATCAAAAACCTCATCCTTTCATCACTAATGGTGGTATAAAGATTGTTCTTCCTATCCTCTTGTTATTTTGATTATGTAATCTTGTATTTTCTTTATTTATGTATATGTATATGATGATGAATGATGATTAAAAATATTATGTGGGGATTTGGTGTTGATAGATTTGATAAATATGGTTAAAAAGATGGAAAACCATAAGTAACAAGGTTAAAATCTTGCTAAATATGATGGCTGTATAAAAATAGTAAGTAACCAAATGTTAATCTGATAAAATGGTAAAGTGGAAACAATATACAGTAAGTTTTAGGTGTTATACACATGTCAGAGTTGGCCATGCAATGGAATCATAAAAATGAGTGAGATATGATCAAAACAAGTTTAGAGTGCAAATCTTCCTACACTGTTTTGGACGAATTTATTAAAATATTTAGAGGTTGATTCATCAGTAGCTATACAGGAATAAAATGAAGCAAATATCATGTAGTTTCTATGATAAGAATTTGAGGTCCTATCTCCATATAGAACTCTAGATATGGACATTTTAGTGAACATAAAATTTAGGACTGATTTTGTGAAATTAAAGTTTAATATTATTATATAAGCACTCACGTAAATATAGTATAAAATGTGAATTAAAAACCACTAACTTATATATTATATTTATATAAATATGTATAAGGATAAATCAATGGATATTTAATAAAAATGGTAGTTTGGTATGTTTTATAAGTTATAAAAACTATAAACATGATTTTTACGTCTTTTCGACTAATACCGTAAAATTAACGTTTTTCGTCAACTAAAACTTAGACGGTCGGACCCGTCTAATGTAAACTTTTTAAAAGTCATATACTGATATATAAGTACTTAATACAAGTAAAAATCGATAAAACCCGAACTATATAACGTACGGACATTAACGGGCTAAGTTAGCATTATTGGACTAATAATCCAACTAAATGGACTAAACACTTATAAATTTACTTATTGGGCTTAACCCACTTGGGCCCAACATGAAAAGTATAATACTGATAATAAAGGTGTAAAATGTACTAATATAAAGTATTGGGCTTGTAATAGGCTTATTAGGCCTAAAACATGTAAATAAGTAAAACTAGTAAACTAGTATAAAAGTTAACAATACATAACACTAAAATGAGTAAATGAGAATGTATAAACCAGCTTGATCATCATATATATAAAATCATCATATGTATACATAATTTTTATTTTTAAAAAGTCATTGGTCAAGAGTCTAAGACAAGTATTATTTGTCTAGGTTTCCGTGATTGAAGCACGTACCGTACATCCAAATTGCCGATAACCCGCTTTCCCACATAAACGTGAGTTCATAGCCTCACACTCTTCTAAATGTTTTATGAACTGTTTTGTAAACCCGCGTGGGAGATAACATGTTAGTTTTGATAAAATAGGACACCATTTGTCCCGAGTATTTGTTTATTGATTTGGACCTGAATGATTGTATGACCTGATGAATGAATATATGACCCGATAAATGAAATGAAATGGATTATTAAAGTTAGGTTATGTCACTAAAAGTCCCATTAGCATGAATTGTGAACTACCGGGATTTGGTAGACGCTTATGCATATAATAGTACTAGTTGGGGACGATCACCCCAGTTCGCGCCTTGACGGTTGATCCCCGTCGTGCCACATTGATTGGTAAGCAAATTTATGTATGAGAAGATTTACACAAGCGTGATTATTGTGACGACACGCTAATTTAGATGGTCAAATGAGTTTCGGGCTAACTACCCGTTGTTTGTTGTAGTAAGGTAACAATGTCATGCGGCTTATAATAATCTAATACTGAAAATACTGCTATACGCACTGAGTTATGATATATTGCCTGACTAGCAATACGGGGTCTTATTATTGATTTTATGTTCGTGTTTTGGTTTTACATAACCATATTCATATAACGGTTTTTATTTAATCTATACAACGTTATAAAACGTATTGTATGATGTTTTTACGGCAATGGCTCGTATAATGATTTTGAAGGCAAAAGCCTATATTACGATTTTTGATAAAGATTTGTTTAAAATGACTTTGGCTATTTTATGGCCTATTACAAAGATTTGTACAAAATGATTTTCGGTAATAATTTTATACCGATGTTATATTGATGGATTTCATTAAACTCTATGAATTCACTCGGCGTTTTCGCTGACCCTTTTCTTTTAACATGTTTTATCTCGGGTACTTGAAGGTAATTCTCGGGAAGAAAACAAGAATTCATGGCCCGCACTTAAATAATAATTTCCATTCAAATGCTTTGTAAAACTTGTATGAAATACTATGACTTAGGACCTATGTAAATTTGATATTTATGAATGGAAATGCTTTATTAATAAACGACGCGATTTTTATGCGTTGTCTATGATGTGAGTAATGTGCTATCCCGTAACACCAACGAGTCTTCCGCTGTATTGAATTGTATAAATTTGGGGGTGTTACAACTTGGATCACCGCATCTAAAACATTTACTATCACCTTTGTCATTCTTGACAAATCGGTTCTTTGAGAATGCTTTCTTGCCGTTGCATGGTTGCCTCACGTATTGAACTCGTATCTTGTAGAACTTCTTGAAATCTCTACCCGCCATAACATACTCCTTATCATCACTATCCGAGGAAGAGATTTATGATCACATTGCTCTTTCTTGGCCTTCAGTGTTAGAGACTTTCTTTCACCCTTGTTTTTAACCATCTCTGAATCCTTCAAGATTATCATCTCATGAACTTTCAAGTTTCTAATTAGTTCATCAAGTGATAATGCAGTGAGATCCTTTGGTTCTTCAATCAAGGTGACTTTAACTCTCCGGATGCAATGCCCGAAGAAACTTCCTAACATTGTTCTTGCTAGAAAAACCTTCATCGAGTGCTTTTATACTAGTAATAATAGTATTAAACCTAGCAAATGCACTATCAATTTTTTCATCTTCTAAGATGACAAATTGTTCATATTGTTGAACAAAAAGATCGATTTTACTTTCTTTGACTTGACTATTACCTTGGTGGGTTATCAAAAGAGTTTCTCAAATTTATTTGGCGGTTTTACACATAAAAATCCTTTAATACTCTTTCTTAGGCGAAGCATTATAAATAACCATTTTAACCTCATTATTCTTAGCAAGTTTCTTTTTAGTGTCATCATTTAAGTTTTCAAAAGAAACTAGTTCTTTATTCTTAGAAACTTCATTATACTATAAAGGCAAAAGTGACCAATGGTAATAACATGCCAAAGATTTAAATATTTTTATTTCATATAAGTCTCAAATCTATTTTTCCAATAAATAAAACTATCGGTTTCAAAAAGAGGTGGTCTTTGCATAGATTGCCCTTCTAGGTGTAGCACCCTTAATTTCAAAACGCAGCGAAATACCAGTTTGGGTGCCACTTTATAATCACAAGCACATGTACAAAGAAAACGACTCAAAACGAGGCGTTTGAAAGGTTTAATCCATTCGATTAATAAAACATCAGAGTTTATAAGTAGGTCCCACCCATAGTGTGATAATCAACAGTTTATAAAAGTTTATCAAATGGTAATCAGCATATTATTGTCTTTAAAATATCCAGTTTGACTCCATGCTCCAGCTGCTTTTTAACCTGAGTACCTGAGAAATACATGCTAAAAACGTCAACACAAAGGTTGAGTGAATTCATAGGTTTGCAAGCAAAAGCATTGGACCACAAGATTTCATGTATTCAGTTTCCAAAGTCAGATAGCATCAGTTATCACATTTAGCTCATGAATCGAACATTAACATCCGTTATTCCGTTCAAGTTTTAAATACAATGCATCCAGTCGGTTTTCCGTTAAACCCGGACGGAGAGGTCAATCCCAATAGATCTATTCATAGCATTCGTGTTTACTCGACCAGTACAGTCGGTCCAAGTAATTAACAGTTCATGACTAAAAGGGATAAAATAAGCATACAGTTCAAGCACTTGCGTCCATTCGTAAAAGTAGCATGTATCCCCCTCGTGGATTTAACAAAACAATTAAATAAGTAAAAGCGAGGATATGAACTGACCTTAACAATAGCGATATCAAACGAGGATAACGATCAAGTTAATAGTGACGGAAGTGAAGCGATGAAACAAAATAAGCTAAGGAATCACGAGTTTTTAACGACGACGTTAAATATGTTTGACACTCATCCCACTTATAACGAACAAAGAATTCTTAATATACAAAATTCCATTGAAGTCATTTATGGAATGCTCTTATTTAATTAACTTCTCTTTCTTTGTATACCTTCAACATAGACGCATAGTGATCTTTGCTTATATGCGGTTTGTTATAACACGTTATCCAAATGGTTGCCACGTATCTGCTTTACATTTTAAAAGTTTTGATATTAAAATGGTAATTTGAATCTTCACATTAAAATGACACACGTCATATCAATTTGATGCCATTTTGAAACATATTCTACTATGTGGTATATTTAAAAAAGCTTATTATTATTATTATTATTTTGTTAAAGCGGGTATTATGGAAGCCCAATATTTTTTAGGTTACGTGATTTGAAAGATACATGTAAAACACAAAAAATAAACTCTCAATATAAAATAAAACATTTATATTCGGAGAACATTTATATTTTGATAAAAAAATAAGGAATTATAATTTAATAAATGTTGACGCGTTATATAAGTGAGGGACACTTAAAAGTTTATCATAAAATTTACGAAGAATGTCGTTCAAACGAGAAATCATTACGACAACAATAGGGAATATTTCTATAAGTAATAATAGACACATATTCGATACATTAAACCATAACCTTGTCGATTAACCGAGAATTCAATATATATATTTTTTTAAAAGCAAATATGATAAGTAAAAGTCGACTTATAAATATTGATCCGAAAACTAAGAATTGCTACAGTCTATCCACCTTAAAAGAAATATTTTGGTTGTTTTACGTGATCATGATTCGTTCGAGAAAAGGTGAGAGTACTTTTAAGTTAAAAAAATCATTCGTACAAGATAATAAGGATACAACATAGAATAGCGATAGACAACGGATGAACCATACAATCAAACTATGAGTCGAAAGAAAATAGTTTGTGTGAATGCCACATGTTTAAGCCCACTCATATATAAATCATTAATTACATGGGGTCGTCAGGTCCATCTAATTAATATTTACAAACTAATAGTCGGTAATTTATAATTTGGTTGTTCAAACGAGTGACGAGTTCGTTTCAACAAGATAATTATAAATTAGCCTACCTAAGCATCGTTTGTGTAAAGCGCGAGATCAAGACCAAATCAATTTTCCACAGAAGGAAAAATCTCCTTCACAACCTGATTCTTCATAATCATTCAAAGTGATAAGAAAATCAAGGAGCAGAATTAAACCGTGTTTCAAAGGAATAGGTGCCCCAAAATGGCACATCACGAGGTGACAAGTCAAAGTCGTACTTCAATCAATTGGAAGCATTCGAGATAACGCATATGATTCTAAGGCACAACACGAGTATTCTAACTCGGAATCAGAAGTAAATAACCAACAAAATCAGGACTTGACGGTGAGTTCACGCTAATATAAAATAGTTATCACAAAATTTATCAAATACTTTCACAAGACCATTGTTTCACTCGCAATGTCTTAGCTCGATGTTTATATAAATAAACCCTTCATATAAACGTACTAACGAAAAGCAAATATATATACCAATATACATATTTTACAAGCTTTCGGGTAGCATGAGCGCATAGATGATGTTCAAGGCAATAAAATCGTTTTATCAAAAGAGCTGTTGTAGTCTAGGTTTCAAAAGAGATAGACCCAGTTCTCTATAACAAATGCTCTGATACCAATCTGTAGCACCCTTAATTTTACAACACAGCGAAATACCAGTTTAGGGTGCCACGTTATAATCACAAGCACATGTACAAAGAGAACGACTCAAAACGAGGCGTTTGAAAGGTTTAATCCATTCGATTAATAAAACATCAGAGTTTATAAGCAGGTCCCACCCATAATGTGATAATCAATAGTTTCAAAAAGTTTATCAAATGGTAATCAGCATGTTATTGCCATTAAAATATCCAGTACGACTCCAAGCTCTAGCTGCTTTTTAACCTGAGTACCTGAGAAATACATGCTAAAAACATCAACACAAAGGTTGAGTGAATTCATAGGTTTGAAAGCAAGAGCATTGGACCACAAGATTTCATGTATTCAGTTTCCAAAGTCAGATAGCATCAGTTATCGCATTTAGCTCATGAATCGAACATTAACATCTGTTATTCCGTTCAAGTTTCTAATACAATGCGTCCAGTCGGTTTTCTGTTAAACACAGACGGAGAGGTCAATCCAATAGATCTATTCACAGCATTCACGTTTACTCGACCAGTACAGTCGGTCCAAGTAATTAACGGTCCATGACTAAAAGGGATAAAATATGCATACAGTTCAAGCACTTGCGTCCATTCGTAAAAAGTAGCATGTATCCCCCTCGCGGGTTTAATAAAACAATTAAATAAGTAAAAGCGAGGCTATGAACTCACCTTAACAATAGCAATATCAAACGAGGATAACGATCAAGTTAATAGTGACAAAAGTGAAACGACGAAACAAAATAAGCTAAAGAACCACGAGCTTTTAACGATGACGTTAAATATGTTCGATACTCTACCCACTTCTAACGAACAAATAATTCTTAATATACGAAATTCCATTAAAGTCATTTATGGAATGCTCTTATTTAATTAACTTCTCTTTCTGTGTATACCTTCAACATAGACGCATAGTGATCTTTGCTTATATATGCAGTTTGTTATAACATGTATCTATGAATTTATCCAAATAGTTGCCACGTATCTGCTTTACATTTTTTATGTTTTGATATTAAAATGATAATCTGAATCTTCACATTAAAATGACACACGTCATATCAATTTGATGCCATTTTGAAACTTATTCTACTATGTGGTATATTTAAAAGAAGCTTATTATTATTATTATTATTAATTTGTTAAAGCGAGTATTATTGAAGCCCAATATTTTTAAGGTTACGCAATTTAAAAGATACACGTAAAACACGAAAAATAAACTCTCAATATAAAATAAAAACTTTGGCATTCGGAGAACATTTATATTTTGATATAAAAATAAGGAATTATAATTTAATAAATGTTGACGCGTTATATAAGCGAGCGACACTTATAATTTTATCATAAAATTTATGAAGAACGCCGTTTAAACGAGAAATCATTACGACAACAATAGGAAATATTTCTATTATTTACGGTCGATGTCAGACTTATACTTTGTCGATAAGTAATAATAGACACGTATTCGATACATTAAGCCATAACCTTGTCGATTAACTGAGAATTCAATATATATTTTTTTATAAAAGCAAACATGAGAAGTAAAAGTCGGCTTACAAATATTGATCCGAAAACTAAGAATTGCTACACTAGGTAATTATTGAAATCCATAATTCTATTCAAGTTTTAAAATGCAATATATTTCAAAAGTTTGAGCAACCCGATCTAATACCAATTGTAGAAACTAGAAGGGGGTTGAATAGTTTCACTCGTCAAAATGATCCAAACATTGGTTTTCAAAAATCTTTTTCAAAAACAAGATTCAAGTGATTTATGTGCAACCTTCTTAAGAACATTATGAGCAAGTGATAGTGTATCTAAACTAATAATCACAAGTATATGAATTAATCAATGGAAAGAGGTAAGGAAAAGAAAGATCAAACCGAACACCAAGGATTTATAGTGGTTTGGTAACGAAGCTCACTATTCGTTCCTACTCTACTCCTCGAGTACTCCTTACTCGAGAGTTCACTAATCAACAAGCTCCTCGCGATAGAGAAACCATACACGTCGCTTAACCAGTTTCCGACACTTAGCAAAAAGTCGAGACCTAACCTTAGCTATGACCAATCTACACCAATATACTTTGAGCCTAAGTATGAACCACAATATATACACAACTTCCAAATATACACAACTATTTGGATCTTCACAATGACACAAGAATGAATTAAAGATTTGATCTTGAATGTATCTTGAACTAGACACAACACTTCAAGGATGAAAGTGTTCTTCTCTTTTCACTTGAGAGGATAAAACGGGAGGGGAAAGATTCAGTTTTCAACATGTACAATAAACCAAATAACCAAGGATTTGTGTGAATAAAGAAGGTGGATTAAATATAATAATTTTGTGCAAAAGAGGTGAAATGGAATTTTGGAAATGGTCCACTATTTATAGGAGAAAGGACCAACGCTATATCTGAGCGCGGCTCATTAAATAGGCATGCGGCTCATTATCAATATAGTCACAGACACCTATATTGAGTCGTAGGCTCTAGTGTTTGCTCCTTTTTGTCCTTTAGTGGGGAAATGCCATCTAGTAACGATTTTATCCAAAATGGATATTCCTAAACTATTTGGAATATGCCAAATTCAAATTTTCATTTTCTATTTTAATAAAAAAATTCTTAAAAATAAAGTTTATTAACATTTGTCACTTTTAAATAAATGTGAGTTTTAAGAAAAATGTAAATCCTTTATCACTTAGTTTGGTTAAGAACTTGTTTATTCATACCCTAAGTGATTATGGATGAAATGAAAAATACTTGAACTAAAGAATACGATTTTCATTTTTTCGTAAATGTTTGTTTTTATATATTTTCGCAATTAAAACAAAGCAAGATCGAAAAAGGCAAGTAACGTTTTTAGGCATCATTGCATTAACAGTTTGTTATACCTAACGGTAAATCGACCCGATATCATGCTTAGTGTTTGTCTTTGTGCCCGTTTCCAAGAGAATCCTAAAACTTCTCACCTGGAAGTGGTTAAGCGTATCTTCCGATACAATAAAGGCACTATACATTTAATAAGTGTGAAAACACTTATCCTTTTACCACTTAAATATAATAATAACAAGCCAAAACGTGTATTCTATGTCGTAAATGTCGGAATTATGCGTGGTTTGTGTTTTTGGTGTGATTTAGGACTAAAATGTGAAAAGGGAAGAAAACACTGACTTTCACGGGCTTTTATCAAAGAAAAAGACAAAAGACGAAGTCAAAAGATCAAGAGTGCAAAAAGAAAGAAAGTCCAAGGCCTATTCTAAAGATTTATCAAAGAAAAAGTCTTAAGACGAAAGTTTAATGAAGTCGAAGAACCAAGTCTCATTAAATGAAGAAATTATAAGACGAGTTCAATCTATATCGACAAATCCCGAGACAACGTCAAGAAAGACAAAGAATTAAAATCGAGTCAAGACGAAAAGAAAGAAAGAAGGAAGCAACCAACACCCCTTCCTTCCCTTCTCCCTATAAATAGAGACCTTTCATCTCATTTATTTCTTGTTAGCTAATTTGACAATTTAGCTCTCCACCTTTTAATTACTTACACTTTCATATTGTCTTTTACTTAATTGTTCCTTAATTTCTTGCCATTAATTCCAACTAAGTTAATTTTGTTGTTGAATCTTTATTTTCCTTCAATCAAGTTTTCATAATGATCTCATCCTTCATTTCTTGCTTTTAAATATCTTGTTTGTTTTGATTAATCTTGAAGTTTATTTGACAAAAGTTCTTATTTTTCCATAGTTCTTATCAAATCCTTACGTTTAAAATTATCTTTTTGTTTGTGCTTTATGCTTATTTAGTGTCTAGCTTATTTTCGTTTGAGTGTTCTTAAAAGTTTCATCTTTTCAAAGTTTAACCTTTCTAAAGTTAATTTTATAGAGTTTGCTTATTTTGTGTTTTGAAAGTTTTTAGATTTGTGCTTATTTAGTTTTACTTATTATTGTTTTGATTAAGTTTTTGGTAAATGCTTATTGTTAAAGTGCTTATTTGGTTCGACTTATTTGCTTATTGGATTCCATCGTAACTTTCTTAAGGGTTTCTGCTTGTTCCGATCGAGTAAGTGTTATCACATAAACCCTAGGGTTTCTACTTGCGATCCATTACTGAGATCAAGGACTAGGATCAGACTACGATCGTCCATCACAATCTAAGTCACAATTGCCCTGTTGCGATCTGTGACTGCGGTCGTTGGTTACGATCTGTGGATACGATCACCTGGTCACGATCGTCCACTGCGATCAACTTGTTGAAATCGTGGTGGAGTACGATCCAAAACTTGCCCTGATTACGATCTGGGAGTACGATCCTAACTGCGATCGCTTGTTGTGATCTGTGGCTACGATCTAGGGTACGATCGCTTGTTGCGATCGTGGCTGCGATCTGACCTTTCTTTGATTTTATTTCCTACTTTTTTATTATTATTATTGTTTATTTATCTTATTTTCATGCTTACTTTTCATTACGTTTTAATTTCCAAACATTGCACGCTTCCCGATTTGCTTTTAATTTTAGAGAGAAAAAGTGACAGTTTTTCTAGATTTGCTTTTAGCTTATTTTAATTACGTTTCGCACTTACCCTTCTAGTAAAATAGAAAATCAACTCCCCTTTTCGTCATCGAGAACGACTATTCCACTTCAAACCGTGATCAATTCGATTAGATACCAAGAATGATATCGAGTACACAAATGCTAAGCAAAAGTCATGTATCAACATTTGAGATTATGGTATCCCAAAGGGACCGGCAAAGAAACCATTTTTTACGCCGACTCAGATCATGCAGGAGACTATGTGGACCGGGAAAGCACTAGCGGTATTTGTACCTTCATTGGTTGTTTCTTAACTTCTTGGTTCTATAAGAAACAAAGGTTCTTGCCATATCCACCACGGAAGCTGAGTATGTGAGTGTCGGTAAAGCTTGTAAACAAGCTCTTGAAGCAAGCGCTTGTTGATTAAGGTATTACACTCGATGATGTTCCCATCATGTGTGATAATAAGGGTGCAACATACCTTAATAAGAATCCCGTGCAACATTTATGAACTAAGCTGATAGAGATTTGCCACCATTTCCTTAGGGATAATGTTCAAAAGGGGAACATTTCAATTGAGAAGGTATCCTCGGTTGATAACTGATGAGACTACTTTTATACATAGTCTCATCATCAAAAATGGGCTTAAAATGCATAAAATATCATGAAATATGCCAAATATATCCTTTTGTTTGTTCCATGTGTATTTTCGATACGGATATTGAGAAAATGGCAAAAGATCACAAGAAACAAGCAAAAACAAACACGGGAAACGAAGCCGCACAATGAACCAAGCCCTAGAGTTGTTTTTCCAAGAATAACTGATAGGTGTGAAAACACCCATCCTTTTTACCACTTAATTACAATAATAACCGAGCCAAAACGTGTATTTTATGTCATTTATGTCGGAATTATGCGTGGTTTGTGTTTTTTTTGTGATTTAGGACGAAAAGGTGAAAAGTGGAGAAAACACGGGATTTCACGGGCTTTTATCGAAGAAAAAGACGAAAGACGAAGTCAAGAAATCAAGAGTGGAAAAAGAACGGAAGTCCAAGACCAATTCTGAAGATTTATCGAAGAAAAAGTCAAAAGACGGAAGTTTACTAAAAGCCGAAGAACTCAAGTCTAATTTATTGAAGAATTACAAGACGAGTTCAAAGAAATCCCGAGACAAAGTCATTTAAGTCCAAGTATTAAGAAGATTAACAAAGGATTAAGAAGATCAATGACTAAAGCATGCAATTAAGAGAAAGAAGAAAGAGGGAGGAAGCTTCCTAAGCTCCTCCCTAATCTCCCTATATATAGTTTCCACCTTCATTTGTTTAGAGTGGTTGGTGGCTGGACAACCCACTCTTCCACCATTTTCATTTCCCTGCACTCTAAATTCTTGCCTTAATTTCATGTATTGCACTTTTTATTCATTTAATTTCCAAGTAAGTTTTATTTAATGTTCTTGAATATTTACTTTTCTTGTTCAGTCTCCTTCTACCTTTCTTGTTTGATTTGTTCTTCATCTTCATTGTTCATTTTCTTAAGTTTTATGGTTTTGATCATTTGTGGTTGTTTTGGTTTAATCTTTTGATGGATTATGGTTGTGTTTGGTTAAATTCGTCCTTGTTTTCATCTTACTGTTCTTCATCCCATGTTTACTGTTTCTTTCGCCAGATTCCGAATCAATTGCTTCTTATGTTGTTCATGCGGAATATCTGAGTATTTTGAATAAAGTTCCTTCATCCGGAATATCTTAGTATTCCGAATAATGCTCCTTCATCTGGAATATCTAGTATTCTGAATAAAGGACTTCATCCGGAATATCTAGTATTCCGAATAAAGGACTTCATCCAGAATATCCTAGTATTCTGAATAAAGGACTTGATCCGGAATATCTTATTATTCCGAATAAAGCTCCTTCATCCGGAATATCTGATATTCCGAATAAAGGTCTTCACCCGGAATATCTAATATTCCGAATAAAGGTCTTTATTCCGCATCAATCTTTTTTTTCCTTTTTATTCCGGATAAAGCCTTATTCCGGATGAGCTGTTTATTCTGGATAAGCAATTATTCCGGATGAACACGTTTATTCCGGATGAAGGATTTATTCCGAATGAGTTTTTCAGTTTTTATTTTTAAGCTTTATTTTTCCCGCCTTTTTCTTTATTAGCACTTTTACTTGCTTTCCTTTTAGTTTAAGTTTAAGTTTGAGTTATTTACCTTTATTGCTTTTAATTTCTCGTCATTTACTCTTCATCAAGTTTTTATCTTTCAGCATTTCTTTTTACCGTCTTTAATTTATTCTTATTTTTTTCAAGTCTTTATTTTTAATTAGTTTTAGACAACGACCATTCCCTTTTTTACCACAAAGAACAACTAATCTCTCGCACTTAACCAGTTATCAATTCGAAGAGATTCCGAGAAACGAACTTTTCAACCTAGTAAAATCAAGTCATTAAAATGGCGCCGCTGCCGGCTCTTTTCGTGAGGATTTATGGTTTTTTGTGAGAGACGCGTTGGCTTTTGGGATTCGTTCACTTGTGAACGTTATTTTTCGTGTCAAAAACTTTTCAAAAATCCAAAAACATTTGAAAAATCATAAAAAGCATTTCTTTTGCAAAGTTTTGCACCAAAAATATTTTTCTTGCTTATCTATCTTTCTTTATAGATTCTTATGTCCATTGCGTCGGGTGTGGGAGACGATTATACGGGAACGACTCATGTCAATGGTGTACATGTGAGCGGTGCGGAAACGATATCGACAATAGACAGTTCCTATTCGGATTTTGTCCTTTGTGCAACTCGACTAATTTGTCCTTTTTGAACCCACCTCCTCCTGTTCCCCCGTGCATCTATTGTGGAAGCAATTCTCATTGGCATGTTTCGTGCCCGGTTCAATACCCGTATGGTCACGGGCAAGAACCGGGGTACAATTATGACAATGACAATAGCTATCCACAAGACGCACCCGATTTTACTCCTACCCGTTTTGCAACAACTGTGGGGGTCCTCACGATACTTCTTATTGTAAACCAATGAATTATTATGAGCAAGATCCATGTTCTCAGTTTTCTTCACCAATGGATTATTATGAACCAAACCCGTGTTCTAATTCTTCTCAACAGATGAACTACTATGAGCCACACCCATGCTATAGTTCAGGTTTTCAACATTTTGAGCCCCCACAACACATCATCGATCATCAACCCCTTTGTGCACTTCCTCCTGAGCAAATGGCCACATTTTTGGACAGCTTTCAAAAAGTTCAAGAAGCTTGCAACAAGATCCCGAAAAATATCAAGCGGATCAACGGCCTGAGCAAATATCGAATATCGAGACTTATACTCCTCCTCCGGTGTATCCATACTACTATGATGATGATGACGATGAGCCTACTATTTCTTGGAATGATCTTACTAATCAATGTCCTAGTGCAATTGTCATCCCTTCTCTCACTATCCCAAACGAGTCTAAGGATTGTGATACATTGAGTGAGCTTAGTGACTTTGGTCTCGATAAATTCATTGATGATGAGGTTTGTGACATACCGACTGCTATGGAGCCTGAGGACGACATTGCTCTTACGGAAGAGGTCGATCCTAATGATGATGATTTTTCTCCAAGCTATGAGAATTTCACTTTTGAAATTTCTCAATCTCCACCAGGAAATGCAGGCGATGACGATTTATTCTCTCCGGCTTACGAGAAGTTCACCGATGAACTTGATCTTGTGGATGAGGTGGAAGACGTGCTTCTTCGCGATAGATTACGGAAAGTGCACCTTCTTATTGCTCAAATCGAAGAGTTTACTTCTCCTCCTCTCTCCGAGTCTTTGCCTCCATCTATTCCTCCCGTTGAAGATAATGACCCATTGCTAGAAGAAATCGACATTCCCTCCATACCCCCAGGTATTGATGATGATGACATGGAGGGGGATATTATTTCTGATAATTTGCTGCAGGAAGGTATTGTCCCAAGTCCCCCTCCCGAGCACCTTTCATCCTCCCCTTTAGCCACTTTTTTACAGAGGATGAGTGCTTTGACCCGGGAGATGACATTGATTATGCTATCATTGATACCATTACAGCTTTACCGCTTGCTACTCAGCCTCCATTGTCTTTGGGGGATGACAATGTGCTTACTTTACCCACCCCACCTCCCGTAGATCTTGATTTCACATACTATACGTATGTTGAAAGAACCTTTCTCCCATACAAGACTTATTCCCCCGCCTCTCCTTTGTTGATGTCAACCGGGAACGAGGACAAGGTCTTTGATCCCGGTATTGCATTCGAGGCTTCCCCATGGACTATTTAATTCGGGGACGAGTCAGGCTCATGACTCGGTTAATATAAACAAGCGCTTTTTGGGAGGCAACCCAATTATCTATCTATCTTTACCATAAGTGTAGGGGGAGCCCCGTGGTGTTTCTTGTTTTCTTTCTTATCATGTGCATGGATTAGAGCTTCAAAGACACACTCTTGATGACTTTTGACGAACCGTGATTCCGTGTTCCCTTCTTCCCGGTTCTATCCTAAAACTCTTTTTGATTCACTATTTTATATTTCTCAATATTAAAATAGGAATCTCTTTAGTTGTCTCTTTCTTAGCGAGATTTAAACAAAGTGCACAATGTCCTAAGTTAAGGGAGTTTACTCCCAGATGCTTAAACATTGAGGACAATGTTTATATTAAGTGTAGGGGGACTTCTATCGAAGTTAAGTGGCCTTTTCCTTGTATTTGTCCTCATTTTAACCCAAAAATTTGATTTTTTGACATTTTTCAAAATTTTTAATCTATTTTGGCCTAGTTGTATAGTTGTTTTTACCTTCGTATAGTTATTTTCTTTCCTTATTAGAATAAATTTTTAATAAAGTGGTTTTAATTTTCAAACGTTGTGAATCTTTTGACTCAACCCGAGTTTACTTGTCTAAGTTTACTCTAGCTAGTACCCTTAACGTGTTTAAGTCAAGTTTTGATAGGCTTTTATATAGGGAGCTATAAAACATGAAAGTATTAACTCTCACGGGTTAAGAACAAGAACTTTTCGCAAGTTCCTATAATTGATCCTAGAGAGTCGTTTATCAAGGGAACTTTAAAATGCGGATTCTAAACTTGAAAAAGTCTAAGAGTTTGCTAGATCCTATAGGCGACTCGAAAACCCAAAACTTTGATTTAATAGGCTAAGCATCCACGAGTCTTATTCCTTGAGATTTTAAACTGTGGAGAACGAGAGATGATAGAGCCAATTATAAGTTAGGTATTCTTTCGTGAATTTATGTGAGTTAATTATAAGCCTATTCTCCCATCGCTTGCTAATAAATTTATCTGCAATAAATAAGGTTGTACGATTTGAAAAGTTACTTAGCTTCTAGCCCAAGATCGTTTAAAAGTTGCTCGGTATGGATTAGAGTTCATAGCCAAAGCATAACTTATTGAAGCGGGATGCGAAGATTGGCGAGTCCAAAAAGGTCCTAACAAGACATGAGGGCTACATTTTGTTGCTAAAGATCCAAAAGTGATGTGAAGAATCATTTATCAAAGATCAATATGAAGGATCGAGACACACGATGAAAAGCAAAAACTCCCCAAAAGTCATGGAGAAGTCTATCCGAAAAGGCCCTAACAAGGTATGAGGATAAATAGATCCAAGTCCAAAAAGGAGGCGGATCGTTGTATATCAATGTCCAAAATAAAGATTGGAGAAAAATGAAGAAGTCGTGGTCCATTTATGAAGAATCTGTCAAAACTTCAAGTGAAGAAATTCCTATTATGAAGAGAAGGCCATTATTTCATGAACGTCTCTCAAGATTTGAAGTATGAAGTCGCTACCAAATATCGGTCCGAGAAATGTCTCAAATCGCGAAGCGAGTTATGCCAAGATATGAACTTTATGAGGTCCCGAGAATCAGTTTTAAAAGATTTTGTCCTTTATCTAACTATTGATTAAATCGTTCACTTTATTTTCGGCCTAAATAATTAGCGAAATAAGTCAAAAATTCATCCTCGTGATCATTCAAGACAATAATAAAATATAAGAGATACACCTAGGAATAAGGGAGTCTAAGTGAATAATTGGCCCACATGAGTTCGTGTTGGTTTGCTAACTTATAATAACAATGATCTCGTTTTTAAGCTTGGTTTGGAGAAAGTGAAAACTTGAGGATGATGATCATTCAAGACATTTCCAAAACCCTAAGGTATGATTTTTATTTCTTTACGTGTTTCGTAATTTTCTATCTCTTTAATAAAGGCCAATATGGATTGATTATGATGAAAAGTGTAATCTTGCTTTGTAACTAATGCATTGCATGAGGACATTGCAATGGTTAAGTGTAGGGGATTTGATAGATGTGAAAACGCCCATCCTTTTTACCACTTAATTACAATAATAACCGAGCCAAAACGTGTATTTTATGTCATTTATGTCAGAATTATGCGTGGTTTGTGTTTTTGTTGTGATTTAGGACGAAAAGGTGGAAAGTGAAGAAAACACGGGATTTCACAGGCTTTTATCGAAGAAAAAGACGAAAGACGAAGTCAAGAAATCAAGAATGGAAAAGAACGGAAGTCCAAGACCAATTCTGAAGATATATCGAAAAAAAAGTCAAAAGACGGAAGTTTCCTAAAAGCCTAAGAACTCAAGTCTAATTTATTGAAGAATTACAAGACGAGTTCAAAGAAATCCCGAGACAAAGTCATTAAAGTCCAAGTATTAAGAAGATTAACAAAGGATTAAGAAGATCAAGGACTAAAGCATGCAATTAAGAGAAAGAAGAAAGAGGGAGGAAGGTTCCTAAGCTCCTCCCTAATCTCCCTATATATAGTTTCCACCTTCATTTGTTTAGAATGTTTGGTGGCTTGACAACCCACTCTTCCACCATTTTCATTTCCCTGCACTCTAAATTCTTACCTTAATTTCATGTGTTGCACTTTTGATTCATGTAATTTCCAAGTAAGTTTTATTTAATGTTCTTGAATCTTTACTTTTCTTGTTCAATCTCCTTCTACCTTTCTTGTTTGATTTGTTCTTCATCTTCATTGTTCATGTTCTTGAGTTTTATGGTTTTGATCAAGTGGGTTTTGATTGATTTGGCTTTATTTGTTAGTTTTGATGATTTGTTTTGATTGATTATTGTTAGTTGATCATTTGTGGTTGTTTTGGTTTAATCTTTTGATGGATTATGGTTGTGTTTGGTTAAATTCGTCCTTGTTTCATCTTACTGCTCTTCATCCCATGTAAACTGTTTCTTTTGCCAGATTCCGAATCAATTGCTTCTTATGTTGTTCATGTGGAATATCTGAGTATTCCGAATAAAGCTCCTTCATCCGGAATATCTTAGTATTCCGAATAAAGCTCCTTCATCCGGAATATCTAGTATTCCGAATAAAGGACTTCTTCCAGAATATCTAGTTTTCCGAATAAAGGACTTCATCCGGAATATCCTAGTATTCCGAATAAAGGACTTGATCCGGAATATCTTAGTATTCCGAATAAAGCTCCTTCATCCGGAATATCTAATATTCCGAATAAAGGCCTTCACCAGGAATATCTAATATTCCGAATAAAGGTCTTTATTCCGCATCAATCTCTTTTTCCCTTTTTATTCCGGATCAAGCCTTATTCCGGATGAGCTGTTTATTCCGGATAAGCAATTATTCCGGATGAACACGTTTATTCCGGATTAAGGATTTATTCCGAATGAGTTTTTCAGTTTTTATTTTTAAGCTTTATTTTTCCCACCTTTTTCTTTATTTGCCGTTTTATTTGCTTTCCTTTTAGTTTAAGTTTAAGTTTGAGTTATTTACCTTTAATGCTTTTAATTTCTCGTCATTTACTCTTCATCAAGTTTTTATCTTTCAGCATTTCTTTTTACCGTCTTTACTTTATTCTTATTTTTTTCATGTCTTTATTTTTAATTAGTTTTAGACAACGACCATTCCCTTTTTTCCACCAAGAACAACTAATCTCTCGTACTTAACCAGTTATCAATTCGAAGAGATTCCGAGAAACGAACTTTTCAACCTAGTAAAATCAAGTCATTAATAACCCTTGAAGAATTGAAGATAGTACAAAAAGGGTCCTCCAATATTGAAGATTTGACACTTTAAACCCTTGTATATTCATAATTACAAGTTTGGTCCTTAAAGTTTGTCAAAATTACAAAAATGACCCTCCACTTTGAAGAATTGGCAAAAATGGTCCCTCGTATTTGAAGACTTGTCAATATTAGTCCTCCTCAAAGTAAAACATACCATGAAGACCTTTAGGATACAATAAAGAACAAGTTTGGTCCTTCAAATATCAAGAAATGACAAAACAAGTCCTTTAAATATCTTTTGGAAAGTTTTTGGGGCAAAAGTGTGAAGAATGAAACTTGGTTAATAAAGGGATTGAAGTTTAGGGCTGAAAAGTTGCAAATGAAAGGAAGAAAGAAGATTCAGGGTATTATCTGCCAAGACACTAAACATACCTAGATCAGTAATGAGTTGCCACGTGCCCTACTACCACCTCTCCACCAATCACAAGCCACCAATCCTCCATGTCACTTTCCACTCAAACCGGTTTAATAACTATTTTTAATTAGTTATTAAACTTGGCGCCTAACACCATGTTAAACCCAAACAAAGACCAAAGTGCCTGTTCTTCATGTTCATAACGAATTTGAGTTTTTCTTAATTATTGAGAATTAAACTACAATCAACTCCAGATATGTGATTAGCGTCACACTCATTCTAAACCCACCCTTAAACCCCCATCACCATCACCTCACGTGATTCTACCACCCTCCCCTGCCCTACTTTTCACATTCAAAGAAAAACCTTGCAGAGAATCAACGCCCCAAACCTTTGCTTACATCCTAAGCTTGCATAAGACCCCTTGGATCACCTTTTCTCCCTTGGCCTCACATGTATCCCCTCCCAAGTCAAAATTCAGTCAAAAAAGTTTAAAATCCTCAAGGGCAATTTTGGGACTTCACCAACTAGGGTTTATGTTTTTTATCATCTTTCTTAGTCTCTTTGTAGCCTATATAAGGCATAGGACTCACAACATTAGATTTTGTTCTTGGTTTTATTTAGTCAAGTTTTTGTAAATCCTTTGTTTCAAGTGAATGATAAACGTGTTTGAAAGCTATGATGAAATCCAATTTCCACTCATTAAATCTTGTTTTTTATGTTCTAAGTTTATGTTTTTGAAGTTTGAAAGATTGGTTTTAAGGATTGTGCAAGATTTTGCAAGTTTTTCAAAAACCTGATTTTTTCTAAGACCTTGTTCAAACACTTGAACTTTTTGGGCTATAAGTTGATAAGAGCACCATGATAAAGAGTTTATCAAGGTGTTGTGAGGCTTGTATTTTAGGAAGCATCAAGGGGGTGGGGATCAAGCTTGAAAAGATCTTGGTCATTTTCGATTTTTGTTCATATAATTTGTTTTGTTCTAACATTGTTGTTCTTAGCAGCCTGTTGGAAGCTTGTGGTTGTTAAGATACCACATAAGCTCAAACATTCGTGAGTATGGATGTACATTCATCAGGTTTGTCATATTTTCTCTGAAATCTGATAAAATCTTGGTTCTAAGTGATTTTTGTGATTTTGGTGGTGTATGTGTGTTTTTATGCATGCAAATTGGTTCTTAGTTCATACGTTGGATGTTATAATGCTTATTTGGGCTTAAATCAGTCTTGAGAATACTTTGACTTGTTTAAAATTGGATTTAAAAAGTTAAAAGGGTGTTTGGGATTGACTGTTGGTTCAAGTTTGCATGAGTTTGAGTAGGGATTGGTGTATTGTTTGAGTTTATATCTGTTATTAAGGTGTTTGTGTGCTGATATTTACAAGTTTTGTGCTTTGAAACATAAAATCAAAAATCTTGGCTTATTGAGTTTGTTGTATGCTGTTTTGCTTTCAAATCTTTTGCACACCTAGTTTGCATGTTAATCTAGCGCTAACAAGTGATCAACCATAGTTATTGCAACCTGAGTAATAGATCTAAGGCTTTAAATTTGGATTTGTGGTCAAAGAGTTCAACAAAAATTGTTCTTGTGTTCATCTTTATTCATCAGTAACTTCTTGTGCTTGAGTCTTGTTCATAAGTTCGAATCAGTGCATGAAATGAGTTAATTTATGTGTCATTAAGTTTTATTGAGCTTGTGTATGCATTTGGTGGACTGTGCTCAGCTTACACTAGCTTAAACATTAGCTTATATCACCAGATCTGCGTATATCATGTATGTGCCATGTCTGTGGACTAATTGATTTAGATGTATCATTTGGCTGTGTGATTTTGTGTTTTTCTACTTGATTGTGACTCCCTACAACTCACTGGTTGTAGGGGTGCCCTTATTGTCCAAAATCATCAAGTGAATCTCTCTAAAAAGCAAAGTCAAAAAGTCAAAGCAGTGGGAACTACTTTCCCATTCTGTTAGCCACTGCTAGTGTAAATTGGTCAACAACTTATTTTTTGTTCATTCTAGCTTATTCTATTGTGCAACAACTTATTTTTTGTGATAGATCTTATTATTTTGAGCTTATAAGTCAGTTTTGAAGTTTACAGCTTTTGGTTTTAGCTTTTGACTAGAAAACAGCTATTTTGTCTTTTTCGAAAACAGCTTATTGCTTATTTCAGCTTATTGAGTGTGCTTTGTTGAAAACTTTTTGTTGATTAAGCTTAGTTTTGTCATTTAAAACCTTTTGCATGTTGAATCAGCTTTTGAAGTGGCCTAGAACTCAAAAACGACTATTTTGTCGTTTCTATAGAGAGGTTTTGCTTATTTCAGGCTTATTTCGTGGGCTTATTCAAAAATTAATTTTACAAACTGCTTAATAAGGAAAAGAGAAGGTTGTGTGTCAAATTTCAGCTTATTGCATCAGCTTATAGATTAACTGGCCAAAAAGCACATTAACAATAAGCTGCTTTGAAATTATTATTGTTTATTTATTTTTTATTTTTTTGAAACGACATGATTTATCATTACTCAATACTAATAATGTAAATAGAATATCAAGTACAAGAACCTCACAATCTACAACCTCAATTAACGGTGGCTAAATGGATGGATTGGACGGGTATGGGCAATGGGTTAAATGGACCTTGGTCCATGGACGCGGACTAAATGGGCAATTTTTAATGTTTTGACTAAATGGACTTGGACCAAATGGACATTGGACCAATTGGACATTGGACCAAATGGACATTGGACCAAATGGACATGGGTTAAATGAACAATATTAAAGGATAAATACATAGACCCAAGATTAATTTAACCAAATGCTTTTATGTTGTCCAGATAGTCCATAATACCCATTTGTTTAACAAAATGCTTTTTATGTTGTCCAAATAGTCCAACTAAAATAAAAGTAATATCCATTTATTCCATTAGTTCAAAAAGTGTCCAAATAGCCCAAATTTAAGCATATGGACATGATTTTCCACCTCTAGCCTCAATATTAACGAAATACTCAAAACATAAAAACAGACCCTCGCCACAACAATGTCACGAGATGTGAAGTATCACCACCAAACAGAGGCCCCTTCTATGTTCTCACCCATTGACCTCGCCAACCACCGTATTCTGCACTATATCAAGTTTGCACAAATTTGGACTACTTACCCATTGTTGCCAGTCAAACCCGCCCTTTGTCGATCTTCTATTAATCCACTCATAACTTTTTAATTTCACATCTTGCATAAGCTTTTCACTCGCCTCAAATTTTCCTTTAAAAACTCGATTATTTCTGTTCTTCCATACTAAGTGGCATGTAACCAGAATAACCGAATTCCAAAGTAGCTTGCTTGTATTAGACATTACGGAATTTCCACCATGTAGCACCATCTCCTTTTATTAGACGCATCAGGCGAACATAACACCCACCACTGGAAAACTTTATCCCACACCTTCTGAACTTCTTCGCATAGAACTAAGCTGTGATAGAGAGTTTCTTGATGGTTATCACACCATGGACCCAAAATGGTATTAAGGTCGATACCACATTTATCCAATTCCACCCTTACCGGCAGTCTACTGAGCCCTCCAAATGAATACGTTTACATTCTTAGGTAGAAGCTTGTTCCATATTGTTGCCTGATTACCATTACCCATGTTGATGATGTAGTCTTTGATCATTATTGTAAGCGTTTTGACCTTGACACCACCATTATCATCGTATTTCCACTTCCATTTATCCCTGCAATCTTGAGACACAATAATATCTGTTAAAATATTGTTAAGCTCCTCTTTTTCACCCTCTATTCTTCCCCTGCTTTGAAATAAGCTATGATAAGCTCACTTTCAGCTTTTAGGCCTAAGAAATTTTGTGTTTAAAATTGAATTTTAAGCTTAACTTGAACTTTTGGGCCATTTGTGTGGACTTTTTGTTATTGGGCCTATTTTCAGCCCATTAAGGGTCTGTTTCACTATTTGCCCCATTTGGAGGCCCATTAGGGGTATTTTTGGTATTTCAAGTTCATTTTCTGTTTATTTAGATTAAAATAAACTAGTTTGCAACTTTTTAGAATTTTTTATAAATTTTGGATTTCTAATATTATTTTATTATTATTTTATTATTAAAAAGTAAATTTAAGGTTTTTGAAACTTTTTCATTTTTCTTAGGTTAAATACATTAAGTTAGGATTTTTAAAACTTGTAGATTAATTTTCTTGTCATTTAATTAAATTTTAGAATTATTTTAGTGTTTTTATAGTTTTTAATCATTTTTAAATAGTTTTAATTTATTTTAAATTTTTCATAAATAGTTTTTAATTTGGTTAAGTTATTTTAGAGGTTTACAAAGTGAAAAATCTCATTTTGGGCTTTTTGTTATTTAAATTGATTTTTGGGCTTTAATTAGCATTAAAAAATTATTATTTTAATAAATAAAGGGTTTAAGTGATTTTTGATTTTTTGTAAACTCTAGTTACATTTTTCAGAATTTATTGCAATTTTGTAGGAATTTTTAGGTTAATTTTTAAATTTCTTCATATTTTACGGTTTTACGTGCACTTCTTTTCGTCTTAGTTTAATTTAGAATCGTAACCGTCATCCTTTTCTCTTTTCTTTTCTCATAATCATAATCACAAAGATTAATCATTTCTTTACACAACACACTAGCCTCTTTGAGAATGAACTCCCCACATTGGGTCATTTACTTGTGGTTCTCCTATACCAGTTGTTTAATACTTACCCTCATTTACACTTTGTTTTCCTAAACAAGGTTGTATAAATACTCAATATCATTTTGGCGCCGCTGTCGGGGAGTCGTGTTGTGTTTTGATTTGACTAATTTTGTTTTTATATTGTCTATAATAACTATTTGTGTGACTAGCACTCTAATCATACGTATTATCGGTTTTTCATTTTTGTGTGAATATTATTACTATATTGTATACATAAAACAATAAATTCATAAGTACTCTAAAAGTGTGAAAACACAACCTTGATTCGGGATTTCATCACTCGATCATTGTATTCGAATCTCAAACAAAGAAAAAAGGCAAAATAGATAATTACATTCGTGAAGCTTAATTTTGACAAACACAAACTATAAGGTAGGTATAAGGCGGGTGTTAAAAATACACCCTGTTGTCCCTAATAATATGATGATAGATTAAAGAAATGAGATGGAAAAGATATGAATCTTAGACAGAGAAAGTAGTGAGAGAAAGTAGAGAGAGAGAGATGATTAACTTGTGAAATTAGATTAAGAATAATGAGATCATCCACCCTCCTAACATGATAGGAGGGTGCTTATATAGTCCACTCACATGCGGGCTCTCTAATGGACTATATTGTTTTGGGCCGGGCTTGAATAAATGCTTAGTACCTTGAAATAGGCCTTTTAAGCTAACCATCAAGCCCGTAATGTCACGTCTGTTTTAACTAACTATTACAACGTTCTAATAAATATTACAATATAAACCTATGACCGGACATTCTTGTTTGACTCAATATTTTGAGGCTAACAATCTCCCCCAATGTGAGGTCATTCCTCTTCGATATTTGGAGTCCAATGGAGATTTATGAATTTCGTCATAAATGAGTCTTGAACATGTAATAGTAGTGTTCATCCTTCATGCTGTGATCTGTGAGCCTTTGTCGTTGTATTTTGACTTTGTCTTTTATCTTGAGATCTTCAAATTATCCGTGACTAGTCTTTGCCATCTTGCGATCTTGTGTCTTTATCCACATGCTCATACTTTGCACCATCTTGAAAGCTTGCTAACAATCTCCTTTGATGAGAGGTCATTCCTCTACATTAATTGATAAGGAAGATTTTGATCATCAGATTTGTGGAAGTCTTTAGCCTTCTTGATTGTTGAATGTCTTTGGGCATGAGTATGTGGTTTTGAATCTCTGACTTTGCTGAGTACACCGTAACGTCACCTTCTTGAGGCAAAACATAGACACGGATTGAATGGCTTTGACATTCGTCCTAAATCAGTAGCGTTTTACCTCCGGTCGGTGAAGACCGTTACACGATATTAAATATCGTACCTGTGATTAGGTAGATTCGATTAAGAATCTCCTTGACAGGGTTTCGTGGCTGTACTAGCCGTTCTCTTTACTCGACCGTCTCAAAGCAAGACTGCGAACATAAAGAGTGAATCAATTGGATAAATATCCGCTTGATTAAAGTCGTCAATTCAAATTCCTGGAACAAGTTTGATTCATTAAGAATCTTACCATTTTTGCTTTCCAGTTGACACAAGCTTGATTCATAAGAATCTCGCAAGTTACCTACCGTAGCGTTGTTTGATGTTGACGCTAGAAGGATTTCCATTCATCACTGTGAATATTAATGAATATCACTCTAAATGTTCTGGCAAGACCATAAAGATATTGCGTAGAAACCTGAAACGAGTTTGAATCAATTCAGAAACAAACCACTGTTGCTTTTCAGTTTCACATATGTTTCATTCATAAAGAATCTTACACATGACCTACCGCAGTGCTGTTTGATGTTAACACTAGAAGGATTTCCACTCTTCATTGTGAATACTAGGTAGTATCACTATGAGTGTTCTAGCAATATCGCAAGGATATAGAGTAGGACTCTCTTGATCTTCATCCGTGTGTCCTAACGAGATTTGATTGATCTCTTGGCTCTTGTCACACTCCCAAAATATCAGAGTATAATGGCGACAAGGGAGTGGTGACGTCATGATTATCATACACACATAGTCACAAAGAACGACCTCTACATGAGACGTTCGGAAAAAAATAGATCACTTGTAATTAATAAAATAAGTTGTTTTAACAAAGCGCGGAAGCATAAACTGGATACAGTTACAAAACATAGTTTTCTTAAATGGTACAAATGATCGTTGTTTCAAAGAAATGACGGCAATGCATGAGACCTCATTTAGCATCTTCCTTCTTAATACCTGAGAAAAACATTGCTAAAGTGTCAACATAAAGTTGGTGAGTTCATAGGTTTAGTTAGTTTGAAAGGTTTAATGAACCACAAGATTTTCCCAAATGTGATGACAATATAACATATACAAAGTCATCCCAAAAGTATTTATTACAGTCTAAGCTCGTGACACCGAAGCGTTAACAACACCGGCAGTATAATCATATAAATGTAGCCCAAACTAGATGCCTAAACCCACGACATCCTATATCAGATTCAAATGAAACTGTGCCCGCTTGTCCCCTTGTTGGACAAGACAGACAGGGACGTCAATCCCGATAGATCTATCCATAACATTCGCGCTTACACAAAGTAATTAACGGTTCACGATTCACGGGCCAAAGCAACTGGGTTTTTAGTGGGACTTAGACTAATAGATAAATCAGTAAATGCACTTGTGTTCAAACGTTAAAATCAAGCAATGTCTCACCCCAAAAAGCAGTGAAAATAGTAAAGTATGGGGCTATAAACTCACCTCGTAAATTCAGCAAAGAGAACGAAGATAAAATAGCTCGAGTGTACGGTTACGCTAGCCGCGACCTAATTAATTTAAGAATCGAGTTACGATACGAATACTTGTATGATTAAATGACTCGACACCCTAGTTGTGCTTGACGAAACCATACGTTTTATGAAAATACGATTTTACTGAAAAGTACGTTAAATAAAATCGGTTTATTAACGAGTCGGGTTTTACGGGTCAAAACATAACTTAAATTTAACAAATTTCGTTTGGGCTTTAACTTAAACCAAATAAACACATAAGGCCCAAAATGGGGGTCCAAAACATTTACCCAGCAAACCGGCCCAAGGGTCATTGACCCGGCCCGGTCCACTGGCGGATTAAACAAGGAACGAAAGTAGTATACGTGTGTGTTTATCACACATAACCCCATAACTGGAGTTGACTCTCTCTCTCTCCTCTCTCGATATTTCCTCCACCGTCCCACAACTCTCTCTCTCTCTAAACCTAGATTGGTTTTATCCCTTTCTAGGGTTATCATCTAATTGGTTTGTGTTATAAGATTAAACATGGGTGGTTTGAGGTTCTTATATCGCGTGAGATGTGGGTTAATCCCCACATCAACCGTTTGGGTTTTTCTGATGGTGTTCTTCTTGCGGTTCGTAAATCAAATACCAAAATCAAGATAAGTTTATTTTCCTTTATTCCTTTTAACAAAAGATTAATTGATCTTTGATTTAATGAATATCAGTGGGTTAATTTATTTGTACATATTTGTTATGAATCATATGATTCTCGGATTGAAAGTAAACAAAATTAGGGTTTTGAAATATTTGGGGGTTTTCATCAAAATCGGTTTAAAACATAATTAATTGATGTTTTCATTTATAAAATCAAATAAATTTTAATATAAAGTCGATTTATAAAAATTAGGGTTTCGGTTATTTGGGGGTTTTTGTAAAACTCACTTTTAATTAAATTAATTAAGGGGTTTGGGTTTAGATTAGGTTTAATTAGCATTTTAATTAATAAAAGTAAATCTAGGGTTTTCTGAAAATTGGGGGTTTTTATATTATCGAATGTTACTCGTGTTTAGGTGGTGTTTCTGAAATGTCTCAATGTAAATGAAATGTTTAAAAAGATGTTACATGATTAGGGTTTCGATTGGGGGTTTCTATAAACACGCGGCATGGTTAAGGTTTTCTTGTAAAAGAAAGCTTGATTAAGATTTGGGTTTGTTTGGTAAGAATGGTAATTAATTTGGCAGAAAATAGGACTTTGGTTGGTTTGTTTTGGTGCTCGGTTTGGTTCTTGATTGGGTCTCGGTTTGGTTAAACATGGGTCTCGGGTTGGTTCATGATTGAAGTCTTGTTTTGGTTGGACATGTCTCGGTTTGGTTCTAAGTTGGGTCTCGGTTTGGTTTCAAAATCGAGTCTTGGTTTGGTCTCAATCGGGTCTCGGTTTGGTCTAAAATGGGTCTCGGTTTGGTTGACAGCAAGATAATAACATACACATGTTTGTATTTAAAAGTTTAGAAATTTACAGTTTTTGGTTACAAGTATAAGGCCTTTACAATGACTAACCATGGTTTCTTTTATTCGTAGGTTCGTACAAAGACAAGCACATCTAGACTTCGAAAGTAAAACGAAAGAACAAAAGACTCACAATGGGGATGCTACGTTCGGTTTTGCAGGTTCGGACAGAATGAAGACTCTTGGTTGTGCAGGTTCGGACGAGACGTGTAGATTGGCTGGAACAAAACTTCTACCCAGGGGTTGTATTGTGAAGACTTGTGCAGATTTTAATGTTTGTATTTTTGGACTGTGATAACTTGTGATAACTTGTATTTGGACTTTGGACATTACCTTGGACTTGTATATAAACTTGTATAATTAGTCTAGGGTTAGTGTAATTCTGGAAATGTTTGCTTGTGATATACCCAAAAGGGGTAAACTAGGCAAATGTGTTGTCCTTTAGTGGGGCAAATAACTATAAAGTTTGTAAGTGGAATGTAGACTTGTGACTGATTTAGGACACTTGTATGACAAGCTTTGACAATAAAATTGAAGGTTTAAATAATCAGTTATATACACATGCTGTGATTGTGATAAACTCGGCTCGGGTTCGATATATTTAGGTTTAGACACGACTGATATAACACGACAGCAAAACCGTTTAGCGTACGATCCCAAAACAAAAGACAATTGTGCGAGTCGTTATCAAATCTTAATAACTAGAACAAATAAAACACACGGTACAACATAACACGCTCACAACTTGTATTGCATTCAACTAAATAGTCGCGAAACATAGAGATGTTACATATGCTCTCCCTAAAAAGGGCTTTGTCCGCAAAGCAAAGAAATTAACACGTTCATGACAACGACTAGTCGATAAGCAGTTAAAATACTCGTACTACACGAATAATCAAATGATGGAAATTTGACGAATGTCACAGTATTCCCATGTTTTAGAGATTTCGTCACGAAATCAAGACGTTGTTGTAGTAGGTTGGTTAACGAAAAGATGAGGATACTTGCTCTTGAATTGATCTTCACGTTCCCACGTGTATTCTGGACCTCTACGCGCGTTCCATCGGATTTTCACAATCGGTATACGGCTTTGCTTGAGTTGTTTAACTTGACGGTCCATGACTTCTACGGGTTCTTCTACGAAGTTGAGTTTGTCGTCGAGCTGAATCTCCTCCAAAGGGATAACGAGTGCTTCGTCGGCTAAGCATTTCTTCAGATTGCAAATGTGGAACACATTATGCACTCGGCTAAGTTCTTGGGGTAATTCCAAACGATAGGCTACGGGGCCAATCCTTTCTATGATCTTGAAGGGTCCAATGTAACGAGGGTTTAACTTTCCACGCTTTCCAAAGCGAATCACACCTTTCCAAGGTGAGACCTTCAACATGACTTTGTCACCAACTTCAAATTCAAGAGGTTTGCGTCTCATATCAGCATAACTCTTCTGTCGATCTCTTGCGGCTTGCATACGGCTCTTAATCTTGAAGATCTTCTCAGTAGTCTCGTGTATGATCTCAGGTCCAGTGAGTTGTGCTTCACCGACCTCTGCCCAACACACGGGTGAACGACACTTCCTACCATACAGTGCCTCGAATGGCGCTGCCTTTATGCTAGTATGATAACTATTGTTATATGAGAATTCCACCAAAGGTAGGTGTCTATCCCATCTATTTCCAAAGTCAATCACACAGGCTCTCAGCATATCTTCTAAGGTTTGAATGGTCCGTTCACTTTGACCGTCGGTCTGGGGATGATACGCAGTGCTCATATCCAACTGCGTTCCCAATGCCTTCTGCAGTGACTTCCAAAACTGCGAAGTAAATCGGCTATCTCGGTCGGAGATTATAGACACAGGCACGCCATGCTTCGTGACTACCTCCTCCAGGTATGTCCTTGCTAGCTTATCCATTCCATCAGTCTCCTTGATGGGTAGGAAATGAGCCGATTTGGTGAGTCGGTCGACGATTACCCAAATCGTGTCGAATCCGGCTGCGGTCTTTGGTAGCTTGGTAATGAAATCCATAGTGATCCTTTCCCACTTCCATTCTGGCAGTTCGGGTTGGACCAATAATCCTGATGGTTTCATATGTTCGGCTTTGACTTTGGCACAAGTCAAACACTTGCTAACGTATGTAGCAATGTCCGCCTTCATGTTCGGCCACCAATACAACATCTTCAGATCATGATACATTTTATCAGATCCCGGATGTATGGAGTACTTTGACTTATGCGACTCATGCATAATCAAGGGTCGTAGGTCGCCATGGCATGGTAACCAACTCCTATTATCAAGGCATAACGTTCCATCCGAACGTGCTTCCAACTTCTTCATCATTCCTCCAACATCTTCAGTCTTAAGCATTTCTTCCTCGACTGCTTCTTTCTGAGCCTTGAGAATTAAGGATGGAAGGTCTAAGTCAATGGTCATCACTAAAGCCTTCACCCTAAGAATTCTCTCCTTTCGACTCAAAGCGTCGGCCACGACATTTGCCTTGCCTGGGTGATAACGGATCTCGCAATCGTAATCACTGAGCAACTCTAGCCAACGTCGTTGTCTCATGTTGAGTTCCTTTTGATTCAAAATATGTTGTAGACTCTTATGATCAGTGAATACAACACACTTAGTACCATAAAGGTAGTGTCTCCAAATCTTCAAGGCAAACACCACTGCTCCCAACTCTAGGTCATGAGTTGTGTAATTTTTCTCGTGCACTTTTAGTTGTCTTGATGCGTAAGCTATGACCTTAGTCCTTTGCATCAGTACTGCACCTAACCCTTTTATGGATGCATCACAATACACCACAAAGTCTTCATTACCCTCAGGTAGGGCTAGTATCGGTGCTTCACACAACATCTGCTTCAACGTCTGGAATGCCAAATCTTGCTCTTCCTTCCACTCAAACTTCTTATCCTTTTGAGTCAATTCCGTCATTGGTTTAGCTATCTTAGAGAAACCTTCAATGAATCTCCTATAGTAACCAGCAAGACCTAAGAATTGACGGATCTCCGTGGGTGTTGTTGGAGTCGCCCAATCCTTTACAGCCTCGATCTTAGCAGGATCAACGTGAATACCACTGCTGTCGATCACATGACCAAGGAATTGCACTGTGTTTATCCAAAACTCACATTTGGAAAACTTTGCATATAACTTCTCCTTCCTTAGCAGCTCTAATATGGTCTTCAAATGCTCCTTGTGCTCTTCTTCATTACGAGAATAGATAAGAATGTCATCGATAAATACAATCACAAACTTGTCCAAGTATGGTTTGCAACTCGGTTCATGAGATCCATGAATACCGCAGGTGCGTTTTGTCAAACCAAAAGGCATAACTTGGAACTCGTAGTGTCCGTATCGGGTTCTAAAAGCCGTTTTATGAACGTCTTCCTCTCTAACCCTTAGTTGATGATATCCTGACCTTAAGTCGATCTTCGAGTATATGCTAGATCCTTGCAATTGGTCGAAAAGATCGTCAATCCTTGGCAATGGGTAGTGGTTCTTTATCGTTAGCTTATTCAATTCTCGGTAATCGATACACATTCTAAAGGATCCATCTTTCTTTTTGACAAATAAGACTGGCGCTCCCCAGGGTGAGGAACTTGGTCTAATGAAACCTTTGTCAGAAAGTTCCTTTATCTGTTCAGCTAACTCTGTCATCTCGGCCGGTGCTAGGCGGTATGGGGCTCTAGCAACAGGCGCGGCTCCTGGTGTAAGCTCGATGTGAAACTCCACTTGCCGTGCTGGTGGTAGTCCGGGTAAATCCTCTGGGAATACGTCCGGAAAGTCTCTAACGATCGGTACATCTTCCACCTTCTTCTCGCGATCTTCTTCTCCTTCCTTTTGTGTTACTTGAACCAAGAATACCGGACATCCCTTCTCAATGTATCTTTGGGTTCTGATACATGAGATGACTTCCAATCTTGATCCATTCTTCACACCACTTCTTTCGCCTTGTATGACGAGTACGTCGTTTCCATAAGGAACACGGACACACTTCTCATGACATACAATCTCTGCGTGATGCTTCGACATCCAATCCATTCCAATGATGACGTCAAAACTTCCCAATTCTATAGGGAGTAGGTCGATACTAAACGAACGACCTTGTAGCCTTACACTACATCCTTTCAGAATAACGTCGGTGGTTACTGACTTCCCATCGGCTAATTCTACATTATACTTAACGTCTAACGCAGTAGGGGTAGCATTTAGGCGTTCACTAAATATAGACGACACAAAACTCCTATCCGCACCAGAATCAAATAGTACTGAAGCATAGTTGTTATTGACTAGGAACGTACCAGTCACAACATTGTTGTCTTGCACAGCAGCTTCAGCACAGAGATGATACACTTTGCTAGGTGCCGTGAATCCTCCAGGAGTACTAGTTGTGGCTCGGTTATTCCCTCCTCGGTTCCCTTGATTCTGCTTCTGGTTCCCTTGGTTCTGATTTTGATTCCCTCGAATCTGGTTATTACAACCTTGGTTTCCACCGCTCGGACATTTGTTCTTGTAGTGACCTTTCTCTCCACATCCGAAGCAAGTGACATTTGCTCCTTGGCCACCTTGCGTTCCAGGTCCTCTTTGATTAGTAGCACGAGGTGGTGCTCGGCATTCCTTTGCCTTATGTCCCACCTTCCCACAATTGTAGCACGTAGGGGGACATGCTCCTTCGTGGTGTCGACCACATTTTCCGCAGAAAGGTAGTCTCCCAGCGTAGTTCCCAGTATTTCCTTGTCCAGCAGTGAACACTCTTGCTACTTCTTGACGCTTGTTCTGGTTGTAGTTGCTTGGGTGGTTGTTGTTATTGGTATTGCTGTTGTAGTGGTTGCCAGACCACTTTCTTTTATCCCCAGTATTTTCTCCCAACTCCTGTACCACTTGGTACATCAGACTCTGAGCCATGTCGATTGCCTCGTGCAAATCAGTCGGCTTGGATGAAGTCACATTCCCTTTGATGCTCAAAGGTAGTCCTTCAATGTAGCGCTCCAACAATCGGTCATCGTTGGGCACCATTTCAGGACATAACAAAATCAGCTCCTGAAAGCGCTGATTGTAAGCAGTAAGAGCAGTACCCTTGACCTTTAGGTTCCACAGCTCAACTTCCATCTGCTTGACTTCATTTCGGGGACAGTATTTCCTTACGAACATAGCTTTAAATTCACTCCAGGGCGTCGCTTGGGCAACGTCAATGGTCACTGCACGAGCATAGACGTTCCACCAAGTCAAAGCACCATCCACTAACGTGCTTGACGCAAACTTCACCTTGTCGGCTTCAGCGACATTGCTGATCCCAAATTGAGATTCTAGCTTCTCAAACCATCTGGTTAATCCTACTGCTCCTTCAGTACCTCGGAAACTTACTTGCGTAACTGCACGAAATTCCTTGTAGGTACAAGTACGTGCAATAGCATTTGTAGCTCCTTGGTTGGTCTCCTCCTGTGTGCTAGCTGTACGGTTTGCTTCAGCGGTCGCGAGTGCCTCGGCCACTCGTTCGGCTATCATTTGGCTTAACAGGGCAGTGTCAATTCCACCGGTAGCGGCTGGCGGATTTTGCGTTTCGGATCTTCTAACTGGCGCCATAATCTAACAAGGTAATGGGATAATAAGTTTTTGCCAGACATAACATGCATGGCACACACAACACAATTATGAAATGCTCCAAGATATAATACACAATATATAATAATCTCTCAATTTGCAACTCATAATATCATTCATGGAATCGTTTGATAGTACATCATAGTTTGTCATAACATAATAAAAGAAAATAAAATACCAACTAGCTAAGACAAACTTCAAAGCTTAGTGGTCATACAGGGATAGGTCGACGGTACAAAATAAATCTAACTAGTGCCCTCACGGCGCTGATGAAGCTCCTTCTCCAACTCTGCTAATCTCCTCTCAACCATTAGCTCACGAGCCTGGGAATCTCTCAACCTAACATCGGTGTCATGACAAGCGGCTCTAAACCTCTTATCCAAGTCTGCAACAGGGTCATCCACTGGTGTCTCTAGTCCGCCTGTCTCCACCAATGGCTCCACTCCCCAACGGGTCATCAGGCTCTCAATCTCCTCAAGACGAGTGTTTGGCATGGATTCCATCTGGTCAAGAACAGTAAGAAGCTGTCCTCGTAGACGGGTCACACATACTGTCAACACTGTCTCATCCCTGACTGGACTCTTCTTCGTCAGTGCCTCTAACTTATCCTGCACTTCATTATACTCTTCACCTAAAGCCTCTACAGCATCCTCCAACCTGTTCAACCGTGTCGTCACACAACCATCTGCCGCCCCAAGCATCACCACCGTCGATGTAGCTCTCCTAGGAATAGGAGTCGTAGCTCTCGGTCCTGTAGAGATACCAGCGTCAGTAAGCATCTCCTGGTACACTGCAGGTACAGTCTCTGGTGGTGGTAGTAGTAATGGTGCCTCTGGGACAGAACTGGCAGGTGTGCGGGCTGCATGCCTGTCAGTGGCAGTGAAAGGTATGAGGGGTCTGTAAGGTGAAAGTGGTGGTCGAGAAGCTCTCCCCCGAAGACGTCGTCTCACATAGTAGAAAGGTAGAGTACCAGGTGCTGGAGCAGGAATAGCAGTCCTTTCTCCTTCGTCTTCAGATGAAGATGAGGAGATGTGTGCTAGGGAAACCTCAGGAGTAGCAGCATATGCAGTAGGAGGGTTCTCAGTGTCTGTGACCTCCATAGGCTCTCCTTCCCCATCTGTAAACTCCATCCCATCATCCTCTGTCTCCTCTACCGTCTCATCTCCAGTCACTGATGTCTGACCTGGTGACTGCACCACGTCAGTGTCCATATCATCCTCTCCCCCGCCTTCTAGGCTAAGCACGTCGTCAGCTGATGCGTCAGGAATACGAATCGGTGAATGACGAACTTCCTCAACCTCTCTCTCTACATCATCATCTGAAACCATCCGGTACCACGGATATCCTGACGGCGATCCTCTAGGTAGTCCTACTGATGAACTGATGGTCGACTGCGAACTACGGTTGTAGTACGCTCCTGTAGACGTGGACTCATCGGATGAAGACATCGCTGTAATCATAAACAAAATAAAGGTGTGTAAATATCTCATAAAATTAGTCCATAAAAAGGACATTAACATAACATAGCAATCATTGTTGAATCCACATGTAACCCATATAACATAATTCAGATTTTGTTGTTGCACATGTAACCCATGTAAATATACCTCGTAATTGTTAATTCACATGTATCCCATTTATTACTTATGTATCTACATATACTTAATACTTACAATCTGTATGATAATCGATTAAACATAGAGCAGTTATAGTCTAGAATTACTAATGCAACCTAGTTCTCTATAACTAGTGCTCTGATACCAATCTGTCACACTCCCAAAATATCAGAGTATAATGGCGACAAGGGAGTGGTGACGTCATGATTATCATACAAACATAGTCACAAAGAACGACCTCTACATGAGACGTTCGGAAAAAAATAGATCACTTGTAATTAATAAAATAAGTTGTTTTAACAAAGCGCGGAAGCATAAACTGGATACAGTTACAAAACATAGTTTTCTTAAATGGTACAAATGATCGTTGTTTCAAAGAAATGACGGCAATGCATGAGACCTCATTTAGCATCTTCCTTCTTAATACCTGAGAAAAACATTGCTAAAGTGTCAACATAAAGTTGGTGAGTTCATAGGTTTAGTTAGTTTGAAAGGTTTAATGAACCACAAGATTTTCCCAAATGTGATGACAATATAACATATACAAAGTCATCCCAAAAGTATTTATTACAGTCTAAGCTCGTGACACCGAAGCGTTAACAACACCGACAGTATAATCATATAAATGTAGCCCAAACTAGATGCCTAAACCCACGACATCCTATATCAGATTCAAATGAAACTGTGCCCGCTTGTCCCCTTGTTGGACAAGACAGACAGGGACGTCAATCCCGATAGATCTATCCATAACATTCGCGCTTACACAAAGTAATTAACGGTTCACGATTCACGGGCCAAAGCAACTGGGTTTTTAGTGGGACTTAGACTAATAGATAAATCAGTAAATGCACTTGTGTTCAAACGTTAAAATCAAGCAATGTCTCACCCCAAAAAGCAGTGAAAATAGTAAAGTATGGGGCTATAAACTCACCTCGTAAATTCAGCAAAGAGAACGAAGATAAAATAGCTCGAGTGTACGGTTACGCTAGCCGCGACCTAATTAATTTAAGAATCGAGTTACGATACGAATACTTGTATGATTAAATGACTCGACACCCTAGTTGTGCTTGACGAAACCATACGTTTTATGAAAATACGATTTTACTGAAAAGTACGTTAAATAAAATCGGTTTATTAACGAGTCGGGTTTTACGGGTCAAAACATAACTTAAATTTAACAAATTTCGTTTGGGCTTTAACTTAAACCAAATAAACACATAAGGCCCAAAATGGGGGTCCAAAACATTTACCCAGCAAACCGGCCCAAGGGTCATTGACCCGGCCCGGTCCACTGGCGGATTAAACAAGGAACGAAAGTAGTATACGTGTGTGTTTATCACACATAACCCCATAACTGGAGTTGACTCTCTCTCTCTCCTCTCTCGATATTTCCTCCACCGTCCCACAACTCTCTCTCTCTCTAAACCTAGATTGGTTTTATCCCTTTCTAGGGTTATCATCTAATTGGTTTGTGTTATAAGATTAAACATGGGTGGTTTGAGGTTCTTATATCGCGTGAGATGTGGGTTAATCCCCACATCAACCGTTTGGGTTTTTCTGATGGTGTTCTTCTTGCGGTTCGTAAATCAAATACCAAAATCAAGATAAGTTTATTTTCCTTTATTCCTTTTAACAAAAGATTAATTGATCTTTGATTTAATGAATATCAGTGGGTTAATTTATTTGTACATATTTGTTATGAATCATATGATTCTCGGATTGAAAGTAAACAAAATTAGGGTTTTGAAATATTTGGGGGTTTTCATCAAAATCGGTTTAAAACATAATTAATTGATGTTTTCATTTATAAAATCAAATAAATTTTAATATAAAGTCGATTTATAAAAATTAGGGTTTCGGTTATTTGGGGGTTTTTGTAAAACTCACTTTTAATTAAATTAATTAAGGGGTTTGGGTTTAGATTAGGTTTAATTAGCATTTTAATTAATAAAAGTAAATCTAGGGTTTTCTGAAAATTGGGGGTTTTTATATTATCGAATGTTACTCGTGTTTAGGTGGTGTTTCTGAAATGTCTCAATGTAAATGAAATGTTTAAAAAGATGTTACATGATTAGGGTTTCGATTGGGGGTTTCTATAAACACGCGGCATGGTTAAGGTTTTCTTGTAAAAGAAAGCTTGATTAAGATTTGGGTTTGTTTGGTAAGAATGGTAATTAATTTGGCAGAAAATAGGACTTTGGTTGGTTTGTTTTGGTGCTCGGTTTGGTTCTTGATTGGGTCTCGGTTTGGTTAAACATGGGTCTCGGGTTGGTTCATGATTGAAGTCTTGTTTTGGTTGGACATGTCTCGGTTTGGTTCTAAGTTGGGTCTCGGTTTGGTTTCAAAATCGAGTCTTGGTTTGGTCTCAATCGGGTCTCGGTTTGGTCTAAAATGGGTCTCGGTTTGGTTGACAGCAAGATAATAACATACACATGTTTGTATTTAAAAGTTTAGAAATTTACAGTTTTTGGTTACAAGTATAAGGCCTTTACAATGACTAACCATGGTTTCTTTTATTCGTAGGTTCGTACAAAGACAAGCACATCTAGACTTCGAAAGTAAAACGAAAGAACAAAAGACTCACAATGGGGATGCTACGTTCGGTTTTGCAGGTTCGGACAGAATGAAGACTCTTGGTTGTGCAGGTTCGGACGAGACGTGTAGATTGGCTGGAACAAAACTTCTACCCAGGGGTTGTATTGTGAAGACTTGTGCAGATTTTAATGTTTGTATTTTTGGACTGTGATAACTTGTGATAACTTGTATTTGGACTTTGGACATTACCTTGGACTTGTATATAAACTTGTATAATTAGTCTAGGGTTAGTGTAATTCTGGAAATGTTTGCTTGTGATATACCCAAAAGGGGTAAACTAGGCAAATGTGTTGTCCTTTAGTGGGGCAAATAACTATAAAGTTTGTAAGTGGAATGTAGACTTGTGACTGATTTAGGACACTTGTATGACAAGCTTTGACAATAAAATTGAAGGTTTAAATAATCAGTTATATACACATGCTGTGATTGTGATAAACTCGGCTCGGGTTCGATATATTTAGGTTTAGACACGACTGATATAACACGACAGCAAAACCGTTTAGCGTACGATCCCAAAACAAAAGACAATTGTGCGAGTCGTTATCAAATCTTAATAACTAGAACAAATAAAACACACGGTACAACATAACACGCTCACAACTTGTATTGCATTCAACTAAATAGTCGCGAAACATAGAGATGTTACATATGCTCTCCCTAAAAAGGGCTTTGTCCGCAAAGCAAAGAAATTAACACGTTCATGACAACGACTAGTCGATAAGCAGTTAAAATACTCGTACTACACGAATAATCAAATGATGGAAATTTGACGAATGTCACAGCTCTAGACTCGATTTGTGCACTTTTAGTAGTCGGAGGCTGGAGCAGATGCTACCTATTCAATATCAACTATCTTGGAGTGAGAAAGTCAATAGAAATCGTGTTGATCTCCGTGACAATAAAACAAACTTCTTTTAAGAGAAGCCTGAGTTAGCTGAGGAGGGGTTGTGCATTACATCACTGGGTCCATGATGCGTTGTCTTCATGGTGTGTTGACCCGGTTTCTGCCTTAGTTGTATGGAGGTCTTATTTGTTCACACCCTTTATCCTTACATTTCTTTTTCATTCTTCAACCCCTTCAATTCTTACCAAGACATCATTACTAGCACCTTGTTGTGATTGTTCCAGTGCTAGCATCAGTACTTAGTCGGCATTCAGCTTCGTTCACATTCTACTCCATCTTTCCTAAGGACTTCTAATAATCTATTGGATTGTCCCTCGGAAGATCCCTCCGGTTCTGGTTGGATCATAGGACTTAAAGCTAACCACCATTTTGACACCAATAACGTCGTGAATTAAAGATGTTGTGGGTATTTGATCGTAACCATAAAATCACTTTAAATTCTAAAAAGGTGTTTGAAAAATATTTAACACCTTGCTAGTTTTGTCGTTTCAGAAATGCTCCCCCTTCACATGTGTAATGAAATGCGAAATTATTTAAGTAGACATTTTGCACCTATGGGTAAGAGTTAAAGTGCTTGAGTCTATAGATCACATTTTAATCACATTTTATCCTCCTATCTCTAATATATAAAATCTTTTGATATTAGAGATACAAAATTTGATTAAAATATATTTTGAAAATTAGTCTTGAAAATCTGCGGGAGAAAGATGTGTCAAACTTAGCATGAATTTTGGAACGCTCCCCCTCAAAAATTGATCCAATGGAATTGTCATTACGAGGATACGATCCACATTAAACTTTTGAGGATAGGAGTTGTTGAACACACAATTTTTGAAAGATTTTGAATATCATTGAAAAATTCTTGAAAAAATTATGTTCAAGGCTTTTTGAAAAATCAATACTTTTTGGCGAAAAGGTTTTTCTAAAGCATAAACTTGAGTTCATAGACTTTAAATGTCTTGAGAATCCACTCAAGTGTAAGAAGAATTAACTTCTTTTGCTGAGGGTAAGGGCACGAAAGCGTACACTCCCCCGTGAATTTAGATTCGGGTTGCAATCTGAAAATGATTACAAGCCATTGTGTTGAGCTCAAAACGTTGAATGTTTTATGACAAGCTCAACCCAAGATAGATTGCTCTACCCGTTGTTGGACATAATGTCCAAAATAGCCAATTTCCTTTAGAAAAGATAGAAATGACATGTTTTGAAAAATATTTACAACTTTCATTCGAGCTGTCGTTATTGAGCGACATTTCTAGGTATGTCCATATTATCGATACTGAAAGACATTTTGATAAGAATATTTTTCTATTATCAAAGATTTTTTTATTTTGTATTTTGCTTTTTCATTAATATTTACAAGTAGATGTTTGATAGATGAATCAAGCAGGCTTCTTTGGCAGAATCTCCAGTTCTGCTGTAGTCAAACATCTCATACCAATTTGCCTAACAAGATACACAAACCTCTCTTTCGAAAGATCTTTTGTAAACAAGTCAGTTAATTGGTAATCAGTTCCAAAAAAGTATAATTCAACAATACCCTTTTCAACTTGTTCCTTAATGAAGTGATATCTGACATCAATGTGCTTCGTGCGGGAATGCCGTACCGGATTGCAGGAGATGGCTTTGGCAGACTTTGAGTCACAGTACATAGGTACTTTATCAAAGTGGAAGCCATAATCTGTGAGTTGTGTTCTCATCCAAAGAACTTGAGCACAACACGCTGATAGAGACACATACTCTGCTTCGGCTGATGACAATGATGTGCAATCCTTCTTCTTGGAAGACCATCCCACAAGCTTATCTTCACCTAGAAATTGTGCACCACCAGAAGTAATTTTTCGTGTATCAAGACACCGTGCATGATCAGAATCTGAATAGGCCGTTAGAAAGAAACCGGTTTCACTCGGATACCAGAGTCCCAAATGAATGGTATTATTTAGGTACCGGAAGACCCGTTTAACCTCCTTGAGGTGCTTTTCAATGGGTCGTGCTTGATATCGTACACAATAACACGTAGCATGTGATATATCTGGTCGGCTTGCTGTTAAGTACATGAGGGAGCCGATCATGGAACGATATCTTGTTTGATCTATGGCATCTCCCTCAAAATCAGCATCTAGGGATGTGGTTTACAATGGTGTCCCAACGGGGTCACATGATGTCATACCATGCATTTTGATTATCTCTTGACAATACTTAGCTTGGTTAATGAAGATACCACTTGGGGATTGGTAAACTTGAATTCCTAGAAAGAATTTTAGTTCGCCCATCGTAGACATTTCAAATTTGTTGTGCATTACTTTTTCAAACCATTTTGAAAGTTTTGGGTTTGTAGACCCGAAAATAATGTCATCAACATAAATCTGCACAAGCAAATGTCATCCCCATATTTATAAGTGAACAAAGTTAAATCAATGGAACCTTTTGAGAAACCTTTGGAGACCAGAAATTTCAAGAGCTCGTCGTACCACGCCCTTGGAGCTTGTTTGAGTCCATAAAGTGCTTTGTGGAGACGATACACCTTGTCAGGATAATGAGGATTGACGAATCCTTCCGGCTGTGTGACATAGACTTCTTCCTTCAAAGGACCTATAAGAAACGTTGTCCTTACGTCCATTTGATAGACAATGAATCCCATATGTGCAGCATAAGCAAGAAAAATCCTGACCGCTTCCATTCGAGCTACTGGTGCAAATGATTCTTCAAAATCGATACCCTCTTTCTATCCATACCCTTTAGCCACTAGCCTAGATTTATTCTTGATGATCGTTTTCTCTTCATCCATCTTGTTTTTCCAAATCCATCGAAGATTTAATGGTATTACATCGTATGGTCTGTCAACAAGTTCCCAGACTTTAAGTCTTTCAAATTGTTGAAGTTCATCTGTCATCTATTCAATCCAAGCATGATCAGTCATGGCTTCTTTGATGTTTTTCGGTTCAGCTGAACTCACGGCGAGTGCGAACATACAAACATCGCCATCGGTGTTTAGCTATCGTCTTGTGAGAACAGGCTGTGAAGGTTTTCCAATTACTTGAACCAAAGGATGATCTCTGGTCCAATGATGTGTTGAAGGAAGTCGTTGATAAAATTTATGCATATTTGACGGATCAACATGGCGAGTAGAAGACTCTCCAGTTTTGTGTACCGGTGTACCGAATGGGTTGATGAATTCGTCTACATCAGATAATGCATTGTCAGCTTGATTTGTGTTCTCTGGAGAAATGACATTAGTTGAGGATGTTGTAGGATTGATGGTTGAAGTGATATTCTGAGGAGGTAAATCTGCAGCAACCGGTGTTGAAGTAGATGAAGTTGTATCCTTTTGTCGACGATGATCGGTATCATCATTCTTATTATGAGTGACAGCGGAAGACTTCGATACAACATGTTTCTCCCCCATGAAATATTCATCATACATTGGTCCATATAACATTTCCAACTCCTCAATTGTCGTGTTGACTGTCATATCTGCTCTTGGAACACTTTGTGGAACCAGCTTTGAACTTGACGGTTCATTGTTGTGGTCTTGAGTTCCGAGTTCCGTGCGGTTGTGAACGGAAGTCGTTTGTCGTTGTGGTTCGGGACTTAAACTGTTTTGTTCAAGTGCCATTTCTTGTAAATCATCAAATCGGATGTGAATAGTCTCGACTATCAATTTTGTTCTCTTGTTGTATACTCTATACCCCTTAGACTGAGTTGCATATCCCACAAGACTACATGCATCACCTTTCTCTTTCATCTTATCAAAATTTTCACCATCTCGTATTATGTAACAAGTACATCCAAATACATGAAGGTGTTTGAGTGAAGGTTTTCGATCATTAATAATGTGATATGGTGTCTTTTCGTGTCTTGGGATAATTAAGGAGCGGTTTTGTGTGTAGCATGCGGTTGACACGGCTTCGGCCCAAAAGTATAGTGGAAGTTTTGAAGCGGATAGTAATGTTCGAGCAGCCTCAACTAAAGTACGGTTTCTTCTTTCAACAACGCCGTTTTGTTCGGGTGTTCGAGCAATAGATGTTTCATGTTCAATTCCTTCGGCTTCAAAAAAGTTTCTCAGATTTGAATTCAAAAATTCTGTTCCTCTGTTAGTTGAAGACCATGTTGTATCAGTTTAAGAAAGCTGGTGATAACTTCGGGTGTTTGTTCCTTGGACCTCATGAAGTGAGTCCATGTGTACCTTGAGTAATCATCGACAATTACAAGAATATATTTCTTTCCATTGATACTATGAACACGCATGGGACCACACAGATCCATATGGAGAAGATCTAACCGTCCTTTAGAGCTTGGTGTGGTCTTTGTTTTGAAGCTACTTCGTTTATCTTTACAAAGCTCACAAGAAGACCAAAGATGATCTTTGATGAATTTCAAACTTGGAAGGCCTCTCACAATATCTTTCTTGGAAAGCAAGTTGATGGTATCAAAATTAAGATGAGATAAACATTGATGCTATAAGCATGCCTGAGTCATTGAAGCTTTAGCCATGAAGCAAATTGAAGTTGATGAAGTTGTGTCTTGTAGTGAAATTGTGTAAAGATCCGTACCCCGTGTACCGGGAAGTAAGTCATTCCCATCATAATCACGAACAAAGCATGTCTTCTTTCTGAAAGCAACCTCCAAATCCGCATCACATAATTGACCAACCGAGAAAAGATTGTGATTGAGCCCTTCAACGTAGTATACCCTTTTTATCGTTATATTCCCCGTGAACCAAATCTCCATATCCTAGGATCGGTGCAAATTGATCATTTCTGAATCGGACCGTACCCGGAACTTTTCCACGAAGTTAATTAGAAGCTTGAGATTCCCCGTCATGTGCTTCATGCATCCAGAGTCCAGTATGAAGAGAATTATTTGTATCACCTGCAGAAGACTTTGAACACGATGGAGCATTTGCTAAATTAGATACCACAGTAGTTGTGATTATAGAATCATTAGTGTCCTTAGCAACATTTAAAGTCATACTAACACTCATTGTCAAATTTTTTGTCCTAACTTTAGGCATCCATTTATATCCTGGAGGACATTGATTAGCAAACCACCATTTCCAAGACTTACTAGAAGACTCATATAAGTCCTTAATTCTGCTTCTAGGGTTCTTAGTGGTGGAGTTTGATGCATTACTTTTCTTAGTGGGGGTTGCACCAGAATGGTTCACTTTGTGTTTGGGTTTACTAGCTCTAATAGGTTCTAGTTTCTATGCCTTTGACTTTATTCATAGCACACATAAAATGATTAGCATTAGCATACTTTCCACATATGACACAAACAAATTTCACATTCATAGCATTCAAATCATTCACATCATTCAAATCATCATTACATGCGATTACAGACTTTTTATTCTTAAAAACATTCAAATTCCTAGGGTGTTCTTCTATTTCCTTCATCTTCCCTTGACTCTTGTGTTTCCAGACCTTATCATTCACTTGAGTGCTCTTAAGTTGAGGTCGACTAACACTAGCAGTGGAAACTACTCCCGTAGTAGAAGACACACGAGTATTAGTGTTTCTAGCAGTCTGAGGCGATTGACTAACTTTGTTTGTGGATCTAGTGGTCATTCTATACATCCTTGGTTTAATCACATTATTTTGCTTAACGCTTGGTGCTATAACATTCCTTATGGGTTGAGTATGTGGTAACCTTTCCTTTCCATCCATCTTGGGGGCAAACCCAGGTTTTACAAACGAAGAATTTGAGAAAGCAGATGGTTTTCCCAAGATAAAGGATCTATTTACTCTAGAGGCATTGGGTTGTCTAACAACAGGTTTCCTAACGCTAGGTTCCATATCTTTCCCACCCATCTTAGCAACGACTTTTTTCAAATTTTAGTTCTAAATATCAAGACTTTTTTCGTTTAATAATCGATATGACTCAGATAATTGTAGTTCTAAAGATGTATCATTTGAAAAGCTGCCAACTTTCTTTTGCAAAGCAAGTTCAAGTGATTGACAATATTTTTGAAGATAATCATATCTATGTTAAAGTAATGAAAACTCTTTTTGGTCAATTTTATTCGAAAGCTCAGTTTCAAGACGTTCACATTCTTTAACTTGATCAAGATATTTGCATGCAACATCAGAATATTCATCAATATCAGCACAAGATCTAACATAAACACACATAATATCTTTTGAGAGACATTCATGTAAGAGTAGATCATAAGCTGTAGAAAACTCGTCTCTTTCAGCTTGATGGTCGTTAACTTCTTGTTCAAGAGATTCCACATATTTCAAATCATCAAACATTTCTTGCTTAATTAGTGTTCCAAATTCCAAAATATGTTTTTGCGTTCTTTCCGCTAGCGGAATCTAAATACTTTTCACAAGCACAGTTATATCGTGAGGAATTTCTTTGTCTCCTTTCGAAAGTTCACGTTTGTTCCAGTCATCATCAACAACCTTTTTGAAATTATCAATATTACTCCTAAGAATACTAAGTGCTTGCTTTTTTTTTGGTAACCATAATTTCCGACTCATTGGCCGACTAATCCACGGGGTTTGAACTAAGTGCTTGCTTACTCTTGCTTACAGAAGCTTTATATGGCAAATAGTCAATAAATTTTGAAACATTAGTTTTCTTCGTGGCAAAAGCTTGTCTCCATTTAATTCTTATTTGTTCACATTCGAAAAATATTTGCTCACGAGTTTTCTATGTTTGCGGTGTGAAAAGACCATAACGACTGTTTTCATAAGCATAATTATATGGTTTAACAAACTATTTATTAACTTTTGGTCTACTCTCTTCTTCAAAATTGTGTGTCTCTTCATTATCGGGCCTAACAACAAGAATATCAAGATCGGTCCATTGGGACTCATCAAGATATAAGTGCTGATTCTCAGATTGAGCATGCTCAAGGTACTTAGGATTAGCAAAACTAGGTCTATCCTTGAAAAAGGAACGAGGTGCCAAAATTCGCATGGTTTGAATTGATTGATTAGTTTTGTAAACAATTTTCTTGTAAAAATCAAGTTGAGTTTCAATTTCCACCATTTTGTCGATGTCCTTCGCTTGTTTAGTTTTGAAATCCTTTTCCATCTTTTCAACTACAGCTTTCTTTTCATTCATAAGTTTAGTTTTATCCTCTTGAAGAAAACCATTTACTTGAGTTAGCTCATTGACTTTAGTGGTAGCAAGATACGTTTTGTGACGTTCTGTACTCAAAGAAGTGTTATAATTAATTTTTTCTTGTTCAAGAAGCTTAAGAGTTTCATTATATTTCTCTTGAAAATCGTCCTTTTTAACTTTAATTAAACACCCTTTGTATCCCTCAACCACATTGGTCTTTTGAAGAAGCTGATCTCTATAGCTATCAATGGTCTCACTAGATTTAATTAGAGCAGCTTCGCATTCTTCAAAATTTTAAGTGAGCGTAGCCTTTGCCTACTTTAACTGCTTTTGACTCTTTCTAGTTTCTTTGACATCATTTTGTAAAGAAGCAATTAAGTTAGCAAGCGCAATACGCTCCTCGTCATTATCATACTCATTTGCATGTTGATCATCCTCTGAATCATTATTGCACATGTCTGATGAATCGGGTGTGGTATTGCTATCAACCTTTTCCATCATATCTGTGTCATTAATGGCTTTGGGTAGCACACAATGCTCATGAGTATTACCAAACACATTATATTCCTCTTCAGTGTGTACCTTATCGATTGGCTCAGTATCAAAGATAGGACCATTGTAATCTTCAGTGACGTTGAGAACTTCTTCAATATTTGCCATGTACGAGTAATGTGCTTCAAGTTCTTGATCGGAGGCTTCATCATCAGTATCATCAAGCATTGCTCCTTCCCTAGCCGACAGTTTAACCCTAGCTTCCATCTTCTTGCAAAGTAGCTTCTTTTCCTTATGATAGCCAGAGTCCCTAACCCGTTTCGGCTTCCTACATTCCTTTGCCATATGCCAATAGCCTTGACAATTAAAGCACTGAATCCCACTTTGCTGAACCACTTGAGTACCAACAGTCTCCCTATTCCCATCAGCAGTAGCAATCCTCTGAGCATCATACTTAGCAGTTTTTCGGTCATATCATGAAGAACCCTAAACATGTGTTAGATTACGTCGATCATACCTTGGAGGACTTTCATCACGTTGACGTGTTCATACCTTCGAGTACTCTCAACATATTGGTTCCTTGTATTTGATGATGTTCTAAGATTGTTGTTGGTGGGTTTGAATATTTTCTTGTAGGTCTTCATAATGAAAGCAATTTGTTGTTTCATTTCCCTATCATTCTGAGCTAGTTCTTCATCACTGTCCTCTTCAGATGATGGCTCAGGTGATGGTGATAGTGCTCTTGGTTCTTTGTCTCGTGATCGTGTGGGAGCAGAATACTTAGATGAAGTGGAGTATATTGGTGAGGAGGATATAGTTGAGTACCTTGGTGAGGATGATGTTGTGGAGTATGACTTTGGAGCACGAGAGCGATGATCTTGAGTGTGTTGAGTGGTAGACACCAAATCAAGTGGATTAGCAGTCTTTGCTATCCTTTCAGCTCGAAGTTCATTTGCCTCATTCTGAAATTGTTTCAGAATGTCAAAAAGCGTGTGATAGTTGACCTCGTCTAACTTACTTTGTTGTTTCACCAATGTTACAAATCGTGTCCACTCAGGTTGAAGTTGCTGTAGAAATTGCACATTGACTTGCATGGTGGAGACTTGCAAATTGTTTCTTGTCATGTCATTCATCATCTTGTAGAACCTTGAATAATATGAATCAATTGATTCCCCATCCAATGAAGTAAACTTACCAAAGTTCCAAAACAAGTTAGTTTTGACATCTTGCTTGTTAAGTGATTCACCTTGTCACAAGCGTTCAATGGCAAACCACATCTCTTTAGAAGTAGAGCATGCATCAACTGTTGAGTAAATATCATCCCCTATCCCACTTAGAATCAAATAGATTGCTTCTTTCTCTGCATCAATCCAAGCACGATTCTCTTTCGAGGGGTTCTCATATGTTTCTTTAATTGTTTGCTCATCGGAACCGGGCGTCGAGTCGGTAGCTGGAATTGCAGGAACGATGATTGTAGTGGGAGTATAAGGTCCTTCTTTGATGCAACGTCGAAGAACATCACCATTGGGTTTGGTATCAAGATATCTAAGGAATCGTGATTGGCATTGTGCATATCTACCAGTCACAAGCATTGGTGGTCTCTCTTTGTTACCCGCCACCATGATGTTGTTATTAGTAACACGATATTCAGCAGTAGAATCCATCTCAAGAATGAAGTGAAGTGAATAGGATATTATGTAGATGTTGTTGTGAGTAGATTGTGGTTGAAGCTTCAAGAAATGGTGTGAAAACCCCAAACAATGTCTTCGTATGAAATCACGTTTTTGAAAATTTTAGAATAATTCGAAATAAATCTTCAAAGAGCAATTCGGAATGTGAATCAAAGAGCTATTTTGGAATCTGTTAAACCTTGACCTAATTCGGAATCAGTTAAACCTTGACCTAATTTGGAATAGATGAAGTTCTGACGTAATTCAGAATCGATGGAAGTCTGATGTAATTCGGAATGATGGAATTCTGATGTAATTCAGAATGATGGAATTCTGATGTAATTCGGAATAATGGAATTCTGATGTAATTCGGAATGTGAAGTCAACACGTAGTTCGGAATCTGAAATCCACACGTAGTTCGGAATCTGAAATCCACACGTAGTTCGGAATCCATCTCTTTCCCACCTAATTCGGAATACGCCTCTTTCCCACCTAGTTCGGAATGCCTATCTTTCCCAACTAATTTGGAATACGCCTCTTTCCCACCTAGTTCGGAATGTCTATCTTTCCCACCTAGTTCGGAATGCCTATCTTTCCCACCTAATTCGGAATACGCCTCTATGTCACTTAGTTTGAAATACACTGCTTCCCTACGTAATTCATAATATGTCACCACTAACCTTGTTCGGAATAACACTTTCTCACCTAGTTTGGAATAATTCAAAACCCTTGTTTTCCGAGTTATAAAACTCCAAATTCCAAATAGTGTAACCAAAAACTCCAAAATAACGAATTTTACGCAAAAATCAAGCCAAAAGATCCAATTTGTTCGTGGAAATCACCAAAATGAAGAACACAAATTCCTACCACAACATTGTAGGCAATTTGTATGAAGTTTCTGAGCTCAAAAATACAAATTTTTTTGATACGAGATGATTTTAAGATGAAAATCACACGAAATCAAAAATGATAACCACAAACTAAACATGAATCTACCCCATGGCGATTGATACCAATTATTGTCCCTAATAATATGATGATAGATTAAAGAAATGAGATGGAAAAGATATGAATATTAGAGAGAGAAAGTAGTGAGAGAAAATAGAGAGAAAGAGATGATTAACTTGTGAAATTAGATTAAGAATAATGAGATCATCCACCCTCCTAACATGCTAGGAGGGTGCTTATATAGTCCACCCACATGCGGGCTCTCTAATGGACTATATTGTTTTGGGCCGGGCTTGAATAAATGCTTAGTACCTTGAAAGAGGCTTTTTAAGCTAACCATCAAGCCCGTACTGTCACGACTATTTTAACTAACTATTACAACGTTCTAATAAATATTACAATATAAACCTATGACTGAACATTCTTGTTTGACTCAATATTTTGAGGCTAACACACCCTAAAGAAAAAGACTCTTAAGTGCTTCGAGCCGCCTCGTTTCTCCGCTTGCTTGTGCGTGTTTAGATAAAAAAGGCTAATCGAGGGTGTTGGAAATACGTTTTAATTATTAGAAAGGATTGGTCACTCCAACAATAGTCTATGTTATAGCTCGTAGTTTAGTTTTACTAATATTATGTAAACACGGCTAAGCCAAGCCTACAACTTGTGTAGGACGGCCCAACATGTAAGCCCAAGCCCATCTTATGGGCTTGGGTATATAAACCCTCTCCTTAGAAGGAGAGGGTGTGGTTTCATTTTAAATTACACATAGTTATTTCATTTCTCTCTCTAGAAGTGTGTGAAATCCACCAAGTTTCTATCTCTTTCTCTCTCTAAAACATAAGATAGATTTACAGTATCCTACAATTGGTATCAGAGCCTCGGTTTAATTCTTGGATCGTTAGTGTTTTTATTGTTTGATTCGGTGGTTAAAATTTTTTTTGGTCTCGATCTATCAATTTTTTTTTGTCCGAATTTATAGTAACTCTTTCTCTAGTTGTGTTTATTCTCAATACTCGTAACTATTTGTCACAACTCTTTGTCATGCTTACATCAAATCTGTCCATCAAAACAGTTACATTTTTGTCTCATTGGTTATTATATCCTGGTCAAGTTGTTCTCTCATGGTTTCATTTTTTCATATCTGATATTATTCTTATATCTCATATTATCAAATGTAATATTTCTTCTCTGGTTTTAACAACTTTTTATGGGTTTCTTTGTTTTTATGAACATGAAGATCAAAATCAGCCCAAAAATCCCCAAAAACCCAGATTTGCCAGAAACATCAGACCCAAAAAAGCAAGATCCTGTAATTCAGGAAAAAGTAAAACTTTTGGATAATATTTCCGATGGCTACTTTTGATCGAATTAATTGCGATGGTTGGACTGCGATGGGTCGTTACGATGGAACCATTGCGATGGAACCATTACGATGGTGTCCATCAGGTTGCGATGAGACTACGATGGCTTATTTTTTTAATCTTGTGATGGGTTAACAAAATTCATTGCGAGGGTTTAGAAAACTTTGTGACAGTTTAACAAAAACAGAATGACGTGTTTAAAAACATGGCCCGAGACCAAAACTGTTACAACATTTGACCAGAACCAACACTTACCATCACCTTATTACTCCAACAAATCCACCATGAACTAACCTATCCCATCGTCTCCTATATCCCCATCGTATCTAGACTCAAAACACTTTATCAAAATGATCTCAGAATTAATTTTCGTGATATTCATACATGCATGTTGAGATCTATTCAAATCTTAACACGAAAATCATCATCATCATAGATCTGTGTTGGGAATAACCACATTAATATACGAATTTAAAGAAGATGTATAACAACTTTGTTATAATCTTTCTTCGATTCGTTAAATGTAACAACATGCAACACCTACCTGAGATCTTTATTAAAAGATCTTGAAGACTTGATCATTTTTATTTTCCTCAGAAACAATTAACATCAACGGGAATAGTTTGTTGTTAGCTGCTAATAATCAAAAGGGTTCATTTGATTAGGTTGATATGTGATGGAAGAGATCAAAGATGTGTTACTCTTTTGTGATATGGAGAGTGATTTTATTGATGGGTAAGTGAGGTGTTTATCAGATTAGATGGGATTTGCTTAGCAATTGGATGGAGATTGAAATGAGGCGTAGGTTAGATGAGTTGGGATGAGTTTTTAGATAGGATGGATAGAAGAAGATGGGGGGCGGTGATACCAAAGCGTTGGGATTAGTTGAGAAAAAAGATGTTTGTAGTGACTGCGTTTGTTATGAGATAGATTAGGGTTGAAAACTTGTTTATATCCCTTGAGATTAGGCATTATGGGATATGATAAGTTGGGCTTACATCCAAAGTCATCAAGTGGTAATGCGAATTACTGGGCCTTTCTTTTTTATTCTCTTCACTTCACGAATGAAAGATGGGTTTCTCAATTTCGTTTGGGACAGCTATTTCATTAATCCGAGAATCGGGCTGGAGTATTGATGCCAAAATCGACCATGACTAAATCTAGAATTTTACTAGTAATTTTAATAAGTTAATTTTACTAGTAATTTTTAACCATCGGTCGTATTATCGGGATTTAAATGAGACATAGTGACTAGACAAAGTGATAAAAATGACGAGACTAAGTGACAAAATTTATTTGACGAGACCAAGAAAAATGGCTATATTCTTAGCGACTACGGATTTTGTGATCGGGTATTAATTATTTGCAGTTGAAGACGGATTTTTCGAAGGCGTGTACTTATTTTATCATTTAAAAATAACTTGCTCGTGCTTAATCTTAGGATGAAGACTTGTTTATCTTGTTTCTGGGTTCGGGGTGGTTGGTTGATAACTTGGATAACTATCACTTAAAGGAGTTACATTGTTGTACTCAGTGTCACGCACATAGTCGACGTGGATAATTTCAAGAGGTGTTGTGCTTATATACTTCTTTCGGCAAGGTATTGGGTACTTAGAGATTTCTCCACCGTTCCTCATTCAACAATAATGCAAGCTAAAGTCATAAGATCGATGGATTCTTATTCAGTTTCACGTTTGATATATCCGGCTCATTCTATTAGTGCTCACTTCAAATTGCCTGCAAGGGCGTTGGAAAACATAACCATGGAGAGTTTATGAGTATAGGTTTTCGATCAACAACTGATTCTCGCCAAATATATAATTCAGCTTATTTATTATTCTCACGAGATTTCAGGTACATGTGCGTACGATTTATTGATGGTTCCGAGTTTCGAAACCATCAAGGGGGAAGAAGAAGACATATTAAACGCACAATGAGTACACGTGATGAACTTCATACCTACTTTTGATTTGAAGACATTCCGGGAAGAGAATTGTCATAACCGTAGAGAAAATAAGTGATTTAACTCGTGGAGTTATCAATCTCTAAACGGTACACTATCGTTTGATGTTTAATTGTTTTGATGTTGCAACTATTCATCATCATTATCCTATATGGAGAGATATGCACTTCCGGGACTTAATTGACTCTGGTGCATCTTTAGAAGAAGATATGTGCATTTCCGGGACTTAATTCACTCTGGTGTTACGATGTCATACATGGGATTGGTTTACTTTCTTCAACTATTTGGGGGAAGAAATGTCTTGATTCTTTCTAGTGTGCCCCAAACTTTCAATCTCTCTTAGCAACATTATCATTTAATATGATGGGGTTTGCTTGTTAAATTCCGTTGTGCGCTTAATCATTCTGAGCTTTATTGAAAGCTTTGAAGTTGCTTATGAGGATTGTCGGTTTAGGGGGAAGCTATTAAAAGCTTCTACATCAAGATTATGTGGCATGAATTAGGGGGTAGTTAATTCAGAAGTTTCTCCTTAACCAGAAGTATATGGATTACTTAGCTCGTGCCGTTACAGTATATCTACTACAAGTTACTTTAAAGATGAGTCGTTTTGAAGTGAAGACTTAAAGTCAAAAGCCTCAGAAGACTTCATCAGCATTGGACGCTTCATGGAAGCTTTTGTTCTTAATCATTATGTACTTGTTAGGAAAAATTTGTAAGGAATTCTACACGTCGTCCCATGGGGGAAGATTGTTGGAAATTCACTTTATGTGACGACATTTAAGTATTCCCGTTAGTTATCATAGTCACACACGCATATATTAGACTAGGTAACAATGTATAGTTTAGGTGTCGTGTGACTATATATACCCCTCCAAGGCTTCCAAGGAGGGGGTTGTTGTTTGTTTTTCATTTTCAATTTTATAAACTTTTCTTTCTTTTTATACACACAACCTCTCTACTTCATCCATGGCTACCACCACCATATTTTATCCAACTAGACCACCGGATCCATAAATAGCAAAACCACAGAGGGTTTGCCAACCAAAATATTATCTAAGTATCTATGTTTTCTTGGTTTCAATTGATTAAACCCTCTTGAATGTTTTGGTGTTCCACCAACGTTCTAAAGTTATCGAAGGCCTTCACTTCACATGATCGTTTTCATTCCTTGAGGCTCCTTTAATCGAGAGATCTGATTTGAGGAGAGATTTGTAGATTTTTGTCTACGTAATACATTCACAAAATCCAAAAAAAGTAAAAACAATGAAAAACCACAAAAAAATTGAAAAAGTTAAAAACACCAAAAAGAATATTCTTTGCTCATCCCCACGTTGTACGCGACGTTTATGCAAACTCGAAATCAAGCAACACGTGCACGTAAACGTCGTAATCGAAAGGAAAACACACCAACACCTTCTAGTGAAGAGTCTCCAAGTGAGGAACCTATTATAGAACAATAATCTACCATGGCTAATGGTACTATGATGGAGTTGCTTCAAGCACCCACCGAGGGTTTTGGAGAGGCCATTGTGATTCCCGCCATCCTTGCGGAGAACTTCGAGATCAAGACGAGTTTAATGTCTTTGCTTCAAACAAGTTTCACGGACATGAAAAAGACAACCCACATTATCACATTAGGCAATTCAATCGTCTCACCGCGACTAGCAAGTTTAGGGATCTACCCCACGATGCCATTAAGATGATGTTGTTTCCATAATCGTTAGATGGACCCGCCAAGATATGGCTTGAGAAAGAACCCCCAAATTCGATTTTGACGTGAGGTGATCTTGTTTCTATGTTTGTGAATCAATTTTTTCCACCATCTAAAACAACACATTTGAAAAACAAGATTTCACGATTTACTCAAAGGTCTAATGTGAGTTTTTATATGGCTTGGGAAAGATTTAAAGAAATGTTACATGAATGTCCACACCATGATTTTCCGAATTACATCAAATTGACACTTTTCACAATGGGCTTAATGATCATGAACGAGATTATTTGAATGCCGCTGTGGGTGGTAATTTTTTGTGCAAAACGACCGATGAAGCTTTGAAAATAATTGAGAATTGGTCTAAGGTTTACAACCCTCGTAACACACCAAGTGTTGCCACTATGGGTTCATCATCGTCGTCTCGTAACATGAGTGCCTTACAACTCTTATGACTCATTGGAAAGTACAAGATGCTTAGAATTCCGCATCGGTTAAAGCGGTTGGAAAGAGTTTTATTTCGTGTGGTGGAGCTCATGATTTTTCCGAGTGCATTACCGCGGATGGTAACACTTCGAGTGCTTATGTAGCCACGGGAACTTATAAGCAAAACGGTCAAATCAAAATGCTAACAACTATTGAAACAACAATCAAAATGGTGCTTACCAAGGCAATTAAAGTAACTTTAACAAGGGTAATTACCAAAGTGGAAATGGGCAAATTTCAAATCAAAACCAAAACCGTGATTTTCAAAATACCACACAAGGTTTTCAAAATGCTCACACTAAAAATCTCAATGGAGAATTTTTGGATTATGCAAAAGCAAACGATGTTAAGTTTGATAACATGCAACGTGAGATGATTAGTTTAAGATCCGAGTTGAAAAGCGAGCTTAAAAACGAACTTTCTAATGAATTGAAAACTCATGCTAATAAAATGGAAGGAAATGTTCAACGTCTCCAACAAAATCAACAAAAAAATGGAGCAAGGTCAACATGAGTTTAAGCAAGAGTTGTTAAAAGCGGATGCTAGGCAATAAAGATTTGAAGATCGAATGGAAAAAGTGTTTGAAGCTATCATGTGTAAACCCTCTTCTTCGGGTGGCCTTCCTAGTGATATCATCGTAAACCCGAAAGGATAATTAAAGGTTATTACTACTCGTAGTGGTAAAACTTTCAAAGAACCCATTTCTCGTCCAAGTACTTCTACGGAGAAGGAAATAGAGAAAGAAGCGGAGGTGGTGGTCAAAGAGGAGCAAATCTCAATCCCACAAAGTACCGCTCAAACCACACCTACGGTTGACCCATTAACATCATTGGAACCCGAGATTCCAAAGGCTATGTCTATGCCCCAACCCACACCAACCTTACCTTACCCATCAAGACGAAACAAGGAAAAGGTACAAGAACGTAACAATTATCAATTTGAACTTTTTATGAAAATGTTCCGTGACTTGCATTTTAACATAAGTTTTGCCGACGCTTTGGTCATGATCCCTCGATTAGCCGCAAACTTCAAAAGTATGTTGAATAACAAAGAGAAATTGCAAAAGTCGTCTAGTTGTTCATCGGTTTTTCTTAGCCGCATACCTCAAAAAGTCGGTGATCCCGGTAAATTTCTAATCCCATGTGTTATCCAAGATATGGAAGAATACTACACCTTGGCCGATCTTGGTGCTAGTATAAATTTGATGCCTCTTGATATTTTTAAGTCGCTCAATCTTCCTAATCTCACTCCTTCAAGCATGTCAATCGAGATGGCCGATCATTCTACGATTCTAACTTGTGGAGTAGCCGAAGACGTTTTCGTCAAAATTGGAAAGTTTTACTATCCCGTGGACTTTATCGTTGTTGACATTCCCATCGATCCTAAAGTTCCTCTAATTTTAGGTCGATCATTTTTGGATACCTCGAGAGCACTTATTGACGTTCATGCTAGGAAAATCACTCTACGTTTCAATGAGGAGGAACTCGTCATAAATGCAATTCAAAACTCTATGGTTTCTCAATGTGTATTCTATCACGTCTTTGAACCATGTTGATTCAATCAAAAACATTTGCAAAAGATTTTCAAAAAGAGTTTTAGGAGTTGTTGATAAAAACGATTTTCCATCCCCTCCGCCAGTGGAGGTTAAGAGTGTTGAACCTACGTCTCCAATCACGAAAGATTCTTCGGATGATGAATATGTTGACCCCAATGGGGCAGTGTTCTTTATTAGTAAACGTTTTGAGAACTTACCACCACCAAAATTAGACTTTTATGTGAGAATTTTTAGTGTGCCTAACATCGTTTTAGAAACACCAAATACTTTTGACATAATCAAATCGGGTTTTCATAAGGAGTTTTCAAAAGATGAAAAAGGAAAATATTTTGAATCGAATTTAAAAGATTTTTCTACAATTCTAACTCCGTCATCACCTCATGTTTTGAGAACTACAAGCTCGTCTACTACTTTTGACGATGCTTTGTGTGGATTTAGTGAGGAGAAAGCCCCTTATGTTCCCTCCCCTCTCTCCACCGAGGACGAGATATTTGATCCCGGAATTGCTTATAAAGGGAAATCTCGGTCTTCCACCGATGCAATAAATGGAAAATACTTTCATTATAAAGGGAAATTTCTACCTCGAGTAGCTCAAAAGTTTGTCTTACCAATTGTCCCACCCTTCTACTTTTCATCTCTTTTCTTCAAACTCTTTGAGTTTTTGGCACGTGTTGAAGTGGCGTTGGTTTGTTTATCCAATCAGAACGAGGACGCCATCTTCGATCCCGGTATCTTGCATCATCAAATGACTTTGTCCTTAATACCGGTTGCTTTTGGGCCTTGTTTATCATGTAAGCCCCACCAAAAATTGACCATGCCATGATTATTCGTAAATGATCACATCTATGAGGATTCGAGTCGAGCTTTTGACTCGGTTATCAAAAACAAGGTGCCTCGTGGGGGAGTCCCATGCTTATCCATGTACATATTATCGCTTTCTAATGTAGTAACGTGAGGGGATTTGTGCCCTTACAACCTTTGTTCCGTGGTTGTTTGTGCATTGTGGTTTTTAGATGATCATGATCTTCACGATTGGAGCCTCTCGTGTTCGTTTTATGGGAGCACTCGATCGTTTGCTTTGAAGAATTTCTCAATATCCATGATATATCCTTATATGTTATAACCTTATGGTTTTAGCACACTTCATAAACAGCTTTAAATTTAACGGTTACACCCTTTCCATGCTAGATTAAGCATTCGACTTCGTCTCTAGATGGGGGTATCCTACCCTTAGACTAGAAACATTAAGGACAATGTTTAACTTTAGTATGGGGGGTGAACAGATACTTGCCTTGCCAAACCTTCACGCTTTCCAAAGTTTATCTTTTTGTAATTAAATTGGGAAAACATTAAGGTATCGCCAGCGTCACGGTTTTGAAGTATTGGCAAACCAAATAATCGAAAGCTTCACCTAATAATAACATTGTAAGTGCTCACTTAAATCAATCAAACAATTTGAAGGTCACAAGGCCGAAAAGTCTATGCGAAACTGAAAGTGATTTATGCCTTAACCTTTGAAGCTTTAAAGATCCAAAATTCGCTTTTAGCGTGAGGATATATGTCTTTGGCCATAATAAACACCTCATGGCGAGGTTAAATAAAAGGCAAGGCAAGACCGAAGTCATAAAAAAAGCTTCATGGCGAAGTTGAATAAAAGATGGAGGTAAACCTATGATAATAAGGCCCATCCGTTAGTGGGCGTATAAAAGTCTTGGTAATAAGTCTCATGTTCAAAATCGTTATAAAACCGTGTTTATCGATCCTTCTTGTTGACTTGATTTTTTGACATAGTTGACAATTAGGGGGGTTATTAATTCGATGGTCTTGGTTACACCGTTATGACTCTATTTTTAGACCTAAATCTCTATCATCCCATAAGTCAAAAATGTATCCTCGTGAACATTCAAGACAAAAATAAAATATAAGAGATACCACTTAGGATAATGGGAGTATAAGTACGTGATTAGGGCATATGAGTAGTGTTAGCATTACTAACTTATAATGACAATGATCTCGTTGCACGCTTGGCATGGAATTGGGTGAAAATCGAGGACGACGAAATTATTTCTAACGAAGCATTCACGTGTTCTTGTTCTATGAACCTAAACATCTCATTTTGCGATGAAAATCATACATTATGTCTAAAACGCAAGTAGTAGCAAATAGTCGTAGTGTAGGAAGTTTATCATTAAATAAAAGTACATAAAAATGAATTTTGGAGGTGCTACGATACTTTATTCTAGCATTGCGTGAGGGCACGACAATGGTTTAGTATGGGGGAGTGATGCGACTGCATTTATACATAGTCTCATCGTCCAAAATGGGCTTAAATTGTATAAAATATCATGAAATATGCCAAATATATGCTTGTGTTTGTTCCATGTGTATTTTAGGTACGAATATTGAGAAAATGGCAAAAGATCACAAGAAACAAGCAAAAACGAACACGGGAAACGAAGCCGCACAATGAACCAAGCCCTAGAGTTGATTTTCCAAGAATAACCCTTGAAGAATTGAAGATTGTACAAGAAGGTTCCTCCAATATTGAATATTTGACACTTTAAACCCTTGTATATTCATAATTACAAGTTTGGCCCTTAAAGTTTGTCAAAATTGTAAAAAGGACCCTCCACTTTGAAGAATTGGCAAAAATGGTCCCTCATATTTGAAGACTTGTCAATATTAGTCCTCCTCAAAGTCAAACATACCATGAAGACCTTCAAGATACAAGAAATAACAAGTTTGGTCCTTCAAATATCAAGAAATGACAAAACAAGTCCTTTAAATATCTTTTGGAATGTTTTTAGGGCAAAAGTGTGAAGAATTGAACTTGGTTAACAAAGGGATTGAAGTTTAGGGCTGAAAAGTTGCAAATGAAAGGAAGAAATAAGATTGAGGGTATTATCTGCCTAGACAAGTAATGAGTTGCCACGTGCCCCACTACCACCTCTCCACTAATCACAAGCCACCAATCCTCCATGTAACTTTCCAATCAAACAGGTTTAATAACTAATTTTAATTAGTTATTAAACTTGGCGCCTAACACCATGTTAAACCCAAACAAATATCAAAGTGCATGTTCTTCATGTTCATAACGAATTTGGGTTTTTCTTAATTATTAAGAATTGAACTCCAATCAACTCCAAATATATGATTAGGGTTACACTCATCCTAAACCCACCCTTAAACCCCCATCACCATCACCTCACATGATTCTACCACCCTCCCCTACCCCACTTTTCACCTTCAAACAAAAACCTTTCAGATAATCAACGCCCCAAACCTTTGCTTACATCCTAAGCTTGCATAAGACCCCTTAGATCACCTTTTAACCCCTGGCATCACATGTATCCCCTCCCAAGTCAAAAGTTAGTCAACAAAGTTCAAAAACCTCAAGGGAAATTTTGGGACTTCACCAACTAGGGTTTATGTTTTTTATCAACTTTCTTAGTCTCTTTGTAGCCTATATAAAGCATAGGACTCACAACATTAGCTTTTGTTCTTGGTTTTCTTTAGTCAAGTTTCTGTAAATCCTTTGTTTCAAGTGAATGAAAAAAGTATTTGAAAGTTGTGACAAAATCCAAGTTCCACTCATTTAATCTTGTTGTTTATGTTCTAAGTTTATGTTTTTGAAGTTTGAAAGATTGGTTTTAAGGATTGTACAAGATTTTGCAAGTTTTTCAAAAACTTGATTTTTTCTAAGTCCTTGTTCAAACACTTGAACTTTATGGGCTATAAGTTGATCATAGCACCCTGATAAAGAGTCTATCAAGGTGTTGTGAGGCTTGTGGTTTGGGAAGCATCAAGGGGTGGGGATCAAGCTTGAAAAGATCTTGGTCATTTTCCATTTTTGTTCATATAATCTGTTTTGTTCTAACATTTTTGTTGTTAGCAACCTGTTGGAAGCTTATGGTTGTTAAGCTACCACATAAGCTCAAACATTCGTGAGTGTGGATGTACATTCATTAGGTTTGTCAGTATTTCTCCAAAATCTAATAAAATCTTGGTTCTAATCGATTTTTGTGATTCTGCTGGTGTATGTGTGTTTTTATGCATGCAAATTGGTTCTTATTTCATATGTTGGATGTTATGATGCTTATTTGGGCTTAAATCAGTCTTGAGAATATTTTGACTTGTTTAAAATTGGATTTAAAAAGTTAAAAGGGTGTTTGGGATTGATTGTTGGTTCAAGTTTGCATGAGTTTGAGTAGGGATTGGTGTATTGTTTGAGTTTATATTTGTTATTAAGGTGTTTGTGTGCTGATATTTACAATTTTTGTGCTTTAAAACATAAAATCTGAAATCTTAGCTTATTGAGTTTGTTCTAGGCGGTTTTGCTTTGAAATCTTGTGCACACCTAGTTTGCATGTTAATCTAGGGCTAACAAGTGATCAATCATAGTTATTGCAACCTGAGTAATAGATCTGAGCCTTTGAATTTGGATTTGTGGTCAAAGAGTTCAACAAAAATTGTTCTTGTGTTCATCTTTGTTCATCAGTAACTGCTTGTGCTTGAATCTTGTTCATAAGTTGGAATCAATGCGTGAAATGAGTTAATTTGTGTGTCATTAAGTTGTATTGAGCTTGTGTATGCATTTGGTGGACTATGGTCAGCTTACACTAGCTTAAACATTAGCTTATATCACCAGATCTGCTTATATCATGTTTGTGCCATGTGTGTGGACTAATTGATTTAACTATATCATTTGGCTGTGTGATTTTGTGTGTTTCTGCTTGATTGTGACTCCCTACAACTCACTGGTTGTAGGGGTGCCCTTATTGTCCAAAATCATCAAGTGAATCTCTCTAAAAAGCAAAGTCAAAAAGTCAAAGCAGTGGGATCTCCTTTCCCCTGCTGTTAGCCACTGCTAGTGTAAATTGGTCAACAACTTATTTTTTGTTCATTCTAGCTTATTCTATTGTGCAACAACTTATTTTTTGTGATAGATCTTATTATTTTGAGCTTATAAGTCAGTTTTGAAGTTTATAGCTTTTGGTTTTAGCTTTTGACTAGAAAACGGGTATTTTGTCTTTTTTAAAAACAGCTTATTTCTTTTTTCAGCTTATTGAGTGTGCTTATTTGAAAACTTTTTGTTGATTAAGCTTAGTTTTGTCAGTTAAAACCTTTTAAATGTTGAATAAGCTTTTGAAGTGGCCTGGAACTCAAATACGACTATTTTGTCGTTTTCTATATAGAGCTTTTGCTTATTTCAGGCTTATTTCTTGGGCTTATTCTAAAATTCTTTTTATAAACTGTTTAATTAGGCTAAGAGAAGGTTGTGTGTCAAATTTCAGCTTATGACATCAGCTTATAGCATAATGGGCAAAAAATCCCATTAATAAGAAGCTGCTTTAAAATAAGATGTGATAAGCTCACTTTCAGCTTTTGGGCCTTTGAAATTTTGTGTTTAAAATTGAATTTTAAGCTTAACTAGAACTTTTGGGCCATTTTGTTGATCCCAAACTTAGATCGATTTAGCTTGTGTAAACGAGATTAGATCAAGTTATACACGTAGAGAAACTTTGTTTATGTATGAAACAATTTAAGTGTTATACGGAATTAACACTTAAACAAGAACACAAACAGATGTAAAACAAACTTTCACTTGATTGATAATAACGAACTTGCTTAGAATGAAAGTGTTTAACGTATGAAAACTTATTATGAAACATAACCTAAAGGTCTTCTTTTATAGACATAAGAAGCCTTGTACAAGAGTCTGCGTATCAACTATTCTAGGTACAGATAATTATAGAAAATACAATGTTGATCCTATCTTTACTAGAAACAAACTAGAAACATAATACGCGTAGACCATATCTTTCTATCAGTGCTTGTCTTCAACCTATCAACGCTTGACTTCTTCCTGTCAACGCTTGATCTGTCGGCGTTTGTTTTCTTCTTATCAACGCTTGTTTTCCTCTTGTCAGCGCTCAAGTGAACTGGCTACATTTTATTCCCAACAATCCTCCCCTAAACTTGATATCTACTCTAGTAATCAAGTTTCTGAATAAAAATTAAGAACTAGGAGGAATCTTACAAATCTTATCATATTGTAATAAACATGCCTAATCAAATCTTTGGCCACGTCACTTGAATAGTCAATCTCCAGCTGTGTTGTCTTCATCTTTTCCAAAACTTCTTTGGACATGGGATACTGACCATCTACAAGAAGATACTCAGCAAACTTTGTAGAGCTCAAGTAGTACACACCAGCAGCTAAGTACAAACGCCATTGAAGACCACTGACATCATCCTCAAGATCCTTCTAAACAGTAGGATCTTCTTCTTTTGGTCCACACATTCTCTTGAATGTTGACCAAAGTTTTATTCCATTGACTGAAGTAGGAGCTTCAGTCTCATACTTGGTCTCCAACAACCTCCAAAGGTCTACCAAGTCTTCTCTATCCACACTTACAAAAGAGAGATACAAGAGTAGTAAATGTGTGTATCTCTTTCCCATACCTACCAATCTTCCAAAACCCACTTCCATCTTCTTCATAGCTTATGATAGGGTTTCTGGCATCAAGAGGTAACACTTGTACCATATCTGAAGCTTCCATGGGTTAGAGCTTAATGCTCCTTCTTATAACAGCTTCACTGGGATTCAATTTATCCATATCTTTAGGGAACTCAAGTGGAACTCCCTTCTTCAAAGGCCTTGGAACAATCATTGCCTTCTGAATCTCCATCTCTTCTGCAAATTCTTATTTCCTTTCATCTGAAAGAAGTCTTAGAGTGTTCATTTCCTGCACTTTTGCCCAAATGGGATAAGCCTTGTACTCCAATTCTTGAAAAGATAATCCCTGCAATTTCTTGAAGGTCCATCTAGTTCCATGACATCTGAGTAACATGTAGTAGAGCTCTCTTCTATCCCTCTTCAGCAGTGAGAAAAGATTGCTAGCCTTGTGTTTCAGAATTACCTTGCAGTCATTTTGAACTCTTAGAAGAATCTCCAATCCCCAAATCTGTTCTGAAATAGTCAAATCTGGATTCTCCATAATCCTATTCTCCCAAGCATGGTACATCTGAACTACTTCTGGCATATCAAAGTCTACTTGAAATTTCAACTCTCTAAGCTTCTCCCTTTCCAAGTCATCACCATATTTAAGTCTTTCTTGTTGTTCAATTATCATCACACTTGAATCTGAACTTTCTTCATCACTTCCTTCTTGTTTCTCAGAAGTGACAACAAATGGTGATTCACCAACCTTCTTACTTTCTTGTTCCATGAGTTGTGCAGCCAATCTTGAATCAAACTCTACCTGTGCTGCATATTTTGGAACTTCTACTTCTACCATGATTCCTTTACCCTTATCTAATGGATCAATGATGGGGAAGGATGATGGTAATACCTGTGACGACACTTCTTTGATGATAGCTGATGACTGGAATACATCAACCATATCTGCAGGTCTGTCAACGCTCAAATTCCTTGTTTCAGCGCCCAAATTACTCTTGTCAGCGCTTGGTGTGTCAGCGTTCAAAATTTGCTTGTCAACGCCCAACTTACTTGTCTCAGCGTCTCTTTTAAATTGCTCCAACATAGCTGTAAAAGACAAGTTTAAATTTGTAGGAGTAACCAGAGATCTATCAAAACGTGGTTGCTTCTCCAATTCAGTAAGGGCTTCAGCAACACCCAAATATTCTCCATCATGTGAGCCTTTATCACTCACATTAATCTTCTCATCCTCCCCTTTGGAATGTTCCTCCATACCACGTCTAGTGCTAGCATTCTCCAAAATGACAATCCTCTCCCTCAATTGCTTGAGTTCAAGGTCTTGTGTACTGTTGCTTGTTGGGAATAAAATTGACCATGTCCTTAGACGCTGACAAGAGGAGCTTGGACGCTGACAAGAGTAAACAATGCGTTGACAGATGAGACGTTGATAAGAATTATCAAGACGCTGACAAGAAGAATCTTAACACAAAGACAAGGACTAAATCTACCAATGATGAATTCCTCAAGCTGGTGGACAAAATATGAAGATAAGAATTCTGAATATATTCTTAAATGTTTAAAAGATTTAGTCAATAAGTTATTTGAGTATGTTTATCTTATGTCTCTTCCTAAAATAGTTGATCTTAGCTTTTTGTACAAGGCTCCTTAAACCTATAAAAGGAGGCCTTAGGGTTAGACGTAAGACACATCCTTTTCACACAAATCTTCCACATATCTCATAACACTTTCATTGTAATCATTCCTTGATATTATTAATCAAAGTGAAAGTTTGGTTTAAAAAAGGGGGAGGATTCTTACAAACATGCTCTATCCTTCAATTTGAGTATGAATAAACCTCAAAATGTCAACACTCAAACTTGATCTTAATCATCTTCTACAATACATCTTATAACAGTAAGCTTTTTTATAACTTTTGTCACATAAATTCAATTACTCCTCCCCTTTTAAGACTCCTCTCCAAGATTAGTATCAAAGGATGATACCATGAATATCCTCCATAGCTTCATATCAGCTTCCAAAACAACAAGTCTATCAGTTCAAAACAGTGATCCTTGACAATTTGTACCAGTTCTATATTTTGCTTTTGCAAGCTAATACATATTTTCGTCAATTCCATTAATGTCAAAGGTTTCATATTATCCTCATCCATATTCGGGAAATAAATCCTCAATATTGATTCATAGGACATGGGGATGGACTTACTGTTGATAAAACTGACTTGACCTGCATTAAAGCTAGTGCCAATAGTCTCAGCCATCTCCACAACACTATACACCCTTGTGAAAGTGATCTCTGCTGCTACTAGATGTCAATCACTAGGAAAAACATCTCAATGATCATTAGGCTTCCAGATATCCAAAAATTTGAAAAATGAAAGGGTGAAGAAACATTTTGGGACTATAAAGAAGTTTATTAATGATACCAGCTAAGATGTCATAGCATAAAATGGACTTGCGAATGGAAAACTTCAGTTAGAACATAAACAAAGGTAATAATCCTAAGGAAATTAACTAGTCTCTAATAAGCAAGAGTGACAAACACTGTTCATGCATACACTCATGCAAAAGCATGATAGACACACATGAACTCTAGAGTCCTTTGTTCACAAATGCCCCAAAGAGAAAGTTAACTCATATAAAACATTTGTAACTCCCCAAGTAACCCAAACATATACCCAAAGTCTCCCAACCGACCAAACCCAAATCTAGGTCAAATGTCTTGTCAGCATACACAGTATATCAACTTTGCATGCTACAGTGCCTTACGAATTAGAAGACTAAATCGTACTCACCAGTGGACACAATCTAGAATTGTGCAAGAGTGCTCTAAGAGTACCCAAAAACCTAAAGGTTTACCTCCCCTTAACAGAAGCATACAGATCATTATATGTGAAGAAGCAAAATTTTATCTGAAGATAGGAATGTAAACACTCCAACCATCATAAATAAAAGTTTGCAATTCTGTATCCATCCAAATGTAGCTCCATTTTCCTACATAGTTAGACAAAAACTACAAAAACACACCAACAGAGGCTACCCTTTCCCACAATAATGGGTAGAGATAACATGTCAGTGGATAAAAATAATAACAATGGAAAGACCAACGATTCATGTTCCTTGAGCATCCACTATCCCAATATCCTTGATCATTAACCTGCTTTTGGATAGGCTGCTCAAAAAGAAAATAAATTAGTTTTCTTTGGAGATCCAAGCCTTGTCAGAGTTGGATCTGTCTAGTTTTCAACTAGAGTGGACATATTCTTTACCACAACTCCCTGTTCATCCCTTTGGGACCTAATCACCCAATTTGTTCCAATGAGTCTAGTAATGACCTTCTCAAGATATTTAAATCTATTGCAACTCATTGAAATACTATAAAATTGGAGTTTTGCTCTTGTTTAGGTTTCCATGTTAAGTGAGATGATGATTTAGACCCTTGACCCTTATTAACCAAATATCTTTGTTTATATGGTCTAAAATAAGGTCTCATACCAAACTTGGAGCTGTCAGCGCTGCATTTGTGCCTGTCAGCGTTAAATTTGTTCCTGTCAGCGCTGAATTTGTTCCTGTCATCGCTGAATTTGTTCTTGTCAGTGCCTAGATTAGGGTTTGCTATAGGAACATACTACCTGTTAGACCAAGTGTTGGTCTTTTGAAAGGGTCCTTGTCCATGGGTATTAGCTGCCTTAGAGAAGAAAGGAGCTGGTCTAGTAGCTTGTGGTCTAGTATGGACAAAAGGTCTATGGTTGACATTGGATGACCTATTGTCAGCGAATGAATTCTATCCACTCACACAATTATAGGCCAAATGTCAAAATCTCCCACATGAATAACAAGCCTTTTTTTACACAAACTTAGGCTTAGACTGATAAAACCCTGTCCCACTAACACTTGCTTGGCTTTTGAATGACCTAGGTTTCCTATACACTTCAGCGTATTTAACGCTAGGTTGTTTCTTAATTGGGGAGCCAAGATTAACAGCTTTTCCAGTGATAGGATTGGTCACAGTGATAGGTGTAGATACTACTGGACTCTCAATGGGTGTAGGCACAAATGGGCTCTCACTAAGCATCCTACCTTAACAAACAAAGTGGGGTTGGCCTTCTTCCACTCTTCTAAATCTGTTAGTTTCTGCTTGTACTCCTCTATTGGGGTATGAACTCTAGGTGGAGGAATAAATTCCTCTTCTTGGAGTTCTGGAATACCAGTCCAAGACAAGTCCTTTCTTTGGACACCATAGAAGTCCCCAGCTAGTGGTGGAACACCAGCATACTCTTTAATCCCAATCCCAGTCATGTCCCTAGAATCCCTTTGTTTACTAACACATTCTCCTAGGGTTTGTGAGGACTTATCAAATCTCTGAATTTTAAGGTCTACATTATCCCTATTCTTAATAGCCTCATCTAACTTAGCTTGTAATTCAGCATTGACCCTTTCCATGATGTTTCTAATATCATTACTAGCATTTAAATCATGTTTTAAGATATTTATTTTATCCTTTAGGTCAAGCTCCATTTTCTTATACTCAGCTACAGTTTTTTCAGTTTGAGTAAGAGCAAGTTGATAGTTAGACAACTTGCATCTCTCAGTACTCACATCTCCTAACAATCTTAAAACCTCTTTTTTAAGTCTTTCAGTATTTAACCTACAAGAAGAGTCATTACATACCTCATTATCAAAACATGAAGAAGAATTAGAACTTGTGGAACTTGAAGTAGACGTGTCCTTAACTGAAAACATCATCAGATTCTTCTTCACCTTCTTCCTTAGCTTGGTTCACCTCACGATATTGGATCTCGTTCTTCAAATCAAAGTTTCTCAACAAGCTCTGATACCACTTGTTGATCCCAAACTTAGATCGATTTAGCTTGTGTAAACGAGATTAGATCAATTTATACACGTAGAGAAACTTTGTTTACGTATGAAACAATTTAAGTGTTATGCGGAATTAACACTTAAACAAGAACACAAACAGATGTAAAACAAACATTGTAAAACCCGTATTTTTTAAAAATACGCAGTTTTGTTTTTTTTTAAATAGACTATAATGTATTATTTAACAGACGAAAAAAAAATGAAAACTACTTATACTATAATATGGGCCGGTTGTAGTATACAAAAAAAAACCAGACACGGTAGGTTAAATGGGCTTTAGGCCCGGTTTACACCAAAAGAAAAAAAAGGGACGGGGTACTTTGGTGAAGGGTAGGACGCAACAAACTCACAGAAACAGAAAAAATATATATACATCTAGGGTTTGTACATGGTGGTGGCCGCCGGCTGTAGAAAAATCAGTGCTTCGATTCGTTCTTCATTGGGATTCGTTATTCATCCTTTAATCACGGTAAACACCTTGGTTTATTTTTCTTTTATTGATCTATCCTGGTGGGCTGTAGACCCTCACAGCTGAGACATAATATGTCTCGGTGGTCTCTTTTCTTGCCCAGCCACACAGCAGCAGCATCAATAATAAATAAAGCTCGGTTTTGGTGGAGGGTTAGCACCCAGCCGAGACTTAGAGTCTCGGTGGGGATTTGGTTTGGCTGGCTGAAGATCAATAAGACCCGAGAAAGAGGGGTAGTTGTTTAGACCCTGAGTCGGGTACCTTGGTGAGCCCTCTGCCCAGCCGTGACCCCTACAGGGGCGGCTTGGGCTGCATTCGACCAATGTTTTGAAAAAAAAAATCAATCGACTGTTTTTTTTATAAGGGTGCGTTTGGGCTTATGAAAACAGTATGATACATAGACAAGCAGTGGGAGACTAGTAGTCTATAAGTGGGAAGACTTTTAGGCAGAAACTATTAAGTTTCATTTAAATTTAGCGACGGTTTTTGTGACACAAATTTCTCTCACAGAATTGTCATGACAGTTTTTATAGACAGATTTTAAAAACTCACTTTTAGTGACACTTTTTCGTGACTCATATTTCTGTCACTAACTTCATATAGGCAGATTCTTTTATATAGTTTGTGTAATTGTTTTAGTGCGACCGAGAATGGGCATCTCGGTAGCCTCAGGATATAGTTTAAAAATTAAAAATAAAGATTCTTAAATTATACTCTTATTACTTACTTTTATAAATATTTTAATTGTATATTTAAATGAGTTAAATTAAAACAGTTTTATAATATTTAAAAGGGTATAATTTTATTATAGAAATTATAAACAATTTTGAAAACTTTCTAATTTAGAAACTTTCTATTTTTAGTAGGGTTACCTATTATAGTATTAATATCACGTTGGAAAAGTTTGTACCGTAATTAATAGTAGGTAGATAATACATTATAAAGAATTATAAGAAAGACCAGATTTATCAGTTAAAATACGTACAGAATTTTAGAAATAAAATAAATAAACGAGAAGACAATGAGATCAGTAAATTAAATAAGCGAATACCAGTTTACTCATTCACGTCCCTTATTCATGTAGCTCGCGTGAAATCAGAGAAGACTTTCGGTCAGTTGATCTCGGTCAGTTACTGGACACGAGGTACGGATTTCCGTCCTTTCAGTCAGGACTTCCTTTTTATGCATGATTAGGCCGTCTTCAGCCAAATGTTTTCCCCAGTATATGTTTAAGCTCATCCGTAATCATGTTAATAGCTAAATAAATTGCCTGAGCATTATATACAAGCACGAACAGTTTATGTACTAGTTACGGAGGTACCGTCACCACGGCACTAGAGGCACCGGTGTCGTGACTCACATGCAGGAGAGTGATATCCTGCATCGTCCCACTCAGCTCAGCTTGGCCATTTATCAGTATTATTAGTGGGGCGTATGGATGCATCCTAGGCTACAGTTTACAGTTTAGCAGGTGAATGTGGTGTGTGCTCTACATCCTTCACATTGGAGCTGATCCCTCCACCCAGCACAGTTATTTAGAGGTCACCCCTCTACAGCATGACGAGGTCACCCCTCCAGTTATTCATGCACGGTTGTTACAGCACGTGACCTATATAAGCTCTGGCAAATAAAATACAGTAAATGCATGTTTTCAGAATTTATAGTTATATTTCAGTATCAGTAAATATAAATCAGGTTTTTTTCAGATTTTATGCAGAGTTCTACCACATGTTACATATCAGTCTTACAGCTTCAGTATTCTATCACCTGTTTCATTCAGTATATTCTTATCATGCTTGATATCCGTTCACTGAGCGTTATGCTCAGCCGTAGTTCCTTTCATGTTCTAACGGCAGGTACACCAGGATGCTCTTAGGATTCTGGGAGTATGTGCATTTGGATGGAAGCTATCCAAACTCCTTACTTTATGCATTTCTTATATTATTCTGCTTTGGGACATTGTTTAGTCCTCTCCTTCAGTATTTTACTTTTCATGTTTTGGGCTTATGTTTGGATTACCGATGTTTGATTCCGGTATTCCTTTATGGTCAGTTAATGTTTTAGGACATTTACCTTATGCTTTGATGACACGCCATAAATACACGTAACGGTCCACTTATCAGTTGATATTACACCTCAGTTGATTAGACTTTTATGTTCTTTGTAACAGTCAAATTTTCATACCCTCACGTTGATGTCGTCTTCATGTTGATTCAGTTCATGTCTCTTTACGAGGATTATGTTTTCAGCAAAGTAATGATGTTCTCATGTTAAGATACACAAGAATTTCAGTAAAACCCATTTTCATGATAAATCATGATTGGCCTTCATTAATCATGCTTCATCCTGACCATTGTTGGGACTTTGATTATATCATACTTTCAGCCTTGATACAACCAGCAGTAAGTCGACGCAGGAATTGTCAGCCTATCATGTTACTTATTTCAGATCAGTTTACTACCGTTTAAATCAAGTTATTTATTTGATCATGTCAGACAAGCGACACCAGTATCGATCATCCCATGAAATTTCCACCAATGCCATGAACAGTATTCCATATATACCCCACGTACAGTGTCTCAGTTATACTTCATGTACAATATTTTAGGTGTACTCCATGTACCTTACTCCATGTGCACCATTAATCGATTCTCAATCATCTTAGGCGTTTTTCACTTGTCGATATTCTACCAGGTGCTGATGTTGCTCGTGAGTTGAAGATTTTACCAGATGCTGATGCTGCTAACACTTTGAAGACCTCACAATTGCTGATGTTGCTGATACTTTGGAGATTTCTCAAGATGCTGATGCTGATGTTGTTTATACCATAAAGTCTCCGAAGAGCAAGGACGAAAACTCAAAATTTGAAATTTCTGACAAGAATAAATTTCAACCATCAGACACTACCATTCTATTCCATGCCTTACTTCCTCAGTTAGCTGTCACACGTTACTCCGCTAATCTTTCAGTCGAAATAGTGAGAACCGGTAACCATCCGGCCACTCAGCAGGAATAGTTACTTGAATCATGGTCATGATAATGACCGTCATTAAATTGACAAACAAGGCAGTGGTGACAACCACCGTGCTTATAATTAATCAGTCAGTAACCATCGGAACTCCGGAACGGACGTGACCAGAAATACAGAAGTCAGCAGTCTAACTGGTCCGCCAACCCTAGCAGTTACCAGAAATTCTTAACCTTATTCAGACTCACCCATTAATATACATGTCCAGACAACAGTCATGACACAGGTTCCAAGTATCATTTCGGTAAACACATGTCAGGACACAAGTCATAGTACACGTCATACGAATATTTTCTCAAATTACGAATCAGATTCATAACACCAGTATGCCTCCTAAACCGGGTCCTCCGAAATACAGGGTACCCTCCAATGGGGTATACCCGTTCTGTTATGCAACGCATAAATCAGACCACTACAATTCAGTTACCACCACCAGAGTATTTTTCAGGTTTAGACACGTAGTGTCCATTCTGTGAGGTTACAGACGAAAACATTCAGTGAAAAGTCGCCATGTTCACTTCACGTATTCCTATGTCAGCTTTATCTTAAATCAGGTAGTCCCCTACCTCTCAGCCAGAAATGACTCAACATTATCACCATAATTATTAAAGACTTATTTTCAGTTAACGACGAGATCCGTCTTACTAAATCCCAAATATATTCATTATACTTTCTGTCAGAAAAATCAGTACAAATTTTATGCCTTAAGTGCGTGAATTCTCAGTCCATAGCTACGAAGACTTATAACTATCAGTTATAAAGTTACTTCTGAAACTCTTTAAATTCATGAACAGCAAATTATCCCAAAGTTTTCCAAAGGTCATTGTATAAGGTTTTCAAAAAAAATTCCTTCCTAACCACGAGATAGAGTTTAACACCGAGCTTGTCTCAAGGACAGAAACTATTTTCAGAACTCTTTACATGGCTTCAACTAAGTTAAAAGAGATGCAGCAACTTGCTGCAAAAGTTACCGGAACGAGGCTTTATTCGCCCTAGCGCACCACCAGGAAGTGTATCGTTTCTGTCTATGAAAAAGTAGGCCAGTAACATGACATCATGTATCGACCACTGAAAAAAATTTACAAGATCACCATTCTTAATCAATGTTCATTCCACTAATAGAAGGGTTAATTGATCTGCTACAATGTCTTAAATATTTTCCAGAACCATTCACGATCATGCCACCAGCAGTAGTGAGAGAAAGAACATGAGGTTTTCCAGACTGCTCTTGCACACGTTATAGTCTCTCTAAAATTTTGAATTATACTTCTGAGCTCCCTAATGCTCCAGCTAAATTATGAAATTTATGAATAAATTTTTCCCACGAATTCTTAAACCAGTTCGCCAGCATATTTATCGATAGTATCATGATCTGCTAAATTCTAGAGGAGAACGAGGGGATTATATATTTTTACGATTCCGCAGATTCTCCGATAGGAGAAAATCATATGAGCAGCTTTCCGATGTATATCACAGATGAACAAAGTGGCATTTCTGAGCCACCCTACTTCAATAGAAAGAAATTTCAGATAATCCTGCGAAGGTGAAGGCCATCACCTGGTGGTCCCGAACGACGCCTGTGAACGAAGTACAAATTTTTCTAGAACTCAATTGACTGCTAACGCAGAAATTGCTGATAGTCATCACTAAAGCGTAGGCTAACGCAGAAATTCTTCTATGACTATTCAACCAGATTCCCACCAGAATGTCCCATAAGCCTAGACAGAATTTTGATAGAAACCGTATCACACATTGATACAGCTATGTTCATATCTAGATGCCTGATATACCGCAGGTTCAAGATAGAACGCCTTCATGTTAGTGTGTTACCATTAGAAAAATCTGAACAGAATGAGACAGGATTCCATGGAGGTTATTGTCAGTTACCACAGACTTTGACGAAGTATGATACTATCTAAGTTATCGTCAACCATGTAATCAGCCTACGTGTTTCTTTCATCCGGAAGGATCACGCAGTAGCAGATCTGCATAAAATTTAGAAATTCAGCAGTATATTATACGAATTCAAGGCATTCCATCGATCATCATATCAGACAGAATTCATGTTCACGATCAAGTGTATGTTTATGCCCACTTTAAATTCGTGTTTATTTTCACTTTCACGTTTACGTCTCATTCGCAGTATGATGTTGTTTCAGTTCATCTTTTATGCTATCTCGTGATTTAAGCTCACGTTTGTGTTCATAACATTGTTCACGTTCAAGCTTGTGTGCCATTTCGCGATACACGTTTCACAGTTTATTACCGAAGTCGGTTACAGAAAGCTTAAGAAACCAGGCTCAAGTTTAGCACAGCTATTCCATAACCAGGAAGACGTTTCACGTCTCAGGCCGTATCGTTTGGAATTTTTTTTATTTTTTTTCTCAGTCAGCATACATCCATGATATATTCTAATACCACATTCAGAGTATGTTTCGCGTGTCACATTCATGATATAATTCATGCTGAGCGTTCCTCGTATAATTGTGAACCACGTTCACAATTGCTCACGTAGCATGTTTACAATTGTTCACGTAGTTCGTCCCTATATTTCAGCAGCTTTCTCAGAGATATAAATATTATCTTTTCAGAATATTTACACGTATCGTTTCATGTATCCTACATGCTATGGCTTTTCATTATATTAGATTCAGAAAATCCATCTTAAGTATGGAACCGAAAACTATTCAGCATCGTCAGGACAGGGTCATCAGGACCAAGATTTCCATTATGTTTAGACCCTTGAAGGAATTGTTTCGAGCGGGAGGCTACTCGAAACGGAGGAGTCCATCCGGACCTCTCACCCCCTTTCCTTCAATAAACCCAGTTAAATTCTTTCAGACATGTCACGTTCCATGTTCTCTTCAGCCATGTCACATTACATGATCATTTCAGTCATGTCAGGTTTATACCTATCACCAGCATTATGTCTTAATTAAAAGACAAATTATCTTTCAGCTTAATTGTCTTTTCAGTTTAAGTGTTCTTTCAGTTATTATAACTTCATCAACTTATTACCTTTAGTTCGAGGACGAATTTTCTTTCTTTTAGAGGGGAAGAATTGTTAAACCCGGTATAGTCGTATCTTTAATTCGGGGACGAATTATCATTTTAGAGGGGAAGAATTGTAAAACCCGTATTTTTTTAAAAATACGCAGTTTTTTTTTTTAAATAGACTATAATGTATTATTTAACAGACGAAAAAAAAAAATGAAAACTACTTATACTATAATATGGGCCGGTTGTAGTATACAAAAAAAAACCAGACAAGGTAGGTTAAATGGGCTTTAGGCCAAGTTTACACCAAAAGAAAAAAAAGGGACGGGGTACTTTGGTGAAGGGTAGGACGCAACAAACTCACAGAAACAAAAAAAATATATATACATCTAGGGTTTGTACATGGTGGTGGCCGCCGGCTGTAGAAAAATCAGTGCTTCGATTCGTTCTTCATTGGGATTCGTTATTCATCCTTTAATCACGGTAAACACCTTGGTTTATTTTTCTTTTATTGATCCATCCTGGTGGGCTGTAGACCCTCACAGCTGAGACATAATATGTCTCGGTGGTCTCTTTTCTTGCCCAGCCACACAGCAGCAGCATCAATAATAAATAAAGCTCGGTTTTGGTGGAGGGTTAGCACCCAGCCGAGACTTAGAGTCTCGGTGGGGATTTGGTTTGGCTGGCTAAAGATCAACAAGACCCGAGAAAGAGGGGTAGTTGTTTAGACCCTGAGTCGGGTACCTTGGTGAGCCCTCTGCCCAGCCGTGACCCCTATAGGGGCGGCTTGGGCTGCATTCGACCAATGTTTTGAAAAAAAAAAATCAATCGACTGTTTTTTTTTATAAGGGTGCGTTTGGGCTTATGAAAACAGTATGATACATAGACAAGCAGTGGGAGACTAGTAGTCTATAAGTGGGAAGACTTTTAGGCAGAAACTATTAAGTTTCATTTAAATTTAGCGACGGTTTTTGTGACACAAATTTCTCTCACAGAATTGTCATGACAGTTTTTATAGACAGATTTTAAAAACTCACTTTTAGTGACACTTTTTCGTGACTCATATTTCTGTCACTAACTTCATATAGGCAGATTCTTTTATATAGTTTGTGTAATTGTTTTAGTGCGACCGAGAATGGGCATCTCGGTAGCCTCAGGATATAGTTTAAAAATTAAAAATAAAGATTCTTAAATTATACTCTTATTACTTACTTTTATAAATATTTTAATTGTATATTTAAATGAGTTAAATTAAAACAGTTTTATAATATTTAAAAGGGTATAATTTTATTATAGAAATTATAAACAATTTTGAAAACTTTCTAATTTAGAAACTTTCTATTTTTAGCAGGGTTACCTATTATAGTATTAATATCACGTTGGAAAAGTTTGTACCGTAATTAATAGTAGGTAGATAATACATTATAAAGAATTATAAGAAAGACCAGATTTATCAGTTAAAATACGTACAGAATTTCAGAAATAAAATAAATAAACGAGAAGACAATGAGATCAGTAAATTAAATAAGCGAATACCAGTTTACTCATTCACGTCCCTTATTCATGTAGCTCGCGTGAAATCAGAGAAGACTTTCGGTCAGTTGATCTCGGTCAGTTACTGGACACGAGGTACGGATTTCCGTCCTTTCAGTCAAGACTTCCTTTTTATGCATGATTAGGATTCCCCGTCTTCAGCCAAATGTTTTCCCCAGTATATGTTTAAGCTTATCCGTAATCATGTTAATAGCTAAATAAATTGCCTGAGCATTATATACAAGCACGAACAGTTTATGTACTAGTTACGGAGGTACCGTAACCACGGCACTAGAGGCACCGGTGTCGTGACTCACATGCAGGAGAGTGATATCCTGCATCGTCCCACTCAGCTCAGCTTGGCCATTTATCAGTATTATTAGTGGGGCGTATGGATGCATCCTAGGCTACAGTTTACAGTTTAGCAGGTGAATGTGGTGTGTGCTCTACATCCTTCACATTGGAGCTGATCCCTCCACCCAGCACAGTTATTTAGAGGTCACCCCTCTACAGCATGACGAGTTCACCCCTCCAGTTATTCATGCACGGTTGTTACAGCACGTGACCTATATAAGCTCTGGCAAATAAAATACAGTAAATGCATGTTTTCAGAATTTATAGTTATATTTCAGTATCAGTAAATATAAATCAGGTTTTTTTCAGATTTTATGCAGAGTTCTACCACATGTTACATATCAGTCTTACAGCTTCAGTATTCTATCACCTGTTTCATTCAGTATATTCTTATCATGCTTGATATCCGTTCACTGAGCGTTATGCTCAGCCGTAGTTCCTTTCATGTTCTAACGGCAGGTACACCAGGATGCTCTTAGGATTCTGGGAGTATGTGCATTTGGATGGAAGCTATCCAAACTCCTTACTTTATGCATTTCTTACATTATTCTGCTTTTGGACATTGTTTAGTCCTCTCCTTCAGTATTTTACTTTTCATGTTTTGGGCTTATGTTTGGATTACCGATGTTTGATTCCGGTATTCCTTTATGGTCAGTTAATGTTTTAGGACATTTACCTTATGCTTTGATGACACGCCATAAATACACGTAACGGTCCACTTATCCAAGTGGGATGTTTCAAACATTCACTTGATTGATAATAACGAACTTGCTTACAATGAAAGTGTTTAACGTATGAAAACTTATTATGAAACATAACCTAAAGGTCTTCTTTTATAGACATAAGAAGCCTTGTACAAGAGTCTATGTATAAACTATTCTAGGTCAAGATAATTATAGAAAATACAATGTTGATCCTATCTTTACTAGAAACAAACTAGAAACATAATACGCGTAGACCATATCTTTCTATCAGTGCTTGTCTTCAACCTATCAACGCTTGACTTCTTCCTGTCAACGCTTGATTTGTCAGCGTTTGTTTTCTTCTTATCAACGCTTGTTTTCCTCTTGTCAGCGCTCAAGTGAACTGGCTACATTTTATTCCCAACACATTTGTGTGGACTTTTCCTTATTGGGCCTATTTTCAGCCCATTAAGGGCATGTTTCACTGTATGGCCCATTTGGAGGCCCGTTAGCGGTAGTTTTGGTATTTCAAGTTCATTTTCTGTTTAATTAGGTTAAAATAAACTAGTTTGAAACTTTTTAGAATTATTTATAAATTTTGGATTCTTAATATTATTTTATTATTATTTTATTATTAAAAATTAAATTTAAGGTTTTTGCAACTTTTTCATTTTTCTTAGGTTAAATACATTAAGTTAGGATTTTTAAAACTTGTAGATTAATTTTCTTGTCATTTAATTACTTTTTTGAATTATTTTAGTATTTTTATGTTTTTAATCATTTTTAAATAATTTTAATTAATTTTAAATTTTTCAAAAATAGTTTTTAATTTGGTTAAGTTATTTTAGAGGTTTACGAAGTGAAAAATATCATTTTGGGCTTTTTGTTAATAAAATTGATTTTTTGGGCTTTAATTAACATTAAAAAATATTTAATTAATAAAAGGTTTGAGTGATTTTTGATTTTTTGTAAACTCTAATTACATTTTTCAGGATTTATTGCAATTTTCTAGGAATTGTTAGGTTAATTTTTAAATTTCGTCATATTTTACGGTTTTACGTGCACGACTTTTCGTCTTAGTTTAATTTAAAATCGTAACCGTCATCCTTTTCTCTTTTCTTTTCTGATAATCATAATTACAAAGATTAATCTTTTCTTTAAACAACACACTAGCCTCCTTGAGAACGATCTCCCCACATTGGGTCATTTACTTGTGGTTCTCCTAAACCACTTGTTTAATACTTACCCGCATTTACACTTTGTTTTCCTAAACAAGGTTGTATAAATACTCAATATCAATAACTTAGCCAATATCTTCACTAAGCCCTTTAAGAGGGAACCTTTTAACTAATTACGCATAGGTCTAGGTTTATTGGAACATATTCCTTGATTGTGCATGCTTGATAAAGTCTTTTCTCTTTTGATTCTTTTATTTTTTAGTCAAAATTTTCTGAGTTTCAAACATTACTATATTTTTGTTCAAAAACGTTGCCTCTGTACACAGATCTTTAATGATAAAGAATTGCGACACAATTTTTTTAACCACAACCATGTTTATGGAACTGTAGGTTCATTATGCTTTCTGGCTAGTTTCTTTTCTAAGTCTTTGAGTTTTTGGGGAAAATCTAGTATTTTTGATTACTTTCTTTCTTAATCTCAAGACACCTCAAAATATTTTCTCAATGGTCGAGAAATGTTTTTGCATTGTTAATTCAATCTGAAAACGATTTTCATACGTTCTTGCTATTGCTATCAAACATACATAATCAATATGTATTGGTCACAGAATCATAGCAAGAACAACATTGAATTATGGAGGATCGTGGATTATCAAAAGTGTTTAACATCTAGGTGTCTAGATAATGACACCTCCAACATCGATTTTTAATTTCAAAACAAAAGTCTTTTGGTTAAAGTTGTGTTTGTTGGTTCTTGTGTGTTTCTTAGTGTTTATTTTCTCTTTAGCATAACTTTATGACAAGTTAGACTAGAAGTTTAGGATTTGTTGAATTGGAAAAATTCCCTCATCCTCCAAAACACACCCACTGTTCACAGATCTTTAATTGTCCGTGGAGCCTTATATTTAAGGAAACACAGGTACAATTAACAAACCACAAACATGAGCCTTAATATTTGTATTTTATGAAACACCTAAACTGTTTCAACACTTTCTGGAATTTCAGTTTCAAAACTTTGACCACTCCTAAAATATCTTGTGTTTTCTCTACTTAACCCAAACCTTTTGCATCTCGTCAATATCAAAGCAAAAATGTCTTATTCACCAAATAAAGCCTTGATTCTCCACCATTTTCTCCAATCTCTTCTAACCCAAATTCACCCAAGAACACACTAAATCAAATATCTTATCCTTCTAAGGAGATTGATTTTGGAAACTCTCCTTTTCCACTTCTACCCTTTTATGTTCTTCCTCCATCACATGACAATGTCATGCATCATGGAACATACTGTCTTTGTTGTCAATATCAACATCTTTCCATGTCTTACATCTATGATGAGTTGAATTACATCAAATGTATTCTAGTCAAGCCTCTTCTCAACAATGACTATGTCGTCCCATAAAATATGATGATAGATTAATAAATAAATATGAAAATAGATGAATTCTAGAGAGAGAGAGAGAGTAGAGAGATAAAGTGGTTGGAAACTTAGGGAGGTTTAGATTAGAAGAGAGAAAAATACAAAATGACCAATGTTGATCCCAAACATAGATCGATTAAGCTTGTGTGTACGAGATTAGATCAAGTTATACACGTAGAGAAACTTTGTTTATGTATAAAGTAATCTAAGTGTTATGCGGAATTAACACTTAAACAAGAACACACAAAGATGTAAAACAAACTTTCACTTGATTGATAATAACAAACTTGCTTACAATGAAAGTGTTTAACGTATGAAAACTTATTACCAAACATAACCTAAAGGTCTTCTTTTATAAACATAAGAAGCCTTGTACAAGAGTCTACATATCAACTATTCTAATTAAAGATAATTATAGAAAATACAATGTTGAACTTATCTTTACTAGAAACAAACTAGAAACATAATACGCGTAGACTATATCTTCCTATCAGTGCTTGTCTTCAATCTATCAACGCTTGACTTCTTCTTGTCAATGCTTGATCTGTCAGCGTTTGTTTTCTTCATATCAACGCTTGTTTTCCTCTTGTCAGCGCTCAAGTGGACTGGCTACATTTTATTCCCAACAATCCTCCCCTAAACTTGATATCTACTTTAGTAATAAAGTTTCTGAATAAAAATTAAGAACTAGGAGGAATCTTACAACACTTATCATATTGGTAATAAATATGTCTGATCAAATCTTTGGCCACGTCACTTGAATAATCAATCTCTAGCTGTGTTGTCTTCATCTTCTCCAAAACTTCTTTGGACATGGAATACTGACCATCTACAAGAAGATACTCAGCAAACTTTGTAGAACTCAAATAATAAACACCAGCAGCTGAATACAAACGCCATTGAAGACCACTGAGGTCATCTTCAAGATCCTTCCAAACAGCAGGATCTTCATCTCTTGGTCCACACATTCTCTTGAATGTTGACCAAAGTTTTATTCCATTGATTGAAGTAGGAGCTTCAGTCTCATACTTGGCCTCTAACAACCTCCAAAGGTCTACCAAGTCTTCTCTATCAAAACTTGCAAACAAAGATATAAGAGTGGTAAATGTGTGTACCTCTTTCCCATACCTGTCAATCTTCCAAAACCCACTTTCATCTTCTTCATAGCTTATAATAGGGTTTCTGGAATCAAGAGGTAACACTTGTACCATATCTGAAGCTTCCAATGGTGAGAGCTTGATGCTCCTTCTTATAACAGATTCACTTGGATTCAATCTATCCATATCTTTAGGAAACTCAAGAGGAACTCCTTTCTTCAAAGGTCTAGGAACAATGATTGCCTTCTTAAGCTCCATCTCTTCTGCAAGTTCTTCTTTCCTTTCATCTGAAATAAGTCATAAAGTGTTTTCTTCCTGCACTTTTGCCCAAATGGGATAAGCCTTGTACTCCAACTCTTCAAAGGATAATCCCAACAATTTCTTATAGGTCCATCTTGTTCCATGACACCTGAGTAGCATGTAGTATAGCTCCCTTCTATCCCTTTTCAACATTGAGAGAATACTGCTAGTGATTGTGGTAAATTACGTCTTTTAGGAAAACAAAAGAGCGTAAATGAGCGGTAAGTATTAAGTGATGATTTAGGAAAATCAAGCACTAATGACCCAATGAAGTTCGTTTCCCAAGGAGGTATATGTGTGTGACTAAAATGTAGCAAGGTTTGAGATTAATATTGGTTAGAAAGGGATGAGAAAAGAGGATGACGAAGACGTGAAATTAATTACTACTAAGACTTAACGTAAAACCGTAAAATAAGCTAAAATAAAAAATTAATTCTAAAAATTACCAAAAATTCACCAAAAATCAAGATAAATAAACTAAGAGTTTACCAATGATCAAAACTTTTTCAAACCTTTTAATTAATTAAATATTCAATTTTTAAATGCTAATTAAAGCCCTAAAAATCAAATTAATTATAAAAAAGCCCAAATAATGATTTTTCACTTGATAAACCTCTAAAATGACCTAAAAAGATTAAAAACTCTTTTTAGAAATTTTTAAACTAAGAAAAACTATTTAAAATGATTTAAAAACTATTAAAACTTAAAATAATTATAAAAATTAATATAAAAGTGATAAAATTAATCTAATAGTTGCAAAAATCCTATTTTAATGTATTTAAGCTAAGAAAAATGTAAAAGTGCAAAAATGTGAAATTTGAAAAATAATAATAAAATAATATTAAAATAATATTAAAAATCCAAAAATTATAAAAAAATTCTAAAAACTTGCAAACTATTTTATTTTGACCTATTTAAACAGAAAATGAATGTGAAATGACCAGAATACCCCTATTAGGCCCTCAAATGGGCCAATACCAAAATCAGTCAACACAAATGGGCTTTTTAGCCCATAAAGTCAAACTTGGCCCAATTGACTTGGAAAAGCCCAATCTGACTCAAAATTCAATTCTAAACACAAAACTCTAAAGGCACAAAAGCTGAAAGTGAGCTTATCACAGCTTATTAAGCAAACAGCTTATCCTTATTGGGCTTTTTAGCCCATTAAGCAATAAGGTAATGCCATAAGCTCTAATTTGACACACAACCTTCTTTTGGGATGCTTAAGAGATCTGTAAAAGAAATTTTTAAAAAGCACACTCAATAAGCCAGAAATAAGCAAAGTACAAATCCACAAAACGACAAAATAGTCGGGTTTGAGATTTAGGGCACCTCAAAACTTGATTTAACTTGCAAAATGTCACAAATGAACTCAATAAGCCAAAACAGTCAACAAAATTCAAATAAGCAAAACCAATAAGCCAGAATAAGCCAATAAGCACTTATGAAAAAGTCAATTAAGTTGGTTTTCTAGTCAAACCCTAAAGTCAACACACCAAATGCTCCAGTATGAACAAATGGGTCAAATAATGAGCACCTATTACAAAATCCAAGTTGTTGCTGGTTAAAATAAGTTATTTTAGCTTATTGATAAGCTGAAACCCAAAATACACTAGCAGTGGCTAGCAGCAGGGGAAAGGAGTTCCCACTGCTTTGACTATTTGACCAACCTATTTAGAGAGATCCAGTTGGATTCAAATGGAAACAAGGACACCCTTGTGATCAGTGAATCACAAGGAGTCTATAGCAACAAAGAAATCACAAATTGGTTCACATAATAAGCCCAGATTAATCAAACAGTCCACAGATCTAGCACAGACATGGAAAATAACCTGTTATGCACAAATAAGCAGATATAGCATGAATAAGCCAGCCAAATTCAACAGGATGCATACACAAGCTATATAAAATATGATTAAGCATAAACAAACTTAAATCAGCCACTAAATCAAAGTAATGAACAAGATCAAAGCAAATTATACCTTCTTATATGAACTACAAGTACTCATGCACACTTTGTTGATCTAATTGACCACAGATCTAATTTCAAGCATCCAAATCTCTTTCCCTTGTGTTATTAGCTAGGTTTAATCACTTGTTAGCCCTAGTCTATGGTTAGATCTAGGTGTCCCTTAAACCACAACTAAATTTATCAAGTAACAAAGATTTTATAGCCCTATTTAGAATCTAGTTGTTTCAAACCACAAAATCTGCAAATAAGTGACCAAGTAAACCAGGTAAACAGATACCAACAGATAACAACACAAAACAACCACTCAACAAACCATAAAACCTGCTAATGTAGTAAACCCAAACACCCCTTAATAAACTGTTTTGACAAATTTTCAAAGGATAATCCAGATTCAACCCACAAATCAAGTCATTAACAACTCAACAATAATCATGCAATATCACCAAAATTCAGAAAAATAAAGAGAAAATTGAAAAAGGAGAAGGGTGCAAACCTCCAAGACCTACATCCAGGCCCTGGATTGTTTGAGCTGAGGTACTAGCAGAACAAGTACCAGCTTCCAAATACGTGCTAAGAAGAACAAACCAACGTGATGAACAAATATCAAACTCTTTCTGATTTTTGAAACACAAGTCTTATTGATTAAAACCTTGCCTCAAAAACCTTCAATCATATAAGTGGAACTCAGATTTAGGCTGTTCTAACACCAACTTTTAATAAACATAAAAGAGATTTCAAAAATGTCAGAAAATCAAAATTTATTAACTTAAAAAGGAATTACAAAGATTGATATCCTAAAACTGGAACAAAGGGACTCTCACAGGTTGAGGTCTCCTTTTATAGGAAAATGCTCTGCTAACACTATTCACAAACCCTAGAAGTGAATTTCCAGTATTGTCCTAAAATGCTTCTAGACGAATCCTTGATATGAGCTGTCCAAAATGATCATAGACGTTTATCTTAGCTTTGGGGTTAAGCTAGGAGTCTTGGTCGTTGATCCTGACACGTGGTAGTCCTTGGGGAATAAGTTGTGTTTTCTTTGGTGTGTGAGGTTGAGTGTGGGGTCCATTGGGTAATGGGGTTGAGGGTTTTGTGTGTGGGTTTTGTTTCTGGATGTGTGAATCGAGTGTGGGAAGGGTTAATTGAAATTTACCCTTTGTTTTAAGTGATGTAAAAACTGGGTGGGATGAATGGTAAACAGTAAGCTTTTGATCTGATTTTGGGGGAAAGGTGTCTGTTTGGCGCAAATTCGTTTCAAATGTTTAACTTGCACAACTTTGGTCCTAGTTCTTTGGGAAAAATTGTAAAACAAGTTTTTTAGCTCAAATAAACGCATCCCTTTGTTGTTTATGTTTCCATCTTTACACTTTTGGCACAAAACTTTTCCAAAAAGATATCAAGGATTGTTTTTGCCATGTTTTCATATTTGAAGGACTGCTTTGGGACTTTGTTGATCTTCAAAGGTCTTCAATGTAACTTTGACTCTATGAGGGACCATAATTGACAAATTATATTTGATGAGGGACTAATCTTGCAATTTCTTCAAAGTTGAGGGACCTTTTTGCAATTTTGACAATCTTAAGGGACCAAACTTGTAATTATGATTTCACAAGGGTTTTAAGTGTCATTTATTCATTGTTTGAGGATCAATCTTGCATATCTTCAAGTCTTCAAGGGTAATTGTTGGATAATTCATGAACTAGGGCCCGGTTCTTTATACGGCTTCATTTCTTGTGTCCGTTTTTCCTTGTTTCTTGTGATCTTTTGTCTTTTTCACGATATCTATACCTAAAATACAGAAGTAAACAAACACAAGCATATATATGGTATTTTATGACATTTTTATGCATTTAAAGCCCGAAAAGAACGATGAGATCATGTATAAATGTCATCTCATCACTCACCCATACTAAGACATTGCCGTGCCCTCACGTAATGCTAGAATAAAGTATCTAAGCATCACCAAAAGTTCAGTTTTATTAACCTTTATTAAAAAGTAAAAGACTTGCAACAATACTACTAAAATGTGTAAAGACATAATGTACGATTTTCATCACGAATGTGACTTTTAGGGTCAAAGAATAGAAACAAGTAAATTTCACTTAGAGTAAATTTCGTCATCCTTGATTGTCATACATTCCATGCTAAGTGCAAAAACGAGATCATTGTTGGTACAAGTCACAATGCTAACACTACTCATACGTCCAAATTGTGTAGTACTTTTTCTCCCCGCAATCCTAGTTATTATAAAAGGAAATGGGTTACTAGCATTTTTTAACTATTTGTCATGGATCACAAGTGATTCATATTGACTCATTTGAGTAGTTATTAGTCCGAAAGCAAAGTAGCACGATTTAATCGATAGTTAGCTGAAGGACAACATCTTTTAAAACGGCTTCTCGTGTATCTCCTTAAGTTCATATCTTGGCATAACTCGTTTCATGATTTGAGACCTTTCTCGGACCGATATTTGGCATGTACTTCATAATTCAAATCTTGGGAAGACGTTCTTGAAATTATGGTCATCTCTTCATATATTCGCAATTTCTTCACTTGACGTTTTTGAGAGATTCTTGGACCACGACTTCATCATTTTTCTTCAATCTTTATTTTGGATTTTGATATACAACGATCCGCCTCCGTTTCGGACTTGGATATATTTATCCTCATACCTTGTAAGGGTCTTTTCAGATAGACTTTCTCCATGATCTTTAGGGGAATAATTGCTTTTCGTCGTGTGTCTCGATCCTTCATATTGATTTAGGAATAATGATACTTCACATCATCTTGGATCTTTAGCAAAAATAGGGCTCCTCATGCCTTGTTAGGGCCTTTTTGGATCTTCACCAATCTTCGCGTCCCGCTTCAATAAGATATGCCTTGGCTATGAACTCTATTCAACCCCGAGTAACTTTTAAACGATCGTGCGCTAGAGGCTAAGTAACCTTTCAAATCGTACGACCTTACTTATTGCAATTATTTTTATTCCTAATGCATTGATCTTATGGAAAGAAAAAGCCACAATTAAAAACATATGAGTTTTTGAAAGAACATTTTCATGTTCTACGTTTAGCATGATCACTTGTCTAACTCTATCATCTCTCGTTCTTCACTATATAAAGACCTCTAATTAAAGAGACTCGTGAATACTTAGCCATGCAAGTCATAATTAAGCTAAATTTGGATTAGCTTTCATTAAGACTATATCAAATCAAAGTTTTGGGTTTTCAAGCCACCTATAGGATCTTACACTTTCTTGGACTTTTTCAAGTTTAGAGAATGCATTTTATATTTCCCTTGATAAGTGACTTTCTAGGATCAATTATAGGAACTTGTGAAAAGTTCTTGTTCTTAACCCGAATGAGCTAAGACTTTCGCGTTTTAAAGTTCCCTATACAAAAGTCTAGCAAAACTTGAATTGAGCGGGTTAAGGAATGTAAATGGCTCCAAATTCCCATCAAGTCAAAAATTAGCTCTTATTCTACCCATAGGAAAATATACATTCGTGTTTTAAAAACACTTATGAAAACTAAGAATTTTTTTAAAATTTGGCCATTTTTAGCCTTATTAGCAAAAAAACAAAACATTTAAAGTTGGAAAACGTGAGGGCGTAGCAAAGCAAGTATCTATTCACCCCCATACTAAAAGTAAACATTTTCCTCAATGTTTCGAGTCTAAAGGTGGAGCACCCCGATACTAGAGACGAAGAATCGAATGCTTAGGATCTAGCATGGAAAGGGTGATCAACAATATATCTAAAGCCGTTTATTAAGTATGCTAAAAGATAATTGTTAGAAGAATAAAGGATATGTCAATGGATTCGTGAAAAACTTCTTCAAGCAAACGATCGAGGCTCACGTAAACGAACACGAGAGTCTTCAATCGTAGATGATGATGATCTAGATAACACAATCACAAACAACCATGAGACAACGAGTCGGAAGGGCACAAATCCCATCTAATTAGTTATTAGAAAGCATAAAAGGATAAGCATGGGATCTCCCCCACGAGGCACCTCGTTTTTAATTACCGAGTCATGAGCTCGACTCGATCCACTCAATGCTAATTATCATTGGGGAAGGTGACTTGGTCGAGGTCAACCATTGAAGGAATTTCCCCACCAAAGTAGTGCTTAAGCCTATGTCCATTCACCTTGAAGTTAGGACCATCATCTTGAGCTAGCTCGATGGTCCCATAAGGAAACACTTGTGTAACAGTGAAAGGACCCGACCAACGAGATTTCAATTTCCCGGAAAATATCTTAAGTCTAGAGTTAAAAAGTAACACTTGATCACCAACGTTAAAAACCGATTTAATCTTTGCATCATGAAACTTTTTAGTCTTTTCTTTGAAAATCAATGAATTTTCATAAGCATTGTTTCTTAATTCATCCAGTTCATTCAATTGTATTTTCCAGTGATCTCCTGTGGTCTTCAAGTCAAAGTTTGCATGCTTAAGGGCCCAATATGCCTTGCGCTCCAATTCAGTGTGCATCACGATAGATAGAAGGCCAAAAGAAGACGGCATCGAATACTTTCTTAGCCGTGAGATTAGCACCGTGGTGACCACCCGTGGGTCCCTCGTGACAAGCTCTAAGGATATTAGAAGCTTTGGCACCAAAAACACAACGTCGAACGAGTTGATCCGCACAAACCCGAAAGTGATAAGGGTTGTCCCAAAAATAGAACTTGACGTCACGAAAGAATTTTCGCTTTTGTTGTGTTGTCATACCCTTGATTGTGAAATTCCCCGCATGGTAATTTGCAATGTCGGCAAACCATGGGGTGGTGTCTTTAGAATTCACTACACCGAGAGTCTCGAGAGGAAATGCTTCCGTGATTTCCTTGTTCTCGAAAACATATTTGTGAGGATCTTCTAGACGAGAGAGATGATCAGCCGCTAGATTCTCGGCTCCTTTTTTGTCAAGCACGGTGACATCAAATTCTTGGAGGAGGAGCATCCAACGAAGCAATATCGGCTTAGCATCTTGCTTAGCTAAGAGATACTTGATAGCCGAATGGTCGGTATACACGATGCTTTTAGTTAAGACGAGATAAGGTCGGAATTTCTTAAAAGCATAGACCACGGCAAGGAATTCCTTTTCCGTTGTGGTGTAATTTAATTGAGCCTCGGTCATCGTCTTACTAGCATAATGGATAGGACATAAATGCTTTTCATAGCGTTGCCCTAAGACGGCCCCTATAGCATAATCACTTGCGTCGCACATGATTTCAAATGGTAATTCCCAATTAGGAGCAACAAGAATGAGAGCTTCGGTAAGTTTCCTTTTGAGAGTTTCGAAAGCTCTAACACAATCCTCATTGAAATTAAAAGGAGCATCCTTCTCGAGAAGGTGTGTCATAGGTCGAGAGATTTTCGAAAAGTCTTTGATGAAACGACGATAAAAGCCCGCGTGGCCTAGGAAACTCCTAACTCCCTTTACGGTTTTGGGATGAGGTAACTTGGCGATGACGTCTACCTTAGCTTTATCGACCTCAATCCTCGCTTTCGAGACCTTATGTCCTAAGACGGTTCCTTGTTTACACATAAAATGACATTTTTCCCAATTAAGCACAAGATTGATTTCTTCACAACGTTTTAACATTTGCTCGAGATTAGATAAACACGACCCTTCCAAACACCGAAAAGTCATCCATAAACACTTCCATCGACTTCTCGATCATATCGTGAAAAATTGCCATCATACACCGTTGAAACGTACCCGGTGCATTATAATGTCCGAAAGGCATCCTACGATAAGCAAACGTTCCATAAGGACACGTAAACGTACTCTTCTCTTGATCACGAGGGTCGATAGGGATTTGAAAGTAACCGGAAAAACCATCTAATAAGCAATAGAATTCATTTCCCGCGAGTCGCTCCAACATTTGATCCATGAAGGGCAAAGGAAAGTGGTCTTTACGAGTGGCGTCATTTAAATTTCTGTAGTCAATACACACCCTCCAACCGGTCGCAACACGAGTGGGAATTAACTCGTTGTTTTCATTAGGCACAACGGTCATTCCTCCCTTTTTAGGGACACAATGGATTGGGCTCACCCATGGGCTATCGGAGATAGGATAAATCATTCCCGCGTCAAGGAGTTTCAAAACTTCCTTTTTAATGACATCGTGAATTTTGGGATTCACCCTTCTTTGACTTTGAATTGCGGGTTTGTATTCCTCCTCCATTAGAATCTTGTGAGTATAAAATTTTGGGTCAATACCCTTAATGTCGGAAATTTTCCACGCAATTGCCCCTTTATGAGCTTTAAGAACTTTCAAGAGCTCGGTTTTTTCATCATTAGCAAGACCTCTTGCAATAATAACCGGCAACTTGTCATCACCTTCCAAGAATGCGTATTCAAGGTGAGCAGGAAGATCTTTCAATTCAAGGATAGGTGGTTCCTCGATTGAAGATTTTGGTTCAACACTCATAACTTCCATCCGCGGAAGAAACGGTGGAATAGAAGTATCGTCACTAATCAACACCTCATCTTCATTGTCGATTTCATTTGAAGTGAAATCGCCTCCTTGGAATGGAGTGAGATTTGGTGTAGAATTAGCAAGAATCGGATCCAAAATAGTGGGATTGCCACTTGACGAGCTATCGGGAAAACCTAACACTTCTTGTGAAAACTCATCGCAAACCACATCAACTAAGTCAATGTGATTGATGGTAGCGATTGCATAAACATGAGAAGGTTTCGAGTTTTGAGTAGCGTTTATAACAAGTTCCTCTTCGTTGAATCTCAAAGTGATAGTTCTTGCATGAACGTCGATAAGTGATCTCGAGGTGTCTAAAAATGAACGACCTAAAATTAGAGGAACTTGAGGATCCGCGGGGATGTCAACTACTATAAAATCAACGGGATAGTAGAACTACCCCACTTTCACGAAAACATCTTCGGCTACTCCACATGCTAAAATCGTAGAATGATTGGCCATCTCGATAGACATGTTCGAAGGAATAAGAGCCGTAAGCGAAAGCGATTTCCAAATGGAAAATGGCATCAAAATAATGCTCACACCAAAATCGGCCAAGGCGAGGCATTCTTTCATATCTTGTATGTCACAAGGAATGAGAAACTTTTCGGGGTTACCAACTTTTTCCGGTATGCGGTTAAGATAAACCGAAGAATAATTAGCAAGCTTTGAAAGCTTTTCCTTATCGCTCATCATACTTTTAAAAGTGGAAGCGAAACAAGGCATATACAACAACGCGTCGGCTAAACTCACATCAAAATGCACTTGTTGAAACATTTTTATAGAAAGCTCGATTTGTTGTTTGTTACGTTCTTGCAAATTCTCTTTGTTTCGTCTCGAGGGGTAAGGTAAGGGTGGTGTGGGTTGGACATTAGGCAACGGCCTTGGAATCTCTGGTTCCACAATTGGTATTGGTTCAACCGTAGGTGTGGTTTGAGCGGTACTTCGTGGGATTGTAATATGCTCCTTTTCGACCAGCACCTCGGGTTCTTTCTCGATTTCCTTCTCCGTAGAAGTACTTGGACGAGAGATTGGTTCCTAGAAAGTTTTATCACACCGTGTAGTAATAACCTTCATTTCTCCCTTCAGGTTTGCAATGGTATCACTAGGAAGACCACCCGAGGAAGAGGGTTTACACATGATTGCTTCAAACATTTTTGCCATTCGGTCCTCAAATTTTGATTGCCTAGCATCCGCTTTTAGCAATTCTTGCTTAATCTCATGTTGTCCTTGTTCCTTCTTTTGTTGATTTTGTTGAAGACGTTGGACATTTCCTTCCATTTTATTTGCATGAGTTTTAAGTTCATTAGCAAGTTCGTTTTTAAGCTCGTTTTTCAACTCGGATCTTAAGCTAATCATCTCACGTTGCATGTTATCAAACTTAGCATCATTTGCTTTAACATAATCAAAAAATTCTCCTTGAAGATTTTTAGTGTGAGCATTTTTAAAACCTTGTGTAGTGTTTTGAAAATCACGGTTTTGGTTTTGATTAGTGACTTATCCATTCCCACTTTGGTAATTCCCCTTGTTGTAGTTACGTGAATTGCATTGATAATTACCACCTTGGTTGTTGTTTCGATAGTTATTAGCATTTTGATTTGGTGGAGCTTGATTTGAGCGGGAACCTTGGCCGTTTTGGTTGTAGGTTCCCGTTGCTACGTAAGCACTCGAAGTGTTACCATCCGCGGTAATACACTCGGAAAGATCATGAGCTCCACCACAAGACAAACAACTCTTAGAAACCCCTTTAACCGAAGCGGAATTCGAAGCCTCTTGAGATTTCCAATGAGTCATAAGATTAGAAAATCTATCGAAAAACCGATTTTCCTCATTAGCTTCATCATGTAAGGCATTAATGCTACGAGACGATGACGACGATGACGAACCCAAATTGGCAACACTCGGTGTGTTACGAGGGCTATAAAACTTAGATCTATTCTCGATAATCTTTAAAGCCTCATCGGTCTTTTTACACAAAAAATTACCACCCGCGGCGGCATTCATGTAACATTTCTTTAAAGCGTTCCCATGCCATTGAAAAACTTTCATTATTTCTTTGAACAAATCTTGAAATCTCATTTTTCAAACGTGTTGTTTTAGATGGTGGAAAAAATTTGTTCACAAACATAGAAACGAGATCACCCCATGTCAAAATTGAATTTGGCGGTTCTTTCTCAAGTCAAATTTTAGCGGGTCCATCTAACGAGTATGGAAACAACATCATCTTAATAGCGTCATGTGGAACATCCTTAAACTTGCTAGTAGCGGTGAGACGATTAAAATTCCTTATGTGATAATGCGGGTTGTCTTTCTCATGACCTCTAAACTTATTAGCTTGCAACATCGACATTAAACCCGTCTTAATCTCGAAATTCTCCGCAAGGATAGCGGGAATCACAATGGCCTCTCCAAAACCCTTGGTGGGTGCTTTTAGCAACTCCATCATAGTACGATTAGCCATGACGACTTCTTGTTCTACAATAGGTTCAACAATTGGAGTTTGTTCTTCAATCAACGTGTCTTGATTGGCTTGCTTTTGAAGACGTTTACGAGCTCGTTTTGCTTGATTACGAGTGATCATAAACTTCAAGCAGAATGGGAGGTGAGCAAAGAAGATTATTTTCGGGTGTTTTGTGGATTTTCAATTTTTTGTGTTTTTGATTGTTTTTAATTTTTTTTGGATTTTGGTTATCTTCGTAGACAACAATCTACCAAATCTCTCCTCGAATCAAACTCTTTATTAAAGAAGCCTCAAAGGAATGAAAACGATCACGTGGAGTGAACGCCTTCGAATGACTTTAGAACTTTGGTGAAAACCAAATTGTTCAAGAGGGTTTAATCACAAAGAAACCAAGCAAATATATTATACGTAATAATACTTTGGGCAGCAAAACCCTCGACTAAGGTTGTCTTTTCACACTTAATTGGGATTTGATCTCCTAATTATTGATTACCGAGTCATGAGCTCGACTCGATCCCCTCAATGCTAATTATCATTGGGGAAGGTGACTTGGTCGAGGTCAACCATTGAAGGAATTTCCCCACCAAAGTAGTGCTTAAGCCTATGTCCATTCACCTTGAAGGTAGGACCATCATCTTGAGCTAGCTCGAGGTCCCATAAGGAAACACTTGTGTAACGGTGAAAGGTCCCGTCCAACGAGATTTCAATTTCCCAGAAAATATCTTAAGTCTAGAGTTAAAAAGTAACACTTGATCACCAATGTTAAAAACCCGATTTTTAATCTTTGCATCATGAAACTTTTTAGTCTTTTCTTTGAAAATCAATGAATTTTCATAAGCATTGTCTTTTAATTCATCCAATTCATTCAATTGTATTTTCCGGTGATCTCCGGCGGTCTTCAAGTCAAAGTTTGCATGCTTAAGGGCCCAATATGCCTTGTGCTCCAATTCAATGGGCAAATGACAATTCTTCCCATAGACTAACTTATAAGGAGTGCACCGATAGGTGTCTTATAAGCGGTCCTAAAGGCCCATAAAGCGTCATCGAGTTTGTCGGACCATGAAGCACGGTTTTCTCCAATCGACCTCTCTAAAATCCTCTTCAAAGCTCGGTTTGAAACCTCGACTTGCCCACTCGTTTGCGGGTGATAAGCCGTAGAAATACGATGAGTAACTCCATATTTCTTTAAGACCTTCTCGAATTGGTAATTACAAAAATGGGTTCCACGATCGCATATAATAGCACGAGGGGTTCCGAACTGAGAGAATAGTTGCTTCAAAAACATCACTACCACACGAGCATCATTAGTAGGTAAAGCCTTAGCTTCCACCCACTTAGAAAGGTAGTCCACCACGACGAGGATATACTTGTTACCATGAGACGATGGGAACGGCCCCATAAAGTCTATGCCCCAAATGTCTAAAATCACACACACTTGAATTATGTTTTGCGGCATTTCATCATGTTGAGAGGATTTTCCTTGACGTTGGTACGAATCACACGAATTCACAAGTGCGTGTGCATCATGATAGATAGAAGGCCAAAAGAAGCCGGCATCGAACACTTTCTTAGCCGTGAGATTAGCACCGTTGTGACCAGCCGTGGGTCCCTCGTGACAAGCTCTAAGGATATTAGAAGCTTCGGCACCAAAAAAATAATGTCGAACGAGTTGATCCGCACAAACCCGAAAGATATAATGGTCATCCCAAAAATAGAACTTGACGTCACGAAATAATTTTCGCTTTTGTTGTGTCGTCATATCCTTGATTATGAAATTCCCCGCATGGTAATTTGCAATGTCGGCAAACCATGGGGTGGTGTCTTTAGAATTCACTACACAGAGAGTCTCGAGAGGAAATGTGTCCGTGATTTCCTTGTTCTCGAAAACATCTTTGTGAGGATCTTCTAGACGAGAGAGATGATCGGCCGCTAGATTCTCGGCTCCTTTTTTGTCAAGCACGGTGACATCAAATTCTTGGAGGAGGAGCATCCAACGAAGCAATCTCGGCTTAGCATCTTTCTTAGCTAAGAGATACTTGATAGCCGAATGGTCGGTATACACGATGCTTTTAGTTAAGACGAGATAAGGTCGGAATTTCTAAAAAGCATAGACCACAGCAAGGAATTCCTTTTCCGTTATGGTGTAATTTAATTGAGCCTCGGTCATCGTCTTAATAGCATAATGGATAGGACGAAAATGCTTTTCATAGTGTTGCCCTAAGACGGCCCCTATAGCATAATCACTTGCGTCGCACATGATTTCAAATGGTAATTCCCAATTAGGAGCAACAAGAATGAGAGCTTCGGTAAGTTTCCTTTTGAGAGTTTCGAAAGCTATAACACAATCCTCATTGAAATTAAAAGGAGCATCCTTCTCGAGAAGGTGTGTCATAGGTCGAGAGATTTTCGAAAAGTCTTTGATGAAACGACGATAAAAGCCCGCATGGCCTAGGAAACTCCTAACTCCCTTAACGGTTTTGGGATGAGGTAACTTGGCGATGACGTCTACCTTAGCTTTATCGACCTCAATCCTCGCTTTCGAGACCTTATGTCCTAAGACGATTCCTTGTTTACACATAAATGACATTTTTCCCAATTAAGCACAAGATTGGTTTCTTCAAAACGTTTTAACATTTGCTCGAGATTAGATAAACACGACGTGAACGAATTTCCAAACACCGAAAAGTCATCCATAAACACTTCCATCGACTTCTCGATCATATCGTGAAAAATTGCCATCATACACCGTTGAAACGTACTCGGTGCATTATAATGTCCGAAAGGCATCCTACGATAAGCAAACGTTCCATAAGGACACGTAAACGTAGTCTTCTCTTGATCACGAGGGTCGATAGGGATTTGAAAGTAACCGGAAAAACCATCTAATAAGCAATAGAATTCATTTCCCGCGAGTCGCTCCAATATTTGATCCATGAAGGGCAAAGGAAAGTGGTCTTTACGAGTGGCGTCATTTAAATTTCCGTAGTCAATACACACCCTCCAACCGGTCACAACACGAGTGGGAATTAACTCGTTGTTTTCATTAGACACAACGGTCATTCCTCCCTTTTTAGGGACACAATGGATTGGGCTTACCCATGGGCTATCGGAGATAGGATAAATCATTCCCGTATCAAGGAGTTTCAAAACTTCCTTTTTAATGACATCGTGAATTTTGGGATTCACCCTTCTTTGACTTTGAATTGCGGGTTTGTATTCCTCCTCCATTAGAATCTTGTGAGTATAAAATTTTGGGTCAATACCCTTAATGTCGGAAATTTTCCACGCAATTGACCCTTTATGAGCTTTAAGAACTTTCAAGAGCTCGGTTTTTCCATCATTAGCAAGACCTCTGGCAATAATAACCGGCAACTTGTCATCACCTTCCAAGAATGCGTATTCAAGGTGAGCAGGAAGATCTTTTAATTCAAGGATAGGTGGTTCCTCGATTGAAGATTTTGGTTCAACACTCATAACTTCCATCGGCGGAAGAAACGGTGGAATAGAAGTATCGTCACTAATCAACACCTCATCTTCATTGTCGATTTCATTTGAAGTGAAATCGCCTCCTTGGAATGGAGTGAGATTTGGTGTAGAATTAGCAAGAATCGGATCCAAAATAGTGGGATTGCCACTTGACGAGCTATCGGGAAAACCTAACACTTCTTGTGAAAACTCATCGCAAACTACATCAACTAAGTCAATGTGATTGATGGTAGCGATTGCATAAACATGAGAAGGTTTAGATTTTTGAGTAGCGTTTATAACAAGTTCCTCTTCGTTGAATCTCAAAGTGATAGTTCTTGCATGAACGTCGATAAGTGATCTCGAGGTGTCTAAAAATGAACGACCTAAAATTAGAGGAACTTGAGGATCCGCGGGGATGGCAACTAAAATCATAGAATGATTTGCCATCTCGATAGACATGTTCGAAGGAATAAAATTAGAGGAACTTGAGGATCCGCGGGGATGGCATCAAATTAATGCTCGCACCAAGATCGGCTAATGCGTGGCATTCTTTCATATCTTGTATGTCACAAGGAATGAGAAACTTTTCGGGGTCACCAACTTTTTCCGGTATGCGGTTAAGATAAACCGAAGAACAATTAGCAAGCTTTGAAAGCTTTTCCTTATCGCTCATCATATTTTTAAAAGTGGAAGCAAAACGAGGCATATACAACAACGCGTAGGCTAAACTCACATCAAAATGCACTTGTTGAAACATTTTTATAAAAAGATCGATTTGTTGTTTGTTACGTTCTTGCAATTTCTCTTTGTTTCGTCTCGAGGGGTAAGGTAAGGGTGGTGTGGGTTGGACATTAGGCAACGGCCTTGGAATCTCGGGTTCCACAATTGGTATTGGTTCAACCGTAGGTGTGGTTTGAGCGGTACTTCGTGGGATTGTAATATGCTCCTTTTCGACCAGCACCTCGGGTTCTTTCTCGATTTCCTTCTCCGTAGAAGTACTTGGACGAGTGATTGGTTCCTTGAAAGTTCTACCACTACGTGTAGTAATAACCTTCATTTCTCCCTTCGGGTTTGCAATGGTATCACTAGGAAGACCAACCGAGGAAGAGGGTTTACACATGATTGCTTCAAACATTTTTGCCATTCGGTCCTCAAATTTTGATTGCCTAGCATCCGCTTTTAACAATTCTTGCTTAATATTATGTTGTCCTTGTTCCATCTTTTGTTGATTTTGTTGAAGACGTTGGACATTTCCTTCCATTTTATTTACATGAGTTTTAAGTTCATTAGCAAGTTCATTTTTAAGCTCGTTTTTCAACTCGGATCTTAAGCTAATCATCTTACGTTGCATGTTATCAAACTTAGCATCATTTGCTTTAGCATAATCCAAAAATTCTCCTTGAAGATTTTTAGTGTGAGCATTTTGAAAACCTTGTGTAGTGTTTTGAAAATCACGGTTTTGGTTTTGATTAGTGACTTTTCCATTCCCACTTTGGTAATTCCCCTTGTTGTAGTTACGTTAATTGCCTTGATAATTACCACCTTGGTTGTTTTTTCGATAGTTATTAGCATTTTGATTTGGTGGAGCTTGATTTGAGCGGGAACCTTGGCCATTTTGGTTGTAGGTTCCCGTTGCTACGTAAGCACTCGAAGTGTTACCATCTGCGGTAATGCACTCGGAAAGATCATGACCTCCACCACAAAGACAAAAAACTCTTAGCAACCGCTTTAACCGAAGCGGAATTCGAAACCTCTTGAGCTTTCCAATGAGTCATAAGATTAGCTAATCTATCGAAAAACCGATTTTCCTCATTAGCTTCATCATGTAAGGCATTAATGCTACGAGACGATGACGACGATGACGAACCCAAATTGGCAACACTCGGTGTGTTACGAGGGCTATAAACCTTAGATCTATTCTCGGTAATCTTTAAAGCCTCATCGGTCGTTTTACACAAAAAATTACCACCCGCGGCGGCATTCAAGTAATCTCGTTCATGATCATTAAGCCCATTATATAAAGTATCAATTTGATGCAATTCCGAAAAATCATGGTGTGGACATTCATGTAACATTTCTTTAAAGCGTTCCCATGCCATTGAAAAACTTTCATTATTTCTTTGAACAAATCTTGAAATCTCATTTTTCAAATGTGTTGTTTTAGATGGTGGAAAAAATTTGTTCACAAACTTAGAAACGAGATCACCCCATGTCAAAATTGAATTTGGCGGTTCTTTCTCAAGCCAAATTTTAGCGGGTCCATCTAACGAGTATGGAAACAACATCATCTTAATGGCGTCATGTGGAACATCCTTAAACTTGCTAGTAGCAGTGAGACGATTAAAATTCCTTATGTGATAATGCGGGTTGTCTTTCTCATGACCTCTAAACTTTTTAGCTTGCAACATCGACATTAGTCCCGTCTTAATCTCGAAATTCTCCGCAAGGATAGCGGGAATCACAATGGCCTCTCCAAAACCCTCGGTGGGTGCTTGTAGCAACTCCATCATAGTACGATTAGCCATGACGACTTCTTGTTCTACAATAGGTTCAACAATTGGAGTTTGTTCTTCAATCAACGTCTCTTGATTGGCTTGCTTTTGAAGACGTTTACGAGCTCGTTTTGCTTGATTACGAGTGATCATAACCTTCACGAAGAATGGGAGGTTCGCAAAGAAGATTCTTTTTGGGTGTTTTGTGGATTTTCAATTTTTTTGTGTTTTTGATTGTTTTTAATTTTTTTTGGATTTTGGTGTATCTTCGTAGACAACAATCTACCAAATCTCTCTTCGAATCAAACTCTTGATTAAAGAAGCCTCAAAGGAATGAAAACTATCACATGGAGTGAACGCCTTCGAATGACTTTAGAACTTTGGTGAAAACCAAATTGTTCAAGAGGGTTTAATCACAAAGAAACCAAGCAAATATATTATACGTAATAATACTTTGGGCGGCAAAACCCTCGATTAGCCTTCAATCTCAAAATACTCACCAAGTAAGCGGGGAAACGAGCCGGCACGAAGCACTTAAGAGCCTTTTTCCTTAGGGTATATTTTATAATACCCGCCTTATACCCACCTTATAGTTTGTATTTTTCAAAATCGAGCTTCACGAAAGTATTTATCTATTTTTGCCTTTTTCTTTTTGTTTGAGATTCGAATACAATAATTAGGAGATCAAATCCTAATTAAGGTTGTGTTTTAACAATTTTGGAGATATTTTTTATTTATTGTGATACTTAATACAATATAGTAATAATAATTTCACAAGAAAAACCAATAAAACCGATAATACGTATTAGTAGATTTATACTACTACAAATACTATTTATTGTTAATATTAAAAACAACAAGACAAATTAATCACGACACACCTCCCCGGCAGCGGTGCCAAAATGATTGTGGTAAATTACGTCTTTTAGGAAAACAAAAGAGCGTAAATGAGCGGTAAGTATTAACTGATGATTTAGGAAAATCAAGCACTAATGACCCAATGAAGTTCGTTTCCCAAGGAGGTATATGTGTGTGACTAAAATGTAGCAAGGTTTGAGATTAATATTGGTTAGAAAGGGATGAGTAAAGAGGATGACGAAGCCGTGAAATTAATTACTGCTAAGACAACGTAAAACCGTAAAATAAGCTAAAATAAAAATTAATTCTAAAAATTACCAAAAATTCATCAAAAATCAAGGTAAATAAACTAAGAGTTTACCAATGATCAAAACTTTTTCAAACCTTTTAATTAATTAAATATTCAATTTTTAAATGCTAATTAAAGCCCTAAAAATCAAATTAATTATCAAAAAGCCCAAATAAAGATTTTTCACTTGGTAAACCTCTAAAATGACCTAAAAAGATTAAAAACTATTTTTAGAAAATTTTAAACTAAGAAAAAGTATTTAAAATGAGTTAAAAACTATTAAAACTTAAAATAATTATAAAAATTAATCTAAAAGTGATAAAATTAGTCTAGAAGTTGCAAAAATCGTATTTTAATGTATTTAAGCTAAGAAAAATGTTAAAAGTGCAAAAATGTGAAATTTGAAAAATAATAATAATATAATATTAAAATAATATTAAAAATCCAAAAATTATAAAAAAAATTCTAAAAACTTGCAAACTAGTTTATTTTGACCTAATTAAACAGAAAATGAAAGTGAAATGACCAGAATACCCCTATTGGGCCCTCAAATAGGCCAAAACCAAAATCAGTCAACACAAATGGGCTTTTTAGCCCATAAAGTCAAACTTCGCCCAATTGACTTGGAAAAGCCCAATCTGACTCAAAATTCAATTCTAAACAGAAAACTCTAAATGCCCAAAAGCTGAAAGTGAGCTTATCACAGCTTATTAAGCAAACAGCTTATCCTTATTGGGATTTTTAGCCCATTAAGCAATAAGCTAATGCCATAAGCTCTAAGTTGACACACTACCTTCTTTTGGGATGCTTAAGAGATCTGTAAAAAGAAATTTTGAAAAAGCACACTCAATAAGCCAGAAATAAGCAAAGTACAAATCCACAAAACGACAAAATAGTCGGGTTTGAGATTTAGGGCACCTCAGGACTTGATTTAACTTGCAAAATGTCACAAAAGAACTCAATAAGCCAAAACAATCAACAAAATTCAAATAAGCAAAACCAATAAGCCAGAATAAGCCAATAAGCGCTTATGAAAAAGTCAATTAAGTTGGTTTTCTAGTCAAACCCTAAAGTCAACACACCAAATACTCCAGTATGAACAAATGGGTCAAATAATGAGCACCTATTACAAAATCCAAGTTGTTGCTGGTTAAAATAAGCTATTTTAGCTTATTGATAAGCTGAAACCCAAAATACACTAGTAGTGGCTAGCAGCAGGGGAAAGGAGTTCCCACTGCTTTGACTATTTGACCAAGCTTTTTAGAGAGATCCAGTTGGATTCAAATGGAAACAAGGGCACCCTTGTGATCAGTGAATCACAAGGAGTCTATAGCAACAAAGAAATCACAAATTGGTTCACACAATTAGCCCAGATTAATCAAACAATCCACAGATCTAGCACAAACATGGAAAATAACCTGTTATGCACAAATAAGCAGATATAGCATAAATAAGCCAGCCAAATTCAACAAGATGCATACACAAGCTATATAAACTTTGATTAAGCATAAACAAACTTAAATCAGCCACTAAATCAAAGTAATGAACAAGATCAAAGCTAATTATACCTTCTGATATGAACTACAAGTACTCATGCATACTTTGCTGATCTAATTGACCACAGATCCAATTTCAAGCATCCAAATCTCTTTCTCTAGTGTTATTAGCTAGGTTTAACCACTTGTTAGCCCTAGTCTATGGTTAGATCTAGGTGTCCCTTAAACCACAACAAAATTTATCAAGTAACAAAGATTTTATAGCCCTATTTAGAATCTAGGTGTTTCAAAACACAAAATCTACAAATAAGTGACAAAGTAAACCAGGTAAACAGATACCAACAAATAACAACACAAAACAACCACTCAACAAACCATAAAACCTGCTAATGCAGTAAACCCAAACACCCCTTAATAATCTGTTTTGACAAATTTTCAAAGGATAATCTAGATTCAACCCACAAATCAAGTCAGTAACAACTCAATAACATCAAACCAACACAGATAAACAAGATTCATCCATAAAAACACAGATTCAACAATAATCATGCAATATCACCAAAATTCAGAAAAATAAAGAGAAAATTGAAAAAGGAGAAGGGTGGAAACCTCCAAGACCTACATCCAGGCCCTGGATTGTTTGAGATGAGGTACTAGCAGAACAAGTACCGGCTTTCAAATACCTGCTAAGAAGAACAAACCAAAGTGATGAACAAATATCAAACTCTTTCTGATTTTTGAAACACAAGTCTTATTGATTAAAACCTTGCCTAAAAAACCTTCAATCATATAAGTGGAACTTAGATTTAGGCTATTCTAACACCAACTTTTAATAAACATAAAAGAGATTTCAAAAATTTCAGAAAATCAAATTTTATTAACTTAAAAAGGAATTAAAAAGATTGATAGCCTAGAACTGGAACAAAGGGACTCTCATAGGTTGAGGTCTCCTTTTATAGGCAAATGTTATGCTAACACTATTCACAAACCCTAGAAGTGAATTTCCAGTATTGTCCTCAAATGCTTCTAGACGAATCCTTAATATGAGTTGTCCAAAATGATCATAGACGTTTATCTTAGCTTTGGGGTTAAGCTAGGAGTCTTGGCCGTTGATCCTGACACGTGGCAGTACTTGGGGAATAAGTTGTGTTTTCTTTGGTGTGTGAGGTTGAGTGTGGGGTCCATTGGGTAATGGGGTTGAGGTTTTTGTGTGTGGGTTTTGTTTCTTCATGTGCGAATCGAGTGTGGGAAGGGTTAATTGAAATTTACCCTTTGTTTTAAGTGATGTAAAAACTGGGTGGGATGAATGGTAAACAGTAAGCTTTTGATCTGATTTTGGGGGAAAGATGTCTGTTTGGCGCAAATTCGTTTCAAATGTTTAACTTGCACAACTTTGGTCCTTGTTCTTTGGGAAAAATTGTAAAACAAGTTTTTCAGCTCAAATAAACGCATCCCTTTGTTGTTTAAGTTTCCATCTTTACACTTTTGGCACAATACTTTTCCAAAAAGATATCAAGGGTTGTTTTTGCCATGTTTTCATATTTGAAGGACTGCTTTTGAACTTTGTTGATCTTCAAAGGTCTTCAATGTAACTTTGACTCTATGAGGGACCATAATTGACAAATTAGATTTGATGAGGGCCTAATCATGCCATTTCTTCAAAGTTGAGGGACCTTTTTGAAATTTTGACAATCTTAAGGGACCTAACTTGTAATTATGATTTCTCAAGGGTTTTAAGTGTCATTTCTTCATTGTTTGAGGATCAATCTTGCATATCTTCAAGTCTTCAAGGGTAATTGTTGGATAATTCATGAACTAGGGCCCGGTTCTTTGTACGGCTTCGTTTCTCGTGTCCGTTTTTCCTTGTTTCTTTTGATCTTTTGTCATTTTCACGATATCCATACCTAAAATACACAAGTGAACAAACACAAGCATATATATGGTATTTTATGACATTTTTATGCATTTAAAGCCCGAAAAGAACGATGAGATCATGTATAAATGCCATCTCATCAGCTAGCTATGTGTTTCAGAATTACCTTGCAGTCTTTTTGTACTCTTAGAAGAATCTCCAAACCCCATATCTGGTCTGAAATAGTCAAATCTGGATTCTCCATACACCTATCTTCCCAAGCATGGTACATCTGAACAACTTCTGGCATATCAAAATCTACTTGCAATTTCAACTCATTCAACTTCTCTATTGCCAAATCATCACCATACTCAAGTCTTTATGGTTGTTCTATAATCATCACACTTGAGTCTGAACTTGCTTCATCACTTCCTTCTTGTTCCTCTGAAGTGACAACAAATGGTGATTCACCAACCTTCTTCCTTTCTTGTTCCACAAGTTTTGCAGCCAACCTTGTATCAAACTCTACTTGTGATGCATCCTTTGGAACTTCTACTTCTACCATAATTTCTTTACCCTTATCTAATGGATCAATTATGGGTAAGGATGATGGTAATACCTGTGAAGATACTTCTTTGATGATGGATGATGACTGGAATACATCAACCTCATCTGTAGGCCTGTCAACGCTCAAATTTCTTTTGTCAGTGCCCACTTTGCTCATGTCAGCACTTGGTGTGTCAGCGTTCAAATTTTTCTTGTCAACGCCCAAATTACCTGTCTCAGCGCCTCTTGTAATTTGCTCCAACATAGCTGTAAAAGACAAGTCTAAATTTGTAGGAGTTACCAGAGATCTAACAAAACTTGGTTGCTTCTTCAAACTAGTTAGGGCTTCAGCAACACCTAAAGATTCACCATCATGTGAGCCCTTATCACTCACATTAATTTGCTCATCCTCCCCTTTGGAAGATTCCTCCATTCTACATCTTGTGCTAGCATTTTCCAAAATAACAATCCTCTCACTTAATTGCTTGAGTTCAAGGCCTTGTGTCTGACAATATGTACCAAGTCTGCATTTTGCCTTTGCAAGCTAATGCAGACAGCCGTCAATTCCATTAATGTCATTGGTTTCAATCTGCCCTCCTCTAAAATGGGTATTTGACCTCCCAAGTTAGATTCATCGGGCATGGATGAGGTCTTAAAGATGTTAGGACTGTCTTGGCCTACATCTAAGCCATAACCAATAGTCCCAGCCTCATCCATAGCACCAACCACACTTGTGGTGGTGGTTCTCTCTACTACAGGGTTAGGACCACTAGAGGAGAACACTCCAGTAGTCCTTTGGCGTTTTTGCAACCTATATTGTGGTGGGGTAGAAGATGATGTGGATTGGGTGGATGTGGGATGGTTAAGGGGTGTTTGGGTCTGTGAAGGAAATGTGTCAACGTTAGGATTAGGTGTGTCAATGCCAACATTTAATGTGTCAGCGTTGAAGGGTTCTTGGTTAATTTGCATGTGTTGAGGTGAAGGTAAAGGTTCTGGTATTGGGTCAAGTGGTGGTTGAGGGTCTGGTTGGGGTTGTGCTGCTGCAATAACAGCAAGCATAGTTGGGGTGAGGGGTAAGTCACAGTGAGGGGGTGAGTTCATATTTGTAAAAATAGCTTTCTTTTGCACAAGGATCTCATAAAAGTCATCATGATCCCTTGTGTAGTAATTTTGCACATCAAAAACCATTTGTAAAAATCTGGGATAAGCCAAAGTCATCTTACTCCCTTTGTTTTTACACATGCCATCAAAAATCATTTTAGAATAATTAAACTTTTGCCCACGTGCAATGCACACAATAGCACTAGCAATGGATCTATTAATCTCTTTGTGTGTAGTACACTTGGGACTCAAACATTGTAAGATGACATGTATGAGGTACTTCCAGGCTGGGGGAAACTCCTGTTTATGATATTTGTTTAAAGTTCCCTCATCCGGGAAAGGATAACCCAAAGCCCTTAGTCCTTGTTCTATTTCATGAATGGGAAGGGTGGTTATACCATCTGGATCATCAAGATGCAAAGCCTGGCGAACCAAGGCTTCAGTAACCACCCATGTACGCCCATGAACAATAGATGATAATGTAGTCACATTATTAACTGTTGAGGAACTAACATTGTTCCAAAACTGCTTAATATGTGTGACAGAGATGAGAGGAGCATGAGAAAGAGCATACCTAATTGGGGATGCATTCAAATACGCCACCATTTGTGTGTACTGGGGAAACAGAGCAACATCAGCGTCCAAATATGCTATCATGTTGTGTTGACTCCTGAATCCCAATACCAAATCACTTGGTTTAAATTTTGGTGCGATTGTTGAAAGCTGTTTGTGAATGATTTAGAAAGATGAATTATAGGAGAAAATGGTTAGACAAGAATGATAGGTACCCTGTCTAAAAATAGGAGCCAAATATATAGGAGAGATACATGTATATGATTGGTCAAAAATGAGGCAACTATTTTCAAAATATCATGATGAAAATATTGAAAAGAAAAAAGTTATCTCATGCATTAATTAAAAGTTATCTGCTCCCAAAATTACGGCCCCAAAATTCGTCAAAAATAACAACTGGGTAGGTCCCAATGGGTATCAATGGTAAAAAATAACCCATCAACGCCCAACGACTATATTCTTGTCAACGTTTGCCAAAGCCATGTCAGCGTCTAAATTGGTCATAACAACGCTTGGAAAAATACTTGTCATTGTCCAAAAATAAAAGTAATAAAAAAGAAAAAAGGACCTAAACAAAGTAATTTATCCTAGTGAAGATAACCTATAAGTTGATAATTATAATAGGGCAGCAAGCACTGTCCAGTTAAGCACACTTGCTTATGCAAGATAGACATAACAGTCCTCTAGTGTCCCTTGCTAACCAAAACTCTTAACAACTAAGTTATCTCATAAAATTCCTTGTTACTCCCAGGTAAAACCCATGATAAAATCATTCCCAAGTCTCCCAACAGAACACAACCAATTCTAGGCCAAAAATGTCTTGACAGCATGCATAGTATATCAACTTTGCATGCTACAGTGCCTCATGATTTAGTAAAACTAACTCATACTCACCTGTGGACACAATCTAGAATTGTGATAAGAGTATCATAAGGATACCCAAAAGTCCTAAAGGTTCCTAAAACCTCCCCTTAAACAGTGATACATATGTTGCCCAAAAATATGCATGAACATAAAAATTTATGTCAAGATAGGAATATCAATATTCCAACCATCATCTATAAATAAAAACATGCTCAAATGATCTTCCAAGGATCCATAAGCAACTTTGTATCCAATGGTATAATGCTAACACCACCTACACACTTAGATTAAAAACCACAAAACTAACATTGTTGCTGACAACGTCCCGATAAAACTTGTCAGCGTTAAGGAAACCTTTGTCAACGTTAGAAAAATATATTGCTGACAACATCACAATAACACTTATCAGCGTTAAGGTAATCTTTGTCAGTGTTAGAAAAATATAGTGGAAAATCTAAATTCTCAAAAAGACCAATAACAAAGCATTATCCTGTACATACTTTTACAAAAAGATCCCAAAAGACATATTATGTGAGATTGATCATTCCAATACTTGTTACCAAGTATTAAAACCTTCCAGCATCAAAAGGTTTAGTTAACAAATCAGACATATTTTCTTCTGTGTCAACCCTATCTGGTTGTATTAAACCCTTTTCAAAACAATCTCTTATAAAATGATGTCTAAATTCTATGTGTTTTGTTTTAGAATGATGTACAGGATTCTTAATAATGCATAAAGTGCTGTTAATGTCAACAAATATCTTGGTATGCATAAAATTATACCCATAATCCAACAGCTGGTTCTAAATCCATAAGACTTGTCCATAACAAGCAGCTGCAGCTACATACTCTGCTTCAGTTGTAAAATTGGCCACCACTGTTTGTTTCTTGCATTGCCAAGATATTAACTTAATCCCAAGAAACTGACATCCACCAGTTGTGGATTTTCTATCAAACTTATCACCTCCATAGTCACTGTCTAAATATGAAATAAGCTCCAATGGTGAATCTTTTGGGTACCACAAGCCAAGATCTGGATAATATCTTAGGTACCTAAAGATTCTCTTAACATTATAAAGGTGACATTCTTTGGGAGTCACTTGATGGCGTGCACATGCACACACCTCAAACATGAAGTCAGGTCTTGAGGCTGTGAGATACATCAATGAACCAATCATTGATCTATAGTGTCTGACATCCACCTCTTTTCCATCTCCAACTTTTCCCCAAGGGTGTTCTATATCCATAGGAGTAGTAGCCCTCTTTTCATGTGGAGAAAAGCCAAAATTCTTCAAGATCTCTGCTACATACTTATCCTGAGAGATGAAGATACCATCTTCTTTCTGCTAAACTTGTAACCCTAGAAAGAAGTTCAGCTCCCTCATTGCACTCATCTTGAATTTGTTTGTCATGAGCTTGGAAAAGTCTTCACTCATATTTGGATTGGTGGAGCCAAAGATGATATCATCAACATAAACCTAAACAAGTAAGACATCCTTACCAGCCTTTTTTGTAAATAATGTCTGGTCTATGGTGCCCCTCTTGAATCCATTGTCCACCAAATTGGTGGATAATGTGCCATACCATGCTCTTGGGGCTTGATGAAGTCCATACATAGCCTTCTTGACTCTATACACCTTGTCTGGATTCTCTGGATCTTCAAAACCAGGAGGCTGCATAACATATACCTCCTCAACAATTATTCCATAGAGGAAGGCACTCTTCACATCCATTTGATAGAAAGTGAAGCCCATGCAGGAAGAATAGGCTAGAAATATCCTTATAGCTTCAATCCTTGCAACTGATGCAAAGACCTCCTCATAGTCTATCCCTTCCTCTTGTGTATATCCCTGAGCCACTAAACGTGCTTGTTTCTGACCACAATGCCTCTTTCATCTCTCTTGTTTCTTAGAACCCATCTTGTCCCAATAGGTCTGACATACCTAGGACAATCAACCAGCTCCCAAACATCCTGAATTGCAAATTGGTGAAGCTCATCCTGCATTGCTTCCACCCAACTTGATTCTTTGAGAGCATCAAAAATTTTCTTGGGTTCCTGTTGTGACAGAAAATAGGCAAACAAACATGCTTGAACAAGAGGGGTATCAACCTTCTTGTGTATATTGGCAATAAATCCACCAAGATGCTGATGAGATCTTCTAGTCTGAACAGGAGTCATGACATCCCCAATAATCTGTGAAGGGGGATGATTCTTCATTGTAGAAGTGAGAACTCCTCCCTCAAAAAGTCTGTTGTCTTCAATCTCATTATCCATGTTGCCAATATCTTCTTCAGACTCTCTTCCATCAATAGTTGTATGAACCTCTTCATGTAAATTTGAAGGTTCACATTGTTCAAAATTGGAAGAGAAGATATGCTCAAAAGTGTTGTCAACGCCCGAACCAAGGTTGTCAGCGTTTGATCCATCAACGTCTGAATTGGTGCTGTCAACGTTTGAGCCATCAACGCCTGAATTTGTCCTGTCAGCGCCAGATTTTCCTTTGTCAGCGCCTGAAGGACCATGCATGTTGTTAACTGGTGGTACTTGGGGACCACAATTTTCCTTTCCAGCAGCGCAGCAGTAAAAGAATCTGTCCAAATGGGAATTGTGACATACTCTTGTATGGGAGATGACTTGTCTGCTTGTGATCCAACCTCTTCATTAATCTGTGTACCTGAAACATCAACAACTGGTTCTTCCACAACATTTGAACTTTCCTTCACAATGTCTGGATTAGTAACAGGCATATAATTCAAAGTTCTAGATAGAGGTTCCAAGTCAAACAACCAATTTGGACCACTTGCAGGATCACTAGGTTTACTCTCTAAAAACCTAACATGTACTCTCTCAAGTATACGTTTTTCCTTCTTAAGGTAAACCCTATATCCCTTACTCTACACTGTATAACCCATGAAGTAGCCTTCATTACCTTTAGCACTAAATTTACCTAAGGCATCACTAGTATCAAGTACAACTACATGACAACCAAAAGGTTTAAAAAAACCAATATTAGGTTTCCTTCCCCAAAGTAACTCATAAGGTGTTTTGTTCTGTATCTTGTTGACCAATGCTATATTCTGAACATAACAAGCTGTATTCATAGCCTTAGCCCAAAAAGCTATGGGAAAGTGAGCATCAGCCAACATAGTCCTGGCTGCTTCAATTAGGGTTCTATTCTTTCTCTCAGCAACCCCATTTTGTTGTTGGGTTCTGGCAACACTAAACTGCCTAGTAATCCCTTTCTTGGCACAAAAAACATCTAATAGCTTGTTTCTAAACTCACCACCATTATCACTCCTAAGTATTTTAACTTCATTACCAGTTTTCTTCTCAATCTGAGTAATAAAACAAATTAAAGTATCAGCAGTGTCACTTTTCATAGCTAAAAAGAAAGTCCAAGTAAACCTAGAAAAGTCATATGTGATGACAAAGCAGTATGATTTACCATTCAAACTCTCTATATTAGTTGGACCAAACAGGTCCATATGCAGCAAGTGAAGTGGTTTAGAACTAGAGTGCACCTGTTTAGACTTAAATGAGACCTTATGTTGCTTGCCTTTAAGACATGCAACACAAGAGTGGTCATTGTGGAAATCCTTTTAAGGAAAATCATCAACCAAGCCAAGTCTCACAAGCCTGTTTATATTCTTAAAGTTTATGTGCCCTAGTCTCCTGTGCCATAGATTACTCTCATCAACTGAAGCTTTAGCATAAAAACATGACATATTATTATTCATCCTAATCCCATTATGAATCACATTATAAATGTCTTTATGTCTAGGTGTTCTATAGTCAATATATTTCTCATCTTGGATTTTATAATCCTTGCTTAACACCAAGCATTAAGTATCAGTAAACAGAACTTTATTTTTGTTATCACAAACTTATGATACACTAAAAAGATCGTAATCAAGTTCCTTTACCAGAAATACGTTTTCAAAACGCAAGTTCTTGGGGAGAAGAGTTTCTTTGCCTGTGATAGTTCCATATTCGCCTCCAAAGTAAACCTTATCACCATCCTTAATGGGAGTGAAGTTAGTTAAATAATCTTCCTTCCCTGTCATGTGCCTAGAGCATCCACTGTCCCAATATCCATAATCATTGACCTGTTATTGAATGCCCTGCACATAAAGAAAACATATTAGTTTTCTTTGGTAACCCAAGACTTAGCAGATTGGGATTTATCTGGTTGTTCAACAAGAACAGACTTAGTTCTCATAACAACCCCTTTTTCATCCCTTTTTGGATGAAATACCCAGTTAACCCCAATTGGTTTTGTAATGACCTATGAAATATAATTGAATCTGTTGCAGGTCATAGAAATCCCATTAGAATTAGGGTTTTGATCTTGCTTAGGTCTCCATGTCAAACTAGAAGAAGCTTTAGACCTCTTACCCCGTGGTTGCAAATATTTAGGTCTGACCACGTTTCTGTCAGCGTTGGATTTGGTCTTTTCAACGCTGAGATTACCCTTGTCAGCGTTGAACCTAGGGTTTGCTATAGAAACCCATTGCCTATTAGACCAAGTATAGGTCTTCTGAAATGGTCTTTGTCCATGAGTGTTAGACCTTTTAGAGAAGAATGGGGTTGGTCTAACAACTTATGGACTTTGCTCCACAAAAGTTTTGGGTCTGACAATGTTTGACTTTTTAAGAGCGTTGACCTTGGAAGCGTTGACACACTTATATGCTAAATGTGAGAAGCTACCACAAGTGTAACAGGCTTTTCTAGACACAACTCAAGGTCTAGAAGAGAAGAAACCTGTTCCATTATCACTAACTTCGCTTTTAGGTGACCTAGTATTCCTATACATTTCTGCATACTTAATGCTAGGTTTTCTAACAGTGTTTGAGCCAAGGTCAATAGTCTTGCCAGTGATTGGGTTTGTTACCTTAATAGGGGTAGACTCATTTGGACTTTCACATAACATGCCACCCTTAACAAACAAGGTAGGGTTGGCTTTCTTCCATTCATCCAAATCTGTCAGCTTTTGCCTATATTCTTCAACTGGGGTAAGGACTCTTGGTGGAGGAATAAATTCCCCCTCTTGGAGTTCTGGCAAACCAGTCCAAGATAAGTCCTTTCTTTGGACACCATAGAAGTCCCCAGCTGGTGGTGGAACAACAGTATAGTCTTTCATCCCAATCCCAGTCATCTCCTTAGGATCCCTCTGTTTATTAACACATTCTCCTAGGGTTTGTGAGGCCATATCAAATCTCAGAATTTTAAGGTCAACGTTATCCTTATTCTTGATAGCCTCATCTAACTTAGCCTGTAATTCACCATTGACCATTTCCATGATATTTCCAACATCATTACTAGCATTTAACTCATGTTTTAAGATATTTATTTTATCTTTTAGGTTAAATTCCATTTTCTTATACTCAGAAACTGTCTTCTCAGTTTGAGTGAGAGCAATTTGATAGTTAGACAATTTACATCTCTCAGTACTCACATCACTTAACAATCTTAAAACCTCTTTGTTAAGTTTTTCAGTATTTAAACGACAACCCTTACTACAAAAAGCATCATCGTATACCTCATTATCAGATGAAGAGGAGGAGTGTGCCATGAGAGCATATTGAACATGCTCTTCTTCTTCTATTTCAGAAACCAAAGCTTTATCCTCTTCACCATCCTTAGCCAAATAGCTCCAGTCCCATCCAATATCATCAATTTCATGCACTGCCACCATGGCCTTAGGATCCTGAGCTTTAACAATTTGGCTTGAGGGTTTTCCAGCATCAGATCTTCTTGGAGATCTGCATTCCCTCATGAAGTGCCCCATACGATGACAATTGTAGCACTCAACCTTGGACTTATCAAATCCAGTAGTGTCCTTTGCATTAAAGGTCATCTTCTTCTTAAACCTTCAATTCCACCTGTTTGCTCTTATACTAGCAAGAGTTATGTTCCACTTTATATCCATCTCCTCTAAGTGCTCATCACTTATTTGCTCAAGGTCCTCATTTGTAATCACTGAACCATTGGGAAAAGAAGCAATGTAAGCACACACAGTATCCAGATCCAAACCAGAAGGCTTAACTCTTGGTGAGTCATTTTTGTATGTGTCAGCGTCTGAATATGAGGCGTTGCCAGGACATGATCCAGCGTTGACGCATGATGATCCAGTAACTGGGTGCATGTATGAGTCCTTCTGATCAAATTGACCTTCACTATGTGAGAAGAAGGCCATGTTACTATTGGTAGACTTACTTCCATGCTCCAAAAGAGTTTCATTCTCCAATAGCCTCAGTTTGTTGTAGATATCATCAAAAGTAGAACTTTTGTGAGTGTTATTGGCAAGTATAGATCTTGCCTCAATCTTCCACGCATCACCAAGGCTTTTAAAAAAAGTAGCAATAATGTCAACATCACCAACTTGTGTCCCCATGAAGGACAGCTTGCTTGTAATGTCAAGCAGTCTGCTTCTCACACTACTAAGCTTCTCATTAGGTTGAGCCTTAAAAACAGCATACTCATGCATGAGTTGCTTCTTCTTTTGTTCCTTAGTATCATCATTACCACCATATGCAACTTCAAGAGCTGCCCAAAGGTCTTTTGAAGACTCATAACCTCTGTATTTGTGTTGATTCTCTTGTCCCAAATAGAGTTTCAGAATGTTTAGGGTTTTCATATCAACCCTTTTCTTTGCTATGTCTTCAGCTGACACAGCTCTACCATCATCAGGTTTTTCTTTCTTATCTACTTCTGAACATCCAGCAACAGCTGATCTTGTAGCAATGGCATCAGCAATCTTTTGAGCTTTATTGAATGTGTTTCCATATTCAATAATCTCCCAGAGAGTATAGTCATAGATTCCCAGATATTGCTCAAAGTTGAACTTCCACAGCTCAAAGTTGTTTGCATCAAGCATGGGAATCTCGATGTTTGGTAAAGATGAGGAGGAGGTTACTTCTGGATTTGACATGATGTTTTTAGGGTTTTGTGAAAATTAGGGTTTTGGTGATTTTAGGGTTCTTGTGTTCTTTAAGATCAAAAGTTTCTCAACAAGCTCTGATACCACTTGTTGATCCCAAACTTAGATCGATTAAGCTTGTGTATACGAGATTAGATCAAGTTATACACGTAGAGAAACTTTGTTTATGTATATAGTAATCTAAGTGTTATGCGGAATTAGCACTTAAACAAGAACACACAAAGATGTAAAACAAACTTTCACTTGACTGATAATAACAAACTTGCTTACAATGAAAGTGTTTAACGTATGAAAACTTATTATCAAACATAACCTAAACGTCTTCTTTTATAAACATAAGAAGCCTTGTACAAGAGTCTACGTATCAACTATTCTATATAAAGATAATTATAGAAAATACAATGTTGAACTTATCTTTACTAGAAACAAACTAGAAACATAATACGGGTAGACTATATCTTCCTATCAGTGCTTGTCTTCAATCTATCAACGCTTGACTTCTTCTTGTCAACGCTTGATCTGTCAGCGTTTGTTTTCTTCCTATCAACGTTTGTTTTCCTCTTGTCAGCCCTCAAGTGGACTGGCTACATTTTATTCCCAACAACCAACACCCTTCCTAACATGATAGGAAGGGTATTTATAGTCCCCTTACATGTGGGCTTGTTTATGGACTATATTGTTTGGGTCGGGCTTGAATAAATTCTTAGTACATTGAAAGAGGCCTTTTGAGATAGCCATCAAGCCCGTAATGTCACGACAATTTAACTAACTATTACAACGTTATATTAAAAGTTACAATAAAAACCTATGACCGAACATTCTTGTTTGACTCAACGTTTTTAAGGCTAACAATTTCCCCAATGTGAGGTCATTCCTCTTCAATATTTGGAGATCAATAGAGATTACTAATATCGTCATAAGTGAGTCTTGAACGGGTAATAGTAGTCTCGTTCCTTCATGTTGTGATCTTTGAGCCTTTTGTTGTTGCCTTTCAACTTTGTCTTTAATCTTTAGATCTTCAAATTATCCTTGACTTTTCCTTGCCAACTTGAGATCTTGTGTCTTCTTCTACATGCTCACACTATCCACCATCTTGAAAGCTTGCTAACAATCTCCTTTGAAGAGAGGTCATTCCTCTACATTAATTTATAAGGAAGATTTTGATCATCAGAGTTACGGAAGACTTCTGCTTTCTTGATTGTTGAATATGTCTTTGGGCATGAGTATGTGGTTATTTGAACCCTTGACTTTGCTGAGTACACCATAAATCCATCTTCTCGATACAAAACATAGACGCAGACTGAATGGCTTTGACATTTGTCCTAATTCGGTAGCGTTTTACCTCCGGTTGGTGAAGACCGTTACACGATATTAAATATCGTACCTGTGATAGATAGATTCAATTAAGTATCTCCTTGACAGGATTTCACGGTAGTACTAGCCGTTCTCTTTACTCGACCGTCTCAAAGCAAGAATGCGAACATAAAGAGTGAATTAATTGGATAAATATCCGCTTGATTAAAGTCGTCAATTCAAATTCCTGGAACAAGTTTGATTCATTAAAGAATCTTACCATTGTTGCTTTTTCTAATTGACACAAGCTTGATTCATAAAGAATCTCGCAAGTCACCTACTGCAGTGCTATTTGAGGTTGACACTGGAAGGATTTCTATTCGTCACTATGAATACTAATGAGTATCACTTTGAATGTTCTGACAAGACCATAAAGATATTGCGTAGAAACCTGAAACGAGTTTGAATCGATTAAGAATCAAACCACTGTTTCTTTTCAGTTTTGCACATGTTTAATTCGTAAAGAATCTTACATATAACCTACCACAATGCTGTTTGATGTTAACACTAGAAGGATTTCCACTCATATTGTGAATACTTAATAGTATCACTCTGAGTGTTCTAGCAATATCACAAGGATATAGCGTAGGACTCTCTTGTTTGTCATCCGTGTGTCCTAACGAGATTTAATTTATCTCTTGCCTCTAAACTCGATTTGTGCACTTTTAGTGGTCGGAGACTAGAGCAGATGCCACCTATTCAATATCAACTATCTCGGAGTGAGAAAGTTAATAGAAGTCGTGTTGATCTCCGTGACAATAAGCCAAACTATTTTTAAGAGAAGCTTGAGTCAACTGGGGAGGGGTTTTGCATTACATCACTGGTCCATGATGCGTTGTCTTCATGATGTGTTGACCCGGTTTTTGCCTAAGTTGTATGGAGGGCTAATTTCTTTCCACCCTTTATCCTTAGATTTCTTTTTCATTCTTCAACCCCTTCAATTCTTACCAAGACGTCATTACTAGCACCTTGTTGTGATTGTTCTGGTGCTAGCTTAAGTACTTAGTCGGCATTCAGCTACGTTCACATTCTACTCCATCTTTCCTAAGGACTTCTAATACTCTATTGGATTGTCCTTGGGAATATCCTTCCGGTTCTAGTTGGATCATAGGATTTAAACCTAACTACCCTTTTGACACCAATAACGTCGTGGATTAAAGATGTTGTGGGTATTTGATCGTAGCCATAAGTGCTTGAGTCTTTAGATCACATTTTAATCACATTTTCTCCCCTGTCTCTAATATATAAAATCGTTTGATATTAGAGATACCAAATTTGATTAAAATATATTGTGAAAAATAGTCTTGAAAACTTTCAGGAGAAAAATGCGTCAAACTTAGCATGAATTTGGAAAGATCCCCCTCAAAAATTGATCCGATTGAATTGTCATTATGAGGATATGATCCACATTAGACTTTTGAGGATAGGAGTTGTTGAACACATAATTTTTGAAATATTTTGAATATCATTGAAAAATTCTTGAAAAAATTGTGTTCAACGCCTTTTGAAAAATCCATTCTTTTTGGCGAAGTGGTTTTTCTAAAGCATAAATGTAAAACCTCTGATTTTACCTTATTGACCTTGTCAACTGTTGTACTATTTATTTTTGGAAATTATGTAATTTCACTTTTATATGACTTATTATTTATCATATACCTTTTGTCATACTACCTTTTATATTTATTTTACATTTATATGAACTCTTAGTCATTTATTGACTACTCTGTCAACTGACTGGGCACTTGATTTAATAATAGACTCATCACCTTAGTACATATTTTGAGATAAACTGTAACCTTACTTAATTTATTTATTAAGTACTTGGATTTATTTCATATGTACATATTTACATGTATTACCTAAAAGGAATAAACACCTAACACTTTAAAACAATGTACATTATTTTACATTGTCATTTATTTGCCTTATTTAAGTAAAATAATTATAGTGATGTATTTAATATACACTTTCACTAAATTACCTAAAAGCTTCAACAAAAATACCTACAACTCAACAAATACATACAATAATATACAAAGGCTATTATTCTCATACAACACTTGGCAAAATTTACCAAAAACCTTCCCACATGCATAATATAGACGTGTACATGTATACATGTCTACACTATCATCATTTTTAGCTAACCTACTAGTAATCATACTTACTTCACTAATACCCTATACTAAGCCATACTTTACTTACACAACTACATGCATAACCATGATTTACTTATAAAACCACTTACACACACGATGTCACATCCACATTACTATACAATGTCATTTTTTGTCCCCTTTGACCTTTGTGAAACACACTGATGCAAACCAAAATGGGAAGGAAGGAAAGTTGCTAGTTTTGAGCATGTGTGTAAATAACAAGTGTATCCAACAAAGATCTAAGTATATCTTGTGAGATACTAGGTACATGGTACAAGGATATCATTTGGTTCACTCTCTTTCCTTGTTCTTAAGCCGAAACACACGCAACCCACAACACAAAACATTTGCAAATCTCACTTCATCTATCTCTCTCTCAACCTACGGCTCAAACCCACTTTCCACCATTTTTGAACCTTCAAGCTTATTTACTACTCCTATACTATATATCCTACAATATAAAGGTTAATCATTAGCTCATCCTACAAGAACCTTGATCATTGAAGCAACAAAGAAGCCATAGAAGCCCTACTTGAAGCCACAGCTTGTTTAAGGTCACCAAGACCTCCATTGTTGAAAGCTTGTCACTTGTTCTTACTCATTCTCGTATCACTCCTAAACCTATCTAAACAAGTAAGTCCAAGCTAAAACCTATCTTTCTAATACATTTACTTTCATACATATTAACATACACATGGTTATTCTTGGTAAAAGTTAATATTGGAACAAGTATATGAAACCCTAAAACCTATAATAACCCACGGCTTGATTTTTAATATGGCATAAAATGATGTAAAAACTTGTCAACCATGAAGAACATGTCACCATAATATTGTTAAACTTGAAAAACCATGAAAACCCAAACATGCATGATTTTTGGACGTGGGGTTTATGCTCATTTTTCCATTTTGGGTAATCTTGTAATGTTTAGATATAACTAGAAACACTAGATTTATGTTTTTAGGTGCCTTAAAATGATAAGTTCACTATTATGCTTTATAAGGTTTAGTTTTAAGCTCACTATAATAAGTTTCCTAAATAAATATTCATTATCACTAAATAAAATGTTTTATAAAAACTTTTAGTGTCAAAATATAACTTTATAAAGTTTCATGTGGAAAGTATAGATCTATAAGTGTTTTGGACTAAAATAACAAATCTAAGAAGTTTTGGATTAAAATAAGAGATCTACTAAATTTTGGATTAAAAATAGCAAATAAAATACTTTCGGGTTGGATTTGTAATTTTACAAAGTATAGGGATCTAAATAAACAAGTGTAGAAACTTATTTTCCAAAAATATAAACATTTGGACCACATATATTGTCGTGAGTTAAGGGTATGTTTTGAACATTATCCGAAACTTAAAGGTGATAAAAAGGACTTAAATAGAATTAATAAGGTGTTAGGGTAAATTGTGTAAACTTTAGAAAACCTAGGGATCACTTTGGTCATTTGCCGAAACTTAATATGAGCCCTAGGGACCATTTATGCCAAGTTAACAAACTTATTCAAGCCCTAAGTAACCCTAGGGACTAATTGTGACATAAGCCGAAAGATATACAAGCCCTAGGGGGCATTTGTGTAACTTGATATTAAACTTAATTCTAGCCGAAGGTTGGAGGACTAAAACTGCCAACTTGTGAAACTTTAATAAGCCCTAATTTAATCCGAATACTTTAGGGATTATTTTTGCCATTTAATGAAACTTAAACAAGCCCTAGTTACACGTGTAAATAGGGAGGGACCAAAATTGTAATTACTTGAAAGATTTAGAAACCCTAGGGGTATAAAAGTAATTTAACCACGGGTAATTATTTAAATAAAAGGACTAAAACGTAAATCATACAAAGTATAACGAACCCTAAGATTCTATATATTTATACCCGTTATTTAAAACGTAAAACTTAAATAAACGTAACAATTGTTATTTTTCCAAACTTATAATTTAATAATTATAAACACTACGTAAACGTGGAATTTAATAAAAATGTTATACGTTTTATAAACCTTATTTATATATTAAATATAAATTAAAAATGATTAAATTATAAAATAAATATATTAATTATATTTATTTTCTATTACTTTAAATATATATATATAAAACTACCTTTTATAAATATTTAAAGTGTTCTATAAACGACATAAGTACAAAATATTAATTAAATAGATTAATTAATTTAACCTTATTATTTATTTTATACTTAAAATAAATACTATTAGAACTTGTACAACGATGAACTAAAATACAAGGATCGTAATAAAATGCTTAAAACGAGTATAAGCATGCACAGATTTATTCTGAAACTTTTATGCATTATGTTATGCATTTACTGAGACCTTGTCATTATTTAGGTCGTTGATTGTATCGTGAGCATCCTTATCAGACTTATCTACTGACTTATTGCTGTACTACTGAGGTTGGTTCATGGCCCCACTTTATATATTGAAAAACTTTTAAACCTTTTAATGGGGAAGAAAACATGCAACATATTTTATTTTATGGACATGATTGAACTGCGAAACCATTGATTACATTGCCTATTGTAGATAAACCCGCATGACCCGTACATCTGAAACTGTTAGAATTATTGAATTACATGAATGTTATAAATAGATCTATTTGGGATTGACCGTCCCCATCTGGGTGAGTCATGCTCACTGTGCCTAGGCCAGGACAACAGATGTTTCACATGTCAGCACTTATTATTTTTATGGGTACCTTTTTATAAGGCGAAGGGTCCTTATTTGTTAAGGACTTAACTGTCAAGTCTAAGTTTCAGGCAATATGGGAATGTAATTACTTTTAAGTATTGATGCTTTGTGCATTACTACTTCAGTGAATATTTATTGTCCAAACTTATTTTATTAAACCTGTGAATTCACCAACTTTATGTTGACTCTCTAAGCATGTTTTCTCAGGAAACTGAAGCAGGTATTGGTGTGCATAGAGTCAAGCATCATGATAGGCTACATTTATAGAGCTCATCTGGGGTTTTTTAAACTGGAGAATAATTCAAACCACTGAACAATGTTAAAGACTATTTTAATACTATTTGCACTTTCAATCATGTAATAAATGTAAGGATAAATTTTTTTTATCTGTTGCTCTATATTCTGTCTTCTGTTGATCCAACTACGTGACATCCAAATATTATTTCCGCTGCATTTGGCTCAATTTGGGGGTGTCACAAAATGGTATCAGAGCGATAGTTATAGAGAATCAGAAAAAAATTAAAATAAATATAAAAATAAATTTTTTATATTATCTGGACTATAATTGCTTTAAAAACCTTCTGGGATTTTCGGGACTAGAATAGTTAAGCATATAGACTTTAGAGCATACATCGATTGTGTGATTGCATGTGCATTGATTATTAACATCCGGTTGATTAATCTTATAAGTATTAACGTAACCTTTAGCATGGCGAGTGTTAAACGACACTATTATATAATTTTAAATCATATTTCCCAAAACTTTTAACTTGAGTAAGTTTATACTTATGTCAGTTAAAACTATATTACTTTCAGATTTACCATGACATCACCTACCGATACACCTGCTGCCGTATCCTCGACGACCGTCTTATGTGGAAGGTTATCTGCCAGTGACTCTAGCGATAGTCACGCTTCTGTCGACGCCGCATCTATTGAGGCACTTATCTCCACTCCACCTATTTCCCCCGCTGGGGAAGAGGTCCAGCCTCCTGCTGCTATACCACCTGTACCACTTGTGACTTCTCTACGGGAGCATGCACCCGAGTCTCTGCCACCTCGTAAGAGGAGGTACGAGGCACCTCTCGATTCCACTTTTGAGATCGGTGAGGGTTCCCGGGCCAGACATGCTGACCCTGTTCAGGCCCAGATCATGGCACTGGCCGCACGCCAGGCCCAGGATGTAGTAGATATTCTTGCTCTGTTATCGTCCGGACAGATAGAGCGCGCTGTTCTACAGCAGCGCCAGGAACTTCTATCTTGGATTGTGAGTGCAGAGGTGCACGCTACACGAGGGCGTGGTCGACTACTTATCATTCTCTACAGTGGTTGTTGGATGAGAATGAGTTCCTCCGTGAGCAGATCTACCTGCTCCAGAGCCAGCAGACGGATACTCATACTGCCCTCTTGACCATGGAGGAGACTCTTGCTATTTTCTTCGACCTCCAGGAGGTCCGTCATCAGGGGTTGACGTCAGAGACCGCTCATCTCCGGGGAGTTCAGCAGACTCTCAGAGACCAGTTCCTCGAGGCACTCCGACTGCTCAAGGAGACCAGGACTGCCATGACCGCGATGCAGGTTGCCATGCAGGCACCAGCTGTCTCATCACCGCCCGTGGCACTAGCCGCATCCGAGGATTCCGTTAGGCACCAGTAGATTAGATTTACTAGATGTTTTGTACATCATGATAAGCTATTAGGGTTGCATCCCGGCTATCATGATATAGGATCTCATGTATTTGTACTTTTCTTTAGTCAGTTGTATCTTTGTACTGTACTATTTAGATTAGGGATTCGTAGATGATGTACTTTAGATTTCCTGTACCACCATTCCAGACAGGCGGACTGTGCTCTGTCTTGGATCAGGTTGTGCATTTTGTACTGTATTCCTATTCTAGACTTATGGCATGTACTCATTAGCTTTTGTTATATCCTGTACTGTATTATATTATGAACTTTAAACAGGTTATCCAATTTGTTGCAAAGTCTATGCATGAAATTTTTTCGTGTAATTATATAAAACTGTGCTAACACGTTGAACTAATGATTTGATTTTTGTGTATAATAATAGAAAAATGGTAATCACTAGAACGAACCCCAAAAATGCCGACACTACCCAAAACGTCACTGCTGCCCAACTAAGGGAAATGATTGATCAAGGCATCGCATCTGCGATGGCTGCCAGCAGAAACGTAGATGATAGTCAAAACTCCAACAACCGCCGGAATAATCAGACCACCAGGGGTTGCTCTTACCCCGACTTCTTGAAATGTAAGCCTTCCTACTACAAGGGCAAAGAATGATTGGTGGAACTGATGCAGTGGTTTGAGATGTTGGAAACGGTATTTCGCATCAGTGACTGTGCAGAAGAGAACAAAGTGAAGTTTTCCACCTACAACCTACTTGAGAGTGCTCTTACTTGGTGGAACTCTGTAGTTGCTAATATTGGACAGGATGCTGCCTATGCTCTCAACTGGACTGAGCTGAAGGAGAGAATGACAAAGAAGTATTGTCCAAGGGGAGAAATGAAGAAACTGGAGATCGAATTATGGGATCTCAGATGCAGGAACAATGACATTACTGCGTACAACCAAAGGTTCCAAGAGTTGACCCTAATGTGCACCAGAATGTTTGTAGAGGAGGAAGATAAGATTGAGAAGTATATGGGTGGACTCCCAGACGCCATTCACGACAGTGTGCTCGCATCTCGACCTACTACCGTCGAGAATGCCATTGAGTTCGCTACTGAGTTGATAAACAAAAGAGTCCGTACCATATCCGAGAGGCGGACTGAGAACAAGCGAAAGGCAGACGAGTATTTCCGCAGTCAACACCAGCAGCATCCTAAGAAGCAGAATGCTGGGCAAATTTACAATCTTACCTCTGCAGGAGCTAACTCGTACGTGGGCACCAAACCTTTGTGCTCAAAGTGAAACTATCATCATACTGTTGATAGCCCATGCCAGACCTGCTACAGATGTGGACAAGTGGGTTATTTTGCTAAAACCTGTCGAGTTAATGCTATCACTCAAGCCCGACCCACTCAAAACACTGGGAACTACAACAACAGGGGCGGATACAATGCCCGCGGGAACGGGAATTGATAGCAGGGGAACCACAACGCTATTGGAGGAAACAACAATGGACCCAAGAAGGGAATTGTGTGCTATGAGTGTGGAGCACCAGGAAACGTGAGACCAAGTTGCCCTAAGCGGGCCAACCAGAACAAGAGCAGTGGAGGAGCTTCATCCAGAGTGTACATGGTCGGCAATGCAAAAGCCAACCCTAATTCGAATGTCGTTACTGGTATGTTTCTATTGAACAATCGTTATGCATCTGTTTTGTTTGATACTGGAGCAGACCGAAGTTTTATATCCACTGAATTTAACCAAGTACTAGAAGTTATTCCTACAAGCTTAGAACACCGTTACTCCGTAGAATTAGCTGACGGTAAAACCGTAGATGCTGACACTATCATTAGAGGTTGTACCTTAAATCTTTCCAAGCGTCCGTTCAACATCGACCTTATTCCCGTAAACCTTGGTAGTTTTGATGTTATTATTGGCATGGACTGGTTAGCGAGATACCGCGCAGTCATTGTTTGTGACGAAAAGCTAGACCGTATTCCATGGGGAAACGAAACTCTAATCATTCGAGGCGACGGTAACACTGACCTCGCTGACACTAGACTTAGTGTTATATCTTGTACCAAAGCTCTAAAATATTTGTTAAGAGGATGTCCTATCTTCTTGGCCCATATTTCTCGAACAGATGAAGAAGTCAAGCCCGAGAAGAAGCAAATCAAGGACGTACCCATCGTTCGAGATTTTCCAAAAGTCTTTCCTAATGAGTTGCCAGGCTAACCACCGACCCGACAAGTGGAATTTCAAATTGATTTGGTTCCCGGAGCTGCACCTGTAGCTAAAGCTCCATACCGGTTGGAACCATCAGAGATGAAAGAACTAGCTGAACAACTTCAAGAACTATCTGACAAAGGATTCATTTGACCCAGTTCCTCACCATGGGGAGCTCCTGTGTTATTTGTCAAAAAGAAAGATGGTTCTTTTCGAATGTGCATCGATTACAGAGAGCTTAATAAGTTAACTATAAAGAATCGCTATCCGCTTCCTCGCATTGACGACCTATTTGACCAACTGCAAGGGTCAAGTGTGTATTCCAAGATTGACTTGAGATCTGGATACCATCAGCTACGAGTCAGGGAGGAAGATATTCCAAAAACAGCTTTTAGAACCCGTTACGGTCATTACGAATTCCAGGTTATGCCATTTGGGTTCACCAATGCACCATCTATTTTCATGGACCTTATGAACCGTGTGTGCAGACCCTACTTGGATAAATTCGTGATAGTCTTCATTGACGACATACTCATTTATTCCAGGAACAAACAATAACATGGGGAACATCTTGCACAAGTACTAAAGGTACTCAAGGAGGAGCAACTCTATGCTAAGTTCTCCAAATGTGAATTCTGGATTCCTAGAGTGCAATTCCTTGGTCATCTCATCGATTGTGACGATATTCACGTGGATCCAGCAAAGGTCGAATCTGTCAAGGATTGGGTGTCTCCAAAATCACCGACGGAGATCCGCTAATTTCTAGGCCTTGCCAGGTACTACCACAGATTCATTGAAGATTTTTCCAAAATAGCCAAACCGATGACCAAACTCACACAGAAGGGAATAAAGTTCGATTGGGGAGAGAAGGAAGAATCAGCTTTCCAACTGATCAAGCAGAAGTTATGCAGTGCACCCATACTGGCCTTGCCTGAGGCCAACGATGATTTCGTTGTATACTGTGATGCCTCACACAAGGGCTTATGTGCAGTATTGATGCAGAGGATGAAGGTGATTGCCTACGCTTCAAGACAACTGAAGAAGAATGAGAAGAATTACACCACTCACGATCTAAAACTTGGATCCGTAGTTTTTGCTCTCAAAATCTGGATACATTACCTATACGGAACAAAGTTCACAATGCATACCAACCATAAAAGTTTGCAACACATATTGGATCAGAAGGAGCTGAACATGAGACAACGCCGTTGGATTGAGTTGTCGAGTGACTACGACTGCGAGATCAAATACCACCCTGGTAAAGCAAACGTGGTTGCTGATGCTTTAAGTCGTAAGGAAACGAACCCTCCTATGAGAGTTCGGGCATTAGTTATGACAATCAGTTTGGATCTACCCAAACAGATTTTGGAAGCTCAGACTCAAGCCCAATTACCTGAAAACCTCGTGAAGGAAGATGTCGGGGGAATGCTCAGAACCGATCTTAGCAAGGAGAAGCTAGAACCTAGAGAAGACGGACCCCTATTCCTTCACGGACGAAGTTGGTAACCTTGCTATGGAAATTTGAGGAACGTGATCATGCATGAATCTCATAATTCTAAATATTTTATACATCCCGGATCTAAAAAGATGAATCAGGATATGAAGAACTTATATTGGTGGCCAAATATGAAAGCCAACATTGCCACCTACGTTCAGAAATGTTTGACCTGTGCTCGTGTCAAGACTGAACACCAGAGACCATCGGGTTTACTTGTTCAACCCAAGATACCGAAATGGAAGTGGGACAACATCACCATGGACTTTGTCACCAAACTACCAAAGTCATCTCACGGTTACGATACTATCTGGGTAATCATAGATCGACTCACCAAGTCCGCTCATTTCCTGCCAATTAGGGAGAACGAATCCCTTGCAAGACTAGCAAAGATGTACCTGAAGGAGATTGTGACCAAACATGAAATACCAGTATCGATAATCTGTGATCAAGATGGTAGGTTCACGTCAAACTTTTGGAAGGCTTTCCAACGAGCCTTAGGTACCAATTTGGATATGAGCACTGCTTATCATCCGCAGACTGATGGTCAAAGTGAACGAACCATCCAGACTCTAGAGGACATGCTACAATCATGTGTGATTGATTTTGTAAATGGATGGTTTGACCACATTCCTTTAGTAGAATTCTCCGACAACAACAGTAATCATGCCAGTATCAAGGTTGCCCGTTTCGAAGCACTGTACGGTCGCAAGTGTCGTTCACCGATGTGCTGGGTAGAAGTAGGTGAATTTCAGCTCACTGGACCAGAATTAATCCAGGATACTACAGACAAGATCGTCCTTATTAAGCAAAGAATTCAAGCTGCTCGTGATCGACAAAAGAGCTACGCGGACCTGAAACGCAAACCTATGCAATTTGAAGTAGGTGACTGTGTTATGCTCAATGTATCACCTTGGAAGGGTGTTGTATGCTTTGGCAAACGTGGAAAACTGAATCCACGTTATGTTGGCCCTTTCAAAGTAATAGCCAGGATCGAGGAAGTAGGTTATCGTTTAGAGTTGCCCCAACAACTGAGTCGGGTTCACTCTACCTTTCATGTGTCTAATCTGAAGAAGTGCTATGCTGAGGAACCACTGGCTATGCCATTAGAGGGAGTTCAATTTGACGACAAACTCCAGTTCATAGAATAACCAATGGAAATCATGGAGAGGACAATTAAGAAATTGAAACGCAGTCGCATTCCGTTGGTCAAAGTACGTTGGAACTCTAGGAGAGGCCCTGAGTTCACTTGGGAACGAGAAGACTCATTCAAGACCAAGTACCCACACTTGTTCACCTGACCAATAACTTCATCTTAAGCTTTGAGGACAAAGCTAAAATAACGGGATGGTGCTGTAAAACCTCTGATTTTACCTTATTGACCTTGTCAACTGTTGTACTATTTATTTTTGGAATTTATGTAATTTCACTTTTATATGACTTATTATTTATCATATACCTTTTGTCATACTACCTTTCATATTTATTTTACATTTATATGAACTCTTAGTCATTTATTGACTACTCTGGCAACTGACTAGGCACTTACTTACTTAATTTATTTATCAAGTACTTGGATTTATTTTATATGTACATATTTACATATATTACCTAAAAGGAATAAACACCTAACACTTTAAAACAATGTACATTATTTTACATTGTCATTTATTTGCCTTATTTAAGTAAAATAATTATAGTGATGTATTTAATATACACTTTCACTAAATTACCTAAAAGCTTCAACAAAAATACCTACAACTCAACAAATACATACAATAATATACAAATGCTATTATTCTCATACAACACTTGGCAAAATTTACCAAAAACCTTCCCACATGCATAATATAGACGTGTACATGTATACATGTCTACACTATCATCAATGTTAGCTAACCTACTAGTAATCATACTTACTCCATTAATACCCTATACTAAGCCATACTTTACATACACAACTACATGCATAACCATGCTTTACTTACAAAACCACTTACACAAACAATGTCACATGCACATTACTATAAAATGTCATTTTTTGTCTCCCTTTGACCTTTGTGAAACACACGGATGCAAACCGAAATGGGAAGGAAGGAAAGTTGCTAGTTTTGAGCATGTGTGTAAATAACAAGTGTATACAACAAAGATCTAAGTATATCTTATGAGATACTAGGTACATGGTACAAGGATATCATATGATTCACTCTCTTTCCTTGTTCTTAAGCCGAAACACACACAACCCACAACACAAAACATTTGCAAATCTCACTTCATCTATCTCTCTCTCAACCTACGGCTCAAACCCACTTTCCACCATTTTTGAACCTTCAAGCTTATTTACTACTCCTTGATCATTGAAGTAACAAAGAAGCCATAGAAGCCCTACTTGAAGCCACGACTTGTTTAAGGTCACCAAGACCTCCATTGTTGAAAGCTTGTCACTTGTTCTTACTCATTCTCCTATCACTCCTAAACCTATCTAAACAAGTAAGTCCAAGCTAAAACCTATCTTTCTAATACATTTACTTTCATACATATTAACATACACATGGTTATTCTTGGTAAAAGTTAATATTGAAACAAGTATATGGAACCATAAAACCTATAATAACCTACGGCTTGATTTTTAATATGGCGTAAAATGATGTAAAAACTTGTCAACCATGAAGAACATGTCACCATAATCTTGTTAAACTTGAAAAACCATGAAAACCCTAATTCAGATGGGATTTCTATGACATGCAACAGATTTCATTATCTTTCAAAGGTCATTACTTGTCTTAGACCAAGTAACAGTAGATATTTACAGCCTAAGGGAAAGGGGTCTAAAGCTTCATCCAGTTTGACTTGGAGACCTAAACAAGACCAAAACCCTAATTCAGATGGGATTTCTATGACCTGCAACAGATTTCATTATCTTTCAAAGGTCATTACTAAAACAATTGGGGTAAATTAGGTGTTTAGGCTACAAAGGGATGAACAAGGGGTTGTTATAAGGACTAAATATGTTCTTGTTGAAAAACCACATGAATCCAAGTTTGCTCAGGCTTGGGTTCCCAGAGAAAACTAATTTTTTTTCTTTATGTGCAGGGCATTCAAAAGCAGGTCAATGAGAATGGATATTGGGACAGTGGATGCTCTAGACACATGACACGGAAGGAAGATTTTTTTTTAGATTTTACCCCCATTAAGAATGGTGACAAAGTGTACTTTGGAGGAGGATATGGAACAATATCATGCAAAGGCACTCTTATCACCAACAATTTACGTTTTAAAAATGTTTTTCTGGTAAAAGAACTTGACTATAACTTGTTTAGTGTGTCACAAGTTTGTGATAACAAAAATAAAGTTCTTTTCACTAATACTGGATGCTTAGTGTTAAGTAAAGATTTTAAGATGCCTGATGAGAAGTTTATAGAATATAGAACACCTAGGCATAAGGACATTTATAATGTTAATCTAAATGAGATTAAATGAACAAAAATCTGTCATGTCTTTATGCTAAAGCTTCAATAGATGAGAGTAATTTATGGCACAGAAGGTTAGGGCACATTAATTTTAAGAATATTAATAGACTTGTGAGACATGATCTAGTTGATGGTCTGCCTACAAAAGCTTTCCACAATGATCACTCATGTGTTGCATGTCTTAAAGGAAAACATCACAAAGTCTCCTTTAAGTCTAAGATTGTGCATTCCAGTTCTAAACCACTTCACTTGCTACATATGGACTTATTTGGCCCAACTAATATAGAAAGTTTAAATTGTAAATCTTACTGTTTTGTTATAACTGATGATTTTTTTAGATTTACTTGTACTTTCTTTTTGGCCTTTAAAAGTGATATTGCCACAGTTTTGATTAACTTTATTACCCAAATTAAAAAGAAAACGGGTAATGAGGTTAAAATTTTTAGAAGTGATAACGGTGGTGAGTTTAGAAATAAACTGTTAGATACCTTATGTGTTTATAAAGGGATTACTAGGGAGTTTAGCATAGCTAGAACTCCACAACAGAATGGTGTGGCTGAAAGAAAGAATTGAACACTCATAGAAGCAACTAGGACAATGTTGGCTGATGCTAAGTTTTCCATTGCTTTTTGGGCTGAGGCTGTGAAAACAGCCTCCTATGTTCAAATTAGAGCCTTTGTCAACAAAATCCACAATAAGACACCTAATGAACTATTTTGGAATAGGAAACCCAATATAGGGTTTCTTAAACCCTTTGGATGTCATGTAGTGATACTTGATACTAGTGATGCCTTAGGTAAGGTTAATGCAAAAGGTGATGAAGGCTACTTTGTGGGTTATTCAATGTAGAGCAAAGGGTATAGGGTTTACAATAAGAAAGAAAAACGCATTCTTGAAAATGTACATCTTAAGTTTTTAGAGAGTAAACCTAGTGATCTTAAGAGTGGACCAGACTGGTTCTTTGATTTGGAACCATTATCTAGGATGTTGAATTATATGCCTGTCACTAATCTATACATTGTGAAGAGGGATTCAAATGTTGTGGAAGCACCTATTGTTGAAATTTTAGGTAAACAGGTTGCTAAGGAAGAAGGATCACATGCAGTCATGTCAGGCCCCATACTTGAGTATGTTACCCTTCCTATATGGACTAATGGGTTTGTGCAAGCATCTACTACTGCTGAAAAGGAGGAAGAAGTGCCACAAGAAAAGCAAGTTGATAAAAACATGCATGCATCTTCAAGCGCTAAGAAGGCCAATTCAGACGCTGACAGCTCAAACGCTGACAGCTCAGACACTGACAACCTGTTTGGACATTTATTCTCTTCACATAGTTTTGAACATGGTGAACCTTCCATACTCAATCAAGAGGTTCATTCAAGTGAGGATGGGAGTGGAAATGAAGATGATATTGGAAACATGGAATCTGATATAGAAGATAACACACTATTTGGAGGAGGAATACTTACAAAGGTGGCTAAAAATCATCCTCCTTCCCAAATAATTGGTGATGTTCAGACTCCTGTTCAGACAATGAGGTCTCATCAAGTTCAAGGTGGTTTCATTGCCAATATACATAAGAAGATTTTTGATGCTCTTAAAGAACCAAGCTGGGTGGAAGCAATGCAGGATGAGCTTCACCAGTTTGCCATTCAAGATTTATGAGAGCTAGTGGATTGTCGAAGGTATGTTAGACCTATTGGGACACGATGGGTTCTAAGAAACAAGAAGGATGAAAGAGGGATTGTGGTCAGAAACAAGGCATGTTTAGTTGCTCAAGGATACACACAAGAAGAAGGAATAGACTATGAAGAGGTTTTTTCACCTGTTGTAAGGATTGAAGCAATAAGGATTTTCCTTGCCTATGCTTCTTGCATGAGTTTCACAGTTTATCAAATGGATGAAAAAAGTACTTTCTTATATGGCACAATTGAGGAGGAAGTATATGTGATGCAACCTCCTGGTTTTGAAGATTCAGAGCATCCAAACAAGGTGTATAGAGTCAAGAAAGCAATGTATGGACTTCATCAAGCTCCAAGAGCATGGTATGGTACATTGTCCACCTATCGGGTGGAAAATGGGTTTAAGAGGGGCACCATAGACCAGACCTTATTTACTAAGAAGATTGGTAAATATTTTTTTCTTGTTCAGATCTATGTGGAAGACATTATCTTTGGTTCATCAAATCCAAAGATGAGTGAACACTTTTCCAAGCTCATGACAAACAAATTCAAGATGAGTGCAATGGGAGAGATGAACTTCTTTCTAGGTTTACACGTTCAACAGAAAAAAGATGGTATCTTTATCTCTCAAGACAAGTGTGTAACAGAGATCTTGAAGAAGTGTGGTTTTTCCCCACATGAAAAACGGGCTAGCACACCCATGGATACGGAACACCCTTGGGGAAAGACTGGAGATGGAAAAGATGTGGATGTCAGGCATTATAGATCAATGATTGGCTCATTGATGTATCTTACAGCCTCTAGACCTGACATCATGTTTGATGTGTGTTCATGTGCACGACATTAAGTGACTCCCAAAGAGTGCCATCTTCATGTTCTCAAAAGGATCTTTAAATACCTTAGGTGCTATCCCACCTTAGGATTATGTTATCCTAAAGATATTCCATTAGAGCTTATTGGCTATTTAGACATGACTATGGAGGTAATAAGTTTCATAGAAAATCCACAATTGGTGGATGCCAATTTCTTAGGAGTAGATTGATATCTTGGCAATGCAAGTAACAAACAGTGGTGGCAAACTCTACAACTGAAGCAAAATATGTTGGAGCAGCTGCTTGTTGTGGACAAGTTCTATGGATTCAAAACCAACTGTTGGATTATGGGTATAATTTTATGCATACCAAGATATTTGTAGATAATAACAGTATATTATGCATTATTAAGAATCTTGTACATCATTCTAAAACAAAACACATAGAAATTAGGCATCATTTTATAAGAGATTGTTTTGAAAAAGGTTTAATACATCCAGAAAGGGTAGACACAGAAGAAAATATGGCTAATCTTTTAACTAAACCTTTTGATGTTGGGAGGTTTCAATACTTGGTAACAAGTATTGGAATGATCAATCTCACCTAAATGTGTTTTTGAAATAATTGTATAGTTTGTACAGGACGTGTACTGTTATTAGTCTTTGTACAAGATTAGGTTTTCCACTTTATTTTTCTAACGCTGACAAAGGTTATTTGAATGCTGACAAGTGTTAAAATGACTGGTGACAACAATATGTTAGTTTTGTGGTTTTTTGATCTAATCATGCAGGCATTATGAGCATTGTACAAATGGATACAGAGTTGCTTATGGATCTTTGGATCTTACAAAGAATGTGTTAAAGTTTATGTATGATGGTTGGAATGTTTACATTCGTATCTTGACATAAATTTTTGTCACATACTTTTTCTTTTGCAACTTTGTATTTCATGGTTTAAGGGAGGTTTAGAAACCTTTAAGATTTTGGGTATTCTTAGAATTCTCTTATCATAATTCTAGATTATTTCCACTGATGAGTACGATTTAGTTTTCTAATTCGTGAGGCACTGTAGCATGCAAAGTTGATATACTGTGCACGTTGCCAAGACTTTTTGGCCTAGAATTGAGTATGGTCGGTTGGGAGCCTTGGGAACGTTTTTATTAGGCTTACCTGGGAAGTTACAAAGGGTTTATATGAGGTAAATTCATTGTTAAGAACTTTGGTTAGCAAGGGACACTTGAGGACAATTATGTCTATCTTGTTTAAGCAAGTGTGCGTGATTGGACAATGCTTGCCACCCTATAGTCATTTTTAGTCTAAGAGTTATCTTCCCTAGGGTAAACTTCTTTGTTAAGGTCCTTTTTATTTTTTTAATTATTTTTATTTTTGGACACTGACATGTTTTCTTTCCAAACGCTGATAAAACCAATTTAAACGCTGACATGGCAAATTTTCGACGCTGACAAGAATATAGCCGTTAGACGCTGATGTTTATTTTTTGACCGTTGAAAAACATTGGTACCTACCCAGTTGTTATTTTTGACGAAAATATAGGCCGTAATTTTAGTGAGTTGGTAACTTTTAATTAATGTATGAGATAAGTTATATATTTTTCAAGATTGTGATGATTACTTTTTCAATATAACTGCCTCATTTTTCAACCTATAGTATGTTTTTACCTCTCCTATAATTACAGCTACTTTCTTTCAAACAGGGTAACTACTATTTCTTGTCTACTAAAATCTCTCACACCTTCATATCTCTATTATTTTCATATCACAGTTTTCTATAACTAATCTTAATGACACCAATGTTTAAACCTGCTCAAGTGGAATTGGGATTCAGAAGCCAACACAACATGGTGGCTTACTTGGAAGCTGATAATACTTTTCATCCCCAATACACTCAGGTTATTGGGTATTTGAATGCATCTCCTTTAAGGTATGTACTTTCACATACTCCACTTGTCCCTATCACACACATTAAATAGTTTTGGAACACTGTTAGTTCCACAACAGTTAATGGAATGATTACATTGACTACTACTGTTCATGGGGCTCCATGTGTGGTTACTGAAGCTTTGGTTCGCCAAGCTTTGCATCTTGATGGTGCTGATGGTATAACCTCCATTCACCTCACAGAGCTAGAGTTAGGACTCCAAGCTTTGGGTTATGCTTTGCCCCTAGTGGGCCATTTAAATAAATATACCCAACAACAATTTCCCCCAGCTTGGAAGTTCCTTATACATGTCATCCTACAATGTTTGAGTTCCAAATGCTCCTCATTCAATGAAATCAACCGTTCAATCAGGAGTGTCATTGTTTGTATTGCAATTGGGCAAAGATACAATTTTTCAAAATTGATTTTTGATGGCATGTGTCACAATAAGGGTAACAAGATGACTCTTGCTTACCCTAGGTTTTTACAAATGGTTTTTTATATGCAAGGATACTGCAATAGGGACCATGACCACTTTTATGAGGTCCTTGTTCAAAAGAAAACTGTTTTTGGAAATATAAATTCACCACCATATAGAGACCTACCACTCACCCCAGCCATGCTTGCTGTCATTGAGGCAGCAGCACAACCTCACCCTCAACCACAACCACAACCAGACCCACTACCAGAACAACCTACATCACCCCAACATATAGACATCGACCCTCAACCCTCAGGCATTGACACTCAATATGTGGGCACTGACACATCCAACCCAAACGCTGAGACCATTTTACCACACACCCAAACACCCGCTCTTACCCAAACAGACCCTCATTCCACTTCCTCTTCTGAACAACCCGATTTTAGGTTAGAAAAACGCCAAAGGACTACTAGAGTGTTCTCCTCTAGTGGTCCTAGCCATGTAGCAGAGAGAACCACCACCACAAGTGTGGCTGGTGAAATGGGTGGGGCTTGGACTATTGACTCTGGCTTAGTAGCAGGTCATGGCAGTCCTAACATCATTAAGACCCCATCCATGCCCGATGAATCTCTTTTGGGAGGTCAAATTCCCATCATAGAGGAGGGCAGATTGGAACCTTATACGCTTTTGGAATTGACGGCGGTTTACATTAGCTTGCAAAAGCAAAATGCAGATCTTGTACAAGTTGTCACAGGTCAAATCCTCGAACTCAAGACATTGAGGGAGAGTATAGTTGTTTTGGAGGCTGTCAATGCTAGGAGAAGGCAGTCTAGATTCCTTTCATCAAGGGAGGATTCTTACAAAGGGGAGGAGGATGCACCTACTGGGCCGTTCAATTTGAGTGACAATGGCTCACAAGAAGAAGGTGGTTCTTTTGGAAGTAAACAGGTGGAAATAGCTGAAGCTTTGACTAGTTTGAAGGAGAAGCTTGTTCTTGATGTTTCATTGATCACTCCAAAGAAGTTGTCATTTTTAGAGATGATGGAACAAGCTATAAAGCCAGCCGCTGACATTCCAAGTTTGAGCGCTGACAAGAGCAAAGCAAGCGCTGACAGACCTACATGTATGATTGGTGTATCCCAACCACCAGTTATCATTAGGGATGTTACAACACAGGTGCCTACCGTGACTTTACCAGCTAATTGAGCAAAAGACAAGGGTAAAGGGATTTTGGAAGAAGTTGAGGTACCAAAGAATGCAGCCTAGGTACATTTTGATTCAGTTTTTGCTGCACAATTGCAAGAGCAGGATAGAATAGAGACTACCACAGAAAAGGGTGGTAGTGATGGTGATGAGAGCTCTGGATCCAGTGTAATGATTATAGAGGAGCCAGAGAGGGTAGAGTATGGTGGGGATGAATTAGGCAAGGAAAGGCTAAGAGAGTTAAAGATGAAAGTAGACTTTGAAATGCTTGAAGTAAGAGAGATGTATTTTGCATGTGAGTCTAAGATTGAAGAGAATCCAGATATGTCTATCACTGGACAAATTTGGGTTTGGAAATATTGTTCAGAGTTCAGTAATATTGCAATGTAATTTTGAAGCACAAGGTTATCAAGGTGCTTTCTGAACTCAATAGGGATAGAAGGGAGTTGTACTTTATGCTACTTAGGTGTCATCAAGGTGGATGGACCTATGAAATATTAAGGAAGCTGTCCTTTGAAGAATTGGAGTTTCATGCTTATCCAATTTGGGTAAGAGTTTGTGAGGAGAATACTATGAGGCTTCTCTCAACTGAAAGGAGAGAAGATATTGAGGAGAATATGCAGATCAAGAGGGATTCTATTATGCCAAGGACAGTAAAGAAGGGAATTCCCATTGAATTTCCAGTCCTTGACAAGTTGAATCCTAGTGAAGCAGTGATCAGAAAGAGTATAAAGCTTTCACGATTGGAGGCTTCAGATGTTGTAGTGGTATTACCCTTGGATTTCAGAAACCTAATAGTTAATTACGAGGAAGATGCAAGTGGGTTCTGGATTATCACCAGATATGGAAAGAAGGTACATACTTTTACTTCCTTGATCTCATTATTTGCAAGCATGGATATAGAGGATTGGTAGATCTTTGGAATCTGATGAAGACCAAGTATGAGGCTAAAGCACCAACTTCAGTCAATGGAATAAAGATCTGGACATCCTTCAAAAGGATGGATAGGTTGGAAGTGTTTGTTAACTCGTTGACCTAAAACCGATGCTACCGTAAAAATCACTAGCATCACACATTAACTCAAAAGGTAACTCCAATTTGTAGAGACTAAGACCAGGGCCTTAGTTAATTTACCTTTAAGAGTTTCGAAAGAGTCGAGCCAATCTTGAGAAAAGATGAAAGGAGCATCCTTCTCTAAGAGATGAGTCATTGGTCGAGCTATCTTAGAAAAATCTTGAATGAAACTTCGATAGAATCCCGCGTGACCTAAAAAACTCCTAACTCCTTTGACGGTGGTAGGTGGAGGAAACTTAGCAATGACGTCAACTTTAGCACTGTCGACTTCGATACCAGGTTTAGAAATTTTGTGACCGAGGACGATGCCTTCTTTTACCATGAAATGGCATTTTTCCCAATTAAGAACGAGACCAGTGTCTTCACACCTTTTAAGCATACGTTGTAAATTGGCAAGGAAAGAAGAGAAAGAATCACCGTAGACCGAGAAATCGTTCATAAAGACTTCCATAATTTGTACAACCATGTCATGGAATATAGCCATCATACGCCTTTGGAATGTCCCTGGAGCATTGCATAAGCCGAAAGGCATTCTTTTGAAAGCAAATGTTCCATAAGGACAAGTGAATGTGGTTTTTTCTTGGTCTTTTAGATCGATAGGAATTTGAGAATATCCGGAGAAACCGTCTAAGAAGCAAAAGTAGTCGTTACCCACTAAACTCTCGAGCATTTTATCCATGAAAGGAAGAGGAAAATGATCCTTACGAGTGGCATCGTTGAGTTTACGATAGTGGATGAAAGCTCGCCAACCCGTTACAAGTCGAGTAGGAATTAACTCGTTGTTTTCATTGGGAACAACCGTTATTCCGCCTTTCTTAGGCACACAATGGACGGGACTAACCCATGGCGAATCCAAAATAGGGTAATTCATATCGGCATCTAGAAGTTTGATAACTTCTTTCTTAATGACTTCATGATATTTTGGATTTACCCTTCTTTGACTTTAAATTGCGGGTTTAAAGTCATCTTCCATGAGAATTTTATGAGTGCAAAAGTTAGGATCAATTTCGCGGTCTGAGATTTTCCAAGCAATTGCTTTCTTATGACTCCTAAGCACTTTGATAAGTCGAGATTTTTCATCCTCTTTCAAGTCCTTAGCAATTATGACGGGTAACTTATCATCTTCTTCTAAGAAAATTTATTCTAAATGAGATGGTAAATCCTTAATCTCTAAATCCGGGGGCTTAGTCAAATTTGGATCATCGTTTGTAACTTCCTTAGGAGTAGGTGGAGAAATATGATCCTCATTGAGAAGTTTCTCAAGGGTACGAATGTCTTCTTCCTAATCGGTTGGATAATCGTCATGTTTTAAGTCCACGTCCCCTAAACTTGTTTCAAATTCTTGTAAAAGAAAGTCACTTTCGCCAAATGGAGTCAATGATGGAGCAATAGAAGCTACGGTCTCAACATGAGGTAAATGAGAAATTCCTCTTTTACAAGCCTCGTGAAAATGCTCTTCACATTCTTTGTCGAGCACATCGATAAAATTTATGGATTCGGGCTCATCGGGAAGTTTGGAAAGTTTACCCATATTAAAGACGATTTTGTCACCCTCTACCCTCATGATAAGCTCACTCGCGGCTACATCAATCAATGTACGCACGGTCATCAAGAAGGGTCATCCCACAATTAAGGGAAGTCGGGGATCCATCTCATAGTCGACGACAACGAAATCGGCGGGGAAAGTAAATTTTTCGACTCCTATAAACACATCGTCGGCTATCCCCACCGGATAAGCAACCGAACGGTTAGCTAATTCTAATGTCATACGATTGTGTACTAGCTCGGGTAGAGATAATTTTTTCCACACGGACAATGGTATAAGATTGATACTCGCTCCGAGATCCGCCAAAGCCATACAATTCTCTTCACCCGGAAATTTGAAAGGAATAAGGAATCGACAGGGATCTCTAACTTAACCAGTAATTTTCTCAAAAGAAACGCAAAACAATTCTTATTTAAATAGATATTGGAAATATCAAGCAACTTTTCCTTATCACTTAAAAGGTCCTTAAACATCTTAGCATACTTAGGCATGTGAGTGAGAGCCTCAGTAAAGGTGATATTAAAATTCAATTGTTTGAACATTTTTAGGAAGTTCGAAACTTGAATATCATCCTTATTCTTCAATTTCTCTTTCCTCAACCTTGACGGATAAGGTATATTGGTTTGAGATGAAGGCTTTGGAGTGGATTGCTCACTCACATCCTTGGGTGGAGGAGGGATAGAAATGGAAGGTGAAGGAATTGGTTTGGTAACCGAAGGTGTGGTATAATATTGAGGGAAGGGTGAACATAAGGTGTAGACGAAATCTTTAAGGGAGGTATCTCACAAGTAGAAGGTGGATGAGGGTGGGTAGAGGTAGAAGGAATCTTAGGTCCTTGTTTAACAATGGTATATGGGGAAAATGAAGGTTTTCGGTGGTCTTACTGCTCCTAGTAGTGATGGCTAGCCCTAGGATTTGTCTCGGTGTTAGAAAGGAGGGCACCTTGGGGTCGAAAGGTGTGCAACATTTGCATAAATTTCCTATCACCGGACACCTGATTTTCCTTAAGCTTACGGTCTTGCACATTTAGTTTTTGGAGAACCAAGTCTATTTGAGGATTAGGCATATTGTACCCTTGATTGTTAAACCCTTGATTAGGAAAACCTTTGTTTGGATATTCACTATAATTTTGAAAACCTTGATTAAAACCTTGTTTTTGAAAACCTTGGTTATCAAAGGCTTGATTTTGAGTATTAAACCCTTGGTTTTGCCCTTGAAAATTCCCTTGATTTTGGTTAAAACCCCTTGCATTTGAATTCCCTTGAAAATTACCCCTTTGAGGACCTTGGTTCCTATTTTGGTATTGGGTATTTTGGGTGGGGGGGTGGTCTTTGTGGAGCTACAAAACCCGGAGGATCCAAATAGTTATTAGACTTATAAGACAAACGGTTAACATCAACATTTGGTTTGAAATGAATCCGCTCATTTTCATTGTTGTTATAAGCATAGACTTCTTGTTGTTGATTGTAAACCTTTTCACAATTAAATTACGAATGTGTTCCACCACAAGTCTCACACGTTTCACAAGTCTATTTTAAAGCATCTACATGTGTAGTGGGAGGGTTATCTCTTAAAGCAAGTTTTGTCACAACTAAAGTAAGCTCCTTAATTTGATTATTCACCTACTAGCACTAGCCATTGTAGCCCTTACTGTAACACCCCATTTTGGAAATGGAATATTACGCATAATCATGGCGTGTCATCAAAGCATACAAGGATAAATGTCTAAGCATTATTCAACCATAAAAGGGAAATACCGGAATCAAACATCGGTAACCCCAAAGTAAAGCTCATCACACACAAACATAAATACTGTAAAAGGAAAGGACGAAACAATGTCCAAAGCAACTGTATCAAAGTAAAGGAAATGCATGAAGTAAAGAAAGACAGTAAAGCTTCCAATCCATATGCACGTACGTTTGAGATCTACGAGCGTCCCTGAGTACCTGCCGTTTTGGGAACATAAAAAAGGAAAACGGCTGAGCAAGACGCTCAGTGCACGGATGTACAATATAGCATGAAATAGGATAAACATGTAGCATATAACAGCGGAAGACTAAGTTCTGAGTAAACTGGTTAAGTATCAAGAAAACTGGTTTTATAGTTTGAAAAGCCTTATGTTTATCTTGTGAAAACTGTTTTAACATATATATACCATAGCCCATATAGGTCATGAAAAGGTCACGTGCATGAATACTTGGAGGGGTGACCTCATCATGCTGATTAGAGGGGATGCCTCTAATCAATATACTGGTTTGGGTAGGAGGGATCAACTCCTTATGAAGGGTGCAAGGCACACACCACATTCACCATGATAAACTGAATAAAACATGTAACTAGGATCCACCCATACGCCCCACCTGATATAATAATATGGCCAAAACTGAAAAGGGACGCCACGAGCAATCACTCTGCCGTGGGGAAGTCATAACATCGGTGCCTCCAATGCTATGGTTATGGTACCTCCATAACTAGGTGAAACTGGTCATGCTTGTATATGGCTATAGATTATGCTAATTAAACATAAGCAGTTCAAAACAATAAAACAAATACTGGGGAAAACAGTTGGCTGCATACGGGGAAATCCTAATAAGGAAAGGATGTCCATACTGAAAGGACGGGAATCCGTACCTCAAGTCCAGTGAATGAACGGAAGAAGACTCCTACTTCTGGATCACTAACGCTACATGAATACACACGTGTATAAGTATCGATTCACTGATTACGTACTGGGTTTTATGTCTCATTTTAGTTGACTTGGTATGTTTTAGGTCATGGTTCACTGTTTAAAGCCTTAAACTGTGTTTATCTTGTATTCTGATTAATCCGTTTAAGTATTACTGGTATATCATGTATTATTATACTTACTGTGTAATAATAAGTAACTTTCCAAAAATAGCAGGTTTCCAAAAATAGAAAGTTTCCAAAAATAGAAAGTTTCCAAAAATAGAAAGTTTCCAAAAATAGAAAGTTACCAAAAATAGAAAGTTTCCAAAAATAGAAAGTTTCCAAAAATAGAAAGTTTCCAAAAATAGAAAGTTTCCAAAAATAGAAAGTTTCTAAAAATAGAATTTACTGCTTAAAATAGATTAGTTTCTAAAAATAGAAAGTTTCCAAAAATAGATCAGCTGCCTTAATTAAATAAGTTTCCATATATAGAAGGTTTCCATGATTAGATTAGCTGCCTGAAATAGATAGATTTCCATATATAGAAGGTTTCCATTAATAGATTAGTTGCCTTATTTAATTAAGTTTCTATAAATAGAAGTTTCCATATTTAGAATCAAGTTGGTTACATAAGCTAACATATAAGTCTAAGTGTTTATAAGCTTGTTTCTTAAGTCAATAAGATATAGTATATAGTTTAATTATTATTTCATGTATTTTAATTAAACTATAGGTTAAGCATTTTAATTAAAGTATAACATGTTTTAATTAAAATGAAATGAAGTACTTAGGTTAAAATATGTATTATTATTATTAATAATATAACCTAAGTCATGTCTAAATTAATTAATTATAGGCATGTTTTAAATAATTAATTAATTATAACTTATAACATAAAATACTTAGGTTAAATTATTATCATGCTAAATTAATAATTAGAATAACCTAAGTCATGGTTTAATTAATATCTCATGTTATTAATTAATTTATATCCTAAGTTCATGATTCATAAAAATTAACATGTAACATAGATCATGATTTAACCAACGAACCATGAATCGGGCATGAATTCGACACCGTACCCCGAGCCAAACCCGGGGCACGTGTGCCTCCTTGCTGCCGTGGGTCCCACAAGCACCAACCAAGACCTAAAATGGTCTTGGTGGTGGCGGCAATAAGCAAACCAAACCCCCCTCGGGTTTGTTTGCTAGGCGGCTAAAAACAAACACCCTTTTAAATCATTCTTTGATTTTAATTTATACCAAAACATGTGAGATCAATGTTTAATTATCATGTTTAAATAAGAACACAATAACATATTCATGAACATAAACAAAGATTCAAAAGAATTAAAAAGAAGGGTTTAAAAAGGTATACCACTATGTAGCTTGGAAAAGGATGAACAAACACTGATTATAGCAATAGTTTTTAAGATCAAAATCAACCAATCACCCTCCTATGGTGATGCTAAGGTGGCGGCACAAAGAGAGAACAAGGAGGAGGAGAGAAAACTCTTTTAGGGTTTTTGTGTTTATTTCTTGAAAGTGAAAATTGAAAACATATTTTTACCATAACCCCCCTTTACTTGTAAAAGTCCATGGGCTAAGCCCATTATGGTTGTTGTGCCGTGGGTATGGGGGCCCCACATGGGGTACCCGTATCTTTCTCGTGTCCCGGTGTTTTGTGTTCGTTCGTGGTTAAACGTGCTCGTGTTTAAAGTGTTTCTGTTTATTCTATCGTGTCGTTTATCGTAAACTTAACGCTCGTAATTATATTATATGTATTTACGTAATTATTCTAGTTCGTATTTTAAATGGTGATCATGATTTAATTATGTTCACGTGACATATTTATTAACTGTTTATCATGAGTTCGTACGTAATCGATACTTGTCATGTCATACACGTATGCACTTGCTTGATTATTAGCACATGAATGTGATCAATACTAAATAAGGTAAGTTTTAATCTAGGACGTACGATCTTAAGGGCACTATTCATGGTAAAAGCATGCGGGTTTTACAATTCTTCCCCCCTAAAAAGAATAATTCGTCCCCGAATTATAGATAAAGTAAGCTGAAAAGAAGTAACATACCCGAACTCAAAATATGAAGTGAGGGTAAGAAGCCCGGATAGACTCCTCTGTTTCCCAAGTGGCTTCCCGCTCGGTATGGTCCCTCCAAAGGATTTTGACGAAAGGAATCGTCTTCCTTCTCATGACTCGTTCTTGCCTGTCGAGTACTCGTTCAGGTTCTTCTATAAAAGTGAGATCTTCAGGTATCTGTTCCAGTGGATACTGAACCATGTTAAGGGGATGATAATTGTACCCTCTGAGTAAGGACACATGGAACACGTTATGCACGTGCGAAAGATGAGGAGGTAACGCCAATCGGTAAGATACTTCACCGATTCGTTCAATGATATCAAAAGGTCCGATGAAACGAGGACTAAGTTTTCCTTTGATCCCGAAGCGTTTAACACCACGTGCCGGCGAAACCTTGAGGAAGACGTGATCTCCCACATTAAAATGTATGTCCCTACGATGTTTATCGGCGTAACTCTTCTGACGTGACCGTGCTTCCTGCAGCTTCTGCTTAGCTACTTCGATCTTCTCATTGGTCATCTCTATAAGCTCTGGTCCTTCGAGTGTTCGCTCTCCCACTTGATCCCAGCAAGTTGGAGCGCGACACTTTCTGCCATACAACATTTCGAAAGGAGCACATTTGATACTTGCGTGCCAGCTGTTGTTGTATGCAAACTCGACTAAACAGATGTAATCGTCCCAATCACCTGTCCATTCCAACGCACACGACCTTAACATATCTTCCAAAGTCTGAATTGTTCGCTCCGACTGTCCGTCCGTTTGAGGATGAAAGGCCGTACTCAGCTTAAGTTGTGTACCCCAAGCTTTTTGCAGACCTTTCCAGAATCGCGACGTGAAACGAGGATCTCTGTCTGAGACGATGCTGGAGGGAGTGCCGTGAAGTCTCATGATCTCCCTTCTGTAAGTATCTGCGAGTTTACTTACCGGATCTTCCTTGCGTATCGGTAAGAAATGAGCTGATTTGGTGAGTCGATCAACAATGACCCAAATAGCATCGTGCTTCTTCTTGGTAGGCGGAAGACCGGTAACAAAATCCATGGTGATTTTGTCCCACTTCTACTCTGGAATATCCAACGGTTGAAGGAGACCGCCTGATCGCTGATGTTCAATCTTAACCTGCTGGCAGGTAAGACATTTGGAGACATAAGTGGCTACATCTTGTTTCATACCACTCCACCAAAAGTGTTGTCTGATGTCATGGTACATTTTTGTCGACCCAGGATGTATAGAAAACGGGGAGCTGTGAGCTTCAGCTAACAATGCTTCCCGGAGTTCTTGATTGTCAGGAACACAAAGTCTCGTGCCCTGCCAAACGATACCGTCTGCGTCCATTCTGAATTCTGTCTGCTTCTCTAAATTCTGAATTATCGCCCAAATCTCTCCATCATCCTTCTGCGCTCCCTTGATCCTAGTCAGTAACTCAGATTCTACTCTAAGATTCGCACAGTATCCGTGCTGCCCACGTACCATGATTTCGATGTCTAGCCGCTCCAAGTCTCTTATGTTTTGTTCCTTGATCTCCATGCCGTTGATCATTCCGGACTTTCTGCTGAGTGCATCTGCTACTACATTAGCTTTCCCGGGATGATACTGTAGGTTAATATCATAATCCTTCAACAGTTCCAACCATCTCCTTTGTCTCATGTTCAATTCTCGCTGTGTGAAGATATACTTCAAGCTCTTGTGATCCGTGAAAATGTCGCATGATTCTCCGTATAAGTAATGCCTCCATATCTTCAATGCGAACACCACTGCAGCAAGTTCCAGGTCATGCGTAGTGTAGTTTTCTTCATAGGGCTTAAGCTGCCGTGAAGCATACGCGATCACTTTCCCATGTTGCATGAGAACACAGCCCAGTCCCTTCCCCGATGCATCGCTATAGATCTGGAATCCATCTGAACCAGATGGGAGAGTAAGAATAGGTGCAGATACTAACTTCTGCTTTAGGTCTTCGAAGCTCTTCTCTTGATCTTCCGTCCAGACGAATTTCTCTCCTTTTCGCATCAGTTTGGTGAGAGGTAGTGCCAAGCGGGAAAAGTTCTCCACGAATCTGCGATAATATCCAGCTAAGCCTAAGAAACTGTGGACTTCTGTCGCCGACGTTGGTCTTGGCCATTTAGTGATAGCCTCAACCTTCGCTGGGTCCATAGTGATCCCTTCTGCTGATACAATGTGACCTAAGAATGCCACATTGTTTAACCAGAACTCACACTTGGAGAATTTCACATACAGCTGCTTCTGACGAAGAATCTGTAGTACCGTACGAAGATGGTCTTCGTGTTCCTCCGTGGACTTCGAGAAAATCAGGATGTCATCGATAATACAATGACAAATTTATCAAGGAATTCATGGAAGATTCTGTTCATCAGATCCATGAATACTGCTGGAGCGTTAGTCAGGCCGAATGGCATGACCACAAACTCATAATGGCCATAGCGGGTACGAAAAGCAGTCTTAGCAATGTCCTGCTCTTTAACCCTCAGCTGATGGTAGCCTGACCTTAGATCGATCTTTGAGAAGTGTTTGGCTCCTTGTAGTTGGTCAAACAGATCGTCTATACGTGGCAGTGGATATCTATTGCGGATGGTAATCTTATTAAGTTCACGGTAGTCAATGCAAAGTCGCATGCTGCCGTCCTTCTTCTTAACGAACAAGACCGGTGCGCCCCATGGAGATGTGCTTGGTCTAATGAACCCTCGTTCAAGAAGTTCCTGCAGTTGGTCCTTTAGTTCTTTTAGCTCTATGGGAGCCATACGATACGGAGCCTTAGAGATTGGCTCAGCTCCTAGAACAAGGTCGATGTTGAACTCCACTTCTCTTGCAGGTGGTATGCCTGGAAGTTCATCTGGGAAGACGTCTTGAAATTCTGAAACTACTGGTTGATCCTGAATCGATGGGGATTCAGCATCCATGTCGTGAACCGTAGCTAGATAACCTTCGCAGCCATGTGACAGTAATGCACGTGCTTGCAAGGTAGATATCACTTGTACAGACCGTCCGGGTTTGAACCCGTTATGAATGTACTCTGGTGCATTAATGTCGCCGAAGATCACCCGATATGAGTGGCAGTCTATGGTAGCATGGTGCTTGGATAGCCAGTCCATGCCGAGAATCATATCGAACTCAATCATGTCTAAGGGAAGTGCATCTACTGCACGAACTTTATCGTCAAACTCTAGAGGAAGACTCTTGTATACATGAGTTATTAATACAGAGTCCTTCAAAGGCGTGGAAATGGTAAGCCTATTTTCTAATGGCAAGGGAAGTGTCCTGATGTTCTTAGCATATGTAGTGGAAATAACTGAATGAGTGGCACCCGTGTCGAAAAGAACACATGTAGCTTGGCCGTACATATACAAAATTCCAGTAATGGTACCTGTAGATTTGTTTGCCTGATCGCGCGATGTCGTGTAGACACGCCCAGTGGTAGGAGGCGGTTTAGTATCAGCATGACCCGAAGTACCCTCCATTTCACCCTTACGGCAATCTCTCATACGATGGCCAGGGAGGCCGCACTTGTAGCACGCGTCGGAATCACGACGACATGGGCCAGGGTGTCTGCGATGGCAAGTACTGCAAAGAGGATGAGTGAATCCTCCAGCAGGAGTCCTTGCTTGCTGAGGGCCTGCTGATGACAAAACGTGTTAAGAATAAAGTATATGCACGAGTATAGGACGTAAGCGTCATAAGATGTTTACCAGTGTTAGCTGAACGGTTAGGCTGAGAACCCCTGTGGTTCTGGTCCTTCCCGTTACCGTGGTTCCTGGTAGAGGTTAATATAGTGTCAGCATGAGAGATATAACATGAAATCGTAATAAGATACGTAAATAGTAGGACCTGCTGTTGTTGGAGTGTCCCGCATTGTTACGGTAATTATCATTACCGTTGCGCCTTTCCACAACAGAACGGTCGTTATTGTGACCGTTTCCTTTGGGCTGATGAGGCTGCTGCTGGGTAGCCAGCTGAGACCGGTCCCTAGTTTTCTGCCTGGAAGATACAGTTTAAGAGATGATTATAGAACATATCATGATAGGATGCGGTCTGGTTAACGCTAGAACACGAAAATGTTTACCTCTTGTCGGGTCTTTCAGCTTCCCCGAACTCATCACGTTCCTGCAACATCTCAAGCTTCCTTGCTGCGTCGGCCACTTGTGCTACTGTATTGAACGTAGCACATACCAAATTGTTCGCTACCGAGGTGCGAAGTGCCCACCTAAAATGGTGTGCCTGCTCCTCAGGAGTACCAGCTGCTGCTCCCAGAAAACCAGCCAAGCGAAGAAAGCGCTGCATGAATTCGTTGCTATTCTCGCCCGCTCTCTGACGTATCCCATGGTATTCTCGCTTGAGTTTGTCCTGCTCTGCCTTTGGAAAGAACCGCTCCATCACTCTCTCCTTGAATTGGGCCCATGTCAAACCAGCAACCCATTCATCACCTCCTTCTGACTGCGTCAAAGCTAGCCACCAGTTGAGTACATCGCCTTCAAACCGGTAGCATGCCAATCTCGCCTTAAAGGCGGGGTCACATCCCATAGCATTGAAGATTTTCTCAATGTGAGTCAACCAGCTTTCAGCATCGCTGGGGCTATCAGTCTTTTCAAAAGCTCTAGGACGGAGCTTGTTAAATCTTTCCAACCATACCGCTAGTGTCACTGGGGGAGGAGGAGGAGGTGGTGCCTGATTCTGTTGCTGCTGATTGTTGGCAGCTTGGACTTCAGCACGAATGTCATTCCTCAGTTGAGGAAGTAAGGCTTGCATGGCAGCCTGAATTGCAGCATTGAGCTGCTCTTGCTCGCGTGTGAGAACCATCTGACAGTATAACATAAACATATGATTAACAGTTCAATCATAAAATATAACTTGTATATATACATAAAAAAATTTTATGCTAAAAAAAAAAAATTCACGAGAAAAATTTATGCAAGAAAATCTTTGTATGAATGCATGATGCGGTTTTATGAAAACTTTTGATGCTCGAGAGTGAACGCCTCTGGTCAGTTCACTCAAAATAAAAGACATATCGAGGGGACGCCTATGGGTCGGTCCCAAATCTAAAAGTTTCGATAAAACACATGCGACTAAATAGGGCCAGTCCTGTACCAACCATTACTTAGTCAAAAACCCTGTAACAATGACATGTATATGTATGCTTAAAAATGATGAATGCATGAAAACAACTGTCAGTTCTAGGAAGACCGTAGTGACTACCCACTAATCACAGGTCATATTTGAGAGCCTACAGGTCGAAACCTTGGCTCTAATAACATAATTGTAACACCCCATTTTGGAAATGGAATATTACGCATAATCATGGCGTGTCATCAAAGCATACAAGGATAAATGTCTAAGCATTATTCAACCATAAAAGGGAAATACCGGAATCAAACATCGGTAACCCCAAAGTAAAGCTCATCACACACAAACATAAATACTGTAAAAGGAAAGGACGAAACAATGTCCAAAGCAACTGTATCAAAGTAAAGGAAATGCATGAAGTAAAGAAAGACAGTAAAGCTTCCAATCCATATGCACGTACGTTTGAGATCTACGAGCGTCCCTGAGTACCTGCCGTTTTGGGAACATAAAAAAGGAAAACGGCTGAGCAAGACGCTCAGTGCACGGATGTACAATATAGCATGAAATAGGATAAACATGTAGCATATAACAGCGGAAGACTTAGTTCTGAGTAAACTGGTTAAGTATCAAGAAAACTGGTTTTATAGTTTGAAAAGCCTTATGTTTATCTTTGAAAACTGTTTTAACATATATATACCATAGCCCATATAGGTCATGAAAAGGTCACGTGCATGAATACTTGGAGGGGTGACCTCATCATGCTGATTAGAGGGGATGCTTCTAATCAATATACTGGTTTGGGTAGGAGGGATCAACTCCTTGTGAAGGGTGCAAGGCACACACCACATTCACCATGATAAACTAAATAAAACATGTAACTAGGATGCACCCATACGCCCCACCTGATATAATAATATGGCCAAAACTGAAAAGGGACGCCACGAGCAATCACTCTGCCGTGGGGAAGTCATAACATCGGTGCCTCCAATGCTATGGTTATGGTACCTCCATAACTAGGTGAAACTGGTCATGCTTGTATATGGCTATAGATTATGCTAATTAAACATAAGCAGTTCAAAACAATAAAACAAATACTGGGGAAAACAGTTGGCTGCATACGGGGAAATCCTAATAAGGAAAGGATGTCCATACTGAAAGGACGGGAATCCGTACCTCAAGTCCAGTGAATGAACGGAAGAAGACTCCTACTTCTGGATCACTAATGCTACATGAATACACACGTGTATAAGTATCGATTCACTGATTACGTACTGGGTTTTATGTCTCATTTTAGCTGACTTGGTATGTTTTAGGTCATGGTTCACTGTTTAAAGCCTTAAACTGTGTTTATCTTGTATTCTGATTAATCCGTTTAAGTATTACTGGTATTTCATGTATTATTATACTTACTGTGTAATAATAAGTAACTTTCCAAAAATAGCAGGTTTCCAAAAATAGAAAGTTTCCAAAAATAGAAAGTTTCCAAAAATAGAAAGTTTCCAAAAATAGAAAGTTACCAAAAATAGAAAGTTTCCAAAAATAGAAAGTTTCCAAAAATAGAAAGTTTCCAAAAATAGAAAGTTTCTAAAAATAGAAAGTTTCCAAAAATAGAATTTACTGCTTAAAATAGATTAGTTTCTAAAAATAGAAAGTTTCCAAAAATAGATCAGCTGCCTTAATTAAATAAGTTTCCATATATAGAAGGTTTCCATGATTAGATTAGCTGCCTGAAATAGATAGATTTCCATATATAGAAGGTTTCCATTAATAGATTAGTTGCCTTATTTAATTAAGTTTCTATAAATAGAAGTTTCCATATTTAGAATCAAGCTGGTTACATAAGCTAACATATAAGTCTAAGTGTTTATAAGCTTGTTTCTTAACTCAATAAGATATAGTATATAGTTTAATTATTATTTCATGTAGTTTAATTAAACTATAGGTTAAGCATTTTAATTAAAGTATAACATGTTTTAATTAAAATGAAATGAAGTACTTAGGTTAAAATATGTATTATTATTATTAATAATATAACCTAAGTCATGTCTAAATTAATTAATTATAGGCATGTTTTAAATAATTAATTAATTATAACTTATAACATAAAATACTTAGGTTAAATTAATATCATGCTAAATTAATAATTAGAATAACCTAAGTCATGGTTTAATTAATATCTTATGTTATTAATTAATTTATATCCTAAGTTCATGATTCATAAAAATTAACATGTAACATAGATCATGATTTAACCAACGAACCATGAATCGGGCATGAATTCGACACCGTACCCCGAGCCAAACCCGGGGCACGTGTGCCACCTTGCTGCCGTGGGTCCCACAAGCACCAACCAAGACCTAAAATGGTCTTGGTGGTGGCGGCAATAAACAAACCAAACCCCCTCGGGTTTGTTTGCTAGGCGGCTAAAAACAAACACCCTTTTAAATCATTCTTTGATTTTAATTTATACCAAAACATGTGAGATCAATGTTTAATTATCATGTTTAAATAATAACACAATAACATATTCATGAACATAAACAAAGATTCAAAAGAATTAAAAAGAAGGGTTTAAAAAGGTATACCACTATGTAGCTTGGAAAAGGATGAACAAACACTGATTATAGCAACAGTTTTTAAGATCAAAATCAACCAATCACCCTCCTATGGTGATGCTAAGGTGGCGGCACAAAGAAAGAACAAGGAGGAGGAGAGAAAACTCTTTTAGGGTTTTTGTGTTTATTTCTTGAAAGTGAAAAATGAAAACATATTTTTACCATAACCCCCCCTTTACTTGTAAAAGTCCATGGGCTAAGCCCATTATGGTTGTTGTGCCGTGGGTATGGGGGCCCCACATGGGGTACTCGTACCTTTCTCGTGTCCCGATGTTTCGTGTTCGTTCATGGTTAAACGTGCTCGTGTTTAAAGTGTTTCTGTTTATTCTATCGTGTCGTTTATCGTAAACTTAACGCTCGTAATTATATTATATGTATTTACGTAATTATTCTAGTTCGTATTTTAAATGGTGATCATGATTTAATTATGTTCACGTGACATATTTATTAACTATTTATCATGAGTTCGTACGTAATCGATACTTGTCATGTCATACACGTATGCACTTGCTTGATTATTAGCACATGAATGTGATCAATACTAAATGAGGTAAGTTTTAATCTAGGACGTAAGATCTTAAGGGCACTATTCATGGTAAAAGCATGCGGGTTTTACACTTACACTCTTGGTTTGAACTTTTGCCTTGTTTTCAATTATTGCCCAAACCTCGTTTGTGGATTTCACAAGAATATTACCCCCGCGGCACTATTTAGTGAGTCTTGGTCATTAAGAGTTAAACCATTGTAAAACGTGTTAAATTGATGCACTTTTGTAAAACCATGTTGTGGACATTTTCTTAAAATCTCCTTAAAATAGTCCCAAGACTCACTAAATGTTTCCCCATATTTTTGTTCACAAGTAATGATTTCATTCCTTAAAGCGGTGGTCGGTGATGGTGGGAAAAAGTAGTTAATGAACTTGGTCTCTAAATCCACCCATGTAGTGATACTTTGGGGTGGTTCCTTTTCAAGCCAAATCCGAGCTTGTCCCTCTATGGAAAAAGGAAAGAGTAACAAACGAATCGCCTCTTGTGGCACCCGATTGTATTTAACGGTGTTTGTCAATTGTATGAAACGTTATATATGAGCGTGTGGGTCATCATGAGTACGGCCTAAAAATGGTGTAGCGGAAACCATTTGAATAAAACCCGTTTTTAGTTCAAAATTATTCGCTCCAATATCGGGCATCACAATCGCGTCATCATTTCCCTCAACGTGAGATTGTAAAATCTCAATCATTGGTCGATTATCCGTTCCCATCGTATTGTTCAAAGCTCGATTCTCGGGATCGGTTGAGTGACGGTGTTTTTGTTCATCTTCGTCTTTTTGGAAGAATTAGAAGTACTTGGTACACTACTTGGAATGTGTGTACGCGCGCGAGATCGCATACCACTAAAACCGAGGAGTAAGGGGATTTCCCTTGTTCGACTTTGAGAGGAAAGGGATTATCCATCTCGAGGTTCAATATCAAAAAGCTACAAAAAATATATATTTAATACTACTTTGGTGGCAAAACCCTCGATGAGCCTTCCTTGTCAAAATAATTACGAGTGAACGGGGGGAATGAGGTGGCGCGAAGCACTTAAGTACCTAGCTTCCCTTAGACGGCCTTTTATAGCACGTCGCCTGTCTATTCACCTTAAATTTCGTATTTTTTGAATTATTGCTTAACGAAAGTATTTATCTATTTTTTCCTTTATTTTTTTTTATCAATACACGTATAAGGAACCGGAACGCCTCCAAATACGGGGTATTGCAAGCAATACTTATGGAAATATTGTGTATTAAGGTTCTTATACGTAACATCTATATAAAGAAAAATCTTTTTGTATTTTTATTTTTAAAAATATATATTCACAATAAAAACAAGAGAAATCAAAATAAGAAAAATAACAATAGTACTTAATTTTTTTGGCGTAATACTTTAGGAAAAGTATTACTATGGTTTTTTATTTTTTTTTTTGAAAATCTTAGGAAAGAATTCGCTTTTATGATTTTTTATTATTTTTTTGTATTTTTATATTTTTGATTTTTTTATATTTTTTTTTTAACAAGAAAAATAACGTTCAAAAGTGAACGGGTCAAAAAATCCAAACCGTCTCACGAAAAATCATCAATCGTAACGAGATCGATGCGGCAGCGGCACCAATTTAATATAAGAATTTTTCAACTCTATTTAATGTCTATTTATCGTTCCTCAAATCGACTCGAATTGATCAACAAGTTATCACAAGATTAATCGTTTTTGGTTAAGATTTTTTTTTTTGGTATTTATGTTACTTGAATGCACGTAAAAAGATAAAAATAATAAGCTACGTAAAATTACTTACTATTCTAAAACAAAGTAAACGTACTACAAATAATGCAAACACTACAAGAAAATAAAGCACGTAATGGAAATAAAGCAAATTACAAATCTAAATAAATGCAAATTCGAAAAATACCCCAAAATTAAAATCTAAAAATGCCACAAGATTAAAAATATTTTTATATGTTTTAGAATTTTTAATATATTTTATATTTAAGAAAACTATTTTAATAATTAAAAAACAATTTTAAAATTTTAAAATCTATTAATAATCAAAACCGGGTTTTGAAACTAGAAAAGCCCAAACCGTTATTAAACCCAAAACTATGTAGCCCAACAGTAGGACGACCCAATAGTCTACCCAGCTCAAAGACTTTTTGGGCCGTTTAAAAATAAGTGCAAAAGAAATGGACCTATATGCAATTAACTAAATGTGAAAGAAATAAGCAAAATAGAAACACAAAGGACTAAGATGCAATAAATGAAAGTTGTTAAGCTAAAACGGGCTAGTTAAACAAATAAGCCAGAACTAGCTTATTTCTGGACCAATTAAGCTCAAATGAATTGCAAAACCTTTAAATAACAAATTTACCTAGTCAAACTTAAACTCAACTTTTCTAATAAGATAAAACTCCCAAAATGATTTTTCAATACGCTCAAAAAGTTGTTTCTTCTTAACTAGCTTATTCTACAAGCTGATTCTTTCCAGATTAACTAAAGAGCTGACAAAACCTATGGAATATTCATTACTTTTGAAAAACTTGCACTTAATAAGCCAGAAAATTCAAAAAGCTAAAACAACTTATTTTAAACTTATGTTGACTATTTGACTTTTATGATAAGCTCTCAGAATCTTCAAATCTATTATTAAGATAAGTTAAGCAAATTTAATGAAGGTGATAAGCCAAATTAACTACTTAAAAACTAATTCGAAAAATCTAAAATCTAACAGCTTAAAACCTTGATGAACAACTTACTATGATCCAAATCTTAGACTTATGTAGTTGATAAAACGCTTAACAAATAACTAAGAACTTATAAACTGACATATAAGCTATTTAGAAAACCAAAAAATAAGTTCTAACACTGATTAATGATGTTTATATTAAGATCTAAAGGTGCATGTTTATTACTATTTGTAAACCATTGACTTAAACCATTTTTCACTAAAAATCCGTTTTGACTAAGACTTATACTAAAAGTTTGACTGATTTGTGGCTACCAAATGAGAATAAACAAGATGCAAACAACTACAAACAACAACTCTTGCTTGCAAATCCTAAGATCTCAGATCCAAACAGCCTTTAATTGATTTTAAGCAAAACATAAAGAGCACAAAGCTAGATCTAGGTGATTATAAGCTATAACAAGTACTGATAACTGCCAAATATCACAACTAGAATAAATTCAAGCAAACAAAAATCACTGAAAACACATGAACATAGCACATCACATAAAACCTATTTTTAGCCTAAAAACTTAAAAAGTGATATACATGCATCCAGGCCAGCCCTTTGATGTAGATATCTTAAACACACTTAGAACCACTCAGCTACTCCAAAACTTCAGCAAAATTCAACCAAAACATCCAGATAACAGATATATGTGTTTTAAACAGATTTTTCCGCCAAATCTTGGATCATATTCAATACTGAACTTAATGAAACCATACAAGTTACTATAGCTTGTAAACAAGCTATATAACACTAATCAACCATAACTTTAACAATTCAAACAGTAGAATAGCAGCAGAATCAAAAGACGATATGAACAATATTTTTGGATTTTTTATTTTTATTAATGGAAATTTAAGGTACAATACTTGGAAGGAAATGATTACAATAGCTTAACTAAACATTAAACTATAATTAAGCTAGGAAAATAAGATGAAAAGGGGTATGTGTGTGTGAAAGGAGCGTGGGGTTTTTATAGGGAGAGAGAGGATGTTAGGTGAGGTTGTTGAGAGGTGTCAGGGTGCGTAGGAATGAGAGAATCCTTCTAGAATGCCAACGTGTCATTCCTGCCAACTAAATTTAACTACCTAGATCATAACACGTGGGTTAGGGTTTGGGATGTTTTTGGGAAATTGGATTAGGGGTTTATGATTGAGGTCACGGCAATGCTTGAGGTTACCATCGTTCAACTCGTCTCATTGAAACGTGCAAGATTGATGTTGACCATTTCTTCTGAATCGACCTCTTTCGTTTTGAATATTTCTCTGAAGTTTCTTATAGAAAGACAGCCACGTGTTGGCTGGTTAGTGGTTCTTTTCCTTGTTTATTTCTACAAAAGGCACTTCCACACTAGCAATCTGTGTGCCATAGTTATGTGAAGTGTGGTTGGACCACGTGTAATCCCACTCAGCTCTTTTCTTTTCTTTTTGGCAGATTTAACCCTTGGAGATTTAATATTCTTGCAAGTTGTAGTAAATCCTTCTTAAACTTGTATAAGGCATAGAAATGTTTAGTTTCAGCCCTTGAACTTTTGGATTTTGGCACTTTTAGTCCCTCAACTTTGTAAAACTTTTATCTTTAGCACATGTCTTCAAACAATCTTCATTTTTAATCCTTTGTCTTTCCAACTTTTACACTTTTGGTCCTTGTCTTCAACAAATCTTCATTTTAGGCCCTTGAACTTTGGAATTTTTTCACTTTTGGTCCTTTTACTTTGTCTTTTTCCTTGACTTTTCTTCAATAAATGACCGTGAAATCTCGCGTTTTTTTCTTTTATTATCTTTTGCACCTATTTCACACAAAAACACAAAACCACGCATAATTCCGACATTTACGATATAATAAACACATGATTAGGTCTTCTTTTTTCCTTGATTTAAGTGGTAAAAGGATAAGTGTTTACACAATTATTAGACACACACTACAAAATCACACATATACACTCCCTTAATTACTGGACTCTATTTTAAGTAACAATATTAAAAATTAAACATATAAATTAGCTTCTATTTTGGCACGCCTGTTTTAGTTTAAGTTCAAAATCGTCTCCAAAACAATTTCAATAACGAATTTATGAAATTGGTTAATTTGTGTAATCTATTTTTATAATTAGTCGTTCAAAATCATCTCCAAAACAATAATTGTGCCTATGAAAATTGGGGGAAATCAACTTAGTGGATTATTTGGCGATAATTTGTTTGTTATTATATTCAATAATTCAGTTAATCAATAATAACAAAAACTATGATTCGATTTAATTTTTGAGATTAGGCTTGATATAGTTTTTTTTTGTTTCCATTCATAATCGTTGTTCTACAGGTTGTTTAGAAAGGTTCTGTGGATGGCTTCGTTTGCGGAAGCATTTGAGTAGCGTCCTAAAACTATAAGTAAATTTGGGTTGCTAATTGAAATTTTTTTTGTCTGATTGAGATGTGTAGCTAACAAATAAACTTATTTATGGGTGCTTGGATTAGCTAATTGTGTTTGTTAGGTGTAAGAAAATGCGCGTAGTAACAATGAGTAGATGAGATGTAACGTTGGCGTGCCTTAGATTTATTTTGTATTCATTAGATGGTTAACGGTTTGTGATGGCAACTGTGTGATGCATCGACTTTTTGAAGTTTAATTATGATATTTTTAATAGTTTATGATGTAGTGATTCTAAAAATATTTAGAAGGGGTGTTTGAGTAAGCTAAATTTTAGAAAGTAGTACACGTATTTTGGTAAAGTTTAATTTTAAAAGGTTGTTAGCTTACCCGACATTATTTTGTAGATGAATTAGCCCTTATGATCTAGCTCACTCTAGAATGCTATTGCAAAATATGACTCATGGACGGGTAAAACAAGTGTGCGTGTTATTATTTTTAAATTTAACCAAATCAAAATTCATTAGCTACCTAGAACGAACAACATGCCATTACTATATATTATGACACCATGCTGTCTAAATGCTAAACCCAAAGAGTTTAATCGGTTTGTTTCTGTCATTACAAATCGTTCGAGTAATTAATATTTTTTTGATTTCTAAATTTTTTATAGATGCTCTTATTAGTTGATGATGTTTTCATACAAGTGTTGAGAGATTAGAAGTGGCCGTTATGGGTGCTGATGTGGTTATCATGGTGGTAAGGGCTATTGATGGATGGACCACACAAGATACCGAACCCGTCTTTATATCTAGATATCGAGATTTGAGAGATTATAATAAAACTTTGCAGATATAGTATCTTATTACCCAGAAATTTGTAGATATAATAGATTATTCACAACGGCCGTTGGCTAATAGGTCAAAATGGTTGATGCTTGCAAACGTTTGATGATGCTTGCTTTGCTGATGCGCTTTCGGTTATGTCATATTGTAGTACTCGGTTAGGGATCGAAGTAAATGTAATGGTAAGCGTACTTGACACATAACAGTTTGATTTCCTAATTTTATTTACAACTTTAAATAATTGAATCTGAATGAATATAAAAAACGTTAGGCGAAACATCCTAATTCTGCTTTAGGAATTATGTGCTATTAGTGTTTGTTTTCAGGCATGATACTTGACCGTATGTTATCAACTTTACTACTACACTTGGAGGCACATTTTATCTTGATCATGCTTTAGTATTTTAGTTTATAAAATCTTTTCTTGGGTTGATTTAATATTGAAGAAACATTGTTATATTTTTAGTGATCCACTATCTTCTTGAAAAGCAAAAGGCTCAACGAAACTTCTTAGTTGCTTGGGAGCTAGCGAAAAACTACTTAAATAAGCAATTGAAAATAGTTATATCACATCTCTTTATTTGAAACTGTTAATGCAATGACGCTAAAAACATTACTTCTATTTTTCGGTCTCGCTTTGTTTTGATTACGACAATATATAAACAAGAATTTACGAAAACAACAAAAACTAAATGCTTGAGTACAAGTTTTTTTCATTTCATCCATTATAACTTAATGTATGAATAAACATGTTCTTAACCTAACTAAGTGATTAAGGATTTACATTTTTCTTAAAACTCACTTTTATTTAAAAGTGACAAATGTTTTTAATAAACTTTATTCTTAAAAAAATATTTTATTAAAATAGAAAATGGAAATTTGAATTTGGCATATTCCAAATTTTATAAGAATATCCATTTTGGATAAAATCTTCACCAGATGGAATTTTCCCACTAAAGGACAAAAAAGAGCGGACACTAGAGCTTGCGGCTCAATATAGGTGTCTGCGACACAATATTGGTAATGAGCTACGATCTTATTTAATGAGCCGTAATCAGATATAGTCGTTTGGGCCTTTCTCCTATAAATAGTGGGTCATTTCTAGATTTCCATTTCACCTCTTTTGCACACAAATTATCTGATTCAATCCACCTACTTTAATCACAAAAATCCTTGGTTATTTGGTTGATTATACTTGTTTAAAATTTAATCTTTCTCCTCCCATCTCATCCTCTCAATTGCAAAGAGAAGAACACTTTCATTCTTGAAGTGTTGTTTCTAGTTCAAGATCCATTCAAGACAAAACTTTATTTCCTTCTTAAGTCACTGTGAAGATCCAAATAGTTATCTATATTTGGAAGTTGTGTATGTATTGTGGTTAATACTTAGGAATCAAAGTATATTGGTGTAGATTGGTCGTAGCTAAGATTAGGTCTCGACTTTTAGCTTAGAGTCGGAAATTGGTTAAGCGACGTGTAAGATTTCTCCACCTCAAGGAGCTTGTTGATTAGTGAACTCTTGAGTAAGGAGTACTCGAGGAGTGGAGTAGTAACGAAAAGTGAGCTTCGTTGCCGAACCACTATAAATCCTTGATGTTTGGTTTGATCTTTCCTTTCCTTATCTCTTTCCATTCATTATTGCATATACTTGTGATTATTAGTTTAGATACACTATCACTTGCTCATAAAGTTCTTAAGAAGGTTGCATATAAATCACTTGAATCTAGTTTTTTTTGAAAAGGATTTTTGAAAATCGATCTTTGGATCATTTTAACTAGTGAAACTATTCAACACCCTCCCCCCTTCTCGTTTCTACAATTGGTATTAGATCGATTTGCTCAAGCTTTTGTAATATATTGCATTTTAAAACATGAATCGATCTATGGATTCCAATAAGTACCTAGAAGAGCAATCTATGCAAAGACCACCTCTTTTTGAAACCGATAGTTTTATTTATTGGAAAAATAGATTCGAGACTTATGTGAAATCAAAAGATTTAGATCTTTGGCATGTTATTACCATTGGTGACTTTTTTCCTTTGCAATATAACGAAGTTTCTAAGAAGAAAGAACTAGTTTCTTTGAAAATTTAAATGATGACACTAAAAGAAACATGCTAAGAATAATGAGGCTAAAATGGTTATTTACAATGTTTCGCTTAAGAAAGAGTATGAAAGGATTTTTATGCATAAAAACGCCAAAGAAATTTGGGAAAATCTTTTGATAACCCACCAAGGTAAATAGTCAAGTCAAAGAACACACAATCGATCTTCTTGTTCAACAATATGAACAATTTGTCATCTTATAAGATGAAACTATTGATATTCGTTTGCTAGGTTTAATACTATTATTACTAGTCTAAAAGAACTTGATAAAGGTTTTTCTAGCAAGAACAATGTTAGGAAGTTTCTTTGGCCGTTGCATCCAAAGTAGAGAGCTAAAGTCATGGCTATTGAAGAATCAAAGGATATCACTACATTGTCACTTGATGAACTAATTGGAAACTTGAAAGTTCATGAGATGATCATCTTGAAGGATTCAGAGATGGTCAAAGGCAAGGGTGAAAGAAAGTCTCTAGTATTAAAGGCCAAAAGAGGTACAATCTGAAACCGAATATTATGGAAATGATAGTTCTTCTCTAGATGATTTAGAATTAGAGAGTCAATATTATAATCTATGCAAACTAAGTCTAAAGTTCATAGAACATAATAAATTGCTAAAATCAACTAAGACTAAACTTAAAAATGAGATTAGTGAGCAAAAAGTAAAATTGGCTAAGTTAGAGAAAAGTAAAGAAGTTGATTTAGGTTGTTTAAGTTGTGAAGACATTAGACAAGATAATGAAGATCTCAAGAGAACATCCATCAAGTTGAAAAAATTCATGAAAGATACTAATATTCTTGATGATATGCTAAGTAGACAAATTCATTCTACAGAAAGACTTGGTTTAGGTTTTAACATTGATGAAGCATCCACTAGTGACACCAAACAAGTTACATTTTCAGAAAAAGTTTCAGCTGGTCGCTGATGGTTGATTTTTTACACACCTTTGACTTTAGGAAAAAATCAAAAGAGGTAATTAGGGTAAGTACGACGATTTAGGAAAATAGTGCACAAATGACCCAATGAGTGAGAGTTCGTTCTCAAGGAGGCTAGTGTGTTGTGTAAAGAGATGATTAAATGTTTGTGATTATGATTATGAGAAAAAGTAAATGAGAAAGAAAAGAGAAAAGGATGACGGTTACGATTCTAAATTACACTAAGACGAAAAGTCGTGCATGTAAAAAGTGTAAAATATGACTAAATTTAAAATTACCCTAAAAATTCCTAGAAAATTGCAATAAATCCTAAAAAATGTAATTAGAGTTTACAAAAAATCTAAAATCACTCAAACCTTCTATTTAATTAAATTTTAATTTTTTATGCTGATTAAAGCCCGAAAAATCAATTTAATTACAAAAAAGCCCAAAATGAGATTTTTCAATTTTTTAAACCTCTAAAATAACTTAAGTAAATTAAAAACTATTTTTGAGAAATTTAAAATTAATTAAAACTATTTAAAAATGATTAAAAACTATAAAAATATTAAAATAATTCTACAAATTAAATAAATGACAACAAAATTAATCTAAAATTTTTAAATTCCTAACTTTTATGTATTTAATCTAGGAAAAATGAAAAACTTACAAAAATATTAAAAACTACTTTTAATAATAAAATATTAATAAAATAATATTAAAAATTCACATTTTATAAAAAATTCTAAAATGTTGCAAACTAGTTTATTTTAACCTAATTAAATAGAAAATGATCTTGAAATACAAAAAATACCCCTAATGGGCCTCCAAATGGGCCAAATACCCAAACAGTCCCTTAATGGGCTTTTTAAGGCCCAATAAGAAAAAGTTCACAAAATGGCCTAAAACTTCCAGTTAAGCTTAAAATTCAATTTTAAACATAAAATTTCAAAGGCCCAAAAGCTGAAAGTGAGCTTATCACAGCTTATTTCAAAACAGTTTATTCTTAATGGGCTTTTTGGCCCATTAAGCTATAAGTTGATGCCATAAGCTGAAATTTAACACACAACCTTCTTTTGACCTAATTAAGCTGTTTGTAAAAAGAATTTTTGAAAAAACCCAAGAAATAAGCCTGAAATAAGCAAAAGCTCTCTATAAGAAAACGACAAAATAGTCGTTTTTTAGTTCTAGGCTACTTCAAAAGCTGATTCAACTTGCAAAAGGTTTTAAATCACTTAATTAAGCTTAATCAACAAAAAGTTTTCAAATAAGCACACTCAATAAGCTGAAATAAGCAATAAGTTATTTTTGAAAAAGACAAAATAGTCGTTTTCTAATCAAAAGCTAAAACCAAAAGCTGTAAACATCAAAACTGAGTTATAAGCTCAAAATAATACGATCTATCACAAAAAATAACTTGTTGCACATTATATAAGCTAGAATGACTTAAAAATAAGCTGATGACCAATTTAAACTAGCAGTGGCGAGCAGCAGGGGAAAGGAGTTCACACTACTTTGACTTTTTGACTTTGCTTTTTAGAGTGATTTACTTGGTGATTTTGGACAATAAGGGCGCCCCTACAACCAGTGAGTTGTAGGGAGTCACAATCAAGAAGAAAAACACAAAATCTCTTAGCCAAATGATACAGTTTAATCAATTAGTCCACAGACATGGCACATAGATGTTATAAGCAAATCTGGTGATATAAGCTAATGTTAAAGCTAGTATAAGCTAACCACAAACCACCAAATGCATACACAAGCTCAATAAAACTTAATGACACACAAATTAACTTATTTCATGCACTGATTCCAAGTTTTGAACAAGATTCATGCATAAACAGGTTACTGATGAACACTAACCAGATAAGAATTATTTTTGCTGAACTAATTGACCACAAATCCAAATTCAAAGCCTTAGATCTATTACTCCAGGTTACAATAACTATGATTTAACACTTTTTAGCCCTAGATTAACATGCAAACTAGGTGTGCACAAGATTTCAAGTCAAAACAGCCTAGAACAAACTCAATAAGCCAAGATTTCAGATTTCAGGTTTTAAATCACAAGACTTGTAAATATCAGCACACAAACACCTTAATAACAGATATAAATTGAAACAATACAACAAACCTAATAAGTGTGAAAACACTTATCCTTTTACCACTTAATTATAATAAAAAGAAGACCAAAACGTGTATTTGATGTCGTAAAAGTCGGAATTATGCGTGGTTTGTGTTTTTGTTGTGTTTCAGGACCAAAATATGAAAAGGGAAGAAAACACGGACTTTTACGGGCTTTTATCGAAGAAAAAGACAAAAGACGAAGTCAAAAGTTCAAAGTGCAAAAAGAAGGAAGTCAAAGGCCTATTCTGAAGACTTATCGAAGAAAAAGTCTAAAGACGGAATTTTAACGAAATCGTAGAACCAAGTCTAATAATAGAAGAAAATTAAAATACGAGTTCATTTTATCATTTGACAAATCCCGAGACAACGTCGAGAAAGACGAAGAAATTAAAAGACGAAAAGACAAAGAAAGAAAGAAAGAAGCATCAACACTTCCACTCCTCCTATAAATACCCTCCTAATATGTCATATGAGGGGGTTAGATAGTTTTTTAAAGTTTTAGGAGTAGATTAAAAATTACTTTCTCTCTCTAGATTTACTTTCATGTTTTTCAAGCTTTTTAATTTTGATCTTGTATTTGAATCCTAATCATCTTTAATTCATGCTTTTTAGATAATCATTTTCATTCGACCTTTCTTATTTTAATCTCTTTTTTAATTTAGTTAATCATGTAGTTTGTTTATCTTTATGCTTGATTGCTTATTGATGTGCTTGTTTGATTGTGCTTATAGATTTCGTGTGGTTGATCTTTCTAGCTTATTGTGTTTAGTGCTTATTTTTTATGTTTTTAGCTTATTTTTAATTAGTGGATTTGGTAGATTAATATTATAAATAAGTTGATTTTTAATTTTTATATTATTAGTGTTTTTAAAGTTTTTAATTTGTGGCTTATTTGCTTTTTCTTAAAATTTGTTTAGATTAAGTTTTGATTAACTGCTTATTTGATTTTTGCTTAATTTGATTTTTGTTCCTTGTTTTTAGGATCTACTGTTTCACTATTCTCGTCTCTTTCATTTCTTCGGATAAGGTTTTTAAATTCCGAAAACATGCCATTTATCCGAAATTTTGTTTTATTCCGAAAATAGGTAGTTTATCCGAAATAGCTAGTTTATCCGAATTTAGGTCATTTTCTGAAGAAATCGAATTTTCCGAATTAGTTCATTTATCTGAAAATTCCTTTATTCCGAAATAAGCAGTTTTTCCGAAAATAAGCATTTATCCGAAATTCTTGTTTATTCTGAAAATATTTCATTTATCCGAATTTGTAGGTTTATCCGAATTTAGGTCTCTTATCCGAAATTTTCTGTTTTTCAGAAAGTATGTCATTTATCCGAATTTCTTGTTTTTATCCGAATATGTCTTTTTTTCAGAAAATAGTGTATTTTCCGAAATAGTTGATTTACTGTTTTATTTTATTTTATTTTATTTTCAATTTCACTTTTATTCAAGTTTTAAATTTGTTTAATTTCCTCTATTTTTAGTTTAACCTTTTCAAGCTTTCATTTTTATTTTAGATTAGTTAATCAACGAAATTTTCTTTTATTAACCAAGAACGACTGATTCACGCTTTCAACTTTAATCAATTCGATTAGACCAATTCAAAGAACAATTTATCTTCTTTTACCGGGGACAGTCCCCTTTACCCAAAAAAGAACAATTTATCTACATATCAAATGGCGCCGCTGCCGACTCTTTTCGTGAAGATTAACAGTTTTTTGTGAGAGACGCGTTCGATTTTGGGATCCGTTCACTTCTGAACGTTATTTTTCGTGTCTAAAATTTTCAAAAATCCATAAAAATAAAAAAAATTGAAAAATCCAAAAACATTTAAAAATATCATAAAAAGCATTTCTTTTTCAAAGATTTTACACCAAAAATATTTTCTTTTCACGATAACTTTATTTCTTCTATTTCTTTGCTATTCTTTACTTTTGTAGGTGTATGCGTACCTGTTCACGCAAAAGGAAATCCATTCAAGCCGCTTCAATTGATCCTCCTGTTGTAGAGCCTCCCGTTGTTAACACAATGGAGAACCGTCCAATGATCGAGCTCTTGCAATCACACGTCGAATGCAACGATGATGCGATTGTGGTGCCAGCTATTGACGCTAACAATTTCGAGCTCAAGTCCGGTTTCATTCAAATGGTTTCCGCAACACCTTTCTTAGGCCGCACTCATGATGATCCTCACGATCGCATCAAGAGGTTCATACACTTATCCAATACTGTTAATTACAATGGGGTTTCACAAGAGGCAATTCGTTTGCTCCTCTTTACTTTCTCCCTCGAGGGACAAGCCCGAACTTGGCTTGATAAGGAATCACCTCAAAGTATTACAACATGGGCGGACATTGAGACCAAGTTTATCAATTACTTTTTCCCACCCTCGGGTACTACCGCTTTGCGGAATGACATCATTAACTTTGAACAAAAGTACGGTGAGACGTTTAATAAATCTTGGGATCGTTTTAAGGAGCTTTTAAGAAAGTGTCCACAATACGTGTTGATGCAAAAGTTGGGGTAGACCGAGCTTAACCCAAATTAGGCTTAATTTGGGATCGTGTGGACTCCGGCTCTCGCACCAAGTGAAACTTGCTTTAGGACCCTGCGCACTAAGCAGACACCGTTAGGCTTACCGTGGGTTTGTTACCCACTATTAGACTCCAGCGTGAGAGTAAGTAATCGCTTTGAGTATATTACTGTTTAGGGTATTGTGTATATCGTACCTTTGTGGAACCGAAGGGGTTCCTTTTATACTCGAGAGAGTCTAGGCTGGGCTCCCTGTTCTTGCGGCCTTAGGAAGAGATAATGACTTGAAATAGCTTTATCTTCATTATCCAACCAAGGAAAGTGTATATCCATTTCCCTTTGGCGAATATAACTATAATATAAGTTATATTCGATCTGATCCTGTCGCATTGCGACGAGGACCTGGCTAAGTAATCAACCTCTTGTGCGATAGCGGCTTACCAGGCTTCATGGGCTATGTGCGCACATCAGAAAAGTATCCAATCCATTCCTGATGGATGCGGGTAGTACCCGTGAGTCGGACTATTCAGCCCGACTAGGGACTATACGTCATCATGTCCCCCCAGTCTAGTGGTCGCAGGTACAATCCGCGGCTACTAGACTATAATCATACATAAACAGTCGTGTGGTCCAAGCATAAACTCAGATTTTAAACATTCCCGCCAAGAAGACAAACATCCCCCCTTTCATCTAACCTCCTTGGTACTCGGGAAAAGTGCATGCCACGTCATAGTTACCCCTTCATATTCTACCGTTAGATCTAGCACGTGGGGGACACGTGGCACACATCTGACCATAAACAGTAAAACTAAGGAAGCCTATATAAACCCATCCCGCTTCCTTTTGACTGTTTACCCTCTACAAACCTTCAACCCACCATTAACGCTTCTATCATTTACCATCATCACCAGATCTCTTATTAAGATAATCCACGCGACCACTATATTTTGTATACACAACACCATGGTGAAACAGCTAACCAACATTACGTCCATCTTGACCATTGATCAGCTAGATCAATTTACCTCTAAATTCTACATACCGAATTATCTGTACCCAGAAGTTCCTAACCCACAACATAATTTAAGTCAGTCCCCGCAGGGAAGATTGGGTTGTACACCCGTTAATTCGATTACGCAAACCAGCGTATACCCATGTCGCGCTTTCTTCTGAGTGTATTAATACACTACGATACCCATGTCTCCTAGCTAGAATTCATAGGGGCAGTGAAAATTTCGAATTTCGAAATAAACTACCGCATCCTAGACATAGAAACCACAGTAGATCTTTTCCGCGTATTCTACCAACGGAATTTAGCCAATGGCTGGGTGTCTTTTACCAAGCGAAAGGGTGGTCTGCAATGTTTTGATGGAAAGATAGATTCTTTAAGGAATTGGACCGACAGTTTCTTCAGGGTCGATGACGCCGCCTGATGAGACTGCAATTATACATAGTCTCATCGTCCAAATCGGGCTTAAAACGCTTAAAATATCATCAAAATACCCAAAAATATGCTTGTGTTTGTTCATTGTTTATTTTAGGTACGGATATCGTGAAATCCATAAAAGATCACAAGAATCAAGCAAAAACGAAGACCGAAAACGAAGCCGCACAAAGAACCGGACCCGAATCATGAATTTCCATTCAAGTCCTTGAAGTTCGAAGAATTGTCAAGATTTGTCCCTCTACTTTTGAAGACTTGTCATTTTAAACCCTTGTAAATCCTCAATATTACACTTGGGTCCCTAAAATGATGAGATATTACATTAGTGGTCCTTGAAGAATGTTCAATGTATAAGAAAAGCCCTTGGAATAGTTTTACAAAAATTATTGTGGCCAAATTATGAAGTTTTAACCTTCATTTACTAAGGGGTGCCAAATTATGGCTGTTTAAAGTTAAGTGGCAAGAGATTGAGATTATAGGGACCAAAAGTGGGAAGACAACCATACTCATCCCACCCAACCCCCACCTGACACGTCATCCCCCAACCAATCAGACCATCCCACATCATTCTTTCTTACAGGTCACACACCACCATCACTTAATAAACTGTTTAATCAATTTATTAATATTTCCCTCCCTAACAATATTTTAAAATTAACCCACCCTTAAAACATATTAAACACCCACCTGCTTAGCCCCAAATCCCCAAGAACCCAAATTAAATTAACCCCTAAAAACAAAGGGTTTTACCCCCATTTTTTCTAGAATTACTATTTACCTTCCCCTCCAACATAACCCCACACCAAGAAAGTGACTTCTCACTCTCTTGTCCCCTCTCCAGCTATCACAAGTCACGGGTTCGACACCCTTTGCTGACTAGAAGACCAAATCAACAGCTTGGGACCAAAACTTGGTCCCAAAGCTTGGATAAACGCCTCAGATCAACTCAAGGACAGTTGGCCTTCACTCTCATCACATGTGACTAACTTTTCAAGATTCCAGACCCAATGGTAAAAAGGGAATTTCCAGGATTAGGGTTTCAAGTTTTTAGCTCTTGTATTATTTTATTCAAGTGTTATAGATCCTTCATTAGACTAGTATATATACAAGGTGTCATGTACCTTGTATGTTTGTTCCAGTTTTTTGTAAGTTTTTAAAATGATTAATGAAAATGAAAACTTTATAATCTGGCAAAATCTGTGTTCCAATTTTCTGTTTTCAAATATTATAATCAGTTATTTCCATTTGTAGAATTAGTGTTAGGTTGATATAGAGGTTTCATTTGTTCAATACTTTTGGTGGCAAACGTTTTTTTATGTACTATTTCTGAAACATTCAATCCAACCTAATTGAGGAAGTGAAAGAGGAGTCTTTTAGTTTGGGTAGGTGTTCAGGATTTGATAATCTTAGTTTGATAAAAAGTTTTTCAAAGGTTTCTTGAAGTACAAAAGAAATTCAGTTTTCAAATATTTTTTTTATCTTTTGTTCTCATTAGTACTTACTGTTTGTATAAGCTTCCACCACAAGCCTGACAAGCTTGTGGTATCAGCTTATACAAGCTTGAAAGTTCTTCTTGGTTTGGTGGTTTTGTGCAGGATCAAAGAAACAAGACCCCTCATCTCATTTCATTTTCTTTCCAGTTCTTGTTTGAAGATATTGAACCCTTGGGTCCTTTGTGGATTCCAACCAACAGGTTAATCTCTACATGTTGTTATAAGCTCACATTAGCTCTAAAAGACCTAGTAAAAGGCATCAGCCATGTAGCTTTTGGCTTGAACCCTGCTTACTTTTTTTGTGAATCTGTGGATTTGTAACAAAGTGCTAGTGTACCTGTTCTTATTGCTTGTTTATGATTGTTGAAGTTGTTGATTCATGATAGCATAAGTTATAATAGTTTTAAGGTTGACTTATATAGATTCTGTTTGATAAATCCATTTTCAGTTTATAAGGGGTTGTTTGGGATTAGGGGTTTGATTGGTAAGGTGACAGTAAGACCAGTTAATATCCACTCAAACATACTTGATTTATTAGTTAGTAGTGTTATCAGTGATTGGTTTTTAATTTGGGTAGGTTTTAAAAGGTTTTACATGTTCAAGTGTGGTAAAATCAGCAACTCCACTTAACTGCCTTGTTTTAGCAATTTTAGCTCATAATAATCTTGGAATTTGTTAGATAATAGGATAAGTTGGGTTTTGTAACTTGTTAGTAGTTAATTGGTATTGATTTGAGCAAGTTTGCAAGAGTCAAAATCCGTTTTATTGTCATTTGCACCAGACCACTGTTCATCAGACCACCAAAACCACATCAGTAACTGATTTTGATGCTTTCTATGTGAATCTTGTGTGCAACTTGTGTTTTTTTATCATTTATTTGACTCCCCACAACCCAACTGGTTGTGGGGGTGCCATTCATTGCCAAAGAAACCAAGTAACCAAGAAGATATACGCCAAAAGGTCCACAGACCTCAATTTTTGTTAAAGCAGTGGGAACAAAGTTCCCACTGCTAGGCTAAAGGACAAAATCTGTCCATGTGTCACTATCAGTTTTCTTATTTTTTTTTGTCCTTAGTGAACTTTTTTAAGTGTTTTTAGTCCATTTTAATTTTCTCATTTTTTTTTATTTTATTTCTGAATTTTTCATTTAATTTAATTTTTCAGTTACTATTCATTTACTATTTTTTAGAATTAATTGCATTTTTAATTAGTTTTTAATTAACTGTTTTTTGTCTTTTGGTGCAAAAGTTTAATATTTTTTAGTTTTAAAAATTTTCTTAGATTCAGAAAAAGATTTTAAGATTTTTAGTTTAAAAAAGTTTTACTATTCACCTTTTAAGTATTTTTTAGATTTAATTTTAGTTTAATTAGTTTTAAATTAAAATAGTTTTGTCTTTTAGTGTAATAAACTTCTTTTTCAAACTTTTTCATTTTCCTACCATTCAGTAAGATAATTTAGGATTTTTCAATTAGTCAAATTAATTTTAGCATTATTTTATTATTTTTAATCATTATTTTAGTTTAAAAAGTGTTTTTAGCCTTTTAAAAAAATAGGAAAATAGTATTTAAAATTTAGGAAAAATACTTTTTAGTCTTTAAATAATATAAGTGAGTTATTAGTTCAATAAAATAATATTTTGGGCTTTTTGTTAATTATATTTGATTTTAGGGCTTTAATTAGCATTTAAAATTGAATATTTAATAAATAAAAGGTTTTAAAATTTATTTATTGAATTTTTATTCTTATTTATATTATTTTAGACTTAGTTTTAATTTTTAATTGATTTTTAGATTTACTTTTTAATTTTGTCACGTTTTACGTATTTACGTTCGCGTTTTACATCAATTCGTCGTAGTGTAATCGTAATCGTAGCTCGTCTTTAATTTTTCTCTCTTAAACCAAAAACGACACTAATCCAAACTCTTGATTTTATATAATTGGCACTTAAATCACACACCTCCTTCGAGAACGAACTTGGAATTTATTCGACTTGTCGGTTTTCATAAATCGTCGAGTTTAATACTTGCCCATTATACGTTGTTTTCCTAAACACCTATTTTTACCACAATCATTTTTGGCACCGCTGCCGGGGAGGTGTTTTGTGTTCCTTATATATATCGTGTTTGTGTGAGTAGTGCGTTTTTGCTTTTCAATTTTTGGAAAGCGTATATAACGTACATACTCATTTTTGTTATTTTTCCTTATTATATTATAATATCCAAATAAATTGTGTTTAATTTTCCTAAATTAAACACACAACAATCTTTAATATATTGTAGATATCCCATTATCGTTTTCGTTTTTCTTGTGAATATTATTAATATACTGTATTTACATAGAACAATAAATATACAAGTACTCCAAAAAGCGTAAAAACGCAACCTTGATTCGGGATTTCATCACTCGATCATTGTATTCGAATCTAAAGCAAAAGTTTAAAGGCAAAATAGATAAATACTTTCGTGAGTCTTAATTTTGATTAACACAAACTATACGGTGGTATAAGGTGGTTGTATTTCACGACCTAAGGGAAAAAGGCTCTTAAGTGCTTAGCGCTGCCTCGTTTCCTCCGCTTGCTTGTGCGTGTTTTGAGAAAGAGGGCTAATCGAGGGTTTGCAGCCCAAGTATTATCTACGTATATTATATTTTCTTGTGTTTTCAAGATTAAACCCTCTTGAACGTTTTGGTGTTCCACCAACGTTCTAAATTCGTCGAAGGCGTTCACTCCACGTGATCGTTTTCATTCTTTGAGGCTTCTTTAATCGAGAAATGGATTCGAGGAGTGATTTGTAGATTTGAGTCTACGTAATACACAAAAAATCCAAAAAAAATAAAAACAACAATCAAAAACCAAAAAAAAATGAAAAATCAAAAACTTGAAAAAGAATCTTCTTCGCTACCCCCCATTATACGCTTAGTGCATGCGCACTCGATCGAAGGATTATTCTAATTCGAGCGACGCTTCGAATCGACGCAATCGTAATCAAAGGAATCGATGACGTAGACGAGATTTAGAAACCGACGTTCATAATATCGTTGTTGAAGAGACCGTAGAGGAGATGGCCGAAAATCGTTCAATGATGGAATTGCTCAAAGCGCCCACCGAGGGTTATGGAGACGCGATCGTAATTCCCGCTATCGAAGCGGAGAATTTTGAGATTAAGAGCGGAATGCTTTCGTTAATCCAAGTTACGAAGTTTCGAGGTTGTGAAGCCGATAATCGTCACGACCATATTCGGAATTTTGATCGTCTTTTAGCCACGAGCAAGTTTAAGAACGTCGACACCGATGTCGTCAAGCTTATGCTTTTTCCGTACTCGCTCGATGGTGCCGCCAAGGATTGGTACGAGAAAGAGCCACCTAATTCCATAATTACGTGGAAGGATCTAGTCTCCAAATTCGTTAATCATTTTTTCCCACCGTCTAAGACGACGTTTTTAAACAATGAAATTACGAGATTTGAGCAAAAACCGAATGAATCTTTTAGAGACGCGTGGGATCATTTTAAGGAATTTCTTAGGCAATGTCCTCACCATGGATTTTCCGAGTTGCACCAAATCGATACGTTTTACAACGGTCTTAGTTTTCAAGAACAAGATTCGTTGAATTCCGCCGCCGGTGGCAACTTTTTCTGTAAGACTCCAAAAGATGTATTGATGATTATCGAGAATCGATCCAAGGTTTACCAACTCCGCAACGCATCGAGTGTTGCCAATGTTGCCAATGTTAGTAGTTCTAATCGAGACATTGAGAGGGTTGATGCGAAAGTCGACAAGCTAACGAATGTGTTTACGTCTTTTCTTGTCGAAATGCAAAAGAAAGATGCTCCCGCTACGATGAAAGCGGATGAGACTTCGTGTATGTTTTGTGGTGGACCTCAAAATTATTACGAGTGTGCGGCTACGGATGGCCAAACGTCGAATGTGAGTGCGTTAAACAACAATTTTTCTAATCAAAATCAAAATAACATCGGTCCATCGCAACAAGGCAATTATAACCAAGGCAACAATTTTTCGAATCAAAATCGTAACAATTTTCAAGAAAATAATCAACAAGGAAATTTTTCGAATCAAAATCAAGGTTATAATCAAGGTCGTAATTTGAAATGGCAAAATCGAGACGATAATCAAAACTCGAATTTTTCAAACAACAACAATCAAGGAAACAATTTTCAAGTGGGAATCAAAACAATTTTCAAAGAAGTAATCAAAACCAAGGGAACTTTAATTCAAATCAAAAGAGTTCGTCAAACGATTTTCAAAGTTACATGAAAACGAATGAGGCTAATATGAGACGATTAGAGGGAAAAATTGGTACTTTGAAAAACGACTTTACTAATACTTTGAAACTTCAAAACACGAAGATTGAGCAAGGACAAATTGATACTAAAAAGATGTTTTTGGCTATTATTAACAAAGCCTCGGGTGCTTCATCGAGTTCGTTACCTAGTGAAACCGTTGCAAATCCGAAGGAACAATGTAAGCCACCTCGTCTCGTGAGAAAGGTCGTGTGATTACCCCAACCTTGAAGGATTTCGAGTTGTTCCTTCTTCTCAACCCTCGACTTCTAAGACGTCTTATTGTTCTAAAGTCGATGGGGTGAACGTGGCGACCAAGGAAAAGAGTGCACACCCTCGTGTACCTCAAATTCCATCCACAGTTCAAAAAGAGAGTTTTATCGACCTTACCAATGTAACCCTTGAAGAAACTTGTGCATCGATCCTTCTTAAAAAAACCCAAAAGGCAAATGCCGAGAAAGGAAGAGGATCCGGGCAAATTTCTATTACCTTGTGATTTTTCTGAGATTGAGGGATGTTTAGCCCTTGCCGATTTAGGTGCTAGCATCAATCTCATGCCTCATTCTCTATGGAAATTGATGAGATTGCCTAATCTTACCCCCACGAACATGACAATCGAGCTTGCAAATTGTACACCACTTATACCAATTGGAATAGCCGAGGATGTCTATGTTAAAGTAGGAAAGTTTGTTTTTCCCGCAGATTTCGTTATATTCTATTACGAGTGTGACCCTAAATGTCCCATTATTTTAGGCCGACCATTTTTATCGATGACTTGAACCGTAATCGACGTTCACGAGGGGAGACTTGCTATGAGATATGGGGAGGATAAAATAGACTTTTTCACGAGTAAATCCCAAGTGTCTTATGATAATGAAAAAACCTAGGTTTCAAAACCTAATGTTTCAAAATCTAATGATTTCAAAATGTTTACTTTAGCGGAAACTATGAGGCTTAATGCATGTTTTGAAAGAATTAAGAAAAACGGTTTTAAAGATGATGATTTTAACGATAAAGAATACGTGTACCTGTAGAATCTTGATAACCTATGAATCTATGAAGTGGGTTGATGTTTTCTAGAGAGAGAAACTAGAGAGAGAAAGTGAGAGAAAACTATGTGATATTTTATTAAGTGGAAATACAAAGTGAACAACAACCAACCCCTTTCCAAGGAGGAAAGGGGTATTTATACTTCCAAGTCACTAATGGACTTGGTTCGGCCCATGACAAGCCCATGGGCCGGTTCTTACTTAACTAAATAAGTATTTGTTAACTACGAGCTATTACAACATATATAATATTGTGGAGTGACCGACTCTTCTAATATACGTAAAAACGTATTTCTAACAATCTCCCCCTAAGGGAGGTCACTCCACGTTACAAAGTTCTAAACCTAGCATACTATACTAAGTCTTCGTTCTTTAGCTCGTAGTCTTTTCTTCTTTTTCTTTTTGTTGTTAATATGTTGGTTTGATCTTTTAGTCTTTGGCTTGAGAGCATTGTTGTTTTGACCAATCACGTACGATCTTTGCCTTCTTGTGAATTTTGCCTCCTCGTGGCTCCATGTTCCACACACTTATGTCTTTTTGTTGAATTCTCGAAAGCTTCAGAGTTTGGTACAACGGAAGACTTTATCTTGTACTTTATTGAATTTTTGCTGAACTTTGATGCAGAAAAACATAAGCATGTGGGAACGACTTCTACAGGTACACCGCAACACCACCGTCTTTAACTGGTACACAGCAACGCCACTGTCTTCAACAGGTACACAGCAACGCCACTGTCTTTAACAGTTACACAGCAACGACACGAATAAAATGGCTTTGACATTTTATTCTAATTCGGTAGCATTTTACCTCCGGTCGGTGAAGACCGTTGGACGATATTAGATATCGTACCCGTGACGGATAGTTTCAATTAAGTAACTTCCTGACAGGATTTCGCGGGTAAACCCGTTCTCTTTATTCGACCGTCCAAAGCTGACTGCGAACATAAAGAGTGAATCACTTGGATAATTTATCCTTGTGATTTGAAGCCGTCAATTCATGAAACCTGGAACAAGTGAATTTCAATTAAGATTTTCACCATCGTTGCTTTCCAGTTATCACGAGCTCAATTCATAAAGAATCTTGCACGTTACCTACCAAGTGCTGTTTGATGTTAACACTAGAAGGATTTCCACTCGTCACTGTGATCAATAAAGAGTCACTCTGAGTGTTCTGGCAAGATCATATGATAATGCGTAGAGGACTGGAACGAGTTTAAGTTCAATTAAGAGTTAAACCACTGTTTCTTTCCAGTTTTTCACAAGATTGGTTCTAAAAGAACCGCACGTGTAACCTACCATGAGCTTGTTTGATGTTGGCTCAAGCAGGATTTCCATCTTCATTGTAATACTTGCGTATTACTCGGATGTTCTGGCAATATTACAGGAATACTGCGTAGGACTCATGAAAATCTCTTACTTTTCACAGTGTGTGAGAAAGCAAGGAATAAATGGAAAGTGTCCTAATGAGACTTTTGATGATCTCTTGGCTCTAGACTCGATTGTGCGTTTTGATTTAGTGAGCGATGGCTGGAGAGGAGTGCCACCTTTTCAATACCAGTCTATTCGGAGTGAATAAACCAATAGATAACGTGTTGATCTCCGTGTGATTAAAACAAATACCTTTTGAGAGATATTTGAGTTAGCTGGGAAGGGTTGTGCATTGCATCACTGGGTCCATGACGTCTTTCTTCAATATCGAGAATCATTAACAAAAATGATCTCAATAGCATATGTATTGACCGGGTTTCTCCCTAAAGTTGTAAGGAGGGCTTCTTTCTTTACACCCTTTATCTTTACATTTCTTTTTCATTCTTCAACCCCTTCAGTACTTACCAATATATCATCACTAGCACCTTGTTGTGATTGTTCCAGTGCTAGCATCAGTAATTAGTCGGTACTCAGCTACGTTCACATACTTTCTCCATCTTTCCTAGGACTTCTAATTCTATCTAGGGAATTTTCCTTGGGAAGATTCCATCGGCTCTGATGAATCATTGGACTAAACCTATTCCTACCACCCTTTTGTCACCACATTCGTCGTGAATTAAGCGTGTTTTGGGAAGGAATTGCCACCATGAAAAATCATTGAAAATCAACTAAAATACTTGTGATATTGAAATCAAAAGTTTCGTACCTTAGGTGTTTTTGATCATCAAAAACGCTCCCCCTTAACACGTGCTTTACACATATTAAGCTGGATTATCGTTAAGTCTTTTTCATCTTTTAGCCAAGTATCACTTAAGTCTCCTTAATCCCATTTTCTCCCCTTATCCAAAATGTTAACCATTAATATTTGGGATATTAAATGGATTAACCGGTCTTTGGGTAAAAATGAAATCGATGTTTGGCCATAGAACATGTTAATGCTCCCCCTTAAGTTAATAAAGGATAGTTGTAGTGCTTTAGTATGATATATTTTGAAAGATTTAGAGTCTCGTGAGAAATTCTTAAAAAATTATCATACCTTAACACTACATCAAGCCATTAAAGCACAATATTCACAAATTTACATATTCACAATTAAAACCAATATAAAGTGGACCTGAAATGTACGACCCATTAGATGGATCGTTGCAGTAACTTGTGGTGCACTCCATAAGGTCTCATCAAGCTCCTCATCAATCTACGTTCACGGAGCTTTTGATCGATCTTCTTGATCACATACTTCGCCATTTGTCGATAACCCTGATGCCAATCCTCAGTCATCTCTGGTAAAGTCCCACCCGAATTGAGATGATCCAACTTTCCTCTGACGTAGATGAGAGTCCCATCACTGTACTTATAAAGCTCACCCACCCTCATAAACTTCATTAACCCTCGACTGTTCAAGTAGAAAATCCCACAATTCGGAACAGAAATGCCGGTATAGGGACATCTGTTGACATGTTGAGGTAACACTTGATTCACTGGACGGGTTAGGTTAAGCTTCCTTTGGTAACTTTCGACTCCCAACTGAAGATCTTCAACTTTTTTCTTGATAACAACGCTTCGTGTGAACATACGAAGTGCTGTATTCAAGGCAATGAGGTCTTCACGAGGAATATGTGTGAGTTGATCACCGGTCATCAGAAGCAACATGTCTTCGATATCCTCAAGGCGAATGATAGAAAAATATCCCTGCTGGATTTTGTATTCTCTGTCATCCTCCCTTTTCAGATGAATCTCCGTCACATGATAATAGCCATTCTTGGCTTCAGTTTTCAGCCCTAAGATGCTGGAGATGCGGATATCGGATCTAACGTTACTTCCAGAATTGACTAGGCAGCAACCCCTGTACGCCCTTCGAACTCGTTCGTCCCAGTGTGATGCACCTATGACAACATACATATCATAATTACGATTTACCTTTGGGACCCAGAGTCGATTTACCTTTTCCTCGATAAAGGGTATTGTCCCCCAGTTGGCAGCTTTCAGCAAGGTCAGGGAGGTTGCGTACTTTGATGACCCTTTCAGAAGATACACAAGATCATTGGTGACGAAGAAGTCAAGAGCAATCTGATTATCTTGAGAAGGATCAAGTGGAGGTGGAGCTCTTTTTGAATCATGAAGACCTGGCCGTTGAACGGTATTCAGAGCTTTCAGGATCTCATCGGCATAATACTCGAACTCCATTCGGGTTAACCGGGTTTTGGCGCGAAGTCTATTATCTTTCAGCGTTCTCTTCACCAAAGATGGAGTAACCGAAGTCTTATACTCATGAGCCAGAAATGCACATAAGTCAATCGGACTACGGATACGGAGATATAAAACATCTCTGTCAGCGTCTGTGATCAGATCATATTGCACCGCTGCCGTGATCCAAGCCTGTGGCGGTGCAGTCTCGTCAATCTCCAACGTGTCTGCCCAGTCCCGTGTGCTTGATTCAGGAACAGTAGATTGTGGTTCTTGTTGTAGAGGAGTGGAAACGTGAACATCTGATGGTTCTGATTTAGGCATCTCGACAGTGTCATGAACGGGTGAGTGTTGTGCAGCTTCAGGTTCAGTTACCGATTCTGCAATCACAGGAGCAACAACAACAGAACTAACAGGGTTAGTGGTAACAGGTATAGACACAGCAATAGATGTACCAGGAATTGATGATGCCGTAGTAGCATTCACATCGTGGCGCCACTTGGATCGTCTTGATTCCGTTGAGGAAGATTTTTCCTTTGCTGCTGCATCTTTCTTGGACTTGGTTCCAGACTTAGCAGGTTTCTTTGAGCTGGCAACCTTATCCCCCTTTTCAGGCTGTTTACCCCCATTATCATCCTCATCGCTATCCTCGTTACTCCCCTTAGCACTCTCCTCATTACCATCACCACCATCATCACCATCATCATCATCATCATCATCCTCATCATCATCACCATCGTCATCGTCATCATCCTTTTCTTCTTCTTCTCCTTCTTCTTCCTCTTCTTCTTCACCAGTACCCTCTTCTTCTTCACTTTCTTCCCTTTCTTCCTCAGGCAGAATGTGGTATGGTACCACACTTCCAAACGTTTTAAATAACCTATCATCCTCCATGATAGCGTCATTCAGGGATTTGTAAAGAGCCCGTTGAATCCTAGATTTATCAAAAGATCCAAGTTCCCTCATACGAGCTTTGAGGATCTTCTTCAATTCAAAATTCGTCAAGTCATAGGCAATTTTGTAGGCGGATTCTGAAGGGTTGGATGACTTGATCATCAATTTATCAGCCACGAGTGTCTTCAACTCATCACGCAGTTTAGGCATAATGGACTCAACGGATTCTTTCACTCTCTATTCAACAGAAGCTTCAAGTGTTTCTTTTTGCTCCTTGTATTTATCCCTTATCGCTTGAAGTCTCGTGATACGTGCAGCATGCTTATCAGCTTCAGCCTGCTTAACCTGAGCTAGTTCTTCTGCATGAGCTTTTCGTGTTAACTCCATCTCTGCAGCAAACTTTGAAAGCATCTCTTCTTGAGCTTTCTTAGATGCTTCTTCACTTTGAGCTCGTCTAAGTAGCTCTTGGCGAAGTTCATCCATCTCTCTTTTGTGATTATCCGTATGTTTATCCAACATTTCGGCCATTACAAATACAGCCATTGAAGATGTTGCAGAGCTGCTCTGGGTTGAGTGAAGAGGCTCGGTTGTTACTACGGTACTAAGGATGGGAGTTATTGGTGGTGGAAGGAATGGTGTTGAAACCGGTCTGGTTGGTAAGGGTTGTATTGGTGGAGGTTGAGTTGCTAAAGGTTGAGTTACTAAAGGTTGAGTAGACACCATGATTGTAGGAGTAACAGACTCCTTTTCCACACTTGCTGAAACAGGAATGGATGTCTCCTCCGAAGTAGAATACCGTTCAGGTGACCCAAACTCATCAACATCCTCTGGCTCCTCGTACTCTTCTTCAATATTTATCCTTGCACCTGAACCACTACCGCCCGTATCTTTCCTACTCCTTTCAATAGCCATCTTCATCATTTTTCTCTCCGCCTTGTCAAGAGTAGGATCAACAACATCTTCTTCGTCACGTAGAACTAACTCATCAGCCTTACCCTTTCCCTTCTTAACCTCAGTCTTCTTCTTCTTGGTTTCGGGTTCAGGTAAAGCAGCTGGTTGCTTGCGTTTACCTTTACTCTTGACCGTAGTAGATGAATCTTCTCCAGTCTGAAGGCTTGCTTTAAGCTTCTTGATTTCCAACAGCAGTAGCTTGTAATCAGCAGAACCTTTGATTTTATCCGGCAGAAGATAATTGGGAATAGGACCAGGAATCACACCACCAGATGGTCCTTCATGCCTTAGATCCACAGTATGATCAGCTTCTACAGTGTGATGCCGACTTGCTGCACGCCTATCAATAGTAACATCATTCTTCATACAATAATTAATGATAAGCTTGATAAACCGAGGGTAAGGAAAGAAGTTATTCTTCAACTTCTTGTTTTGGAAGAGTTGAAAGGTGAATTCTTCCCACAACAATAATGCATAATCTGCATTTGCGCCTTTATACATGCCATGGAAGATGTTCATAATAGGACTGCGCAAAGCATCATGCCCACTTGTTTTTGGTGTAAGACATCTACTGAGAATACCCAACATTGCTCTCCAAGGCTGACCTACTTTAGCAGTGGTAAACTCAGACGCAACTCGTATGTCAGGACATCCAAGAGCATCGAACAACTCCATGAGTTCGTCTTTAGTAGGATCCTTCGAAAATGCCATACCTTTGGGTGTATCCCGAATGCCAAATATCTTACGGAAGTCTGAAACATTAAGTGTCTGCTGCTTGTTGTCGAGAGTGAAGGTGATCTTGTTTGAAGTGCTTTCCTTGGTAGCCCAGAACTCATACATGTAATCATAAGGCACCGAGGCACTACTTCTTAAAGCATTCTTGAAATGAGATTGATCAAGGATTGCTATGGCGACTTTAAACCCATGGTGAGTGGATTTTGAAACTTGCTTCAGCCGATTATTGTTTGGTATGAACTTGAGGGATCGTGCTTCAGCAATTGCGGCTTCTCTAGAGTCTTGGATTGCTTGTACTGTTGGATTAGTCATTGTATCTGCTTAAGATAAGACATGAAATGTTGATGCACAAAAAAATATATAGATATGTATCATTCTTATTTCTAAGCATAACACATTTCATAACATACTTCAACAAGTACTTAGAATAAGCAAACACTATTAATCAAACAACTCTTCATCCGGAACTTTCCTTCATTCGGAACTCTTCATTTCATTCGGAACTTCTTCATTCGGAAGTTCTTCATTCGGAAGTTCTTCATTCGGAACTTATTCATTCGGAAGTTCTTCATTCGGAACTTCTTCATTCGGAAGTCCTTCATTCGGAACTTCTTCATTTGGAAGTTCTTCATTCGGAACTTCTTCATTCGGAAGTTCTTCATTCGGAACTTCTTCATTCGGAAGTCCTTCATTCGGAACTTCTTCATTCGGAAGTCCTTCATTCGGAACTTCTTCATTCGGAAGTACTTCATTCGGAACTTCTTCATTCGGAAGTCCTTCATTCGGAACTTCTTCATTCGGAGGTTCTTCATTCGGAACTTATTCATTCGGAAGTTCTTCATTCGGAACTTCTTCATTCGGAAGTCCTTCATTCGGAACTTCTTCATTCGGAAGTTCTTCATTCGGAACTTCTTCATTCGGAAGTCCTTCATTCGGAACTTCTTTCATTCAGAAGTCCTTCATTCGGAACTTCTTCATTCGGAAGTCCTTCATTCGGAACTTCTTTCATTCGGAAGTCCTTCATTCGGAACTTCTTCATTCGGAAGTCCTTCATTCGGAACTTCTTCATTCGGAAGTTCTTCATTCGGAACTTCCTTCATTCGGAAGTCCTTCATTCGGAACTTCCTTCATTCGGAAGTCCTTCATTCGGAACTTCCTTCATTCGGAAGTTTTTCAGAAAATTCCTTCATTCGGAAGTTGATATCCATGTTTGATACAAGGATTTTGCAATGGTGAAAAAGTTCGATTTCTCGGAATCCTCTCGAATTGATCTCAGTTAAAAGTGGAATGATTTGTTCTTGGTGACAAAAATTGGATTTGGTTATCTATTCTACTAAACAGGTAAGTGAATAAAATGGTAATGAAGTAAACTTAAAACAAGCAACAAATAAAAGGCAAAGCAGAAAAATAACTCTTACTGAAAAATGCCCTATGCTGAAAATAACCCTTATGCGGAAAACATGCCTATGCGGAATATATGGCCATTCGGAAAAATCTTCTCTATTCGGAAAGTTGACATCTATGCGGAAAAACAAGCTTATGCGGAAAGCAATGCTCTATGCGGAAAAATACCCCTATTCGGAAAAGCGGGTCTATTCGGAATATTTGGCTGATGCGGAATATAGAACTCTATTCGGAAAAATGTTGCTTATTCGGAAAGTTAGGACCATTCGGAAAGACAGCTCTCATGCGGAAAAATGATGCTTATTCGGAAAAACGGGTCTATTCGGAATATTTGATATTCCGAATAAGGAAAAATAAACTTGGCTATTCGGAAAATGAGGCCCTATGCGGAATATGTGGGATATTCCGAATAAAGAAGAAATAAAACCTCCACTCGGAATAATTAAAATATTCCGAGTAAGGCAAACGTAAACACCCCTATTCGGAAAATCTGTCTTGTTCGGAAAATCTGGGAACGAAGAACAGAACAGTAGCAGTAAAACAGGGACACGAAATTAAATCCAAATCAACTTAAATACTCAAAAAGGTTTTACCAAACTAACCAATAATCATTAACATATCATAAGAAATAAATCCCACCAATAAAAACACTAAATCAACCACTTTTTAGAATCAAACTCGAATCAAAAGAAACTTAGAAACTTGCAATAAAAATGATGAAGAACAAGATGAATGAAAAGATGGAATGGATTAATTAATATAAAAGTAACGGGGTTAATGATTAAAGATTACAAGGTTGAAAGAAAAAGATGAAAATCACCGAACTCCCTAATGGAGTTTTTGATGGAACGAACCTAAGTTACTGGAAAAAAGGAAAAATGAAGCTCTCCCTAATTGTGTGAAGGGAGTGTCTATTTATACTCCTAGTGGTTGGTTGGTGAGTGGGCTTTCTCCCTTTCTTCTTGTCTTCTCGTCTTTTCAGAAAAGTTGACGTTTTCGATTCTGATTCGGAATTTGTCGTCGATTAAATCCAACTCGTCTTTTAATTTCTTTGTTAAATAGACTCGAGTTTCTTCGACTTATGAAAATCTTCCGTCTTTAGTCCTTTTCTTCGATAAATCTTCGAATAGGCCTAGTGACTCCAAATCTTTTGCATCTCTTGGACAATAGACTTTATCTTGAGTCTTTTTCCTTGATAAAACCCGTCCAATCCCATGTTTTCTTTAATATTCATCCGGTTAGCTCTGAAATCACAATAAACACAAAAACCACGCATAATTCCAAACAAATGATATTAATTACGTGTTTTGGTCTTGTTTTAGCCAGAATTAAGTGGTAAAAGGATGGGTGTTTACACACCTATCAAATCCCCTACACTTAACCATTGCCATGCCCTCATGCAATGCTTAGTGATAAAGCAAATTTACATTTTTCTCATAATCAATCAACCTTGGCCTTATTTAAGTTCTACTAAACAATAATTAAAATACTAAGAGAACTTAAAACTTTAAAATAAACCAAAGGATGGAAATAACTTGTAAAGAAATCAAGGACTTACATTAGGGCTTTGGTGTTGCGAAGATTTATCACCCTCAAGTTTCACATTCCCCAAACTAAGCTTGAAAACGAGATCATTGTTATTATAAGTTAGTAAATCAAACACTTACACACATGGCTTAATTAAATGCTTAAACTCCCTTATTCCTAGTTGTATCTCTTATATTTTATTTTTGTCTTAGAATGATTATGAAGATGCATTTTTGGACTTATTTCGATAGTTTATTAGGGCTGAAAGCAAAGTAGGACGATTTGATCAATAGTTAGCTAAAGGACAAAATCTCTTAAAACTGCTTCTCGGGATATCAAAAAGTTCATATCTTGGCATAACTTGGTTCACGATTTGAGACCTTTCTCGGGCCGATATTTGGCATGTATTTCATACTTCATATCTTCGAGAGACGTTCTTGAGATAATGGTCTTCTCATCATAATAGAGTTTCTTCACTTGGAGACTTTTGAGGGGTACTCCAACTTTGTTGACCACGACTTCATGATTATTTCTTCAATCTCTAATTAGGATTTTGAGATACAACGATCCGCCTCCTTTTCGGACTTGGATCTATTTATCCTCATACCTTGTTAGGGTCTTTTCGGATAGACTTCTCCATGATCTTTATGGGAGTTGATTGCTTTTCGTCGTGAGTCTTGATCCTTCATATTGACTTTAGGAATAATGCTTTTCACATCACTTTGGATCTTCAGCAATAAAATTGAATCCTCATGCCTTGTTAGGGCCTTTTCGGACTCGCCAATCTTCGCGCCCCGCTTCATAAGTTATGCCTTGGCTATGAACTCTTATCATTACCGAGCAACTTTTAAACGATCTTGGGCTAGAAGCTAAGTAACTTTTCAAATCGTAAGACCTTACTTATTGCAGATAAATTATTAGCAAGTGATGGGAGAATAGGCAAATAATTACACCAAGTGAGCTTGCGCAAGAATACCGACTTATAATTGACTCTATCATTTCTCGTCCTCCACAATTTAAAATCTCAAGTAATGAGACTCGTGGACACTTAGCCTAATAAACCGATCAAGGTCTACATGGTTAAGGATACTAGCTAGAATAAACTTGGATAAGTCTATTCGGGTTGAGTCAAAATAAACGCAACGGGCCTAATATGTCAAAGATATCTAAACTAGCTACACCAATTTATTAATATTTTTGACTTTATTGCGGAATATATACATATGAAAGCAACGATAAAAATTTTAAAAATTACGACTAAATGGCCAAAGTTAATAAAAAATTTTGAAAAATGTTGAAAAATAGGATTTTCCGGTTAAATGAAGGCATTTTCATGGAAAAGTCCACTTAAAACTTCGATAGAAGTCTCCCCTACACTTAAGATAAACATTGTCCTCAATGTTTAAGCATGTGGGAAAAGTATCCCCTACACTTATGACATTGTGCACATTGGTTAACTCGAGTTTAGGAAGAGACGACTAAAGTGATTAATTTCAAATGTGAGTATGAAGAAAACTGAATCACGATAGTTGAGAGATAGAACCGGATTTCGGATAACACGGGAGCACGGTTCTTCAAAGTGTCCAAGATTGCAGTAATCCCTGTAAGCACATCACCACACAAACACAAATGACCAAAATAGGTCCTCCCCTACACTTAGGGGGTTAAAGGGATAGATACTCGGGCTGCCTCCCGAGGAGCGCTTGTTTTTGATAACCGAGTCACGAGCCTGACTCGACCCAAATTTAGTTCATGGGGAACGTGGTGAGGGATGGAATCACCTCGTTAGAGGTGTCCTCACCAAAGTACAACTTCACTCGTTGGCCATTCACCTTAAAATTTGGTCCATTAGGTTGAGCGAGCTCGAGAGTACCATATGGAAAAATTTGGGCGATGGTGAATGGGCCGGACCAACGAGATTTAAGCTTGCCCGAAAAGATTTCCAACCGAGAGTTAAAAAGTAAGACTTTGTCTCCAACATGGAACTCTCGGTTTTTGATCTTGGAGTCGTGAATGAGCTTAGTTCGTTCCTTATAGATCAAAGAATTTTCATAAGCCTCATTCCGAAGTTCATTGAGCTCATTGAGTTGGATCTTGCGTAGGTCACCGGCTTTGTTTATATCAAAATTAGCCCACTTCAAGGCCCAATAAGCCTTGTGCTCCAACTCAATGGGGAGGTGGCACGCTTTCCCGTACACAAGACGATAGGGCGTACAGCCGATCGGGGTCTTGTAAGCAGTACGGAAAGCCCACAAAGCATCATCTAGTTTATCAGCCCATGCGGCACGATGCTCTCCCACGGTTCTTTCAAGAATTCGCTTCAGTCCTCGGTTGGATATTTCGGCCTGGCCATTAGTTTGTGGGTGGTAGGCTGTGGAAAGACGATGGTTTACACCGTACTTAGCCATGACTCGAGCAAATTGGTCATTGCAGAAATGAGTCCCACGATCACTAATAATGGCACGAGGCACACCGAAGCGAGCGAATAGAGCTTTCAAAAAGTTACAAACCACCCTTGCGTCATTAGTGGGTAAAGCTTTGGCTTCAACCCACTTTGAAACGTAGTCAACGGCTACAAGGATGTATTTGTTTCCTTTAGAAGAAGGGAACGGCCCCATAAAGTCGATACCCCAAACATCAAAAATTTCACACTCTTGAATGAAATTCTGAGGCATCTCGTCTTTATGTGTGATTTTGCCTTGCTTTTGGCAAACATCACATCGCTTAACCATATTGTGAGCATCACGATATATGGAGGGCCAATAAAATCCCGAATCAAACACTTTTTTAGCGGTGTAGTTGGGACCAAAGTGACCACCAGTGGGTCCTTTGTGGCAAGCATCAAGGATTTCAGACGCTGCCGGTCCGTCAACACATCGGCGGATAATCAGGTCGGCACATTGTTTGAATAGGTAAGGGTCGTCCCAAAAGTAGGTCTTGATGTCGGTAAAGAACTTCTTCTTTTGCTGGGACGTCAACCCTTCCTTGAGAATTCCACCCGCCAAATAGTTTGCAAAGTCCGCAAACCACGGGGTTTCATTCGGCTTCGAGTTTATAGACATTAAGGTCTCCAAGGGAAAAGAATCATTGATTTCTTTGGTCGGATGATCCCCTTGGTATGGATCCTCAAGTCTACTAAGATGGTCCGCGGCTAGGTTTTCTGCTCCTTTTTTATCGTGGATTTCGATTTTAAATTCCTGGAGCAGCAAAACCCAGCGAAGAAGTCTTGGTTTGGAATCTTGCTTTGTCAACAAGTACTTCAGCGCGGAATGATCGGTGTACACAATGGTGGTGAAAAGGACAAGATAGGGGCGGAATTTTTCAAAAGCATAGACAACAGCTAAAAGCTCTTTCTCGGTTGTCGTATAATGCAATTGTGCCCCAGTCATTGTCTTGCTAGCGTAATGGATCGGTTGGAAGTGTTTGTTCACTCTTTGTCCAAGAACCGCTCCAATAGCAAAATCGCTAGCATCGCACATCAACTCAAAGGGCAGCTCCCAATTAGGGGTAACCAAGACGGGTGCCTTAGTTAGCTTATCCTTAAGCGAGTTGAAGGCTTCAAGGCACTCTTTGGAAAAGATAAAAGGAGTATCTTTTTCCAAGAGGTGGGTCATCGGGCGAGCGATTTGAGAAAAATCTTTGATGAATCGACGATAGAAGCCCGCATGACCCAAGAAACTTCTCACACCCTTCACGGTTGAAGGTGGAGGCAACTTAGCTATAACATCGACTTTAGCACGGTCTACTTCAAGACCGGCTTTCGAAATCTTATGTCCAAGCACGACGCCTTCTTTCACCATAAAATGGCATTTTTCCCAATTTAGAACAAGGCGAGTGTCTTCACACCGCTTTAGCATACGTTCCAAATTGGCAAGGCAAGCAGAGAAGGAATCCCCGAAGACCGAGAAATCATCCATGAAGACTTCCATGGTTTGTTCAACCATGTCATGGAAGATAGCTAACATACACCTTTGGAACGTCCCTGGCGCATTACATAAGCCAAAAGGCATTCGTTTGTAAGCGAAGGTACCATAGGGACAAGTGAATGTAGTCTTCTCTTGATCTTGGGGATCGATGGGTATTTGAAAATAACCCGAGAAACCATCCAGAAAGCAGTAATATTCATTACCGGCTAATCGTTCAAGAATTTGGTCCATAAAAGGTAGAGGGAAATGATCCTTTCTCGTGGCATCATTGAGTTTGCGGTAGTCTATACAAACTCTCCACCCAGTAACGAGACGAGTTGGAATCAACTCGTTGTGTTCATTGGGAACAACGGTTATTCCGCCCTTCTTGGGCACACAATGGATTGGACTAACCCACGGGGAATCCGAAATAGGGTAAATCATACCCGCATCAAGAAGTTTGATAACCTCTGTTTTGATGACTTCATGGATTTTTGGATTCACCCTTCGTTGGCTTTGAATAGTGGGCTTGAAGTCGTCCTCCATGAGAATTTTGTGCGTGCAGAAGTGAGGATCAATTCCATGAATATCCGAGATTTTCCAAGCAATAGCCTTCTTATGATCTTTCAACACAGCGACGAGGCGAGTCTTCTCTTCATCTTTCAAATCCTTCGCAATAATGACGGGCGACTTCTTGTTGTCGTCAAGGAACACGTACTCGAGATGAGGCGGCAACTCCTTAAGTTCCAAATCCGGAGGATTTTCGACGGGAGGCGTTTTCAAAGTCGGAGTATCGATAGCAATGACCGTGGGAGATGGAGGCGAAGGATTGTCTTCGGTGAGAAGATTGTCAAAGAAACTCATGTCTTCATCCCCCTCGGTGGGAGAATCATTAGTAGCTAAATTCACATCTCCCATGGTATCGTCAAGATTGTTCCAGAATAAATCACTATCTCCAAATAGAGACAACGATGAATCAATGGAGGACACGGTCTCAACAGTGGGAAGAGAGGTAGGAATACTTTTGCAAGCATCATTAAAGTGTTCTTCACAAGCCTCATCAAGAACGTCAATACAATTAACGCTCTCATATGAATAAGGCTGTTTAGACAACTTTCCCATGTTGAAGACTACTTTGTCGTCACCCACTCTCATGATAAGCTCACCGGCTTCAACATCAATAAGAGTGCGACCGGTCCTTAAGAATGGACGACCAACAATCAGTGGTACACGAGGGTCCATCTCGTAGTCGACGACAACAAAATCAGCAGGGAAGGTGAATTTGTCGACTCCTACAATAACGACTTCGGCTATCCCCACTGGATAAGCAACCGTACGGTTGGCCAATTCCAAAGTCATTTTAGTGGGGACTAGCTCTGGGAGAGATAATTGCTTCCAAACACTTAGAGGCATGAGATTAATACTGGCACCTAGATCGGCTAGGGCCATGCAATTCTCTACTCCCGGGAAATTGCAAGGGATAAGAAAACGACCCGGATCACCAAGCTTGGTTGGCAATTTCCTTAAGAGCACTGCAGAGCAGTTCTCATTAAGTTGGGTGTTGGCAATGTCGAGGAGCTTTTCCTTGTCGCTCAGAAGGTCTTTAAACATTTTAGCATACTTGGGCATGTGAGCGAGAGCCTCAGCGAAGGAGATATTGAAATTCAGTTGTTTAAACATTTTAAGAAAGTTAGAAACCTGAATATCATCCTTGCTCTTTTGCTTCTCTTTCCTCAACCTAGAAGGATAAGGTATATTGGATGAAGATGAAGGCTTTGGGAGTATAGGATCACTCACAACCACGGGTGGAGGAGGGGTAGAAAGAAGAGGTGGAGAAATTGGGGAAGGAGAAGGAGGATGAATAGGAGCAGGCGACTCGTTCTCCTTAGTCACAACCACCGGTGGGGGTATAGGAAGCTCGGGTTCCTTTGTACCTTTACCACTGCGAGTAGTGATTGCTTTCATCTCCCCTCTTGGGTTCGCAACGGTGTTACTCGGAAGAGTACCCGAAGAAGAGGGTTGACTACTTTGGAAAAAACTAGCCATCATGTTCCTCAAGTCATTCGTCTGACTATCCAACGTGTTTCGCATATCGGCTCTCAAATCATTTCCTTGCTTTACCAAATCTGCCTTCAAATTGCGCACTTCCTCTTGGAGGTTTCCCACTATCACATCATTGGTTCTCATGTAGGTTGCAACCTCTTGGTGTAATGCAGTGGTGGCTTGGTTAGGAGGAGCATTGTATGCAGGTGGTTGGTAAGCAGGTTGTTGGTAGATTTGATTGTTACGTTGAGGCGGTTGTTGCTGCTTGTGAGGTGGGATGTATGGTTGTCGAGGTTGTTGTTGTTGTTGAGTAGGGCGGTTAAGGTTTTGTTGTGGGTTTGGGTTGGTAGGAGGGAAACCAGGTGGTGAAAGATAGTTGTTGCTGCGGTAGCTAAGCAAGTTACGGTCACCTTGGGGTTTAGCTTGATAAGCAGGTTGTTGGTAGGTGCCATATGCCGCATTCACATTCTCAGCAGGGTAATCTTGGGTGGCGGTACAAGTTGTGTAAGAGTGGGGACCACCGCATATATCACAAGGTTGGCTGACAGCGTTCACTTGTGCGTTTTTGGCGTTGTTGCTGTTGTTGTTGCTGACGGTGTGGGTGACAAGCGATTCAAGAAGCGTGGTAATTTTGTCAAGTCGCTTGTCGCTGTCAGTAGTGCTAGCACTAGCAACATTGGTCCTAACACTCTTGGTTTGCACACGAGATTTGTTCTCAATGATGTCCCAAGCAGCATTGGAAGTCTTAGCCACTAAATTACCCCCTGAGGCACTATTCAGTGAATCTTGGTCACTCATGCTTAAACCATTGTAAAAAGTATTAATTTGATGTACTTTGGTAAAACCATGTTGTGGGCATTTTCTTAAAAGATCTTTGAAACGATCCCAAGATTCACTGAATGACTCATCGTACTTTTGTTCAAAGTTTATAATCTCATTCCGCAAAGCGGTAGTACGAGAGGGTGGAAAAAAGTAGTTGATAAACTTTGTTTCCAAATCCGTCCACGAGAGAATACTCTGTGGCGGTTCCTTAGCAAGCCAATGCCGGGCTTGTCCCTCTAAAGAAAAGGGAAAAAGTTGTAACCTTATAACCTCCTGTGGAACTCCATTGAATTTGACCGTATTGGTGAGTTGTAGAAATCTTTTGATGTGGTCGTGTGGATCATCAATGGGTCGTCCCAAGAACGGCTGAGCGGAGACCATCTGGATAAAGCCTGACTTGAGCTCGAAATTGTTGGCGCCAATTGGTGGTATAACAATTGGATCCGTGTTGCCATCGACATGAGCTTGCAGCAATTCAATCATTGGGCGATTATCCGGAAGGGGCTCATTGTTGTTATTATTCATGTTGTTGAAAGGCGGATTGTTGTTGTTATTATTGTTGTTCGGAGGTGGTATGTTATTGTTCTTTTGTACACCAGCCATGTCTAAGTTATCGAGAGGCTCGGGCTCTTGATAAGACGTGGATCGAGTGCGCATACACCTGCAAAAGAACGAACAAAGAAAAGCAAAGCAAAAATATTTTTGGTTTTTATTGTTTTTTACTTTTTAGGATTTTTGAAAATTTTATATTTTTTAGTTGTTTTTGAAAATTTTATGAAAAAGTAACGTTCACGGGGAACGGATCCCAAAATCCAAGTTCTCACAAAAAACTTTTGATCTTAACGAGAGGAGCCGGCAGCGGCGCCATTTGATACAAGGATTTTGCAATGGTGAAAAAGTTCGATTTCTCGGAATCCTCTCGAATTGATCTCAGTTAAAAGTGGAATGATTTGTTCTTGGTGACAAAAATTGGATTTGGTTATCTATTCTACTAAACAGGTAAGTGAATAAAATGGTAATGAAGTAAACTTAAAACAAGCAACAAATAAAAGGCAAAGCAGAAAAATAACTCTTACTTAAAAATGCCCTATGCTGAAAATAACCCTTATGCGGAAAACATGCCTATGCGGAATATATGGCCATTCGGAAAAATCTTCTCTATTCGGAAAGTTGACATCTATGCGGAAAAACAAGCTTATGCGGAAAGCAATGCTCTATGCGGAAAAATACCCCTATTCGGAAAAGCGGGTCTATTCGGAATATTTGGCTGATGCGGAATATAGAACTCTATTTGGAAAAATGTTGCTTATTCGGAAAGTTAGGACCATTCGGAAAGACAGCTCTCATGCGGAAAAATGATGCTTATTCGGAAAAACGGGTCTATTCGGAATATTTGATATTCCGAATAAGGAAAAATAAACTTGGCTATTCGGAAAATGAGGCCCTATGCGGAATATGTGGGATATTCCGAATAAAGAAGAAATAAAACCTCCACTCGGAATAATTAAAATATTCCGAGTAAGGCAAACGTAAACACCCCTATTCGGAAAATCTGTCTTGTTCGGAAAATCTGGGAACGAAGAACAGAACAGTAGCAGTAAAACAGGGACACGAAATTAAATCCAAATCAACTTAAATACTCAAAAAGGTTTTACCAAACTAACCAATAATCATTAACATACCATAAGAAATAAATCCCACCAATAAAAACACTAAATCAACCACTTTTTAGAATCAAACTCGAATCAAAAGAAACTTAGAAACTTGCAATAAAAATGATGAAGAACAAGATGAATGAAAAGATGGAATGGATTAATTAATATAAAAGTAACAGGGTTAATGATTAAAGATTACAAGGTTGAAAGAAAAAGATGAAAATCACCAAACTCCCTAATGGAGTTTTTGATGGAACGAACCTAAGTTACTGGAAAAAAGGAAAAATGAAGCTCTCCCTAATTGTGTGAAGGGAGTGTCTATTTATACTCCTAGTGGTTGGTTGGTGAGTGGGCTTTCTCCCTTTCTTCTTGTCTTCTCGTCTTTTCAGAAAAGTTGACGTTTTCGATTCTGATTCGGAATTTGTCGTCGATTAAATCCAACTCGTCTTTTAATTTCTTTGTTAAATAGACTCGAGTTTCTTCGACTTATGAAAATCTTCCGTCTTTAGTCCTTTTCTTCGATAAATCTTCGAATAGGCCTAGTGACTCCAAATCTTTTGCATCTCTTGGACAATAGACTTTATCTTGAGTCTTTTTCCTTGATAAAACCCGTGCAATCCCATGTTTTCTTTAATATTCATCCGGTTAGCTCTGAAATCACAATAAACACAAAAACCACGCATAATTCCAAACAAATGATATTAATTACGTGTTTTGGTCTTGTTTTAGCCAGAATTAAGTGGTAAAAGGATGGGTGTTTACACACCTATCAATGTTCATTCGGAACTTAATAAACGCAGCTATGAAAGATTAATCTAGTCGCATTTAGTGAGTTCTAAAGCAATCTAAGGCAACAAATCATCTTCTAATGGTATTCCGAGAAAAACCCATCAAATACCCTAATCAATTAACCCTTAATTAAGCAAAACGAACCCTAAATTGATAAAGTTCTTTACCCGAATCAATTAATAGGATTTAAAGATGAGTTAGGCTAATTATAAGTTAAAGATTGATGTTTATTACCTTTTAAATCGAATGAACGGAACGGATTGATTAAAATCGAAAGTTTTGAGAACTTAAGTGTGTAACAATGGCGGCAAGAGACACAGTGAAGAAGAATATGAAAAGATAAACGTATGGGGGGGTTTGGTTTGACTTAGATCAAATTTTGGCAACTTTCCCTAGTTGTCACTTAAGTCCCTAAGTTTTCACTCCTTTTCCTTTTTGATTTATTACTTTTCATTTTCCTAACCATTGTAAAACTTAGCCACTATTAACTTTCACACAACTTAGCAATCGCAACCTATTTGCAAATCTCCAAAATCTAAAGCAAGTCATATCTCATTGAGCAAGCACAAGTCATATACTAAAGCAAGATCACTCATAAACCATTTAGCCAATTAGGTTTCCACAATCACTTTTGAAAAATCGTTTTAATGACAAAGATGATTTAATGTTTTCTCCCCCTTAAACGATGACCCGTTTTCTATTTAAAGAGCTGTAGTCATTGTTTAAAGAGTCAAATATTGATGAAAATATTTCCAATTAATATCTTGAAAAAGATTGATTCGTGGTATCAATAAGATTTCTCTTATTTTAACAAATTAATGCACTGAGACGTACATTGATTCGTGTTAGACCAAGTTATAAAGTAAACTTGATCCCTTTGCATGATTTGGCTTGTAAATCATGCCCGAGAAAATTAATTCCCGTTGTGAGCCAACGTTTTCCAAGTAAATACGTGACTTTAATATGAAAACTGGGTTGCAGTCTGAAATAACTACAAGCCATTATGGGCATGTTTTAAAAATATACAACTTTTATACGGACTCTATTTATGGCACCGTGTCAATATTGATCGACATTTCTAAGGCCGTAAATATTACCCTACTAAAAGACATGCCCGATTTAAAAAACTAAAAATATTTTTGGTTTTTCTGGATTTTATAATTTTTATGGTTTTTCTTGGTTTTATATTTTTTATGGTTTTCCTTAGTTTTATATTTTTGTATTTTTCTTTTGTGGTTTATATATTTACTATAATATACATGATCACGAACAAAGGATACTCTGAATAGTTTACCACCACTATTCAGCTGATTCTTCTGCCAACTCTTTGAGTGTCGCTGGAGTGAATGATTTCATGCCAAGCTTGTCGATCAAAAACTCGATTCGTCCTCGATCTAAGGCTTTGGTGAACATATCTGCCAGCTGATACTCAGTAGTGAAAAAATACAGCTCGATCACTCCGTTCTCCACCTGCTCTTTAATGAAATGGTAGCGAATGTCTATGTGCTTGGCCCGGGAGTGTTGAACATAGTTGCAGCAAAGGGAAATGGCGCTCTTGTTGTCACAATACATCGGGATTTTGTTAAATCCCAAACGTAGTCAGTTAATTGTGATCTCATCCAAAGGACTTGAGCACAACAACCGGACATGGTGATGTATTCAGCCTCCGTGCTAGAAATTGCAGCGCTTTTCTGCCTTTTTGAAGACCAACTGATCAATCTATCTCCAAGGAGTTGCACAGATCCAGAAGTGCTACGCCTCGTGTCTTGACATCCAGCATGATGGGCATCTGCGTATGATATTAAAGCAATAGAGGAATCTTTCGGATACCATAGACCACGATGAAGTGTTCCTTTGAGATACCGAAAGATCATTTTAACAACATGTAGGTGCTTTTCGGTAGGCCGAGCCTGATACCGGGCACACATGCATACGACAAATTGCAAATCAGGCCTGCTAGCAGTCAGATATAGAAGGGTGCCGATCATCCCACGGTAAAGTTTTGGATAGACAATAGTCCCATTCCTATCTTCATCTAACTTGGATTTCTCCACCATTGGAGTGTCCACGGGGTCACAATTTTCAAAGTTATATTTCTTTAAAGATTCTAGAGCATATTTGGATTGATTAATAAAGATGCCTCTGGGATTCTGAGAAATCTGTAATCCTAAGAAAAATGAAATTTTTCCCATCATTGACATCTGAAAGCGTGTGGACATTATCTTCTAAAATCGATTTGACAATTCTATGTTAGTGGCAGCAAATATTATATCATCAACATAAATTTGTACCAGAATCATGTCGTTGTCCTCCTTGAGAGTGAATAGAGTGGGGTCCACCTGGAGAAGCCTTCCGAGATGAGATATGTTAAAAGGAGATCATACCACGCGCGTGGAGCTTGTTTCAACCCATATAGAGCCTTCTTAAGCTTGTACACATGATTAGGAAACTCCGTGCTAACGAACCCATCCGGCTGACGAACATAGAACTCTTCCCTTAGTTCACCGTTCAAAAATGCCGTCTTCACATCCATTTGATAGACGATCATATTCATATGAGCAGCATACGCAAGGAATAGTCTAATAGCCTCCAATCTTGCCACAGGAGCAAAAGATTCTTCAAAGTCTATACCCAAGGCTTGTTTATATCCTCTAGCGACCAATCTAGCCTTATTCTTCAATACTGCACCCATCTCATCGAGTTTAACCTTATAAACCCATAACAAAGTAAGGATGTTAACCTTGTCAGGGAGAGGAACCAATTCCCATACTTCAAGTCTTTGAAATTCATTTAGTTCCTCCTGCATGGCTTCAATCCAAGATGATTGAGTCATAGCCTGCTGCCAATTTTTAGGTTCAACTTCAGAGAGAAATGCATCAAAGTAGCAATAGAGTGCACTCTCTTGTAATTGATGGCGTGTAGAGACTGGTCGATCTAGATCTCCAATGACATTCCTAATTGGGTGATCTTTTGTCCATTTGGTGCTATGATTTTCAATCCTAGGTGGTCTGGAGTGAACAATAGAAGGAGCTTCTTCTGAGGTAGACGCGACTGAAGGGTTTTCAGGGAACGGTATACCAAAGAAAGGAAGTTCTTTTAAGTGAGCATATTCCAAATCGTGATCAGTAGAATCCTCTTCCACATCATTAGGCACAAGTAGGGGTGATGATTCAGGTGTAGTTTGAGAATCACTTGGTAAAGGTGCATCCGGTTCAATGTTAATTGAAGATGCATTTGATAAAGCTTCATTAGCAGGAGCAATAACTTCAGGGATTGGAGCTATCACTACAGGTGCTGGAACTTCATCATTCGGGGGATCAAAGAATTCATCAAACAACGGTTGAAACAGTTTATCCCACTCGGGCCTTGTTGGTGGTAAAAATGATGTAGAGGAAGGATTATTGGGAACTAATCCGGAGCTAATAGCACCGGTTCCCATCTCATGAAGCGCGGGTTCAGAGCTGTGTTGCTCAGAAGCCATCGCTGTCAACTCATCGAAATCTGCGTCCATAGATTCTATGATCTTACCAAGACGACGGTTGTAAATTCGGTAGGCTTTCTTGGACGATGAGTAACCAATGAAAATACCTATATCGGCTTTTGGTTGAAGCTTGCCCAAGTTCTCACTATTAATGTTTGGATAACAAAGAGCACCAAACACATAAAAAAATGAAACATCGGGTTTACGGTCATGTAGAAGCTCATAAGGTGTTTTTCCATGGCATTTCCAAATGATAGAACGGTTTTGGGTGAAACATGCAGTAGATATAGCTTCTGCCCACAAGAACAATGGAGCGTTCGCATAAATTAGCATAGTCCTAGCAGCTTCCATAAGCGTACGATTCCGTCTTTCAACGACACCGTTTTGTTGTGGAGTACGTGCAGCGGATGTTTCATGTGAGATACCAACTCCTTCATAGTAATCACGAAGAGTCTGGTTTACGAACTCTGTTCCATTGTCTGTGCGAATACGGCGGACAGTAGTATTCAAACGTACCTGAATGAATTTCAGAAAAGTGATGATAGCCTTTGGTGCTTCATCCTTTGTACGTAGAAATCTAACCCATGTAAACCTGGAGAAATCATCCACAATAACCAGAATGAATTTCTTACCGCTCACACTTTCAGTTCTCATTGGCCCATAAAGATCCATATGCAAAAGATGAAGTTTTTCTTGATTGGTGTCTTCAGCTTTGGGCTTGTATGATTTCTTGGTACTTTTCCCCTTTTAACACGCGGAACATAAATGATCCTTGTTAAATTTGAGCTTTGGAAGACCACGAAATAATTCGTTTTTATCCAGATGGTTAATAGCATCAAGTTAAGATGAGATAATCTGCGATGCCATAACCATGACTTGGTCTTAGATGCTTTAGAGAGAAGACATACTGGAGAGGCGACCATCATGTCTTGTAAGGAAAAAGTATAAAGATTTGCACCACGAGATCCCTTCAACAAGTCTTTTCCTTCCAAGTTGCGGATGAAACAAGTATGTTGTCGAAAAGCAACCTCTAGGTTGGAATCACAAAACTGTCCTACTGAAAATAAGTTATGACCAAGACCTTCTACATAGTATACCCTTGAAATCGTAACGTTTCCAATCTGATATTCACCATACCCATTATCTTTGCTATATGATCATTACCAAATTTAACCGTTCCAAGAAACTTGCTGACGAAATTTCGGAGCATCGAGCGATCTCCGGTCATATGCTTTGAACAACCGGAGTCCAAATACCACAGGATGATTTGGACCACCTGAAAATATCACCAAACGAAGACAATGTAGAGGTATCGGAATCTGAGTGTTCCTTGTTATTAGCAGGTACCGATTTAATAATCTTAGATTTGCTAACTCTAGGTTTCTTAGATTTCCTAGCCTTCTTCTTCCTAGTTGGTGGTGTAGATTCTAGTTGGCTTAAATCCTGATGTATTTCTTCACTTATAGGCACTATAGTGGGAGCTGACCTAATTAAAGGGTGCTGTTTCCATACTTGAGTGCGAGTGTGCCTAACTAAAGGACGCTCAGACCTAACCTCAATGGATGCATTCCTAGTTAAAGGGCACATTTTTCCATCTAATGTAAAGGTCCTACGAGTGGGACGCCATTGCCAGCCAACTTGGGCACGAGTTCTACTCGTTGGCTTCCATTCAAGACCATTCCTAATGGCATTCATTTCATTCACATGATCAATAAGACACAAATCATAACGTTGGGAAAACATACATTCATTACAATTCCAACATTTCAAATCAGAATTCACAAATGGTTTAGACTTCTGCACAGGCGCAGAGCTTTTAGTCTTAACATGATTCTTTTTATTTAAAACTGAACTAACATTCCTATGGTGAGCTTTTACGTTCTTCTTGTTGGTACTACTAGTGGAGGGCTTGATATTATCTTTCTTGAGTGGCGATCCTTTAGCCTTAGTAGACTCTTTTACTCCTGTAGAAGGCAAAGTGGGAACATTAGCAACAGATTTTAAAGGTGCCTTACTTGATGGTGCCAGTGACGGTTTTGCTCCTGTTGTGTTATTGAATGGAGTTATAGCAATGGGCCTATTAGTAAGTAGTGCAGAGCCTGGTTTACCTATGTATTGCAAATATGCTAAGCAATATTGAACTCGCTTAATATATTCATGAGCCGAATAATAGTAGCTACTTGAGGGATCTAAGGCATAAAGATCGTCTAAAATATCCCTAACAAGATCTACATGCTTAATGACATTCCTCATATAATCATCGTAGGTAACCGGGTTTCTCTTATGAAGCGGGTTCTTATAAAGCACTACTGACTTGGTTGTTGGAGCACTAGTGGATGGTGCAGGGTCGGTAGCTAAGTTATCAACAACTTCTTGTCGGGTGAGAAGAAGTGTCTCCTTTAACTCGGCCAAAACCATGTTTTTGTCAATGAGCAGGATGTTTAAGTCAGAGATTTCCTCACACTTTTGGTTCAGTTGTTCAACATAAGATTGTTGCTGTGCCGCATTAAAAGCGAAGCGTTCTTCAAGTGAACCATAAAGAGCGGATAGTCCCTGTCTTGTCCGATCCATCTCCCCTAGAACAGACGAAAGTCTAATTTCTAAGACCTGGTTTTTAGACTCTGCAGCCTCTAGTTCCAATTTTAGTGTTTCATTTGATGACACATCTCTCTTCAATCTCATAATCTCTTCCTCTAATGCCTTAACTATTGCAATCATCTTGTCACACGTCTCAACACCGTTTTCACAACTATTTGTTATCAAAAGATCCTCATTTTGAGTTTGTTGTTTCAGTTCTAAAGATATACAATGTTGTTCTAGTTGATTAAAGCGTTTTGAAAGTAAATTGTAAGAATATTGTAGCTTTAAAAACTCAGCGTTAGATTCGTGACAAGAATGATTATCTACCTCATTTACAGTATCAGCAACATTTACAGAGAGATCACACACATCATCACATATATTCACAACATCACAATTAATCATAGCGGATGTAAGCTCATTCGAATAATTAACATTTACAGTAGTAAGCACATCACACGAGATTACTTTGGACAAGAATCGGTCATATTCGGATAAAATCTTTTCCTTTTCAATTAGTTGTAGTTCGTAAGCGGTGTCCATTTCATAAAACACTTTTTGAACTTCTCCAATTTCAAATTCAAGATTTTCCTTAAGAGATGCAAAACTTCCTTTTAGACTTTCGACGAATGGATTGATCTCATTTTTAAACACCTCGTTCATGTGTTCGAAAGCCCATTCTCCGGCGTTTAGGCCATTTGAAGTCGTACATTCCAAAATGACCTTGTCAAAATTAGTAAAGTATTGATTAATCTCTTGCAAGTTTAACCATACAGTGCTAATAGGTGGAAGATCCTTTGGAATTTCCTTAGGACCTTCCATATTGACAAGTGTAGGAAATGTACTAGGGTTTTCTTCATGTAACATGTAGGTTGGTGCCGTAATGAGATCTTTGTCCATATGGAAGCGAATTCTAAAATCCGTTTTTGCAAGCTCCTTATTCATTTTAAAATAATCACACTCGGGATATTTTGCAGAGTTGTATGACCGATCCTCATCAACTAGATCCTTACTTGTTCGATCATCGAAAATAACAATCGGGTCTAAGACCAATCCTAATTGGGTTGCATTATAAAGTCTTGGACTATGTCTTAAAGCTTGTTTTGCATACCTTAGGTTCGGGGGAAGGCCTTTTTGACGTGATAAGTTAAATTCTCTAAACGAAGCATCAAATAAGTGCACTAGTTGAGAAGCAGCGTATTGTCTTAAAAGCAAGTAATCTAGACTTCTAATCTTGTTAGCAGCATTAATCTCCATTTCATTCTTCTTAGACTCGAGTAACTCAAAATCCGTTTGAAGTTTTTGAAAATTAGTGACCACTAACTCCTTTTCTTTAAGTTCATTAGAAAGATTTGCTCTTAAGTTTTCAATTTCTTGCAAATGACCCATTTGTTTGTTTCGAAAGTGATCATATTCGGGATTTGTTAGAACACTAGACGAAGGCACTAATTCCAAGGTTTAAACTTTCTCATTGCTTAAGGCAAGCTCATCAGACAAATTCTTATTCTTAGATAGGTTTTCTAAGAGTGCAGCATTCATTTGGCTAAGTAATGTAGCAGGAACCATGACCAAATCTTGTTGAGCAGGAGTAGGCGTATGCGAAATGGCTCCCGGTTGTGATTCACTCAGAGTCTGGGGACTCACATTGATATTACTATCATTGATTGTCTCCTCATTTGAAAGACTCACCACCCAAGACTCATTCGAATCAGCACTCTCTTGCACAACTTGATGTGGTTGAATACTAGCATCAGTGGTATTATCAGTGGTATTAATAAGTACCTCAGATCTCTTTTCTGGCCCTAAGCTGGAGATAGTTGCCATGAGAGCAGCCTTTGCAGATTGAAATTCATCACAGTTTGAGTCATACGCATCGAGATCATCTGCTTGGTATGCTGCATTCTGTGTAGTGACAACGTCTTGTTCAGCAATCCCTGGATCAGCAAGAAATGCAAGCTCCTCTTCATCAAGTTCCCTTCCTTGTGCCTGAGCATTCACCAGATAGATCTTCTCTACAAACCATTGTCCATCCCTTCTCCTCTTGGGTTTCTTGCAATCCCTGGACATGTGTCCTTCTTCCTTGCAGTTGTAGCATGTAATCATTCTAAACTTGCCTTTGGAATTAGCCCGTGGAGGATTGTTGACCATTGGAGCAGGATTGACCGTGCAAGCATTGGTGGTTGATGTAGTTGGTCTCCCCTGATAAGGTTGAATAGGTTGAACCATTACCCTGCCATTCTCAATAGTAGCTTGTTGGCGAGAATTGGATGAATTCCTCAACTGATTGTTAGTTGGAGCTGATCCTCTAAATCCTCTTTTGCTTAATGTACTTGTGAGATAAGCAGACATAGTGGTTAACACTTCAACTGGGTCAGCTCCTTGTTTGAATACAGGAATGGGGACTTCCTCATCATCACAATACATTGCTTGGTCTTGTTGAGATGCATAATCACCAGAAGGAATACTCATGTGATCAGAATAGCTTGATGGATATGCTGCATTCTCTTGATAGGAAGAATATGAAGGCTGAGCATAAGGTGCAATGCTTGCTGGGTGAGGTTGTGAACCATATTGTGATGAAGGTGCATTAAACCGATATTGTTGCTGATGTGAGGTGGGTGGTTGCGGTAAAATCGAGTATTGGGGGAAGGTTGGTGTCATGTAAGGTGATGGATGATAGGCTTGATGTCCCAAGATATAAGGAGTGTTGTTGTGAGACAAGCTTGGTTGATTCGCCATCAAAGCTAATGAATCAGGGTACATACCTCGAGGCGAACGGTTCATGATCACATGTTTCTCATGCTGCAGAAGAAAAGCATAGAGTTGATCCAAATTGCACTTGTGCAAATCCCTGGTTAACTTAACATCTGTAATATACTCACCCCATTCAGCTTGAGGTAAAGTATTCAAAAATTTGGTGTTAACCTGGAATGGAGCAATCACGAGATTGTATACATTCAGATCATTCATAAGAGTGGTGAATCTGAAGTAATAGTCGTGAAGCGTTTCCCCTGGGTTGTACGTGAATCTATCAAACAGATCATACAACTGACATTCCCTTTCCTGTTTGGTGAAAGACGTACCTTGTAGCAACACCTTTAGACGTTCCCATAAGTCCTTTGCAACCGTATACTGACTTACCATCCGATAGATATCATGTGGAAGAGCTTGGAGAATTGTTTGAAGAGCCTTTTCGTCTGCATCGGCAACAAGTTGTTGAGCTGGTGTAAGTTCTTCAAACTCCCTTGGTCGAGTCACATTGTTCACCACAATGGTACCATAGTCAAGTGGACCATTTAAAATTGACTTAACCATAAGCCTCCCATAAACCGGTTTTCCCTTAAGGTAAGACATCATTCGGCCTTGCCATGCTTCAAAAACTTCTTTGATGAGCATTGGCGGGCGATTATCCGTTCCCGTAATGACGGAAATATCTGTAAGTGATGTCATCTGAGGCATTACTGAATTCAGATTCATTTTGTTCACTTCAAAGAGACAAAGATTATCGGTTGATCGAGCAGTGAAGTAAATCTTGTGAATTGTGTTTAGTTTTTGTTGTAAGAAACCAAGATTAAATCCTCTAAAAAATCGTGGAAAAAACAAGTAAAATAACCCTTGATTCGAAACTTTTTGTTGATTCGGAAGTTTGATTCAGAAGATTTGGCTTGGAATACCTTGATTCGGAACTTTTGGTTCGGAAGTCTTGATCCGGAACTTTCCCTTGATCCGGAACTTTTCCCTTGATCTGGAACTTTCCTTGATCCGGAACTTTCTCCTTGATCCGGAACTTTCCTTGATCCGGAACTTTTGGTTCGGAACTTCCTTGATCCGGAACTTTCCTTGATCCGGAACTTTTGGTTCGGAACTTCCTTGATCCGGAACTTTTGTTGATCCGGAACTTTTCGTTCGGAACTTGTGGTTCAGAACTTTTGTTGATCCGGAACTTTTCGTTCGGAACTTTTGATCCGGAACTTTGGTTGATCCGGAACTTTTTGGTCCGGAAGTTTGTCTGGGTAAACAGAAGGTGGTTCGAGTATAACAGTCGATCAAAAATGATGATAAAAACCCAGATTTTTTACCAAGTTACCCAAAAATTTTTGTGATTTCTACAATAATAAGTAAAAACTAATACTTATCTACTAATCCCAATCACAAAAACACCAAAAACTCCAAGAATCAAGATGATCTTCTTGAAGAACACTAATACAATCAAAAACTAAAAAACCACACAAATCATTACCTTAAATCACCCCATAGCTCTTGATACCAAATGTAGAATCTTGATAACCTATGAATCTATGAAGTGGGTTGATGTTTTCTAGAGAGAGAAACTAGAGAGAGAAAGTGAGAGAAAACTATGTGATATTTTATTAAGTGGAAATACAAAGTGAACAACAACCAACCCCTTTCCAAGGAGGAAAGGGGTATTTATACTTCCAAGTCACTAATGGACTTGGGCCGGCCCATGACAAGCCCATGGGCCGATTCTTACTTAACTAAATAAGTATTTGTTAACTACGAGCTATTATAACATATATAATATTGTGGAGTGACCGACTCTTCTAATATACGTAAAAACGTATTTCTAACAGTACCTAATTCAAAAGGGTATGCTTAAATTTATGGATGAAAAATCACTTTGGGATGTATTCGATGAAACAAGTGAACGACCAATTCCGAAGGGCGACGTTAGTGCCATCACGACAATGACCAAAATGGACTCGTCTTTACCAACTTCGAAGGACCATGACTTTGAGGCTTCAACTTCTAACTCCATCGAAGTGCCTCCTTTGCCTAGCCCAAAACCCGTTGAGGCTAAAGGTTTCATCGACATCGATCCTCTCATCTTAAAAAAGTCACTTAAACATAGTCATTCTACTTGTAAGACCATGGTTGTGAGTGCTCACATCGACTCTTTCTTTGATGATGACAATGGCGATTTTGTCGAGATTGATCACGTACTTCGAAATCCACATGCCATTTTTGAGGATTCTCCCAAAAAGACCTCTTAACATGTGAAGTACGATGATTATGAGTTTGATCCCGAGATTGAGTAAATCATTGAACCAGAGCTAGCTCTTTTGCCTCCACTCCCACCTACGAGTGAGGTAGATCTTTCCAAAATCGAGGATGAAGTAAATGAGTTGGAACGTCTTATTTTCGATGACGAACCAACTCATGTGACCCATCCAATTCTCGAGGATTTACCTAATCAACACTCCCGAAATGAGAATTACGTTTACCACATTCATGAGGATTTAAATTATCAACAATCCCCATAAATGGATGATGGTTTCGTGCTTGATCTTGATCTTTTCGAGAGAGTTTCTAAGATACTCAAGGAGGGGAATGACAAACCTTGGTTTGACAAGCCTATCTTTGATGATGAAATCAATGAGATCGACGTTCATGAGGATGACGAATATGTAGACCCCGAGGGGGCGGTGTTCTTTATTGCTCGACGTTTTGATAACTTATATTATACGCCACCCCCTCCCACCAATGACTTAAATGTGAGGATTTTTAGGCGACTAATTTTGAATTTGACACGCCAAATATTTTCGACATAATTCAATCGGGTTCTCATAAAGAGTTTTTAAATGATGAAAAAGGAAAACATTTTAAAATTGATTTAAATGATATTTCTACAAGTTTAACTCCGTCATCACCGTGTTTTATGAGTGCTACCACCTCGTCTACTCCTTTTGACAACGGTTGGTGTGGATCTAGTGTGGGGGAAGCCCCTTATTTTCCCTCACATTTCTCCACCGAGGACGAGATTTACGTTCCCAGAATTGCTTGTAAAGGGAAATCTCGGTCTTCCACCGATGTAATAAATGGAAAATCTTTTCGTTTGCTTGGTGTGAGTCTACCTCGAGTAGCTCATGAGTTTGACTTACCCATTGCCCCACCTTTCTATTTCTCATCTATTTTCTTCTCCCCCTTTGGGGTTCTAGTTCGTGTTGGAGTGGCGTTGTTTCGTCTTTCATCCGAAAACGAGGACGCTATCTTTGACCCCGGTATACGTTTATCGGGTTTTTAATATACTCTACGTACTTTTGGTCATTGTTAATCATGTAAGCCCCACCAAAAGTGACCATACCATGATTATCCCTAAATGATCACATTTATGGGGATTCAAGTCGAGCTTTTGACTCGGTTATCAAAAACAAGGTGCCTCGTGGGGGATTCTTATGCTTATCCTTGTAAATATTATCGTTTTCTAATTAGTTAACGAGGTGACTTGTGCTCGTCCAACCTTTGTTCCGTGGTTGTTTGTGATTGTGATTTATTAGGTTCATCGTCATAATTGAAGCCTCTCATGTTCGTTTTACGGATCACTCGAGCTTCGATCGTTGCCTTTGGAGATTTCGATATCCGATGATATCCTTTTATGTTCTAACGTTTATCTTATTAGCTTAATTTATAAATGGCTTTTAGGTTATTCGTTTTATCCTTTCCATGCTCGAGATTAAGCATTCGACTTCGTCTCTAGTATGGGGGTGTTTTCACCCCTAGACTCGAAACATTGAGGACAATGTTTAGTTTTAGTATTGGGGGGGGGGGTGAGTAGATACTTCACCTTGCTCACGTCACCATGCAATCCAATTTTCATCTTTTTGTTATCGTTTTGTTGCAAAATAAGGCTAAAAATTGCCAAATTTTAAAATTTTTCGTATTTTTCATAAGTGTTTAAGACATGAATGTAGGTTTCACGATCTAATGTGTAGTAATTATTAGCTTATTCTCCCCACGCTTTTATATAATGAATTGTTAATAAATATTGATTTAGCGGTTTAGTCACTATTGTTGGTTTCTAATTTGTTTTAGTAGCTTCCATGTAATTAAATTGGAAAAACATTGAGGATTCGCCAGCGTCACGGTTTTGAAGTATTGGCACCCGAATAATCGAAAGCTTCACCTAATAATAATATTTCAAGTGCTCACCTAAATTAAGCAAAAAATTGAAGCTCACAAGGCCGAAAAATCTATGCCCAAATTGAAAGTGAATCAAGCCTTAATCTTTGAAGCTTTAAAGATCCAAAATTCGCTTTAGCGTGAGGATATACGTCTTTGGCCATAATAAACACCTCATGGCGAGCTTAAATAAAAGGCAAGGCAAGACCGAAGTCATAATAAAAGCTCCATGGCGGAGTTGAATAAAAGATAGAGGTAAACCTATGATATAAGGCCCTTCCGTTAGGGGGCGTATAAAAGTTTTGGTAATAAGTCTCATGTTCAAAACCGTTATAAAATCGTGTTTATCGATCCTTCTTATTGACTTAATTTTTGACACCGTTGTCTATTAGGGTGAATTATTAATTCGATGATTTTGGTTACACCGTTAAGACTCTATTTTTAGACTTAATCTCTATTCACGCATAAGTCAATGATGTATCCTCGCGATCATTAAGATAAAATAAAATATAAGAGATACCAAGTAGGAATAAGGGAGTTTAGGTGTGTAATTAACACTCATGAGATATGATTGTGTTGCTAACTTATAATAACAATGATCTCGTTACACGCTTAGCATAGAATTGGGTGAAAATCGAGGACGATGAAATTATTTCTAACAAAGAATTCACGTGTTCTTGTTCTATGATCCCAAAAGTCACTTAATCGTGATGAAAACAATACATTATATCTAAAACACGTTTAGTAGTTTATTTAAATTTATGTGTTCAAAAAATATCATCATAAAATGAATTTTTGATGTGCTATGATACTTAATTCTAACATTGCGTGAGGGCACGACAATGGTTTAGTATGGGGGAGTGATGAGACTACAATTATACATAGTCTCATCGTCCAAATCGGGCTTAAAACGCTTAAAATATCATGAAAATACCCAAAAATATGCTTGTGTTTGTTCATTGTGTATTTTAGGTACGATATTATGAAATCAACAAAAGATCACAAGAATCAAGCAAAAACGAACACCGAAAACAAAGCCGCACAAAGAACCGGACCCGAATCATAAATTTCCATTCAAGTCCTTGAAGTTTGAAGAATTGTCAAGATTGGTCCCTCTACTTTTAAAGACTTGTCATTTTAAACCCTTGTAAATCCTCAATATTACACTTGGGTCCCTAAAATGATGAGATATTACATTAGTGGTCCTTGAAGAATGGTCAATGTACAAGAAAAGCCCTTTGAATAGTTTTACAAAAATTATTGTGGCCAAATTATGAAGTATTAAACTTCATTTACAAAGGGGTGCCAAATTATGGCTGTTTAAAGTTAAGTGGCAAGAGATTGAGATTATAGGGACCAAAAGTGGGCAGACAACCATACTCATCCCATCCAACCCCCACCTAACAGGTCATCCCCCAACCAATCAGACCATCCCACATCATTCTTTCTTCCAGGTCACACACCACCATCACTTAATAAACTGATTAATCAGTTTATTGATATTTCCCTCCCTAACAATATTTTAAAATTAATCCACCCTTTAAACAGATTAAACACCCACCTGCTTAGCCCCAAATCCCCAAGAACCCTAAATCAATTAACCCCTAATAACAAAGGGTTTTACCCCCATTTTTTCCAGAATTACTATTTACCTTCCCCCCAACATAACCCCACACCCAAAAAGTGACTTCTCACTCTCTTGTCCCCTCTCCATCTATCACATGTTACGGGTTCCACGCCCTTTGCTGACTAGAAGACCAAATAAACGGGTTGGGACCAAAACTTGGTCCCAAACCTTGGATAAACGCCTCAGATCAACTCAAGGACAGTTGGCCTTCACTCTCATCACATGTGACCAACTTTTCAAGATTCCAGACACAAGGGCAAAAAGGGAATTTCCAGGATTAGGGTTTCAAGTTTTTAGCTCTTGTATTATTTTATTCAAACGTTCTAGATCCTTCATTAGACTAGTATATATACAAGGTGTCATGTACCTTGTATGCTTGTTCCAGTTTTTTGTAAGCTTTTAAATTGATTAATGAAAATGAAAACTTTATAATCTTGCAAAATCTATGTTCTAATTTTCTGTTTTTCAAATAGTATGATCAGTTATTTCCATTTGTAGAATTAGTGTTAGGTTGATATAGAGGTTTCATTTGTTCAAGACTTTTGGTGGCAAACGTTTTTTTTAAGTACTATTTCTGAAACATTCAATCCAACCTAATTGAGGAACTGAAAGTGGAGTCTTTTAGTTTGGTTAGGTGTTCAAGATTTGATAATCTTAGTTTGATAAAAAGTTTTTCAAAGGTTTCTTGAAGCACAAAAGAAATTAAATTTTCAAAGATTTTTTTTATCTTTTGTTCTCATTAGCACTTACTGTTAGTATAAGCTTCCACCACAAACCTGACAAGCTTGTGGTATCAGCTTATACAAGCTTGAATGTTCTTCTTCGTTTGGTGGTTTTGTGCAGGATCAAAGAAACAAGACTCCTCATCCCATTTCATTTTCTTTCTAGTTCTTGTTTGAAGATATGGAACCCTTGGGTCCTTTGTGGATTCCAACCAACAGGATAATCTCTACATGTTGTTATAAGCTCACATTAGCTCTAAAACACCTAGTAGAAGGCATCAGCCAGGTAGCTTTTGGCTTGAACCCTGCTTACTTTTTTGTGAATCTATGGATTTGTGACAAAGTACTAGTGTACTTGTTCTTATTGCTTGTTTATGATTGTTGAAGTTGTTGATTCATGATAGCATAAGTTATAATAGTTTTAAGGTTGACTTATATAGATTCTGTTTGATAAATCCATTTTTAGTTTATAAGGGGTTTTTTGGGATTAGGGGTTTGATTGGTAAGGTGACAGTAAAACCAGTTAATATCCACTCAAACATACTTGATTTATTATTTAGTAGTGTTATCAGTGATTGGTTTTTAATTTTGGTAGGTTTTAAAAGGTTTTACATGTTCAAGTGTGGTAAAATCAGCAACTCCACTTAACTTCCTTGTTTTAGCAATTTTTGTGCATAATAATCTTGGAATTTGTTAGATAATAGGATAAGTTAGGTTTTGTAACTTGTTAGTAGTTAATTGGTATTGATTTGAGCAAGTTTGCAAGACTCAAAATCCGTTGTATTGTCATTTCGACCAGACCACTGTTCATCAGACCACCAAGACCACATCAGTAACTGATTTTGATGTTTATTGTGTGAATCTTGTGTGCAACTAGTGTTTTTTTTATCCTTTATCTGACTCCCCACAACCCAAGTGGTTGTGGGGGTGCCATTCATTGCCAAAGAAACCAAGTAACCAACAAGATATACGCCAAAAAGTCCACATACCTTAATTTTTGTTAAAGCAGTGGGAACAAAGTTCCCCCTGCTAGTATTAAAGTTCCCACTGCTGAGCTAAAGGACAAAATCTTTCCATGTGTCACTATCAATTTTCTTATCTTTTTTGTCCTTAGTGAACTTTTTTAAGTGTTTTTAGTCCATTTTAATTTTCTCATTTTTGTTATTTTATTTCTGAATTTTTCATTTAATTTATTTTTCAGTTACTGTTCATTTACTATTTTTTAGAATTAATTGCATTATTAATTAGTTTTTATTAACTGTTTTTTGTCTTTTAGTGCAAAAGTTTAATATTTTTTAGTTTTAAAAATTTTCTTAGATTCAGAAAAAGATTTTAAGATTTTTAGTTTAAAAAAGTTTTACTGTTCACCTTTTTATGTATTTTTTAGATTTAATTTTTGTTTAATTAGTTTTAAATTAAAACTGTTTTGTCTTTTAGTGTAAAAATTCTTTTTTCAAACTTTTTCATTTTTTACCATTAAGTAAGATATTTTATGATTTTTCAACTAGTCAAATTAATTTTATCATTATTTTATTATTTTTAATCATTATTTTAGTTAAAAAGTGTTTTTAGCGTTTTAAAAAAATAGAAAAATAGTATTTATAATTTAGGAAAAATACATTTTAGTCTTTAAATAATATATATGAGTTATTAGTTCAATAAAATAATATTTTGTGCTTTTTGTTAATTATATTTGATTTTAGGGCATTAATTAGCATTTAAAATTGAATATTTAATTAATAAAAGGTTTTAAAATTTATTTATTGAATTTTTATTCTTATTTATATTATTTTAGACTTAGTTTTAATTTTTAATTAGTTTTTAGGTTTAATTTTTAATTTTGTCACGTTTTACGTATTTACGTTCGCGTTTTACGTCAATTCGTTGTAGTGTAATCGTAATCGTAGATCGTCTTTAATTTTTCTCTCTTAAACCAAAACCGACACTAATCCAAACTCTTGATTTTATATAATTGGCACTTAAATCACACACCTCCTTCGAGAACGAACTTGGAATTTATTCTACTTGTCGGTTTTCCTGAATCGTCGAGTTTAATACTTGCCCATTATACGTTGTTTTCCGAAACACGTATATTTACCATAATCACCGCCTTTCCCTTCCACTTTCCTTTCTTTACCCCTGACACCGTGAGGAAGGACCGCACTCCTGGCCCCGACTCCTAAAACGCTGCAGATGCGGAGACTCTGAACAACAACCGCATTCCCGTGCAACCCTACCCGGAGAGTGTGTTAGTCACTCTTGGCCTAAGCCGCGCACACATCTGCGTCGAGCACATGGTAATAGCGTTCCGTAGAGAGAGTGTCCAGGGTTAGTGGTCCTTCCCGCCTTCATCATAATCTTCTGTAAGTACCATCCTATATTAGGATACTAAAATATGTTTCCCTGTTTTTTGTTTGCTTCCTTTCGCAGTTATGGATGAGCTTGACATTGTCTATGGTGCGTTTCCTGAAAATTTGCCGGTGTTGTCACGCCCTCAACAGGAAAATGAAGAATCACTCTGTGACCGCGCACAGGGGAACACCATGGATTTGGAGATTGAAGAACCATCGACCTCCCAAGGGAGCGAAGGCCCTGGCGCTGACCAGCCACCGCCATCCCCACCAATGCAACAGTTAGAACAACAGCCACCCGTACAAGAACAACCACCACCATTTCTTAGCTCCTCGATGTCGTCAGATGAATATACCAAAGATTCCAAAAAAACCACAGATGTGTTTGAGGAAGAGGACTTTATCTCTTTAGGAAAAAGACACAGAAGCCCCCATCATCCCCACACAAAGTCGCACGCACCGGGGCTGGCCCCTCCTGGACAGGGGTGCGCACTATAGAGGAAGAGTTTGAAGAGAACCTTGCAAAGACTCCTCCACACACTCCCCCTGCAACCATCAATCTGAGGTAACCATTTTCTTCTATGGTAGCGTAAACTAGACTTTCTTCGCTGCATTCCTACGTGATTATACTTTAAACGTCCGTCTAACTATTACTGTTATACAGCAGCGACGAACAGGAAAGATCTTCAACAAAGGTCAAGAAAACACCCTCCCCCCCACAAAGAGGCTTCATCAGCAGGAGGGGATGCATTCGCCCAAGATCCAACCTTTGCCCCTAACTAGGAGCTTCCTGCATCATCCGATCTCACCAGTGCGTTTGACTGGGCAAGCTTCCTTGACAACATCATGCCCCCTGGCCGAAAGGTAGTACTTGAAGGGATGAGTGACTCTATCTTAGCCGATGTGGCAAGCTATCTAGCAGAGCAGCAAGTGACGCTGACATCGCACCTCAAGAGGAGATTCCTTGAACTGTCCTCCCAACTCCGTGCGACAGAGGAAAAGTTGCGGCAGTTTACCAAAGAAAAATCCTCCGCTATCGGCGACATGCAAGAAAAGATAGACCAAGAAGCCGAGAGAGGAAGAAAAGATGTCGCCCTCCTCCATTCCTTAAATCAAGAAAGGAACATGTTATCTGCTGCCCTGGATGAAGAGCACGCCCATCTTAGCTAGTTAAAGGCCTCCAACATTGCTGCCATGGGGGCCTTTGAGGAGCGGAAGGATAGGTTTGTTGCTGATGTTGATGCTCTGGGTGTGAGGGTAAAGGAGAGTGTAAGCGACCTTAGCTGCCAATTGAAGAGGCTGAGCATCGAGCTAGATGAGGAGTTGTACCCACACTTAATGAACGAGAAAGCCGAGAAGCGGTGGTTAGTGCGTCATGGTCTGCACCTAGCTGCAATGGTTGCACTGGAAGACCCCACCTTGCGAGCCTCATTCTCACGTTTGTCATAGCCGCCATCAATGAGGGTACTTCAAGAGGCTTGGCGACTACACACAAGGAGAAGCTATTGAATCGAGAACTAACAGATGTGCCCTTTTACGATTCGAAGGCCGACGCCAAGCTCACTACAGCCATGAAAGAAATGAGTGTATGTCCGCTGCCTTCTTTTGGTTTGGAGGATAAGGAGCATGAACTGCCTATTGAAGCGGTAATGGAGGGTCTCACCTTGGTGCGCCATAAGGCAGAGGGCGCAGAATCATTGGCAAATTTTCACCTAAAACCATCTCTGGAGCAGTTGACCGTGCCCGTAATCTCGCATCCCAAGGATATTCTTGATCCCTTCAAGATTGTGAAGGAGGTGCCATTATCTGAGGTCCTCACAGCGTATGAGAGTGGTATTGCTTCCAAGAAAGCCCTGCCAAACGTAGAAGCGGCGCCTTCCGTTGTTACATGTCACCTTGCTCCTGCCATCCCTGTGTTACCATTGCCATTTCTTGAGAGGGATCCGCGCCTGCTGGACCGAATGGAAAAAAGTCTTAAGGATCATCGCGCTACTGACTACTACCCTCCTTTGTTGAAACTGAAGAGATCCTCCTCTATGACCCATCTGCTCTCCAATCATCTTAGGGACTTGTGAACATATGTTCATGTTTTTGTATCTTCATATGTTTGCTTTGTAATAAACACTATCCTCTTTTGTTATAGAATGTATATTTTAATGTTTATAGAGCAATTTCTCATAATAAGCCAATGTAAACTTATAAATGGTCCATATGGGTTTGAGAAGCTCATTACGTGCGGTATACCGCTACTACCATAAGGACGGTCAGGTGAGGTTGACCCATTGTTAGGTGTGCACAAGTGTGTTTAACAGTCTCAGAGTTTACTGGTTGCATAACTTGATACGACGTCATTAATATCAAGGGGGCCTAACAAGGATACACGATCCCTGGTCGAAGGGGGTGCATCCCACTTACTCGACGAGTCTAATTAGTAGGGTAGGCTCATTCCTTTTATTCTTCCTGGAAACGTTGTACACGCGTGCGCCAATAGGCAATATATATAATATGAAAAAAAAGTATGTATAACATAAAAAGAGAGTTTTGAGAATGCGTTGTGGAACTAGCTAGGGACCACGACTGTTTTATTAATACTTGCAAGTTTTTTGAACACAAATAATAAAAAAGGAAAAACAATACATTCACTTGGGATGTTTCGCCCACACTTCTTTAGATGGCATATGTTCCAAGGTCTTTGTAGGTCACGACCATCCATGTCACGCAGCCGGTACGCACCATTTCCAAGTGCCTCTGTCACTATGTAGGGTCCTTCCCATTTTGGTCCAAGCTTCCCTGTATTCTCAGCGCGACTTGCCGCGTTTGAGCGATACACAAAATCACCTGGGCTGAATGAGGTCTTGCGTACCTAGAATCATAGTAACCTTTCATTTTTTCTTTTGACTTAGCTTTGCGGATCATTGCTAACTCTCATCGTTGCTCGATTATGTCTAGGTTTAATGGCAGCTCATCATCGTTAGTAACCATGTCTACCTCTGTTGTGCGGAGTGTTTGCAGTCTTATCTCAGCTGGAATGACTGCTTCTATCCCATATGCAAGGGCGAATGGGGTATCACCTGTGGCCGTCTTGATCATCGTGCGATGTGCCCACAAAACATGCGACAACTCATCGACCCACTTCTTATTATGTTTCCCCAATCGTGCTTTTATGCCATTCCCCAAACTCCTGTTTACTCTCTCTACAAGTCCATTTGTTTGTAGATGGGCAACCGATGTGAAACGTTGATGTATCCCCTTATCCGCACACCAATCCTTGAACGGGTTCTCTGTGAACTACTTCCCATTATCCGATATTATTTCACCGGGTAGTCCGAAACGACATACTATGTTGTCCTATATGAACCTTTTCACCTGATTCCCAGTTATTGTTGTGACTGCCTTTGCCTCAATCCACCTTGTGAAGTAATCCATTGCAACTATGAGAAACTTAACTCCTCCCGCAGCTACAGGGAAGGGCCTCGCTATATCGATTCCCCATTTGAAGAATGGCCAAGGGGAGGTAATTGGCGTGAGCTCCTCCTGAGGCTGCCTCGGTACTGGTATGTACAACTAGTAGTCATTGCATTTGTTAATAAGAGTTCGCGCATTTGTATGCATAGTTGGCCAGTAGTACCCGCTGTGCAATGCTGTCGCCACCACAGACCTTGGTCCTGCGTGCATTCCGCATGATCTCTCATGGATTTCGCTAATAATATATTGCGCATGTCGTGGTCTACACATCTTAACCATGGTTGGAGAAATGACCGCTTGTATAGGATCCCATCTCTGATTTAGAATTGCCTCGACCGTCTTCGCACTCGCCATGACTCAGTTTCATCATGCGGGAGTGAGTCATTCGTTAATAATCTATAATCTGTGTCATCCATGTAGGGCCTTCTTCCTCTACAACCAACACGACCTATTGCTCTTTGATTGACTTGTCCTTCAGGATTTCCACTAGGACTTGTTTCGATAGGTGCGCATAACTAGTGGAAGATATTTTGCTAAGTGTGTATGCTTTCTTGTTCTCCCCCCTTGGTACTTGGCGTATATGGAACCTATGGAACCCTTCAATCAATTCTTTGGCTTTTTTGTAAGTATTGCACCATATTTTCCTATTCTGCTTCATAATCACCAAGTATATGGTTTGCTACCAGCCGAGAATCTACATTTGCTTCGAGATTGCGCACGCCCATTCTCGCTTGATTCTTAGTCCTGCTATCAGCGCTTCATACTCTGCTTCATTATTTGTGGTTGTGAATTCAAAACGTAATGCATATGTGAACTCCATTCCTTCTAGATTGGTGAGTATGAGTCCCGCGCCTGATCCATCTGTGCAGGATGACCCATCCGTGAACAAGATCCACGGGGCTTGGTCTTCTTCCTTTTGATCTAGCCCCTGAGCACCCTCTTTTGGCTTTTCAATGATAAAGTCCGCCAGGATTTGTCCTTTTACGGCATTGCGAGTTCTGTAGGTAATATTGTGTTTCCCCAGTAGAACACTCCATTTTTGGAACCTACTGCGACATCTGGTTTCGATATCACCTGCTTTATGGGTTGATCCGTTATCACCACTATCGGGTGTGCTTGGAAATATCTGCGCAACCTTTTTGCTGTGAACACTAGTGCGAGCACTAATTTCTCCATCGGAGTGTAATTTAGCTCCGAGCTCTATAACGCTCTACTTATAAAGTACACTGGTGTTTGCACATTGTCCCTATCTGTCATTAGCACCACGCTGATCGCTCCCTACGTTGCGGATAAATATATTATCAGTTCTTCCTTAGGTCGTGGTGCGACTAACATGGGGGAGTGAAGCTAAATGCACCTTTAGTTCCTCGAAGGCCTTTTCTGCTTCCTTCGTCCAATTGAAGTCTCCTTTCTTAATGCACTTTTTAAGTGTTTTAAATAAGGGGAGTGACTTCTCTGCTGACTTGGACAGGAACCTGTTCAATCCTGCAAGCTTCCCATTTAGTGACTACACTTCCTTTTTCGTCTTTGGGCTCTGGAGTTGAATAACCGCGTCTGATTTCTCCGGACAGGGTTTAATTCCATTGGGGTCAATCATGTATCCTAGGAACATGCCTTATGTCGCCCCAAAATTGCACTTTTTTGGATTTAACTTCATGTTTATCCTCCTGAGGGTGGAGAACGTCTCTTCTATGTCCCGAATAAGCTCGCTCTCCCTATGACTTTTTATTACAAAGTCATCGACATACACCTCCAAATTTCGCCCTATTTGGCTTTCAAATGCCTTACCGACCAGTCGTTGGTACGTGGCCCCTGCGTTCTTCAGTCCAAACGGCATTTTTGTGTAACAGTACACACCCTGGCTGGTATGGAATGTTGTATTTTCCTCATCTTCTTCTACCTTTTGTATCTGATGGTATCCCTTGTATGCGTCCATGAAGCATTTGAAGGGGTATCCGCACAATGATTCCACCTTCCAATCTATTTCTAGGAGTGGGTAGCAATCTTGGGGACAAGATTTATTGAGGTCTGTGAAATCAACGCACATGCGACAACTGCAATCATGTTTCTTTACCATTACCGGATTAGCGAGCCAGTCGTGATAGTAGACTTCCCTCATGATTCCTGCGTCCACTAGCTTTTTTACCTCGTCCAGTATTACTTTGTTGCGCTCTGGGGCTTGTCCTCTTTTCTTTTGCCTAACTGGGGGGGTAACCTTCGCGGATCTAAATCTTGTGTTCAGCTATCGACATTGGTACCCCTTCATATCTTTGGTTTCCCATGCGAAGACGTCTAGATTATCCTTCAAAAGGCGACACATGTCTGTCTTTCCTTTGTCAGATAATGTCCCTTCGATTGTTATCTCCTGATCTGGGTATTGCGTATGTATTGCTACCTTCAAGTTTGGTGGTGAGTCCACCTTTGGTTCCATCGTGATCCTAGGCGGTTCTGCGATCGAGTTGAATTCTAGGGTGTAACTGCCGTGTTGAATATCGTTACGACCCCTCCATCGACTGGGAACTTCATCATACTGTGAGCCGTATAAGGTACCGCTCGCATTGCTAGTATAGCTGGTCGCCCTATGATCCCGTTATACTGTGATGGCGACCGTATGATTAAAAAATTCATTGGGACTTCCACCGAGTGCTCATGATCTCCCACTCTTACTGCTAACTCTAGCTGGACCAAGGGCCATACCACTTCTCCGCTGAATCCGATGAGAAGGGAAGTCGCGGGCATCATTTGGCTCTTTATTTTTGCCTTAAGCTTTAGAAAGCAGTGTTCGTACATTATTTCTGTCGATGAACCTCCATCCACATACATACGGTGTATGCTGTGCTGACCAATGCTTATTTCTATAACTAACGGGCCGTCTGCGATTTTCCTTGCATTGAGTGGGGGAAAAGAAATTTCTTTCAACTTTGAGAACTTTTGGCTCACTCTCTGCCTTGTCCTTCGTTTCCATGATTCCACCATGTAAATGTTCGTGCTGGCGGTTGTTTGTCTATCATCCTTCGTGTCTTCCTTGACAAGGTGTTTTAGCTCGCCTATCCTTACTCTATTCTCGATATATTTCTGCAGCTGAATACATTCATTCGTAGTGTGCCCTCTCATTTTGGTATTCAAAGTATCTATTACTGGCGCGCTTTTCGACCGGGGTAGTCATTGGCGTTGGCCTTGTGAAACTCGCACCTTCCATCACTATGATTTCTCTCGGGGTCAACTTAAGGGGTGTAAACCTTGAGTTATAAGCTCGTCCATGCCTTCTCCTTCCTACGTAATCAAGGCTTGGAGATTTTCCTTGATTGTTGTGTCCTTCGATGGGCATGCGAATAGATTTGTGATCACAAGTGCCTCATGTTATTTCCAAAGCAGCCGATTCTCCTTGTTTGAAAGACCTTAACCGCCTTAGCACTCCATCGAAGGTTTCAGGCTTTCTTTCGTTAAGCTTCTTTATTAAGTCGCTATTCCGTATCCCCGCCATGAAGCAGGATACTTTCTAAATTTCTGGGCAATCCTTTACTTGAAGACACTCGCTTTTGAAGCGTTCCAGAAAGTCTTCCAAGTATTCGCCTTGGCGCTGCTTTACCCTGGCGAGCGATACAGCACTCCTATCGTGCCTTTTTTGTTACACGTAATTTGTTTTGAAAGCTTTTCGCAGCACTTCGTACCCGTTGACTGTTCACGACGGAAGCCTATCAAACCACGTCCGCGCGTTCCCTATGAGTGTGGAGTTAAAAATATTACACCATACGGGCTTTGGCCATTGTTCGATGCCTGCCTGAGATTCAAAGACTTTCAAATGGTCTTCAGGATCCGTCATGCCATCATAAGTTTTTACGTTCGATGGCATGCGGCGCTTTCTGGTGTCTCCATAATGATGTATGCGCCTTGTAAAGGCGTTTTTTCGGGCTCTCCTCCACGGTTGTGAGAAAATTTGGTCATCCGAGGAATAACTTGCACGCATACATTTTCCAGACGGACTATCACTTGATCTTGACAGATCGTCCCCTGACGATGAGGCATGTTTAGTGTGCTTTGATTCGTCTACCATTTTTTCATATTTTGCTAACAAAGGGATGAGCGCTTGTAATTTATGAGCTACATACTCCTCCATCATGCGTGCCTTTGTAGCTACGACTTCCCCTCTCTCCTCTTAGGGCGTCTTTCTTTTTTGATTAATGAGAGGAGGCTGAGTCGACTCCCATTCGGTATCTTATTCCCCGACGACGACTAGGGGAGTTAAGAACAGTCCTCCCGTTCTTACGATTGGGGGATTGTTCATGTCCCGAGTCTTTGCCTCGCTGGCAGATCCATGGGTAACATTTACTGATGTGATACGGCCATCCACCGTCGAGGATCCTTGACGACCTTCATTCTTACCGCTTTTTGTCATTTTTTAGAGCTTAGTGAGGGTCCCACGGATGGCGCCAACTTGCTGATGCAAAAGTTATGGTAGACCGAGCTTAACCAAAATTAGGCTTAATTTGGGGTCTTGTGGACTCTGACTCTCGCACCAAGTGAAACTTGCTTTAGGACCCTGCACATTAAACAGACACCGTTAGGCTTATCGTGGGTTTGTTACCCACGATTGATCTCCGACGTGAGAGTAAGTAATCAGTTTGAGTATATTAGTGTTTAGGGTATTGTGTATATCGTACCTTTGTGGAACCGAAGGGGTTCCTTTTATACTCCAGAGAGTCCAGGCTGAGCTCCCTGTTCTTGCGGCCTATGGAAGAGATAATGACTTGAAATACCTTGATCTTCATTATCCAACCAAGGAAAGTGTATATTCCTTTCCCTCAGGCGAATATAACTATAATATAAGTTATATTCGATATGATCCTATCACACTGCGACGAGGACCTGGCTAAGTAATCAACCTCTTGTGCGATAGCGGCTTACCAGACTTCATGGGCTATGTGTGCACATCGCACAAGTATCCAATCCATTCCTGAAGGATGCAGGTAGTACCCATGAGTCGGACTATTCAGCCCGACTGGGGACTATACGTCATCAACACGGTTTTACAAAGGTACATCAAATTAATACTTTTTATAATGGATTAAGTTTGAGTGACCAAGATTCACTAAATAGTTCCTCGGGGGGTAATATTCTTGTGAAAACTGTGAATGAGGCTTGGGCAATTATTGAGAACAAACCCAAAGTCCAAACCAAGAGTGTTAGGGCTACTATGGCTAGTGCTAGTGATAGTGAGACGGCTAATAAACTTAAGGAACTTACTTCTTCAATAAAAATTGTTTTAAAAGATAACTCTCCTAGTGAAACTTGTGGTGGGCCACACTCTTATGCTAATTATGGTAACACTTATGATCAATCTCACGAAGAAGTGTATTCATACAACAACACGGAGAGAGTTCATTTCAAGCCTAATGTCGATGTGAATCACTTGTCTTATAACTCGACCAATTACTTGGCTCCACCCGGTTTTCAACAATGACCACAACCACCCACCCATAACAACCAAGGGCCACCAAGAGCAAATGTTTAACAAAATGTAAATGTGAGGGGCTACAATCAAAACCAAGGCAATTATCAAATGCAAAATCAAGGCTTTCAAAACCAAGGTTTCAATCCTCAAGGTTTTCAGCCATATAACCAATACCCAAACCAAGGTTTTCAACAACAAGGGTCAAATTTACCTCATCCGCCAATGGACTTGGTTCTCCAAAAATTGACTGAACATGAGAAAATGATGCAAGCAATGCAAGAATCGACAAGAGCGATGCAAGAGTCCACGGGTAGGAAATTCGTTCAAATGTTTCAAACCTTTAAGACCCTTCGTCCCCAAGGTGCTCTTCCTTCTACAACAAAACAAACCCTAGAGCTAATGTGAGTGCTATTACTACACGCAGTGGAGCAACTCTAATAGGACCTTCTACCCCTCCCCAAGTTACTCCATCTACACCTCCTCTACCCCCATTTATCCCTACTACTACCACGCCTAGTACTAGTTCTACATTACCGTCTCCATCTCTTACGGAAGAAGTACCAAAGAACACTCCTTCACCACCCCCACCTTCCACCTCTAAACCTTCTACTTCTCAACCATCAACATCTCAACCTTCACCTTCTACACCTACGCCACCTAAACCTAATATTCCTTATCCTTCAAGATTAGACAAGTGCAAAGTGCTCAATAAGGAGGATTCTCAAATCACTACCTATTTGAAGATGATCTCCCAAATGATTTCAACATTAGCCTTGTTTAAGCACTTGCCCAAATGCCGAAATTTGTCAAAGCATTCAAGGAATTGCTTAGTAAAAAGGAGAAGATGGCTGAATTTGTCAACACACGCCTAAATGAAAATTGTTCTGTAGTCCTTCTTAAAGAACTTCCGGTAAAACTTGGAGATCCCGGTCGTTTTATGCTACCTTGTACTTTTAACAAAACCGAAGAATTACTGCCTTAGCCGATCTCGGGGCAAGTATAAATTTGATGCCATAAAGTGTTTGGAAAAAATTATCATTACCCGACCTTACACCAACAAAGATGACTCTTGAGCTACAAAATCGAACTCTTTCTTACCCCGTTGGTATTTGTAAAACCCGTATGCTTTTACCATGAATAGTGCCCTTAAGATCGTACGTCCTAGATTAAAACTTACCTTATTTAGGATTGATCACATTCATGTGCTAATAGTCAAGCAAGTGCATACGTGTATGACATGATAAGTATCGATTACGTACGAACTCATGATAAACAGTTAATAAATATGTCACGTGAACGTAATTAAATCATGATCACCATTTAAAAATACGAACTAAAATAATTATGTAAATACATATAATATAATTACGAGCGTTAAGATTACGATAAACTACATGATAAAATAAATAGTAACACTTTAAACACGAACACGTTTAACCACGAACGAACACGAAACATCGGGACACGAGAAAAGGTACGGGTACCCCATGTGGGGCCCCATACCCACGGCACAACAACCAAGGTGGGCTAAGCCCATGGACTTTTACAAGAAAATTAAAGGGGGGTTATGATAAATATGTTTTTCATTTTTACATTTCAAGCAAAATAACTTTTAACCTAAAAAAGTTTTCTCTCCTCCTCTTGGTCTCTCTTTGTGCCGCCACCCATAGGACCACCATAGGTGGTTGTTGATTGATTTTGATCTTAAAAATCATTGCTATAAACCGTGTTTGTTCATCCTCTTTCAAGCTACGTATTGGTATATCATTCTAAACCGTTCTTTTTAATTCTTTTTAAATCTTTGATTATTTTCATGAACATGTTATTATTATTCTTATTAAAACATGATAATTAAATATTGATCTAACTTGTTTTGGGGTTAATTAAAATCAAAGGATGATATAAAAGGGTGTTTGTTTTGGCCGCCTAGCATAACCAACCCGAGGGGGGGTTCGGTTTGCTTTTAGCCGCCACCACCAAGACCATTGTTGGTCTTGGTTGGTTCACGTGGGACCCACGGCAGCAAGGGGGCACAAGTACCCCGAGTTTGGCTCGGGGAATGGTGTCGAGTTCATGCCCGATTCATGGTTCGTTGGTTAAATCATGATTTATGCTACATGTTAATTTTTATGAATTATGAACTTAGGATATAAATTAATTAATAACATGAGATATTAATTAAATCATGACTTAGGTTATTTTAATTATTAATTTAGCATGATATTAATTTAACCTAAGTATATTATGTTATAAATTATAATTAATTAATTATTTAAAACATGCCTATAATTAATTAATTTAGACATGACTTACGTTATGTTATTAATGCATAATAATACACATTTTAACCTAAGTATTTTATTCCATTTTAATTAAAACATGTTATACTTTAATTAAAATGCTTAACCTATAGTTTAATTAAAATACATGAAATAATAATTAAACTATACACTATATCATATGACTTAAGAAATAAGCTTATAAACACTTAGACTTATATGTTAGCTTATGTAACCAGCTTAATTCTAAATATGGAAACTTCTATTTATAGAAACTTAATTAAATAAGGCAACTAATCTATTACAGGAAACCTTCTATATATGGAAATCTATCTATTTCAGGCAGCTAATCTAATCATGGAAACCTTCTATATATGGAAACTTATTTAATTAAGGCAGCTGATCTATTTTTGGAAACTTTCTATTTTTAGAAACTAATCTATTTTAAGCAGTAAATTCTATTTTAGGAAACTTTCTATTTTTGGAAACTTTCTATTTTTGGAAACTTTCTATTTTTGGAAACCTGCTATTTTTGTAAAGTTACTTATTATTACACAGTAAGTATAATAATACATGAAATACCAGTAATACTTAATCAGATTAATCAGAATACAAGATAAACACAGTTTAAGGCTTTAAACAGTAAACCATGACCTAAAACAGACCAAGTAAGCTAAGATGAGACATAAAACCTAGTACGTAATCAGTGATTCGATACTTATACACGTGTGTATTCATGTAGCGTTAGTGATCCAGAAGTAGGAGTCTTTCTTCCGTTCATTCATTGGACTTGAGGTACGGATTCCCGTCCTTTCAGTATGGACATTCTTTCCTTATTAGGATTTCCCCGTATGCAGCCAACTGTTTTCCCCAGTATTTGTTTTACTGTTTTGAACTGCTTATGTTTAATTAGCATAATCTATAGCCATATACAAGCATGACCAGTTTCACCTAGTTATGGAGGTACCATAACCATAACATTGGAGGCACCAATGTTATGACTTCCCCACGGCAGAGTGATTGCTCGTGGCGTCCCTTTCAGTTTTGGCCATATTATTATATCATGTGGGGCGTATGGGTGCATCCTAGTTACATGTTTATTCAGTATTTCATGGTGAATGTGGTGTGTGCCTTGCATCCTTCACAAGGAGTTGATCCCTCCTACCCAAACCAGTATATTAATTAGAGGCATCCCCTCTAATCAGCATGATGAGGTCACCCCTCCAAGTATTCATGCACGTGACCTTTTCATGACCTATATGGGCTATGGTATATTTATGTTAAAACAGTTTTCATAAGATAAACATAAGGCTTTTCAAACTATAAAACCAGTTTTCTTAATACTTAACCAGTTTACTCAGAACTTAGTCTCCCGCTGTTATATGTTACATGCTTATCCTATTTCATGCTATATTTTACATCCGTGCACTGAGCGTCTTACTCAGCCGTTTTCCTTTTCATGTTCCCAAAACGGCAGGTACTCAGGGACGCTCGTAGATCTCAAACGTACGTGCATATGGATTGGAAGCTTTATTGTCTTTCTTTACTTTATGCATTTCCTTTACTTTAATACAGTTGCTATGGACATTGTTTCGTCCTTTCCTTTTACAGTATTTATGTTTGTGTGTGATGAGCTCTACTTTGGGGTTACCGATGTTTGATTCCGGTATTTCCCTTTTATGGTCAAATAATGCTTAGACATTTATCCTTGTATGCTTTGATGACACGCCATGATTATGCGTAAGATTCCATTTCCAAAATGGGGTGTTACAATTATGGTATCAGAGCCAAGGTTTCGAACTATAGGCTCTCAAATATGACCTGTGATTAGTGGGTAGTCACTACGGTCTTCCTAGAACTGACAGTTGTTTTCAAGCATTCATCATTTTAAGCATACATATACATGTCATTGTTACAGGGTTTTTGACTAAGTAATGGTTGGTACAGGACTGGCCCTATTTAGTCACATGTGTTTTATCGAAACTTTTAGATTTGGGACCGACCCATAGGCGTCCCCTCGATATGTCTTTTGTTTTGAGTGAACTGACCAGAGGCGTTCACTCTCGAGCATCAAAAGTTTTCATAAAACTGCATCATACATTCTTACAAAAATTTTCTTGCATAAAATTTTTCTCGTGAAAATTTTGTATAAAATTTTTCTCATGTATATATATAAGTTATATTTTATGTTTGAACTGTTAATCATATGTTTTATGTTATACTGTCAGATGGTTCTCACACGCGAGCAAGAGCAGCTTAATGCTGCAATTCAGGCTGCCATGCAAGCCTTGCTTCCTCAACTGAGGAATGACATCCGTGCTGAAGTCCAAGCTGCCAACAATCAGCAGCAGCAGAATCAGGCACCTCCTCCTCCTCCTCCCCCAGTGACACTAGCAGTGTGGCTGGAAAGATTCAACAAGCTCCGTCCTAGAGCTTTTGAAAAGACTGATAGCCCCAGCGATGCTGAAAGCTGGTTGACTCATATCGAGAAGATTTTCAATGCTATGGGATGTGACCCCGCATTCATGGCGAGATTGGCATGCTACCGGTTTGAAGGCGATGTACTCAACTGGTGGCTAGCCTTGACGCAGTCGGAAGGAGGTGATGATTGGGTCGCTGGTTTGACATGGGCCCAATTCAAGGAGAGAGTGATGGAGCAGTTCTTTCCCAAGGCAGAGCAGGACAAGCTCAAGCGAGAGTACCATGGGATACGTCAGAGAGCGGGCGAGAATAGCAACGAATTTGTGCAGCGCTTTCTTCGCTTAGCTGGTTTTCTGGGAGCAGCAGCTGGTACTCCTGAGGAGCAGGCACACCACTTTAGGTGGGCACTTCGCACCTCGGTCGCGAACAATCTGGTATGTGCTACGTTCAATACAGTAGCACAAGTGGCCGACGCAGCAAGGAAGCTAGAGATGTTGCAGGAACGCGATGAGTTCGGGGAAGCTGAAAGACCCGACAAGAGGTAAACATTTCGTGTTCTATCGATAACCAAACCGCATCCTATCAGTATATGTTCGATAATCATCTCTTAAACTGTATCTTCCAGGCAGAAAACTGGGGACCGGTCTCAGCCGGCTACTCAGCAGCAGCCTCATCAGCCCAAAGGAAACGGTCACACTAACGACCGTTCTGTTGTGGAAAGGCGTAGCGGTAATGATAATTACCGTAACAACGCTGGACACTCCAACAACAGCAGGTCCTACTATTTACGCATCTTCTTATGATTTCATGTTATATCTCTCATGCTGACACTATATTAATCTCTACCAGGAACCACGGTAACGGAAAGGACCAGAACCACAGGGGTTCGCAGCCTAACCGTTCAGCTAACACTGGTGAACATCTTATGATGCATATGTCTTATACTCGTGCATATACTTTATTTTAACACATTTTGTCATTAGCAGGCCCTCAGCAAGCAAGGACTCCTGCTGGAGGATTCACTCATCCTCTTTGCAGCACTTGCCATCGCAGACACCCTGGCCCATGTCGTCGTGATTCCGACGCGTGCTACAAGTGCGGCCTCCCTGGCCATCGTATGAGAGATTGCCGTAAGGGTGAAATGGAGGGTACTTCGGGTCATGCTGATACTAAGCCGCCTCCTACCACTGGGCGTGTCTACACGACATCTCGTGATCAGGCAAACAAATATACAGGTACCATTACTGGAATTTTGTATATGTACGGCCAAGCTGCATGTGTTCTTTTCGACACGGGTGCCACTCACTCAGTTATTTCCACTACTTATGCTAAGAACGTCAGGACGCTTCCCTTGCTATTAGAAAATAGGCGTACCATTTCCACGCCTTTGAGGGACTCTGTATTAATAACTCATGTATACAAGAGTCTTCCTCTAGAGTTTGACGATAAAGTTCGTGCAGTAGATGCACTTCCCCTAGACATGATTGAGTTCGATATGATTCTCGGCATGGACTGGTTATCCAAGCACCATGCTACCATAGACTGCCACTCATATCGGGTGATCTTCGGCGACATTAATGCACCAGAGTACATTCATAACTGGGTTCATACCCGGACGGTCTGTACAAGTCATATCTACCTTGCAAGCACGTGCATTACTGTCACATGGCTGTGAGGGTTATCTAGCTACGGTTCACGACATGAATGCTGAATCCCCATCGATTCAAGATCAACCAGTAGTTTCGGAATTTCAAAACGTCTTCCCAGCTGAACTTCCAGGCATACCACCTGCACGAGAAGTGGAGTTCAACATCGACCTTGTTCCAGGAGCCGAGCCAATCTCTAAGGCTCCGTATCGTATGGCTCCCATAGAGCTAAAAGAACTGAAGGACCAACTGCAGGAACTTCTTGAGCGAGGGTTCATTAGACCAAGCGCATCTCCATGGGGAGCACCGGTCTTGTTCGTTAAGAAGAAGGACGGCAGCATGCGACTTTGCATTGACTACCGTGAACTTAATAAGATTACCATCCGCAATAGATATCCACTGCCACGTATAGATGATCTGTTTGACCAACTTCAAGGAGCCAAACACTTCTCAAAGATCGATCTAAGGTCAGGCTACCATCAGCTAAGGGTTAAAGAGCAAGATATTGCCAAGACTGCTTTTCGTACCCGCTATGGCCATTATGAGTTTGTGGTCATTCCATTCGGCCTGACTAACGCTCCAGCAGTATTCATGGATCTGATGAACAGAATCTTCCACGAATTCCTTGATAAGTTTGTCATTGTATTCATCAATGACATCCTGATTTTCTCAAAGTCCACGGAGGAACACGAAGACCATCTCTGTACGGTACTACAGATTCTTCGTCAGAAGCAGCTGTATGCGAAATTCTCCAAGTGTGAGTTCTGGTTAAACAAGGTGGCATTCTTAGGTCACATTGTATCAGCAAAAGGGATCACTATGGACCCAGCGAAGGTTGAGGCTATCACTAAATGGCCAAGACCAACGTCAGCGACAGAAGTCCGCAGTTTCTTAGGCTTAGCTGGATATTATCGCAGATTCGTGGAGAACTTTTCCCGCTTGGCACTACCTCTCACCAAACTGATGCGAAAAGGAGAGAAATTCGTCTGGACGGAAGAACGAGAGAAGAGCTTCGAAGACCTAAAGCAGAAGTTAGTATCTGCACCTATTCTTACTCTCCCATCTGGTACAGGTGGATTTTAGATCTACAACGATGCATCGGGGAAGGGACTGGGCTGTGTTCTCATGCAACATGGGAAAGTGATCGCGTATGCTTCACGACAGCTTAAGCCCTATGAAGAAAACTACCCTATGCATGACCTGGAACTTGCTGCAGTTGTGTTCGCATTGAAAATATGGAGGCACTACTTATACGGAGAATCATGCGACATTTTCACGGATCACAAGAGCTTGAAGTATATCTTCACTCAACGTGAATTGAACATGAGACAAAGGAGATGGTTGGAACTGTTGAAGGATTATGATATTAACCTACAGTATCATCCCGGGAAAGCTAACGTAGTAGCAGATGCACTAAGCAGGAAGTCCAGAATGATCAACGGCATTGGAATCAAGGAACAAAACATAAGAGACTTGGAGCGGCTAGACATCGAAATCATGATACGCGGGCAGCACGGATACTGGGCGAATCTTAGAGTTGAACCCGAGTTACTGTCTAGGATCAAGGAAGAGCAGAATGATGATGGAGAAATTTGGGCGATAATTCAGAATTTGGAGAAGCAGACAGAATTCAGAATGGACGCAGACGGCATCGTTTGGCAGGGCACGAGACTTTGTGTTCCTGACAATCAAGAACTCCGGGAAGCATTGTTAACTGAAGCTCACAGCTCCCCATTTTCTATACATCCTGGGTCGACAAAAATGTACCATGACATCAGACAGCACTTTTGGTGTAGTGGTATGAAACAGGATGTAACCACTTATGTCTCCAAATGTCTTACCTGCCAGCAGGTTAAGATTGCGCATCAGCGATCGGGCGGTCTCCTTCAACCGTTGGATATTCCAGAGTGGAAGTGGGACAAAATCACCATGGATTTTGTTACCGGTCTTCCGCCTACCAAGAAGAAGCACGATGCTATTTGGGTCATTGTTGATCGACTCACCAAATCAGCTCATTTCTTACCGATACGCAAGGAAGATCCGGTAAGTAAACTCGCAGATACTTACAGAAGGGAGATCATGAGACTCCACGGTACTCCCTCAAGCATCGTCTCAGACAGAGATCCTCGTTTCACGTCGCGATTCTGGAAAGGTCTGCAAAAAGCTTGGGGTACACAACTTAAGCTGAGTACGGCCTTTCATCCTCAAACGGACGGACAGTCGGAGCGAACAATTCAGACATTGGAAGATATGTTAAGGTCGTGTGCGTTGGAATGGACAGGTGATTGGGACGATTACATCTGTTTGGTCGAGTTTGCATACAACAACAGCTGGCACGCAAGTATCAAATGTGCTCCTTTCGAAATGTTGTATGACAGGAAGTGTCGCGCTCCAACCTGATGGGATCAAGTGGGAGAGCGATCACTCGAAGGACCAGAGATTATAGAAATGACGAATGAGAAGATCGAAGTAGCTAGACAGAAGCTGCAGGAAGCACGGTCACGTCAGAAGAGTTACGCCGATAAGCATCGTAGGGACATACATTTTAAGGTGGGAGATCACGTCTTTCTAAAGGTTTCGCCGGCACGTGGTGTTAAACGCTTCGGGATCAAAGGGAAACTCAGTCCTCGTTTCATCGGACCATTTGATATCATTGATCGAATCGGTGAAGTATCTTACCGATTGGCGTTACCTCCTCAGCTTTCGCACGTGCATAACGTGTTCCATGTGTCCTTACTCAGAGGGTACAAGTATCATCCCCTTCACATGGTTCAGTATCCACTGGAACAGATACGTGAAGATCTCACTTTTATAGAGGAACCCGAACGAGTTCTTGACAGGCAAGAACGAGTCATGAGAAGGAAGACGATTCCATTCGTCAAAATTCTTTGGAGGGACCATACCGAGCGGGAAGCCACTTGGGAAACATAGGAGTCTATCCGGGCTTCTTACCCTCACTTCATATTTTGAGTTCGGGTATGTTACTTCTTTCCAGTTTGCTTTATCTATAATTCGGGGACGAATTATTCTTTTTAGGGGGGAAGAATTGTAAAACCCGCATGCTTTTACCATGAATACTGCCCTTAAGATCGTACGTCCTAGATTAAAACTTACCTTATTTAGTATTGATCACATTCATGTGCTAATAGTCAAGCAAGTGCATACGTGTATGACATGATAAGTATCGATTACGTACGAACTCATGATAAACAGTTAATAAATATGTCACGTGAACGTAATTAAATCATGATCACCATTTAAAAATACGAACTAAAATAATTACGTAAATACATATAATATAATTACGAGCGTTAAGATTACGATAAACTACATGATAAAATAAACAGTAACACTTTAAACACGAACACGTTTAACCACGAACGAACACGAAACATCGGGACACGAGAAAAGGTACGGGTACCCCATGTGGGGCCCCATACCCACGGCACAACAACCAAGGTGGGCTAAGCCCATGGACTTTTACAAGAAAAGGGGGGTTATGGTAAATATGTTTTTCATTTTTACATTTCAAGCAAAATAACTTTTAACCTAAAAAAGTTTTCTCTCCTCCTCTTGGTCTCTCTTTGTGCCGCCACCCATAGGACCACCATAGGTGGTTGTTGATTGATTTTGATCTTAAAAATCATTGCTATAAACCGTGTTTGTTCATCCTCTTTCAAGCTACGTATTGGTATATCATTCTAAACCTTTCTTTTTAATTCTTTTTAAATCTTTGATTATTTTCATGAACATGTTATTATTATTCTTATTAAAACATGATAATTAAAGATTGATCTAACATGTTTTGGGGTTAATTAAAATGAAAGGATGATATAAAAGGGTGTTTGTTTTGGCCGCCTAGCATAACCAACCCGAGGGGGGGTTCGGTTTGCTTTTAGCCGCCACCACCAAGACCATTGTTGGTCTTGGTTGGTTCACGTGGGACCCACGGCAGCAAGGGGGCACAAGTACCCCGAGTTTGGCTCGGGGTACGGTGTCGAGTTCATGCCCGATTCATGGTTCGTTGGTTAAATCATGATTTATGCTACATGTTAATTTTTATGAATTATGAACTTAGGATATAAATTAATTAATAACATGAGATATTAATTAAATCATGACTTAGGTTATTTTAATTATTAATTTAGCATGATATTAATTTAACCTAAGTATTTTATGTTATAAGTTATAATTAATTAATTATTTAAAACATGCCTATAATTAATTAATTCAGACATGACTTAGGTTATGTTATTAATGCATAATAATACACATTTTAACCTAAGTATTTTATTCCATTTTAATTAAAACATGTTATACTTTAATTAAAATGCTTAACCTATAGTTTAATTAAAATACATGAAATAATAATTAAACTATACACTATATCATATGACTTAAGAAATAAGCTTATAAACACTTAGACTTATATGTTAGCTTATGTAACCAGCTTAATTCTAAATATGGAAACTTCTATTTATAGAAACTTAATTAAATAAGGCAACTAATCTATTAATGGAAACCTTCTATATATGGAAATCTATCTATTTCAGGCAGCTAATCTAATCATGGAAACCTTCTATATATGGGAACTTATTTAATTAAGGCAGCTGATCTATTTTTGGAAACTTTCTATTTTTAGAAACTAATCTATTTTAAGCAGTAAATTCTATTTTAGGAAACTTTCTATTTTTGCAAACTTTCTATTTTTGGAAACTTGCTATTTTTGGAAACTTTCTATTTTTGGAAACTTTCTATTTTTGGTAACTTTCTATTTTTGGAAACTTTCTATTTTTGGAAACTTTCTATTTTTGGAAACTTTTTATTTTTGGAAACCTGCTATTTTTGGTAAGTTACTTATTATTACACAGTAAGTATAATAATACATGAAATACCAGTAATACTTAATCAGATTAATCAGAATACAAGATAAACACAGTTTAAGGCTTTAAACAGTAAACCATGACCTAAAACATACCAAGTAATCTAAGATGAGACATAAATCCCAGTACGTAATCAGTGATTCGATACTTATACACGTGTGTATTCATGTAGCGTTAGTGATCCAGAAGTAGGAGTCTTTCTTCCGTTCATTCACTGGACTTGAGGTACGGATTCCCGTCCTTTCAGTATGGACATTCTTTCCTTATTAGGATTTCCCCGTATGCAGCCAACTGTTTTCCCCAGTATTTGTTTTACTGTTTTGAACTACTTATGTTTAATTAGCATAATCTATAGCCATATACAAGCATGACCAGTTTCACCTAGTTATGGAGGTACCATAACCATAACATTGGAGGAACCAATGTTATGACTTCCCCACGGCGGAGTGATTGCTCGTGGCGTCCCTTTCAGTTTTGGCCATATTATTATATCATGTGGGGCGTATGGGTGCATCCTAGTTACATGTTTATTCAGTATTTCATGGTGAATGTGGTGTGTGCCTTGCATCCTTCACAAGGAGTTGATCCCTCCTACCCAAACCAGTATATTAATTAGAGGCATTCCCTCTAATCAGCATGATGAGGTCACCCCTCCAAGTATTCATGCACGTGACCTTTTCATGACCTATATGGGCTATGGTATATTTATGTTAAAACAGTTTTCATAAGATAAACATAAGGCTTTTCAAACTATAAAACCAGTTTTCTTAATACTTAACCAGTTTACTCAGAACTTAGTCTTCCGCTGTTATATGTTACATGCTTATCCTATTTCATGCTATATTGTACATCCGTGCACTGAGCGTCTTGCTCAGCCGTTTTCCTTTTCATGTTACCAAAACGGCAGGTACTCAGGGACGCTCGTAGATCTCAAACGTACGTGCATATGGATTGGAAGCTTTACCGTCTTTCTTTACTTTATGCATTTCCTTTACTTTAATACAGTTGCTATGGACATTGTTTCGTCCTTTCCTTTTACAGTATTTATGTTTGTGTGTGATGAGCTCTACTTTGGGGTTACCGATGTTTGATTCCGGTATTTCCCTTTTATGGTCAAATAATGCTTAGACATGTATCCTTGTATGCTTTGATGACACGCCATGATTATGCGTAAGATTCCATTTCCAAAATGGGGTGTTACAGTATTGCCGAAGATTTTTTTGTTAAAGTTGGTACATTCACTTTTCCTGTCGATTTTGTTGTTGTTGATTATGAAATGGACCCTCGTATTCTGTTAATACTTGGACGGCCATTCTTGAGAACCGGAAAAGCTTTAGTCGATGTTACCGAAGGTGAACTCATTCTACGGGTCGGGAATGATCAACAAGTTTTTAAGATGGGGAAGATTACAAGCAAATCCAATGGAAAAGAACGAATATGATTGATGTGCTTCAAGACGAGCTTGATACAACTCTTTTGGAAAGTATAAAGCTTGATGATTTTGTGCTACATGACAATCCTCTTTTCGAGACTTGCTATGATAATCCACTTTTCCAAGACCATGTGGACGAATATGATGATGATTCTTTCTCCAGTTTGGATCCCCCACAAATTTATGATTCTCCACCAATATATGATGATTATGATGATGATTCTAGTTCCGATGTGGATGATTATGGTGATTTTTCTTTAGAGTATAAAGACATGCCAACTTATGATGACTTTGATGATGTTGACACTCTTTCGAGTGATTCTTCAAGTGATATGTCTTCTACTGATGATTATGCTACTATATTTGATGAAGATCCTCCGCCAATAATGCTTAATCCTACTTTGGATGATTACTCATTTGAGGAAGATTTTGCCACTTTTCTTAATACATACTTTCCCAATGAGCATGATTCTCCTCCTTTTGACTTTGATTATCGTCTTTATCCTCCTTCGGATGTTAAGAAACCAATTTCAAAGGAGAAGAAACCTGAAGACTCCAACGTTCGTAGTACCTATGTCTTGACACCTCTCTATCCACCTTCTTCGGATCAGATTGTGCGGTTTATGGGTGAATTTTCAAGGTCTACTGAGTCTAAGTCTTATTTTCCCCTAAAAGAAAAGGTGTTCGATCCGGGTATCGCAAATTTTAAGCCATCTCAGTATCCATCAGATGAAATAAAAGGAATGACTTTTGGAAACTATGGAGCTATGCTTTCACCTCTCCATACCTTCTACCACCGTGCTCAACACAAGCTTAAGGGGACCTCGCCTACTCTTCTTTGGCTTGTCTTGTTCACCTTAAGCTTGTGCTACTTGATGGATGAAAACCATGTATTTGATCCTGGTGTATGTTCTTCAAGGTTCTTACCAGTGTAATCAAGGTCGAGTCAGGCTCACGACTCTGTGAACAAAAATAATCCCTTCTCGGGAGGCAACACGATGATCTATCCTTTTTATCCGTTTTTATAATAAGTGTAGGGGGGAGACCCTAGTATGTGTTTGTTGTTTTCTTTCTTATGATGTACAGGGATTCGAGCTTTCAAAGATCCATTCTTGATGACTTTTGACGACCCGTGATTCCGTGTACCTGTCTTCCCGGTTTTATCCTGGACTCTTTTGATTCGCTATTTAATATTTTTCAATATTAAAATAGGAATCACTTTTGTTGTCTCTTCCTTAGAAAGATTTAAACAACGTGCACAATGTCCTAAGTGTAGGGGAGTTTACTTCCACATACTTAAACATTGAGGACAATGTTTATCTTAAGTGTAGGGGGAGTTCTATCGAAGTTAAGTGGGCTTTTCTATTAATTTGTCCTCATTTTAACCGGAAAATTGGTTTTTCGACATTTTTCACAATTTTTTATCTATTTTGGCCTAGTTGTATTTTCCTTTGTTATCATTATTTTCTTTCATTGCTTTAACACCCCCAAATTACATTGCGCGGCAGAAATACACATTTGGTTGATAAATACAAACATTGTTACACAAGACATTTTGAACAAACTCAAAATGATAAATTTGAAATATAAAAGAATATAATTTAACCACTGTCTAAAACTTTCAATCCCATGTAAAATAATTTTAGAAATATCAGAGTAATATTTAGGTCCCCCAAAGACTTTATCAAATCCACAAAACACTTTACCAAAGTACTCGACCGTACATTATTATTTTTATGACAAAAGGGAAAGAAATCCGTTTTAGACCAATCACCACAAAAGCAATCCGCAATCCTTCTCCAGCAAGCTCCGCAATTCATCAACTTCAATGACCTGAAATACATGCTTAAAATCATCAACACAACGGTTGAGCGAGTCAATAGGTTTTCCAAATCATCATTTGAACACAAGAGAAAAATCAATCAAGATCATTTACTAGAATTGTTGATCATTACAATCTATTATTCAGGCAATCTGGTATATAGCAATAACTATTGAATTATATTAAGCTCATGACACCGAACCCTTAACTTAGTCACCCACGCCTATAGCCGGCATGACTAGATGAAATTCCAGTGCCCCTACTAGGGTATCATTTGCAAAAATACCAATTCTCATTCTCGTAAAATTACCCTTCCTAGCGGGTTACTCAGCGTAAAGCCCTGGTCTCAGATAGGGTCGTCAGCCCAATAGTACTATTATTAGAATAAGCGGCTAATCCCAACTCACAACATCAAGTTAAAAGATAGATAACGACTCATGAATTTAGGGACTTTTGCAAATTAGGTACTTATACAATTCAAACAACAAGGGCAACAAAGGCACAATTCGGGTCCAAACAATAAATCATGACTTGTGTTCATTTTACTCTCAAATAGCATGTATCCCCCTCGCAGGTTTTAAAATCATTCAAAACAATTACAAAAGCGAGGTTATAGACTCACCTGGAGCAATAGCAGTAGTAAGACGATCTTCGACGATAGTTGATGCCCGATAAACACAAAAACCGCAACCTATCAAATAAGGCGCGTTCATCAATAATAAACTCGAATAAAATCCATACTTACTAACATCAAACTAAAAATCATAAAATCACACCCAACCCAAAATGAAAACAATACAATTGACCTTTTACTTCATTCTATGTGCTTACTATTAGTTAATTCTTTCGATAAAAATCTGCCGGTACACACCAAATGTACGAGCTCATTTACCCCACTTAAACACATCAAATATTTATGATACTAATCAGAGACCTCACTTACTTCATATAGAAAGACCTGTTAAAAGCCCATTAAAAGATTTTACTTTTAAAGTTCCCTGCCCGACACATCTTTGAACTACAAAAACCAGACAGTTTTACGTCAACAACTCATATAGTCTTTTAAACCATTTATTTTTCTCCGGTTACAAAACCGACACTCAACTTTGAAAATAACTCAACATAATCATACTTATCATTCAAAATCAGTCCATGACTCATTTTAAAATCCATTTTATAGTCCCCGAGATTCGATCCAAATATCGACAACAATTATATATTGTGACGATACTCGTCTCCCGGTACATGAATAATCAAACTAACGTAACTTTTCGCTCGTTTGGAGATAGAAGCTCTATCTTATATCAAATCGAAGATAAAAGAATTCTCTACAAAAATATCTAGTTAGTTCATCTCAAAGTCAAACTCATATTTTCCGAAAATTAAATTTAATAATCTGCTTAAAAATATACTTTTAAAAATCATTCAAAATTATTTTTTCACCACATTTTAATCATTCTCATATGCCTAATATCATTACCAACAACATAACTAACCCATAATATTTAAATGATCATACAAAAATTACCCACTAAAAAATAATGAACATGCAATAACTAAAATATACATATAAATGCACTAACAATAATATATCATCATAAAAATAGATCAAACCTTCATGGATCATATGAAAAAAATAAATGGTCTTGCATGTGTATAAAAATTATACCATTAGAATCACCATGGAATTTGCAAGATGGGACTTGTTTTAGTTTCTCTTGATTCAAGTTAAATTTTGAAAATCAAATGGGTCTTTGTGGGTGAGGGTGGACGGCAAGAACAAGGTGCACAAGGGGTGAGAAATTTTTGTAAGAACACACATTTTGTATGTGTTTTAGCTAGTGGAAAATGTTTATATAGTGGGGTGGAGGGGTAGATTTTGCCAATTTATGATAGTTTTGGTCCAAAATGCAATTAAATAGTTGTAAGGGTGGAAAATGTAAATTGTCAATTTTGAAAATATTTACGAGGCTCGGGTTTCGTAAAAATACTTTTCAAAAGTTAAAACGTACTCAAAATATGATGATAATATCATCCCGGTTCGACTTAATACGAACTTAAAATAAAAACGTCAAAAATATAAACATCGAGACAACAAATGATAAAACATAAAATCTCGGGCATCCGTCGATATCGTGGTCACTAATAATCCTCGCTATTAGTAAAAAGATAAAAATAAGACCTCCAACGTCGGTTTTAAATAAAACCATCAATCGTCATTTCAATCAACTCATCAAAAATTTCAAATTATTCGTAAAAATATTATTATATAATATTAAATTAATGACCTCGGGTTTGGATTGTCACATCCTACCCTCCTAAAAGAGAGCGACGTTCCGGCGCTCGGCCCCTCTTATACTCACATTCCATACCTCCAAAACAAATGAGAACTCTTTTCCTTAAAGAAATCCTCATGCTTCCTTCACCATTTCAGATTCCACTGCTGGAATCCTTGTATCTTCACAATATAATTCTCATTATGTTTTGTCCTCATAAGAACTCTTCAAAGTTCTTTCTCTGAAAAGCAACTTATCTTCAAGTTGAATTCCTTCCTTGTTGTTCTCAAAACAAATTTCACTCTTCATAACGACACGTTAAGCATAACCACGTTTCCCAATTTCAAACTCCATCTGTAACACCCCATTTTGATAATGGAAATGTCACATGCAATTATGGCGTGTCATCAAAGCATACAAGAAAAAATGTCTAAACATTACTTGACCATAAAAGGAAAATACCGGAATCAAACATCGGTAGTCCAAATGTAAAGCTCATCACACACAAACATAGTATAATAAAGGAAAGGACTAAACAATGTCCAAAGCATAAGTATCATAAGAAAGGAAATGCATAAAGTAAAGAAGGCTAGACAGCTTCCAGTCCATATGCACGTACTCTTAGTGTCTACGAGCGTCCCTGAGTACCTGCCGTTTTGGGAACATACAAAAATAAAACGGATGAGCAAATATGTTCAGTGCACGGATGTATAATAAAGCATGAATAGGATAAGCATATAACATATAACAGCGGAAGAAAACTAAGTCCCGAGTAACCTGGTTAAGTCTTGATAAAACTGGTTTAATAGTTTAAAAGTCTTATGTTTATCTTATAAAAATTGTTTATCATATTTTACCATTAGCCAATATAGGTCATGAAAATCCACCGTGTATGAATACTTGGAGGGGTGACCTCATCATGCAAATTAGAGGGGCTGCCTCTAATTTAATATACTGGTTTTTGGGTAGGAGGGATCAGCTCCTTGTGAAGGATGCAAGGCACACATCACATTCACCATGAAATCCTGAATAAAATCATGTAACTAGGATGCACCCATACGCCCCACATGATAAATATAATATAGATGGCCAAAAGCTAAAGGGACGCCACGAGCAATCACTCCGCCGTGGTGAAGTCATAACATCAGTGCCTCTAATGTTATGGTTATGGTACCTCCATAACTAGGTGAAACTGGTCATGCATGTATATGGCTATAGGTAATCTTAATTAAACATAAGCAATCAAACACGTAACTTATACTACGGGAAAACAGTTGGCTGCATACGGGGAATCCTAATAAGGAAAGAATGTCCATACTGAAAGGACGAGAATCCGTACCTTATGTCCAGTGAACGAAGAAGATGAACTGAGAGGAATCCTACTTCTGACTCACTAGTGCTACATAAATACATACATGAATAAGTATTTGCTTACTAAATACGTAGCTGGGTTTATGTCATGTCTTAGATTATTTTATGTGTTCTTACCATGTTTTACCGTTTTTAAGCCTTAAACCGTGTTTATCTTATATTTTGTTTAATCTGATTAAGTATTTCTGGTATTTCATGTGTTATTATACTTACTGTGTAATAATAAGTAATTTTCCAAAAATAGCAGGTTTCCTAAAATAGAAAGTTTCCAAAAATAGAAAGTTTCCAAAAATAGAAAGTTTCCAAAAATAGAAAGTTTCAAAAATAGAAAGTTTCCAAAAATAGGAAGTTTCCAAAAATAGAAAGTTTCCAAAAATAGAATTACTGCTTAAAATAAATAAGTTTCTAAAAATAGAAAGTTTCCATAAATAGATCAGCTGCCTTAATTAAATAAGTTTCCATAAATAGATTAGCTGCATGAAATAAATAAGTTTCTAAAAATAGAAGGTTTCCATAGATAGATTAGCTGCCTTATTTAATTAAGTTTCTAAAAATAGAAAGTTTCCATAATTAGAAATAAGCTGGTTAAATAAGCTAAGTATATAAGCCTAAGTGTTTTCATGATTATTTTTTAAGTCATAAGATATAATGTATAGTTTAATAATTATTCCATGTAATTAAATTAAACTATAGGTTAACATATTTAATTAAAGTATAACATGTTTTTAATTAAATAATGTTAAATACTCAGGTTAAAACATGTATTATTATATATTAATAATATAACCTAAGTCATGTTAATTAATTAATTATAAATCATGGTTTTTAAATAACTAATTAATTATAAGTCTAAAATATAAAATACTTAGGTTAATTAATTTCATGATTATTAATAATTAAAATAACCTAAGTCATGTTATTAAATTAATCATGTCGTTTTATTAATTTAATTTTTAACATAAGATCATAAAACATAAAAAAAACTAAACATACACCATGAACCAGATCTAGACTAAAAACAATGAACCGGACATGAAATCGACACCGTACCCCGAACCAACTCGGGGTACCCTGGGCCTTGATGCTGCCGTGGGACCCACACACACCAACCAAGACCATATGGTCTTGGTGGTGGTCGGTTTGGCCAAACCGAAACCCCTTCGGGTTCGGTGCAGCCTGCGGCCAATAACAAACACCCCTTAAAACATACTTTTGATTTTATTTAACCCCAAATCATGTTAGATCCATGTTTATTTATTAGGTTTTTGTAAAAACATAACATGTTCTTGATTTATCAAAATGATCAAATCAAAAGAAAAGGTTTAAAAAGGATTTACTGAATTCGTGGATCAAAAGGATGAAGAACAAACACGATCACCAACTACAATTCCAAGATCCAAGATCACAAACCACCTCCTTGTGGTGGTTGTAGGGTGGAGGCACAAAAAGAACAAGGAAGAGGGTTTTAGGGTTTTTTCTAAAATCTTCTGTGAATGAGAAAATGAGTAGTGTAAAAATTATTAACCCCCTTTAGTAATGTTTGACAAATGGGCTTGGCCCATTTGTCCTTGTAGCCGCGGGTAGGGGCCCCACTTGGGGTACCCGTACCTTTTTCCGTGTCTTGATGTCAAGTTATATATTCGTTATTATTTGTGTTCGCGTTTTAAGTGTTCTCGTTTCGTAAATACCGTGATCTAGTATATTTAATTACGCTCGTAATAAATATATACGTAATTAATAATAGTCCGTGTTTTAAATACGTTCATGATTTCATGATCGCATGTTCGTGATTAATTATTGTCAAATAATTCTTACGTGATCGTGCGTAGTAAATACTTATCATGTTCTAACACGTACGTAATACGTAATCCTAACACGTAATCGTAATCATGCTATATTAGGAAAGTTTAAATCTAGTACGTACGATCTTAAGGGTACTATTCATGGTAAAAGCATGCGGGTTTTACAACTCTTCCCCCCTAAAAAGAATAATTCGTCCCCGAATTATAGATAAAGTAAACTGGAAAAGAAGAACATACCCGAATTCAAAATATGAAATGAGGGTAAGAAGCCCGGATAGACTCCTCTGTTTCCCAAGTGGCTTTCCGCTCGGTATGATCCCTCCATAGAATTTTGACGAATGGAATCGTCTTCCTTCTCATGACTCGTTCTTGTCTGTCAAGAACTCGTTCGGGTTCTTCTATAAAAGTGAGATCTTCACGTATCTGTTCCAGTGGATACTGAACCATGTGAAGGGGATGATACCGGTACCCTCTGAGTAAGGACACATGAAACACATTGTGCACATGCGAAAGTTGTGGAGGTAACGCCAAACGGTAAGATACTTCACCGACTCGTTCAATGATATCAAACGGTCCGATGAAACGAGGACTAAGCTTCCCTTTAACCCCGAAGCGTCTAACACCACGTGCCGGCGAAACCTTAAGGAAGACGTGATCTCCTACGTTAAAGTGTATATCCCTACGATGCTTATCGGCGTAACTCTTCTGACGTGACCGTGCCTCCTGAATTTTCTGCTTAGCTACTGCGATCTTCTCATTGGTCATCTCTATGATTTCCGGTCTTCAAGTGTTCGCTCACCAACCTGATCCCAGCAGATTGGGGCGCGACACTTTCTGCCATACAACATCTCAAATGGAGCACACTTGATACTTGCGTGCCAACTGTTGTTGTATGCAAATTCCACCAAACAGATGTAATCGTCCCAATCGCCCGTCCATTCCAACGCACATGACCTCAACATATCTTCCAATGTCTGAATGGTTCGCTCCGACTGTCCATCCGTTTGAGGATGAAAAGCCGTGCTAAGCTTAAGTTGAGTACCCTAAGCTTTCTGCAGACTTTTCCAAAAGAGCGAAGTGAATCGAGGATCTCTATTTGAGACGATGCTGGATGGTGCACCATGGAGTCTCATGATCTCTCTTCTGTACGTATCTGCGAGTTTACTTACCGAATCTTCATTGCGGATCGGTAAGAAATGAGCTGATTTGGTAAGTCGATCAACGATAACCCAAATTGCATCGTGCTTCCTCTTGGTAGGCGGAAGACCATTAACAAAATCCATGGTGATTTTGTCCCACTTCCACTCTGGGATATCTAACGGTCGAATGAGACCGCCAGATCGCTAATGCTCGATCTTAACCTGCTGACAGGTAAGACATTTAGAGACGTAAGTGGCCACATCCTGTTTCATACCACTCCACCAAAAGTACTGCTTGATGTCATGGTACATCTTAGTCGAACCAGGATGTATAGAGAATGGGGAGCTATGAGCTTCAGCTAACAAAGCTTCCCGGGGTTCTTGGTCATCAGGAACACAAAGTCTCGTGCCCTGCCATACGATACCATCTGCATCTACTCTGAATTTTGTCTGCTTCTCCAAATTTTGTACTATCGCCCATATTTCTCTGTCATCCTTTTGAGCTTCCTTGATCTTAGATAGTAACTCGGGTTCTACTCTAAGATTACCCAGTAACCGTGCTGTCCACGTACCATGTACTCGATGTCTAGTCGCTCCAAGTCTCTTATGATTTCCTCTTTGATTCTAATGCCGTTGATCATTCCGGACTTCCTGCTAAGAGCATCTGCTACTACATTTGCCTTTCCGGGATGATACTGTAGATTTATGTTGTAATCCTTCAATAGCTCCAACCATCTCCTCTGCCTCATGTTCAATTCACGCTGAGTGAAGATATACTTCAAACTCTTATGGTCCGTGAAAATGTCACATGATTCACCATATAAGTAGTGTCTCCATATCTTCAATGCAAACATGACTGCAGCAAGTTCCAGGTCGTGCGTGGGGTAATTTTCTTCATAAGGCTTAAGCTGCCGTGAAGCGTACGCGATCACTTTCCCATGTTGCATGAGAACACAGCCAAGTCCCTTCCCCGATGCATCGTTGTAGATTTGAAATCCACCCGTACCAGATGGTAGAGTAAGAATAGGTGCAGATACTAGCTTCTGCTTCAGGTCTTCAAAGCTCTTCTCTCGATCTTCAGTCCAGACGAATTTCTCCCCTTTCCGCATCAGTTTGGTCAATGGTAGTGCTAGGCGGGAAAAGTTCTCCACGAACCTACGGTAATAGCCAGCTAAGCCTAAGAAACTGCGGACTTCCGTCGCTGATGTCGGCCTTGGCCACTTAGTAATGGCCTCAACCTTCGCTGGATCCATAGTGATTCCTTCTACTAATATAATGTGACCCAAGAATGCCACCTTGTCTAACGAGAACTCACACTTGGAGAATTTAGCATATAGCTGCTTCTGGCGAAGAATCTGTAGTACTGTACGAAGATGGTCTTCGTGTTCCTCCTTGGACTTTGAGAAAATCAGTATGTCATCGATGAAGACAATGACGAACTTGTCCAGAAATTCATGGAAGATTCTGTTCATCAAATCCATGAACACTACTGGAGCATTTGTCAGGTCAAATGGCATAACTACAAACTCGTAGTGGCCATAACGGGTACGAAAGGCAGTCTTAGCGATGTCCTGTGATAGGTGTGTAAACACCCATCCTTTTACCACTTAATTCTGGCTAAAACAAGACCAAAACACGTATTTAATATCATTTGTTTGGAATTATGTGTGGTTTTTGTGTTTATTGTGTTTTCAGAGCTAACCGGATGAATATTAAAGAAAACATGGGATTGCACGGGTTTTATCAAGGAAAAATACTCAAGACGAAGTCTATTGTCCAAGAGGTGCAAAAGATTTGAAGTCACTGGGCCTATTCAAAGATTTATCGAAGAAAAGGACCAAAGACGGAAGATTTACATAAGTCGAAGAAACTCAAGTCTATTTAACGAAGAAATTAAAAGACGAGTTGAATTTAATCGACGACAAATCCCGAATCAGAATCGAAAACGTCAACTTTTCTGAAAAGACGAGAAGACAAGAAGAAAGGGAGAAAGCCCACTCACCAACCAACCACTAGGAGTATAAATAGATTCCTCCTTCACACAATTAGGGAGTTAGCTTCATTTTTCTTTTTCCCAGTTCTTTGTTCGTAGCATCACAAACACCATTAGGGTGTTTGGTGATTTTTCATTTTCTTTTTCAATCTTGTAACTCTTAATCATTACTCTTGTTATTTTTACATTAATCAATCAATTCCATCTTTTCATTCATCTTGTTCTTCATCATCATCTATTGCAAGTTCTTAAGTTTTTATTTGATTCAAGTTTGATCTTAAAAAGTTGTTGATTTAGTGTTTTTATTGGTGGGATTTGTCACTTATGGTATTTAAATGGTTTGTGTTTGATTTGGTAAAACCTTTTTGATTATTTGGTTTGATTCTGATAAAAAACGTGTTACTGCTACTATTACTGTTCTTCCTGATCTGTCATTCCGTATAGACCAACCCCCTGTTCCCTTACTCGGAATATTTTAAATATTCCGATTAGCGCCTTTTATTCTGAGTAAGCCTGTTCACTTTACCTCCTATTCGGAATATTAGTTATTCCGAATAGCCATAACTTTCCGAATAGGACATCTTTTCCGAATAAGCAAGTTTTTCCGCATAGGTGTGTTTTTCCGCATAGGGTATGTTTTCCGCATAGAGGTAATTTTTCCGAATAGGGTTTTTCTTTCCGCATAGCATCTTTTTCCGAATAGTCTGAATTTTCCGCATAGGCATTTATATTCCGAATAGGCTTTATTTTCCGCATAAGCAAATTTTCCGTTTAAGAGCTTTACATTCCGAATAGAGGAACTTTCCGAATAGCACTTTATTCCGTTTAGACTTACATTCCGCATAGGTCATTTTCAGTAAGGGTATTTTTCAGCTTTATCATTTAATTGTTTTTGATTTACTGTTTCTGTCTTTAATCTTTATTTACTTCATTTATTTAGAGTAGAAAACCAAATCCACTTTTTGTCACCAAGAACAAATCATTCCACTTTAAACTGAGATCAATTCGAGAGGATTCCGAGAATCTTATTTTGAACCCAAGCAAAACCCTTGTATCAAATGGCGCCGCTGCCGGCTCTTCTCGTTAAGATCAAAAGTTTTTTGTGAGAACTTGGATTTTGGGATCCGTTCCCCGTGAACGTTACTTTTTCACAAAAATTTTCAAAAACACTAAAAAATATAAAATTTTCAAAAATCCTAAAAAGTAAAAAACCATAAAAAACCAAAAATATTTTTGTATTGTTTTTGCCTTGTTAGTTCTTTTGCAGGTGTATGCGCACTCGATCTACGTCTTATCAAGAGCCCGAGCCTCTTGATAACTTAGACATGGCCGGTGTACCACCTCCAAACAATAATAACAACAACAACCCGCCTTTCAACAACATGAACAATACAACAATAATGAGCACCTTCCGGATAATCGCCCGATGATTGAACTACTGCAAGCTCATGTAGATGGCAACACGGATCCAATTGTCATCCCTTCAATTGCCGCCAACAATTTCGAGCTCAAGTCAGGCTTTATCCAGATGGTCTCTGCTCAACCATTCTTGGGACGCACCATTGATGATCCTCACGACCATATCAAGAGATTCTTGCAACTCACCAACACGGTCAAGTTCAATGGGGTTCCACAAGAAGTTATAAGGTTACAACTTTTTCCCTTTTCTTTAGAGGGACAAGCCAGGCATTGGCTTGCTAAGGAAACGCCACAGAGTATTCTCTCGTGGACGGATTTGGAAACAAAGTTTATCAATTACTTTTTTCCACCCTCTCGTACTACCGCTTTGCGGAATGAGATCATAAATTTTGAACAAAAGTACGATGAGTCATTCAGTGAATCTTGGGATCGTTTTAAAGATCTTTTAAGAAAATGCCCACAACATGGTTTTACCAAAGTACATCAAATTAATACTTTTTACAATGGTTTAAGCATGAGTGATCAAGATTCACTGAATAGTGCCTCGGGGGGTAATCTATTGGCTAAGACTTCCAATGCTGCTTGGTACATCATTGAGAATAAATCTCGTGTGCAAACCAAGAGTGTTAGGACCAATGTCGCTAGTGCTAGCACTAATGACAGCGACAAGCGATTAGACAAAATCACTACGCTTCTTGAATCGCTTGTCACCCACACCGTCAGCAACAACAACAGAAACAACGCCAAACATGCTCAAGTGAATGCTGTCAGCCAACCTTGTGAGATATGCGGTGGTCCTCACTCTTACACAACTTGTACCGCCACCCAAGACTACCCTGCTGAGAATGTGAATGCAACTTATGGCACCTACCCTCAACCCGCTTATCAAGCTAGACCTCAAGGTGACCGTAATTTGCTAAGCTACCGCAGCAACAACTATCTTTCACCACCTGGTTTCCCTCCTGCCAACCAAAACCAACAACAAAACCTTAATCGCCCTCCTCAACAACAACAACAACCTCGACAACCATACATCCCACCTCACAAGCAGCAACCACCGCCTCAACGTAACAATTAAATCTACCAACAACCTGCTTACCAACCACCTGCATACAATGCTCCTCCCAACCAAACCACCACTGCTTTACACCAAGAGGTTGCAACCTACATGAGGACCAATGATGTGATTGTGGGAAATCTCCAAGAGGAAGTGCGCAATTTGAAGGCAGATTTGGTAAAGCAAGGAAATGATTTGAGAGCTGATATGAGAAATACGTTGGATAGCCAAACTAATGATCTGAGGAACATGATGGCTAGTTTCTTCCAAAGTAGTCAACCCTCTTCTTCGGGTACTCTTCCGAGTAACACCGTTGCAAACCCAAGAGGGGAGATGAAAGCAATCACCACTCGAAGTGGTAAAGGTACCAAGGAACCCGAGCTTCCTATACCTCCACCGGTGGTTGTGGCTAAGGAGAACGAGTCACCTGCTCCTATACCTCATCCTTCTCCTTCCCCAATTTCTCCACCTCTCCCTTCTACCCCTCCTCCACCCGTGGTTGTGAGTGATCCTATTCCCCTCAAGCCCTCCTCTTCTTCCAATATACCGTATCCTTCAAGGTTGAGGAAAGAGAAGCAAAAGAGCAAGGATGATATTCATGTTTCGAATTTCCTTAAAATGTTCAAACAACTGAATTTCAATATCTCCTTCGTTGAGGCTCTCGCTCACAAGCCCAAATATGCCAAAATGTTTAAAGACCTTCTGAGCGACAAGGAAAAGCTCCTCGATATTGCCAACACCCAACTTAATGAGAATTGCTCTGCAGTGCTCTTAAGGAAATTGCCAACCAAGCTTGGTGATCCAGGTCGTTTTCTTATCCCTTGCAATTTCCCGGGAGTAGAGAATTTCATGGCCCTAGCCGATCTAGGTGCCAGTATTAATCTCATGCCTCTAAGTGTTTGGAAGCAATTATCTCTCCCCGAGCTAGTCCCCACCAAAATGACTTTGGAATTAGCTAACCGTACGGTTGCTTATCCAGTGGGGATAGCCGAAGACGTTATTGTAGGAGTCGACAAATTCACCTTTCCTGCTGATTTTGTTGTCGTCGACTACGAGATGGACCCCCGTGTGCCACTTATTGTTGGTCGTCCATTCTTGAGGACCGGTCGCACTCTCGTTGATGTTGAATCCGGTGAGCTTATCATGAGAGTGGGTGACGATAAAGTAGTCTTTAACATGGGAAAGTTGTCTAAACAGCCTTATTCATATGAGAGCGTTAATTGTATTGACGTTCTTGATGAGGCTTGTGAAGAACACTTTAATGATGCTTGCAAAAGTATTCCTACCTCTCTTCCCAATGTTGAGACCGTGTCCTCCATTGATTCATCATTGTCTCTATTTGGAGATAGTGATTTATTTTGGAACAATCTTGAAGATACCATGGGAGATGCGAATTTAGCTACTAATGATTCTCCCACCGAGGGAGATGAAGACATGAATTTCTTTGACAATCTTCTCACTGAAGACAATCCTTCGCCTCCATCTCCCACGGTCATTGCTATCGATGCCACGACTTTGAAAACACCTCCCGTCGAAAATCCTCCGGATTTGGAACTTAAGGAGTTGCCGCCACATCTCGAGTACGTGTTCCTTGACGACAACAAGAAGTCGCCCGTCATTATTGCGAAGGATTTGAAAGATGAAGAGAAGACTCGCCTCGTTACCGTGCTGAAAACTCACAAGAAGGCTATTGCGTGGAAAATCTCGGATATTCGTGGAATTGATCCTCACTTCTGCACACACAAAATTCTCATGGAGGACGACTTTAAGCCCACGATTCAAAGCCAACGAAGGGTGAATCTAAAAATACATGAAGTCATCAAAACAGAGGTTCTCAAACTTCTTGATGCGGGTATGATTTACCCTATTTCGGATTCACCATGGGTTAGTCCAATCCATTGTGTGCCCAAGAAGGGCGGAATAACCGTTGTTCCCAATGAACACAACGAGTTGATTCCCACTCGTCTCGTTACTGGGTGGAGAGTTTGTATAGACTACCGCAAACTCAATGATGCCACGAGAAAGGATCATTTCCCTCTACCTTTTATGGACCAAATGCTTGAACGATTAGCGGGTAATGAATATTACTGCTTTCTTGATGGTTTCTCGGGTTATTTTCAAATACCCATCGATCCCCAAGATCAAGAGAAGACTACATTCACTTGTCCCTATGGCACTTTCGCTTACAAAAGAATGCCTTTTGGCTTATGTAATGCGCCCGGGACTTTCCAAAGATACATGTTAGCTATCTTCCATGACATGGTTGAACAAACCATGGAAGTCTTCATGGATGATTTCTCGGTCTTCGGGGATTCTTTCTCTTCTTGCCTTGCCAATTTGGAACGTATGCTAAAGAGGTGCGAAGACACTCGCCTAGTTCTAAATTGGGAAAAATGCCATTTTATGGTAAAAGAAGGCGTCGTGCTTGGACATAAGATCTCGAAAGCCGGTCTTGAAGTTGACCGTGCTAAAGTCGATGTTATCGCAAAGTTGCCTCCACCTTCAACAGTGAAGGGTGTGAGAAGTTTCCTGGGTCATGCGGGCTTCTATCGTCGATTCATCAAAGATTTTTCTCAAATCGCTCGCCCAATGACCCACCTCTTGGAAAAAGATACTCCTTTTATCTTCTCCAAAGAGTGTCTTGAAGCCTTCAACTCGCTTAAAGATAAGCTTACTAAGGCACCCGTCTTAGTTACCCCTAATTGGGAGCTGCCTTTTGAGTTGATGTGCGATGCTAGTGCTTTTGCTATTGGAGCGGTTCTTGGACAAAGAGTGAACAAACACTTCCAACCAATCCATTACGCTAGCAAGACAATGATTGGGGCACAATTGCATTATACGACAACCGAAAAAGAGCTTTTAGCTGTTGTCTATGCTTTTGAAAAATTTCGCCCCTATCTTGTCCTTTCCACCACCATTGTGTACACCGATCATTCCGCACTGAAGTATTTGTTGAAAAAGCAAGATTCCAAACCAAGACTTCTTCGCTGGGTTTTGCTGCTCCAGGAATTTAAAATCGAAATTCGCGATAAAAAAGGAGCAGAAAACCTAGCCGCGGATCATCTTAGCAGACTTGAGGATCCTTACCAAGGGGATCATCCAAACAAAGAAATCAATGATTCTTTTCCCTTGGAGACCTTAATGTCTATAAACTCGAAGCCGAATGAAACCCCGTGGTTTGCGGACTTTGCAAACTACTTAGCGGGTGGAATTCTCAAGGAAGGGTTGACGTCTCAACAAAAGAAGAAGTTCTTCACCGATATCAAGACTTACTTTTGGGACGACCCTTACCTATTCAAACAATGTGCCGACCTGATTATCCGCCGATGTGTTGATGGACCGGGCAGCGTCTGAAATCCTTGATGCTTGCCACAAAGGACCCACCGGTGGTCACTTTGGTCCCAACTACACCGCTAAAAAAGTGTTTGATTCGGGATTTTATTGGCCCTCCATCTATCGTGACGCTCACGATATGGTTAAAAAATGTGATGTTTGCCAAAAGCAAGGCAACATCACACATAAAGACGAGATGCCTCAGAATTTCATACAAGAATGTGAAATCTTTGATGTTTGGGGTATCGACTTTATGAGGCCATTCCCTTCATCTAAAGGAAACAAATACATCCTTGTTGCCGTTGACTACGTTTCAAAGTGGGTTGAAGCCAAAGCTTTACCTACTAATGACGCAAGGGTGGTTTGTAACTTTTTGAAAGCTCTATTCGCTAGATTCGGTGTGCCTCGTGCCATTATTAGTGATCGTGGGACTCATTTCTGCAATGACCAATTTGCTAGAGTCATGGCTAAGTACGGTGTAAATCATCGTCTTTCCACAGCCTACCACCCACAAACTAATGGTCAGGCTGAAATATCCAACCGAGGACTTAAGCGAATTCTTGAAAGGACCGTGGGAGAGCATCGTACCGCATGGGCTGATAAACTTGATGATGCTTTGTGGGCTTTTCGTACCGCTTACAAGACCCCGATCGGCTGTACGCCTTATCGTCTTGTGTACGGGAAAGCGTGCCACCTCCCCATTGAGTTGGAGCACAAGGTGAAGGTCTACGTGATTAATGGCCTATTCTATATCATGGATTTGGTGGATTAGGTTGGTTGATTTAGATGATAAACATGAGGAAATGAAGGAAAGAGATGAAGGATTAGAGAGAGAAAGGAGAGAAAAGGGGAAATGTAGAGAGAGAAAGAAAAGATGGAAATGATTAATGTGTAAAATGGAATCAACAACCCCCTCCTAACATGCTAGGAGGGGTTATATATAGCCCACCCTACATGTGGGCTATATGGACTATACAATAATTAAATAGATCACGAGCCCATTACATAATTATCGTTGGAGCGACCGATCCTTCATAAATACGTAAAAACATATTTCTAACAATCTCCCCCTAAGGGAGGTCGCTCCAAGAAACAAAGTTCTAAATAGTCTATAACTCGTGATCTATGCTAACTAAGATGTGACCGAGACTTTATTGGGAAAAACGTATTTCCAACAATCTCCCCCTAAGGGAGGTCACATCTTTTTACAAAATCTTAAACCTAGCATCTATGCTTGAGTCTTCGATCTTGTTCTTGTGAATATGCTTGATGTGATCTTTGACTTTAGTCTTGAGCATGTTTCCTTGCCTTGACCTTGTGCATCTTTCACTTGTGATATTTGCCTCTTCGTGACTTCATGTTCCACATACTTATACTTTTAAATTCTTGAAAGCTTCAGACTTTGATACAGCGGAAGACTTGACCTTCAGGCTTTCTTGAATTTGTTGAAGTACTAATTGTATGTAGTATAAGCATGTGGTGACGACTTCTTCTGGATTGTACACCGCAATGCCACCTTTTTGTTACGCTGCATAAGACAGTTAGCAACAAAACAATATACACAGATGAAATGGCCTTGAACATTTCATTCTAATTCGGTAGCAATTTACCTCCGGTCGGTGAAGACCGTTGGACGATATTAAATATCGTACTTGTGGCAGGTAGTTTCGATTAAGAACCTCCTTGACAAGATTTCGCGGGTAAACCCGTTCTCTTTACTCGACCGTCCAAGGCTGACTGCGAACGTAAAGAGTGAATCATTTGGATAATATTATCCGCATGATTTGAAGCCGTCAATTCATGTTCCTGGAACAAGTGAAGTTCAATTAAGAACCGCACCATCGTTGCTTTCCAGTTGTCACTAGCTTGATTCATAAAGAATCTTGCAAGTTACCTACCAAGTGCTGTTTGATGTTAACACTAGAAGGATTTCCATTCGTCACTGTAAATACTTAATAGTATTACTCTGAATGTTCTGGCAAGATCATTAAGATATTGCGTAGAGGCCTGGAACGTGTTTAAATTCATTTAAGAATTAAACCACTGTTGCTTTCCAGTTATCACAAGTTTGATTCATAAAGAATCGCACAAGTCACCTACCATGAGCTTTTTGATGTTCGCTCAAGAAGGATTTCCATCTTCATTGTAAATACTTTCGTATTACTCGGATGTTCAGGCAAGATCATGAAGATTTTGCGTAGGACTCTTAAGATCTTTCTTACTTTTCACAGTGTGTGAAGAAGCAAGGAAATATGAAAGTGTGTCCTAATGAGATATTTGATGATCTCAAATGGCTCTAGACTCGATCGTGCATTTTGGATTTTTAGTGATCGGAGGCTGGAGAGGAGTGCCACCTTTTCAATATCAGTCTATTCGGAGTGAATAAACCAATAGATAATGTGTTGATCTCCGTGTGATTAAAACAAATACCTTTTGAGAGATATTTGAGTTAGCTGGGAAGGGTTGTGCATTGCATCACTGGGTCCATGACGTCTTTCTTCAATATCGAGAATCATTAACAAAAATGATCTCAATAGCATATGTATTGACCCGGTTTCTGCCTAAGTTGTAAGGAGGGCTTCTTTCTTTACACCCTTTATCTTTACAATTCTTTTTCATTCTTCAACCCCTTCAATGCTTACCAATACGTCATCACTAGCACCTTGTTGTGATTGTTCCAGTGCTAACTTAAGTACTTGGTCGGCATTCAGCTACGTTCACAATCTTTCTCCATCTTTCCTAAGGACTACTATTTCTAGCTATGGAATGTCCTTGGGAAGATTCCTCCGGTTCTAGAGAAATCATTGGACTTTAACCTATCCTACCATCCTTATGTCACCACAACCTTCACCGTCGTGAATAGAGATGTTTTGGGTAAGTGTATGTCACCATGAAATCCATTTTGAAGTACAAATCCATTTTGCTCCCCCTTAACATATGCTACGATATTCGAAAACATTTCGCACATGTCGGGATGAGCTAACACGTTAAGTCAAACCATTTGTGATTAATCATTTCCCATATTAAATCACATTTTCTCCCCCATATTAAAAATATTAACCCAATCGATGTTTTTAATATCAATTGATTTAATAGCGTTTTAAGAAAATTTGGGAAGAAAAATGCAAATTCAATTATCTTCATGAGTTAAACAAGCTCCCCCTCAAATTAATGAGGGTGTACTTGAAACGTAAATTAAATACCTTTTAAACACAAGTGTAAGGTATTTATTACGTGCAAAGATCATATATAATAATGAATTCACAAGATTAGCAATTTACGAGGAAGGACCTGAATGATGGAGAACATCATATGAAAGATTCACATGGTTCTTGTTCACGAATGTTGGTCACCTCGTCACGTCCCCGAGAAAATTAATTCCCGTTGTTGAGTCAAAGCTTTCCGGTGAAATGCTTGACTTGATTATGAAAAGCGGATTACTATCTGAAATAATAGCAAACCATTTTTGAGCATGTTTTAAAATTTTGAACTTCTGCTCGAACTTTATTTACAACCCCGTGTCATTATTGAATGACATTTCTAGGTTCGTAAATATTATCGATTCCAGAAGACATGCTCTTTTTATCAAAACATTTTTGAACACACAATTTTGAAAGATTTAGAAAAACCTTTTGAGAAATTCTCGAAAAATTGTGTTCAAAGTTTTGAAAAACAATTACTTGAGCTTAAGATGTTGAATATCTTAAAAGCGAGCTCAAGTCCGAGAAGTTGTAAACTTCCCGTTGTTAAGGATAAGTTTATCATCGGCGATAAACTTTCCTTTTATCTGAAGAACGAGTCCTAAGATGACATTTACTTAGAAGTCGTTTTTCATGAGCTTGAAAAACTTTGACTGTTTTAACGGAAAGCTCATGACCGAGAAAGGTTAATTTCTCGTTATGAGGAAAAGTTCTCTTATTTAAAAGATACACTTTCCTTTCTGAGCTTAAAACTTCGAATGTTTTAAGACAAGCTCATGACCGAGAAAATTGAATTTCTCGTTATGAGGATAAGTTCATCATTAATGATAAACTTTCCTTTATTTGAAGTTCGAGTTACAGTCTGACATTTAACTGTAAGTCATATACACGAGCTTAAAACCTTTGAATGGTTTAAATGTAAGCTCGTGTCCGAGAAAATTTAATTTCTCGTTGTAAGGATAAGTTTATCATCGGCGATAAACTTTCCTTTATTTGAAGCACGGGTTACCATCTGATATTTAATGATAAACCATAATGCATGAGCTTAAAAACTTGGAATGTTTTTGATATAAGCTCATGCCCGAGAAAAATTAATTTCTCGTTGTTAGGATAAGTTTATCATCGGCGATAAACTTTCCTTTCTTTGAAGAGCGAGTTATAGTCTGTGATGTGACAATAAGTCCTAGTTTGCAGCTTAACCATGAATCCCCTGAGACATTTTTTTCTCTGATAGCTGCTTCTTCAGCAACCAAACTCTAAGAGTGTCCTTAGTTGAACGGTATACAACGATTGGACCGCTTCGTTCTTTTGGAACATCAACTTTGGTACCTGCATTCTCATTAGGAGTTTGTATACTTTTGCATGGGTTAGAGATATCTATTCTTGAAGCACGTGGGGGTTCACAGTTGGCTTTACTTGTGTCAGAGGTGGCCTGAGGGGATGATTCACTTGTCTTAGTTGGCAAACGTTTCCTTTTATAGAAAATCTTAAGTTCAGGCTTAAGTGATGTATCATCCTTTGCAATTTCCTCCCTAGTAGTCTTCGTAGAATCAGAGGCTATCCTAGTTAAAGGGCACTCGTTTCCTACAAGAGTGAAAGTTCTACCAGTGGGGCGCCACATCTTACCAAAGGGTTTGATTTTAGCTACCCACTGGGATTTAAGTCTAGCACGGGAGTTCACCTCATTAAGCAATTTTTTAATACAGGAGTCATGATTTGCCGTAAAGACACATTTTCTACATGTTTTACAAGTAGCATATTTAATGTCCGAGTAATTCCTAGATGATTGATCGACGCTCCTAGGAGAAGACATGCTACGGTTAGCAGTGTTGGGTAATCTAGAAGGCATCTGACTAGGTTGGACATTGCTATCTCTTACATGTGTCTTTTGTATAGCTTCCCTTTGACCAAAATCATGGCGCACATCAGTTGAACTAGTTCTAGACGTGTTCATTGAACTATTCTTAGAGAAACTAGGGGCAATCATGTGATGAGGTCTTGCTAAAACTGATTTAGTCACATTAGGCCTAGTTGGTGGAGTGACAGTTCTAGAAATATGACCCAAATCAACTTGGGAGGCAAACCGCGGTCTCGAGGATTGTGGTCGCTCGGATCTAAATGCAGTAGGTTGTCTGACAATCGGTTGTCTGACGAACTGATTTGTAGGTGGTTTCCCCAAGATTGATGGTTTTTCAAGCTTAGTGTCCACACTAGGTTCTCTAGTTTTCCTTAACTCGTTTTTCAACGCAGCTATAGCAAAAACCTTTTCCTGTAATTGGGCCTTTAATGTTTCATTTTCTTTGAGCACGTTATCTTGGGATGCCAACTTAGATTCAAGCAGTTGAATTTGTTTCAAAAGATTATCCTTTTCAGCTTTAGAATCTAGAACAGTTTGATCCAATTTTCTTTCAAGAACAACGTTTGACTTTTCAAGTTTTTCAAAGTATGTTTCAAATTTGTCCATTTTCTTAGAAAATTCAAGTTTGGCATCCTCAAGATCTTTAAATTGCCGAGCTACGATCGTTTCGAGCTCTTTAATCTTGGAATCAGAATCAGTTAACGAGGCAGTTATAAGGCATTTATCATGATGAACTATAGCATTTTGAACACTTTCTCCCCCATTATGACTCACATCGGATGAATCAGAAGTGGTATTGCTATCACTCGTTTCCATCCCATGTTTGTCATAATTAGGTTCAGAATCCTCAATATGCGGCATATCATCAGCATATACATCATAAACCACATTACATTGTACCATGTTTGCAGGCTCTGCGTCATAAATGGGTAAGGTGTCATCAAGAGAAATCTCGTGAACATTTCCTGACGTGCCACTGGTATCATGTTGTCCTCCTGATTCCGTGCTCTTGGCATTGATAGGCTCCAAGTTTTCAACCGTATGACCATTCTCCTCTTGCATCTGCGGCATTGATTCTTGTACTCCATTATCATACGTTTGCTGAAGTCGAGATCTTTCATAAATCGAAGACGAGACCGAAGTCATGAGTTTCAATATTGTATCACGAAAAACTCGAAGCTCGGTATGTGTATCTCGAAGAAATGATTGGCAAAGCATCGAACTTTCAGACTTGATGATATTAAATTGGAGGAAAGGCGTGAGTTGTGTCACAAGAGCCTTATAAGCAAGTGCCGATGCAGAGTGATTAAAGTTTTCATTGTTGAGTTGCTCTGCCAGTTGGGGCAAGATGGTAAAAATTGAGTCGATGAATATATGACGATCTTGTCCAAAGATTGTCAAAAATTCGCTCCCTCCTTGAAGGCGTGAAAGAGTGACTAGATGATATTGAAGCATTTGAAATGAATTTATACCACTTTCTTTAGCTTTGTCGTGCATTCGATGCAAGTCTCCCTTTTTAAGTGTCGAATTTAACGAGTCCATTGAAAATCGAGGAAATTCGATTTGACTCAAAAGATGTTGTCGGCTCAAACGATTATGAATTAAACCCGATCAAAAATCTGTAGTCGCTAAAAATAAAACCCGTCACGTTGACTCGTCACTTTGTCTTCAAATCCGGCCACAATAACGTTTAACCCGATAAATATTTTTCACATTAAACTTGGAAAATACCCGCTTCGACACGATTTGCCAAAAATTACTAAACAAAATGCTAAAAATATAAAAGTGACAAAATAAAAATATAAAAGTGACAAAAATACAAAAAAATAAAATGTGATATTTTTAAAATAAAATGTAATATTTTAAAATAAAAAAGGATTAATTTAACTAAAAATAAAAAAATAAATAAACTTTTAAAAATTAACTTTAAGAAAACTTAATCTAAAAATAGAAAAAGGAAAGAATAACAAAAAATCTGATATTTTTGGAATCTGATATATTTTAAAAAATCGTTTTCTGAAACGTGTAACAAAATGAGACGGATATTAAAAATCTTCCCTTGTTTTCTCCGTCAACCAAAAAACACGTGGCCTGTATATTATTTCATCACACGTGGCCCAATCAACAAGATACCACCGCCCCACTGTTCGCTTTGTTATATCCGCCCCAAAATAAGTCTGTCTCTATTCTCTCTTTGACTAAATCACAAAACTCACAAGGAAACACACTTTTCTCTCTCTCGCCGTCTAAACCTAATCTCTCTCTCAAACTCAAACACAGAACCAAATCAGAGAAATCTTATCTCTCTCTCCTCACAATAACCACTTTGTAAATCACACTCACTCTTAAATATTATATCTTCAAGATAATCTCAATCCGAGCAGCTTCAAGATCTTTGAGAAGATCTCGGGTAGGTGTTTCTGTTTTTGTTTTAAAGTTGGTTTGAGTCTCTCTCTCTACTGTAGTGTCTTTCTGTCGAGTCTGTGGATGTTTGGTTTGGTTTCAAGGTGAGAGTAGAGTCGAGTGTTGAGTGAATTCGGGTGGGTTTTGTTGGTGTGAGTATGGTTTGTAAACAAAATGGGTTTTGTTCGAGAGTGTGGTGAGAGTAGGAGAGTTGGTTTTGGGTTGAAGCAAGAGTAATAGAGGTTGTAACAGTGAGTCTTGTGTGTTCTTTTTGAGTCGAGTGTGAGTCGAGGGTCGAGTCTTGAGTTGTGTTGGAGTCGTGATGAGACGATGTAGCAGGTGTGGGGAGAGTTTTGTTGTTCGAGGGTCTTGAAAGTTTGTTGTCAAGTCAGTTTGTTTCGAGTCCTTTTTTATCTAGGCAGTTGGTTTTGTGTTTTTGAATCGATGAATTAGAGTGCTTCAGTTTGAGTTTGTGGTCTGTTGAGTCGTGGTTGTAGTAGGAGATGTTGGAGTCGAGAGTTGTGAGGGGGTGTTATTTGTCGAGAGTTTGTGGTCTGTGACGAGGGTGAGAAGAGTGTTGGGAGTGTACTGTTTGGTGTGAGTGTTTTAAATTGGAGTCGAGACAAAAACAAATTTTCCGTTATGTTTGAATGGGCTTCATTCGGAACCTTTCATTCATTCGGAAGAGTTCCGAATCGGAAGTTTTTAAAGATTGATTCGGAAGTTTTTCAAAACAATTGATTCGGAAGTTTGTTTTCTTAAAAATTGATTCGGAAGTTTTTTCTTAAAAATTGATTCGGAAGTTTGTGTCTTCATCCGGAACTTGATGTCTTCACCCGGAACTTTTACTTCACCCGGAACATTTTTTGTTCATCCGGAACATTTTTTGTTCATTCGGAACTCGCGGTTTGATTCGGAACTTTTAGACTGACAGAAACAGGCTCGAAACTCGAAGAGACGGACTGAAATACTTGGACAATTGGACAGTTTTGTTTGAACTTTAGAATCAGATTTGATGGGACAAATTTTGGACAGAAATGATAGTTGACCAAAAAATTAAAAAAAATAAAAAGGATAAAAATTGATAAAAAATTTAGAAAACTAATAATAGAAAAATTATAACTGATAACTGATGAAAACTGATAAACGGATAATAATAACTGAAAACTGATTAAAATAAAACACTGATTAAAAGGATATAACTGAAAAAATAATAATAAAAAAAAAATTGGTTTAAACAAAAAAAAAACAATTAAAATAGAAGGATTTAATCAAAAACAATACAAAATTAAAAAGAGAAAAAAAAAAAAAAAAAAAAAAAAAAAAAAAAAAAAAAACAAAAACTTTTATAAAAACACCAACTTTTTATAAAAACACAAAACTTTTTAAGATTTGATAAAGAAATTTTTGATTTTTATATAAAAATTTGTGATTTTTTATCTAAAAAGTAAATAAATTTGAAGATTTGATATGATTTAACACATAAAAACACAAACTTTTTATAAAAAATACAAACTTTTTAAAGTTTAAGCATGATTAAATCAAAACCCACCAAAATCAAAAAGAAATAAAACAAGAATAAACCAAACTAACCATGGCTCTTGATACCAATTGAAGGTCTACGAGATTAATGGCCTATTCTATATCATGGATTTGGTGGATTAGGTTGGTTGATTTAGATGATAAACATGAGGAAATGAAGGAAAGAGATGAAGGATTAGAGAGAGAAAGGAGAGAAAAGGGGAAATGTAGAGAGAGAAAGAAAAGATGGAAATGATTAATGTGTAAAATGGAATCAACAACCCCCTCCTAACATGCTAGGAGGGGTTATATATAGCCCACCCTACATGTGGGCTATATGGACTATACAATAATTAAATAGATCACGAGCCCATTACATAATTATCGTTGGAGCGACCGATCCTTCATAAATACGTAAAAACGTATTTCTAACAATCTCCCCCTAAGGGAGGTCGCTCCAAGAAACAAAGTTCTAAATAGTCTATAACTCGTGATCTATGCTAACTAAGATGTGACCGAGACTTTATTGGGAAAAACGTATTTCCAACACAAGGCTTATTGGGCCTTGAAGTGGGCTAATTTTGATCTCAACAAAGCCGGTGACCTACGCAAGATCCAACTCAATGAGCTGAATGAACTTCGGAATGAGGCTTATGAAAATTCTTTGATCTATAAAGAACGAACTAACCTCATTCACGACTCCAAGATCAAAAACCGAGAGTTCCATGTTGGAGACAAAGTCTTACTTTTTAACTCTCGGTTGAAAATCTTTTCGGGCAAGATCAAATCTCGTTGGTCCGGCCCATTCACCATTGCCCAAATTTTTCCTTATGGTACTCTCGAGCTCGCTCAACCTAATGGACCGGATTTTAAGGTGAATGGCCAACGAGTGAAGTTGTACTTTGGTGAGGACACCTCTCAGGAGGTGATTCCATCCCTCACCACGTTCCTCATGAACTAATTTTGGGTCGAGTCAGGCTCGTGACTCGGTTATCAAAAACAAGCGCTCCTCGGGAGGCAGCCCGAGTATCTATCCCTTTAACCCCCTAAGTGTAGGGGAGGACCTATTTTGGTCATTTGTGTTTGTGTGGTGATGTGATTACAGGGATAACTGCAATCTTGGAAATCTTTGAAGAACCGTGCTCCCGTGTTATCTGAAATCCGGTTCTATCTCTCAACTATCGTGATTCAATTTTCTTCATACTCACATTTGAAATTGATCACTTTAGTCGTCTCTTCCTTAACTCGAGTTAACCAACGTGCACAATGTCATAAGTGTAGGGGAGACTTTTCCCACATGCTTAAACATTGAGGACAATGTTTATCTTAAGTGTAGGGGAGACTTCTATCGAAGTTTAAGTGGACTTTTCCATGAAAATGCCTTCATTTAACCGGAAAATCGTCTTTTTCAACATTTTTCAAATTTTTTATTAACTTTGGCCATTTAGTTGTAATTTTTAAATTTTTATCGTTGCTTTCATATGTATATATTCCGCAATAAAGTCAAAAATATTAATAAAGTGGTGTAGCTAGTTTAGAAGTCTTTGATCTATTAGGCCCGTTGCGTTTATTTTGACTCAACCCGAATAGACTTATCCAAGTTTATTCTAGCTAGTATCCTTAACCATGTAGACCTAAATTGGTTTATTAGGCTAAGTATCCACGAGTCTCATTACTTGAGATTTTAAATTGTGGAGGACGAGAAATGATAGAGTCAATTATAAGTCAGTATTCTTGCGCAAGCTCACTTGGTGTAATTATTTGCCTATTCTCCCATCACTTGCTAATAATTTATCTGCAATAAGTAAGGTCGTACGATTTGAAAAGTTACTTAGCTTCTAGCCCAAGATCGTTTAAAAGTTGCTCGGTAATGATAAGAGTTCATAGCCAAGGCATAACTTATGAAGCGGGGCGCGAAGATTGGCGAGTCCGAAAAGGCCCTAACAAGGCATGAGGATTCAATTTTATTGCTGAAGATCCAAAAGTGATGTGAAAAGCATTATTCCCAAAATCAATATGAAGGATCAAGATTCACGACGAAAAGCAATCAACTCCCATAAAGATCATGGAGAAGTCTATCCGAAAAGACCCTAACAAGGTATGAGGATAAATAGATCCAAGTCCGAAAAGGAGGCGGATCGTTGTATCTCAAAATCCCAATTAGAGATTGAAGAAATAATCATGAAGTCGTGGTCAACAAAGTTGGAGAATTCCTCAAAAGTCTCCAAGTGAAGAAACTCTATTATGATGAGAAGACCATTATCTCAAGAACGTCTCTCGAAGATATGAAGTATGAAGTACATGCCAAATATCGGCCCGAGAAAGGTCTCAAATCGTGAACCAAGTTATGCCAAGATATGAACTTTTTGATATCCCGAGAAGTAGTTTTAAGAGATTTTGTCCTTTAGCTAACTATTGATCAAATCGTCCTACTTTGCTTTCAGCCTTAATAAACTATCGAAATAAGTCCAAAAATGCATCTTCATGATCATTCTAAGACAAAAATAAAATATAAGAGATACACCTAGGAATAAGGGAGTTTAAGCATTTAATTAAGCTATGTGTGTAAGTGTTTGATTTACTAACTTATAATGACAATGATCTCGTTTCTAAGCTTAGTTTGGGGAACGTGAAACTTGAGGGTGATAAATCTTCGCAACACCAAAGCCCTAATGTAAGTCCTTGATTTCTTTACAAGTTATTTCCATCCTTTTGTTTATTTTAAAGTTTTAAAGTTCTCTTAGTAATTTAATTGTTATTTAGTAGTATTTGAATAAGGCCAAGGTTGATTTATTATGAGAAAAATGTAAAATTGCTTTATCACTAAGCATTGCATGAGGGCATGGCAATGGTTAAGTGTAGGGGATTTGATAGGTGTGTAAACACCCATCCTTTTACCACTTAATTCTGGCTAAAACAAGACCAAAACACGTATTTAATATCATTTGTTTGGAATTATGCGTGGTTTTTGTGTTTATTGTGTTTTCAGAGCTAACCGGATGAATATTAAAGAAAACATGGGATTGCACGGGTTTTATCAAGGAAAAAGACTCAAGACGAAGTCTATTGTCCAAGAGGTGCAAAAGATTTGAAGTCACTGGGCCTATTTAAAGATTTATCGAAGAAAAAGACCAAAGACGGAAGATTTACTTAAGTCGAAGAAACTCAAGTCTATTTAACGAAGAAATTAAAAGACGGGTTGAATTTAATCGACGACAAATCCCGAATCAGAATCGAAAACGTCAACTTTTCTGAAAAGACGAGAAGACAAGAAGAAAGGGAGAAAGCCCACTCACCAACCAACCACTAGGAGTATAAATGGATTCCTCCTTCACACAATTAGGGAGTTAGCTTCATTTTTCTTTTTCCCAGTTCTTTGTTCGTAGCATCACAAACACCATTAGGGTGTTTGGTGATTTTTCATTTTCTTTTTCAATCTTATAACTCTTAATCATTACTCTTGTTATTTTTACATTAATCAATCAATTCCATATTTTCATTCATCTTGTTCTTCATCATCATCTATTGCAAGTTCTTAAGTTTTTATTTGATTCAAGTTTGATCTTAAAAAGTTGTTGATTTAGTGTTTTTATTGGTGGGATTTGTCACTTATGGTATTTAAATGGTTTGTGTTTGATTTGGTAAAACCTTTTTGATTATTTGATTTGATTCTGATAAAAAACGTGTTACTGCTACTGTTACTGTTCTTCCTGATCTGTCATTCCGTATAGACCAATCCCCTGTTCCCTTACTCGGAATATTTTAAATATTCCGATTAGCGCCTTTTATTCCGAGTAAGCCTGTTCACTTTACCTCCTATTCGGAATATTAGTTATTCCGAATAGCCATAACTTTCCGAATAGGACATCTTTTCCGAATAAGCAAGTTTTTCCGCATAGGTGTGTTTTTCCGCATAGGGTATGTTTTCCGCATAGAGGTAATTTTTCCGAATAGGGTTTTTCTTTCCGCATAGCATCTTTTTCCGAATAGTCTGAATTTTCCGCATAGGCATTTATATTCCGAATAGGCTTTATTTTCCGCATAAGCAAATTTTCCGTTTAAGAGCTTTACATTCTGAATAGAGGAACTTTCCGAATAGCACTTTATTCCGTTTAGACTTACATTCCGCATAGGTCATTTTCAGTAAGGGTATTTTTCAGCTTTATCATTTAATTGTTTTTGATTTACTGTTTCTGTCTTTAATCTTTATTTACTTCATTTATTTAGAGTAGAAAACCAAATCCACTTTTTGTCACCAAGAACAAATCATTCCACTTTAAACTGAGATCAATTCGAGAGGATTCCGAGAATCTTATTTTGAACCCAAGCAAAACCCTTGTATCATCCTGCTCCTTGACCCGTAGCTGATGATAGCCTGACCTAAGATCAATCTTGGAGAAGTGTTTGGCCCCTTGGAGTTGGTCAAACAGATCGTCAATACGAGGCAGTGGATATCTATTCTGAATGGTAATCTTGTTGATCTCGCGATAGTCTATACGAAGACGCATACTGCCGTCCTTCTTCTTAACAAACAAGACCGGTGCGCCCCATGGAGATGCGATCGATCGAATGAAACCTCGTTCAAGAAGTTCTTGCAGTTGATCCTTCAGCTCCTTCAGCTCTATGGGAGCCATGCGATAAGGAGCCTTGGAGATTAGTTCAGCTCCTGGAACCAGCTCTATACTGAATTCCACTTCTCGTGCAGGTGGTATGCCCGGAAGTTCTGCTGGAAACACATATTGGAATTCCGACACTATAGGTTGATCCTGAATTGATGGGGATTCAACATCCATGTCGTGAACCGTAGCTAGATAACCCTCGCAGCCATGTGACAGTAGTGCACGCGCTTGGAGGGTGGATATGACTTGTACAGACCGTCCGGGTATGAACCCATTATGAATGTACTCTAGTGCATTAACATCATCGAAGATAACTCGATATGAATGGCAGTCTATGGTAGCATGATGCTTGGATAGCCAATCCATGCCCAAAATCATGTCGAAGTCATTCATGTCCAGCAGAAGTGCGTCGACAGGTCGAACCTTATCATCAAATTCTAGGGGAAGACTCTTGTATACATGGGTGATTAATACAGAGTCCCTCAAAGGCGTGGAAATAGTAAGCCTATTTTCTAGTGACATGGGGAGCATCCTAATGTTCTTAGCATAAGCAGTAGAAATAACCGAGTGAGTAGCACCCGTATCAAAAAGAACACATGCAGCTTGACCATACATATACAAGATTCCAGTGATGGTACCTATAGACTTGTTGGCCTGGTCTCGAGATGTCGTGTAGACACGCCCGGCAGTAGGAGGCGGCTTGGTATCAGCATGTCCTGATGTACCCTCCATATCGCCCTTACGGCAATCCTTCATAATATGGCCAGGAAGACCACACTTGAAGCACGCATCCGTATTACGGCGACATGGTCCTGGGTGCCTACGGTGGCAAGTAGAGCAAAGAGGATGAGTGTATCCTCCAGCAGATGCTCTGGCTGGCTGGGAACCTGATGAAACATTTTACATAAGACATGGTAATTGGGTACAAAGGACAAAGCGGATAATCGTAAGATTGAATACCAGTGATAGCTGGACGGCTAGGCTGCGAACCTCTCTGGTTCTGGTCCCAACCGTTTCCATGGTTCCTGGTAGAAGTTTTGTTAAAGTGTCAGAATATGAGTTATAACATGAAAACATAAGGAAAATGCGTAAGTATTAGGACCTGCTGCTGTTGGAGTGCCCAGCGTTGTTATGGTAATTGTCATTACCGCCACGCCTATCCGTAGCAGAACGGTCGTTTGTCTGACCGTTTCCCTTGGGCTGATGAGGCTGCTGCTGAGTAGCCGGCTGAGACCGGTCCCCAGTTTTCTTCCTGAAAGGTACATTTAAAGAGATGAAAAATTGACATATGGAAAGTATACAGATTGGTCACCGCTTGAATACGAAGGTTTACCTCTTGTCGGGTCTTTTAGCTTCCCCGAACTCATCTCTCTCCTGCAGCATCTCCAGTTTTCGTGCTGCATCGGCCACTTGTGCTACAGTGTTGAACGTAGCACACACCAGATTGTTTGCGACCGATGTGCGAAGAGCCCATCTAAAGTGATGTGCATGCTCTTCAGGAGTACCTGCTGCCGCACCAAGGAAACCAGTTAAGCGAAGAAAGCGCTACATAAACTCGTTGATATTCTCCCCAGCTCTCTGTCGGATCCCATGGTACTCTCTCTTGAGCTTGTCCTGCTCAGCCTTGGGAAAGAAATGCTCCATGACCCTGTCCTTGAACTGAGCCCAAGTCAAACCAGCAACCCACTCGTCACCACCTTCAGACTGCATCAATGCTAACCACCAGTTTAGCACATCGCCTTCGATTCGATAGCATGCCAACCTCGCCTTGTATGCGGGGTCACAACCCATAGCATTGAAAATCTTCTCGATGTGAGCCAACCAGCTTGTTGAATCTCTCCAGCCATACTGCTAATGTCACTAGAGGAGGAGGAGGAGGTGCCTGATTATGCTGCTGATTGTTGGCAGCTTGAACTTCAGCCTTGATGTCATTCCTCAGTTGAGGAAGCAAAGCTTGCATGGCAGCCTGAATTGCAGCATTGAGCTGCTCCTTCGCGTGTGAGAACCATCTGACAGTATAACATAAAACATATGATTAAAAAGATCAAAACATAATATATATATATATATATATATATATATATATATATATATATATATATATATATATATATATATATATATATATATATATATATATATATATATATATATATATATATATATATATATATATATATATATATATATATATATATATATATATATATATATATATATATATATATATATATATATAATAAATAAAAATTTATACCAAAATTTCACGAGAAAAATTTTATGCAAGAAAATTTTGTATATGAATGCATGATGAAGTTTTATGAAAACTTTTGTATGCTCGAGAGTGAACGCCTCTGGTCAGTTCACCCAAAACAAAAGACATAGCAAGGGGACGCCTATGGGTCGGTCCTAAATCTAAAAGTTTCGATAAAACACATGCGACTAAATAGGGCCAGTCCTGTACCAACCATTACTTAGTCAAAAATCTGCGACAATGACATGTATATGTATTCTTAAAAATGATGAATGCATGAAAACAACTGTCAGTTCTAGGAAGACCGTAGTGACTACCCACTAATCACAGGTCATATTTGAGAGCCTACAGGTCGAAGCCTTGGCTCTGATACCATAATTGTAACACCCCATTTTGATAATGGAAATGTCACATGCAATTATGGCGTGTCATCAAAGCATACAAGGAAAAATGTCTAAACATTACTTGACCATAAAAGGAAAATACCGGAATCAAACATCGGTAGTCCAAATGTAAAGCTCATCACACACAAACATAGTATAATAAAGGAAAGGACTAAACAATGTCCAAAGCATAAGTATCATAAGAAAGGAAATTCATAAAGTAAAGAAGGCTAGACAGCTTCCAGTCCATATGCACGTACTCTTAGTGTCTACGAGCGTCCCTGAGTACCTGCCGTTTTGGGAACATAGAAAAGGAAAACGGCTGAGCAAATACGCTTAGTGCACGGATGTACAATAAAGCATGAATAGGATAAGCATATAACATATAACAGCGGAAGAAAACTAAGTCCCGAGTAACCTGATTAAGTCTTGATAAAACTGGTTTAATAGTTTGAAAGTCTTATGTTTATCTTATAAAAACTGTTTATCATATTTTACCATTAGCCAATATAGGTCATGAAAATCCACCGTGCATGAATACTTAGAGGGGTGACCTCATCATGCAAATTAGAGGGGCTGCCTCTAATTTAATATACTGGTTTTTGGGTAGGAGGTATCAGCTCCTTGTGAAGGATGCAAGGCACACACCACATTCACCATGAAATCCTGAATAAAAACATGTAACTAGGATGCACCCTTACGCCCCACATGATGAATATAATATAGATGGTCAAAAGCTGAAGGGACGCCACGAGCAATCACTCCGCCGTGGTGAAGTCAAAACATCAGTGCCTCTAATGTTATGGTTATGGTACCTCCATAACTAGGTGAAACTAGTCATGCATGTATATGGCTATAGGTAATCTTAATTAAACATAAGCAATCAAACACGTAACTTATACTACGGGAAAACAGTTGGCTGCATACGGGGAATCCTAATAAGGAAAGAATGTCCATACTGAAAGGACGGGAATCCGTACCTTATGTCCAGTGAACGAAGAAGATGAACTGAGAGGAATCCTACTTCCGGATCACTAGTGCTACATAAATACATACATGAATAAGTATTTGCTTACTAAATACGTAGCTAGTTTTATGTCATGTCTTAGCTTATTTTATGTTTTTTACCATGTTTTACCGTTTTTAAGCCTTAAACCGTGTTTATCTTATATTCTGTTTAATCTGATTAAGTATTTCTGGTATTTCATGTGTTATTATACTTACTGTGTAATAATAAGTAACTTTCCAAAAATAGCAGGATTCCTAAAATAGAAAGTTTCCAAAAATAGAAAGTTTCAAAAAATAGAAAGTTACCAAAAATAGAAAGTTTCCAAAAATAGAAAGTTTTCAAAAATAGAAAGTTTCCAAAAATAGAAAGTTTCCAAAAATAGAAAGTTTCCAAAAATAGATCAGCTGCCTTAATTAAATAAGTTTCCATAAATAGATTAGCTGCCTGAAATAAATAAGTTTCTAAAAATAGAAGGTTTCCATAAATAGATTAGCTGCCTTATTTAATTAAGTTTCTAAAAATAGAAAGTTTCCATAATTAGAAATAATCTGGTTAAATAAGCTAAGTATATAAGCCTAAGTGTTTTCATGATTATTTTCTAAGTCATAAGATATAATGTATAGTTTAATAATTATTCCATGTAATTAAATTAAACTATAGGTTAAAATATTTAATTAAAGTATAACATGTTTTTAATTAAATAATGTTAAATACTTAGGTTAAAACATGTATTATTATATATTAATAATATAACCTAAGTCATGTTAATTAATTAATTATAAATCATGGTTTTTAAACAATTAATTAATTATAAGTCTAAAATATAAAATACTTAGGTTAATTAATTTCATGATTATTAATAATTAAAATAACCTAAGTCATATTATTAAATTAATCATGTCATTTTATTAATTTAATTTTTAACATAAGATCATAAAACATAAAAAAAACTAAACATACACCATGAACCGGATCTAGACTAAAATAATGAACCGGACATGAAATCGACACCGTACCCCGAACCAACTCGGGGTACCCCGTGCCTTGATGCTGTCGTGGGACCCACACACACCAACCAAGACCATATGGTCTTGGTGGTGGTCGGTTTGGCCAAACCGAAACCCCTTCGGGTTCGGTGCAGCCTACGGCCAAAAACAAACACCCCTTAAAACATACTTTTGATTTTATTTAACCCCAAATCATGTTAGATCCATTTTTATTTATTAGGTTTTTGTAAAAACATAACATGTTCTTGATTTATTAAATGATCAAATCAAAAGAAAAGGTTTAAAAAGGATTTACCGAATTCGTGGATCAAAAGGATGAAGAACAAACACGATCACCAACTACAATTCCAAGATCCAATATCACAAACCACCTCCTTGTGGTGGTTGTAGGGTGGCGGCACAAAAAGAACAAGGAGGAGGGTTTTAGGGGTTTTTCTAAAATCTTCTGTGAATGAGAAAATGAGTAGTGTAAAAATTATAAACCCCCTTTAGTAAAATTTGACAAATAGGCTTGGCCCATTTGTCCTTGTAGCCGCGGGTAGGGGCCCCACTTGGGGTACCCGTACCTTTTTCCGTGTCTCGATGTTAAGTTATATATTCGTGATTATTTGTGTTCGCGTTTTAAGTGTTCTCGTTTCGTAAATACCGTGATCTAATATATTTAATTACGCTCGTAATAAATATATATACGTAATTAATAATAGTTCGTGTTTTAAATACGTTCATGATTTCATGATCGCATGTTCATGATTAATTATTGTCAAATAATTATTACGTGATCGTGCGTAGTAAATACTTATCGTGTTCTAACACGTACGTAATACGTAAAATCCTAACACGTAACCGTAATCATGCTATATTAGGAAATTTTAAATCTAGTACGTACGATCTTAAGGGTACTATTCATGGTAAAAGCATGCGGGTTTTACACCATCGATTTCCTTCGATTTCCAACATACCTCTTCTAACAACTCCTTGTTACTAACAAACGGTCTTTAACCCATACAATCTCATCATTAATTACCAAAATTATTTCTAATTCAGTCATTCAATTCCACCTACATTTATGCAATACACCGAAAACCTAATCTTACGTCCATAACTCACTATCTTTACCCTTCACAAATTGAAGTTCTCTATGTACCATCAAACAGTACAGCCTCATTACTAGCATGACAATCATCGTCATATAAAAGTTCCAACAATTTCTAAGTCAATCACACACGCACAAGTATACCGTTTGATGTTCGAATGGTCCTTTCACTCTGTTCATCGGTCTCTGTTTAACACACAGTACTCAACTCAACTTTCATCTTTACCCAAACCAAAATGTATCGATTACTTGACTTGTATGATTCCTTCATCACTAAGTCTCACTCTCTCAACTTAGATATGTTAGGAGTGCTCAATATACCATACTTAACTTGGCGTTACAACAAAATCCTTTCCATAAGTTCGATAAAATGTTGAAATCACTTATCTTGACCTCCTTCTCAAATCAGACCACTAACTTAAAATTTCATATCCTTGCTATCAAGCCCATACTTCTTGTCATTACCAAAACACAAATCCTAAAAGATTTTCCCTTTTTATCCCTGATAAGTGCATTAGCTACCACATTCGCCTTTCCCGGATGGTAGCGAATCTCGTAATCATAATCACTCACAGTCATAATTATCAACATACTCAAATACTCGAAATATATAACTGGTAATCCTCTACTCTTTTCCTTTATCATCCGAGGAAATTAATTATGAAGCAACTTATATGATCCTTTACCAATACACACTTGATCCATACAAGTAATATTTCTACCATCTCAAAGCAAACACCACAACTACATAACCCTTATGAGATGCATCACAGCAAACTACAAACTATAAATACTTCAGACCCATTCAACAATGACAACATCGGTGCAGAACACAACCTACCCTTTAGTGTTCATAATACAACTTCCTCATCTGATGGGGATCAGATTTTGAAACTTACAATTTAGATGTATAAGTGGGACCCACACATCCAATTCTTCTTAGTCAGCTTAATCAATGATTTAACATTCAGTGAAAACCTTTTGATAAACCTCCGATTATTCCCAGCTTAGACCAAGGAATTAACTGATTTCCGTGAGCGTCGTTGGTACCGACCAATCCTTAGTCGTTTCAATCTTGTCAAGATCTTCACGAATACCTTTTTTGTCAATCAACTGCCTTAGAAAACGCAAATATTTCAACTAACATTCACACATAGGAAACTTTACCTAAATTTTCTCTTTTTCCAACCATCCTAAAATTTATCCTCATATGCTACTTATGTTCCTCCTTTCCTCTTGGATTAAAATAGAATATATTCAATAGATGTATTGACTACATCGTAAGATTCACTCAGTCCATTAATACGGCAGACACATTTGTCCAATCCAAAAACATCACTTTCTACTTAAAGTACCCACATCAAGTACGAAGAACAACTATGGGAATATCTTCTTCCTAACTCTCAGTTAATGATAACCAGAACTCAAAGCGATCTTTGAGTACACATTAGATGCAAACAAGTTGCAAGGATTAAACGAATCATCAATCCTCGGTAGTGGATAGCGATTTTTGGCTGTCAATTGTTAAGCTCTCGATAATCAATACACATCCGAAACAATCCATCCTTCTTTGACAAACAACACAGGTGATTGTCATTGTAACGAAACTTAATCTAATACATCCCTTATCCATCACTTCTCGCAGTTGACCGAATAACTCATTCCATTCTGATGGTGCCAAATGATAAGGCATACAATTACTACTCAACAAAACACAAAAGCACTACACCTATCGCTTACAACACTCAATCGAAACGAATTCCATTTCACAAGGCGGCAGCAACACTACAAAACTTCAGAAAAACCTCATAATACTCGCGAGTCATTAACATATCTCTCAACTTCTCCTCAACTAGTCTATCACTAATTACCTGAGCTAGGAATACATCACCTTCCTCTTCCACATACTTCCTTGTTTCCAAACAAGATACTTCTCAAACGGAAAATTCACTCATCACCTCTCATAGTCAACACTCAGCTTTTGCAGAAAAATCTAAACCAGCAGCTATCAATTTATAATGAAGATTAGTCCAATCTCAAGCATCAGCACTTCGTACCACTAACCAATTCAGACCAATAATCCACATCCAAAGATCCCAACTCTTTGAGCATCAAGTCGATACTAAACACCTACTTTCCTAAATTCAAGGAACACACCCTCAGTGTAAAACTAACACTAGGAACCTTTCCATTGGTTAAATCCACATCATAGTTAACTGTCATTCTTACTAATTCTCCGTTGATAAAACAACTGAATCTTTACATTTCTACAGTTCTACCCGATCTGAAACCAAACAACATACTGACATAAAGAATCTCAAGTAAGAATATACCATTTACAACATTCTGACCTTAAGGTTTGTCAACATCATTCAAACGTAAACCGGAGCAGCAACATTCCTATCTTATCAATTTCCTTTCCTTGGACAATTACTTTGTTTGTATTCTTTCTCACCACGGCTAAAACATATCACAACTCCAGGGGTACTAATTCTAATGATTAATCCTCTTGTCCTACACTTCGCAGCTTTATGACTAGGTTGTCCTAACTCCAGTCACAATTGTGGAAAATTACATACATGGTATAAAGTACAACAAACACACTTGAGATTTATCTTGTTACTTTTAGACACAGTGACACAATGAATTTTGGCATTCCTTCCAGGGTATAAATACTGATTTCGGTTATGTCTTTGGTTATTGTTATTACTGTAATCCTCACAATTCTGACCTTGATTCTGGTTGGACTGAGCAGATTCCCACTTTCTCTTATTGTTTTCAACAATACTATCTTTCCTATCTTGCACTTTCACATCCATTAAATCATGCACCATATGAACAGCTTCATCGAAACATTTAGGTCTTGAAGAAATAATCTCACTCTTGATATTACTAGACAATCCTCTAATGTACTTATTCGTCGTTTTACGGTCATTCACAAATGTATCATGGTATAGCAAATATAGCTCATAAAATTTCCTAGTAAGCAGTAATAACATCGTTCCTTAGCACGAATTATCTCAATTCGGATTCCAACTGTCCTAGTTCATTCTTAGGACAAAACCTAGCAGTCAATAGTCCTTTCATCACGGGCCATGTTTTACCATTAGTCACAACCAATCCTAAAGTAGTCACTTGGGATTCCACCATCTTAGTGTACCATCCTGAAATATAGCAGCAACATATTTCACCTTATTAGTTACTGAACATCCAATAATCTCAAAAGTACTCTCTTTCTTATCAATCCACCTATGCAATTCTAATGCACCAATAATACCACATAACTACGCACAATCACACTTCTAAAAACTAACATAAGTACATTCTCTTGAACTTGCAGAACAGCAGCAACACTATCATCTGGATCAGCAGCATCCTTATTATTCTTAACAGCATCCCTATTAATTTCAGCAGTATCATCATTATTCTTAGCAGCATCATCATTATTCTCAGCAGCATCATCATTTTTTTCAGCAGCATCTACTGCAGCACCATTATCTCGAACACAATTAACCCCAACATCTTTAATTCCTGGCAGCACGATCAGCTCCAAAAGCTCTAGCAATAACTTGTTCAATCATAGTACTCACAGTAGCAGTCGTTAGTTTTGGCAACATATTTCAAGAAACTTAGTCACATAGCGATCTACTAATGACAGAAATATGATTCCTCTACTCCTTCTTCCATCATCACGGAAGAAAGAATCATGTTAGGTATACATATCAAGATAAAAGAATAATTCTTTATCAGGACATCTCATGGATACTATATGCACGAACAACATAAACTACAATGGTTCATCAACCAAAACTTAAAAGAGTTAATAAAGGCACATCATAGATCATGAGGGTAATTTAGATTGCGTTGAGGATTTAACAAGGCAGTGGCAATGTCTGTCACTACAATCATCTACCGAACAAACTTAAAAGATAATAAGTTCCATCACAATGCTACGACAAAAGGTTTTAAATAATTCCGATCATAAAAGAAAATAAGATACAAAGAAATCCATCACGCGATTAGCTCCTTAGACAGCAGCTCCTCATCCTCCTTAACATTGTTGTCAGCTACATCACACTCGTCTATTTCCTTTTTCACACTTCAAAATCGAATCCCTAACATGATGGCAGCTCACTCTCAAAATCCAAATACTCACTCATACATGGCAGATTAATCACAAGGCAAATCTCAATACGACTTTAAACATTCCTAAACTTCCAAACTCTACTCAGAATCAATCTCACCTGAGGCTCCACTCACTCATCCTTTCAAAACTTACCTACTTCTCTTTAAACCATTCAATTCAAACACACAAATCCATAACAATCGACCCAAGACTAGCAATCTCATCCATCTTCCAAGTCCTAACAAACTCAAATTTCCACATACCAAATACAACTTTTAAAACCACCTTTCTTTCACATCAACCCTCTAATCACACCAATTTCAACCACATATCTATCATACATCAACTAATCAAACTTCCTCATACCCGATACAAGTCGCAAGAAATCAATTGTAAAATCGTTCATCATCCGGTCTACTGTTCTAGACCCTCGGCAGTATATAAGGTCATTATTTAAAGTTATATACATATGCATTACATAAAGAAATATACAATAACAAGTACTCAACGTACTTTCAACAACATCAATACATCATCAATACATCATCATAGTATTTACTTAATAAATACTGTAGAAATCATTTCAATTTTAAGGGATACATCTAACTATATAAAAATACAAAACAAATAATCTTACCGGAGCCTTGCGGAGAAGTTGCGTTGCTTTTATAAAATATTTTCGACACTAAAGTTATAGTTTAGGACATTTTTCAAAAATCGACCTAATTCGCTATAACTAAAAAGCTCTGATTACCAATCTTTAACACCCCCAAATTACATTGCGCAGCGGAAATACACATTTGGGTGCTAAATACAAACATTGTTACACAAGACATTTTGAACAAACTCAAAATGATAAATTTGAAATATAAGAGAATATAATTTAACCACTGTCTAAAACTTTCAATCCCAAGTAAAACAATTTTAGAAATATCAGACTAATATTTAGGTCCCCCAAAGACTTTATCAAATCCACAAACACTTTACCAAAATACTCGACCGTACAGTATTATTTTTATGACAAAAGGGAAAGAAATCTGTTTTAGACCAATCACCACAAAAGCAATCCGCAATCCTTCTCCAGCAAGCTCCGCAATTCATCAACTTCAATCACCTGAAATACATGCTTAAAATCATCAACACAACGGTTGAGCGAGTCTATAGGTTTTCCAAATCATCATTTGAACACAAGAGAAAAATCAATCAAGATCATTTAATAGAATTGTTGATCATTACAATCTATTATTCAGGCAATCTGGTATATAACAATAGCTATTGAATTGTATTAATTTCATGACACCGACCCCTTAACTTAGTCACCCACGCCTAAAGCTGGCGTGACTAGATGAAATTCCAGTTCCCCTACTAGGGTATCATTTGCAAAAATACCAATTCTCATTCTCGTAAAATTATCCTTCCCAGCGGGTTACTTAGCGTAAAGCCCTGGTCTCAGATAGGGTCGTCAGCCAAGTAGTACTATTATTAGAATAAGCGGCTATTCCCAACTCACAACATCAAGTTAGAAGATAGTTAACGGCTCATGAATTTAGGGACTTTTGCAAATTAGGTACTTATACAATTCAAACAACAAGGGCAACAAAGGCAACATTCGGGTCCAAACAATCAATCATGACTTGTGTTCATTTTACTTTCAAATAGCATGTATCCCCCTCGCGGGTTTTAAAATCATTCAAAACAATTACAAAAGCGAGGCTATAGACTCACCTAGAGCTATAGCAGTAGTAAGACGATCTTCGACGATAGTTGATGCCCGATAAACACAAAAACCACAACCTATCAAATAAGGCGCGTTCATCAACAATAAACTCGAATAAAATCCATACTTACTAACATCAAACTCAAAATCATAAAATCACACCCAACCCAAAATGAAAACAATACAATTGACCTTTTACTTCATTCTATGTGCTTACTATTAGTTAATTCTTTCGATAAAAATCTGTCGGTACACACCAAATGTACGAGCTCATTTACCCCACATAAACACATCAAATATTTATGATACTAATCAGAGACCTCACTTACTATATACAGAAAGACCTGTTAAAAGCCCATCAAAAGATTTTACTTTTAAAGTTCCCTGCCCGACACATCTTTGAACTACAAAAACCGGACAGTTTTACGTCAACAACTCATATAGTCTTTTAAACCATTTATTTTTCTCCGGTTACAAAACTGACACTCAACTTTGAAAATAACTCAACATAATCATACTTATCATTCAAAATCAGTCCATGACTCATTTTAAAATCCATTTTATAGTCCCCGAGATTCGATCCAAATATCGACAACAATTATATATTGTGATGATACTCGTCTCTCGGTACACGAATAATCAAACTAACGTAACTTTTCGCTCGTTTGGAGCTAGAAGCTCTATCTTATATCAAATCGAAGCTAAAAGAATTATCTACAACAATATCTAGTTAGTTCATCTCAAACTCAAACTCATATTTTCAGAAAATTAAATCTAATAATCTGCTTAAAAATATACTTTTAAAAATCATTCAAAATTAATTTTTCACCACATTTTAATCATTCTCATATGCCTAATATCATCCTAATATCATTACCAACAACATAACTAAGCCATAACACATTTAAATTATCATACAAAAATTACCCACTCAAAAATAATGAACATGCAATAACTAAAATATACATATAAATGCACTAACAACAATATATCATCATAAAAATAGATCAAACCTTCATGGATCATATGAAAAAAAATGTTCTTGCATGTGTATAAAAATTATACCATTAGAATCACCATGGAATTTGCAAGATGGGACTTGTTTTAGTTTCTCTTGATTCAAGTTAAATTTTGAAAAATCAAATGGGTCTTGGTGGGTGAGGGTGGACGGCAAGAACAAGGTGCACAAGGGGTGAGAGAAATTTTTGTAAAAACACACATTTTGTATGTGTTTTAGCTTGGAAAATGTTTATATAGTGGGGTGGAGGGGTAGATTTTGCCAATTTATGATAGTTTTGGTTCAAAATGCAATTAAATAGTTGTAAGGGTGGAAAATGTAAATTGTCAATTTTGAAAAATTTACGAGGCTCGGGTTTCATAAAAATACTTTTCAAAAGTTAAAACGTACTCAAAATATGATGATAATATGATCCCGGTTCGACTTAATACGAACTTAAAATAAAAACGTCAAAAATATAAACATCGAGACAACAAATGATAAAACATAAAATCTCGGGCATCCGTCGATATCGTGGTCACTACTAATCCTCGCTACTAGTAAAAACATAAAAATAAGACCTCCAACGTCGGTTTTAAATAAAACCGTCAATCGTCATTTCATTCAACTCATCAAAAATTTCAAAATTATTCGTAAAAATAATATTATACAATATTAAATAAATGAACTCGGGTTTGGGTTGTCACAATTGCTAAAATAAATTTTAATAAAATGGTTTTAATGAGTTTAGATGTATGATATATTAGGCCCGTCATGAATCTTTTGACTCAACCCGAGTTTACTTATCCAAGTTTACTCTAGCTAGTATCCTTAACGTGTTAAAATCAAGTTTTGCTAGACTTTTATATAGGGAACTTTAAAACGCGAAAGTCTTAACTCATACGGGTTAAGAACAAGAACTTTTCGCAAGTTCCTATAATTGATCTTAGAAAGTCGTTTATCAAGGTAACTTTAAAATGCGAATTCTAAACTTGAAAAAGTCCAAGAAGTTGTAAGATCTAATAGATGACTTGAAAACCCAAAACATTGATTTAATAGGCTAAGCATCCACGAGTCTCATTCCTTGAGATTTTAAATTGTGGAGAACGAGAGATGATAGTGTCAATTATAAGTTTGGTATTCTTCCATGAATTTATGTGAGTTAATTATGATCTTTTTCTCCCATCGCTTGTTAATAAATATAATTGCAATAAATAAGGTTGTACGATTTGAAAAGTTACTTAGATTCTAGCACAAGATCGTTTAAAAGTTTCTCAGCATTAATTAGAGTTCATAGCCAAGGCATAATTTATTGAAGCGGGGTGCGAATTGGCGAGTCCGAAAAGGCCCTAACAAGGCATGAGGGCTACATTTTGTTGCTAAAGATCCAAAGTGATGTGAAGAATCATTTATCAAAAATCAAAATGAAGGATCGAGACACACAACAAAAAGCGAATACTCCCCTAAAGATCATGGAGAAGTCTATCCGAAAAGACCCTACCAAGGTATGAGGATAAATAGATCCAAGTCCTAAAAGGAGGCGGATCGTTATATATCAAAATCCCAAACAAAGATTGGAGATAAATGAAAAAATCGTGGTGCAAGTATGAAGAATCTCTCAAAAACTTCAAGTGAAGAAATTCCTATTATGAAGAGAAGACCATTATTTCAAGAACGTCTCTCAAGATTCGAAGTATGAAGTCAATGCCAAATATCGGTCCGAGAAAGGTCTCAAATCGTGAAGAGAGTTATGCCAAGATATGAACTTTATGAGGTTTTGAGAAGCAGTCTTAAAAGATTTTGTCCTTTAGCTAACTATTGATTAAATCTCCCTACTTTATTTTCAGCCTAATAAATTATCGAAATAAGTAAACAATGCATCCTTGTGATCATTCAAGACAAATAATAAAATATAAGAGATACACCTTGGAATAAGGGAGTCTAAGTAAATAATTGAGCCATATGAGTGAGTGTTAGCTTACTAACTTATAATAACAATGATCTCGTTTCTAAGCTTGGTGTGGGGAACGTGAAATTTGAGGGTGATAAACATTCATGACACCAAAGCCCTAATGTAAGTTTTAGATTTATTTACTTGTCTTCTTCCTTCAAATATTTTGTAATTTTTTATTTTTTTTAAGTTTCCTTAATGTCTTGTGTTTAAAAGAGGCCAAGGTGTGTTAATTATGATGGAAAATGTAAACCTTGTTTTGTAATTAATGCATTGCATGAGGGCGTTGCAATGGTCAAGTGTAGGGAAACACTTAACCTTTTACCACTTAATTATAATAAAAACAAGACCAAAACGTGTATTTGATGTCGTAAAAGTCGAAATTATGCGTGGTTTGTGTTTTTGTTATGTTTTAGGACCAAAATATGAAATGGGAATAAAACACAGACTTTTACGGGCTTTATCGAAGAAAAAGACAAAAGACGAAGTCAAAAGATCAAGAGTTCAAAAAAAAGTCAAAGGCGTATTCTGATGATTTATCGAAGAAAAAGTCTAAAGACGGAAGTTTAACGAAAACGTAGAACCAAGTTTAATAATAGAAGAAAATTAAAAGACGAGTTCATTTTATCATTCGACAAATCCCGAGACAACGTCGAGAAAGACGAAGAAATTAAAAGACGAAAAGACAAAGAATGAAAGAGAGAAGCATCAACACTTCCACTCCTCCTATAAATACCCTCCTAATATGTCATTAGGAGGGGGTAAGATAGTTTTATAATGTTTTAGGAGTAGATTAAAAATTACTTTCTCTCTCAAGATTTACTTTCATGTTTTTCAAGCTTTTTAATTTTGATCTTGTATTTGAATCTTAATCATCTTTAATTCAAGCTTTTTTTGATAATCATTCTCATTCTACCTTTCTTATTTTTAATCACTTGTTTGATTTAGTTAATCATGTAGTTTGTTCATCTTTATGCTTGATTGCTTATTGATGTGCTTGTTTGATTGTGCTTATTGATTTTCGTGTGGTTGATCTTTCTAGCTTATTGTGTTTACTGCTTATTTGGTTATGTTTTTAGCTTATTTTTAATTAGTGGATTTGGTAGATTAATATTATAAATAAATTGATTTTTTATTTTTAGATTATTAGAGTTTTTAAAGTTTTTAATTTGTGGCTTATTTGTTTTTTTTAATTTGTTTAGATTAAGTTTTGATTAAGTGCTTATTTGATTGTTGCTTATTTTGATTTTTGTTCCTTGTTTTTAGGATCTACTGTTTCACTATTCTCGTCTCTTTCATCTCTTCGGATAAGGGTTTTAAATTCCGAAAACATGCCATTTATCCGAAATTTTGTTTTATTCCGAAAATAGGTAGTTTATCCGAAATAGCTAGTTTATCCGAAATAGCTAGTTTATCCGAATTTAGGTCATTTTTCGAAGAAATCGATTTTTCCGAATTAGTTCGTTTATTCGAAAATCCCTTTATTCCGAAATAAGCATCTTTCCAAAAATAAGCATTTATCCGTAATTCTCGTTTATTCCAAAAATATTTCATTTATCCGAATTAGTAGGTTTATCCGAATTTAGGTCTTTTATCCGAAATTTTCTGTTTTTCCGAAAATAGGTCATTTATCCGAATTTCTTGTTTTTATCCGAATATGTCTGTTTTCCGAGAATAGTGTTTTTCCCGAAATAGTTGATTTACTGTTTTATTTTATTTAATTTTATTTTCAATTTCACTTTTATTCAAGTTTTAAATTTGTTTAATTTTCTCTATTTTCAGTTTAATATTTTCAAGCTTTAATTTTTATTTTAGATTAGTTAATCAACGAAATTTTCTTTTATTAACCAAGAACGACTGAGTCGCACTTTCAACCTTAATCAATTCGATTAGACCAATTCAAAGAACAATATTAAAACCCTACTCACTCATGCAAACTTGAACCAACAGACAATCCCAAACACCGTTTTAATTTTTTAAATCCAATTTTAAACAAGTAAAAGTATTCTCAAGACTGAATTAAGCCCAAATAAGCATCATAACATCCAATATATGAACTAAGAACCAAGTTGCATGCATAAAAACACACATACACCAACATAATCACAAAAATCACTTAGAACAAAGATTTTATCAAATTTTTTGGGAAAATATGACAAACCTGATGAATGTACATCCACACTCACGAATTTTGAGCTTATGTGGTAGCTTAACAACCACAAGCTTCCAAGAAGCTGTTAAGAACAACATGATTAGTAACAAACACATTATATGAACAAAAATGGAAAATGACCCAAATCCTTTCAAGCTTGAACCCCACCTCTTGATGCTTCCCAAACCACAAGCCTCACAACACCTTGATAAATTTTTTATCAGGGTTCTATGATCAACTTATAGCCTAAAAGTTCAAGTGTTTGAACAAGAACTTAGAAAAAAATCAGGTTTTTGAAAAACTTGCAAAATCTTGCACAATCTTTAAAACCAAGCCAAGAGACTTCAAACTCACAAACATATAACAACAACAACAGAATATAAAGGTTTGAACTTGGAATTCGTCACAAAATCAAACACTTTTTTCATTCACTTGAAAACAAGGATTTACAGATTTTTAACATAAGAAAACCAAGAACAAGTTGTAATGTTGTGATGCTAATACCTTATATAGGCTACAAACTATCTAGAAATGCTAAAAATAAACATAAACCCTAGTTGGTGAAGTCCCAAAATTGCCCTTGAACTTTTGAATATGTGTTGACTGAATTTGACTTGGGAGCTTGATACATGTGACCATTCTTGTTGTTATATGATCTTGGACGTTCAAATAGTGCGTAGGTAAAGCATGATCATGGCACATTAATTCTCTGGCTATTCTTTGTCTTCATGTGAGTTCGTGGGTCAGGGGAGGTAACATGTGACAAAAGGGGTGATGAGGTGGCTTGTTTAGGAGTTGGGTTATGATTAAGATGACCTTAATCATAAATCGCTAATTGAGGTTTAATTCATCATGTTTAGGAAAAGGCCAAATCTGGTTAAGAACTCCAAGAACAGGTTTTTGATCATGATTAGTGTTTAAACAAAGTGTTTAGGCGCCAAATGTTTAATAAATATTAAACCGGATTAGTGGATGGGTGAGTTGGCAAAAGGGTGGAGTGTGATTGGTTAAAAGGGTGAGTGGGACACGTGGTGGGTTGTGGTTGGTTAAGGTAAGGTTTCTTGTCTGCCAGTTTTCACCCTCCAATTCTTCCTTTGTTGTCACTTGTTTTTAAACTTGCAAAAACAGAATTCCCTTTGTTAAAAAGTTTCATTTCTTTGATTTTGGCCACAAAACTTTTGCAAAAGTTTATCATGGGACTTCTTTTGCCAATTCATGATATTTGAAGGACTGATGTTGGCATTTTCTTCATTCTTCAAGGCCTTGACTTGTTTGTTGACTTTGTAGAGGAATAAAAGTGACAAGTCTTCAAATATGAGGGACCATTCTTGCCATTTCTTCAAAGTAGATGGTCCTTTTTGTAAATTTGACAAACTTTAAGGACCAATCTTGTAATTATGAATATACAAGGGTTTAAAGTGTCAATTCTTCAATATTGGAGGACCCTTCTTGTACAATCCTCAATTCTTCAAGGGTTTCTCTTGGAAAATCAACACTTGGGTCCGGTTCATTGTGCGGCTTCTTTTTCCGTGTTCGTTTTTCTTTGATTCTTGTGATCTTTTGTGATTTTCTAAATATCCGTACCTAAAATACACATGGAACAAAAACAAGCATATATTTGGCACATTTTATGATTTTAATCCCATTTTGGATGATGAGACTATGTATAAAAGCAGTCTCATCACTCCCCCATACTAAACCATTATCGTTCCCTCACGCAATACTAGAATAAAGTATCGTAGCACCTCCAAAATTCATTTTATGCACTTTTATTGAATGATAAACTTGCTACACTACTACTATTACTACTACTTACGTTTTAGACATAATGTATGATTTTCATCGCAACATGGGACGTTTAGGTTCATAGAACAAGCACACGTGAATGCTTCGTTAGAAATAATTTCATCATCCTCGATTTTCACCCAATTCCATGCTAAGCGTGTAACGAGATCATTGTCATTATAAGTTAGTAATGTTAACACTACTCATATGCCCTAATCACGTACTTATACTCCTATTTTCCTAAGTGGTATATCTTATATTTTATTTTTGTCTTGAATGTTCACGAGGATACATTTTTGACTTATGCGATGATAGAGATTAATGTCTAAAAATAGAGACATAACGGTGTAACCAAGACCATCGAATTAATAACCCCTCCTAATAGACAAAGATGTCAAAAAATTAAGCCAACAAAAAGGATCGATAAACATGATTTTATAACGGATGGGCCTTATTATCATAGGTTTATCTCCAATTTTTATTCAACTCCGCCATGTAGCTTTTATTATGACTTCGGCCTTGCCTTTCCTTTTATTTAACCTCGCCATGATGTTTTTATTATGGCCAAAGATGTATATCCTCACGCTAAAAGCGAATTTTGGATCTTTAAAGCTTCAAAGATTAAGGTATAATTCACTTCCAATTTCGCATAGATTTTTCGGCCTTGTGAGCTTCAAATTGTTTGCTTGATTTAGGTGAGCACTTGAAATCTTATTATTAGGTGAAGCTTTCAATTATTCGGGTTACCAATACTTCAAAACCGTGACGCTGGTGATACCTTAATGTCTTCCCAATTTAATTACATGGAAGCTACTAGAAAAGAATAAAAACCAACAATAAAGACTAAACCGCTAAGCCAATACTTATAGAGCAAAATTTATATACAAGCGAAGGGAGAATAAGTAAATAACGAGAACACATGAGTTTTTGAAAGAATACGAGTACTCTACGTTTAGCATAGTAACTTATAATTAACTATATCATTTCTCGTCCTCATTTAAGAGACTTAGCCTAATATAAAGTTAAGGAATCAAAGCTAAGTGCTCAACACGCACGGTCGAGTAAAAAATTACTCTTATTCTCGCCATCAGAAAATCTACATTCGCATCTTCAAACACTTATAAAAACATGAAAAAAAAATTAAATTTGGCCATTTTTAGCCTTATTTTGCAACAAAACGATAAACAAAAAGATAAATTTTGGAAAGCGTGATGGTTTGGCAAGGCAAGTATCTGTTCACCCCCCCATACTAAAGTTAAACATAATCCTCAATGTTTCGAGTCCAAGGGTAGGATACCCCCATACTAGAGACGAAGTCGAATGCCTAATCTTGCATGGAAAGGGTTTAACCATTAAATCATAGCCTTTTATGAAGTGTGCTAAAAACCTAAGGTTAGAATATCAAAGGATAAATCATGTGTGGATATCGAGAAATTCTTCAAAGCAAACCATCGAGTGCTCCCATAAAACGAACACGAGAGGCTCCAATCGTCAAGATCGTGATCATCTAAAAAACACAATACATAAACAACCACGGAACAAAGGTTGGAAGGGCACAAATCCCCTTTGTTAAACTACATTAGAAAGCGATAATATGTGCATGGGACTCCCCCACGAGGCACCTTGTTTTTTATAACCGAGTCAAAAGCGCGACTCGAATCCCTATAAATGTGATCATTTAGGGATAATCATGGTATGGTCAATTTTTGGTGGGGCTTACATGATAACCAAGGCCCAAAAGCAACTGGTATTAAGGACTAAGTCCATTGATGATGCAAAACACCGGGATGGAAGATGGCATCCTCGTTTTCATTGGATAAACAAACCAACGCCACTTCAACACGTGCCATAAACTCAAAGAGTTTGAAGAAAAGAGATGAGAAGTAGAAGGGTGGGACAAATGGTAAGACAAACTTTTGAGCTACTCGAGGTAGACTCACACCAATCAAATGAAATTATTTTCCATTTATTGCATCGGTGGAAGACCGAGATTTCCCTTTACAAGCAATTCCGGGATCAAGTATCTCGTCCTTGGTGGAGAAAGGGGAGGAAACATAAGGGGCTTCCCCCACACTAAATCCACACAAAGCATCATCAAAAGGAGTATACGAGCTTGTAGTACTCAAAACACGAGGTGATGATGGAGTTATAATTGTAGAACAATCTTATAAATCCAATTCAAAATCTTTTCCTTTTTCATCTTTTGAAAACTCCTTATGAAAACCCAATTTGATTATGTCAAAAATATTTGGTGTTTCTAAAACGATGTTAGGCACACTAAAAATTCTCACATTTATGTTGCGTTTTGGTGGTGGTAAGTTCTCAAAACGTTTATCAATAAAGAACACCGCCCCGGGGTGAACATATTCATCATCCGAAGAATCTTCCGTGATTGGAGACGTAGGTTGAACACTCTTAACCTCTACCGGCGGAGGGGATGGAAAATCGTTTTTATCAACAACTCCTAAAACTCTTTTTGAAAATCCTTTGAAAATGTTTTTGATTGAATCAACATTGTTTAAAGACGTGATAAAATAAACATGAGAAAGCGTAGAGTTTTGAATTGCATTTATGACGAGTTCCTCCTCATTGAAACGTAGAGTGATTTTCCTAGAATGAACGTCAATAAGTGCTCTCGATGTATCCAAAAATGATCGACCTAAAAATAGAGGAACTTTAGGATCAATAGGAATGTCTACAACGATAAAGTCCACGGGATAGTAAAACTTTTCAACTTTCACAAAGACGTCTTCGGCTACTCCACAAGCTAGAATCGTAAAATGATCGGCCATCTTGATTGACATTCTTGAAGGAGTGAGATTAGGAAGATTGAGCGACTTAAAAATATCAATAGGCATCAAATTTATACTAGCACCAAGATCGTCCAAGGTGTAGCATTCTTCCATATCTTGGATAGCACAGGGAATTAAAAATTTAGCGGGATCACTGACTTTTTGAGGTATGCAGCTAACAAAAACCGATGAACAACTAGACGACTTTTGGAATTTCTCTTTGTTATTCAACATACTTTTGAAGTTTGTGGCAAATCGAGGCATCATAACCAAAGCGTCGGCAAAACTTTTGTTAAAATTCAATTCACGAAACATTTTCATAAAAAGTTCAAATTGATAATTGTTACGTTCTTGTGCTTTTTCCTTGTTTCGTCTTGATGGGTAAGGTAAGGGTGGTGTGGGTTGGGGCATAGGCATCAGCCTTGGAATCTCGGGTTCCACTATTGATATTGGTTCAACCGTAGGTGTTGTTTGAGCGGTACATTGTGGGCTTGGGATATGCTCCTTTTCTACCACTACCTCGGGCTCTCTCTCTATTTCCTTCTCTGTAGAAGTACTTGGACGAGAAATGGGTTCTTTGAAAGTTTTACCACTATGAGTAGTAATAACCTTCAATTCCCCTTTCAGGTTTACAATGGTATCACTAGGAAGACCACCCGGAGAAGAGGGTTTACACATGATAGCTTCAAACATTTTTCCCATTCGATCTTCAAATTTTGATTGCCTAGCATCCGCTTTTAACAACTCTTGCTTAATCTCATGTTGACCTTGTTCAATTTTTTTTGATTTTGTTGGAGACGTTGAACATTTCCATCCATTTTATTAGCATGAGTTTTCAATTCATTAGCAAGTTCATTTTTAAGCTCGTTTTTCAACACGGATCTTAAGCTAATCATCTCACGTTGCATGCTATCAAACATAGCATTGTTTGCTTTTGCATAATCTAAAAATTATCCATTAAGATTTTAAGTGTGAGCATTTTGAAAACCTTATGTGGTATTGTGAAAATCACGGTTTTGGTTTCGCTTTGAAATTTTCCCATTGTTCCCACTTTGGTAATTCCCTTTGTTGTAGTTACGTTGATTTCTTTGATAAGCACCATTTTGATTTTTATTTCGATTGTTGTTAGAATTTTGATTTTGTGGAGCTTGATTTTGGCGGGAACCTTTGCCGTTTTGGTTGTAAGTTCTCATTGCTACATAAGCATTCGAAGTGTTACCATCCGCGGTAATGCACTCGGAAAAATCATGAGCTCCACCACACGAAATAAAACTTTTTCCAACCGCCTTAACCGATGTGGAATTCAAAGCATCTTGTTCTTTCCAATGAGTCGTAAGCATCAAAAACCAATCGAAAAACTGATTCTCCTCATTTGCTTCATCTTGCAAGGCACTCATGTTACGAGATGATGATGACGAACCCATAGTGGCAACACCCGGTGTGTTACGAGGGTTGTAAACCTTAGACCTATTCTCAATTATTTTCAAAGCCTCAGCGGTCATTTTGCACAAGAAATTACCACCCGTGGCGGCATTTAAGTAATCTCGTTCATGATCATTAATCCCATTGTAAAAAGTGTCAATTTGATACAATTCGGAAAAATCATGGTGTGGACATTCATGTAACATTTCTTTAAATCTTTCCCAAGCCATAAAAAAACTCTCATTCGACCTTTGAGTAAATAGTGAAATCTCGTTTTTCAAATGTGTTGTTTTAGATGGTGGAAAAAATTGATTCACAAACTTAGAAACGAGATCACCCCACGTCAAAATCAAATTTGGGGGTTCTTTCTCGAGCCATATCTTGGTAGGTCCATCTAATGAGTATGGAAACAACATCATCTTAATGGCATCGTGGGGTACATCCTTAAACTTGCTAGTCACGGTGGGACGATTGAATTGCCTAATGTGACAATGTGGGTTGTCTTTTTCGTGTCTGTGAAACTTATTGGCTTGAAGCATAGACATTAAACCTATCTTGATCTCAAAGTTCTCTGCAAGGATGGCGGGAATCACAATGGCCTCTCCAAAACCCTCGGTGGGTGCTTGAAGCAACTCCATCATAGTACGATTCGCCATGATAGCTTCTTGTTCTATAATAAGTTCCTCACTTGGAGTCTCTTCACTAGAAGGTGTTGGTGTGTTTTCCTTTCGAATAAGCTGGAATGACTTATACGCTCAAAATATTAAGATCTATCACAAAAAATAAGTTGTTGCACATTAGAATAAGCTGGAATGACTTAAAAATAAGCTAATGACCAATTTGAACTAGAAGTGGCTAGTAGTAGGGGAAAGGAGTTCCCACTGCTTTGACTTTTTGACTTTGATTTTTAGAGTGATTTACTTGGTGATTTTGGACAATAAGGGCACCCCTACAACCAGTGAGTTGTAGGGAGTCACAATCAAGAAGAAAAACACAAAATCTATTAGCCAAATGATATAGTTTAATCAATTAGTCCACAGACATGGCACAGACATGTTATAAGAAATCTGGTGATATAAGCTAATGCTAAAGCTAGTATAAGCTAACCACAAACCACCAAATGCATACACAAGCTCAATAAAACTTAATGACATACAGATTAACTTATTTCATGCACTGATTCCAGGTTTTGAACAAGATTCATGCATAAACAGGTTACTAATGAACACTAAACAGATAAGAACAAATTTTGCTGAACTAATTGACCACAAATCCAAATTCAAAGCCTCAGATCTAATACTCAGGTTGCAATAACTATGATTTAACGCTTGTTAGCCCTAGATTAACATGTAAACTAGGTGTGCACAAGATTTAAAGTCAAAACAGCCTAGAACAAACTCAATAAGCCAAGATTTTAGATTTCAGGTTTCAAAGCACAAGACTTGTTAATATCAGCACACAAACAATAACAGATATAAACTCAAACAATACAACAAACCCTACTTAAACTCATGCAAACTTGAACCAACAGACAATCCCAAATACCCTTTTAACTTTTTAAATCTAATTTTAAACAAGTAAAAGTATTCTCAAGACTGAATTAAGCACAAATAAGCATCATAACATCCAATATATGAACTAAGAACCAAGTTGCATGCATAAAAACACACATACACCTGCAGAATCACAAAAATCACTTAGAACCAAGATTTTATCAGATTTTTGGGGAAAATATGACAAACCTCATGAATTTACATCCACACTCGCGAATTTTGAGCTTATGTGGTAGCTTAACAACCACAAGCTTCTAACAAGCTACTAAGTACAACAGGATTAGTAACAAACAGATTATATGAACAAAAATGGAAAATGACCCAAATCCTTTCAAGCTTGAACCCCACCCCTTGATGCTTCCTAAACCACAAGCCTCACAACACCTTGATAAACTCTTTATCAGGGTGCTATGATAAACTTATAGCCCAAAAAGTTCAAGTGTTTGAACAACAACTTAGAAAAAATCATGTTTTTGAAAAACTTGCAAAATCTTGCACAATCTTTAGAACCAAGGCAAGAGACTTCAAACTCCCAAACATATAACAATAACAACAGAATATAAAGGTGGGAACTTGGAATTCGTCACTAAATGAAACACTTTTTTCATTCACTTGAAAACAAGGATTTACAGATTTTTGACCAAAGAAAACCAAGAACAAGTTGTAATGTTGTGATGCTAATGCCTTATATAGGCTACAAACTATCTAGAAATGCTGAAAATAAACATAAACCCTAGTTGATGAAGTCCCAAAATTGCCCTTGAACTTTGGAATATGTGTTGACTGAATTTGACTTGGGAGCTTGATACATATGATCATTCTTGTTGTTATATGATCTTAGAGGTTCAAATAGTGCGTAGGAATGAAACATGATCATGGCACGTTAATTCTCTGGCTATTCTTTGTCTTCATGTGAGTTCATGGGTCAGGGTAGGTAACATGTGACAAAAGGGGTGATGAGGTGGCTCGTTTAAGAGTTGGGTTATGATTAAGATGACCTTAATCATACATCTGGAGCTAATTGAGGTTTAATTCATCATGTTTAGGAAAAGCCTAAATCTGGTTATGAACTCCAAGAACAAGTTTTGGATCTTGATTAGTGTTTAAAGAAAGTGATTAGGCGCCAAAGGTTTAATAAATATTAAACCAGATTAGTGGATGGGTGAGTTGGCAAAAGGGTGGAGTGTGATTGGTTGAAAGGGTGAGTGGGAAACGTGGTGGGTTGTGGTTGGTTAAGGTAAGGTTTCTTGTCTGCCAGCTTTCACCCTCCAATTCTTTTTTTGTTGTCACTTGTGTTTAAACTTGCAAAAACAAAATTCCCTTTGTTAAACAAGTTTCATTTCTTTGATTTTGGCCACAAAACTTTTGCGAAAGTTTATCAAGGGACTTGTTTTGCCAATTTATGTTATTTGAAGGACTGATTTTGGCATTTTCTTCATTCTTCAAGGTCTTGACTTGTTTGTTGACTTTGTAGAGAACTAAAAGTGACAAGTATTCAAATATGAGGGACCATTCTTGCCATTTCTTCAAAGTAGAGGGTCCTTTTTGTAAATTTGACAAACTTTAAGGACCAATCTTGTATTTATGAATATACAAGGGTTTAAAGTGTCAATTCTTCAATATTGGAGGACCCTTCTTGTACAATCTTCAATTCTTCAAAGGTTTTTCTTGGAAAATCAACACTTGGGTCCGGTTCATTGTGTGGCTTCTTTTCCCGTGTTTGTTTTTCTTTGATTCTTGTGATCTTTTGTGATTTTCTCAATATCCGTACCTAAAATATTCATGGAACAAACACAAGCATAAATTTGGCACATTTTATGTCATTTTATGCATTTTAAGCCCATTTTGGACGATGAGACTATGTATAAAAGTAGTCTCATCAGTCGCGGATCAATAAAGTTCACCGTGGTTCCATATATTTATGGAACCGGAGGACGAGATAATGAGTGCCGGACAGTAAGTGCCAAAACTGATAAAATAAATTTTTCTGAAAAATCTAGTTTAGGTAAAGGGCCAAAACATCTTGTAACGATTAAAGCCAAAGTAACCATTATTTCTAAAAAGGAGTTTGGTAAATTTTATTCTCCAATGAGTAAACCTTTCATAGGAATGAAAGATGTTGTGAGAAAATCATCTACTACTCCTCGAAGAGTAAGAAATGATTCAAGGCCTAGAAGTAGAATATGCGTACCTAAAAACAATGACCATACTAAGTCAAGGCCTAGAAGTAAAACACCTACACCTAGAAACAATAATCGTTCTAGATCAAGGTCTAAGACACCTAAGAAAAATAATGGACGCCAAAAATACTCCGTGAAATTCGAACAATTTCAAAAAACAAAGTTTTTCTCCATAGGGAATGTGTCATCCATTAATACATCCCAACCAAATACAAGGGATGTTTTGAACTAAAAACTTTTGATCCATGAGATATTGGGGACCAAATGTTTGATTTTGTATGTTGTTACCTAGATATGCTTGGGGATTGAATTAGAGCCCCTTGAGTGGATTTTGATAGTGGTTGTTCTAAACACATGACAGGAAATCAAAGTCTATTCTCTACTTACAAAGCATACAATGGAGGTAATGTCACTTTCGATAGTCATCTACGTGGTAACATCATTGGTAAAGGTACGGTTTATCTTGACTCCTTAACCATTGAAAATGTTGAGCTTCTAGATAACTTAGGTTTTAATTTACTAAGTATAGGTCAAGTTTGTGACAATAAGTGTAAGGTCGTATTTTCTTAACATGATAGTGAAATTGTAAAAGATTGAAAGATCATTGGAAAAAGGTTATAGAAAGCATAGGTTTTATGTCATGAAGGTTAGTAGGAAGTCTAAAGACAACATATGTCTTGCAACTTTAGATGAGTTTCTACTCTTTGGCATAGGAGATTAGGTCACGCTAATATGCGTTTAATTCAAGCTTTGTTCTCTAAGGAGTTAGTAAGACATCTCCCCAAGATCAAGTTTGATAGTCACTTTTGTGATGCTTGTAAAATTGGGAAGCAGGTTCACTCTAGTCACAAAGCAAAGAATTTATTTTCAACCTCTCGGTGCCTAGAGCTCCTACATATGGATCTCTTTGGACCTTCCGCCATACGGAGTTATGGAGGTAACCTTTAGAAATAGTTAATGAGTATTATAGATTCACTTGGACTAGATTTTTGGCTAATAAAAATGAAGCTTTCTATTATTTCAAAATCATTAGTCGAAAGATCCAAAATCAATTAGGAAGTCATTGTGTCTATTAGGACGACTCATGGTAGGGAATTTGATAATGGAATGAAATTTCGTGCCTTTTGTGAATCTCATGGTATTACCCATAACTTCTCGGTTCCTCGCACTTCACAATCAAATGGGGTAGTTGAAAGGAAGAATTAGACACACCAAGAGATGAGTAAAGATCCCCTATGAGATTCTTAAAGGTTAGAAACCATCATTAGAATATTTTAAGGTGTTTGGAAGAAAGTGCTTCATTCTCAACACCAAAGATTACCTTACTAAGTTCGAGTACAAAGGTATCTATTTAGGGTATTCACAATCTAGTAAAGCCTGCATAGTCCTTAATATAACCTCGGGTGTAATCAAAGAATCACTCAACATGGCATTCGATGAATCTCCACCTTTGGTAGATGATGACTAAGATGAATTAGACATAGTTAAAGCCAAATAGATTAGAAAACTAGGAGATGAAGACCTTATTGATTAAAAGGAAGTACACAATAAGGAATTTAAGGATCATGCCCTAAATAATGTCATAGGAGACCTCAACCAAAGGACCCTTAGATATCATTCCAAAATAAAAGTAACTTATTTTGTTTTATCTCTTTGTTTGAACCTAAGAATGTTAAAAAAGCTTGGATGGACGAGAGTTGGATCATCACCATGAAAGAATAATTAAATCAATTTATTGATAATGACGTTTGGTAACTTGTTCCTTCACCTAGAAATACCACCATCATAGGAACCAAATGGGTTTATAGAAACAAACTAGATGAGAATTATGTAGTGTCTCGTAACAAGGCTAGACTTGTAGCTCAAGGTTTTAATCAACAAGAAGGAATTGATTATGACAAGACGTAATCACCCGTAGCAAGGTTAGATTCCATAAGGATCCTTTTAGCGTCTTATTGTGCATTAGACTTTAAGCTTCAACAAATGGATGTAAAGAGTGCATTTCTTAACAGTTTGATCAATGAGGAGGTGTATGTGGCTCAACCACCAAGCTTCATTGATTTTGAGAAAACGAATAATGTCTACATGCTTAAGAATACTCTTTATGGTCTTAAATATGCACCCAATGCTTGGTATGATAGATTTAAATGTTTCTTGTAAAACATGAGTATATGGGAATGGTAGACAATACGCTCTTTACAAAGAAGAAAGGATCTCACCTTATCATTGTTCAAATATATGCCGATATAACATCCACTATTTTTTACTAATGTAATATCAATGTATGTGTATTTCACATTTGATAAATAAATAAAGAGGCAAATTCACTACGAAATTTTTTCACTATGATGTGATATGTGATTGATTTATTAAATATATGGGTTCTCACTATCTCAATTGCCATTTCAACATATGACTATACGCTGTAAACAATATGTATATATGAAGTCTAAGATCTAATAGTAATCATATTTTAACACCCCCAAATTTACACGCAGCGGAATACATCTTTGGGTGCTAAACAATGATACTGCTACACATAATTTATAAGGAACGACTCAAAAAGAGACGTTTTAGATTTATCGTTCCTAAAACATTTGTCAGAGTAGCGTAGTCCCAAGACATCGTAACCGAAGTACAACCAAAACAAAAGATTTAAATTGTTTTGAACAAAAGGAACGACAAATATTCAAAGAGTTTATATACAAAGTAGTGCACAACATTCATTCCTGTGGCTTTCAAGCTTCAGCCTTCTTTATTACCTGAAATACATGTGAGAAAATCATCAGCGAAAATGCCGTGTGAATCTATAGGTTTATATAATCATTTTGAACACAAGCAAGAATTATAAGTTTGTGGCATACTTGAAGGCAACAAGCATCAAATAATAATTTACATCAACAATAATAATTGTATTTAGCATAAATTGCAATAAGCTCATGGAACCGAGCCCTTAGACACTCCCTTTAGAGGTCTGATAAGACAGGAGATTTATTAATTGTCAGTTACCTCCAGATTATTGGTACATTACCGTATACCTGACTTCTCAATACAATATTTTCAAACAGTGTGGAGGTCGGGCCTAAGCTTCTATAACATATAATAACCCGAACTTTAAAATCAACATTTGAACCGAGTTTTAATACTGTTTCTAATAGTCGGACCAATATTTATTAATCGACTTTTATTTGTCATGTTCGTTCTTCGAATAATATTGAACTCTCGACTAACTGGCAAGGTTAGAGGTTTAACGTATCGAATACGTGTCCTTTATTAATTTTTGGTAAGGTCCATGTCTGTCATCGAACGTGAATATCCTTGTTATGACCTAGAAATATTTTCTATTGTTGTTGTTTTAATTTCACGTTTTACGAGCATTCTTCGTAATTTACGCCAAAACTTTAAGCGACATTCGTTTATATAACGCGTTAACATATTATAAATTATAAGCCCTCATTTAATTATCAAAATATTAATGTTCTGCGAATGTTGATGTTTTTATATTATATTGAGGGTTTATTTTTCGTGTTTTACGAGTATCTTTCAAATCGTGTAACTTTTAAAATATTGGGCTTCGATAATACCCGCTTTAACAGATAATGGGACACAATTAAACTAATAAAACAATATCATCAAATTGGATGTGGCGTGTCAACATATAAACACACATGTCTTATATTTTTAACACGTCCCACAATATGTATATGTTATTACATGTTCTCTTATTCCAAGAAGTCTAGCAACATGATATGAATTTCCTAGTTAGAAAAATAAGACCCATCACTCCCATTCCTATCTCTATTTTGCCGTACATATAGCCCACAAAATCTTCATTTCCATTAAAAATCTACTAGTTTACTTACACTAATATTGAAGGTTTTTAGCTATTAGAAATTACTCTTGGGTAAACAAAATCAATATCAATAACTTATGGAGCCTCTTTGGAGCTGAATTCTAAAAAGTTTTGCAAGGGTATTGCATGCTTTATTAAGCTTGGGTAAAGGTTGGATGAATTGGTGTTAGCCATGGTTATGAAAGCTTGGATAATAAGATGGTCATCACGAGTTGTTATTCCTCATTTTTTTAAGGTCTAGATCTTTATTCTTTATGATTTTATTTATATATTATCTTTGTAATTACGTAATTATCATTTTACTACTGATATAAAGATTTGTAATAGCTTTTTTTTTATTTTTGGACATCGTATATGAGTTTTTGATACTAAAAGAAAGTTAGAACAAGCCCTAAGTAAGTTGTGATATATTTGATTATAGATCAGTGGATTAACGTTACCATTATGGGAAATAAGTAGGTATTGGACCCTGGATTAATATATAAGGTTATAGGCCTGTGTTTTGTGGTGATTTGGCCGGGTGACCCGTCTCGTGACGATACCCGATGATTTAGATATGATCGAAATGATAAAAAGGTGCCGAATCTGATCACCAGTTTTGAACGGCAGAAAACTCCAAATATTTATATACTGACCCCTAAATATGTAGAACTAAAAGTTGTAGCTAAACTTATGTAGAACACACACGAATTGAATGGTTTTCTACGGATAAACGGTTTGGAAATGGCGGGCAAAACGGTGGCACTGAAGTTAGCTACGAATCCCAGCCAACAGTTCTAAATGTGAAAATGGATAAATGAGCTATGATAAATATAAATTAGAGGAAATTGAGCTTATATTAAGTAAACTACATAAGTTAGCAATGAGTTCGGTAAAAATAACTCATCTATATTATTTACGGTTTAAGAGAAACGATCAAATTTAAGGGGTATGTCGAGAATTTGTAAAAATTGAACCATATTAATATAACGTAAAACTTGACCCTTTTTATATAACACGAGGTGGTAGGACCCACTTGTCGAGAAATATAGACTCATATATATACTGAGATTTATGAAACCCGAGACTCGACCAACGTGAAATATTAAGTGGACATCGTTTGAAGGCGTTTTAGAACCGAAAAAACCATATAAAGTGAACTTGGGCCACAAAAGCCCAACTTACACTTGTAATTGCTATTGGGCAATTATTGGGCCTGAGATTAATAACGAAATTTGAGTCTAATACTCATTTGAAATGGCCTTAAGTTATATAAAAGTGTAATGGGCCACTAATGGGCCTTAATGAGCTTAATGACCATAATGGGATAATACATGGTAAATTATTATCAAAAGTTTTATAAAACTCATGCAATGTCCAAACTTACTAAAGTGAACTATTTACATATATGTATGACTTATGTATAGTCTCGAACCTAAGACGCGTCTCGTCTTATAGGTCTTGTTCGGTCATATGTAGACCGTTCGGCATCTCGTTCTCGATCAGTGACTGATTGATATCTCGTGAAGTCGTGTGTCGACTATTGGACGTTTGTTCCTTGATCTACGTGTAATAGCTATATCACGTGAGTTCATAGCCTCGCTTTTACTGCTTTATATGTGTTTATAAACCCGCGAGGGGGAATACATGCTCTTGATATAAAATATACGTTGTCTATATATATAGTTTTGAGAGGATACATGTTTATGAATAAACATGTGAAGTTTGACTATATGCTTTGAACGAATAGAAGTTGTTGTAAATGAATACAAGATGCTTGATTAAATGCTTTTGAAAGATGAACACAAGCGTTGATTGTATTGATTGTGAACCGCTATTTGCTAAGTGCTGTATTGCCAAAATTTGGAAAGTCCCTATAAACCCATGAACCGTTAACTACCCTTGATGGGTAGGCGCTGGTACAGACGGATGGATCCATCGGGGATGGCCCCCACCTGGGCAGGTCGCACCTGTGGGTTGGAGGCTCAGCCAGGTGTGTTGTATTAGAAGTAAGGGGGTATTTGGCAAGATACCTGACTAGGGCATTATTATACTTAAGGCTTCGGTGTCATGGCTTAGTAGAATAGCGTGAACTTTGAGTATTGTATGTGTTACAATATTGACAGTGGATGAGATTCTTGTGTTCAAAAGCTTTATGGTTTATTTCAAACCCCATTATTGTTTATTTAAAAACCTATGAATTCACTCAACCGTTGTGTTGACATGTTAGCATGTATTCTCAGGTGTATAGGTTTAAGAGCAGCTGGAGCATGGAGCCGCGCGGGATAATGTAAAGTCAAAACAAACAATTTCCATTCGATACATTTGACAAAATTTTATATTTATTAAGGTTTGTATAAACTGTTGGGACCTCTTTTATTGTACTCTGATATTGTCGAATGGTTTATTTTATAAAACGTCTCTTTTGAGGTCGTTTTCTATGACAATGTGTGATGTGCTATGAAGTAACACCCAATGTTGATATTCCGCTGCCTTGTGAAACTGGGGGTGTTACATGACAAGTCCACAAAAACTGAACCGGGGCGGCTTCCCCCATAGATCTATTAATTCTACTAGCGGTTAACCCATCATAGGTTAATTAACGGTCCATAATTGAGGCTTTAACAAAGGCAATCACTTAATGCAATTTAAAGGCAACCACGGGTCCATTCATAAAGGGACAAGCTTACCATAAAAATCTTGTGTTCTAAGTTTACAAAACATGTATTCCCCCTCGCGGGTTTTAAAACATTTGAATGAGCTCAAACGAGGCTATAGACTCACCTTAGTACTTATAGTAGTTGAAGACAATCGCCGACGATAGTAGATGCCCGGTAATCACGATAACCGCAACCTAGGAATTTAGGTGCGTATATTAATAATAAACTCGAGAAATAAATGATACTTAATAAAATCAAACTCGAACTCATAAAACCACAATACACTCGAGAGTAAACGATATAAATAACTTCATTATACTTTACTACTCATTTACTTTACCATTTTATACTTTTAACAAAATCCGCCGGTATATACTACATGTACTAGCTTATTTACCCCTTTTAAACTTGACAACCTTTTATGAAACGACTCGATAAACTAACTTACTATTTATAGAAAGTCCTCCTATAAGTTTATCAAATGAAATTACTTTTAAATTCCTTTACTCGACTCATTTTCAAACCACAAAATCCGGACAGATTTACGTTAATTTTTCATACAACCGTTTTTACTTATTTAAACGATTCCGTTTACAAAACCGACACTCGGGTTTTAAAGTAAACTCAACCTAATAAATAAATACCTCACTATCAGTAGGTTACACATTTTAAAACATCCATTTAGAGTCCCCGGGATTCGATCCAAATATCGACAACAACTATATGTAGTGCCGATACTCGTCTCTCGGTACACGATCATTCAAAACATCATAACTTCGCGCTCGTTTTGAGCTAGAAGCTCTACCTTATATCAAATCGAAGCTAAGGAAATTATCTACAACCCTAGGCTATAAGTTAAGTCATTTTCAAAACATAAAAATTCGGATTTTTTAGTTTACCTACTGCTATAAAATGGGTACCAAAATCTTGTACAAAATCAACTTTTTGACCACAACCAACCATAGAAATGGTCATTCCTATACTCTAACATCATCATACATCCACCATAACATCAAAATCATTATAAAAATAAAAAACTTTGGATCAAAATATAATTTTTAACAAGATTTCTAGCAAGAACCACCATGGATCATGCTAAAAAACACCATACATAACCATGGCTTCCACCTACCAACATCATAAAAATAAAAAGTGCTTGCATGTGTAAAATTTTTATACCTATGTGATCCCTGATCAAAAATGGATATGGGTCTATGCTTGGTTTAGCTATATTCAACCTCAAACTTGAGATAATTTGAAAAATGTATGGATTTGGTGGGGTGGGTTGAGTTTCGGCAAAATGGAGAAGAAAGGGAGAGAGAGAGAAGATTTTTGGAAGTGAAAAAAAATAAAGTATGTGTGTGTGTTTATTTTTAAATTTTATTTAGTTAGTGGGGTGAGGACCAAAGTGCAATTTGGCAAAAGTTTGGCTTAAAAATGTAATTAGCTAGTTAAAAGGTGGGAAATTGTCACTAGTAAAATTTTGAAAATATTTACGGGGCTCGGGTTTCGTAAAAATACATAAAAGTTTAAACGCACATGAAAAATAATAATATAACGACTCGATACGTAATTAAAACGATATCGTCGAAAATATTAAATATCGAAACGATCGATAATGAAATATAAAATTGTGGGCATCCGTCGGTATCGCGATCACTAGTAGTCCTCGTTGCTCGTCAAAATATGAAAATAAAATATTTAATATCGATTTAAACTTAAACCGTTAAACATAATAATATTTAAGATTATAAAATACTTCAAAAATATTTGAAAAGTAAGAATTAAGTAATGACCTTATTTTGTGGGTTTTACATCCTCACCACCTTAGGAGAGAGCACCGTCCGGGGCTTACTTCTCCTTAGGTCCGTCTACGAATAAATGCGGATACTTGCTCTTGAATTAGTCCTCTCGCTCCCAAGTGTATTCGGGTCCACGTCGGGAATTCCATCGCACTTTCACTATCGGGATCCGACTTTGCTTAAGCCGTTTCACCTCTCGATCCATAATCTCCACCGGTTCTTCAATAAAATGCAGCTTGTCGTCTAGTTGAATCTCCTCAAGTGGAATTATCAAATTCTCGTCCGCCAAACACCTCTTAAGATTAGAAACGTGAAAAGTATTGTGTATAGCACTTAACTTCTCTGGCAATTCCAACTTATATGCCACAGAACCAACTCGATCAATAATCTTGAATGGACCAATATAACGCGGACTAAGCTTTCCTCGCTTGCCAAATCGAATTACTCCTTTCCAAGGTGATACTTTTAACATAACCATATCGTCAATATCAAATTCCAATGGTTTTCTCCTCTTATCCGCATAACTCTTCTGCCTACTACGAGCTGTCAATAAACGATTCTTGATTTGCACGATCTTCTCAGTCGTTTCTCTAATCAATTCATGACCCGTCAACTGACTTTCTCCAACCTCACACCAACCAACTGGTGATCTACACTTTCGCCCGTAAAGTGCTTCAAAAGGCGCAGCCTTAATACTTGCATGATAGCTGTTGTTGTATGATAACTCCACCAAAGGTAAGTGTCGATCCCAACTACCTCCAAAGTCTATTACACACGCTCGTAACATATCCTCCAAGGTCTGAATAGTCCTCTCACTTTGTCCGTCCGTTTCTGGATGATACGCAGTGCTCATATCCAACTAAGTCCCCAAAGCTCGCTGAAGCGATTTCCAAAACTCAGATGTGAACCGACTATCTCGATCAAAAATAATTGACAAAGGAACTCCATGTCTACAAACAAATTCCTTCAAATACAACCGAGTAAGTTTGTCTAAGTCATCAGTTTTCTTTATCGGCAAGAAATGAGCCGACTTAGTCAACCGATCAACAATCACCCAAATCGTATCATAACCACTAGAAGTTCTCGGAAGTCCCGAAACAAAGTCCATAGTGATCTTCTCCCATTTCCATTCTGGAATTTCAGGTTGTTGCAGTAAACCCGAAGGTCTCTTGTGCTCAAACTTCACCTTAGCACACGTCAAACATTTACTAACATAAGTAGCAATGTTAGCCTTCATATTCGGCCACCAGTAGCATTTCTTCAAGTCTTGGTACATTTTATCTGATCCTGGGTGAATCGAATATTTAGACTTATGAGATTCGTGCATAACTAGATTTCTTAGTCCTCCATACACCGGTAACCATACACGATTCTCGAAATACCGTATTCCGTCATCACGAATTTCGAATATAGGTGTAATCCTTCTACCCAAGTCTTCATCTCTCACATTCTCTTCCTCCATCGCCTTAGTTTGAGCTTTAAGTATTCGATTAGATAAATCAGAATAAGTTTTCATGGCTAAAGCTCTTACCCTTTTGGTTATTTCTCTGTCCTTCCTACTAAGTGCATCGGCAACTACATTCGCCTTACCGAGATGGTAGCAAATTTGAATGTCGTAATCACTCAACAATTCTACCCATCTTCTCTGCCTCATATTGAGCTCCTTCTGATCTAAAATATGTTGTAGGCTTTTATGATCGGTATATACCACACTCTTTCTACCGTAGAGATAGTGTCTCCAAAGTCTAAGAGCAAAGACAACAACTCCTAATTCCAAATCATGTGTAGTATAGTTCTCCTCATGCTTCCTCAATTGACGAGATGCATACGCGATCACTTTCTCCCTTTGCATCAACACAGCACCAAAACCCTTACGTGATGCGTCACAATATACCACAAAGTCTTCAGCTCCGTCGGGCAAAGCTAAAATTGGTGCAGAACACAGCTTCCGCTTCAAAGTTTGGAATGCTTCTTCTTCTTCTGAACCCCACTCATACTTATTGTTTTTCTCGGTAAGTCTAGTAAGAGGTTTAGAAATTAAAGAGAACCCTTCTATAAATCGCCGGTAGTACCCAGCTAATCCCAAGAATTGTCTAACTTCAGTCGGGGTCGTAGGCCTATCCCAATCTTTAATAGCTTCAATTTTGGAAGGATCAACATGAACCCCGCTACTATCGATCACGTGCCCAAGGAATTGGACTGAATCCAACCAAAAATCACACTTGGAGAATTTTGCATACAACTTCTCCTTCTTCAACAACTCAAAAATAATCTTCAAATGACCTTCATGCTCCTCCCGACTTTTGGTATAAATCAGGATATCGTCGATAAATACAATCACAAACTTGTCGAGGTATGGTTTACACACACGATTCATTAAGTCCATGAATACCGCAGGTGCGTTAGTTAACCCAAACGGCATCACTTGAAATTCAAAGTGTCCATAACGCGTCCGAAAAGCTGTAATAGGTATATCCTCCTCTTTAACAAGAAGTTGATGATAACCCGACCTCAAGTCGATCTTCGAGTACACACACGAACCTTGAAGTTGATCGAACAAATCATCGATCCTTGGAAGTGGATAACGATTTTTGATAGTTAACTTGTTCAACTCTCGGTAGTCTATGCACATTCTGAACGATCCGTCCTTCTTCTTTACGAACAATACTGGAGCTCCCCAAGGTGACGAACTTGGTCTAATGAACCCCTTCTCCATTAACTCCTTCAACTGATCTGCCAACTCCTTCAACTCAGACGGTGCCAAACGATAAGGTGCACGCGCCACCGGTGCAGCTCCCGGCACTAGATCAATCTTGAATTCGACTTCTCGCTGAGGCGGAAGCCCTGGGAAGTCATCGGGAAATACTTCAGGAAAATCACGAATAACCGGAACATCCTCCACACGCCTAACCGGTAGTTCCTTCTCCACTACTTGAGCCAAGAACAGGTGACAACCTCTTTCTACATATTTCCTCGCCTTGATACAAGATATCACCGTCAGACGAGATCTACCGACATCACCTTTAACTACTAACACTTTACCCTTAACAGGTATGTGAACAACTTTCTCCCCACATACAATCACCGCATCATGAGCAACCAACCAATCCATACCAACAATCACATCAAACGAACCCAACTCAATCGGCATCAAATCAATTTCAAACAAATGATTTGCTAATTTCAAAGGACACTTCTTAAATATAGTGGTAGTACTAACTAATTATCCATCAGCTAACTCGACCTCATAACTAGCATTTAGGCTTGTTGGCTCAACATCAATTAAACGACTAAAGGAAGTGCTTATAAAGCTCCTATCAGATCCTTAGTCAAACAACACACTAGCATAACGATGGTTGAGTAAGAACGTACCCGTCACCACATTAGGACCTTGTGCCTGATCCGCATCCTTAACAACATAAACTGCCCCAGCAGCTTCACCCGCTTTCTTGTTCTTCCACTTCGGACATTGAGGACGAAGATGATCACGTTCTCCACAATCAAAACAAGTCCTGATCGGAATAGCATTCGCTCTAGTAGCAGGGACCCTTGTCTTGCATTTCTCCACAACATGACCAACCTTTCCACACTTAGTGCACCTCGGTGGACAATTACCAAAGTGACAAGCACCACAACTCTTACATTTCTGAGCTGGTCCCCCATGATCAGTATTATCATTCTTGTTAGTCGCAGCTCTAGCCCCATCATTTCTCTTCTGATTGTACTGCCTATGGAGGTTACTACCTTGATTAACACTCTGCGAATTCTCCCATTTCCTTTTACTACCCTCAGCAGCTCTCTCAGCCCTATCTTGAACCTTTTGCCCCATGAGTGTATGGGCCATTCTTACAGTCTCAACAAAGTTCTTGGGTCGAGATGAAGTTGTCTCACCTTTAATGTACCCAAGTAACCCTTTGATGTATTGATCCATCTTTTTCTTCTCAGTAGCAAAAGCATCTGGACACAACAAAACCAACTCATTGAATCGGCTAGTATGTGCAGCAATGTTATTATCTTTCAACTTCAGGTGCCACAACTCATCCTCGAAAGCAGATAACTCTTCTTCTGGACAGAACTCTTCTTTCAACAACCTTTTAATTTCATCCCAAGGTTTCCTGTTTGCAGCCTCTAAACCAACTGTAGCAACTTGAGTCTTCCACCAGCTTAAAGCTCGATCCTTGAAAGTAGCAACTACGAACTTAACCTTGTTCCTTTCTGAGCAATCACTAATCTCAAATGTTGTTTCTGTTTTCTCAATCCACCTGAATAATTCCAGTGCTCCACCAGTTCCTTGAAATGTAGTAGGTCCACACTTCATGTATCCAGCAAAAGTACACTCTTTAACCGCAGCAGCAGCCTGAGCAACCTCATTTGCAGGATTCTCAGCTGCACCTGCTCCTCCAGCAGCTTCATGTCCAGCAGGTTCACCTTCGCCTCCAGCACCCGCACCTCCAGAGCCACCTGCTCCTTCAGTGTTAACATGCGCAGCTCTATCCGCAGCTAATGCTTTCGCAACCTCTTCAGCAACTAGCCTTGTAATGGCATCATTTGTCATTCTCCTAGGTGGCATGATTTTGTCACATCACAAAGAGAAGATAAAATGAATGAGTTAATTGTATTCATGGTATAGTCATATCATGTACAAAATCAATCATCAAATGCATACACATTCTCAATACAAGGATTCACAATCATTATAAGGATCAAAGGAAACTATTATCATCGATCAACAAGGAATGATCTTAAATACAAATAGAGTACAATGACACTAAATAATAAACACTAGTCACGTGGGGATCCACATGGCTTAGTTGACTGTGTCTCGCTTACCGCAGTGAAACCTGCTTCCTCCTCATCGAAGATTTAATTTGACGGTGGTAAATTTCACAAAATGGGTATAAGGTCATAATAAAATGAAATAGAATAATTTCCAAAAATCTTAAATAAATATAGAAAATCCTTCAAAATAATTACAGGAAAAATTCCAAAAATTTATTTAAGTAAATCATTAATAAATGATAATTCTTATCAAAAAGTTTAACGATATCAATATATATATCGATAAAGGATTATAGTATTTATTTATAAATACTTAGCAATAAGGCATACATAATAATGTATACTAAAGTTGTAATCCCAGAAGTAACTTGAACCTAAAGTCACGCGAAATCATGTGCACTGACTCTTTGAAAAATAAAAACCGACAATTATAGTTTAGGTTTTTAGAAAAAGACCTAGTTCTCTATAACTCATGGCTCTGGTACCAATCTTTAACACCCCCAAATTTACACGCAGCGGAATACAACTTTGGGTGCTAAACAATGATACTGCAACACATAATTTATAAAGAACGACTCAAAAAGAGACGTTTTAGATTTATCGTTCCTAAAACATTTGTCAGAGTAGCGTAGTCCCAAGACATCGTAACCGAAGTACAACCAAAACAAAAGATTTAAATTGTTTTGAACAAAAGGAACGACAAATATTCAAAGAGTTTATATACAAAGTAGTGCACAACATTCATTCCCGTGGCTTCCAAGCTTCAGCCTTCTTGATTACCTGAAATACATGTGAGAAAATCATCAGCAAAAATCCCGAGTGAATCTATAGGTTTATATAATCATTTTGAACACAAGCAAGAATTATAAGTTTGTGGCATACTTGAAGGCAACAAGCATCAAATAATAATTTGCATCAACAATAATAATTGTATTTAGCATAAATTGCAATAAGCTCATGGAACCGAGCCTTAGGCACTCCCTTTAGAGGTCTGATAAGACAGGATATTTATTAATTGTCAGTTACCTCCAGATTATTGGTACATTTCCGTATACCTTACTTCTCAATACAATATGTTCAAACAGTGTGGAGGTCGGGCCTAAGCTGCTATGACAAGTCCACAAAAACGGAACCGGGGCGGCTTCCCGCATAGATCTATTAATTGTACTAGCGATTAACCCATCATAGGTTAATTAACGGTCCATAATTGAGGCTTTAACAAAGGCAATCATTTAATGCAATTTAAAGGCAACCACGGGTCCATTCATAAAGGGACAAGCATACCATAAAAATCTTGTGTTCTAAGTTTACAAAACATGTATTCCCCCTCGCGGGTTTTAAAACATTTGAATGAGCTCAAACGAGGCTATAGACTCACCTTAGTACTTATAGTAGTTGAAGACAATCGCCGACGATAGTAGATGCCCGGTAATCACGATAACCGCAACCTAGCAATTTATGTGCGTATATTAATAATAAACTCGAGAAATAAATGATACTTAATAAAATCAAACTCGAACTCATAAAACCACAATACACTCGAGAGTAAACGATATAAATAACTTCATTATACTTTACTACTCATTTACTTTACCATTTTATACTTTTAACAAAATCCGTCGGTACATACTACATGTACTAGCTTATTTACCCCTTTTAAACTTGACAACCGTTTATGAAACGACTCGATAAACTAACTTACTATATATAGAAAGTCCTCCTATAAGTTTATCAAATGAGATTACTTTTAAAGTCCTTTACTCGACTCATTTTCAAACCACAAAATCCGGACAGATTTACGTTAATTTTTCATACAACCGTTTTAACTTATTTAAATGACTCCGTTTACAAAACCGACACTCGGGTTTTAAAGTAAACTCAACCTAATAAATAAATACCTCACTATCAGTAGGTTACACATTTTAAAACATCCATTTAGAGTCCCCGAGATTCGATCCAAATATCGACAACAACTATATGTAGTGCCGATACTCGTCTCCCGGTACACGATCATTCAAGACATCATAACTTCGCGCTCGTTTAGAGCTAGAAGCTCTACCTTATATCAAATCGATGCTAAGGAAATTATCTACAACCCTAGGCTATTAGTTAAGTCATTTTCAAAACATAAAAATTCGGATTTTTCAGTTTACCTACTGCTATAAAATGGGTACCAAAATCTTATACAAAATCAACTTTTTGACCACAACCAACCATAGAAATGGTCATTCCTATACTCTAACATCATCATACATCCACCATAGTATCAAAATCATAACAAAAATAAAAATCTTTTGATCAAAATATAGTTTTTAACAAGATTTCTAGCAAGAACCACCATGGATCATGCTAAAAACACCATGCATAAACATGGCTTCCACCTACCAACATCATAAAAATAAAAAGTGCTTGCATGTGTAATATTTTTATACCTATGTGATCCTTGATCAAAAATAGAGATGGGTCTATGCTTGGTTTAGCTTGATTCAACCTCAAACTTGAGATAATTTGAAAAATATATGGATTTGGTGGGGTGGGTTGAGTTTCGGCAAAATGGAGAAGAAAGGGAGAGAGAGAGAAGATTTTTGGAAGTGAAAAAAAATAAAGTATGTGTGTGTATTTATTTTTAAATTTTATTTAGTTAGTGGGGTGAGGACCAAAGTGCAATTTGGCAAAAGTTTAGCTTAAAAATGTAATTAGCTAGTTAAAAGGTGGGAAATTGTCTCTAGTAAAATTTTGAAAATATTTACGGGGCTCGGGTTTCGTAAAAATACTTAAAAGTTTAAAAGCACACGAAAAATAATAATATAACGACTCGATACGTAATTAAAACGATATCGTCGAAAATATTATATATCGAAAAGATCGATAATGAAATATAAAATTGCGGGCATCCGTCGGTATCGCGATCACTAGTAGTCCTCGTTGCTCGTCAAAATATTAAAATAAAATATTTAATATCGATTTCAACTTAAACCGTTAAACATAATAATATTTAAGATTATAAAATACTTCAAAAATATTTGAAAAGTAAGAATTAAGTAATGACCTTATTTTGTGGGTTTTACACATATGGATATATTATGAATAAGAACATTTCAAATATAACAAGGATGCCCTAAAATCATTAAAGAGCCTTAGAAACCCTAGAAATCCCTTGTAAACTAAAGTTTCAGACAATATAACTATACAATATCTATATATGAATATCAAAGACAAATATAAAAGTTATAATAAATCAATTAGAAGTAATATTTGGTTCTAAAATACCAAGTAAAGTAATTTAAAGTTAAGTACAACTATTAAGACCTAGTAACCTAAATTAGCACCTAGAATTCATTTCACAATGAATTAAAGTCTAATATTTTTCAACCATTTATAAAACTCAACTAAGCATCAAATTAAGATCATACATTTATCTCAAGTTAAGTTACAAATTACTAAAGCACATGTACAAGTTATTTAAGCATATAACCATAAGCTAACCTAATTATACCTAGGATATGATTACCCTATACAAATCCCTAAACTAAGTGGGGCAGAATCATTAGAAATCATAAACATAACATATAAGACCTATAATAAGCTTACATGAGGAAATAAACACTTATTACCCAAAGTACAAAGTCATTAGGCTTAAAGACCAAAGAACCCTTATATTAATCATTTTATTTAGAATCAATACATAGTCTTTTAGGATAAGTCTACGAACACTCAAAGAATTAAATTTAGGATATAAAATTATCTTATAGCAATGTACAATTACCATAAAGCAAAAGGTACAACATTTCAATGCATGACTTATAAATTAGGTCAAAATAGGTATTTTCACTCTTTAGACATTTTTACTTAGAATGACCTATCAAACCAAGTGTAGAAAATTATTGGATACATACAACTCAATGTATAAGATATAATTGAGGTTACACCAGTAGCTAAACTAAGGATAATGACTTTGACAAAGATTTAACCCTAGATTATTAGAAACCCTAATCCGGCTAGATTTTCTTCCCAATTTCACTTCAAACCAAGGACGATACCTTCTAATTACAAATTGTAAACCCTAAATACACCATAATCCATCACTATTTACGTTCCTAAGTCCTTAATTATCAAAATTACTAATTTACAAGTTACAAGCCCTAGATTTTCAATCCGCCTAGGTTTTTCCTTCGAAAAATGTATTTAAACTTTTCACCTCCCATTTTCAAACGTAAGATCATATATAGATATTTTGGGATATTTTCTAGTAGGTGCATCACCTACTTGAAAGCTACACATCTTCCTTGTTATTTAAAACATGTCGTGAGCTAATATGAGCCACAAGTCTTAGATAGTTTGATCCTAGTTTCCATGAGTCATTCATAGACTGACCTAGGCTTTCCTAGCTTCCCTTATTCACATACCAATAGGCCTTACACGTTTTCATAGCCATATCTTGGAACTTATGTGTTAGAAATGGCCATAAAAGGGGCAAACTCTTTCCATTTAAAACTTGCACCCCTATTTCCTATTCCTCCATACCCGTTCTGATTTTACACTTATATAAAGGTTCTAAGATACTTATAAGACCAGATACCATGTCTATAAGAAATCCCTTGAAGCTCTTGACTCTTTGTGAACAAGTTGTGTTTATAACAAGCCCTATAAATCATTTTGGAGCTAATTAGGTCATCATTATGTTAAATAAGCTTTGATCTTGTTATAATTTTGTTTTAATAATTTTTATAATTTTAATAATATGTTAATAAACTAGTCTAATAAGCCTTAGTTCATATAATAATCTAAAATAGAAGTTATAAGCTAAAGATATAATTAAACTCTAGGTTTGTAATTTTTAGGAAATAATGAGCTAAAATTCATATCGAAATCTATAGATTTGAAAAACTAACATTATTATGATTAGAAATATGTTTATAAACTTTATTTTAAGTTCCTAGATAATTTGGTACATATTTAAGCTTGTTGTCTAATTTTAAACTAGTCCAAGCACTAAAACTGTCTTTTCAAACTTATTAACTTGAGGGGCTAAAATTGATATTTTATCAAAGTTAAAACTATTAGGATTGATTTTGAAAAGTTTAAAACCCTAAGGTTAATATTTAAAGGTTGAAAATGTGAATATTAAAACTATATACTTTAAGGGTTAAAAGTGTAAATATACCAAACTTATAACTTTATGGGCTGAAATTGTAAATATTCTAAACTTATAAACTTTAGATCATTCTGTCATTTATGAAACTATATGGATGAAATTGTATGATAATATCTATTTTCAAAAGTTATATAACAAGAGGGACTATTTTTGCTAATTTTGAAAATAAAGGATATGAAATGTAATAATGGAATAATATACTAATATTTGAAGAAATTTCTAAAATATATAATGTATCATGTTAGTAGGGAGCTTTGTATAAAGGTGTTTCATCTCTATATAACGTCGTGACTGAGTGGTTGGGTTTACGATTTAAAGTGCTCTCGCTCCTCAAACGTTTATAGAACACCTTCCGAGTATAATTGACCGAACAATGATGTTATAATTCCAAAATATATGAATCCAAGAAAGAATATTTATTACTTAAAGAGATTGAACTCAGAGATTACGACTTGATATATATACATATTTGTGTGTCAACCTAGATTTGTGAGACAAGTTGTGAAATTCACATTGATAATATCGTATTAATTCTAGACTCTATAGGCTAAGGTGAATTCATAGCCTTACTTTTGAAGTTTGTAAATGATTTGAAAACCCGTGAGGGGGATATATGCTAAAGTTAGAAAATAAGTGTTTTTGTATGTTGCCTGATATAATTATTGACACTATGTTTACTTGTTGATATTAGGACCCTTTTAATCGTGGATCGCTAATCATTTCAAGAAAATGAGCGCTAATATTGTGAATGTACTATTTGAGGACTAACATCCTCTGTTTGGGAAAGTCGCACTTGCTGGAATGCTAATGGTTCCTACCTAGGCTAAACAAATACACTTTAATTTCTAAACTTAGGATAGTCCGTCAAACTTCCTACATAATGGCAATTTGTTGGTTTTTTTATAATGTCTAGTCACGGGGTCATGAGCTAGTGCAATAAGAAATCGATGAATTTAAAATAATGGGTGTATAACAATGTAGCCCTAGTCATACTTGCATTCAAATATTGTTTAAACCTATGAATTCACTCAATCATTATGTTTATTTTTAAGCATATGGCGTTATCTTGAAAAGTTATCATTCTAATAAATAAGACTAAATTTTGGGGAACTTGTAGTGTATAGTGTACGTACAATTGTTTTGTTTAAAACTCTAATGATTAAATGAATGATAACGTAAATTTTAATAAAATGTCTCTTTTATCATTTTTATATTATTGTGAGTATGATACCTTGAAAGTGATACCCGATATTAGCTTCTACTGCTATATGGTAAAAATGGGGCTGTAAAGATTGGCATCAGAGCCTACTATTATAGAGAATAAATGTTTTTCTTAAACTGTAATTGATTTTTTTCTTAATTTCAAGATCATCAGCCATCACCAACGCTAGTGTAAGATTATTATCCCTTTAATAGCATATCTTATGTTATTATATTATAAAAACTACAAGGATGTCTTCCTCTACCTATATTATCGTCTCTGATGATGAAGAGAGAGAAATCCCTACATACACACCATCTCCCATATATGCGCGTGTTCCTGCCTTGACTTTTTGTGATAATCATGATGTACAAGAGTATTTTGCATGTCAAAATGAAATGAAGAATATTACGCCTTCACCTACGTCAATTTTCCTTCTTCTTGAAGATGTTTATTCATCTCCCAACCGATGCTGGGAAGAACCATATGAAGCTAAAGAAGTTTCTAGAGCACGGATAGTAGAGAGACATGAAAAACAATTAACTACAATTGTAAGTCATCTCGACGAGATATCCTTAGAAGCCTTCACAAAGCTATAAAAGAGTGTCAATAATCTTACGAAAGGAGTGATGGAAATTCTAGAACATCTTATCCAGTTGGAATACAAATTGGATGTTACTCGACGCCATAATATTAAACCGAGCAAAAGGATGCATCAATATGAAGTGAGTATGGCAAGACTAGATCACGAGAACTCTGAACTAAAAGAAGGATTAATGAGGATTGGGCATAAACTAGAGACTCTCATCGATGATCTTAAAACAACTCAACAATCTAATTCGAGATATATCTTAGATAGGATTGAGGAGATTAAGATGAGAAATTAATCTTAGAAATCTAGTTTCAGTTTGTAAATATCTACAATTTTCTTCTTAGCTAATAGAGAAGCTTGTCGCGTAAATATGAACTACGAATTTTTAATAAATAAACAAGTGTGCTTTTGTTCTCAAAATTCTTGCTGTCCCATTTTTATTTTTGCTTTTATCGTCATTTGTATTATGAATCGTCATATATGAATTCCATAAACATTTACCCAAAGAATTGGAAATTTCCGTCGTCTTATGATATGTTAAAATGATTCCATGCTCGAATGTATGAATATCTAACCAACAATATCATTCTTATCTAGTGTTATTTTGTAAATGTTGATAGAATGGCTCATACAAGATCAACAACGTCTATAACTTTCAATATGAGACTAGAAGAAATAAGACAATTGGTTACTGAGAGTGTGACTACAGCTTTGCAAGCACAAGCCGCCAATATAGCTACTTCAAGTAATGGAAATGTTGCACAAAGAGAAGTCCAGGTGGCAAAGAAATGTACTTACAAGGATTTCATGAATTGTCAGCCTTTTAACTACAAAGGATCTTAATAAATGTGAAAACACTTATCCTTTTACCACTTAATTATAATAAAAACATGACCAAAATGTGTATTTAATGTCGTAAAAGTTGGAATTATGCGTGGTTTTTGTTTTTGTTGTGTTTTAGGACCAAAATATGAAAAAGGAAGAAAACACGGGCTTTTATCGAAGAAAAAGACAAAAGACGAAGTCAAAAGATCAAGAGTGCAAAAAGAACGGAAGTCAAAGGCTTATTCTGAAGATTTATCGAAGAAAAAGACTAAAGAAGGAAGTTTAACGAAATCGAAGAACCAAGACTAATAAAAGAAGAAAATTTGAAGACGAGTTCATTTCATCATTCGACAAATCCCAAGACAAAGTCGAGAAAGACGAAGAAATTAAAAAAACAAAAAGAAAAAGAGAAGAGAGAATCAACAACACCATTCCCCTCCTCCTATAAATACCCTTCTGATCCTTCATTAGGAGGTGTTAGTTAGTTAGTTAGTTAGTTAGTGTAACACCCCCAAGTTGGTCAAATGCAGCGAAATAGTACGTGGGGTGTTACTTGGGTGGATCGATAGCACATAGCATATAGAGCAAATGATCATAAATGTCATTTAATACAAATTACATGAATTAATTGTACACACCTAGTATCTTGTTTGTAAACCACATTTATTATAAAACTGAAGTAAATATCCCAGCCCAATAGTAGGTATGATGCTCCCTAAAATGCTGGAATCTAATGCATGAACCTGCTTTATTTTCCTATAAAAACATATAGAGTAAAATGTGGGGGTCAATACGAAGTTGGTGAATTCAAAGGTTTAGTTAAATAATAAGTTGATAATATGCCAAAACATCACAATCATGGTAAGACAATCACAGTCCAATACCAAAGTAGTTCCTATTTCCCTGTAATAGAAGCTAGATAAAAAGTTGTTCAGTACGCCCATTTGGATCTGTCCTGATGTTGTTCCCTCACTCCGACAATGTTATAAACCAGTTTCTTGGCCTAAGCGTTTCGTGATAGCAAGTCACGCAGGTCGGGTGTTGTCAATACCCAAATAGATCTATTCAAACATTTCGCGCTACACTATTAACTATTACAGTACACGGGTATGGGCAAACAATAGGCAAACGGTGTTGTTGAAAGACGAAACCCTACTTTGGTTGAAGCTGCTCGAACATTATTATCCACTTCAAAACTTCCACTATACTTTTGGGTCGAAGCCGTGTCAACCGCATGCTACACACAAAACCGCTCCTTAATTATCCCAAGACAAGAAAAGACACCATATCACATAATTCATGATCGAAAACCTTCACTCAAACACCTTCATGTTTTTGGATGTACTTGTTACATTATACGAGATGGTGAAAATTTGGATAAGATGAAAGAAAAAGGTGATGCATGTATTCTTGTGGGATATGCAACTCAATCTAAGGGATATAGAGTGTTCAACAAAAGAACAAAATTGATTGTCGAGACAATTCACATCCGATTTGATGAATCTCAAGAGATGGCACTTGAACAAAACAGTTTAAGTCCCGATCCACAACGACAAACGACTTCCGTTCACAACCGCACGGAACTTGAAACTCAAGACCACAGCAATGAACCGTCAAGTTCAACGCTGGTTCCAGAGAATGTTCCTAGAGCTGATATGACAGTCGACACGACCATTGAAGAGTTGGAAATGTTATATGGACCAATGTATGATGAATATTTCACGGGGGAGAAACAAGTTGTATCGAAGTCTTCCGCTGTCACTCATGATAAGAATGATGAAACCGATCATCGTCAACAACAAGATACAACTTCATCTACTTCAACACGGGTTGCTGCAGATTTACCTCCTCAGAATATTACTTCAACAATCGATCTTACAACATCCACAACTACTGTCATTGCTCCAGAGAACACAAATCAAGCAGACAATGCATTATCTGACGAAGACGAATTCATCAACCCATTCGGTACACCGGTATACGAAACTGGAGAGTCTTCTACTCGCCATGTTGATCCGTCAAATATGCATACTTTCTATCAACGACATCCTTCAACACATCATTGGACCCGAGATCATCCTTTGGTTCATGTCATTGGAAACCCTTCACAGCCCGTTCGTACAAGACGACAGCTTGAAACCGATGGCGATGTTTGTATGTTCGCACTCGCCGTGAGTACTGCTGAACCAAAAAACATCAAAGAAGCCATGGCTGATCATGCTTGGATTGAATCGATGACGGATGAACTTCAACAGTTTGAAAGACTTAAAGTCTGGGAACTGGTTGACAGACCATACGATGTAACACCATTAAATCTTCGATGGATCTGGAAAAACAAGATGGATGAAGAGAACACGATCATCAAGAATAAATCTAGGCTAGTGGCTAAAGGGTATGGACAGAAAGAGGGTATTGATTTCGAAGAATCATTTGCACCAGTAGCTCGAATGGAAGCGGTCAGGATTTTTCTTGCTTATGCTGCACATAAGGGATTCATCGTTTATCAAATGGACGTAAAGACGGCGTTTCTTAACGGTCCTTTGAAGGAAGAAGTTTATGTCACGCAGCCGGAAGGATTCGTCAATCCTCATTATCCTGACAAGGTGTATCGTCTCCACAAAGCACTATATGGACTCAAGCAAGCTCCATGGGCGTGGTACGACGAGCTCTCGAAATTTCTGGTCTCCAAAGGTTTCTCAAGAGGTTCCATTGATTTAACTTTGTTCACTTATAAATATGGGGATGACATTCTGCTTGTGCAAATTTATGTTGATGACATTATTTTCGGGTCTACAAACCCAAAAATTTCAAAATGGTTTGAAAAAGTAATGCACAGCAGATTTGAAATGTCTATGATGGGCGAACTAAAATTCTTTCTAGGAATTCAAGTTCACCAATCCCCAAGTGGTATCTTTATTAACCAAGCTAAGTATTGTCAAGAGATAATCACAAAGCATGGTATGACATCATGTGACCCCGTTGGGACACCGTTATCAACCACATCCCTAGATGCTGATTTGGAGGGATTACCCATAGATCAAACGAGATATCGTTCCATGATCGGGTCCCTCATGTACTTGACAGCAAGCAGACCTGATATTCATCATGCTACGTGTTATTGTGCACGATATCAAGCACGACCCACTGAAAAGCACCTCAAGGAGGTTAAACGGATCTTTCGGTACCTTAAGAATACCATTCACATGGGACTCTGGTATCCGAGGGAAACCGGTTTCTTTCTAACGGCCTATTCAGATTCTGATCATGCAGGGTGTCTTGATACACGTAAAAGTACTTCTGGTGGTGCACAATTTCTAGGCCAAGACAAGCTTGTGGGATGGTCTTCCAAGAAGCAGGATTGCACGTCACTTTCATCAGCCGAAGCGGAGTATGTGTCTCTATCTGCGTGTTGTGCTCAATTTCTTTGGTTGAGAACACAACTCACAGATTATGGCTTCCATTTTGATAAAGTACCTATGTACTGTGACTCAAAGTCAGCCATAGCCATCTCCTTCAATCCGGTACAGCATTCCCGCACGAAGCACATTGATGTCAGATACCACTTCATAAAGGAACAAGTTGAAAGAGGTATCGTTGAACTATACTTTGTTGGAACGGATTACCAATTAGCTGACTTGTTTACAAAAGCTCTTTCGAAAGAGAGGTTTGCGTATCTAGTTAGGCAAATTGGTATGAGATGTTTGACTCCAGCAGAACTGGAGGTTCTGGCAAAGAAGCCTGCTTGATTCATTTATCAAACATCTACCTGTAAATATTAATCAAAAAGCAAAATACAAAATTAAAAAATCTTCGATAATCCTAAAATATTCTTCTCGACATGTCTTTCAGTATCGATAATATGGACGTATCTAGAAATGTCGCTCAATAACGACACGGGTGTGTACATAAAGCTCGAATGAAAGTTGTAAATATTTTTCAAAACATGTCATTTCTATCTTTTCAAAAGGAAATTGTCTATTTTGGACAATATTTCCAACAACGGGTAGAGCAATCTATCTTGGGTTGAGCTTGTCACAAAACATTCAACGTTTTGAGCTCAACACAATCGCTTGTAATCACTTTCAGATTGCAACCCGGATCTAAATTCACGGGGGAGTGTACGCTTTTGTACTCTTACCCTAAGCAAAAGAAGTTAAATCTTCTTACACTTGAGTGGATTCGTCAAGACATTCAAAGTCTATGAACTCAAGTTTATGCTTTAGAAAAACCTTTTCGTCAAAAAGAATTGATTTTTCAAAAAGCGTTGAACACAATTTTTTCAAGAATTTCTCAATTATACTCAAAATCTTTCAAAAATTGTGTGTTCAACAACTCCTATCCTCAAAAGTTTAATGTGGATCAACTCCTCGTAATGACAATTCCATTGGATCAATTTTTGAGGGGGAGCAATTCAACTTCATGCAAAAGATTAACACATTTTTCTCCCGAAGATTTTCAAGACTATTTTTCAAAATATATTTTAATCAAATTTGGTATCTCTAATATCAAAAGATTTTATATATTAGAGATAGGGGAGAAAATGTGATTAAAATGTGATCATATATAAGACTCAAGCACTTTAACTCTTACCCACATGTGCGAAACACTTTCGATTATCGATGCACATGTGACGGGGGAGCTTTTCTGAAACGACAAAACTAGCAAGGTGTTAAATGCTTTTCAAACACTTTGTTAGAATTTAAAGTGGTTTTCATGGTTACGATCAAATACCCACAACATCTTTAATTCACGACGTTATTGGTGTCAAAAGGGTGGTTAGGTTTAAGTCCTATAATCCAACCAGAACCGGAGGGATCTTCCCAGGGACAATCCAATAGATTATTAGAAGTCCTTAGGAAAGATGGAGTAGAATGTGAACGTAGCTGAATGCCGACTAAGTACTGATGATAGCACTGGAACAATCACAACAAGGTGCTATTAATGATGTCTTGGTGAGGATTGAAGGGGTTGAAGAATGAAAAAGAAATGTAAGGATAAAGGGTCTAAAGAAAGAAGCCCTCCATACAACTTAGGCAGAAACCGGGTCAACCCATCATGAAGACAAACTCATCATGGACCCAGTGATGTGAAGCACAACCCTTTCCTAGCTACTCAGGCTTCTCTCAAAAGAAGTTTGTTTTATTGTCACGGAGATCAACACGACTTCTATTGACTTTCTCACTCCGAGATAGTTGATATTGAATAGGTGGCATCTGCTCCAGCCTCCGACCACTAGAAGTGCACAAATCGAGTCTAGAGCCAAGAGATCAATCAAATCTCGTTAGGACACACGGATGAAGATCAAGAGAGTCCTACGCTATATCCTTGCGATATTGCTAGAACACTCAGAGTGATACTACTTAGTATTCACAATGATGAGTGGAAATCCTTCCAGTGTTAACATCAAACAGCACTGCGGTAGGTCATATGCAAGATTCTTTATGAATTGAACATATGTAAAACTGAAAAGCAACAGTGGTTTGATTCTGAATTGATTCAAACTCGTTTCAGGTTTCTACGCAATATCTTTATGGTCTTGCCAGAACATTCAGAGTGATATTTATTAATATTCACAGTGATGAATGGAAATCCTTCTAGCGTCAACATCAAACAGCGCTACGGTAGGTGACTTGTGAGATTCTTATGAATCAAACTTGTGTCAACTGGAAAGCAACAATGGTAAGATTCTTAATGAATCAAACTTGTTCCAGGAATTTGAATTGACGACTTTAATCAAGCAGATATTTATCCAATTGATTCACTCTTTATGTTCGTAGTCTTGCTTTGAGACGGTCGAGTAAAGAGAACGGCTAGTACAGCCGCGAAACCCTGTCAAGGAGATTCTTAATTGAATCTACCTGATCACAGGTACGATATTTAATATTGTATAACGGTCTTCACCGACCAGAGGTAAAGTGCTACCGATTTAGGACGAATGTCAAAGCCATTCAGTCTGTGTCTATGTTTTGTCTCGAGAAGGTGGCGTCACGGTGTACTCAGCAAAGTCAAAGATTCACAACCACATATTCATGCCCAAAGACTTATCCAACAATTGATAGTGTGAGCATGTGGATAAAGACACAAGATCACAAGATGGCAAAGACAAGTCAAGAATGATTTGAAGATCACAAGACTTAAAGACAAAGTCGAAAGACAACGACAAAGGCTCAAAGATCACAGCATGAAGGAACAAAACTACTGTTACACGTTCAAGACTCATTTATGACGAAATTCATAAATCTCCATTGGAATCCAAATATCAAAGAGGAATGACCTCACATTGGGGGAGATTGTTATCCTCAAAATATTGAGTCAAACAAAAATGTTCGGTCATAGGTTTCTATTTTAATATTTATTAGAACGTAGTAATAGGTAGTTATTTTAGTCGTGGTTCACGGGCTTGGATTTAAACTAATTAAAGTCCAAAAGACAAGCCCGGCCCAATATATAGTCCATTAAAGCCCGCATGTGGGTGGACTATATATACTACCCTCCTAGCATGTTAGGAGGGTGGATGGTCATTTGTAACTTCTTTTCTCTAATCTAATCTCACCAAGTTAATCATCTCTCTCTACGTTCTCTCACTACTTTCTCTCTCTAGGAATTCATCTCTTCTTCATCTATTTTCTTTCTTTATTCATTGCTTAATCATCACAAATATATGGGACAACAATCATGATCCTTTGTGAAAGAGGAATCAATTCCTCTAGCAGGGGAATCATGGATTCCACTGCTTTCAGCCATTCCACTGCCTTCAGCCATAGCAAGGGATGAGATTGGCTGTTCTTTTCCTGGAGCAGAATTATCTTCTTGATCATCAGCTTCACTAGGAAACAATGAGGGTACATTCATGTACCTCAGGGGTGACTTCTCTACACCAGTTGTTTCTTGAGTACCTGAAATGTTAGTGTTCTGCAAGACAACAGGTACATAATTCATGGACTTGGAAAGTACATCTATATCAAAGAACCAGTGAGGACCTGTTTGAACATCTTCAGGTTTGTCTTCAAGAAAGTTCACATGAAGATTTTCTGTGATTTTGCTTGTCTTCTTGTTGAAGACCCTATATCCCTTGCTGTTTAATGAATAACCCACAAAGTATCCATCATCACCCTTTTCACTAAACTTACCTAGATTGTCAATGGTGTTCAAGATGATAACATGACACCCAAAAGGTCTGAAAAAGTCAATTAAGGGAGGTCTTCCATTAAACAGCTGATAAGGGGTCTTATTGTGTGCCTTAACAACCAAGGCCCTGTTCTGTACATAACAAGCAGTGGATACAGCTTCAGCCCAAAAGATAACTGGAAGTTTGGAATCAGACAGCATAGTTCTTGCAGCTTCAATGAGTGTCCTATTCCTTCTTTCTGCCACTCCATTCTGTTGAGGTGTTCTAGCAATGCTGAATTGCCTCTTGATGCCTTTGTTTATGCAGAAAGAATCCAGTTTCTGATTTCTGAACTCATCACCATTGTCTGATCTCATGGTAACTACCTTCATGCTTTTTGACAATTCAACTTGATTGATGAACCCAATGAGTACATCAGCAGTGTCACTCTTTTCAAATAGAAAGAATGTCCATGTGAACCTTGAAAAATCATCAGTAATCACTAAGCAGTACCATTTCTTCATTATACTTGCCACAGAAGTAGGACCAAAAAGATCCATATGCAGTAGTTCTAATGGCTTGGTGGTGGACATACTTGTTTTTGACTTGCAAGATGCTCTGTGTTGCTTCCCTTTCAGACATGCTGCACAAGTATGTTCAGTGGCAAAAGACTTGGAAGGAAGACCATGAACCAGATTATGCTTTACTAGTTTGTTCATGTTCTTGAAATTAAGATGACCAAGTCTTCTATGCCATTTCTTACATTCATCTACTGAAGCTTTGGCAATGAAACATGTTTCATTGTCTTGGAGAGATATGTCCTTGAGATCAATTGTGTACATGTTCTTCTGTCTTGGTGTTTTGAGAACAATTGGAGTGTCTTTTGGTAAGACAAACTCCTTTCCTAATACCAAGCATTCAGTGTCAGTAAACAAGACAAAATTCTTGTTATCAGTCATCTGTGACACACTGAAGAGATTATACTTGAGTTCTTTCACCAAGTACACATTGTCAAAAGTCATCCCATTTGTGACAATAATTCCTTTTCCTGTTATAGTTCCATGCCCATCTCCAAAAGAAATACCATCATTGTCATGCTGGGGCACAAAGTTAGACAAGTAAGCTTTTTGTCCAGTCATACTTCTTGAGCATCCACTATCCCAATATGCTCTATCATCCATTGTCTTCTTTGTCACCTACAAAAGGAAAAACAAATTAGTTTTTCTTGGGGACCCAAGCCATTACAGACTTGGATCTACCTCGTGTATCAATGTAGGATAGCTTATCAAAAACTAGAGATACACCATTAGATTGAGTACCCCTTTTGGGTGCCCAAACCCAACGAGCTGAGGCTTTCACAGCTTTTCCCCATCTTCCCATGTTCCTAGAATGTACACCTTTTCTAGCAGGGGAATCCTTATGCTTAGCAGAGGGAACCCACCTTTTGTTTTGGCCTCTATTCATGTGTTGGTAAGGTCTAGAGCCAGATCTATATGCAGTATAAGGTGTTGGGGTGGTCACAGAAGTGTTGGGCTTTGGGTGAACATCATTCTCCTTCCTAAGGGCAGGAACAACATATTTATCAGTCACCCTATTTCTCAAGGCAGGGGCAACATACTTGGCAGGGGAAAAGGATTTTGCCCCTGCATTTAGAAGAATGGTTTTAGGTTGCATATCCTTTAAGGGATTTGCAGCCACCATCTCCATTGGTGCCTTACACTCTTGATAAGTGTGTTCAAAACTGCCACATGTGAAGCAGGGCTTGGTATTAATCACAAAGTCTTCTCCTAATTGATGAGACTTTTGGTCATTCCAATTTCTTTGATTACCTCTGACATTCCTGTACATACCAGCATATTTAATGGTAGGCTTAGGAGACTGTGACCTAGCCTTAGATTTGGGAGAGATACTCTTAGAACTAGGATTGCTGCCAGAAATTCCTTCTTTTGAAAATCGAACAGGGTTGTCAATTTGCTTTAAACCAACATGTTTCTTTTTAACATCCCTAATGACACTAGTTTTAACTAGAGACTCTTCTGTATCAAGATTATTAGGTATATAAGCACTCAAGTCAAACTCAATGTCATCCTGTTTTTCAAAACATGGGAGACCAGTCCAGGACAAGTCTTTTCTAGGAGAGGGAGCATGGATGTTAGCAGGGGGTGGTGGTATGGTAGCATTCATATTCTTAATTCCAAAACCTGTTTTGTCCTTAGGAGATTGACCAATTTCAACTGCCTTGGTTAAATCTTTGAAGCTTTTCCAAATTTTTCAACAGTTTCCTCATCTATCTTTTGGTTAGCTTTGAAAATTTCAAGTTCAGCAGTTAAAACTTTTATCGATTGGTTATTCTCCTTGGCATCTCTTTCTAGAATCACAATGTGATCCCTATAATCACTTTCTCTTTGCCTATACTCTCTTATGGTGGACTCTAGTTGTTCTAAAGCACGTTTGTAGTTATCAAGATCATTATCACAATTGATATAGTCAGCTTTTACCTTTCTGATTTGATCATTCAAAGATTCAGTATTTTTCCTACAAGCTTTAGTACAGTATGAGTCATCATATACCTCATTGTCAGAACTGGAACTTGACATAGCCATAAGTGCAAAATCTTCTTCCTTTTCCTCAGCAATCAAGGCTTGATTTCTTTCCACATTCTCTGTCATAGCACTCCAGTCCCATCCATTTGCTCCATCTATCCCCTGCATGGCTACCATGGCTTTAGCACCAGAATCATCATCTCTTGTCTCCTTTCTGTAGCTATTTCTAGACTTAGGTCCTCTGCATTCCCTGACAAAATGACCCTTCTTGCCACAATTGTAGCATTCAACTTTTGTTTTATCAAACCCAGCCACGTCAGAGGGATTAATTGTGATCTTCTTCCCATACTTCTTGTGGAACCTGTTGGCTCTCATGCTGAGCAAAGCCATATTCCACTTGATATCAAATTCTTCTAGCGCTTGCTTACTGATTTGATTTAGATCTTCATGTAACACTGTAGATCCTTGTGGCCCTTGAGATGCTATAAAAGCACATGCAGTATCAAGGCTGAATGTAGCTGGTCTTTCTTCATCATAGGAAGGTCCAGACCTGGTAGCAGGGGAGTAGGTAGCAGGGGCTACTTCTATTCCACTATTCTTGGAGATTCCACTGCTTTGTGATATGAATGCCATGTTAGCAGGGGAATCGATGATTCCACTTGAGTTGGTGGGGATTGTTCCTTTTGACTTCATTTCATTGACAATAGGTTCCAAAACCTTTAAGTTATTATATATGTCATCAATGTCTTTTTCATCCAAATCATCCTTATTCTGCCAAATTGCCTTATAGACAAACCATTCTTTCTGGAGACTATTAAGAAACCTGGTGTTCACCTGCTCTTTTGATACCTCAATATCAAAGAATTCCAAGTGGGCCACCATGTCTTGAAGCCTATTGTAAATAGCTCCAATTGATTCATCACCAATTGCTTTGAAAGAAGCAAAATCATTCAGCATTTGATTTTTCTTCTTCTTCTTTGTGGCTTCATTTCCTCCAAAAGTTTTGCCTATGGCTTCCCATAGATCCTTAGCTGTTTTGTATTTACTGAATCTGAGTTGATGTCTATCAGGTAGGGCCAACAGCAATGAGCTGTGAGCCCTGACATCATGCCTTCTAGCCAGTATTTCCTTATCACATAGAGCAACAGATTTCTTCTTGTCCTTACCTTTGGAACTTTCACCTTCTTCCTTGCCCTCTTCAACTGCCACCATTTTGTTGAATTGATCACCAAACTCTATGATCTCCCAGAGAACATAGTGTTCCATTTTCAGGTATTTTTGGATTCTGAATTCCCATAATTCAAAGTTTTCAGGATCCAACATGGGTAACTTGAGGTTATTGTGGTTGTTGTTGTTTGAGGATGAATCTGAAGACATGTTTGATATGAGGATTTTGTTCTTGATTTAGACAAAGTTTCTCAACAATCTCTGATACCACTTGTTGATCCCAAAGTCAGATCTTAAACCTTAATAGCTTGTTTAAGGGTTGTGACAGAGAGAAAGAATTCAATCTAACACTAGAGAAACTTTGCAAAGCAAAGTAACTAAACAAGATGCGGAATGTAATGTTTAGCACAAGAACAAATGTGATTCAAACGTTGAACTTTAATATATCAAAGATATACGAATACCCAAAGTGGTATTAGGGTTTACAAAACCTTAAAGTAATAATAATGAAAGACGAAATGAGAAAGACACACTTTGCATGCTAACATAGTGAGTCCTTTTATAGGCACAAGGACTCACGTATAAGATCACTACTAACAAACTATGGAAAGTATTAAGGAATAATAACTGAAACGCGTAAAAATCTATTCCATGTTTATCTTTGACGGCAGGGCCTTTGACTTCAGCAGGGGAACCAATCCCCATGCCTTTGTTATTTAGCAGGGGGAACTTACTCTAGTAGGGGTACGAATAATCAACTAGCAGTGGAAACAAATAAGCATAGATTTATTCCCAACAGGAAAGAACAACAGATCGCAGTCTATGCGATCGTAGCCAGATGATCGTACCAAGGTAAAACAACTGGATCGCACTTAATGCAATCGTAACAAGATCGGGACCAAGTAAAACCCTCCTAAGATGGAAAAGGCGTCCAAAAGGGAAATAAGCTCAAGCAAATAAGCAGTAACCAATAAGAACTTTCAAACTTCTAAAAGAGTAAATAAGCACAAATTCTAAAACTTTTGAAATCTAAAACATTCGAACTTCCATAAAACGGATTTAAGAGCAATAAATCTTTTAGGAAAACTTAAAAGTAAATAAGCTAAAAAATCGAATAAGCCAATAAGCATGAAGAGCTTATAGCTTATACGTTCAAGAGCTTATGTAGAACAAGAAAGATTAACCTTTTAATCATGAAACACCAAAATCAACACGAATTGAGAACTATTCGGATCAAACATGGACTTTCGGATTAAGAACAAAGTAAAATAAAGAAAGGTAGAAAGAGATTTAAGAACAAAAAGCTTAACTTGAATTAGATTAATGAAATCCAAATACAAGAATGATTCAAACCTTAAACTCGATAGAAAAAGATGAAACTTAGTGAGAGAAAGTTGGGAACTTTCTGTCTCTAAAAACTAGAAAGAAAAATGAAAAACTAAAACTAGCTAACCACCCTCCGAATGTGATTAGGAGGGTATTTATAGGGAAATGGGAAGTGCATGTGTGGTGCTTCCTTCTTTTTTTTCTTCTCGACTCGATTTAATTCTTTGTCTTTTCTCGACGTCGTCTCGGGATTTGAACTTGTCTTAATAATTTTTCTTCTTTAATTTAGACTTGAGTTCTTCGACTTCATTAAACTTCCGTCTTTAGACTTTTTCTTCGATAAATCTTCAGAATAGGTCTTGGACATCCGTTCTTTAAGCACTCTTGATCTCTTGACTTCGTCTTTTCTCGTTTTCTTCGATAAAAGCCCGTGTTTTCTTCCTTTTTCATCTTTTGGTCCTAAAACACAATAAAAACACAAACCACGCATAATTCCGACTTTTACGACATAAAATACACGTTTTGGTCTTGTTATTATTGGAAATAAGTGGTAAAAGGATAAGTGTTTTCACACTTATTATAAGACATTGTGTAGGTAGAAAGGAAGTGTTGGGTATAAAAAAATATTAAAAGATCTTTCATTGAGGAAAGTGAGAAAAGAAGTGTATGGGTGCAACTAATGAGCTATCCAAATTTGATGTAAGTAGTTGTAACATGGGTTTGATGACAGTTGAAAGGACTAACTAATGAATATGTGAAATACCGTCATAGGTCACTTTTGTAAGGAAATTAGAATTTTTAAGTTGTTTGGGTTAAGGACTAAAGGGATTGATGAACATGATTGGAAATGGATGGACGAAGTGAGAAACTGGTACAAGTATAGGAGTCGTGTTGAGAGCTTGGGTGACTGATTTAGAGGGAGGTGGGAAACTTGTTAGCAATGTCTGAGTTTTCATATAATGATAGTTATCATACTAGAAGTCGATGAATGCCATTTGAGGCACTATATGGAAGGATAGGATAAGTTTCCCCTATTGTGGACTAGAATTGGTGAAAGAGGCTGCTAATATAATAATGGTGTTTGTGGAAAGGACGAGAGAAACAAGAGATGATATGTTAAAAAGGAGGAAACCACTACAGTTTAGTGACAAAGTTATGTATGAAGTTTCACCCATAGTAACGGGGGCATGTTTAGGAAAAAGGGAAAAGTTGATGTCGAGTTTTGTAGGTCTATTTATGATCTTTTGAAAGATTGGACCAATAGTTTATGGGTATATAATTACCTAGGGAATTGAGTGGTGTACATGATATATTTCATGTATTGAGATTTGGGAAATGTGGTTTGAGAATGCATATTTGTATGTGCGGTTATTAGGGATTTGTGTTAAAAAGAGTCATTTGTGAGATTTATTGGCTGTGAGGTCAAGAGTTTAGGAATGAATTTAGATATTGTTGGTTTGTATATGTGGTAATTTGAGACTTGAACTAAAGTACACATGGAAATGAGAGGAGTTAATTAAAACAAGTATCCTCATGTGATTTGTTGTTTGTGTGTTTGATCCTAAGGAGTAAATCTCGGGACGAGATTTCTATTAGGAGGGAGTGATGTGAAAACTATGGTTTTGGGGTTCGTCACTTAGACTATAGTTTAGGGTGTTTTGTGCAAATATGTGCTTTTATGTGCTTATGTGCTTATTTTGTGTGTTTGGAGTGAGGTTTGGATATCGTTTATGGGTATATGGTACTCATAAGTAAATCGAGGAACGTTTATTTCATGTTCATGAGCTCACAAGGTAGTGACTATGAAATGAGATGGTGTTATTTCGTAGCTTTACGTATACGTATATGTATTATTAGAAAATCGTATTTTTACGATTCAGGGTTTGCATTTAGGTGTCTCGGATGAGGTATTTAGTCACGAAAATAATTTACGGGATGGTTTTAAGTCATTTAGGACTTAGTTATATTGTTTATTTCATATTCTAAGAGTTTTTATAAAAATGTATATTTTTACGTTTTTACGGTATACGCCTAAAAACTGACTAGTTTTACGGTTTTGAGGTTTCCGAGGCTTTAGGAGCTAAAATAAATTAAGGTAAATTAAGTTATTAATAATAATATATTAATGCGTAATAAAAAGAAAAAAAATATAAAAATACATATAATAGTCGGTTTTGGGATGCAAGAAAGAAAAAGAAAGGGGAAAAAAGGAAAAAGGGAAACCGGGCTTTTGTAATGGGCCAAGGACTTGTTAGGAAATTATATAAAAACTTTTTATTAACCAAAAACATTCATAAAATCCCTTTAGATCAAGATTAAGTCTAAATCCATGGAGTCTATTTAGCGTTTTCATATTTTTCTTGTCTTTCATTAATTCTAAGATAAAAATCTTCAATCTCTTTTTAATTAAATTCTTTTTAATTCTTTCTTAATCATTATATGATTGATCTAGGTTAGTGTTTATTAGAAAATATGTAATTTAATGTTATCAAAATGATATAGACATGATTAGAATAATTAGGGTTAATGATTAAACATGATGAGGGTAATTAATTTGGTTAATTATGTTAAATTCGTTTTTAAAAACTGGGCAGAATTTTTGGGTCATTGTTTTGATCATATCTAGAGTTTTACAAACTTTTAATTTTAGAATAATATGTCCCTGGAAAGGTAATTGAGTTGGCTTTCAAATGCAAGAAACGAGAACTAAATTGGAGGTCTAGAAGTGGGTCAAAAACAGGTTACATCAGTCGGGTGTCAAAACAGTTTTTGGATCAGTCTGTTTTCTTTTTATGGGTTTTAAATTGTTTGGGTACTTAGCGTTATATTGGAACCTTCAAACGAACATGAGACTTAGATTATATATTAAATAAAAGATCTGGATGAGGTCTAAACAAATGGGTTAGGGTAAGACCCTCTGATCATAACAAACTTTTCATATTTTCAAAATCAGTAAATTCTGGATAGGTAAAAGTATATATATATATATATATATATATATATATATATATATATATATGGAGGCCTTAACAGTGTCTTCAAGGTTTCGGCCAAAGGGGAGAGTTAGCTAACACATGTAAGGGCGTAGGGTTTCTTTTACAGAGGAATTTGATTTGGTTAAGGGGGTGTTCGACCCATAGATTAAGGTATGAAAAACAGGATTGTTTTGGGTTAAATGTTAACGGGGCGAGTTATGAACTAAACTAAGTTAAGGGCTTTATAGAGGGGTGTCATGAGATGCATATGGAAAATAAATGGGGTTAAGTTTTAGGACAAGGTTATATATCCGTCACAAATTGATGAGCCACTTTGGTATGTGGTTCATGTCTTGATTGTATACATTTGTGTGTTTAGATTTTGCTAGAGTGCGGGTACTTGGAGAAGCTTGTTCAGGTGAGTTTCATAGTCCCATGTTTTTATGAGCTATAAATGATTTGACTTCCAGATGGGATGGAAGAGACACTGTATGGTTTTGTAAATAATGTTGTGAATGTTTTTATGGTTTGTGATGGACTTGTGTGTATACTTATATGACTAACTGCTATGCGATTCTTGATTGTTATTATTGTTTGAGTGGGTACCAAAGGGATGTTGACAAGGCGGGTCCTTGGGATTAGTTCATAGGTGTATGGGCGCCTATGGGACCATGGTTATTGGTAAGGCTGGGAGGCTTGGAAATTGTGGTTATTGGTAAGGCTTGGTGCCTTGGAATTATGATTGGATGGTTAATCTTGAATGGTAGTTGTTAATGCATAATTGTAACACATTGTCCATATGTTATTTTATTTTTGGTGGTTATTTACAGCTTATTATAACTATTTAGGTTTGGAGTCTAAACTATGACTCTCACCAACTTTATGTTGACGTGTTTTAGTGTCTCTTTCAGGTGATAATGTGGTTAAGCGTGAGAATAGGAGTGGCTAGCTGGGAGTCTTAGGATTGCATTGGAGTAACCCCCTTTCCTCTTAGTCTTTACTTATGTTTGAATAAGTGATACTTTGTAGACACCTATATGTTTGTTATTTATTAATTTTATGTCTTTGGTAAGAGGTAGACCTGATACCTACTTACCTAGACACCTGCATTGTTTGTGATATCTTCATGACATCGTGTCATCATTTATGATATTTCCAATTCATTTAGTTATCTATATAGACATGCTATTGTTCTGATGATATCCATACGTCGCGCCCCATATTCTGTCATGGTGGGGTGTGACATATATGGCTTTAGGTATCTAATTAAACATAAGCAATTCAGAAACATATAAAACATATACTGGGGAAAACAGTTGGCTTCATACGGGAAATCCTAATAAGGAAGAATTTCCATACTAAAAGGACGGAGAGTCCGTACCTTGTGTCCAATGAACGAAGAATACGAACGGAAGAGAGTCCTACTTCGGTATCACTAATGCTACATAACTAAATACGTGTATAAGTATCTGATTACTGAGTACGTAACTGGTTTTATATCATGTCTTAGCTTGTTTTATATGTTCATGTCATGTGTTACTGATTAAAGCTTTATACTGTGTTTATCATGTATTCTGTCTATTCTGATTAAGTATTACTTTTATTTCATGTATTATTATACTTGTTGTGTAATAATAAGTAACTTTTTAAAAATAGCAGGTTTCCTAAAATAGAAAGTTTCCAAAAATAGAAAGTTTCCAAAAAATAGAAAGTTTCCAAAAATAGAAAGTTTCCAAAAATAGATTTAGTGCTTAAAATAAATAAGTTTCTAAAAATAGAAAGTTTCCATAAATAGATTAGTTGCCTTAATTAAATAAGTTTCTAAAAATAGAAAGTTTCCATAAATAGAAATAAGCTGGATTATTAAGCTAATTATATAAGCTTAAGTGTTTACGGATTAATATTCTAAGTCATGTAATTAAATAGTATAGTTTATTATTATTTCATGTGAATTAAATAAACTATAGGTTAAAGCATTTAATTAAATATAACATGATTTAATTAAATAAAGTTAAAAATACTTAGGTTAAAACATATATTATTATCTATTAATAATATAACCTAAGTCATGCAAATTAATTAATTATAAGTCATGATTTCAATAATTAATTAATTATATAGTCTAATTAGAATGATAATTACTTAGGTTAAAATTCATGTATTCATAATAATATTAATAACCTAAGTCATGTATAAATTAAATTAATCATGTGCATGTTTTAATTAATTTAATTTAATCTTGTAAAAATAATTAACCTTGTAAAATAATTACTTGCAAATATAACCCATGAACCGAACCCGTGTTTTAATCTAAACATGTGTGAACCGGACCGGTTTTAACGCGTGAACCGCCAACCAAACGCACCCCTAGCCTTGGCTAGCCGCCGACTAGCAAAATTTCCCACCGGCTAGCCGGTGGTTCCCCTTGCTTTCGCGGCATGGGGGTTCCCCCTTCTTTCCTTATTTAGCCACCAGCATAAGCCGGGGGTGGTTCTTGTCCTTAGTCGAGACCCACCCGAGCCAAAACACACCCCCGACATGGTCGGGGTTCCCTTGGTTCCTACGGTCGAGACACACAACCCACACCGAGACCTTGAGGTCTCGGTTGGTGCGAATAAAAAACAAGCCGAGACCCCTCCTTTGTCTCGGTTCATGCGTCGGCCAAAAACACACACCCCTTAACCATGATGTATTTACCCCCCATGATTTTATAACATGTAATTACTTTTTTTTATACCATTCATGATTTCAGGTGATCAATTAATCAAAACATAAAAACAAAAAGGGTTTTAGGGTTTACCGATCACGTGAATCAAAAGAGAACGAACACACTAACACCCTTGCAATAAATCAATCACCAAAATCGACCAACACACCCTCTTGGTGTGTGTTCTACCCGGCGGCCAAAGGAGACAAGAAGGAGAGAAAAGATTTTTAGGGTTTTTCTTGTTTTCTAATTTTTGTTATAATGAAACATATCTTTTCCCAAATCCTTGTTTTAGTAAAAATTGCATGGGCATGGCCCTTTTTCTTGTCTTGTCCGTGGGTAAGGGGGCCCACATGTGGTAACCTGAATGTTTTCCGTGTCTAATATTATGTGTGTTCTCGTGTTCGTGTTTTACATGATTTAATTAGTTATCGTTCGTGTCTTATTATGTTTATTCATGATCGAAATGAATATACATAAATACGTAATACTAAGTTCGTCATTATTTACGTTCATGATTTCATGTTCCTATGTTCATGATTATAATTATTATTGAAATAATTATCATGTCTTAATACGTATTAAATACTTACCGTGTTATCACACGTACGTAATACTTGTATATCTTGTTCGTGAAACGTAAACATGCTATAAAAGGAAAGTTCTAATCATGTACGTACGATCATAAGGGTACTATTCATGGCAAAATCATGCGGGTTTTACAATTCTAAACGCCCAAAAGGTGAAAGTGAGCTTATCACAACTTAATAAGCAAACAACTTATTCTTAATGGGCTTTTTGGCCCATTAAGCCATAAGCTAATGCCATAAGATGAAATTTGACACACATCCTTCTCTTGACCTTATAAAGCTGTTTGTAAAAAGAATTTTTGAATAAGCCCAAGAAATAAGCTTTAAATAAGCAAAAGCTCTCTACACAAAACGACAAAATAGTCGTTTTTGAGTTCTAGGCTGTTTCAAGAGCTGATTCTTTTTACAAAATGTTTTAAATCACTTAACTAAGCTTAATAATCAAAAAGATTTCCAAAAGCACACTGAATAAGCTGGAAAAAGCAAATAAACACTTATGAAAAAATCAACTAAGTTAGTTTTCTAGTCAAACCTAAAAGTCAAAGTCTCAAATGCTCTAGTATAGTCAAATGGGTCAATTAGGGAAGATTGATTACAAAAACAAAGTTGTTGCAAGTCTAAATAAGCTATTATAGCTTATTGATAAGTTGTTCACAAATTAACACTAGCAGTGGCTAGTTTCAGTGGGAAAGGGTTCCCACTGCTTGATTTTCTTGACCTTTTGTTGTTAGTGGACTTTTGTTGGAATTGATGAACAAACAAGGCACCCTTATAACCAGTGGGTTATAAGGAGTCACAATCAACAAAGAAATCACAATAACACCTAGCCAATTAGTACAGTTAAATCAAAATATGCCCAGATATCACACAGACATGAACATTAAGCAGATTTGATGAAATAAGCAGTTTAAGCTAGATTAAGCCAACCAATTTGAACCAAATGCATACACAAGCTATATTAAACTTAAATAAGCATAAATGAACTTGTTTCATACACTGAATCAAAGATTATACCTAGAATCAAGCCTATGAATATTAGTGATGAACAATGAAGAACACAAAATCCTTTTTACTCATATACTTGACCAAACTTTGAATTTTAAACCCTCAAATCAGTTAATCAGATTACACAAACTATGTTTCACCACTTTTCAACCCTAAACATGCATACACTCTAGGTGTTCCCAAAATTTTAGATCAAACAAGCAAAATTAAGCAAGTTATGTCATAGATTCAGATTTGATGTTTAAGAACACAAGTATGGAAAATATCAACACTCAACCAACTCAATAACAGATAAAAGCACTTAACAACCCTAAACCCTAACTCAAACTCAAATTATACCCTTAAAACAGTAGACCCAAACACCCCTTTCACTTTTCAAATCAAGATTTTACAAAGCCAAAGTGTATAACAGGTTCAACCAAACTCAAACAAGCATCAATACAACATTCTCATGCACTTAGAACAAGATTCAGGCCACAAGAACAACACATACAATAGCAGAATCACAAAATCACTTAGAACAAGTATTTTGACAGATTTTTGGTAAAAAAAAGGGCTCAAACCTCATGAATGTACATATACACTCATGAATTTATAGCTTATGTGCCTAGCTAAACAAGGAACAAGCTTCCAACAAGCTTCTAAGAACAACAAAATTAGAAAGAACAGATTATATGAAAAAAATGGAAAATGAAACAAGATCCTTTTAAGCTTGTACCCCACACCTTGATCTTTCCCAAACCACAAACCTCACAACACCTTGATAAGCTCTTTATCAGGGTGTTATGATCAGCTTATAACCCAAAAAGTTCAAGTGTTTGAACAAGACTTAGAAAAAATCAGGTTTTTAGAAAACTTTGAAAACTTGCATAAAACTTTAAACCAATCTTTGAAACTTAATAAACATAAACTCATAACATGTAACATCAACAAGAAAGTAAATTGGAACTTGGAATTCGTCACAAACTTTCACACTTTTTCATTAACTTGAAACAAGGATTTATAAAGTTTTGACCTAGGAATCCAAGAATAAGCTACAATGTTGTGAACTAAGGTCTTTATATAGGCTACAAGGAGTCCTAAAATGCTGAAAAATAAGTAAAACCCTAGTTTATGAACTTCCACTTTTGCCCTTGGAAGTTTGAAAATTCTGGAACATGTGAAGACGTTTGGCTGTTTGTGGAGCTGTAAAGTGGGTGGAAATTTGATCAAGGGATACCAATGAGCTTAGAATGCAAGCTACATTGTAAGATGTTGATTCCCTGGATGGTTTTTGTCTTCTTCTCCAAAAGTGAAGTAGGGGTGTATCATGTGAGCTTGGTGAGTGATGATATGGCAGATTAAGAAGTTGGGTTTTGTTTATGACATCCTTAATCATAAATCGGTAGGTGATAGAGGTCTAATTGTTGCTTAAACATAAACCCCTAATTTGTGTTCATGTGTGAATAGTTAAGTATTAATCTAGTTTTAGGTTTAAAAATATGTTTAGCGTGTGTTTTAGTGGGAAGTGAGGTGGCAGTTTGGAGTGTTTTGATTGGATGAGGGGATTTGGTGGGTGAGGTGTCACAACATGGTTGGTTAAGGTAAGTATGATGTCTGCCAAGTTTGGTCCCCCTTCTTTCTTTCTTCTTTCAATTCTTGTTTAAACCTTTATAATCTGAATCCCTTTGCTATAGAAGTTTTGTTTTTTAGACTTTTGCCCCAAAAACTTTACAAAGGTTTTACCAAGGACTTGTTTTGCCATTTGATGATATTTGAAGGGCCAAACTTGACATGTCTTCAATCTTCAAGGTCTTCACTTGTTATTTGTCTTCATGGAGGACTAAAAGTGACAAGTCTTCAAATTTGAGGGATCATTCTTGCCAATTTTTCAAAGTTGAGGGTCCTTTTTGTAATTTTGACAAACTTTAGGGACCAAACTTGTAATTATGAATATAAAAGGGTTTAAAGAATTATTCAATAATGAAGGACCCTTCTTGCACAACCTTCAATTCTTCAAGGACTTTTCTTAGAAAATCAACTCTAGGGGTCGGTTCATTGTGCGACTTCGTTTCCCGTGTTCGTTTTTGCTTGTTTCTTGTGATCTTTTTCCATTTTCTCAATATCCGTACCTAAAATACACATTGAACAAACACAAGCATATATTTGGCATATTTTATGATATTTTTACCATTTTAAGCCCGTTTTGGACGATGAGACTATGTATAAAAGAAGTCTCATCACTCCCCCATACTAAACCATTGTCGCGCCCTCACGCAATGCTAGAATAAAGTATCGTAGCACCTCCAAAATTCCTTTTTTATGCACTTTTATGAATCATAAACTTACTAAACTACTACTACTTTCTAATACTTGTGTTTTAGACATAATGTATGCTTTTCATCGCAAAATGGGACGTTTAGGTTCATAGAAAAAGAACACGTGAATGCTTCGTTAGAAATAATTTCATCGTCCTCAATTTTCACCCAATTCCATGCCAAGCGTGTAACGAGATCATTGTCATTATAAGTTAGTTATGAGACTACTTTTATACATAGTCTCATCGTCCAAAAAGGGCTTAAAATGCATTAAATATCATCAAAATACCCATATATATGCTTGTGTTTATTGCTTGTGTATTTTAGGTAAGGATACTGAGAAAATGACAAAAGATCACAAGAATCATGCAAAAACGAACATGGGAAACGAAGCCGCACAATGAACCAAGCCCTAATAAAGACTTTCACAAGAAAAACCTTGAAGACTTGAAGAATTATGAAGAAGGGTCCTCCAATATAGAAGAATTGACACTTTATACCCTTGTATCTTCATAATTACAAGATTGGTCCCTAAAGTTTGTCAAAATTACAAAAAAGACCCTTGACTTTCAGAATTTGCCAAGAATGGTCCCTCATCAAACAAGACTTGGCAATTTCAGTCCTCCAAAATGCCAATCATACAAGTTAAGACCATAATCCATCAACAAAATGCCAAAACAGCCCCTCAAGAATCACAAAATGGCAAGAAATACCCCTGAAAATACTTTAGAAAAGTATTTGTGGCCAAAGTGTGAAAACTGAAAGTTTATTACAAAGGGATTTCAGTTTTATGTGATTATTTACAAATTGAAAGGAAGAAAGGAGTTATGGGACCAAAAGGGGCAGACAGCCATACTTACCTAGACCAGTGACAACATGCCACGTGCCCCACTACCACAAATCACCCAATCACACTTCACCTTTCCTCCACCTCAGCCTTCCACTCACCCGGGTTAATTAATAAATTAACCTTGGCGCCTTAACAACAATTTAAACTTAATCCACCCTTAAACAAGATCAAAACTTGTGTTCTTCAGCTCAAGAACACAATTAGGCATTCCGTAATTATTATGAATTAGGGGCTAATTCTTTCCAGAATAATGATTAAGGGTCCTATTATCACAACCCAACCTTAAAACCTGCCACCTCATCATCCCTTTTGTCACATGCTACCTCCCCTGCCCCACCCTTCACGTCGAAACAAGAATGAGCAAGAAGATCAACGCCCCAAAGCCTTGCTTACCTTTCAAGCATAGAATGGATGTCCAAGATGACATATCCACCACTGGAATCACATGTTCCTTCACAAACATACAAAAATCAGTCACATGAAGCCAAGGTTTTCAAATTCTACAAGGGCAAATTGGGGACTTCACAGCTAGGGTTTAAGTTTTCCTTTGCATCTCTAGATACATTGTATGCCTATATAAAGGCACTAGGACTTTACATTTTTACCTGCTTTTGGTTTTTCCTTGTTAAACAACTTGTAAATCCTCTTTTCAGTTTAATGAAATTGTGTTAAGTGTGTTGAAGAAAGACCAAGTGCCACTTATTTTTATGCTTGTTTATGTTATTTGTTCACTGAATTTGAATCTCAAAACCTGTTTTTAAGGAGAGTGCAAAAGTTTGCATTTTTCCTTCAAGCTTGATATTTTGCTAAGTTCTTGTTTCAACCTTGGAATTCTTGGGTTATAGGGCTGATCATAGCATCCTAATTGTGATATTAAGGTGTGGTGAGGCTTATAACTTGGAGATAATCAAGTGTGGGGTAACAAGGTTGCATTAATAAAGGCTTTTTAAGTTTCTGATTTTGATATTGTGCTACTTACCTTGTTGAATCTTAGCAGGGTTGTTATTGGAAGCTTGTTATAACACCCCCACCAAATGCTATGCGCAGCGGAACTACAACATTTGGGTGCTACGTAGTTATCATCACACATAAGCTATATTAAACGACTCAAAGAGACGTAAAAGTTTAAACATAAATTTAAACATTATTAAAATCATACAAGTATACAGTTTTCCAAATCCCAAGATAATACTAAACAGAGTTTGCGTTAGGTCCCCACTGAATCTCAACCCAAAAGTACATTTTTGCTCACATGACTGAATAATAAAAGAGTTTTAAGTTAAATAAGGGTGGAAAAACAAGTAGACCGGCAAGCCACAACAACTTCCATCCTCGCATGCTCCGCTGCTATCAATCTTGGTTACCTGAAACACATGCTTAAAACTGTCAACACAAAGGTAGAGCGAATCTATAGGTTTATCAAATCATAAGTTGAACATAAGTATTAGAAACCAATCATGATCATTCAATAGCATTGTCGCGCAAACAATCTATTATTCAAGGATATGACAATTGTGTTTAAGCTCATGACACTAATCCGATAACTCAATCACCCGCGTAATAATTACCGGCGTGATTCAGATGAAACCAGTGCCCCTACTAAAGGCATTAGTTGCAATTATACCTTATCTCTTATCACAAATTATCCGTTCGTAGGGGGTATCAACGTACTAGCCCTCGTCTCGGATAGGGTAGTCAACCCCATAGTACTATCACTTTGTTTAAGCGGCTATTTCCCCCTTCGCAAGGGCAAGACAATAGTTAATAGTTCATGAAATTAGGGCCTTTTGCAACTAGGTACTCAACACAATTTCAAGGCAACATTCGGGTCCAACAATCATTAATGACTTATGTTCATTTTCATTTAAATAGCATGTATCCCCCTCGCGGGTAAAAACATTTGAAATAAGTAAAGAGCGAGGCTATAGACTCACCTTAAGTAGTAGTGGTAGTATTAGTAACTACGGAGTAAACGAAATCGATCACCGACGATGAGGATGCCCCGGGAAATCAAATACAACACCTAACGAATAAACACGTAATGAATCAACACATTTAAGTACCTTCAAGTACTGTATGTACATAATTAAGAACACTCAAGGTTCATATAAACTCACGCCAAAAATCCATACAAGTGATATTTACTAGACACGTCAAATTTTATACTTTATTAGAACTATTGCGCATTTTACAATTTTGCCGGTACATACCAAATGTACGGGCTGTTTTCTATGACTTAAGCACTTGTATAAAATTCAAGAAAATTCATAAAATGCCTCATGCTCTGTATAAAACCCATATTTAATCCCATGAAAAGTTTTCACTCTTATGACCCGTTACACATCACATTACTAAACATAAGTTTTTAGGACTGATTTTGCACTTCTAACATGTAAGACTTGTTTGACCCATTTAAAATACACCATTGACCAATACAACACCTAAGTCCAAAAATAGACTCACAAGTGCAGGTTTGAGACCAAAAATCAACTTTCAATCATTTACCTAACTCTATCTATGGTCCCCGGGATTTGACCAAAAATCGAACATAATTTCGGATTATGTCGACTTTCATCTCCCGGTACACGAAAATTCAAACTAGCGTAACTTTTGACTCGTTTGGAGTCAAAAGCTCTATCTTATACCAAAACGAAGCTAAAAAGAAGCTCTACCACAATATCCTATCATCTCAACCTGGACTTAGACTTAAACCCACGAAAATACCCTTAAAGTTTCTGATCTAAAAATACCTTTTTAAAATCATCACAAATCACCTTTCCAATCAATTCCATTGATTCCTAGACCTATTATATCACCATAACATCAATCTAAAACATCCTAATCATCCTTAATCACTTGTATGAACAATCACAACAAAAACCCATTTCATAAATCATACATGCAATAGATTATAACCATTTAAAAACATCAAAAACATCACTAAAAACATAACCCCACAACACATTTCATCAAACACCATGAACCCACCAAACACCCCCACATTTCGTGGGTTTTGGGGCTGTGGAACACCAAAGACATATACCCCATCTTGTTTTATGGATTTATTAACATTTCCCAATCACCAATTAAACAAATTAACGATTTAATTTCATCAAAACATGTTTTTGAAAAACCTTTAATTCTTGAAAAATTAATGTTAATGCATGTTGAAATTGAGTACACAAGAAAACTTACCAAGATTAATTAGGAGGTGGTCTAGGCTTGGATTGTTCAAAATCAAAAGAAAAAAAAATATTGGTGGTGGTTTTGGGGTGGAGGCCGACGGCCAAAGAAGAAAAAAGGGGAGAGAGGATGGAAAATTTTTAATGTGTTTGTTTGTGTGTTTTTAGTTTCTCCCATTTTGTAAAAATTTGAGGGGCTTGTTTTGTCAAATGGGCTTTCTTTTGGCCTTATTTTTAAACAACCTTTTTAAAGAGCGAGAATCGACTCACTAGTCGGTTTTGGAAAATTTACAGGAGTCGGGTTTCACAAAATTACTTTCCAAATGTTAACACGCACACAAAACGATTATACATATGGTTCCGACTCGACTTAAAACGTAATAAAATAAAATCTCGAAAAACTCAAATATCGATCGATCGATAATAAAAGGTAAACTTTGGGCATCCGTCGATATCGTAGTCGTCATCGGTTCTTCTTAAATCGTCAAATGTTAAAATTACGACCGTAAACGTTGGTTTCAACTTAAACCGTGAAATAATTCCACGATAAAAATTCTTAAAAATTTCAAAAATATACGTAAAATAGGATTAAATAATTGACGTTGGGCTCGGGATATCACATCCACAAGTGAGCAACAACTTATGAGAGATGCTCATACTGAACAGCTCTTGAGAAAATAACTTAGCATCATACGGCACTTTCACTGGTATTACACTTGTGCTTGTTCTTTCTAGCACATAAGCTCATAAATTCGTGGGTGTGGATGTACATCCATGAGGTTTGTCTTGAAACCTTGAAAATCTGATAAAAATTGGATTTTTTTGTGGATTTGTGCTATACTGTTGTTCTTGTTGATTTCTTGGCTTAAATCTGCTTAGTCTTGCATGATAAGGTTGTTTATATGCTAGATCGACCATTGGGTAAACTGAATCACACTTTTTCTTGTTTAAAATTTGATTTGAAAAGATAAAGGGGTGTTTGGGACTACCTGTTTAAGCTTGAATCTTGTTATTGTATTGTGGAAAATTTGTGTTTGTGTTCTATATCTGATATATGCCTTATTGAGAGTGTTTTGCTGCAAATTTTTGGGTTTGAAACCTTGAATCAAACAATCTGCTATAAAATCTTTGTTATTGCCTGTTTTGACCTAGGATTTTGGGAACACTTAGGGTGTATGCATGCTTAGGGATAAAAGTGGTTTAAACAAAGTCATTGTAACCTGTTTGAGAGATTTGAGGTGTTGAATCTGGCTTGTGTGTCAAATACATCAGCAAAGTAAAAAACTGCATGTGTTAGTGTTCATCGGTAACATTCATCAGCTTAGATCTTGCTTAATTCTTTGAATCATTGCATGAAACTTGTTTAGATTTGTTCATTTGAGTTTAATATAGCTTGTGTATGCATTTGGTGGAATTTGGCTGGCTGAATTGTGCTCTAAGTGCTTTTTGAACCTAAACTGCTTATTGTTTCATGTCTGTGCTAGATCTTGTACTTTATTGATTAAACTGTATCAATTGGGTGATTGTGTTTGTGATCTTTTGATTGTTATTGACTCCTTTTGATCCAAAGATCATTTGGGTGCCTTTTTGTAATATGAATCTCAAAAAAGTTCACTAAAGACAAAAAGTCAAACAAGTCAAGCAGTAGAAAAAGTTTCCACTGCTCAACACCCAAAACTAGCCCCTGCTAGTGTTAAATTGAACTCAGCTTATCAATAAGCTATTCTAGCTTATCCAGACCTGCAACAACTTATTTTTTGTGATAGATCTTCATTATTTGACCCATTTGATTAGACTGTAGCTTATTGGACTTTGACTTTGACTTTTTGCTAGAAAACCAACTTATTTGACTTTTACATAAGTGCTTATTTGCTTTTTCCAGCTTATTGAGTCTGCTTATTTGAAAACTCTTTGTTGATTTTGCTTAATTAAGTCATTTGAAAGCTTTAGAAACTTGAATCAGCTCTTGGGGTGGCCTAGAACTCAAAAACGACTATTTTATCGTTTTCTGTAGATTGCTTATTGCATTTTTAGGCTTGTTCTTTGGGATTATTTCAAATTTCTTTTTACAGAAGTCTTATTTAGGACAAAAGAAGCTTGTGTGTCTAATTTGAGCTTATGGCATTGGCTTATAGCTTAATGAGCCAAAAAGCCAATTAAGAATAAGCTGTTTGGTATAAGCTAGCTTATTTCACACTTTCAACTTTTGGGCCTTTGGAAAAAGTTGTTTAAAATCAAATTTTGAGTCAAGTAGTGCTTTTTGGGATTATTTTGGACACTTTTTCATTTTGGGCCTAATTTAGCCCATTAAGTGATCTGTTTTGGGTTTAGCCCACTTTTTAGGCCCATTAAGGGTATTTAGGTAATTTCACTTTCATTTCTGAATTATTTAGGTTAAATTAAGCTAGTTTGCAACTTTTTATAATTTTTTATGATTTTTGGATTTTTAATAATATTTTAATATTATTTTATTGTTAAAAATTAAAAGTCTGATTTTCTAAGTTTTTATATTTTTCCTAGATTGTAGACACTTAATTAGGAATTTTGCAACTTTCCAAATATTTTTAGAGTCTTTTAATTATTTTCTAGAATTAATTTAAATTTTAATTGATTTTAATAGTTTTTTAATTATTTAAAAATAGTTTTTAGTGGTTTTAAAATATTGAAAAATACTTTTTAGCTTAATTAGGGTAATTTTGAGGTTTACAAACTTTAAGATCTTGTTTTGGACTTTCTAATAGTTAATATTGGTTTTTAGGGCTTTAATTAGCATTAAAAAGTCATTATTTAATAAATTAAAAGGTTTTGGCAAGTTTGAATTTTTTGTAATCTCTTAGAATATTTTTGTGGATTTTTAGTGATTTTTAGGAATTTTTAGGGTAAAATTTTAATTTTAGTGCTTTTTACGGTTTTACGTGTACACCTTTTTCGTCTTAGTTTAATACGACATTGTAACCGTCATTCTCTTCTTATCTCATTTCTATCATTTTTTCTCACAAATTTAATCACAAAGATAATCAATTCATTACACACACACTAAGCCTCCTTGAGAACGATCCCCATTTTGGGTCATTTGTACACGGTTTTCCTAAATCGTCGTACTTAATACTTGCCACTTTTGGTACTTGATGAGATGGAATTTATACATGATCTCATCGGTCTTTTCGGGCTTTAAATGCATAAAAATGTCATAAAATACCATATATATGCTTGTGTTTGTTTACTTGTGTATTTTAGGTATGGATATCGTGAAAAAAGACAAAAGATCACAAGAAACAAGGAAAAACGGACACGAGAAACGAAGCCGAACAAAGAACCGGGCCCTAGTTCACGATTTATCCAACAAATACCCTTGAAGACTTGAAGTTATGCAAGATTGATCCTTAATGAATGAAGAAATGACACTTAAAACCCTTGTGAATTCATAATTACAAGTTTGGTCCCTTAAGTTTGTCAAAATTACACAAAAGGTCCTTCAACTTTGAAGAAATGGCAAGATTAGTCCCTCATCAAATCTAATTTGTCAATTATGGTCCCTCATAAAGCCAAAGATACATTGAAGACCTTTGAAGATCAAGAATGTCCAAAATCACTCCTTGAACTATTCAAAAATGGCAAAAACAACCCTTGAAACACTTTTGAAAAAGTTTTGTGCCAAAAGTGTAAAGACTAAAACTTGTATAACAAAGGAATACGTTTTATGGGGCTGAAATACTTTTTATACATGATTTGACAAAGAACAAGGACCCAAGTTGCCATTTCCAAACTTTAAACACCACAAACACGCGCCAAACACCTTTTCTCCCCCAAAATCGGATCAAAAAGCTTACTGTTTACCATTCTTCACCCCTAGAATTTACTCACTTAAAACAAAGGGTAAAATCCAATTACCTTGGCACATGTGTGATTCACACATGCAGAAACACATCCCAACCCTAAAACCCTCACTCCCACTCACCAAGAGGCGCCACCATTCAAACCCGTCCACCTATCACATCATTCCTTCACCTCCAAGCTTAGCCACGTGTCAAGATCAACAGCCCACACTCTTAGCTTAACCCCAAAGCTAAAAGGAACGCCTTGGATCATTTTGGACAGCTCATTTCAAGAATTCATCTCGAAGACCTCAAGGACATTATAGTAAATTCACTTCTAGGGTTTGTGAACAGTGATTAGCTAGCATTTGCCTATAAAAAGACTCCTCAACATGTGAGAGAGCTTTTGTTCTAGTTTTAGGCAATCAATCTTTGTAATCCCTTTTTAAATTAATAAAATTTGATTTTCAGAAATTTGTGAAATCTTGTTCTTGTTTATTAAAAGTTGGTGTTAGAATAGCTTAATTCTGAGTTCCACTTTCATGTTTAAAGGTTTTTTAGGCAAGGTTTTAATTGATAAGGCTTGTGTTTCAAAAATCAGAAAAGTGCTTGATATTGTTCATCACTTGGTTTGTTCTTCTTAGCAGGTACATTGGAAGCTGGTACTTGTTTTGCTAGTACCTCAGCTCAAACAATCCAGGGCCTGGATGTAGGTCTTGGAGGTTTGCATCTTCTCCTTTTTCAATTTTCTCTTTATTTTCTAAAATATTTGTGATGTTGCATGATTGTTCTTAAATCTGTGTTTTTATGGTTGGATATTGTTTATCTGTTCTTGTTTGATGTATTTGAGTGGTTATTAACTTGATTTGTGGTTTAAAACTGGATTATCCTTTGGAAATTTGTCAAAACAGGTTTTTAAGGGGTGTTTGGGTTAACTGCATAAGCAGGTTTTAAGGCTTGTTGATTGGGTATATTGTGCTTGTAGTTGTTGGTATTTGTTTATCTGATATACTTGGTCATTTGTATGCAGGTTTTGTGGTTTGAAACACCTAAATTCTTAATAGGGCTATAAAATCTTGTTTACTTGATATTTTTTGCTGTGGTTTAAGGGACACCTAGATCTAATCATAGACTAGGGTTAACAAGTGATTAAACTAGGCTAATAACACCAGGGAAAGATATTTGAGTGCTTGAAATTGGATTTAGTGTCAATTAGATCAGCAAAGTTTCTGCATATTCTACTTGTTCATATAAGTAACTATAATCTGCTTAGATCTTGTTCCTTATCTTGTTTCAGTGGTTGATTTAAGTTTGTTTGTGCTTATTCATAGTTTATATAGCTTGTGTATGCATCCTGTTGAATTTGGCTGGCTTATTCATGCTATTACTGCTTATTTGTGCATAACTGCTTATTTTCCATATCTATGCTATATCTGGTGACTGTTTGATTAACCTGGGCTTATTGTGTGAACCAAATTGTGTTTTTCTTGTTGATATTGACTCCTTGTGATTCGCTGATCACAAGGGTGCCCTTGTTTCCAATTGAATCCAACTAAATCTCTCTAAAAAGCTTGGTCAAATAGTCAAAGCAGTGGGAACTCCTTTCCCCTGCTACTACCCACTGCTAGTGTATTTTGGGTTTTAGCTTATCAATAAGCTATAAAAGCTTATTTTAACCAGCAACAACTTGGATTTTGTAATAGGTTCTCATCATTTGACCCATTTGTTCATACTGGAGCATTTGGTGTGTTGACTTTTAGGTTTGACTAGAAAACCAACTTAATTGACTTTTTCATAAGTGCTTATTGGTTCATTCTAGCTTATTGTGTTGCTTATTGGAATTTTATTGATTGATTTGGCTTATTGAGTTCATTTGTGACATTTTGCAAGTTGAATCAAGTTCTGAGGTGCCCTAAATCTCAAACCCGACTATTTTGTCTTTTAGTGGATTTGTACTTTGCTTATTTCTGGCTTATTGAGTGTGCTTTTTCAAAATTTCTTTTTACAGATCTCTTAAGCATCCCAAAAGAAGGTTGTGTGTCAAATTAGAGCTTATGGCATTAGCTTATTGCATAATGGGCTAAAAAGCCCAATAAGGATAAGCTGTTTGCTTAATAAGATGTGATAAGCTCACTTTCAGCTTTTGGACCTTTAGAGTTTTGTGTTTAGAATCAAATTTTGAGTCAGATTGGGCTTTTCCAAGTGAATTGGGCCAGGTTTGACTTTTTGGGCTAAAAAGCCCATTAGTGTTGACTGTTTTTGGTTTTGGCCCATTTGAGGGCCCAATAGGGGTATTCTGGTCATTTCACTTTCATTTTCTGTTTTATTAGGTCAAAATAAACTAGTTTGCAAGTTTTTAGAATTTTTTATAATTTTTGGATTTTTAATATTATTCTAATACTATTTTATAATTATTTTTCAAATTTCACATTTTTCAACTTTTTACATTTTTCATAGCTTAAATACATTAAAATAGGAATTTTGCAACTTTTATATTAATTTTATCACTTTTAGATTAATTTTTATAATTATTTTAAGTTTTAATAGTTTTTAAATAATTTTAAATAGTTTTTATTTGTTTAAAATTTTCTAAAAATAGTTTTTAATCTTTTTAGGTCATTTTAGAGGTTTACCAATTGAAAAATCTTTATTTGGGCTTTTTGATAATTAATTTGATTTTTAGGGCTTTAATTAGCATTTAAAAATTGAATATTTAATTATTTAAAAGGTTTGAAAAAGTTTTGATCATTGGTAAACTCTTAGTTTATTTATTTTGATTTTTGGTGAATTTTTGGTAATTTTTAGAATTAATTTTTATTTTGGCTTATTTTACGGTTTTACGTTAAGTCTTTGTAGTAATTAATTTCACGTCTTCGTCATCCTCTTTTCTCATCCCCTTCTGACCAATATTAATCTCAAACATTGCTACATTTTAGTCACACACATATACCTCCTTGGGAAACGAACTTCATTGGGTCATTAGTGCTTGATTTTCCTAAATCATCACTTAATACTTACTGCTTTTACGCTCTTTTTCCTAAAAGACGTAATTTACCACAATCATTTTGGCGTCGCTGCCGGGGAGGTGTGTCGTGATTAATTTGTCTTGTTCTTTTTAATATTAACCATAAATAGTATTTGTATTAGTAGAAATCTACTAATACGTATTATCGGTTTTATTGGTTTTTCTTGTGAAATTATTATTACTATATTGTATTAAGTATCACAATAAATACAAAGTATCTCCAAAAGTGTGAAAACACAACCTTAATTGGGATTTGATCTCCTAATTATTGTATTCGAATCTCAAACAAAAAGAAAAGGCAAAAATAGATAAATACTTTCGTGAAGCTCGATTTTGAAAAATACGAACTATAAGGTGTGTATAAGGCGGGTATTATAAAATATACCCTAAGGAAAAAGGCTCTTAAGTGCTTCGCGCCGCCTCGTTTCCCCGCTTGCTTGTGAGTATTTTGTGATTGAAGGCTAATCGAGGGTTTTGCCGCCCAAAGTATTATTACGTATAATATACTTGCTTGGTTTCTTTGTGATTAAACCCTCTTGAACAATTTGGTTTTCACCAAAGTTCTAAAGTCATTCGAAGGCGTTCACTCCACGTGATCGTTTTCATTCTTTTGAGGCTTCTTTAATCAAGAGTTTGATTCAAGGAGAGATTTGGTAGATTGTTGTCTACGAAGATACACCAAAATCTAAAAAAATTAAAAACAATCAAAAACACAAAAAAATTGAAAATTCACAAAACATCCAAAAATAATCTTCTTTGCTCACCTCCCATTCTTCTGAAGTTTATGATCACTCGTAATCAAGCAAAACGAGCTCGTAAACGTCTTCAAAAGCAAGCCAATCAAGAGACGTTGATTGAAGAACAACCTCCAATTGTTGAACCTATTGTAGAACAAGAAGTCGTCATGGCTAATCGTACTATGATGGAGTTGCTACAAGCACCCACCGAGGGTTTTGGAGAGGCCATTGTGATTCCCGCTATCCTTGCGGAGAATTTCGAGATTAAGACGGGTTTAATGTCGATGTTGCAAGCTAATAAGTTTAGAGGTCATGAGAAAGACAACCCGTATTACCACATAAGGAATTTTAATCGTCTCACCGCTACTAGCAAGTTTAAGGATGTTCCAAATGACGCCATTAAGATGATGTTGTTTCCATACTCGTTAGATGGACCCGCTAAAATTTGGCTTGAGAAAGAACCGCCAAATTCGATTTTGACATGGGGTGATCTCGTTTCTAAGTTTGTGAACAAATTTTTGCCACCATCTAAAACAACACATTTGAAAAATGAGATTTCAAGATTTGTTCAAAGAAATAATGAAAGTTTTTCAATGGCATGGGAACGCTTTAAAGAAATGTTACATGAATGTCCACACCATGATTTTTCGGAATTGCATCAAATTGATACTTTTTATAATGGGCTTAATGATCATGAACGAGATTATTTGAATGCCGCCGCGGGTGGTAATTTTTTTTGTAAAACGACCGATGAGGCTTTAAAGATTATCGAGAATAGATCTAAGGTTTATAGCCCTCGTAACACACCGAGTGTTGCCAATTTGGATTCGTCGTCGTCTCGTAGCATTAATGCCTTACATGATGAAGCTAATGAGGAAAATCGGTTTTTTGATAGATTTTCTAATCTTATGTCTCATTGGAAAGCTCAAGAAGCTTCAAATTCCGCTTCGGTTAAAGCGGTTGATAAGGGTTGTTTGTCTTGTGGTGGAGCTCATGATCTTTCCGAGTGCATTACCGCGGATGGTAACACTTCGAGTGCTTATGTAGCAACGGGAACTTATAACCAAAACGGTCAAGGTTCCCGCCCAAATCAAGCTCCACCAAATCAAAATGCTAATAACTATCGAAACAACAACCAAGGTGGTAATTACCAAGGCAATTTACGTAACTACAACAAGGGGAATTATCAAAGTGGGAATGGACAAGTCACTAATCAAAACCAAAACCGTGATTTTCAAAACACTACACAAGGTTTTCAAAATGCTCACACTAAAAACCTTCAAGGAGAATTTTTGGATTATGCTAAAGCAAATGATGCTAAGTTTGATAACATGCAACGTGAGATGATTAGCTTAAGATCCGAGTTGAAAAACGAGCTTAAAAACGAACTTGCTAATGAACTTAAAACTCATGCAAATAAAATGGAAGGAAATGTCCAACGTCTTCAACAAAATCAACAAAAGATGGAACAAGGACAACATGAGATTAAGCAAGAAATGTTAAAAGCGGATGCTAGGCAATCAAAATTTGAGGACCGAATGGCAAAAATGTTTGAAGCAATCATGTGTAAACCCTCTTCCTCGGGTGGTCTTCCTAGTGATACCATTGCAAACCCGAAGGGAGAAATGAAGGTTATTACTACACGAAGTGGTAAAACTTTCAAGGAACCAATCTCTCGTCCAAGTACTTCTACGGAGAAGGAAATCGAGAAAGAACCCGAGGTGATGGTCGAAAAGGAGCACATTACAATCCCACGAAGTACCGCTCAAACCACACCTACTGTTGAACCAATACCAATTTTGGAACCCGAGATTCCAAGGCCGTTGCCTAATGTCCAACCCACACCACCCTTACCTTACCCTTCGAGACGAAACAAAGAGAAATTGCAAGAACGTAACAAACAACAAATCGAGCTTTTTATAAAAATGTTTCAACAAGTGCATTTTGATGTGAGTTTAGCCTATGCGTTGTTGTATATGCCTCGTTTCGCTTCCACTTTTAAAAGTATGATGAGCGATAAGGAAAAGCTTTCAAAGCTTTCTAATTGTTCTTCGGTTTATCTTAACCGCATACCAGAAAAAGTCGGTGACCCCGGAAAGTTTCTCATTCCTTGTGACATACAAGATATGAAAGAATGCCTCGCCTTGGCCGATCTTGGTGCGAGCATTAATTTGATGCCATTTTCTATTTGGAAATCGCTTTCGCTTCCGGCTATTATTCCTTCGAACATGTCTATCGAGATGGCCGATCATTCTACGATTTTAGCATGTGGAGTAGCCGAAGATGTTTTCGTGAAAGTGGGGAAGTTCTACTATCCCGTTGATTTTATAGTAGTTGACATCCCCGCGGATCTTCAAGTTCCTCTAATTTTAGGTCGTTCATTTTTAGACACCTCGAGATCGCTTATCGACGTTCATGCAAGGACTATCACTTTGAGATTCAACGAAGAGGAACTTGTTATAAACGATACTCAAAACTCGAAACCTTCTCATGTTTATGCAATCGCTACCATCAATCACATTGACATAGTTGATGTGGTTTGCGATGAGTTTTCACAAGAAGTGTTAGGTTTTTCCGATAGCTCGTCAAGTGGCAATCCCACTATTTTGGATCCGATTCTTGCCAATTCTACACCAAATCTCACTCCATTCCAAGGAGGCGATCTCACTTCAAATGAAATCGACAATGAATATGAGGTGTTGATTAGTGATGATACTTCTATTCCACCATTTCTTCCAACGATGGAAGTTCTGAGTGTTGAACCAAAATCTTCAATCGAGGAACCACCTATCCTTGAATTGAAAGATCTTCCTTCTCACCTTGAATACGCATTCTTGGAAGGTGATGACAAGTTACCAGTTATTATTGCAAGAGGTCTTGCTAATGATGAAAAAACCGAGCTCTTGAAAGTTCTTAAAGCTCATAAAGGGGCAATTGCGTGGAAAATTTCCGACATTAAGGGTATTGACCCAAAATTTTGTACTCACAAGATTTTAATGGAGGAGGACTACAAACCCGCAATTCAAAGTCAAATAAGGGTGAATCCCAAAATTCACGATGTCATTAAAAAGGAAGTGTTAAAACTCCTTGACGCGGGAATGATTTATCCTATCTCTGATAGCCCATGGGTGAGCCCAATCCATTGTGTCCCTAAAAAGGGAGGAATGACCGTTATGCCTAATGAAAACAACGAGTTAATTCCCACTCGTGTTGTGACCGGTTGGAGGGTGTGTATTGACTACCGAAAGTTAAATGACGCCACTCGTAAAGACCACTTTCCTTTACCCTTCATGGATCAAATGTTGGAGCGACTCGCGGGAAATGGATTCTATTGCTTTTTAGATTGTTTTTCCGGTTACTTTCAAATCCCTATCGACCCTCGTGATCAAGAGAAGACTACGTTTACGTGTCCTTATGGAACGTTTGCTTATCGTAGGATGCCTTTCGGACTTTGTAATGCACCGGGTACGTTTCAACGGTGTATGATGGCAATTTTTCACGATATGATCGAGAAGTCGATGGAAGTGTTTATGGATGACTTTTCGATGTTTGGCAATTCCTTCACGTCGTGTTTATCTAATCTCGAGCAAATGTTAAAACGTTGTGAAGAAACCAATCTTTTGCTTAATTGGAAAAAATGTCATTTTATGTGTAAACAAGGAATCGTCTTAGGACATAAGGTGTCAAAAGCGGGGATTGAGGTCGATAAAGCTAAGGTAGACGTCATCGCCAAGTTACCTTATCCCAAAACCGTTAAGGGAGTTAGGAGTTTCCTAGGCCATGCGGGCTTTTATCGTCGTTTTATCAAGGAATTTTCAAAAATCTCTCTACCTATGACACACCTTCTCGAGAAGGATGCTCCTTTTAATTTCAATGAGGATTGTGTTAGATCTTTCGAAACTCTTAAAAGGAAACTTACCGAAGCTCCCATTCTTGTTGCTCCAAATTGGGAATTACCCTTTGAAATCATGTGCGATGCAAGTGATTATGCTATAGGGGCCGTCTTAGGGCAACGTTATGACAAGCATTTCTGTCCTATCCACTATGCTAGTAAGACAATGACCGAGGCTCAATTAAAGTACACCACAATGGAAAAGGAATTCCTTGCCGTGGTCTATGCTTTTGAGAAATTCCGACCTTATCTCGTCTTAACTAAAAGCATCGTGTATACCGACCATTCGGCTATCAAGTATCTCTTAGCTAAGCAAGACGCTAAGCCGAGATTGCTTCGTTGGATGCTCCTCCTCCAAGAATATGATATCACCGTGCTTGACAAAAAAGGAGCCGAGAATCTAGCGGCCGATAATCTCTCTCGTCTAGAAGATCCTCACAAAGATGTTTCGAGAACAAGGAAATCACCGAAACATTTCCTCTCGGGACTCTCGGTGTAGTGAATTCTAAAGACACCACCCCATGGTTTGCCGACATTGCAAATTACCATGCGGGCAACTTCATAATCAAGGGTATGACGACACAAAAAAAGCGAAAATTCTTTCGTGACGTCAAGTTCTATTTTGGGACAACCTTTATCTCTTTCGGGTTTATGCGGATCAACTCGTTCGACGTTGTGTTTTTGGTGCCGAAGCTTCTAATATCCTTAGAGCTTGTCACGAGGGACCCACGGGTGGTCACCACGGTGCTAATCTCACGGCTAAGAAAGTGTTCGATGCCGGCTTCTTTTGGCCTTCTATCTATCATGATGAACACGCACTTGTGAAGTCGTGTGATTCGTGCCAACGTCAAGGAAAATCGTCTCAACGTGATGAAATGCCGCAAAACATAATTCAAGTGTGTGAGATTTTCGACATATGGGGTATAGACTTTATGGGGTCGTTCCCATCGTCTCATGGTAACAAGTATATCCTCGTCGCGGTGGACTACCTTTCTAAGTGGGTGGAAGCGAAGGCTTTACCTACTAATGATGCTCGTGTGGTAGTGAAGTTTTTGAAGCAACTATTCTCTCGGTTCGGAACCCCTCGTGCTATTATAAGCGATCGTGGAACCCATTTTTGTAATGACCAATTCGAGAAGGTCTTAAAGAAATATAGAGTCACTCATCGTCTTTCTACGGATTATCACCCGCAAACGAGTGGGCAAGTCGAGGTTTCGAACCGAGCTTTGAAGAGGATTTTAGAGAGGTCAATTGGAGAAAACCGTGCTTCATGGTCCGACAAACTCGATGACGCTTTATGGGCCTTTAGGACCGCTTATAAGACACCTATCGGTTGCACTCCTTATAAGTTAGTCTATGGGAAGAATTGTCATTTGCCCATTTAATTGGAGAACAAGGCATATTGGGCCCTTAAGCATGCAAACTTTGACTTGAAGACCGCAGGAGATCACCAGAAAATACAATTGAATGAATTAGATGAATTAAGAGACAATGCTTATGAAAATTCATTAATTTTCAAAGAAAAGACTAAAAAGTTTCATGATGCAAAGATTAAAAACCGGGTTTTTAAAGTTGGTGATCAAGTGTTACTTTTTAACTCTCGACTTAAGATATTTTTCGGGAAATTGAAATCTCGTTGGTCGGGTCCTTTCACCGTTACACAAGTGTTTCCTTATGGGACCATCGAGCTAGCTCAAGATGATGGTCCTAATTTCAAGGTGAATGGACATAGGCTTAAGCACTACTTTGGTGGGTAAATTCCTTCAATGGTTGACCTCGACCAAGTCACCTTCCCCAATGATAATTAGCATTGAGGGGATCGAGTCGAGCTCATGACTCGGTAATAAAAAACGAGGTGCCTCGTGGGGGAGATCCCATGCTTATCCTTTTATGCTTACTAATCACTAATTAGGGGACTTGTACCCTTCAAACTCGTTGTCTCGTGGTTTTTTGTGATTGTGTTATCTAGATCATCATCATCATCTAAGATTGAAGACTCTCGTGTTCGTTTACGTGAGCCTCCATCGTTTGCTTGAAGAAGTTTTTCACGAATCCATTGACATATCCTTTATTGTTCTAACAATTATCTTTTAGCATAATTGATAAACGGCTTTAGATATATTGTTAATCACCCTTTCCATGCTAGATCCTAAGCATTCGATTCTTCGTCTCTGGTATGGGGGTGCTCCACCTTTAGACTCGAAACATTGAGGACAATGTTTACTTTGTATGGGGGGTGAATAGATACTTGCTTTGCTACGCCCTCATGCTTTCCAACTTTCAATGTTTTGTTGCTAATAAGGCTAAAATGGCCAAATTTTAAAATTTTTCTTAGTTTTCATAAGTGTTTTTATGACACGAATGTATATTTTCCGATGGGTAGAATAAGAGCTAATTTTTGACTTGATGGGCATTTGGAGCCATTTACATTCCTTAACCCGCTCAATTCAAGTTTTGCTATACTTTTATATAGGGAGCTTTAAAACGCGAAAGTCTTAACTCATACGGGTTAAGAACAAGAACTTTTCGCAAGTTCCTATAATTGATCCTAGAAAGTCACTTATCAAGGGAACTATAAAATGGATTCTCTAAACTTGAAAAAGTCCAAGAAGGTGAAAGATCCTATAGGTGGCTTGAAAACCCAAAACATTGATTTGATATAGTCTTAATGAAAGCTAATCCAAATTTGGCTTAATTTTGACTTGCATGGCTAAGTATTCACGAGTCTCTTTAATTAGAGGTCTTTATATAGTGAAGAACGAGAGATGATAGAGTTAGACAAGTGATCATGCTAAACGTAGAACATGAAAATGTTCTTTCAAAAACTCATATGTTTTTAATTGTGGATTTTTATTCCTATAAGATCAATGTATTAGGAACAAAAATAATTGCAATAAGTAAGGTCGTACGATTTGAAAGGTTACTTAGCCTCTAGCGCAAGATCGTTTAAAAGTTGCTCGGGGTTGAATAGAGTTCATAACCAAGGCATAACTTATTGAAGCGGTACGCGAAGATTGGTGATTATCCAAAAAGGCCCTAACAAGGCATGAGGAGCTCTATTTTTTCTAAAGATCCAAGATGATGTGAAGTATCATTAATCCAAAATCAATATGAAGGATCGAGACACACGATGAAAAGCAATTACTCCCCTAAAGATCATGGAGAAAGTCTATCCGAAAAGACCCTTACAAGGTATGAGGATAAATATATCCAAGTCCGAAAAGGAGGCGGATCGTTGTATATCAAAATCCAAAATAAAGATTGAATAAAAATGATGAAGTCGTGGTCCAAATATGAAGAATCTCTCAAAAACGTCAAGTGAAGAAATTCCATATATATGAAGAGAAGAACATAATTTCAAGAACGTCTTCCCAAGATTTGAAGTATGAAGAACATGCCAAATATCGGTCCGAGAAAGGTCTCAAATCGTGAAACGAGTTATGCCAAGATATGAACTTAAGGAGATACACGAGAAGCCGTTTTAAAACATTTTGTCCTTCGGCTAACTATCGATTAAATCATGCTACTTTGCTTTCGGACTAATAACTACTCAAATAAGTCAATATGAATCACTTGTGATCCATGACAAATAGTTAAAAAATGCTAGTAACCCATTTCCTTTTATAATAACTAGGATTGCGGGGAGAAAAAGTATTACACAATTTGGACGTATGAGTAGTGTTAGCATTGTGACTTGTACCAACAATGATCTCGTTTTTGCACTTAGCATGGAATGCATGACAATCAAGGATGACGAAATTTACTCTAAGGGACATTTACTTGTTTCTATTCTTTGACCCTAAAAGTCACATTCGTGATGAAAATCATACATTATGTCTTTACACATCTTCGTGGTATTGTTGCAAGTCTTTTACTCTTCAATAAAGTTTAATAAAATTGAACTTTGGTGATGCTTAGATACTTTATTCTAGCATTGTGTGAGGGCACGGCAATGGCTTAGTATAGGGGAGTGATGAGATGGCATTTATACGCGATCTCATCGGTCTTTTCGGGCTTTAAATGCATAAAAATGTCATAAAATACCATATATATGCTTGTGTTTGTTTACTTGTGTATTTTAGGTATGTATATCGTGAAAAAGACAAAAGATCACAAGAAAGAAGGAAAAACGGACACGAGAAACGAAGCCGAACAAAGAACCGGGCCCTATTTCATGATTTATCCAACAAATACCCTTGAAGACTTGAAGTTATGCAATATTGATCCTCAATGAATGAAGAAATGACACTTAAAACCCTTGTGAATTCATAATTACAAGTTTGGTCCCTTAAGTTTGTCAAAATTACACAAAAGGTCCTTCAACTTTGAAGAAATGGCAAGATTAGTCCCTCATCAAATCTAATTTGTCAATTATGGTCCCTCATAAAGCCAAAGATACTTTGAAGATCAAGAATGTCCAAAATCAGTCCTTGAACTATTCAAAAATGGCAAAAACAACCCTTGAAACACTTTTGGAAAAGTTTTGTGCCAAAAGTGTAAAGACTGAAACTTGTATAACAAAGGAATAGGTTTTATGGGGCTGAAATACTTTTTATACATGATTTGCCAAAGAACAAGGACCCAAGTTGCCATTTCCAAACTTTCAACACCACAAACAGGCGCCAAACACCTTTTCTCCCCCAAAATCGGATCAAAAAGCTTACTGTTTACCATTCTTCACCCCCAGAATTTACTCACTTAAAACAAAGAGTAAAATCCAATTACCTTGGCACATGTGTGATTCACACATGCAGAAACACATCCCAACCTTAAAACCCTCACTCCCACTCACCAAGAGGCCCCACCATTCAAACCCGTCCACCTATCACATCATTCCTTCACCTCCAAGCTTAGCCACGTGTCAAGATCAACAACCCAAACTCTAAGCTTAACCCCAAAGCTAAAATGAACGCCTTGGATCATTTTGGACAGCTCATTTCAAGAATTCGTCTAGAAGACCTCAAGGACATTATAGGAAATTCACTTCTAGGGTTTGTGAAAAGTGATTAGCTAGCATTTGCCTATAAAAAGACTCCTCAACATGTGAGAGAGCTTTTGTTCCAATTTTAGGCTATCAATCTTTGTAATCCCTTTTTAAGTTAATAAAATTTGATTTTCAGAAATTTGTGAAATCTTGTTCTTGTTTATTAAAAGTTGGTGTTAGAATAGCCTAATTCTGAGTTCCACTTTCATGTTTAAAGGTTTTTGAGGCAATGTTTTAATTGATAAGGCTTGTGTTTCAAAAATCAGAAAAGTGCTTGATATTGTTCATCACTTGGTTTGTTCTTCTTAGCAGGTACATTGGAAGCTGGTACTTGTGTTGGAAAAACGTTTTTACGTGTTTATGAAGGATCGGTCGCTCCAACGATATATTAATGTAATGGGCTCGTGATCGTTATTATCATATAGTCCATATAGCCCACATGTAGGGTGCGCTATATGTATACCCCTCCTAGCATGTTAGGAGGGGTTGCTGGTTACAATAATTCGATAATACATTTCACTTTCTCTCTCTACTTCTCTCCCTTCTCTCCTTTCTCTCTCTACACCCTCATCTCCCTTCTCATCTCTTTTATATTTATCAATCAAACTACCCATCTAATCAATCCAATCCTCCATGTAGAATAAGCCAAGATTTACGTAGACCTTCAATTGGTATCAAGAGCCAAGGTTAGATTGGTTTATACTTGCTTTTATTTTAATTGATTTTGGCGGGCTTTGATTTTTTCAAGCTTATATCTTAAAAAAGTTTGTGTTTTTATGCTTTAAATCATAATCAAATCTTTGATTTACTTATTTTAAATAAAAATCACCAAACTTTTCATATAAAAATCTTTTCTTTTCTGTTAATTAGGTGAAACTTTATCATTTTTATCAATTTTCTATAAACTTCTATAAAAATCTTTTCTTTTCTTTTGATTAGGTGAAAGTTTTTTTTGATTAGGATTTTTTATCAAGTTTATCATCATTTTATAAAGTTTTATAATTTTTTTTATCAATTTTTTTTTATATTAGGGTTTGACTTCACTGTTTTTATAGTCCACTCACTTGGATCGAGTCTTACACTGTTTAGTGTACTTCATACACGTGGGCACTTTAATTCCAAGTGATAACTGCCACCTCTTAGTAAATCTTCCACGTTTCATACTATCGGGCATTGTATTTGCCTTATATTTGTCAATGAGTTAATAGGTTTTGGTTACTAGTGGGAGATTGGTGGATATTACTATATTCTAACTTAGATTTTGTGATAAATTTTTATAAATTTTTTATCTCAAATTTTGTTTTATCTTAAATTTTTTTTTATAACTTAGATTTTGTTTCATCTCAAATTTTTTATTTATTTATTTTATTTTATTTTGTTTTTTGTTTTTTTTATTTTATAAATTTTGTGATAAAGGATTAATTTTAAACCCAATTTTTTGTTATATTAATACCGAATATATTTGGACTCCGACGCGACAACGTGACAAGATTTATTTGTCGAGACCAAGAATTATTCTTTCATTTTTCATCGACCTTTCAATGGAATCATTGAATTAAACATTTCAAGAGGGAGACTTGCATCGAATGCAAGACAAAGCTAGTGAATGTAGTATAACTTCATTTCAAATGCTTCAGTATCATCTAGTTACTCTTTCACAGCTTCAAGGAGGGAGTGAATTTGTGACGATCTTTGGTCAAGATCGTCATATATTCATCGACTCAATATTCACCTCTTTGACCCAACTCGCCGAGCAACTCAACCATGAAAACTTTAATCACTCTGCATCGGCACTTGCCTATAATACTCTTGTGACACGACTCACGCCTTTCCTCCAATACAATATCATCAAGTCTGAAAGTTCAGTGATTTGCCAATCATTTCTTCGAGATACACATACCGAGCTTCGAGAATTCCGTGGTACAATATTGAAACTCATGACATCGTTCTCGTCTTCGATTTATGAAAGATCTCGACTTCAGCAAGCGTATGATAATGGAGTGCAAGAATCTATGATGCAGATGAAAGAGGAGAATGGTCATACGGTTGACAACTTGGAGCCTAACGATGGCAAGAGCACGGAATCAGGAGGACAACATGATACCAGTGGCACGTCGGGGAATGTTCACGAGATCTCTCTTGATGACACCTTACCCGTTTATGACGAAGAGCCTGCAAACATGGTACAATGTAATGTTGTTTATGATGTATATGTTGATGACATACCGCATATTGAGCATTCTGAACCTAATTATGACAAACATGGGATGGAAAAGAGTGATAGAAATACCACTTCGGATTCATCCGATGTGAGTCATAATGGGGGAGAAAGTGTTCAAAATGCTAAACATCATGATAATTGTATTATAACTGCTTCATTGACTGCTTCTGATTCCAAGATTAGAGACCTCGAAACGACTGTAGCTCAACAATCAAAAGATCTAGAGGATGCCAAACTTGAATTTTCTAAGAAAACGGACAAATTTGAAGCATACTTTGAAAAACTTGAAAAGTCTAACGTTGTTCTTGAAAGAAAATTGGATCAAAAAGTTTTAGATTCTAAAGCTGAAAAGGATAATCTTTTGAAACAAATTCAGTTACTAGAGTCTAAATTGGCATCCCAAGATAGTTTGCTCAAAGAAAATGAAACGTTAAAAGCTCAAGTACAAGAAAAGGTTTTTGCTATAGCTGCGTTGAAAAACGAGTTAAGGAAAACTAGAGGACCTAGTGTGGACACTAAGCTTGAAAAACCATCAATCTTGGGGAAACTGCCTACAAATCAGTTCGTCAGACAACCGACTGTCAGACAACCTACTGCATTTAGATCCGAGCGACCACAATCCTCGAGAGCGCGGTTTGCTTCCCAAGTTGATTTGGTTCATTTTCGTAGACCAGTCACTCCAGTACCTAGGCCCACTGTGATCAAAACAGCTTTGGCAAGACCTAATCACATGATTGCCTCTAGTTTCCCTAAAAATACCAAGACCAAGTCTAGAACTAGTTCAAATGACGTTTGCCATAAATCTGGTCTAAGGGAAGCTATGCAAAAGTCACATGTAAGAGATAGCAATGTCAAACCTAGTCAGATGCCTTCTAGATTACCCAACACTGCTAATCGTAGCATGTCATCTCCTAGGAGCATCGATCAATCATCTAGGAATTATTCGGACATTAAATATGCAACTTGTAAAACATGTAGAAAATGTGTCTTTACGGCAAATCATGACTCTTGTGTCAAGAAATTACTTGATGAGGTGAACTCCCGTGCTAGAATTAAGTCCCAGTGGATAGCTAAAATCAAACCCTTTGGTAAAGTTTGGCGCCCCACTGGTAGAACTTTCACTCTTGTAGGAAACGAGTGCCCTTTAACTAGGATAGTCTCCGATTCTACTAAGACTACTAGGGAGGAAATTGATAAGGATGATACATCACTTAAGCCTACACTTAAGGTTTTCTATAAAAGGAAACGTTTGTCAGCTAAGATAAGTGAATCATCTACTCAGGTCCCCTCTTGCACAAGAAAAGACAATTGTGAACCCCCACATGCTTCTAAGATAGATATCGCTAACCCATGTAAAAGCATACAAACTCTTAATGAGGATGCAGGTACCAAAGTTGATGTTCCAAAAGAACATAGCGGTCCAATCATTGTATACCGTTCAACTAAGAACACTCTTAGAGTTTGGTTGTTGAAGAAGCAGATATCAGAGAAACAAGTGTCTCAGGGGATTCATGGTTAAGCTTACCATAAAGGCTTACAGATAAATGACAGTCCGTAACCCGCGCTTAAAAGAAAGGAAAGTTCATCGTCGATGATAAACTTATCCTAACAACGAGAAATTAAGTTTTCTCGGGCATGAGCTAATATTAAAAACATTCAACGTTTTTAAGCTCATGCACAATGGCTCACATTCAAATCACAGTATGTGACCCGAACTTCAGAGAAAGGGAAGTTTATCTCGTCAACGATAACTTACCCTCAAAACGAGAAATTAAATTTTCTCGGACACGAGCTTACATTTAAACTATTCAAAGTGTTGGAAATACGTTTTACGTATTAAGAAGGATCGGTCACTCCAACGATAGTCCATGTAATAGCTCGTAGTTTAGTTAACTTTATTTATTTATCAAACAAGTCCAAGCCTAGCCTACAACATGTGTAGGCCGGCCCAAACGTGTAAGCCCAAGCCCATTACAAGGCTTGGGTATATAAACCCTCTCCTTAGATGGAGAGGGTGGTGTGGTTTCATTATTTACACATAGTTCTCTTAACTTTCTCTCTCTAAAGTGTGAAATCCACCATCTCTTTCTCTCTCTAAAAACATAAGCAAGATTTACATTTCTACAAATGGTATAAGAGAGCCATGGGATGATTGTTTAGTTCTTGTGTTTGTTTTCTTGATTCTCGCCATTTTTGATCCATTTTCATACGAACCAAATTTTTTTTTTGTGTTTTTATGGGTTAATCTTGATTTACTTCATCTTATTACTTGTTATAGTGATTTGGTATTGTTATTTGAGTTAAAAACACAAAAATTTTGGTTGTTTGATTCATATTTTGGCTTTGAATCTTGATTTGAACGTGTTACTGTACTGTCCGAGAAAAAAGGTACGTTGGAATCCATAGTACGATCTGACTTTGTGTTTGCATAAACCCTGGGGGTTTCTACTTGCGATCCATAGTTACGATCTGTTGTTACGATCTAACTACGATCAAGGTAAGTTTGGTTAGTACGATATTCGTTACGATCCATCAGTACGATAGCAGAGTACGATCCATCAATCCAAGTACTTAGTACGATCCCTAGTACGATCCATCACTACGATTGCAGAGTACGATCCCTCAATCTGATTGCTTAGTACGATCACTTGATACGATCTGGGAGTACGATCTAAGTGCGATCACTTGTTGCGATAAGGGAGTGCGATCAGGGTACGATTGTTGGGTACGATCTGGGAGTCCGATCTGAGTGCGATCACTTGTTGCGATAAGGGAGTGCGATCAGGGTACGATCGTTGGGTACGATCTGGGAGTCCGATCTGAGTGCGATCATAGGGAGTGCGATCACAACTGCGATCTGAGTACGATCATAGGGAGTACAATCACCACTGCGATCTGAGTACGATCCAACATTTTTTCAAAAACGTGTTTTTGAAAATTTTTATTTGTAATTTTAACTTGGATTTTTTTGTTTATCGAGGACATAATTTAGGGGATTTTAACATTATTTCTCGGTTTTAACACACTACAACAAACACATTTACTTTCTTTCATTGACCGATCAACTTTGTAAATCTTCACTTATTGAAATGGAGTACACATCTCTTACGGATAAGTCCATCCTCTCGGGTACGGATAATCGTCCACCAATGTTGGTGAAGACTATGTATGAGGAATGGGCTTCCCGAATGGAACTTTATATGTTGAACAAGGAGAATGGACATCTAATTTGGGCATCGGTGCTCAATGGACCATTAGATTATGGTACAGTGACGGAAGGTACGACTACTCGTCCTCGCACAACGGGTGAGTTGACTAGAGATATAAAGATTCAAGATAAATGTGATAAGTATGCTACAAACATCATTCTCCAAGCCCTTCCTCCAGATGTCTACAAACTCGTCAGCGAACATAAAGTTGCCAAAGAGTTATGGGATAGAATTCGTGTTCTCATGCAAGGCACCTCGTTAACTAAACAAGAACGAGAGTGTAAGCTTTATGATACTTTTGATAAGTTTGCCTATGTGCCAGGGGAGACTCTCAATGATTACTATCTGAGATTTACCCTATTGTTGAATGAGCTTAATATCTATGGCATGGCAATTCCTACCTGTCAATTGAACACCAAGAATTTGAACACTCTTCCTCCAGAATGGAAAAAATACGTGACGGATGTTAAATTGGCTAAGGACTTGCATAACACCAATGTGGATCAACTACAAGCTTTTCTTCAGCAACACGAATGCCATGTGATCGAGGCTCGGTTGTCTACACCTCAAGTTCATGATCCACTTGCAATGTATGCTTCTCAACAAAACATGGCTTATACTTATCAACAACCATCATACTTGCAGCAGCCACCACCACACATCTATCAGCAACCACAACAACCATCTTATCAACCACCAATGATGCCACAGCAAGAATATCAACAAAGTGTTCATCAACAATCTTTTCAACAGCAACCACCATATCAAACATCACCATCACAAGCCAACACTTATCTATTGGGCTATACTCCTCAGCAAGGATATTTTCCAATTGAAGCACAACCAGCACAAGCTTTCTACTCTAATGAACTTCCACCAATCCAACCACCGGTCTTTACTCCAAATGATACGCCAGCTGATGTTCTAAACCATCTCACAGCCTATTTGTCAAAACTTGTTGCAACTAGAGGATTTTCACCAACAAACAATCAGCTCCGCACCTCATCAAATCCTCGACAACAAGCCACTGTTCAAGATGGTCAAGTGACGGTGCAACCCATTCAGGGAAGGCAAAATTCATATGGAACTCCTACAAGGACTAGGAACAATCAAGCTGTGAATTCTCAAGCTAGTGGAAATGGGAGTCCTATTGGTCCTAAAAAGGTTGTGACTTGCTACAATTGCCTAGGACAAGGTCATATGGCTAGGGAATGCTCTCAGCCGAAAAGGAGAAGGGATGATGCATGGTTTCGTGAGAAGATGTATTTGGTTGATGCTCAGTCTAAGGGGAAGATTTTGGATTTAGAGGAGTTAGCATTTCTTGCAAACCCAGGGGAAGCATATACTGAAGGCATTGCAGTTGTTTCCACTTCTAATGCAGCTTATCAAGCGGACGATCTTGATGCATATGATTCGGATTGTGATGGCATTCACTCTGCCCAAGCTGCTCTCGTTGCTAATCTTTCTCACTACGGTTCTGATGTCATCAGTGAGGTATCAACCACATCTAATAATATTGATGATAACCAACATCAAGTTGGGCATGAAAATGACAACCTCGAACAACATTCGGGAACTAGTAACTCAAATGATGTGGTACCCAATTCTACACATTTGAGTGAACCTCAACCAAATGCTACGACGGGTATGGAATCTTATGCTCAACATGATTTGGTAATGGTGCCTAAACATATTATTGATCAAATGCATATGGCCCTCAGACAATCCGTAGATACCAATTCCATCCTAACTGTTGAGCTTGCGTTGCATAAAGAAAAGGTCAAAGCTTTTGAAATGGTCCCTCAAGCAGAGAAAATAACATGTTCTGAATTTGACCAATTTCGTTTTGAAAAGATTGAACACTTGAAAGAAATAGAATCATTAAAAGCTAATCTTTCTAATAAATTAAAAGAAAAGGAGTCGGTTGTCAATGATTTTCAGAAAATTAAAATGGATTTCGAAACTCTCGAGTCTAAAAAGGTTGAATCAGAAATTAATGCTACCAAACTTCTTAAATTCAAAGAACAACATCTTTTAAAACAATACGCTTCCACAAAAAAGGTTCATCTTTTAACTAAATCATTTAAAGAACTCGAACTTAAGCGTCTTCAAGATTTACCACCTAATCCCGGTTATGCAAAACAAGCTCAGGAATATATTCCCGGTCTTTATGATATGACCATAATTGGCAAATCGAAAGAAGTACCTTTTGTTCGTAGTATTGAGGAGACACAATCACTTGCGGATGAAACTCATTCTAAAATGCTTTCAAAAATCCATACAATTGATTATGATCAACATAACAAAGATCAATTTTCGAAAAAGACACGCATTCGCTTATAAAGGAATTAGCTGAATTAACAGTTCTTGTGCCCCAAAGTTTGTCAAATGAAAACCTTCCTAGTACGTTTCCTACACTTGTCAAAAAGAATTTAACGAAGTTAATTCCACCGGTAAGTAAGGCGTCCGTTAACTTAAATGCGGTTCACCAACACTTAGCCGATTTGACAAGGTCATTTTGGAACGTACGACGGCCACGGCCATAACGGAAGGTGAATGGAACTTTGAGCACACTAGAGCTGCGTTTCGAGATGAAATTGTTCTGTTTGTAGACAATGTTAAAGCTTGTCTTAGTAATCTTGATCAAGATTTGTTTTTGGAACTAGAAGAAGTTAGACGTGTTTTCAATGAAATGGAAGATGCTTATGAAAACAGTTTACTTGAAATAGAACGGGTTTCAAGCCAAAATGATCTGCTTCTGAAGCAAGTGATGTCTCATGATCTAGTTTCCGTCTGTGTGAATAACAGTGTTGATAATGATTCTATTGTGCATAATGTTGAATCTGTGGATAATGTGGTAGATAGTACTTGTCACGAATCTGACGCTGAATTTTTAAAGCTTCAAGATTCATATTCTTCGCTTTCAAAACGTTTTGATGAGATTCAAACACATTGTATTTCGCTTGAATGCAAGCAACAATTTATTCAAGAAATATTTGAAACGTCATTCGAAGGTGTTAATATTGATGATGCAAACTTTGAAAAGAATTTTCGATTGAATTTACAATCAAAACAGCGTCAGCCAAGTGACAAAGTTGCTAACTCTTTGCCGATAGAAATAGAGAAATCTAAGGAGCTTAACTGTGTGAACGTACTTGAGGCCGCTGAGAATCTTAAACTTGATCTAGATAATCGAGTTTCCAAGATTTTGTCCAAAGTTGATAACTTAAAACAGAAAAATACACGACTCTTCGATTCAGTAAAGCCTACATGTGCTAATACCACTGCACAGAATCAATCATTGATTGAACAATTGAATCGAAAGTCGGTGGAAATATCTGATTTGAGGGAACAAATTTGTGATAAAAATCTGGTCTTGGCTGAGTTAAAGGAAACACTTCGTACTCTAAAAGGTAAGAATGTTGTGGATAACGCAGCCACTATATCAGCATCGTCCTCTAGTGCAATCAAAAGAACCCTTATAGCCGTCACACCACTTAATAAGGGCCCTAGGACTAAACCATCTCAAACTTTGGTCAATAAAGATAAGGCAGAATCAAAACCAGCTTCTAATATTCCCGTGTTGCCTTCTACAGGAGTAAGCACCACTACTAAGGCTCAAAGATCTAAGCTTAAGAGAAACAAGAAGAATGTTAGGATCTTGCCCCCATCTAGTAGTCAAGTGAAGAAGAAAGTAGAAGCCCATCCTAGGAATGTTATTTGTGTTTTGAATAAAGAGAATCATGTAGCTAAACCTAAAGGCTCTACGGTTGTGTAGCGTTCTAAGCCTATTGTGAATTCTAATTTGAAATGTTGGAATTGCAATGAATGTATGTTTTCTAGTCGTCATGATTCTTGCCTTATTGACCATGTGAATGAGATGAATGCCCGGAAAAATGGATTAGAATGGAAACCGACTGGGAAAGTGTTAACCCAAGTTGGCTGGATGTGGCGCCCCACTGGTAAAACTTTCACTATAGTAAGAAATACGTACCCTTTAACTAGGATCACTCCCACTAAAGCGAAGAAAGCGTGCCCTTTAACTAGGAGTACCAAGGCTACCAAAACACAAGCGTGTCCTTTAACTAGGAACACCGACACTACTGTAGGAACCAAGTGCCCTTTAAATAGGTCTAATCCCACTGTAGTGCCCGCGAATAATCCAAAACCTAAGAAAGTTGGAACAGTAAAACCTGTTAGTGCTAAAACTCACAATAGAAAACACAGGAAATCTAAGGGTCTCAAAAATGTTAGCAATTATGATAATTCTATATCTGTATCTGCTAACACTCCGGAACCAATAGTTTCCAATGCATTGTCTACTGTTGTTATTGAAAACAGGTGGTCCAAATTGTTCTCTGGTATTTGGACTCTGGTTGCTCCAAGCATATGACCGGAGATCGCTCTCAGCTCAGAAATTTCGTCAGCAAGTTTCTTGGTACGGTTCGATTTGGTAATGATCATATTGCAAAGATAATGGGTTATGGTGAATATCATATTGGGAATGTTATTATTTCAAGAGTGTACTATGTGGAAGGTCTTGGTCACAACTTATTTTCTGTGGGACAATTTTGTGATGCAAACCTAGAAGTTGCTTTTCGAGAGCATACCTGCTTCATTCATAATTTGGAAGGGGTTGATTTATTGAAAGGTACTCGAGGGAATAATTTGAATACTTTGTCTCTACAAGACATGATGGCCGCCTCTCCCGTATGTCTTCTCTCCAAAGCATCGAAGACTAAGTCATGGTTATGGCATCGACGGTTATCTCATCTTAACTTTGACGCTATTAATCACTTGGCGAAAAACAAACTTGTTCGTGGTCTTCCGAAACTATCATTTTACAAGGATCATTTGTGTTCCGCGTGTACAATGGGGAAAAGCACTAAGAAATCATACAAACCCAAGACGGAAGACACCAACCAAGAGAAACTTTATCTGTTGCATATGGATCTTTGTGGACCAATGCGTGTTGAAAGTCTTAGTGGCAAAAAGTACATCCTCGTTATTGTCGATGATTACTCTCGGTTTACATGGGTGAAATTTCTGAAAGCAAAAAATGAGGCACCTAAATTCATCGTCGGATTTCTCAAGATGATTCAAGTGCGTCTCAACACTATTGTCCGACGCATTCGTACAGATAATGGAACCGAATTTGTGAATCAAATCTTGCGTGATTATTATGAAGAAGTTGGCATATCTCATGAAACATCCGTTGCACGCACTCCACAACAAAACGGTGTCGTTGAAAGGCGAAATCGCACACTTATGGAAGTTGCTCGAACGATGTTAATTTACGCAAAGGCTCCATTGTTTTTATGGGCAGAAGCAGTATCTACAACAGTGTACACCCAAAACCGGTCACTAGTTCGTAAACGCCATGGTAAAACACCTTATGAGCTTCTCCATGGAAAAGTACCAGATTTATCATATCTTCATGTATTTGGCTCTCTTTGCTATCCAAATAATGATGGTGACAATTTGGGAAAACTTCAACCAAAGGCTGATATTGGTATTTTCATTGGTTATGCACCCGCAAAGAAGGCATACCGAATCTACAACCGTAACTCTCGCAAGATCATCGAAACTATGAATGTTGATTTTGATGAGCTGACAGCAATGGCTTCTGAGCAAAGCAGCTCTGAACCCGCACTTCATGAAATGGGACCCAGTAACATTAGTTATGGTCTTGTCCCAAACAACCCTACTTCATCATCATTTACACCACCTTCTAGGACTGAATGGGATACGTTGTTTCAACCGTTCTTTGATGAATTCTTTACTCCTCCAAGTATTGTTACTCCAGAACCTGAGGTAATAGCTCTGGTAACCGAAGTTGTCGCTCCAGCAACCGTTGCACAATCAGACACATCTGCACCTACAATTGGTCAAGATATACCTTCAACGAGTAATTCTCAACCAACACATGTAACAACTACCCACGTCATGCCTATTGATGATGAAGAGGATGATGATGATCATGATTTCGAATTCGCTCAAATGCGTGAACTTCCATTCTTTGGTGTACCAATTCCCGACCCTAATCAAGCCGGGTCGTCCACCTCAGAGGAAGCTCCTTCTACGGTTTACTCCAATCCACGGATTCGTGAACATGACAGCAAGTGGACAACGGATCATCCTATAGATTCTATTATTGGTGACCCTAATCGTCCGGTATCCACACGAAGTCAGTTACAAGAAAGTGCATTGTTTTGTCACTTTGATGCTTTTCTCACTGAAGTTGAACCTAAGACATGGCAACAAGCTTTTACACAATCATGTTGGATAGAAGCTATGCAAGAAGAACTTAATGAATTTATACGTCTTGAAGTATGGGAACTTGTCTCATGCCCGGATCAAGTGCAGTTACTCACTTTGAAATGGGTTTACAAGGTGAAACTCGATGAGTTAGGCGGAATATTGAAGAACAAAGCTCGTCTAGTAGCTCGTGGATACAAGCAATTATTGTGCATCGACTTTATGGAATCATTTGCACCTGTTGCCCGTTTGGAAGCTATTAGACTATTCCTCGCTTATGCAGCCCACATGAATATGATCGTCTATCAGATGGATGTGAAGACGGCATGTCTTAATGGTGAACTCAAGGAAGAGGTCTATGTTCAACAACCGGATGGTTTTGTGAATCCTAGTTATCCTAATCATATGTACAAGCTTAAGAAGGCTCTCTATGGGTTGAAGCAAGCTCCTCGCGCATGGTATGATCTTTTGTCACAATTCCTCATTACACAAGGCTTCGCTAAAGGCAAGGTGGATCCCACGTTGTTCATTTAGAAACGAGGTAAAGATATGATTATGGTACAAATATATGTTGATGATATTATATTTGCAGCCTCGACTCAAACCTTATCCGACGAATTTGGGACACTCGTGTCATCCAAGTTTAAGATGTCAATGATGGGCAAGGTATCATTCTTCTTAGATCTTTAGATATCTCAGAGTCCCAGAGGCATCTTCATCAATCAATCCAAGTATGCCCTTGAATCATTAAAGAAGTATAAGATGGAATCTTGCGACCCCGTGGATACTCCAATGGTGGAACGAACTAAGCTTGATGCAGATCCACATGGAGTTGTCGTTGATCCGACACTTTATCGTGGAATGATCGGTACTCTTCTGTATATCACAGCCAGTCGACCTGATCTTCAGTTTGCTATATGTATGTGTGCCAGGTATCAAACTAGGCCTACTGAGTTACACTTAGCTACTGTTAAAAGGATCTTTCGATATCTTAAAGGAACCATTAATCGGGGACTTTGGTATTCAAAGGAATCTTCTATTGCACTAATGGCATATGCAGATGCGGATCACGCGGGTTGTCAAGATACAAGGCATAGCAAGAGTGTAACTTTGCAACTACTAGGAGATCGACTAATCAGTTGGGCCTCGAAAAGGCAGAAAAGCGCTACAATTTCAAGTACGGAAGCAGAATACATAGCTATGTCCGGTTGCTGTGCTCAAATTCTTTGGATGAGATCTCAATTAACCGACTATGGTCTAGGTTTCAACAAAATTCCGATGTACTGCGACAACAAGAGTGCAATTGCCTTATGCTGCAACAATGTTCAATTCTCCCGGTCGAAGCATATTGACATTCGCTACCATTTCATCAAGGAGCAAGTGGAAAATGGAGTAATAGAGCTTTACTTTGTCCGATCTGAGTATCAGTTGGCGGATATTTTCACGAAGGCTTTAGATCGCGCTCGAATTGAATTTTTGGCCGACAAGCTAGGAATGAGAACTTTCTCGCCTGAGACTCTAAAGGAACTAGCAGATGAAGCGAAAGAATAGTCTTGGTAAAACTATTCTCCGTATCCTTGGTGATCATCTGTATATATTGTTTATATTTTTATCCACAAAAGCAAAATACAAAAATAGAAAACCATATAAAAACCATAAAAATTGAAAAATCTAGAAAAATCCAAAAATATTTTTACTTTATTTTTTCTAAGGCATGTCTTTTGGTACGATAATATTTACGGCCTTAGAAATGTTGATTAATATCGACACGGCGCCATAAATAGAGTTCGTACAAAAGTTGTAAATATTTCATACAATATGCCCTAATGGCTTGTAGTTATTTCAGACTGCAACCCGGTTTTCATATTAAAGTCAAGTATTTCTTATGAAAGCTTTGGCTCACAACGGAAATTAATTTTCTCAGGCAAGGTTTATATAAAACCTTGTAAGGGATCAAGTTTACTTTATAACTTGGTCTAACACAAATATATGTACGCCTCAGTGCATTTATTTGTTAAAACAAGAGAAGTCTTGTTTTTATGAAGCTATCATATCTACAACCATGCTATCTACAATTGGTATCTATATACTCGACGATGCGACTACTCAACCGACGACTACAGCTCTTTCGATAGAACACGGGTCAACAATTGAGGGGGAGCAATTGTCAAGCATTCAGAATCTTCGATGCCGAACGTGCCCAGTTCACAAGTTGGTGTCAAGACAACAATACCAATCGTACACGTGGTGTCAAGAGATGACTTCAGACGTGACGAGGCGACCAACATATGCTGACAAGAACCATTTGATCTCATCATATGATGTTCTCATCTATCAGGTCCAACCTTGTCAATTTTTTTCTAATATGGTGAATATGTGATCATGTTACAAATCGGTATCATATCTCAAACATTTGGAATCATGAAGATAAAACGGACTTGCATTTTTCTTCCCAAAGCCTTTGCTAAAACTCCATTAAATCAATTGATATTAAAAACATCGATTGGGTTAATATTGTTAATATGGGGGAGAAAATGTGATTTAATATGGGATATTATCACAAATAGTTTGACTTAATGTGCTGGCTCATCCCGACATGTGCGAAATGTTTTCGAATATCGTGGCATATGTTAAGGGGGAGCAAAACGAATTTTCATATCAAAATGGATTTTCATGGTGACATGTACTTACCCAAACCTCATTTAATTCACGACGATGAAGATTGTGGTGACATGAGGATGGTAGGATAGGTTATGTCCAATGATTCTTCTAGAACCGGAGGAATCTTCCCAATGACATTCCATAGCTAGAAATAGTAGTCCTTAGGAAAGTTTGAGAAAGATTGTGAACGTAGCTGAATGCCGACCAAGTACTTAAGTTAGCACTGGAACAATCACAACAAGGTACTAGTTATGACGTATTGGTAAGCATTGAAGGGGTTGAAGAATGAAAAAGAATTGTAAAGATAAAGGGTGTAAAGAAAGAAGCCCTCCTTACAACTTTAGGCAGAAACCGGGTCAACACATATGCTATTGAGATCATTTTAATGATTCTCGATATTGAAGACGGACATCATGGACCCAGTGATGCAATGCACAACCCATCCCAGCTAACTCAGATATCTCTCAAAAGGTATTTGTTTTAATCACACGGAGACAACACATTATCTATTGATTTATTCACTCCGAATAAATTGGTATTCAAAAGGTGGCACTCCTCTCCAGCCTCCAATCACTAAAATCCAAAATGCACGATCGAGTCTAGAGCCATTTGAGATCATCAAATATCTCATTAGGACACACTTTCAGAATTCCTTGCTTCTTCACACACTGTGAAAAGTAAGAAAGATTTTAAGAGTCCTACGCAAAATCTTCATGGTCTTGCCTGAACATCTGAGTAATACGAAAGTATTTACAATGAAGATGGAAATCCTTCTTGAGCGAATATCAAAAAGCTCATGGTAGGTGACTTGTGCGATTCTTTATGAATCAAACTTGTGATAATTGGAAAGCAACATCTGTTTAATTCTTAACTTAATCTAAACACGTTCCAGGCCTCTACGCAATATCTTAGGGATCTTGCCAGAACACTCAGAGTGATACCTTAGTGTTCACAGTGATGAGTGGAAATCCTTCTAGTGTTAACCTCAAACAGTACTTGGTAGGTAACTTGCAAGATTCTATACGAATCAAGATCGTGACAACTGGAAAGCAACGATGGTGCGGTTCTTAATTGAATTTCACTTGTTCCAGGAACATGAATTGACGGCTTTAAATCATGCGGATATTATTATCCAAATGATTCACTCTTTATGTTCGCAGTCAGCTTTGGACGGTCGAATAAAGAGAACGGGTTTACCCGCGAAATCCTGTCAAGAAGTTACTTAATTGAAAATATCCGTCATGGGTACGATATCTAATATCGTCCAACGGTCTTCACTGACCGGAGGTAAAATGCTACCGAATTAGAATGAAATGTTCAAAGCCATTTCGTTCGTGTCTACTTATGTTGCGGCATTTGAAGACGGTGGCGTTGCGGGATCCAAGAAGAATTCGTCCCCGCATGCTTATACTTTATGCACTTAAAATCTCATTTAATTCAAGAAAGCCTAAAAGTTAAGTCTTCCGCTGTATCAAACTCTGAAGCTTTCAAGAATTACGAAGGTATAAGTATGTGGGACATGGTGTCACGAAGAGGCGAAGATCACAAGTGATGGATGCACGAGATCAAGGCAAGATATTGACGCTAAAGATTGATATCAAAGATCACATCAGCATGTTCACCAGAAAAGAAAAAGAAAAAGAAAGACGAAGACTACGAGCTCAAGACAAGCATAGTATGCTAGGTTTTTTCTTATTATTGTAACTCGGGTAACGCCCTTGTTTGGAGTGACCTCCCTTAGGGGGAGATTGTTGGAAATACGTTTTACGTATTAAGAAGGATCGGTCACTCCAATGATAGTCCATGTAATAGCTCGTAGTTTAGTTAACTTTCTTTATTTATCAAACAAGTCCAAGCCTAGCCTACAACATGTGTAGGCCGGCCCAAACGTGTAAGACCAAGCCCATTACAAGGCTCGGGTATATAAACCCTCTCCTTAGATGGAGAGGGTGGTGTGGTTTCATTATTTACACATAGTTCTCTTAACTTTCTCTCTCTAAAAGTATGAAATCCACCATCTCTTTCTCTCTCTAAAAACATAAGCAAGATTTACATTTCTACACAAAGGTTTTAAGCTCGTGTAAATGGCTCCTCGTTAAATGACAGACGATGACCCGGACTTCAGAGACATGGAAGTTTATCTACACAACGATAACTTACCCTCTTAACAAGAAATTAAGTTTTCTTGGACACGAGCTATCCTAAAACCATTCAAAGGTTTTAAGCTCGTGTATAAGGCTCATCATTAAATAACGGATGATGACCCATTCTTCAAATAAAGGAAAGTTTATCGCCGATGGAAAACTTATCCTCATTAACGAGAAATTAAATTTTCTCGGACACGAGCTTACGTTAAAACCATTCAAAGGTTTTAAGCTCGTGTACATGACTTACAGTTAAATGTCAGACTGTAACTCGAACTTAAAATAAAGGAAAGATTATCTTTTATGATAACTTCTCCTCATAACGAGAAATTAACCTTTCTCGGTCATGAGCTTGTATTAAAACATTCGAAGTTTTAAGCTTAGAAAGGAAAGTGTATCTTTTAAATAAGAGAACTTTTCCTCATAACGAGAAATTAACCTTTCTCGGTCATGAGCTTTCCATTAAAACAGTCAAAGTTTTCAAGCTCATGAAAACAACTTCTAAGTAAATGTCAGCTTAGGACTCGTCCTTCAGATAAAAGGAAAGTTTATCGCCGATGGTAACTTATCCTTAACAACGGGAAGTTTACAAATTCCCGGACTTGAGCTCTCTTTTAAGATATTCAACATCTTAAGCTCAAGTAATTGGTGGTTTTCAAAACTATGAACACAATTTTTCAAGAATTTTTCAAAAGGTTTTTCTAAATCTTTTAAAATTGTGTGTTCAAATATGTTTTGATAAAAAGAGCATGTCTTCTGGAATCGATAATATTTACGAACCTAGAAATGTCATTCAATAATGACACGGGGTTGTAAATAAAGTTCGAGCAGAAGTTTAAAAGATTTAAAACATGCTCCATATGGTTTGCTATTATTTCCTATAGTAACCCGCTTTTCACATTGAAGTCAAGCATTTCACCAGAATGCTTTGACTCCAAAATCCGAAGTTATCAACTCCACAATCTGAAGTTCGTTGCAATTGATATCTACATACTAGACGATGCGACTACTCAAACAACGACTACAGCTCTTTAAGTAGAACACGGGTCAACAATTGAGGGGGAGCAATTGTCAAGCGTTCAGACTCTTCGATGCCGAAAGTGCCAATGTTTACAAGTTGGTGTCAAGACAACGATATCAATTGTCCATGTGGTGTAAAGGAGAAGATAATTTCAGAAGTTACGAGGAAGACCAACATTCGTGAACAAGAACCATGTGCTTCTTTCATATGATGTTCTCCATCATTCAGGTCCAACATCGTAATTCGCTAATCTTGTGAATTCATTATCATATATGATCTTTGCACGTGATAAATACCTTACACTTGTGTTTAAAAGGTATTTAATTTACGTTTCAGCACACCCTTCTTAATTTGAGGGGGAGCTTGTGTAATTCAAGAAGATAATTGGATTTGCATTTTTCTTCCCAAATTTTCTTAAAATGCTATTAAATCAATTGATATTAAAAACATCGATTGGGTTAATATTTTTAATATGGGGGAGAAAATGTGATTTAATATGGGAAATGATTAATCACAAATGGTTTGACTTAACGTGTTAGCTCATCCCGACATGTGCGAAATGTTTTCGGATATCGTGGCATATGTTAAGGGGGAGCAAAATGGATTTGCACTTCAAAATGGATTTCATGGTGACATACGCTTACCCAAAACATCTCTATTCACGACGGTGAAAATTGTGGTGACATAAGGATGGTAGGATAGGTTAAAGTCCAATGATTTCTCTAGAACTGGAGGAATCTTCCCAAGGACATTCCATAGCTAGAAATAGTAGTCCTTAGGAAAGATGGAGAAAGATTGTGAACGTAGCTGAATGCCGACCAAGTACTTAAGTTAGCACTGGAACAATCACAACAAGGTGCTAGTGATGACGTATTGGTAAGCATTGAAGGGGTTGAAGAATGAAAAAGATTTGTAAAGATAAAGGGTGTAAAGAAAGAAGCCCTCCTTACAACCTTAGGCAGAAACCGGGTCAATTCATATACTATTGATATCATTTTTAATGATTCTTGATATTGAAGATAGACATCATGGACCCAGTGATGCAAGGCACAACCCATCCCAGCTAACTCAGATATCTCTCAAAAGATATTTGTTTTAATCACACGGACACAACGCATTATCTATTGATTTATTCACTCCGAATAAATTGGTATTGAAAAGGTGGCACTCCTCTCCAGCCTCCGATCACTAAAATCCAAATTGCACGATCGAGTCTAGAGCCATTTGAGATCATCAAATATCTCATTAGGACACACTTTCATTATTCCTTGCTTGTTCACACAATGTGAAAAGTAAGAAAGATATTAAGAGTCCTACGTAAAATCTTCATGATCTTGCCTGAACATCCGATTAATACGAAAGTATTTACAATGAAGATGGAAATCCTTCTTGAGCGAACATCAAAAAGCTCATGGTAGGTGACTTGTGCGATTCTTTATGAATCAAACTTGTGATAACTGGAAAGCAACAGTTGTTTAATTCTTAAATGATTTTAAACACGTTCCAGGCCTCTACGCAATATCTTAGTGATCTTGCCAGAACACTCAGAGTGATACCTTAGTGTTCACAGTGATGAGTGGAAATCCTTCTAGTGTTAACCTCAAACAGCACTTGGTAGGTAACTTGCAAGATTCTATACGAATCAAGCTCGTGACAACTGGAAAGCAAAGATTGGTGCGGTTCTTAATTGAACTTCACTTGGTTCAGGAACATGAATTGACGGCTTCAAATCATGCGGATATTATTATCCAAATGATTCACTCTTTATGTTCGCAGTCAGCTTTGGACGGTGGAATAAAGAGAACGGGTTTACCCGCGAAATCTTGTCAAGGAGGTTCTTTAATGAAACTACCTGCCACAAGTATGATATATAATATCGCCCAACGGTCTTCACCGACCGGAGGTAAAATGCTACCGAAGTAGAATGAAATGTTCAAGGCCATTTCATCCGTGTATATGGTTTGTTGCTAACTTTCTTATGCAGCGTAACAAGAAGGTTGCATTGCGGTGTACGATCCAGAAGAAGTCGTCACCACATGCTTATACTACATACAATTAGTACTTCAAAAAATTCAAGAAAGTCTGAAGGTCAAGTCTTCCGCTGTATCAAACTCTGAATCTTTCAAGAATTTAAAGGTATAAGTATGTGGAACATGAAGTCACGAAGAGGCGAATGTCACAAGTGACGAATGCACAAGGTCAAGGCAAGAAAACATGCTCAAGACTTAAGTCAAAGATCACATCAAGCATATTCACAAGAACAAGATAGAAGACTCAAGCATAGATGCTAGGTTTAAGATTTTGTAAAAAGATGTGACCTCCCTTAGGGGGAGATTGTTGGAAATATGTTTTTCTCAATAAAGTCTCGGTCACATCTTAGTTAGCATAGATCACGAGATATAGAATATTTAGAACTTTGTTTCTTGGAGCGACCTCCCTTAGGGGGAGATTGTTGGAAATACATTTTTACGTATTTATGAAGGATCGGTCGCTCCAACGATATATTAATGTAATGGGCTCGTGATCTAGTTATTATCATATAATCCATATAGCCCACATGTAGGGTGGGCTATATATATACCCCTCCTAGCATGTTAGGAGGGATTGGTGGTTACAATCGTTCGATAATACATTTCACTTTCTCTCTCTACTTCTCTCCCTTCTCTCCTTTCTCTCTCTACATCCTCATCTCCCTTCTCATCTCTTTTATATTTATCATTCAAACTACCCATCTAATCAATCCAATCCTCCATGTAGAATATGCCAAGATTTACGTAGACCTTCAACTTTTTTTGCTAGTACCTCAGCTCAAACAATCCAGGGCCTGGATGTAGGTCTTGGAGGTTTGCATCTTCTCCTTTTTCAATTTTCTCTTTATTTTCTGCAATATTTGTGATATTGCATGATTGCTCTTGAATCTGTATTTTTATGGTTGGATATTGTTTATCTGTTCTTGTTTGATGTATTTGAGTGGTTATTAACTTGATTTGTGGGTTAAAAACTGGATTATCCTTTGGAAATTTGTCAAAACAGGTTTTTAAGGGGTGTTCGGGTTAACTACATAAGCAGGTTTTAAGGCTTGTTGATTGGGTATATTGTGCTTGTGGTTGTTGGTACTTGTTTATCTGATATACTTGGTCATTTGTATGCAGGTTTTGTGGTTTGAAACACCTAGATTCTTAATAGGGCTATAAAATCTTGTTTACTTGATATTTTTGGTTGTGGTTTAAGGGACACCTAGATCTAATCATAGACTAGGGTTAACAAGTGATTAAACTAGGCTAATAACACCAGGGAAAGAGATTTGAGTGCCTGAAATTGGATTTAGTGTCAATTAGATCAGCAAAGTTTCTGCATATTCTACTTGTTCATATCAATAACTATAATCTGCTTAGATCTTGTTCCTTATCTTGTTTCAGTGGTTGATTTAAGTTTGTTTGTGCTTATTCATAGTTTATATAGCTTGTGTATGCATCATGTTGAATTTGGCTGGCTTATTCATGCTATATCTGCTTATTTGTGCATAACTGCTTATTTTCCATATCTGGTGACTGTTTGATTAATTTGGGCTTATTGTGTGAACCAAATTGTGTTTTTCTTGTTGATATTGACTCTTTGTGATTCACTGATCACAAGGGTGCCCTTGTTTCCAATTGAATCCAACTAAATCTCTCTAAAAAGCTTGGTCAAATAGTCAAAGCAGTGGGAACTCCTTTCCCCTGCTACTAGCCATTGCTAGTGTATTTTGGGTTTCAGCTTATCAATATGCTATAATAGCTTATTTTAACCAGCAATAACTTGGATTTTGTAATAGGTGCTCATCATTTGACCCATTTGTTCATACTAGAGCATTTGGTGTGTTGACTTTTAGGTTTGACTAGAAAACCAACTTAATTGACTTTTTCATAAGTGCTTATTGGTTCATTCTGGCTTATTGGTGTTGCTTATTGGAATTTTATTGATTGATTTGGCTTATTGAGTTCATTTGTGACATTTTGCAAGTTGAATCAAGTTCTGAGGTGCCCTAAATCTCAAACCCGACTATTTTGTCTTTTAGTGGATTTGTACTTTGCTTATTTCTGGCTTATTGAGTGTGCTTTTTCAAAATTTCTTTTTACAGATCTCTTAAGCATCCCAAAAGAAGGTTGTGTGTCAAACTAGAGCTTATGGCATTAGCTTATTGCTTAATGGGCTAAAAAGCCCAATAAGGATAAGCTGTTTGCTTAATAAGCTGTGATAAGCTCACATTCAGCTTTTGGGCCTTTAGAGTTTTGTGTTTAGAATCAAATTTGAGTCAGATTGGGTTTTTCCAAGTCAATTGGGATAGGTTTGACTTTTTGGGCTAAAAAGCCCATTAGTGTTGACTGTTTTTGGTTTTGGCCCATTTGAGGGCCCAATAGGGGTATTCTAGTCATTTCACTTTCATTTTATGTTTTGTTAGGTCCAAATAAACTAGTTCGCAAGTTTTTAGAATTTTTTATAATTTTTGGAATTTTAATATTATTTTAATATTATTTTATTATTATTTTTCAAATTTCACATTTTTCAACTTTTTACATCTTTCTTAGCTTAAATACATTAAAATAGGAATTTTGCAACTTTTAGATTAATTTTATCACTTTTAGATTAATTTTTATAATTATTTTAATTTTTAATAGTTTTTAAATCATTTTAAATAGGTTTTATTAGTTTAAAAATTTCTAAATTTTTTTTTAATCTTTTTAGGTCATTTTAGAGGTTTACCAATTGAAAAATCTTTATTTGGGCTTTTTGATAATTAATTTGATTTTTAGGGCTTTAATTAGCATTTAAATATTGAATATTTAATTATTTAAAAGGTTTGAAAAAGTTTGATCATTGGTAAACTCTTAGTTTATTTATTTTGATTTTTGGTGAATTTTTGGTAATTTTTAGAATTAATTTTTATTTTGGCTTATTTTACGGTTTTACGTTAAGTCTTTGTAGTAATTAATTTCACGTCTTCGTCATCCTCTTTTCTCATCCCCTTCTAACCAATACTAATCTCAAACCTTGCTACATTTTAGTCACACACATATACCTCCTTGCGAAACGAACTTCATTGGGTCATTAGTGCTTGATTTTCCTAAATCATCACTTAATACTTACCGCTTTTACGCTCTTTTTCCTAAAAGACGTAATTTACCACAATCAGTACTCTTTTCCTAAAGGGTATACAAAAATACTACATCATTTTGGCGCCGCTGTCGGGGAGGCGTGTTGTGTTTTGATCTGCAATTGTTGTTTTTATATACTAACCAAAATAGTATTTGTATTAGTAGCAGTCTACTAATACGTATTTATCGGTTTTTGATTTTTGTGTGAATACTATTACTATATTGTATACGTAGAACAATAAATTCACAAGTACTCCAAATACGTGAGAAATCACAACCTTGACTTGGGAGGTCATTACCCAATCATTGTATTTGAATCTCAAACCAAAGAAAAAGGCAAAAATAGATAAATACTTTCGTGAAGCTCAATTTTGAAAAATACAAACTATAAGGTGGGTATAAGGCGGATATTATAAAATATATCCTAAGGAAAAAGGATCTTAAGTGCTTCGCGCCGCCTCGTTTCCCCGCTTGCTTGTGAGTATTTGATTTTGAGAGCTAATCGAGGGTTTTGCCACCCAAAGTATTACTAAGTATCATATATATTTTCTTGGTTTCTATTGATTAAACCCTCTTGAACGTTTTGGTGTTCCACCAACGTTCTAAAGTCATCGAAGGCGTTCACTTCACGTGATCGTTTTCATTACTTGAGGCTTCTTTAATCAAGAGATTTGATTAAGGAGGAGATTTGTAGATTTGTGTCTACTTAATACATTCACCAAAATCCAAAAAGGTTAATACAATCAAAAACCACAAAAAAATTGAAAAATATAAAACACCAAAAAGAATCTTCTTTGCTCGTCCCCTCCTTTTACGTGATGTTTATGCTAACTCGTAATCAAGCAAGATGTGCACGTAAACGAAAGAACAAAACTCCCACTCCCAATCTTTCTAGTGAGGAGTCTCCTATTGACGAACCCATTGTAAGAGAAGCACCAACCATGGCGGATCGAACTATGATGGAGTTACTTCAAGCACCCACCGAGGGTTATGGAGAGGCTATTGTGATTCCCGCTATCCTTGCGGAGAATTTTGAAGTGAAAACGGGTTTGTTGTCGATGATCCAAAACAACAAATTCCGTGGTGATGAGAAGGACAATCCACACAACCATATCCGCCAATTCAATCGTCTTACCCCCACTTGCAAGTTTAAGGATGTCTCGAATGACTCGATTAAGATGATGCTTTTTCCGTATTCCTTAGCGGGGCCCGCTAAAATTTGGTTAGAGAAAGAGCCACCCAATTCTATATTGACGTGGAAGGATCTCGTGTCTAAGTTTGTGAACTAATTTTTTCCGCCCTCTAAGACTACGCACTTGAAAAACGAGATTTCAAAATTTTCACAAGAATTTAATGAAAGTTTTTCAACGGCTTGGAATAGGTTTAAGGAAATGTTACATGAATGTCCTCATCACGGTTTTTCCGACTTGCATCAAATTGACACGTTTTACAATGGACTTAATGATCATGAAAGAGATTATTTAAATGTCGTCGCGGGTGGTAATGTTTTGTGTAAAACGGTTGAGGAAGCTTTGGTGATAATTGAGAATAGATCTAAGGTGTATAGTCCTCGTAGCACGTCTAGTGTTCGTAAGGCTTCGTCTTCGGCTTCACCTTCTTTGTCTACTACCATCGATGCTTGCCAAATTGAGGCGAACTTGGAAAACAAGATTTTTGATAAGCTAAAAGGACTTTTAATTGAGTTTAAAGTTGGTGAACCAAGTGCTCCCGCTACGGCTAAAGCGGTTGAGGTTTCGTGCATGTATTGTGGTGGAGGTCATGATTTCTCCGAGTGCATTACCAACTGTGGTAACACTTCGAGTGCCTACGCGGCCACGTGAAATTACAACCAAAACGGTCAAGTTTCCCGCTCTAATCAATTGACTCCACCGGGTTTTGGTTCAAATCAAAATGCTAACAACAACTATCGCAACAATCAAGTTGGTTTCAAAAACAATTTCAACAAAGGAAACTATGGCAATCAAGGGGCTAATAATCAAGTTTCAAACAAGAATCAAAATGATTTTCAAAACAACAACAAAGGTTTGCAAACGTTGAAAGATCTTCCAAATGAATTTGTTGAATACGCTAATGGGAATGATGCTAGGTTTGACAATATTCAAAGAGAAATCATTAGCCTAAGATCCGAGTTTAAGAATGACTTGAAGAAAGATTTGAAAAATGAGTTAGCTAATGAACTTAAGATCCATACCAACAAGATGGAAGGAACCGTAACTAGGTTACAACAAAAACAACAAAAAATGGAACAATGGCAACATGAGATAAAACAAGAAATGGTTAAAGCCGAGAAGAGGCAATCCAAGTTTGAAGATAAAATCTCATCTATGTTTGAGGCAGTTATGTGTAAACCGTCATCGAGTAGTCTTCCTAGCAACACCGTATCCAACCCTAAGGGTGAGATGAAAGTGATTACCACACGTAGTGTTAAGACACTTAAGGAACCGACTCCTCAACCAATTGCTCCTACGGAGGAAGCAATTGAGGAAGAACCCGAGGTGGTGGTCCAAAAGGAGCATGTCCCAATCCCACGAAGTACCGCTCATACCACACCTACGGTTGACCCTTTGCCAACATTGGAACCCGAGATTCCAAAGGCTATGCCTATGCCTCAACCCACACCACCTTTGCCCTATCCATCGAGACTTAGGAAGGATAAACGTCAAGAGCGCGACAATTACCAATTTTAGCTTTTTATGAAAATGTTTCGTGATTTGCACTTTAATGTGAGTTTCGCCGATGCTTTGGTCATGATGCCTCGATTTGCCACTAACTTTAAGAGTATGTTTAACAACAAGGAGAAATTGCACCAATTGTCTAGTTGTTCGTCGGTTTATCTTAATCGCATACCTCAAAAAGTCGGTGATCCCGGTAAATTTTTGATCCCTTGTGCAATCCAAGATATGGAAGAATGCTTCGCCTTGGCCGATCTTGGTGCTAGCATTAATTTGATGCCACTTGAAATCTTCAAGTCTCTCAATCTTCCTAATCTTACTCCTTCACTAATGTCTATCGAGTTGGCCGACCATTCCACGATTCCCGCATGTGGATTGGTGGAAGACGTTTTTGTGAAAGTGGGGAAGTTCTATTATCCCGTAGACTTTATCGTTATTGATATCCCCACGGATCCTCAAGTTCCTCTCATTTTAGGTCGTTCTTTTTTAGATACGTCTATGGCTTTGATCGATATTCATGCTAGAAAGATCACCTTATGTTACAACGACGAGGAACTAGTTATAAACGCAACTCAAAACTCTCAAATTTCTCATGTTTATTCTGTTGCAACCATAAACCTAGTTGATATGATCAACGTGGTTTGCGAGGACTTTTCACAAGAAGTTCTAGGTTTTGGTGATGAAGAAACTAGTGGCAATCCCACTATGTTAGATCCAATTCTTGATAATTCGACACCAACCTTCACTCCATTTGAAGGTGGTGGTTTTACGTTGGAAGAATTCAATGTTCCACGTACTTGTAACGAAGACCTCGACAACGATGAGGACTTCTCGATTATCAAGGATTTTCTTAACGATTTCCCATTTCCTCCACCCGAGGAGGTTATGAGTATCGAGCCCAAATCTTCACTTGAGGAACCACCTATCCTCTAGTTGAAAGATTTACCTCCTCATCTCGAATATGTCTATTTGGAGGAGGGCGACAAGTTGCCGATTATTATTGTGAAGGAACTTTCGAATGATGAAAAAACCGCACTTATCGATGTTCTAAAGGATCACAAATGGGAAATTGCATGGAAGTTATCCGACATTAAGGGAATCGATCCCAAGTTTTGTACCCAAAAAATCTTAATGGAGGAGGATTACAAGCCCGCAATCCAATGTCAAAGGAGGGTGAACCCCAAAATTCACGACGACATCAAAAAGGAAGTCCTTAAACTCCTTGACGCGGGAATGATTTACCCTATTTCCGATAGCCCTTGGGTGAGTCCTATTCATTGTGTCCCTAAAAAGGGAGGAATGACCGTTGTGCCAAACGATGCCAACGAGTTAATTCCCACTAGACTCGTGACCGGATGGAGAGTGTGCATTGACTATCGTAAGTTGAATGAAGCAACTCGAAAAGACCATTTTCCCTTGCCCTTCATTGACCAAATGTTGGAGCGTCTTGCGGGAAACGATTTCTATTGCTTTTTACATGGTTTTTCCGGTTACTTCCATATTCCCATCGATCCTCGTGATCAAGAAAAAACTACGTTTACGTGTCCATATGGAACGTTTGCCTATCGTAGAATGCCATTCGGACTTTGCAATGCACTAGGAACCTTTCAAAGGTGCATGATGGCTATTTTTCATGACATGATCGAGAAGACGATGGAAGTCTTCATGGATGACTTTTCCATGTTTGGTAGTTCGTTCACTTCGTGTTTGTCGAATCTTGAGAGAATGTTGAAACGTTGTGAGGAAACCAACCTTGTGCTCAATTGGGAAAAGTGTCATTTTATGGTTAAGAGTGGAATCGTCTTAGGGCACAAGGTCTCGAAAGCGGGGATTGAGGTAGATCAAGCTAAGGTAGACGTCATCGCTAAATTACCTCATCCCAAAACCGTTAAGAGAGTTAGGAGTTTCCTAGGCCACGCGGGCTTTTATCGTCGATTCATCAAGGATTTTTCAAAGATCTCTCGACCCATTACACATCTTCTTGAAAAAGAGGCACGTTTTGACTTTGACGAAGATTGTGTACGAGCCTTTGAAATCCTTAAGAGGAAACTTACCGAAGCTCCCATTCTTGTTGCTCCCAATTGGAACCTCCCCTTTGAGCTCATGTGTGATGCTAGTGATTACGCTATTAGGGCCGTATTGGGGCAACGTCATGAAAAGCACTTCTTTCCTATTCACTATGCTAGCAAGACGATGACCGAGGCTCAACTTAAATACACTACAACGGAGAAGGAGTTCCTTGCCGTGGTGTATGCATTTGAGAAATTCCGACCTTATCTCGTCTTGACGAAGTGCATAGTGTATACGGATCATTCGGCTATCAAGTATCTCATGGCTAAACAAGATGTAAAGCCGAGATTACTTCGTTGGATTCTCCTCCTTCAAGAATTTGATCACAAAATTGTTGAGAAAAAAGGACCCGAGAATCTAGCGGCCGATCATCTTTCTCGTTTGGAAGATCCTCACCAAAGTGTTTACGAGCCCAAGGAAATCACCGAAACATTTCCGCTTGAGACACTTGGTGTAGTGAATTCTAAGCTTGATTCTTCCACCCTATGGTTTGCGGACTTTGCAAATTACCATGCGGGTAACTTCATCATCAAGCGTATGAAGACTCAAGAAAAACAAAAATTCTTTCGTGACGTCAAGTTCTAATTTTGGAACGACCCTTACTTGTTTCGAACTTGTGCGGATCAAATCATCCGATGTTGTGTATTTGGAACCGAAGCTTCTAACATCCTTAGAGCTTGCCATGAGGGACCCACGGGTGGTCACCACGGTGCTAATCTCACGGCTAAGAAGGTGTTTGATGCCGGCTTCTTTTGGCCTACTATTTACCGAGATGCACAAGATCTTGTGAAGTCATGTGACTCATGCCAACGACAAGGAAAAGCCTCACAAAAAGATGAAATGCCACAAAATATCATCCAAGTGTGTGAGATCTTTGACGTTTGGGGCATATACTTTATGAGACCGTTCCCATCATCTCGTGGTAATAAGTACATCCTCGTTGCGGTTAACTACCTATCTAAGTGGGTGGAAGCTAAGGCTTTGCCCACCAATGATGCTCGTGTGGTAGTCAAGTTTTTGAAGAGCTTGTTTTCTCGGTTTGGAACCCCTCGTGCGATCGTGGAACCCATTTTTTTAATGACCAATTCGAAAGGGTCCTAAGGAAATATGGGGTTACACATCGGCTTTCTACGGCTTATCACCCACAAACGAGTGGGCAAGTCGAGGTTTCAAATCGAGCGTTGAAGATGATCTTGGAGAGTTCCATTGGAGAAAACCGACAATCTTGGTCGGATAAGTTGGACGATGCTTTATAGGCCTTTAGGACCGCTCATAAGACACCCATTGGGTGCACTCCCTATAAGCTTGTGTATGGGAAAAATTGTCATTTGCCAATCGAATTGGAACACAAGGCTTATTGGGCCCTAAAGCATTGTAATGATGATATGGAGACCGCGGGAAAACACCGGAAAATGAAATTAAATGAATTGGATGAATTGAGGGACATTGCTTATGAAAATTCATTGATTTATAAAGAAAAAACTAAAAAGTTGCATGATTCTAAAATTAAAAACCGGGTTTTTAACATTGGGGATCAAGTTTTGCTTTTTAATTCTCGCTTGAAAATATTTTCCGGTAAGTTGAAAACCCGTTGGTCCGGTCCATTAACCGTGACCCAAGTTTTTCCATATGGGACCATCGAGCTAGCTCAAAATGATGGCCCCAATTTCAAGGTGAATGGACATAGGTTGAAGCACTACTTTGGCGGGGAAGTTCAATCCTTGAACTACCTCGACCAAGTCACCTTCCCCAATGATAATTAGTATTGAGGGGATCGAGTCGAGCTCATGACTCGGTAATAAAAAACGAGGTGCCTCGTGGGGGAGTCCCATGCTTATCCTATGTACATATTATCGCTTTCTAATGTAGTAACGTGAGGGGATTTGTGCCCTTCCAACCTTTGTTCCGTGGTTGTTTGTGAATTGTGGACTTTAGATGATCATGATCTTCACGATTGGAGCCTCTCGTGTTTGTTTTATGGGAGCACTCGATCGTTTGCTTTGAAGACTTTCTCAATATCCATGATATATCCTTTTGATGTTCTAACCTTAGGTTTTTAGCACACTTCATAAACGGCTTTAAATTTAATGGTTACACCCTTTCCATGCTAGATTAGGCATTCGACTACGTCTCTAGTATGGGGGTGTTTTCACCCCTAGACTCGAAACATTTAGGACAATGTTGAACTTTAGTATGGGGGGTGAATAGATACTTGCCTTGCTAAACCTTCACGCTTTCCAAAGTTTATCTTTTTGTTTATCGTTTTGTTGCAAAAATAAGGCTAAAAATGGCCAAATTTTAAAAATTTTCTCATGTTTTATAAGTGTTTGAAGACACGAATGTAGGTTTTCCGATGGTGAGAATAAGAGTAAATTTTTACTCGACCGTGCGTGTTGAGCACTTAGCTTTGATTCCTTAACTTCACGTTAGGCTAAGTCTCTTAAATGAAGACGAGAAATGATAGGGTTAATTATAAGTTACTATGCTAAACGTAGAGTACTCGTATTCTTTCAAAAACTCATGTGTTCTCGTTGTTTGCTTATTCTCCCTTCGCATGTAAATATTTTTTGTTTAATAAATATTGACCAAGCGGTTTAGTTGGGAATGTTGGGTTTCTAGTCTTTTCTAGTAGCTTCCGTGTAATTAAATTGGGAAGACATTAAGGTATCGCCAGCGTCACGGTTTTGAAGTATTGGCACCCAAATAATCGAAAGCTTCACCCAATAATAAGATTTCAAGTGCTCACTTAAATCAAGCAAACAATTTAAAGCCTCACAAGGCCGAAAGATCTATGCAAAATTGAAAGTGAATCAAGCCTTAATCTTCGAAGCTTTAAAGATCCAAAATTCGCCTTAGCGTGAGGATATACGTCTTTGGCTAATAAAACTACCGACGAGGTGGATAATAAAAGGCAAGGCAAGACCGAAGTCATAATAAAAGTTTCATGGCGAAGTTGAATAAAAGATGTAGGTAAACCAAAGATAATAAGGCCCTTCCGTTGGGGGCGTATAAAAGTCTTGGTAATAAGTCTCATGTTCAAAACCGTTATAAAACCGTGTTTATCGATTCTTCTTGTTGACTTAATTTTTTGACATCGTTGTCTATTAGGAGGGGTTATTGATTTGATGGTCTTAGTTACACCGCTGGGACTCTATTTTTAGACCTAAATCTCTATTATCGCATAAGTCAAACAATGTATCCTCGTGAAACATTCAAGACAAAATAAAATATAAGAGATACAACTTAGGAAAATGGGAGGATAAGTACGTGATTAGGGCATATGAGTAGTGTTAGCATTACTAACTTATAATGACAATGATCTCGTTGCACGCTTGGCATGGAATTGGAGTGAAAATCGAGTACGATGAAATTATTTCTAACGAAGCATTTACGTGTTCTTATTCTATGAACCTAAACGTCCCATTTTGTGATGAAAATCATACATTATGTCTAAAACGTAAGTAGTAGTAGTAGCAATAGTAGTAGTGTAGCTAGTTTATAGTTCAATAAAGTGAAAAAAATGAATTTTGGAGGTGCTACGATACTTTATTCTAGCATTGCGTGAGGGCACGGCAATGGTTTAGTATGGGGGAGTGATGAGACTGCTTTTATACATAGTCTCATCGTCCAAAAAGGGCTTAAAATGCATTAAATATCATCAAATTACCCATATATATTCTTATGTTTGTTGCTTGTGTATTTTAGGTAAGGATACTGAGAAAATGACAAAAGATCACAAGAATCATGCAAAAACGAACACGGGAAACGAAGCCACACAATGAACCAAGCCCTAATAAAGACTTTCCCAAGAAAAACCTTGAAGACTTGAAAAATTATGAAGAAGGGTCCTCCAATATAGAAGAACTGACACTTTATACCCTTTTATCTTCATGATTACGAGATTGGTCCCTAAAGTTTGTCAAAATTACAAAAAAGACCCTTGACTTTCAGAATTTGGCAAGAATGGTCCCTCATCAAACAAGACTTGGCAATTTCAGTCCTCCAAAATGCCAATCATACAAGTTAAGACCATAATCCATCAACAAAATGCCAAAACAGCCCCTCAAGAATCACAAAATGGCAAGAAATACCCCTGAAAATACTTTGGAAAAGTATTTGTGGCCAAAGTGTGAAAACTGAAAGTTTATTTACAAAGGGAATTCAGTTTTATGTGATTATTTACAAAGTGAAAGGAAGAAAGAAGTTAAGGGACCAAAAGGGGCAGACAACCATACTTACCTAGACCAGTGACAACATGCCACGTGCCCCACTACCACAAATCACCCAATCACACTTCACCTTTCCTCCACCTCAGCCTTCCACTAACCCGGGTTAACTAATAAATTAACCTTGGCGCCTTAACAACAATTTAAGCTTAATCCACCCTCAAACAAGATCAAAACTTGTGTTCTTCAGCTCAAGAACACAATTAGGCATTCCTTAATTATTATGAATTAGGGGCTAATTCTTTCCAGAATAATGATTAAGGGTCCTATTATCACAACCCAACCTTAAAACCTGCCACCTCATCATCCCTTTTGTCACCTGCTACCTCCCCTGCCCCACCCTTCACGTCTAAACAAGAATGAGCCAGAAGATCAACGCCCCAAAGCCTTGCTTACTTTTCAAGCATAGAATGGACGTCCAAGATGACATATCCACCACTGGCATCACATGTTCCTTCACAAACATACAAAAATCAGTCACATGAAGCCAAGGTTTTCAAATTCTACAAGGGCAAATTGGGGACTTCACAACTAGGGTTTACGTTTTCCTTTGCATCTTTAGATACATTGTATGCCTATATAAAGGCACTAGGACTTCACATTTTACCTGCTTTTGGTTTTTCCTTATTCAACAACTTGTAAATCCTCTTTTCAGTTTAATGAAATTGTGTTAAGTGTGTTGAAGAAAGACCAACCCACTTATTTTTATGCTTGTTTATGTTATTTGTTCACTGAATTTGAATCTCAAAACCTGTTTTTAAGGAGAGTGCAAAAGTTTGCATTTTTCCTTCAAGCTTGATATTTTGCTAAGTTCTTGTTTCAACCATGGAATTCTTGGGTTATAGGGCTGATCATAGCATCCTAATTGTGATATTAAGGTGTGGTGAGGCTTATAACTTGGGAAGTATGGGGTAACAAGGTTGCATTAATCAAGGCTTTTTAAGTTTCTGATTTTGATATTGTGCTACTTACCTTGTTGAATCTTAGCAGGGTTGTTATTGGAAGCTTGTGCTTGTTCTTGCTAGCACATAAGCTCATAAATTCGTGGGTGTGGATGTACATCCATGAGGTTTGTCTTGAAACCTTGAAAATCTGATAAAAATTGGATTTTTAGTGGATTTGTGCTATACTGTTGTTCTTGTTGATTTCTTGGCTTAAATCTGCTTAGTCTTGCATGATAAGTTTGTTTATATGCTAGATTGACCATTGGGTAAACTGAATCACACTTTTTCTTGTTTAAAATTTGATTTGAAAAGATAAAGGGGTGTTTGGGACTACCTGTTTAAGCTTGAATCTTGTTACTGTATTGTGGAAAGTTTGTGTTTGTGTTCTATATCTGATATATGCCTTGTTGAGAGTGTTTTGCTGCAAGTTTTTGGGTTTGAAACCTTGAATCAAACATTCTGCTATAAAATATTTGTTATTGCCTGTTTTGACCTAAGATTTTGGGAACACTTAGGGTGTATTCATGCTTAGGGCTAAAAGTGGTTTAAACAAAGTCATTGTAACCTGTTTGAGAGATTTGAGGTGTTGAATATGGCTTGTGTGTCAAATACATCAGCAAAGTAAAAAACTGCATGTGTTAGTGTTCATCAGTAACATTCATCAGCTTAGATCTTGCTTATTTCTTTAAATCATTGCATGAAACTTATTTAGATTTGTTCATTTGAGTTTAATATAGCTTGTGTATTCATTTGGTGGAATTTGGCTGGCTGAATTGTGCTCTAAGTGCTTTTTGAACCTAAACTGCTCATTGTTTCATGTCTGTGCTAGATCTTGTACTTTATTGATTAAACTGTATCAATTGGGTGATTGTGTTTGTGATCTTTTGATTGTTATTGACTCCTTTTGATCCAAAGATCATTTGGGTGCCTTTGTGTAATCTGAATCTCAAAAATTCACTAAAGACAAAAAGTCAAACAAGTCAAGCAGTGGAAAAAGTTTCCACTGCTCAACACCCAAAACTAGCCCCTGCTAGTGTTAAATTGAACTCAGCTTATCATTAAGCTATTCTAGCTTATCCAGACCTGCAACAACTTATTTTTTGTGATAGATCTTCATTATTTGACCCATTTGATTAGACTGGAGCTTATTGGACTTTGACTTTGACTTTTTGCTAGAAAACCAACTTACTTAACTTTTACATAAGTGCTTATTTGCTTTTTCCAGCTTATTGAGTCTGCTTATTTGAAAACTCTTTGTTAATTTTGCTTAATTAAGTCATTTGAAAGCTTTAGAAACTTGAATCAGCTCTTGGGGTGGCCTAGAACTCAAAAACGACTATTTTGTCGTTTTCTGTAGATTGCTTATTGCATTTTCAGGCTTATTCTTTGGGCTTATTTCAAATTTCATTTTACAGAAGTCTTATTTAGGACAAAAGAAGCTTGTGTGTCTAATTTGAGCTTATGGCATTGGCTTATAGCTTAATGGGACAAAAAGCCCATTAAGAATAAGCTGTTTGGTATAAGCTAGCTTATGTCACACTTTCAGCTTTTGGGCCTTTGGAAAAAGTTGTTTAAAATCAAATTTTGAGTCAAGTAGTGCTTTTTGGACACTTTTTCATTTTGGGCCCAATTTAGCCTATTAAGTGATCTGTTTTGGGTTTTGCCCACTTTTTAGGCCCATTAAGGATATCTAGGTAATTTCACTTTCATTTCTGAATTATTTAGGTTAAATTAAGCTAGTTTGCAACATTTTAGAATTTTTTATGATTTTTGGATTTTTAATAATATTTTAATATTATTTTATTGTTAAAAATTAAAAGTCTGATTTTTTAAGTTTTTATATTTTTTCCTAGATTGTAGACACTTAATTAGGAATTTTGCAACTTTCCAAATATTTTTAGAGTCTTTTAATTATTTTCTAGAATTAATTTAAGTTTTAATTGATTTTAATAGTTTTTTATTTAAAAATAGTTTTTAGTGGTTTTAAAATTTTGAAAAATACTTTTTAGCTTAATTAGGGTATTTTTAAGGTTTCCAAACTTTAAGATCTTGTTTTGGACTTTTTAATAGTTAATATTGATTTTTAGGGCTTTAATTAGCATTAAAAAGTCATTATTTAATTAATTAAAACGTTTTGGCAAGTTTGAATTTTTTGTAAACTCTTAGAATATTTTTGTGGATTTTTAGTGATTTTTAGGAATATTTAGGGTAAAATCTTAATTTTAGTGCTTTTTACGGTTTTACGTGTACACCTTTTTCGTCTTAGTTTAATACGACATCGTAACCGTCATTCTCTTCTTATCTCATTTCTATCATTCTTTCTCATAAATATAATCACAAAGATAATCAATTCATTACACACACACTAAGCCTCCTAGAGAACGATCCCCATTTTGGGTCATTTGTACACGGTTTTCCTAAATCGGCGTACTTAATACTTGCCACTTTTGGTACTCTTTTCCTAAAGGGTATACAAAAATACTACATCAGTTAGTATGCTAACACTACTCATATGCCCTAATCACGTACTTAGACTCCCATTGCCCTAAGTGGTATCTCTTATATTTTATTTTTGTCTTGAATGTTCACGAGGATACATTTTTTACTTATGCGATGATAGAGATTAAGGTCTAAAAATAGAGTCGTAACCGTGTAACCAAGACCATTGAATTAATAACCCCCCCCCCCCTAATATACAACGATGTCAAAAAGTTAAGTCAAGAAGAAGGATTGATAAACACGGTTTTATAACGGTTTTGGAACATGAGACTTATTACCAAGAATTTTATACGCCCCCCTAACGGATGAGCCTTATTATCATAGGTTTACCTCCATCTTTTATTCAACTTCGCCATGAAGCTTTTATTATGACTTCCGTCTTGCCTTGCCTTTTATTTAACCTCGCCGTGAGGTGTTTATTATGGCCAAAGACATATATCCTCACGCTAAAAGCGAATTTAGGATCTTTAAAGCTTCAAAGATTAAGGCATAATTCACATTCATTTTCGCATAGATTTTTCGTTCTTGTGAGCTTCAATCTTTTGCTTGATTTAGGTGAGCACTTGAAATCTTACTATTATTGAAGCTTTTGAATATTCGTGGTGCCAATACTTCAAAACCGTGACGCTGGCGATACCTTAATGTTTTCCCAATTTAATTACATGGAAGCTATTAGAAAAGAATATAAACCAACAATCAAGACTAAACCGCTAAGTCAATACTTATTAGCAATATATATATACAAGCGACGGGAGAATAAGCAAACAATGAGAACACATGATTTTTTGAAAGAATACGAATATTCTACATTTAGCATAGTAACTTATAATTAACTCTATCATTTCTCGTCCTCATTTAAGATACTTAGCCTAATATAAAGTTAAGGAATCGAAGCTAAGTGCTCAACATGCACGGTCGAGTCAAATATTACTCTTATTCTCGCCATCTATATTTGTGTCTTCAAACACTTATGAAACATGAGAAAAAATTTAAAATTTGGCCATTTTTAGCCTTATTTTGCAACAAAACGATAAACAAAAGGATAAACTTTGGAAAGCGTGAAGGTTTGGTAAGGAAAGTATCTATTCACCCCCCAATACTAAAGTTAAACATTGTCCTCAATGTTTCGAGTCTAAGGGTAGGATACCCCCATACTAGAGACGTAGTCGAATGCTTAATCTAGCATGGAAAGGGTGTAACCATTAAATTAATAGCCGTTTATGAAGTGTGCTAAAAACCTAAGGTTAGAACATATAAGGATATATCATGTGGATATCGAGAAATTATTCAAAGCAAATGATCGAGTGCTCACGTAAAACGAACACGAGAGGCTCCAATCGTGAAGATAATGATCATCTAAAAACCATAATTCACAAACAACCACGGAACAAAGGTTGGAAGGGTACAAATCCCCTCACGTTAACTACATTAGAAAGCGATAATATGTACATGAATAAGCATGGGACTCCCCCATGAGGCACCTCGTTTTTTATTACCGAGTCATGAGCTCGACTCGATCCCCTCAATACTAATTATCATTGGGGAAGGTGACTTGGTCGAGGTAGTTCAAAGAGGGAACTTCCCCGCCAAAGTAGTGCTTCAACCTATGGCCATTCACCTTGAAATTAGGACCATCATTTTGAGCTAGCTCGATGGTCCCATATGGAAAAAATGGGTAATGGTGAATGGACCGGACCAACGGGATTTCAACTTGACGGAAAATATTTTCAATCTTGAGTTAAAAAGCAACACTTGATATCCGATGTTAAAAAACCGGTTTTTAATTTTAGAATCATGAAACTTTCTAGTTTTCTCTTTGTAAATCAATGAATTTTCGTAAGCAATATCCCTTAATTCATCCAATTCATTTAATTGCATTTTCCGGTGTTTTCCCGCGGTCTCAATGTCATCATTACAATGATTTAGGGACCAATAAACTTTCTGTTCGAGTTCAATTGGCAAGTGACAATTCTTCCCATACACAAGCTTGTAAGAAGTGCACCCAATGGGCGTCGTATGAGCGGTACAAAGGCCCATAAAGCATCGTCTAACTTATCTGACCACGATTGTTAGTTTTCCCCTATCGATCTCTCCAAGATCCTCTTCAACACTCGGTTTGAAACCTCGACTTGCCCACTCGTTTGTGGGTGATAAGCCGTAAAAGCCGATGTGTAACCCTATATTCCTTTAAAACTCTTTCAAATTGGTCATTGCAAAAATGGGTTCCACGATCGCTTATGATAGCACGAGGGGTTCCAAACCGAGAAAACAATTGCTTCAAAAACTTGACTACCACACGAGCATCCTTCATGGGCAAAGCCTTAGCTTCCACCCACTTGCATAGGTAGTCAACGGTGACAAGGATGTACTTATTACCACGAGATGATCGGAAAGACCCCATAAAATCAATTCCCCAAACGTCAAAGATCTCACACACTTGGATGATATTTTGTGGCATTTCAACGTTTTGTGAGGCTTTTCCTTGACATTGGCATGAGTCACATGACTTGACAAGTGCATGTGCATCTCGGCAAATATTAGGCCAAAAGAAACCAGCATCAAAGACCTTCTTCGCCGTGAGATTAGCACCATGGTGACCACCCGTGGGTCCCTCGTGACAAGCTCTAAGGATATTAGAAGCTTCGGTGCAAAAAACACAACGTCGGATAATTTGATCCACACAAGTCCGAAATAGGTATGGGTCATTCCAGAAGTAGAACTTAACCTCACGAAAGAATTTTCATTTTTGTTGATTCGTCATACCCTTAATGATGAAGTTGCCCGCATGGTAATTTACGATGTCCACAAACCATGGGGTGGATGAGTCAATCTTAGAATTCACTACACCATGTGTCTCGAGAGGAAATGTTTCAGTGATTTCCTTATTCTCGTACACACTTTGGTGAGGATCTTCCAAGCGAGAAAGATGATTGGCCGCTAGATTCTCGGCTCCTTTTTGTAAAGGATTATGACATCAAATTCTTGTAGGGGGAGCATCCAACGAAGCAATCTCGGATTTTCATCTTGCTTAGCCATGAGATACTTGATTACCGAATGATCCGTATACACTATGCATTTAGTCAAGACGAGGTAAGGTCGGAATTTCTCAAATGCATACACCACGGCAAGGAACTCCTTTTCCGTTGTAGTATACTTAAGTTGAGCCTCGGTCATCGTCTTGCTGGCATAGTGAATAGGCAAGAAGTGCTTTTCATGACGTTACCCCCATACGGCCCCAATAGCGTAATCACTTACATCACGCATAAGTTCAAAGGGGACATTCAAATTGGGAGCAACAAGAATGGGAGTTTCGGTAAGTTTCCTCTTAAGGATTTCAAAGGCTCGTACACAATCTTCGTTAAAGACAAAAAGAGCATCTTTTTCGAGGAGATATGTAATGGGTCGAGAAATCTATGAAAAATCCTTGATGAATCGACGATAAAAGCCCGCGTGGCCTAGGAAACTCCTAACTTCCTTGACGGTTTTGGGATGAGGTAATTTGGCGATGACGTCTACCTTAGCTTTATCCACCTCAATCCCCGCTTTTGAAACCTTGTGCCCTAAGACGATTCTTCCTTAACCATAAAATGACATTTTTTCCAATTGAGCACAAGGTTGGTTTCCTCACAACGTTTCAACATATGTTTCAAATTTCCTAGACACAAAGTGAACGAACTACCAAACACGGAAAAATCATCCATAAAGACTTCCATCGTCTTCTTGATCATGTCATGAAAAATAGCCATCATACACCGTTGAAAAGTTCCCGGTGCATTACAAAGTCCGAATGGCATTCTACGATAGGCAAACGTTCCATATGGACACGTAAACGTAGTTTTTTCTTGATCACGAGGATCGATGGGGTTTGGAAGTAACCGGAAAAACCATCTAAAAAGAAATAGAAATCGTTTCCCGCAAGACGCTCCAACATTTGATCCATGGAGGGCAAGGGAAAATGGTCTTTACGAGTGGCGTCATTCAACTTACTATAGTCGATACACATCCTCCAACCGGTCACGAGTCGAGTTGGAATTAACTCGTTGTCATCATTTGGCACAACGGTCATTCCTCCCTTTTTAGGGACACAATGAATAGGACTCACTCAAGGGCTATCAGAAATAGGGTAAATCATTCCCGCGTCAAGGAGTTTAAGGACCTCCTTTTTTATGACGTCGTGAATTTTGGGGTTCACCCTCCTTTGGCATTGGATTGCGGGCTTGTAGTCTTCCTCCATTAAGATTTTGTGGGTACAAAATTTAGGGTCGATCCCCTTAATGTCAGATAATTTCCACGCAATTGCACCTTTGTGGTCCTTTAGAACATCGATAAGTGCGGTTTTCTCATCATCCAAAAGATCCTTCGCAATAATCACCGACAACTTATCGTCTCCTTCCAAGAATACGTATTCAAGATGAGGAGGAAGATCTTTCAACACGAGGATTAGTGGTTCCTCTATTGAAGATTTGGGTTCGATACTCATAACCTCCTCAGGCGGAGGAAATGGAAAATCGTTGAGAAAATCCTTGATAATCGAGAAGTCCTCATCATTGTCGAGGTCTTCGTTACAAGTACGAGGAACATCAAATTCTTTCAACGTAAAACCACCACCTTCAGATGGAGTGAAGGATGGTGTCGAATTATCAAGAATAGGATCGAGCATAGTGGGATTGCCACTATTTTCATCATCACCAAAACCTAAAAATTCTTGTGAAAATTCCTCGCAAACGACATCGATCATATCAACATGATTTATAGTCGCGACAAAATAAACATGATAAAGTTGAGAGTTTCGAATTGCGTTTATAACAAGTTCCCTGTCGTTTAAACGTAAGCTGATTTTCCTAGCATGCACATCAATCAACGCCATTGACGTATCAAAAAACGAACGACCTAAAATAAGAGGAACTTGAGGATCCGTGGGAATATCGACAACGATATATTCTACCGGATAAAAGAACTTTCCCACTTTCACAAAAACGTCTTCGGCCAATCCACATGCGGGAATAGAATGATCGGCCATCTCGATAGACATTCTTGAAGGAGTAAGATTAGGAAGATTGGGCGACTTGAAGATTGCAAGAGGCATCAAGTTAATACTAGCACCAAGATCGGCCAAGGCATAGCATTCTCAATATCTTGAATAGCACATGGGATCAAAAATTTACCGGATCACCGACTTTTTGAGGTATGCGGTTAAGATAAACCGATGAACAACTAGACAATTGTTACAATTTCTCCTTGTTGTTCAACATACTCTTAAAGTTAGCGGCAAATCGAGGCATCATGACCAAAGCGTCGGCGAAACTTATGTTAAAATGAAAATCACGAAACATTTTCATAAAAAGCTCAAATTGGTAATTCTCACGCTCTTTTCGTTTCTCCTTACGAAGTCTCGATGGGTAAGGTAAGGGTGGTGTGGGTTAGGGCATAGGCATAGCCTTTGTAATCTCGGGTTCCAATGATGGTAATGGGTCAACCGTAGGTGTGGTTTGAGCGGTACTTTGTGGGATTGGGATATGCTCCTCTTCGACCACCACCTCGGGTTCTTCCTCAATTTCCTCCACCGTAGGACTAATTGGTTGAGGAGTCGGTTCCTTAAAGGTCTTACCACTACGTGTGGTAATCAATTTCATCTCTCCCTTAGGGTTCGATATGGTGTTACTAGGAAGACTACTCGAAGAAGACGGTTAACACATTATAGCCTCAAACATACTTGTAGTTTTATCCTCAAACATAGATTGCCTCTTATCGGCCTTAAGCATCTCTTGTTTTATCTCATGTTTCCCTTGTTCCATCTTTTGTTGGTTTTGTTGTAACCTTTGCACATTGCTCTCCATTTTGTTTGCACGAGACTTAAGTTCATTTGCTAACTCATTTTTCAAAATTCTTCAAATCATTCTTAAACTCGGATCTTAGGCTAATGATCACCCTTTGTATATTATCAAATCTAGCATCATTTCCGTTTGCATATTCAACAAATTCATTTGGAAGATCTTTCAAGTTTTGCAAACCTTTGTTGTTATTTTGAAAATCACGGTTTTGATTTTTGTCTTACACTTGGTTATTAGCCCCTTGATTCTCATAGTTGTTATCCTTGTAATTGTTCCTTTGATTTCCTTGGTAACCAACTTGATTGTTTCGATAATTGTTAGCATTTTGATTTGGTGCAAAACCCGGTGGAGTCAATTGATTAGTGCGGGTAACTTGACCGTTTTGGTATAAGTTCCCGTGGCCGCGTAGGCACTCAAAGTGTTACCACTGTTGGTAATTCACTCGGAGAAATCATGACCTCCACCACAATACATACAAGAAATATCAACCTCTTTAGTCGTAGCTTGAGTGGGTTGTTCACTGATAGGTGTGTAAACACTCATCTTTTCTACCACTTAATTACAATAATAACCGAGCCAAAACGTGTATTTTATGTCTTTTATGTCGGAATTATGCGTGGTTTGCGTTTTTGTTGTGATTTAGGACGAAAAGGTGAAAAGTGGAGAAAACACGGGAATTCACGGGCATTTACGGACTTTTATTGAAGAAAAAGATGAAAGACGAAGTCAAGAAGTCAAGAGTGCAAAAAGAACGGAAGTCCAAGACCAATTCTGAAGATTTGTCGAAGAAATAGTCAAAAGACGGAAGTTTATCAAAAGCCGAAGAATTCAAGTCTATTTTATTGAAGAATTTAAAGACGAGTTCAAAGAAATCCCGAAGCCAAAAGTCCCTTAAGTCCAAGTTTAAAGAAGATTAGAAGAAAAGGACTAAGTATGCAATTAATGAAGATTAAAAGAAGGAGGGACTTAATGACGCAATTAAGAGAAAAGGAAAGAGGGGAGGAAGCTTCCTTAATCCTCCCCTATAAATAGTCATTAGTTGTAATCTTTTCATTTTGTTGGCTAAGTGTGACAATTAGCTCTTCCACCATTTACTTACCTTGTCATTTAATTTCTTCTCAACTTTAAATACCTTGTCTTGCACCTTAATTACCATTTAATTCCAAGTAAGTTTTCATTTTAATCCTTGTCAATCTTTATTTTATCTTGTCAATCTCTTATCTACCTTTCTTAATCTTTGATTTTCATGTTTATGTTTGTGTTCATGTTCATGCTTTTATTTTGATCCAAGTGGTTTTTGATTATTGTGGTTAAATTTGTTTGTTTTATTGATTTTATTTGTTTGTTAATGTTTACTGTTGATTCGTTATTAGTTTTATTAAATCGTTTGTGTTGGTTTTGGTTAAAATTGTGTTAGATCTGCTGCTACTGTTATCCCTTGTTCTTCGGGAAGTTTGTTTTTGTTTCTGATCTTTCCAGGTAAAAAGTTCCGAGCCAAGAGTTCTTTCATTCGAAACTTCCAAGTTCAGGATCAAGGGCTTCATTCAGAACATTCAAAGTTCCGAACGAAGAACGACTTCCGACTCAAGACTACTCATTCGGAAGTCTCAAACTTCCGAACGAAGGGAAATTTCCGACTCAAGAATCATTCATTCGGAACTCAAAAGTTCCGGAACAAGCAATTCATTCGGAACTCCAAAAGTTCCGGATCAGTGAATATTCATTCGGAACTCCAAAGTTCCAAACCAAGGGCTGTTCATTCGGAACTTCTCAAAAGTTCCGGATCAATCCGAAAGTTCCGAACCAAAAGCAAAAGTTCCGGATCAATTTCTTCCGAACGAAGTTCCGGATCAAGGGAAGGAAATAGTTCCGAGTCAAGCCAAAACTTCCGAACCAAGCCTGTTTCATTCGGAACTTAAAAAGTTCCGAGTCAAGCTAGTTCATTCGGAAGTTTTGAACTTCCGAATCAAGGGTTTCTTGTCAGGTTCTTTTGGGTTTTCTTTTTAAATTTCAGTCTTTTATTTTTAAAGCTTTATTGTTCCTGCTTTTATTTTAATTGCACTTTAAGATTATTTGCCTTAGCTTTATTTTAGTTTTGCCTTAGTGTAAGTTTTAGTCGCGTTTTAAGTTTGCCTTAGTTAGATTTAAGTTTGCATCATTTACTTTAGTGCCCTTGAATTTCAGTCACGTTTTTAAATACTTGCACTTTTACTTTAATTAGACTTAGATTTACTTTAAGAGCACTTTTACTTTAAAGTTTTGCACTTTTACTTAAAAACAACCAAAAATATTTGTTTCACCAAAGAACGACTGAGTCACATAGAGAGCCTAGATCAATTCGTTAAGATACCGAGAACAACAATTGAACCTAGCAAAATCTCAACATTAAAATGGCGCCGCTGCCGGGTCTTTTCGTAAAGATTAACGGTTTTCTGTGAGAGACGCGTTGCTTTTTGGGATCCGTTCACTTGTGAGCGTTACTTTTCTTGCATAAAAAATTCAAAAAATACATAAAAATTAAAAATTTCAAAATTCCAACAAGATTTTTTCTTTATTGTGTATATATATTGTTTTTGTGTTTGGTTTCTTTTTCTTTTGTCTTTGTAGGTGCATGCGTACTAGATCTTCTAATTATCAAGAGCCCGAGCCTCAAGAAGATTTAGCTATGTCAGGTGTAAACAACAATAATCCACCGCACCCTAATAATAACAACAATGCTCTTCCACAGCCCGATCTTCGGACCATGGAGGAACTTTGTCAACCAACAATGTTTGGACGAGGAGGACCGATTGCGCCGATGCAAATCAACGCTCCTGAGTTTTCGTTGAAGCACCACATGATTCAGCAAGTACAAACAAACCCATTCCGAGGATTGCCTGATGATGATGCCAACAAACACCTCGACAAGTTCATTACAATTACCCAAAGCATGAAGTTGGCCGATGCCACAATGGATGAACTTCGCCTACAACTCTTTCCACATACTTTATTACATCATGCCGAGAAATGGTTTGATCGTCTCCCGAAGAATTCTATTCACACTTGGGATGACATGACTCAACGCTTTTTGTCGCGCTACTTTCCACCATCCATGGTCACAAGCCTTCGCAATCAGATCAGCGGTTTCATGCAAGATCCCGATGAATCTCTTTTTGGCGCTTGGGAGAGATATAATGTCTTGATCGATAGATGTCCAAACCACAACATGCTCCCTGTGACCCTAATTGATACTTTCTACAACGGTTTGACTTTTCGAGATCGTGATACGATTAATGCAGCCGCCGATGGCACATTCATGAAAAGGAGACCCGAGGAGTGTAGAGAGTTAACTGAGAACATGACTACTCACCACAAAAACTGGGATTCCTCTGCTTCTTCAAGGAACAACCCGAGAGTCAATGTTTCTTCAACCTCAGCAAACCCTGAATTGACCGAACTCACCCGCATGATGACCGAAATGAGCAAAAGTATTACGCTTCTCGCTTCAAACCAACAACAACAACAAGTTAAAGCGGTTGCTAATCCTTGTGAAACATGTGGCGGTCCTCACTCATACACCGATTTTCCTTCAACACAAGGAAATCCGGAAAATGTGTATGCAGCTTATGGTAATTATTCACCGGAAAATTACCAAGCTAGACAACAAGGGGATAGAAATCTGCTGAGTTACCGTTCCAACAATTACCTTTCACCCGGTTTTTCTCCTCAAAACCAAAATCCCGCCAACAACTACAATGGAAGCAACCAAATCCCACCAAGAGCTTCAAACCCTTATCAACCACCCACCCAACAAAACCCACCCATTAATCCCGATGTTGAAGCAACAATGAGAACTCAAGGTGAGCAAATCAAGAATCTACAGAGCCAAATAATCAATTTGAAAGGAGATATCCTGAAGCAAGGAAATGAGATTAGAACCGAGGTTCGTGATAATATTCAATCCTCCTTCATCACTCAAACGACTGAATTAAAGAATCTATTGGCTAGTTTCTTGCCCGAAGCTCAACCTTCTTCTTCGGGTTCTCTACCTTCAAACACCGTCACTAATCCGCGAGCCAATGTAAGTGCTATTACTACTCGTAGTGGAGTCACCATCGTAGGACCACCAATCCCACCCCCATCATCTACACCTACTCCACCACCATGTCTCCCTACTCCTCCTACACCTAGTATTAGTACACCATTACCGTCTCCGCCTCGTCATGACGATGTCTCTCGGAAGAACCCTTCAACATCTCAACCTTTACCGACTACACCTTCACCTTCCGCCTAAAAACCTAGAATCCCATACCCTTCTCGCATAGGCAAGACCAATGATCTAACAAAGGAGGACTCTCAAGTGACAAATTATATCAATATGATTTCTCAAATGGTGCTTCAGCATTAGTTTTCTTGAAGCACTTGTCCACATGCCCAAATTTGTTAAAGCATTCAAGGAATTGCTTAGCAAGAAGGAGAAGCTGATTGAACTCGCCAACACACGCTTAAATGAAAACTGCTCAGCCGTTATTCTTAAAGAATTACCGGAAAAGCTTGGAGATCCCGGTCGTTTTGTGTTGCCTTGCGTGTTCAACAAAACTGAAGAATTTACTGCCCTTGCTGATCTCGGGGCTAGTATTAATTTGATGCCACTGAGTGTTTGGAAAACACTATCATTGCCCGACCTCACTCCAACAAAGATGACTCTCGAACTTGCAAATCGCACTCTCGCTTACCCCGTTGGTATAGCCGAAGACGTGTTCATTCAAGTTGGCGCATTTACTTTCCCGGTCGATTTTGTCGTAGTTGATTATGAAATGGACCCTCGTATTCCTTTAATACTTGGTCGGCCATTTTTGAGATCCGGACGTGCTTTAGATGATGTGGCCGAAGGTGAGTTAATCTTAAGAGTCGGGAATGCCTCACAAAATTTTAAAATGGGGAAGCTTACAGACAAATCCTTTCGAGGCTGAGAATCAGTGAATATGATAAATGTGCTCGATGACTTTACAGTCTATGACAATCCTCTATTCGATTCTTCCATCGATAATCCACTCTTTGAAGATAACGTGGATGATTCTCGCTCCACTTTAGACGCTTCTCCCATTTATGATTCTCCACCGGTCTTTGATGCTTATGATGATGATTCTAGCTCAGATTCGGATGATTTTAATTGTATTTCTGAGTATCCCGAGCTGCCCACTTTCGATGATTTTTATGAAGCCGATACTCTCTCGAACGATTCTTCACACGATGAAGATCCTCCGCCATCACTCGATCCTACTTTGGACGATTATTCATTTGAGGAAGATTTCTCTGAATTTCTCAACACATACTTCCCTCATGAGAGTGATGCTCCTCCTTATGACTTTGAAGATTATCGTCTTGATCCTACTTTGGATTTGAAGAGCATTCTGTCAAAGGAGAAGAAACCGGTTGACACCAATATCCGTTGCACATATGATTTGACACCTCTTTGTCCCCCTTCTGATGACGAGGTTGTGCTTCTTTGCGGATCTTCTTCACACTCGGCTGAGCCTGAGTGCTATTTTCCCTTAAAGGAAAAGGTGTTCGACCCCGGTATTGAAGTCTTTAAGCCATCTCAGTATCCACCTGATGAAATAAAAGGAAAAATCTTTGGAAATTTTGAAGACATGCTTGCACCACTTCATCCTTGCTTCTACCGTGCTCCATCACTGCTTAAGGGAACCTTGCCTACTCTTCTTTGGCTTGCCTTGTTCGCCTTAAGCTTGTGTTATTTGCTCGATGAAAACTACGTCTTTGATCCTGGTGGATATGTTTCATGCTTCTTCCGTTGATGATCAAGGTCGAGTCAGGCTCACGACTCGGTTAACAAAAACTAAGCGCTTCTTGGGAGGCAACCCATGCATCTATGTTTTCGCTTTCTTTACCATAAGTGTAGGGGAGACCCTTTGGTTTGCTTTCCTCTCCTCACTTCTTAATCAGGGATTCGAGCTTCAATGATCCACTCTTGATGATTCTTGACAACCCGTGATTCCGTGTTCCATTATCCCGGTTCTATCCTAAACTCTTTTCGATTCACTATTTTATATTTTCTCAATATTTAAATAGGAATCTATTTAGTTGTCCTTTCCTTAGCGAGATTTAAACAACGTGCACAATGTCCTAAGTGTAGGGGATTTACTCCCACATGCTTAAACATTGAGGACAATGTTTATCTTAAGTGTAGGGGGACTTCTATCCAAGTTAAGTGGTCTTTTCCTTGTATTTGTCCTCATTTTAACCGGAAAATCAATTTTTCGACATTTTTCAAAATTTTTGATCTATTTTGGCCTATTAGTTTTTACCTTTGTATAGTTATTTTCTTTCTTTTATTAGAATAAATGCTTAAATAAGTGGTTTTAATTTTCAAACGTTGTGAATCTTTTGACTCAATCCGAGTTTACTCTAGCTAGTATCCTTAACGTGTTTAAGTCAAGTTTTGCTAGGATTTTATATAGGGAGCTATAAAATGCGAAAGTCTTAACTCTCACGGGTTAAGAACAAGAACTTTTCGCAAGTTCCTATAATTGATCCTAGAGAGTCGTTTATCAAGGGAACTTTAAAACGCGATTTCTCAACTTGAAAAAGTCTAAGAATTTGCAAGATCCTATAGGCGACTCCAAAACCCAAAACTTTGATTTAATAGGCTAAGTATCCACGAGTCTCATTACTTGAGATTTTAAACTGTGGAGAACGAGAGATGATAGAGCCAATTATAAGTTCGGTATTCTTTCGTGAATTTATGTGAGTTAATTATAAGCCTATTCTCTCATCACTTGCTAATAATTTATCTGCTAATAAATAAGGTTGTACGATTTGAAAAGTTACTTAGCTTCTAGCCCAAGATCGTTTAAAAGTTGCTCGGTATGGATTAGAGTTCATAGCCAAGGCATAACTTATTGAAGCGGGATGCGAAGATTGGCGAGTCCGAAAAGGCCCTAACAAGGCATGAGGGCTATATTTTGTTGCTAAAGATCCAAAGTGATGTGAAGAAACATTTATCGAAAATCAATATGAAGGATCGAGACACACGACGAAAAGCAAATACTCCCCAAAAGTCATGGAGAAGTGTATCCGAAAAGACCCTAACAAGGTATGAGGATAAAAAGATCCAAGTCATAAAAGGAGGCGGATCGTTGTATATCAAAGTCCAAAATAAAGATTGGAGAAAAATGAAGAAGTCGTGGTCCAAGTATGAATCTCTCAAAACTTCAAGTGAAGAAATTCCATTATGAAGAGAATACCATAATTTCATGAACGTCTCTCAAGGTTTGAAGTATGAAGTCGCTGCCAAATATCGGTCCGAGAAAGGTCTCAAATCGCGAAACGAGTTATGCCAAGATATGAACTTTATGAGGTCCCGAGAAGCAGTTTTAAAAGATTTTGTCCTTTAGCTAACTATTGATTAAATCGTTCACTTTATTTTCAGACTTAATAACTATCGAAATAAGTCAAAAATGCATCCTCGTGATCATTCAAGACAATAATAAAATATAAGAGATACACCTAGGAATAAGGGAGTCTAAGTGAATAATTGGCCCACATGAGTTCGTGTTGGTCTACTAACTTATAATAACAATGATCTCGTTTTTAAGCTTGGTTTGGAGAAAGTGAAAACTTGAGGATGATGATTATTCATGACATTTCCAAAACCCAAGGTATGCTTTTGATTTCTTTATTTTGTATGTCTTTAATTTTCTATCTCTTTAATAAAGGCCAACGTGAATTGATTGTGATGAAAAATGTAAACGTGCTCTGTAACTAATGCATTGCATGAGGACATTGCAATGGTCAAGTGTAGGGGATTTGATAGGTGTGTAAACACCCATCTTTTCTACCACTTAATTACAATAATAACCGAGCCAAAACGTGTATTTTATGTCTTTTATGTCGGAATTATGCGTGGTTTGTGTTTTTGTTGTGATTTAGTACGAAAAGGTGAAAAGTGGAGAAAACACGGGAATTCACGGGCATTTACGGACTTTTATTGAAGAAAAAGATGAAAGACGAAGTCAAGAAGTCAAGAGTGCAAAAAGAACGGAAGTCCAAGACCAATTCTGAAGATTTGTCGAAGAAATAGTCAAAAGACGGAAGTTTATCAAAAGCCGAAGAATTCAAGTCTATTTTATTGAAGAATTTAAAGACGAGTTCAAAGAAATCCCGAAGCCAAAAGTCCCTTAAGTCCAAGTTTAAAGAAGATTAGAAGAAAAGGACTAAGTATGCAATTAATGAAGATTAAAAGAAGGAGGGACTTAATGACGCAATTAAGAGAAAAGGAAAGAGGGGAGGAAACTTCCTTAATCCTCCCATATAAATAGTCATTAGTTGTAATCTTTTCATTTTGTTGGCTAAGTGTGACAATTAGCTCTTCCACCATTTACTTACCTTGTCATTTAATTTCTTGTCAACTTTAAATACCTTGTCTTGCACCTTAATTACCATTTAATTCCAAGTAAGTTTTCATTTTAATCCTTGTCAATCTTTATTTTATCTTGTCAATCTCTTATCTACCTTTCTTAATCTTTGATTTTCATGTTTATGTTTGTGTTCATGTTCATGCTTTTATTTTGATCCAAGTGGTTTTTGATTATTGTGGTTAAATTTGTTTGTTTTATTGATTTTAATTGTTTGTTAATGTTTACTGTTGATTCGTTATTAGTTTTATTAAATCGTTTATGTTGATTTTGGTTAAAATTGTGTTACATCTGCTGCTACTGTTATCCCTTGTTCTTCGGGAAGTTTGTTTTTCTTTCTGATCTTTCCAGGTAAAAAGTTCCGAGCCAAGAGTTCTTTCATTCAGAACTTCCAAGTTCAGGATCAAGGGCTTCATTCGGAACATTCAAAGTTCCGAACGAAGAACGACTTCCGACTCAAGACTGCTCATTCGGAAGTCTCAAACTTCCGAACGAAGGGAAACTTCCGAATCAAGAATCATTCGTTCGAAACTCAAAAGTTCCGGATCAAGCAATTCATTCGGAACTCCAAAAGTTCCGGATCAGTGAATATTCATTCGGAACTCCAAAGTTCCGAACCAAGGGCTGTTCATTCGGAACTTCTCAAAAGTTCCGGATCAATCCGAAAGTTCCGAACCAAGGGCAAAAGTTCCGGATCAATTTCTTCCGAACGAAGTTCCGGATCAAGGGAAGGAAATAGTTCCGAGTCAAGCCAAAACTTCCGAACCAAGCCTGTTTCATTCGGAACATAAAAAGTCCCGAGTCAAGCTAGTTCATTCGGAAGTTTTGAACTTCCGAATCAAGGGTTTCTTGTCAGGTTCTTTTGGGTTTTCTTTTTAAATTTCAGTCTTCTATTTTTAAAGCTTTATTGTTCCTGCTTTTAATTTAATTGCACTTTAAGATTATTTGCCTTAGCTTTATTTTAGTTTTGCCTTAGTGTAAGTTTTAGTCGCGTTTTAAGTTTGCCTTAGTTAGATTTAAGTTTGCATCATTTACTTTAGTGCCCTTTAATTTCAGTCACGTTTTTAAATACTTGCACTTTTACTTTAATTAGACTTAGATTTACTTTAAGAGCACTTTTACTTTAAAGTTTTGCACTTTTACTTAAAAACAACCAAAAATATTTGTTTCACCAAAGAACGACTGAGTCACATAGAGAGCCTAGATCAATTCGTTAAGATACCGAGAACAACAATTGAACCTAGCAAAATCTCAACATTAAAATGGCGCCGCTGCCGGGTCTTTTCGTAAAGATTAACGGTTTTCTTAGAGAGACGCGTTGCTTTTTGGGATCCGTTCACTTGTGAGCGTTACTTTTCTTGCATAAAAAATTCAAAAAATACATAAAAATTTAAAATTTCAAAAATCCAAAAAGATTTTTTCTTTATTGTATATATATATTGTTTTTGTGTTTGGTTTCTTTTTCTTTTGTCTTTGTAGGTGCATGCGTACTAGATCTTCTAATTATCAAGAGCCCGAGCCTCAAGAAGATTTAGCTATGTCAGGTGTAAACAACAATAATCCACCGCACCCTAATAATAACAACAATGCTCTTCCACAGCCTTCGATGACTTTAGAACGTTGGTGGAACACCAAAACGTTCAAGAGGGTTTAATCTTTTGAAACCAAGAAAATATATAGATACGTAGATAATACTTTGGTTGGCAAACTTCCGATTAGCCCTTTTTCTCTTAACACGCACAAGCAAGCGGGGGAAACGAGGCGGCGCTAAGCACTTAAGATCCTTTTTCCCTTAGGTCGTGAAATACAACCACCTTATACCCACCTTATAGTTTGTGTTAATTAAAATAAAGCTTCACGAAAGTAATTATCTATTTTGCCTTTTTTCTTTGTTTGAGATTCGAATACAATGATTGAGTGATGAAACATGATTGTTGTAAAACTAGTCACTTGCCTTAGGAAAAACAAGTACTAATAAAGCGGGTAAGTATTAAGTATCACGTTTTGTGAAAAACGCGAATACTCGTCGTCGAGTTCGTTCTCGGTGGAGGTATGGTGTTTAGCCAAAAATATTATAGACGTTATTGAGTGATTACGTTTTTGAAATGTGAAAAGAAAAGAAGATGTAAGACGGATTACACTAAAAATAAAAAACGACGAATACACGTTACGCGCGTATCGTAAAAATCGACTAAATTTAATTAACTTTTTTTTTAGTAAAAATAGCAATAAATAAAACCTAAACTACGGGAAAGCATAATAAAGGCATCGGAAAACCTAAAATGTCTACGGGGACAAAGCAAAGGCAATAACTAATTACGATAAAAACGTGAAAACACGACATTAAAAGGCAAATAAACAAATTTTAAATCCTATTGAAACAATTCTAATTTTCCTAAGTACTACATGATAAAATAAAATTTTAGAAAAAAGAATTACATTTTTATTTTTATTATTATTATGAATTAATTAAGATAAAAAAAATGAACTATTTTTGAAAAATCTGATGAACTAATAAATTTATAAAATGATATCTAAGCAAACTATGACAAGAAAGGAGTTGTAGAAGAGATGGGTATGTGTTTATATGTTGAGGCGTAGGTTTCTTATAATGAGGTCAGGGGTTCGAGCCCCCTGCATTACAGTTTTTGTAAACATTTTTTTGTACTTTAGATCTATTTGAGAAACCATCAGACCTATTAAATGGGCGTAAGACACATTGCACTAGAAAGACAGTAACAACATTAACAGGCATAAGAACATTCAATAGCACATTAAAAACATGAAACATTAAAAACAAATATAATGGAATGCAAACCCAAACAACTTAATCAACCTAACAACACAACATTAATTCTAGCAAAAATAAGAACACAAGCATAACAAAACAGTTGGAAGAAAAAGAGAAAAAAAAAATCAGTCTAAATACCAAATCGATATCATGAAACTCGAACCTGGAATTCGACCGAGCATAGATTGAAAAATAACTAAATACCCGAACCCATCATTTTGTTGTGCCTTCGATGAACGGAATAACTAACAATACCCCTACTTACTTCTTCGTTACCAGTAACGAACCACAAAGCAAAACCCCAATTCTATTTTTGTGGTCGAAGAACAGCAACAACAAGCCTTTTTTCCTCTTCTTCGGTACAAACAATCCAGCAACAACAATCACCCCTTTATTTCTTTTTGGTGTACAGCAACAATGAACAACCTCTTTTTCACTTTTTGTGAACAAGAGTAGCAAAAAGGAAATAAATCTTTCACTCTCTTTCTTTTTTATTCGCTGAACAGTAACCAAACGAACCCTTTTTTCTGACGTGAACAAGAACACAAACAATATATAATCTGACTTTTTTTCTTTAACAGAAACTTTGCTTCCTCTTTTTTTTTTCTTGAGTCACACATCAACAACAACCAATAGACTTTTTCTTTTTTTCTCTTGCAACTCTAGAACATTGAGTAATAGTATGCAATGAATAACACTTTTTTTTCACTCGAACAGTTAAACAACAAAACAAATCTTTTTTTCTTTCTTTAACTCAAAATTAAATGTCAAATCTTGGAACTCAGATTTCTTGAAATAAAATAAAAAAAAGAACATAAATTAAAAGAAACAATTTTTTTCGAATAACAAAATCATTCAACACCAAACTTCAAAACTTTTTCAAATTAAACAACATCAATTGCATATAAAATTAAAAGATTTTGGAACTCAGAATTTAAATGACAAACTTTTTCATTAAACTAAAAAGAAATTACATCAAATCTGGAACAAAAGTAAAATAAAAATCCTATTGCTTTATATAATAGCTACAAGATGGTTCTAGAAATCAAAACCCTAAAGTATGATTTACCTACAATGCCCTTGAAAGATCTGAATATTCTTCAATCTTGGTCTTTGATTCTTGTCAGCATCACATGTGTTTGTTTGTCCTTGTCTTGAGGGGTCATTTTCTTCTCTTTAAACACAAAATCACGTTACCCTTGTCTTGTTTTTATCTTCACGTGAGTATGTTGGGTATGGTTGGTGATGTGGGATATTGATGGTCAAGGGATTAGGGTTTGACTGATTTTTGATTTGGGGATTTATGGTGGTGGCTGATGGTTATGGAGAAACCCTAATTAGTTTTGTTAATATCATTGTGTTTTTTAAAAAATGGTAATACCCGTCCTTTTGGTCGTTGTAAATAACAAAGAAAAAGACAAGATGTCTTTTATCTTATCAGTTGACGTTAATAACAAAGTGTGAGGTGTGAGGTGGGCCGGTTGGGTTGTATCGGGCTATTTGAGATTGGGTTTAGAGCTTTGAGGGGAAAGGCCACGTTGGGCTGTGATGTTGTAAGGCCACGAATGCAATGGGCTTTGTTGTTTATTTGAGTTGAAAAATACGGGCCAATCCAGCCCATTAAACGGGTGAGGGTTGGTCCGTAAAATAAAAATAAAGCTTCGGGTTCGTTTTTCTTGACCCATTCCAATGTCGATTCTCGGGTTTGACTTTGACTTGAAGAATCTTCAATTGTTGAGTCGATCCGAATATACTCGATTTTTCTCCAATAAATGCGATTCCGACTTCTTTCTTGTGCAATTCTTCATGGACCAAATATGTAAACTCTTGACATTTTAGGGACCACAATGTAGTTTTAGAGTTTTACAAGGGTATAAAATGACAAGTCTTCAAACTTCAAGGGTATTTTTGGAAAATAACCATTCGGGTCCGGTTCATTGTGCGGATTCGTTTCTCGTGTTCGTTTTTTGATTGATTCTTGTGATTCTTTTTTTGTCTTTTTCTCGATATCCGTGCCTAAAACATACAACAAACTAATACAAGTATATTTTCCGGTATTTTAATGATATTTTAACTGTTTTAAGCCCATTTTGGACGATGAGACTATGTATAAAAGCAGTCTCATCACTCCCCCATACTAAACCATTGCCGTGTCCCCACGTAATGCTAGAATTAAGTATCAAAGCATCTCCAAAATTCATTTTTATTCACTTTTATTGAATGATAAACTAGTTACACTACTACTATTACTACTTGCGTTTTAGACATAATGTATGATTTTAATCGCAAAATGGGACGTTTAGGTTCATAGAATAAGAACACGTGAATGCTTCGTTAGAAATAATTTCATCGTCCTCGATTTTCACCCCAATTCCATGCCAAGCGTGCAACGAGATCATTGTCATTATAAGTTAGTAATGCTAACACTACTCATATGCCCTAATCACGTAATTATCCTCCCATTATTCCTAAGTTGTATCTCTTATATTTTATTATGTCTTGAATGTTTCACGAGGATACATTGTTTGAGTTATGCGGTAATAGAGATTTAGGTCTAAAAATAGAGTCCTAACGGTGTAACTAAGACCATCAAATCAATAACCCCTCCTAATAGACAACGATGTTAAAAAATTAAGTTGACAAGAAGAATCGATAAACACGGTTTTATAACGGTTTTGAACATGAGACTTATTACCAAGACTTTTATATGCCCCCTAACGGAAGGGCCTTATTATCTTTGGTTTACCTCCATCTTTTATTCAACTTCGCCATGAAGCTTTTATTATGACTTCGGTCTTGCCTTGCCTTTTATTATCCGCCTCATCGGTTGTTTTATTAGCCAAAGACGTATATCCTCACGCTAAGGCGAATTTTGGATCTTTAAAGCTTCGAAGATTAAGGCTTGATTCACTTTAAATTTTGCATAGATTTTAGGCCTTGTGGGGCTTCAAATTGTTTGCTAGATTTAGGTGAGCACTTGAAATCTTATTATTGGGTGAAGCTTTCGATTATTAGGGTGCCAATACTTCAAAACCGTGACGCTGGCAATACCTTAATGTCTTCCTAATTTAATTACACGAAAGCTACTAGAAAAGACTAGAAACCCAACAATCCTAATTAAAACCGCTAAGTCAATATTTATTAAGCAAAAAATATTTACACGCGAAGGGAGAATAAGCAAGCAACGAGAACACATGAGTTTTTGAAAGAATACAAGTACTCTACGTTTAGCATAGTAACTTATAATTAACTCTATCATTTCTCGTCCTCATTTAAGAGACTTAGCCTAATGTGTAGTTAAGGAATCAAAGATAAGTGCTCAACACGCACGGTCGATTCAAAAATTACTCTTATTCTCGCCATCGGAAAATCTACATTCGTGTCTTAAACACTTATGAAAATTATGAAAAGTTTTAAAATTTGGCCATTTTTAGCCTTATTTTGCAACAAAACGATAAACAAAAAGATAAAATTTGGAAAGCGTGAAGGTTTGGCAAGGCAAGTATCTATTCACCCTCCCCCATACTAAAGTTAAACATTGTCCTCAATGTTTCGAGTCTAGGGGTGCAAACACCCCCATACTAGAGACCTAGTCGAATGCTTAATCTAGCATGGAAAGGGTGTAACCAATAAATTAATAGCCGTTTATGAAGTGTGCTAATAACCTAAGGTTAGAACAATTAAGGATATATCATATGGATATCGAGAAATTCTTCAAAGCAAACGATCGAGTGCTCCCATAAAACGAACACGAGAGGCTCCAATCGTGAAGATCATGATCATCTAAAAACCACATATCACAAACAATCACGAAACAAAGGTTGGAAGGGCACAAATCCCCTCATATTAGGATTAATTAAAAACAATAATATTTACATGGATAAGCATGGGTCTCCCCCACGAGGCACCTTGTTTTTGATAACTGAGTCAAAAGCTCGACTCGAATCCCCAAAAATGTGATCATTTAGGGATAATCATGGTTCGGTCATTTTTTGTGGGACTTACATGTAATCAAGGCCCAAAAGCAACAGTGAATAAAGGCAAAGCCTTTATACCGGGATCAAAGATCGTGTCTTCGTTTTCAGATGATAAACGAAACAACACGACTTCAAGTAACAACGTCCCAAAGGGACACAAGAAAATAGGATGAGAAGAGAAAGGTGGGACATTGGGTTGGCATAAAAATCGAGTTACTCGAGGTAAACTCTCACCGTAAGTGTAGAAAGATCTTCTAGTGACTACTTCGGTAAAAGACCGAGATTTTATCTTAAACGTGATACCGGGGTCAAAAATCTCGTCCTCGGTGGAGAAGTGTGAGGGAACAAATGGGGCTTCCCCCATACTAGGTCCACACAAAACGTCGTCAAAAGAAGTAGACGCGTTTGTAGCAAGTTCAATTAAACGAGGTGATGACGGAGTTATCTTTGGAAAATCTTTAAAATCAATTTTAAAATCATTCCCTTTTTCATTTTTTAACTCTTTGTTACGAAAACCCAAGTTGATTAAATTGAAAATATTTGGTGTTTCTAAAACAATTCTAGGCACACTTAAAATTTCCACATTTATCTTGAAGGCGGGAGGAGGATTCGAATTTTTAAAACGTGAATCGATTAATAAATCATCCCCCTCCGGGCTAACGCAACGGTCCTCATAAAACTCGAAAATAGAAGGTGGATCATCAAGAATACGTTTGATCTCGGAAAAATCACCATCGGGATCAAAAACGTCTTCTCTTCCTCGTGGAAGAGGTTGAGCAATAAAATCGTCGATAATCGAGTCGCTAGCTTCAACCATCGTGAAACTAGGAAAAGAAGGCTCTTCGATTGAAGATTTGCCTTTGTCGTTTCGACCTCGACATCGAAAAACGTAGCGATGTGAGCAAGGCCACCGACGGACTTCTCACATGATAAATCCAAAATCTCACTTCGTGTGGGATTAGGAGTAAAAGTCTCGTCTCGTGACGATTTTGCCTTGACGGTTTCAACTTTGTCCTTCGAAGGGATCGAACGTGGGTTTTCAAACATTTTAGCAAAACTACTAACACGTCCCTTCGGAATTAATTTTCGCTCATCTTGTAAAAACGAGGGTTCAACGATTTCCTTTAAAACCTTTTCACATTTTTCTTTTTTAAAATAATTTAATGGAATTTCTTCGTCAAAATTGAGTGTATATTGATTTAGAAAATCTTCAATAATTTCATCCTCATTAGAAAAAATAGGTTTACAAGGTATTAGATTTAATACTCCCAAGTATCCTACGAGTTTTTCCTTTGGTTTATTTTCACAAACATTTTTCAAAACTTCGTTGGATGACTTTTCCGTTTCCTCTACGTTTTTGCAAGACGACGAAGGTTGCACGACTCTAAAATTCCAGAGATATGGATCAACACGAGGCGTATGAGTCTTAGGAGTCGATAAGGCTTGAACCTCTCTTTTGAGATTAGGATTGGTGACGTTCGATGAAGAACTCGACTCGTATGAAGCTACTTTTTTCTCTAAGGTCTCAATCGTTGAAAGAAGTTCATTTCGCTCATTAGTGTAAGCCTCCACAACTTTATCAACAAGTTTATCCCATCTCTCGTCAATTAGGTCAAATAAACGTTCTTGTTCTTTAGAAGCGGCATCATATTCGTTTTCCAACTCGGTTCTCATGGAGGCCATTTCCTTTAAGTAAAATTCCTTTTGAGTTTCCAATTGTTTTTCGTAGTGTTCCTTAAGATTCGTAACTTGTTCTTTAATCATCGTTAAGTTTTCATTATTACGTCTCATATAGTCACAAAAGGTGTTTTGATTTATCTCATCATTTTGATCACAATTATAAGACGAATCATATGACGAATTAAACGAAGACGATGGGTGATCTTGGTCGTAAGATCGAAACTTGTCACCACGATCACATGGACCGGAGTTATAGATATAACCCTATCGACCTCCAATAACCTTACAATTAAAACAATTGGCACCATCGGGCGGGCCTCCACAATATGGACACGAATAATATCCACCATCATACGACATGATGCAACGAGAAAGTTGATTCGAGAATTAAACGTTATAGAGGGTGAAAGAAGAGAATTATGGAAATAGAGGAAAAAAATCGAAGAATCTTTTTGTGTTTTTGGTTTTTTAATTTTTTTTTGGAATTTTGGTGTATTACATAGAAATTAATCTACAAAAACTATCCACTAATCAAAGGTCTCGATTAATGAATCCAAGAAGAATGAAGGTAATTACGTGAAGTAAAAACCCTCGTCGACTTTGAAACGTTGGCGGAACGCCAAAATGTTTCGAGGTTCAATAATTAAAACTTACAAAAATAGATTTATAATACTTGATTTGGCAAACCCCTAATTAATCGTCACTTTCAAAACACGCACAAGCGAGCGGAGAAAACGAGGCGGCGCGAAGCACTTAAGACCCTTTTTTCCTTAGGTCGTGAAATACAACCGCCTTATACCCACCTTATAGTTTGTATTTATCGAGATTAAACCAATTAAGAGTATTTATCTATTTTGCCTTTGACTTTCGTTTGAATTCGATACAACAATAGTGACCGGAACGCTCAACTATTGAGGTGCGATTTCTCGCTTATTTGGATAATTATTGTGTGTTAATTGTTCTACGTAAATACAATATATTATGCACAATAAAAACGAGAAAACGATTTTGTGTTAATAGAGTTCTATTTAACACTATTTATTTGTATAGCTAATAGTATAGAAAAATAAAAAGAAGTATTTACGATAAAAACGTAAACTCTCAAACAAACACGATAAATAAATATGGCTAAACACACCTCCCCGGCAGCGGCGCCATTTTTTATTGTTGTGAAACTAGTCACTTGCCTCAGGAAAAACAATTACTAATAAAGCGGGTAAGTATTAAGTATCACGTTTTGTGAAAAACGCGAATACTCGTCGTCGAGTTCGTTCTCGGTGGAGGTATGGTGTTTAGCCAAAAATATTATAGACGTTATTGAGTGATTACGTTTTTGAAATGTGAAAAGAAAAGAAGATGTAAGACGGATTACACTAAAAAAAAAACGACGAATACACGTTACGCGCATATCCTAAAAATCGACTAAATTTAATTAACTTTTTTTTTAGTAAAAATAGCAATAAATAAAACCTAAACTACGGGAAAGCATAATAAAGGCATCGGAAAACCTAAAATGTCTACGGGGACAAAGCAAAGGCAATAACTAATTACGATAAAAACGTGAAAACGCGACATTAAAAGGCAAATAAACAAATTTTAAATCCTATTGAAACGATTCTAATTTTCCTAATTACTACATGATAAAATAAAATTTTAGAAAAAAGAATTACATTTTTATTTTTATTATTATTATGAATTAATTAAGATAAAAAAAATGAACTATTTTTGAAAAATCTGATGAACTAATAAACTTATAAAATGATATCTAAGCAAACTATGACAAGAAAGGAGTTGTAGAAGAGATGGGTATGTGTTTATATGTTGAGGCGTGGGTTTCTTATAATGAGGTCAGGGGTTCGAGCCCCCTGCATTACATTTTTTGTAAACATTTTTTTTTACTTTAGATCTATTTGAGAAACCATCAGACCTATTAAATGGGCGTAAGACACATTGCACTAGAAAGACAGTAACAACATTAACAGGCATAAGAACATTCAATAGCACATTAAAAACATGAAACATTAAAAACAAATATAATGGAATGCAAACCCAAACAACTTAATCAACCTACCAACACAACATTAATTCTAGCAAAAATAAGAACACAAGCATAACAAAACAGTTGGAAGAAAAAGAGAAAAAAAATCAGTCTAAATACCAAATCGATATCATGAAACTCGAACCTGGAATTCGACCGAGCATAGATTGAAAAATAACTAAATACCCGAACGCATAATTTTGTTGTGCCTTCGATGAACGGAATAACTAACAATACCCCTACTTACTTCTTCGTTTCCAGTAACGAACCACAAAGCAAAACCCCAATTCTTTTTTTTTGGTCGAAGAACAGCAACAACAAGCCTTTTTTTCCTCTTCTTCGGTACAAACAATCCAGCAACAACAATAACCCTTTCTTTCTTTTTGGTGTACAGCAACAATGAACAGCCTCTTTTTCACTTTTTGTGAACAAGAGTAGCAAAAAGGAAATAAATCTTTCACTCTCTTTCTTTTTTATTCGCTGAACAGTAACCAAACGAACCCTTTTTTCTGACGTGAACAAGAACACAAACAATATATAATCTGACTTTTTTTCTTTAACAGAAACTTTGCTTCCTCTTTTTTTTTTCTTGCGTCACACATCAACAACAACCAATAGACTTTTTCTTTTTTTCTCTTGCAACTCTAGAACATTGAGTAATAGTATGCATTGAATAACCCTTTTTTTCACTCGAACAATTAAACAACAAAACAAATCTTTTTTTCTTTCTTTAACTCAAAATTAAATGTCAAATCTTGGAACTCAGATTTCTTGAAATAAAATAAAAAAAAGAAAGGAAATTAAAAGAAACAATTTTTTTCGAATCACAAAATCATTCAACACCAAACTTCAAAACTTTTTCAAATTAAACAACATCAATTGCATATAAAATTAAAAGATTTTGGAACTCAGAATTTAAATGACAAACTTTTTCATTAAATTAAAAAGAAATTACATCAAATCTGGAACAAAAGTAAAATAAAAATCCTATTTCTTTATATAATAGCTACAAGATGGTTCTAGAAATCAAAACCCTAAAGTATGATTTACCTATAATGCCCTTGAAAGATCCGAATATTCTTCAATCTTGGTCTTTGATTCTTGTCAGCATCACATGGGTTTGTTTGTCCTTGTCTTGAGGGGTCATTTTCTTCTCTTTAAACACAAAATCACGTTACCCTTGTCTTGTTTTGATCTTCACGTGAGTATGTTGGGTATGGTTGGTGATGTGGGATAGTGATGGTCAAGGGATTAGGGTTTGACTGATTTTTGATTTGGGGATTTATGGTGGTGGCTGATGGTTATGGAGAAACCCTAATTAGTTTTGTTAATATCATTGTGTTTTTAAAAAAAAGGTGATACCCGTCCTTTTGGTCGTTGTAAATAACAAAGAAAAAGACAAGATGTCTTTTATTTTATCAGTTGACGTTAATAACAAAGTGTGAGGTGTGAGGTGGGCCGGTTGGGTTGTATCGGGCTATTTGAGATTGGGTTTAGAGCTTTGAGGGGAAAGGCCACGTTGGGCTGTGATGTTGTAAGGCCACGAATGCAATGGGCTTTGTTGTTTATTTGAGTTGAAAAATACGGGCCAATCCAGCCCATTAAACGGGTGCGGGTTGGTCCGTAAAATAAAAATAAAGCTTCGGGTTCGTTTTTCTTGACCCATTCCAATGTCGGTTCTCGGGTTTGACTTTGACTTGAAGAATCTTCAATTGTTGAGTCGATCCGAATATACTCGATTTTTCTCCAATAAGTGCGATTCCGACTTCGATCTAGTGCAATTCTTCATGGACCAAATATGTAAACTCTTGACATTTTAGGGACCAAAATGTAGTTTTAGAGTTTTACAAGGGTATAAAGTGACAAGTCTTCAAACTTCAAAGGTATTTTTGGAAAATCACCATTCGGGTCCGGTTCATTGTGCGGCTTCGTTTCTCGTGTTCGTTTTTTGATTGATTCTTGTGATTCTTTTTTTGTCTTTTTCTCGATATCCGTACCTAAAACATACAACAAACTAATACAAGTGTATTTTCCGGTATTTTAATGATATTTTAACTGTTTTAAGCCCATTTTGGACGATGAGACTATGTATAAAAGCAGTCTCATCAAAATCCCAAATCAAGGTTGTGTTTTCACACTTTTGGAGTACTTGTGAATTTATTGTGATACGTATTCAATATAGTAATAATATTCACACAAAAAAACGAAAACCGATAATACGTGTGATTAGAGTGATAATCACACAAATAGTTATTACGGTTAATATAAAAACAAAACTTGTTCAAATCAAAACACAACACGCCTCCCAGGCAGTGGCGCCAAAAATGATAGTTGTAATTTTACACTCGTTTAGGAAAACGAGGTAATTAGGGTAAGTACGACGGTTTAGGAAAACCGTGCACAAATGACCCAATGAGTGAAATGGTTCTCAAGGAGGCTAATGTATTGTGTTAAGAGATGATTAAATGTTTGTGATTATGATTATGAAGAATGAAAAGAAAAAAGGATGACGGTTAAGATTAAAATTACACTATGACGAAAGTCGTAAACGTAAAACCGTAAAACGTGACGAAATTTAAAAATTACCTAAAAATTCCTAGAAAATTGCAATAAATCCTAAAAATGTAATTAGAGTTTACAAAGAATCAAAAATCACTCAAACGTTTTATTTAATTAAATAATAATTTTTTAATGCTAATTAAAGACCAAAAAATCAATTTAATTAACAAAAAGCCCAAAATGAGATTTTTCAATTTGTAAACCTCTAAAATAACTTAATTAAACTAAAAACTATTTTTGAAAAATTTAAAATTAATTAAAACTATTTAAAAATGATTAAAAACTATTAAAATATTAAAATAATCCTAAAAGTTAAATAAATGACAAGAAAATTAATCTAAAAGTTTTTAAAAATCCTAACTTAATGTACTTAACCTAAGAAAAATGAAAAAGTTGCAAAAATATTAAAAACAATTTTTAATAATTAAATAATAATAAAATATTAATAAAAAACCAAAAATTCTAAAAAATTCTAAAAACTTGTAAAGTTGTTTACTTTAACTTAAATAAACCGAAAATGTAAGTGAAATTAAAAAATACCCTTAATGGGCCTCCAAATGGGCTAAAAGGCCAAACAGTTACCTTAATGGGCTTATTTAAGGCCCAATAAGAAAATGTTGTCCAAATAAGCTCAAAACCTCCACTCTAGCTTAAAGTTTAATTTTAAACACAAAACACTAAAGGCCTAAAAGCTGAAAGTGAGCTTATCACAGCTTAATAAGCAAACAGTTTATTCTTAATGGGCTTTTTGGCCCATTAAGCCATAAGCTAATGCCATAAGCTGAAATTTGACACACATCCTTCTCTTGACCTTATAAAGCTGTTTGTAAAAAGAATTTTTGAATAAGCCAAGAAATAAGCCTGAAATAAGCAAAAGCTCTCTACACAAAACGACAAAATAGTCGTTTTCGAGTTCTAGGCTGTTTCAAGAGCTAATTCTTTTTGCAAAATGTTTTAAATCACTTAACTAAGCTTAATAATCAAATAGATTTCCAAAAAGCACACTGAATAAGCTAGAAAAGGCAAATAAGAACTTATGAAAAAGTCAACTAAGTTGGTTTTTTAGTCAAACCTAAAAGTCAAAGTCTCAAATGCTCCAATATAGTAAAATGGGTCAATTAAGGAAGATTGATTACAAAAACAAAGTTGTTGCAAGTCTAAATAAGCAATTATAGCTTATTGATAAGTTGTTCACAAATTAACACTAGCAGTGGCTAGTTTCAGTGGGAAAGGATTCCCACTGCTTGACTTTCTTGACCTTTTGTTTTTATTGGACTTTTGTTGGAATTGATGAACAAACAAGGCACCCTTATAACCAGTAGGTTATAAGGAGTCACAATCAACAAAGAAATCACAATAACACCAAGCCAATTAGTACAGTTAAATCAAAATGTGCCCAGATATCACACAGACATGAACATTAAGCAAATTTGATGAAATAAGCAGTTTAAGCTAGATTAAGCCAACCAATTTGAACCAAATGCATACACAAGCTATATTAAACTTAAATAAGAATAAATGAACTTGTTTCATACACTGAATCAAAGATTAGACCTAGAATCAAGCCTATGAACGTTACTGATGAACAACGAAGAACACAAAATCCTTTTTACTAATATACTTGACCAATCTTGGAATTTTAAACCCTCAAATCAGTTAATCAGATTACACAAACTATGTTTCACCACTTTTCAACCCTAAACATGCATATACTCTAGGTGTTCCCAAAAATTTAGATCAAAACAGGCAAAAATAAGCAAGTTATGGCATAGATTCAGATTTGATGTTTAAGAACACAAGTATGGCAAATATCAGCACTCAACCAACTCAATAACTGATAAAAGCACTTAACAACCCTAAACACTAACTCAAACTAAAAGTATACCCTTAAAACAGTAGACCCAAACACCCCTTTCACTTTTCAAATCAAGATTTTACAAAGCCAAAGTGTATAACAGGTTCAACCAAACTCAAACAAGCATCAATACAATATTCGCATGCACTTAGAACAAGATTCAAGACATAAGAAGAACACATACAACAGCAGAATCACACAATCACTTAGAACAAGTATTTTGACAGATGTTTTCGTAAAAAGGGCTCAAATCTCATGAATGTACATCCATAGTCACGAATTTATAGCTTATGTGCCTAGCTAAACAAGGCACAAGCTTCCAACAAGCTGCTAAGAACAACAAGATTAGAAACAACAAATTATATGAAAAAAATGGAAACTGAAACAAGATCCTTTCAAGCTTGTACCCCACCCCTTGATCCTTCCCAAACCGCAAACCTCACAACACCTTGATAAGCTCTTTATCAGGGTGTTATGATCAGCTTATAGCCCAAAAAGTTCAAGTGTTTGAACAAGACTTAGAAAAAATAAGGTTTTTAGAAAACTTTGAAAACTTGCATAAAACTTTAAACCAATCTTTGAAACTTCATAAACATAAACTCATAACATATAACATCAACAAGAAAGTAAATTGGAACTTGGAATTCGTCACAAACTTTCACACTTTTTCATTAACTTGAAACAAGGATTTACAAAGTTTTGACGTAGGAATCCAAGAACAAGCTACAATGTTGTGAACTAAGGCCTTTATATAGGCTACAAGGAGTCCTAAAATGCTGAAAATAAGTAAAACCCTAGTGTATGAACTTCGAGTTTTTCCCTTGGAAGTTTGAAAATTCTTGAACATGTGAAGACGTTTGGCTGTTTGTGGAGCTGTAAAGTGGGTGGCAATTTGATCAAGGGCTCCCAATGAGCTTAGAATGCAAGCTACATTGTAAGACGTTGTTTCCCTTGATGGTTTTTGTCTTCTTCCCCAAAAGTGAAGAAAGGGTGTATCATGTGAGCTTGGTGAGTGATGATGTGGCAGGTTAAGAAGTTGGGTTTTGTTTATGAAATCCTTAATCATAAATCCGGAGGTGATGGAGGTCTAATTGTTGCTTAAATACAAACCCCTAATTTGTGTTCATGTGTGAATAGTTAAGGTTTAATCTGGTTTTGGGTTTAAAAATATGTTTAGCGCGTGTTTTTGATAACTAATTAAATTAGTTAAAAATCTGGCTTAGTGGGAAGTGAGGTGGCAGTTTGGAGTGTTTTGATTGGGTGAGGGGATTTGGTGGGTGAGGTGTCACAACATGGTTGGTTAAGGTAAGTATGATGTCTGTCAGGTTTGGTCCCCCTTCTTTCTTTCTTCTTTAATTTCTTGTTTAAACCTTTATAATCCGAATCCCTTTGTTATAGAAGTTTTGTTTTTTAGACTTTTGCCCCAAAAACTTTACAAAGGTTTTACCAAGACTTGTTTTGCCATTTGATGATATTTGAAGGGCCAAACTTGACATGTCTTTAATCTTCAAGGTCTTCACTTGTTCTTTGTCTTCATGGAGGACTAAAAGTGACAAGTCTTCAAATTTGAGGGACCATTCTTGCCAATTCTTCAAAGTTGAGGGTCCTTTTTGTAATTTTGACAAACTTTAGGGACCAAACTTGTAATTATGAATATAAAAGTGTTTAGTGTGTCAAATATTCAATAATTAAGGACCCTTCTTGTACAATATTTAATTCTTCAAGGACTTTTCTTGGAAACTCAACTCTAGGGCCCGGTTCATTGTACGGCTTCTTTTCCAGTGTTCATTTTTGCTTGTTTCTTGTGATCTTTTTCCATTTTATCAATATCCGCACCTAAAATACACATTGAACAAACACAAGCATATATTTGGCACATTTTATGATATTTTTACCATTTTAAGCCCGTTTTAGACGATGAGACTATGTATAAAAGCAGTCTCATCATCTATCATCTCCGGACCCTCAAGAATTCGCTCACCAACCTCATCCCAGCAGATTGGGGCGCGACACTTCCTGTCATACAACATCTTAAACGGTGCATACTTGTTATTGACGTGCCAACTGTTGTTGTGTGCAAACTCTATTAAACAGATATAGTCATCCCAACTTCCTGTCCATTCTATAGCAAAAGCTCGAAGCATGTCCTCTAGTGTCTGAATAGTACGCGCCGACTGTCCGCCTGTCTGAGGATGAAAAGTTGTGCTAAGCTTGAGTCTGGTGCCCCAAGCTTACTGCAGACTCTTCCAGAACCGAGATGTAAAACGAGGATCTCTGTCAGAGATGATACTGGATGGAGTACCATGTAGTCTCATGATCTCCTTCTGATAGATGTCAGCCAATTTGCTAACTAAATCATCTTTGCAGATTGGTAGGAAATGAGATGATTTGGTCAGCCGATCTACAATAACCCAAATGGCATCGTGCTTCCTCTTGGGCTACGGAAGTCTGGTGACAAAGTCCATGGAGATCTTGTCCCACTTCCACTCTGGAATGTCTAATGGTTGTAGTAAACCATTAGATCGTTGATGCTCAATCTTAACCTGCTGGCAGGTAAGACATTTGGAGACAAAGGTAGCAACATCCTGCTTCATATCACTCCACCAGAAATGCTGCTTGATTTCATGGTACATCTTGGTGGAACCAGGATGAATAGAGAATGGAGAGCTATGAGCTTCAGTCAGTAAAGCCTCCCTTAGTGTAAGATCATCAGGAACACATAGTCTAGTGCCCTGCCATAAGATACCGTCGTCATCTACCCGAAACTACATCTGCTGGTCGATGTTCTGAATAATCGCCTAGATTTCACTATCATCCTTCTGAGCTTCATTGATCCTAAAGAGTAAGTCATGCTCAACTCTAATATTAGCCTAGTAGCCATGTTGTCCATGTACCCTAAACTCGATGTACAGTCGTTCTAAGTCACGTATGATTTCCTCCTCTATCTTAATGTCGTTGATCATGCCTGACTTCTTGCTGAGTGCATCTGCCACTACATTCGCCTTGCCGGGATGATAATAAAGATTGATGTCATAATCCTTCAGCAGCTTTAACCACCTTCTTTGCCTCATGTTAAGTTCACGTTGGGTGAAGATATATTTGAAGGTTTATTATTATCATAACAATTATATAAAACCCAAAACGAGATCAAAGCACATATAGCGGAAGCGATTTAATAAGATCATAATTAATAACACAATTATAATTAATCGAATTAGGTTACATACCTTTACGCTAAAGCAATTCCACAAGACGAAGAACAAATCACCGATTCGGGTTTAAACCGTATATACCAAGATATTGTCTAGAGTAAGACTATATTATGTTCTTGTGCACACGTAATACAACGAGCTAACCATGATTCTAGCACGTGAAAACCGAGCTACAACGCTTGTAATTAATCTACCCAACAACCCTATAGAGGGGCTAGGACTAGATTAAGTATACAATCAATCAACCAAGAAAACCAAGCGAAACCCTTCCTTGGTGGGGGGGGGGGGGGGGGGGCGATCGACCAAAGAGAAGGAGAAGGGAAGAGATTATTTGTTGTGTAAATTATGAGGGATAGAGGGGTGTATTTATAGGTCCAAGTAGATCAGTAGCCCTTTCAATATTGTTATTAAAAGGTTTCTTAGTCATCTTTCCAGAGATACAAGACTCACATTTATCAAATGATTCATCATTGATATTTTCCAAAAGATCTTCACGTTGAAGCTTTTGTATGCGAGTCTTCCCGATATGGGCAAGTCTACAATGCCAAAGATAAGAAGATTTCTTGTCAAACTTTCTCTTCTTACTCATGCTAAATAAAGATTTATCGTTCTTGGATTCATTATCATGCATGTCTAATTAAAACACACCATTCACAGAAATTGCATTAAAATAGAAAATACCATTTTCCAAATAGAAATTCTATTATTATCAATCGTGTGAACGAATCCATTATTTAACAAACAAGAAAAGGAAATAACACCCCTAACAATTATAGGTGCATAATGACAATCATTTAATCTCAGTACTAAACCCGTAGGTAAAACTAGATCAAACGTTCCTATAGCTTCAACCGCTGCTTGTGCGCCATTGCCCACTTTCAGATATTGTTCCCCATAGGAAAGCTTCCTTTGCAGATTAAATCTCTGTAGCGTATTACAAATGTTAATACCGCAGCCCGTATCATATACCCAGGAATTTAATTTGTATGTTAAATTGAACAATTCAATCATAAATAAAGTACCTGAAGCTGCAGCGCTCTGCTCAGACTTCTTCTTTATTTCTCGCAATTCTTCGAGGTAGAGAGGTCAATTCCTCTTCCAATGACCACTTGCCTTGCAATGGTGACAAGTCTCATCCTTTTGAGATTGACTCCTCTTAGCAAATTTTTGCTTGTGTTTCGAATAAGTCGCAACTTGTTTGCCCTTATTACCCTTGCTTGCCTTTGCCTTTCTTCTTGTTCATTTGCGGTTTTGGCTTACTCACTCTACCCTTTTGTATGGTTAGTACAGAAGGCGTAGCGGTAGATGCCTTGTCTTTCAACCCCTTTTCATAGTCAATGAGCATTGCATGCAAATCATTAACTGTCTTCCCCGTGCAATGCATATTATAGTTTCTAACGAAATCATTGAAGTCCTTGTTAAGTGACCTATTGATCAAGTTAATAGCCATATTATGATCATAGGGTTGTCCTAGTGCAATGAGTTGTTACATATAACCCCTCATCTACAAATAAAGGGAACTTAAAGACTTTCCTGGAGCTTGCTTGCAGCTATGCAAAGCATCTACTAAGTCGTAGATCTCCACAGCTTTCGGCTTTTCGAACATAACCTTGAGCTCATCAAGCATTCGCTTTGGAGAAAATAGCTCATACTTCTGTTGAAGTGCATGAGCCATTTTTCCCAGCATTAAGTAAGCCACCTCAGAGTGCTTCTTAACATTAGCAGCGTGTTCAAGCCTTTGGGCATCAGATGCTCCTTCAACAAGATCTTCCGGATAGGGAGTAGTCAAGATATCGATAGTACACGTTGCTCTCAAGACAATTCTTAGCGAGCGGTACCAATCATTGAAGTTTGGGCCAGTAAGTTTAGGTCGTTCAAAGAAAGCTTTGAGCGCATAACTTATCGTGTTATTGTTGAGCCATTTCTACAGAAATAAGTTCAAATATTAGTATCTTCGATAACAAAATACTTTCAAGAAAATAAAACTACCCCTGTATTAAAACCATATTATTTTCCTTAAATTCTAGAACTATATTGACATAGATCCATTACACCAGTTGATCTGCTAGTAATGAATGTACTCAACACAGCGACTTGTCGAACAATTCAATTGACAAACAATTTTCAATTTCCAGATATTTAAGGGATTTATATTGCCAAAAAAATTTTGCATTGTAAACATGTTTCATCCCTTCTGAATGCATTAAGTTTCCAGATCTCACTGTGTAACTTAATTAAGTCTTCTAATCTGAGTAACGTAAAACCATCATACGAATTCTCATTCTACAAACGGTTTTCTCTCCATCACAACATCATCCAAAAATCTCATTTTATGACGAAGTAATTTCAAGTGTTCGTCAATTAGGAGCATTCGACTTAAATTTTAAGGGTATAAATTTTGATGTCAAAATCAATGTATGGAGAAGCATGCATACAATCTCCATAGCATAAGTTTAATAAAAAATTTAGTAAACTTTTTCATGAGATTAAATTTCTTCATAAATTATGTTGCGGTATTGGTTAAACCAATTAAATAATTTACCCACAACTCACTACATCGTACTTTGCTAAAACTCGACTACGCACAAAGCAATACCCTAATTCATTGTGGTTCGGATGTGAATTTGTGGTAAATCACCCTTAAGGTACAATTTAATTAATAATCGTAGGTAATTTCAATTTGACGCACAGGCGAGCCAGGAATTTTGTCAGCGACTAATGGCATAACACCTCCTTCCTTAACCGGGTACATGACCAGTGATAGGTGTGTAAACACCCATCCTTTTACCAATTAATTCTGGCTAAAAAGAGACCAAAACACGTATTTAATATCATTTGTTTGGAATTATGCGTGGTTTTTGTGTTTATTATGTTTTCAGAGCCAACCGGATGATTATTGAAGAAAACATGGGATTGCACGGGTTTTACCGAAGAAAAAGACTCAAGATTAAGTCTATTGTCCAAGAGATGCAAAAGATTTGAAGTCACTGGACCTATTCGAAGATTTATCGAAGAAAAGGACCAAAGATGGAAGATTTACATAAGTCGAAGAAACTCAAGTCTATTAAACGAAGAAATTAAAAGACGAGTTGAATTTAATCGACGACAAATCCCGAATCAGAATCGAAAACGTCAACTTTTCTGAAAAGACGAGAAGACAAGAACAAACGGGAGAAAGCCCATTCACCAACCAAAGGGGACACCTATATAAAGGGATCCCCTCACACTTTCCATCCAGTTTTTTTAGTTTTTCTTTCCTCCTCTTTTTTCTCCCTTTCTTGTTCGTAGCATCACCAACACCACTAGGGTGTTTGGTGATTTTAATCTTTGTTCTTTAAATCTTATAATTTTAATCTTTGTTTTGTGATTGTTAAAACATTAATCATCAATACAATTTCTTGTTTAATCTTTCCATTTCATCTTGTTCATCATCATCTTCTATTTCAAGTTTTTAAGTTCTTATTTGATTGATTTGATCTTTAAAAAGTTGTTGAATTTGTGTTTTTGTGATTGGGATTTGGTCTTTGTAGTTGGTAGATGATTTGTGTTTAATTTGGTAAAACTTTTTTACTTATTCAGCTTGATTTTTGATTAAAATCGTCCTCCCTGTTCTTCGGGTGAAGTTTCTGTTCTTGAGTGTTCCCAGGTTCCGGATGAACAAAACTTCCGGATGAACACCAAAGTTCCGGATGAACACCAAAGTTCCGGATGAACAAGAAAGTTCCGAATGAATATGTTTTTGAAAAGTTCCGAATGAGTTTCCTTTCAAAAAGTTCCGAGTCAGTTAGAAAGTTCTGAATGAGCTGAAAGTTCCGGATGAACAATTCTTCCGAATGAACTGAAAGTTCCGGATGAGTTTAAAGTTCCGAATGAATGTGTTTTTGAAAAGTTCCGAATGAGTTTTTCCTTTAAAAGTTCCCAATCAGTTAAAAGTTCCGAATAAACTTCCGACCCAAAGTTCCGGATAAAGTTCCGGATCAATCTTCCGAGTGAACTTCCGAACGAAAAGTTCCGGGTGAACTTCCGTACTAACTTCCGAATCAAAGTTCCGAGTGAAGGATTTTTCAAAGTTCCGAATGAAGACTTCCGGGTGAAAAGTTCCGGATCAATAGTTCCGAGTCAAGGTGACTTCCGAATCAATTTTCTTTAAGTGTTACTGTGTTACTATTTTACTGTTTCTTACTCTTTCTTATTTTTATTTTAAATTTTAATTCAAGTTGTTATTAATTGTTATTAATTTTAATCGTCATTAATTTAATTGCTTTTAAATTTAAGTTTACATTTTTGTGCATTTAAACATTTAGTAGATTAAAAATCCAAACCCCCTTTTTGGTAACCAAGAACAATCATTCCACTTAGAACCGAGATCAATTCGAGAGGAGTCCGAGAGACATAAATTGAACCCATTGAAATCCATAGTATCAAATGGCGCCGCTGCCGGCTCTTCTCGTTAAGATCAAAAGTTTTTTTGTGAGAACTTGGATTTTGGGATCCGTTCCCCGTGAACGTTACTTTTTCATAAAAATTTTCAAAAAAATCCTAAAAATTACCAAATTTTCAAAAATACAAAAAAATTAAAAAACATAAAAACCAAAAATATTTTTGCTTTGTTTTTCTTTGTTCGTTCTTTTGCAGGTGTATGCGCACTCGATCCACGTCTTATCAAGAGCCCGAGCCTCTCGATCACTTAGACATGGCCGGTGTACAAAACAACAACAACATACCACCTCAAAACAACAATAATAACAACAACAACCCACCTTTCAACAACATGAATAATAATAACAACAATGAGCCTCAACCGGATAATCGCCCGATGATTGAACTGCTACAAGCTCATGTAGATGGCAACACTGATCCAATTGTTATACCAGCGATTGCAGCCAACAACTTTGAGCTAAAATCAGGCTTTATCCAGATGGTCTCTGCTCAACCGTTCTTGGGGCGTACCATTGATGACCCACATGACCACATCAAGAGATTCTTGCAACTAACCAACACGGTCAAATTCAATGGTGTTCCACAAGAGGTAATCCGTCTACAACTTTTTCCCTTTTCTTTAGAGGGACAAGCCCGTCATTGGCTTGCTAAGGAACCGCCACAGAGTATTCTCTCGTGGACGGATTTGGAGACCGAGTTTATCAATTACTTTTTCCCACCCTCTCGTACTACCGCTTTGCGGAATGAAATCATAAATTTTGAACAAAAGTACGATGAGTCGTTCAGTGACTCTTGGGATCGTTTTAAAGATCTTTTAAGAAAATGCCCACAACATGGTTTTACCAAAGTACATCAAATTAATACTTTTTACAATGGTTTAAGCATGAGTGACCAAGATTCACTAAACAGTGCCTCAGGGGGTAATCTTTTGGCTAAGACTTCCAATGCTGCTTGGGACATTATTGAGAATAAATCTCGTGTGCAAACCAAGAGTGTTCGGACCAATGTCGCTAGTGCTAGCATTAGTGACAGCGACAAGCGACTGGACAAAATCACTGTGCTTCTTGAATCGCTTGTTACCCACACCGTTAACAACACCAACAGCAGCAACGCTAAAAACGCTCAAGTCAATGCTGTTAGCCAACCATGCGAGATATGCGGGGGTCCTCACTCTTACACCACTTGTACCGCCACCCAAGACTACCCTGCTGAGAATGTGAATGCAGCTTATGGCACCTATCCTCAACCTGCTTATCAAGCTAGACCTCAAGGTGACCGTAATTTGCTTAGCTACCGCTCCAACAACTACCTCTCACCACCCGTTTTTCCTCCAAACAACCCAAACCAACAACAAAACCTCAACCGCCCTCCTCAACAACAACAACAACCTCGTACACCATACATCCCTCCTCACAAGCAGCAACAACCACCTCAAAGAAACAACCAAGTATACCAGCAACCTGCTTATCAACCACCCGCATACAATGCTCCTCCCAACCAACCAACCGCTCTTCACCAAGAAGTGGAAACTTATATGAGGACTAACGATGTGATAGTGGGAAATCTTCAGAGAGAAGTGCTCAACCTGAAAGCAGACTTGGTCAAACAAGGGAACGATCTGAGAGCTGACATGAGAAACACGTTGGATAGCCAAACAAATGACTTGAAGAACATGATGGCTAGTTTCTTCCAAGGTAATCAACCCTCTTCTTCGGGTACTCTTCCGAGTAACACCGTTGCGAATCCAAGAGGGGAGATGAAAGCAATCACTACTCGCAGTGGCAAAGGGACCAAGGAACCCGAGCTTCTTATACCTCCACCGGTGGTTGTGACTAAGGAGAACGAGTCACCTGCTCCTATTCCTCATCCTTCTCCTTCCCCAATTTCTCCACCTCTTCCTTCTACCCCTCCTCAACCCAAGGATGTGAGTGATCCTGTTCTCCCAAATCCTTCCTCTTCTTCCAATATACCTTATCCATCTAGGTTGAGGAAAGAGAAGCTGAAAAGCAAGGATGATATTCAGGTTTCGAACTTCCTTAAAATGTTCAAACAATTGAATTTTAAAATCTCCTTCGCTGAGGCTCTCGCTCACATGCCAAAGTACGCGAAAATGTTTAAAGATCTTCTGAGCGACAAGGAAAAGCTCCTCGATATTGCCAACACCCAACTTAATGAGAATTGCTCTGCAGTGCTCTTAAGGAAATTACAAACCAAGCTTGGTGATCCGGGTCGTTTCTTAATCCCTTGCAATTTCCCAGGAGTAGAGAATTGCATGGCCCTAGCCGATCTAGGTGCCAATATCAATCTAATGCCTCTAAGCGTTTGGAAGCAATTATCTCTCCCTGAGCTAGGCCCCACCAAAATGACTTTGGAATTAGCTAACCGTACGGTTGCTTATCCAGTGGGGATAGCCGAAGACGTCTTTGTAGGAGTCGACAAATTCACTTTTCCTGCCGATTTCGTCGTCGTCGACTACGAGATGGACCCTCGTGTTCCCTTGATCGTGGGTCGTCCATTCCTGAACACCGGTCGCACTCTCATCGATGTTGAAGCCGGTGAGCTTATCATGAGAGTGGGTGACGATAAAATCGTCTTCAACATGGGAAAGTTGTCTAAACAACCTTATTCATACGAGAGTGTTAATTGTATTGACGTTCTTGATGAGGCTTGTGAAGAACACTTCAAAGATGCTTGTAAAAGTATTCCTACCTCTCTTCCCAATGTTGAAACTGTTTCCTCTATTGATTCATCACTGTCTCTATTTGGAGAAAGTGATTTGTTTTGGAAAAATCTTGAAGTCACCATGGGAGATGGGAACTTAGCTAATGATGATTCTCCCACCGATGGGGATGACGACATGCATTTCTTTGACAACCTTCTCAACGAAGACAATCCTTCTCGTCCATCTCCCACGGTTATTGCTATCGTTACTCCGATTTTGAAAACGCCTCCCGTCGAAAATCCTCCAGATTTAGAACTTAAGGAGTTGTCGCCTCATCTCGAGTACGTGTTTCTTGAAGAAGAGAAGAAGTCGCCCGTCATTATCGCGAAGGACTTGAAGGAAGAAGAAAAATCTCGCCTCATCGCCGTGCTGAAAGATCATAAGAAGGCTATTGCTTGGAAAATTTCTGATATTCGCGGAATTGATCCTCACTTCTGCACACACTAAATTCTCATGGAGGACGACTTTAAGCCCACAATTCAAAGCAAACGAAGGGTGAATCCAAAAATACATGAAGTCATCAAAACAGAGGTTATCAAACTTCTTGATGCGGGTATGATTTACCCTATTTCGGATTCACCATGGGTTAGTCCAATCCATTGTGTGCCCAAGAAGGGCGGAATAACCGTTGTTCCCAATGAACACAACGAGTTGATTTCCACTCGTCTCGTTACTGGGTGGAGAGTTTGTATAGACTACCGCAAACTCAATGATTCCACGAGAAAGGATCATTTCCCTCTACCTTTTATGGACCAAATGCTTGAACGTTTAGCAGGTAATGAATATTACTGCTTTCTTGATGGTTTCTCGGGTTATTTCCAAATACCCATCAATCCCCAAGATCAAGAGAAGACAACATTCACTTGTCCCTATGGCACATTTGCTTACAAAAGAATGCCTTTTGGCTTATGCAATGCCCCCGGGACTTTCCAAAGGTGCATGTTAGCTATCTTCCATGACATGGTTGAACAAACCATGGAAGTCTTCATGGATGATTTCTCGGTCTTCGGGGATTCCTTCTCTTCTTGCCTTGCCAATTTGGAACGTATGCTTAAGCGGTGCAAAGACACTCGCCTTGTTCTGAATTGGGAATAATGCCATTTTATGGTAAAAGAAGGCATCGTGCTGGGACACAAGATTTCCAAAGCCGGTCTTGATGTAGACCGTGCTAAAGTCGATGTTATCGCTAAGTTGCCTCCACCTTCAACCGTGAAGGGTGTGAGAAGTTTTGTGGGTCATGCGGGCTTCTACCGTCGATTCATCAAAGATTTTTCTCAAATCGCTCACCGATGACCCACCTCTTGGAAAAAGATACTCCTTTTATCTTTTCCAAAGAGTGTCTTGAAGCCTTCAACTCGCTTAAGGATAAGCTAACTAAGGCACCCGTCTTGGTTACCCCTAATTGGGAGCTTCCCTTTGAGTTGATGTGCGATGCTAGTGATTTTGCTATTGGAGCGGTTCTGGGACAAAGAGTGAATAAACACTTCCAACCAATCCATTACGCTAGCAAGACAATGACGGGGGCACAATTGCATTATACGACAACCGAAAAAGAGCTTTTAGCTGTTGTCTATGCCTTTGAAAAATTTCGCCCCTATCTTGTCCTTTCTACAACAATTGTGTATACCGATCATTCCGCGTTGAAGTACTTGTTGACAAAGCAAGATTCCAAACCAAGGCTTCTTCGCTGGGTTTTGCTACTCCAAGAATTTAAAATCGAAATTCGCGATAAAAAAGGAGCTGAAAACCTAGCCGCGGATCATCTCAGCAGACTTGAGGATCCTTACCAAGGGGATCATCCGAACAAAGAAAATGATTCTTTTCCCTTGGATACCTTAATGTCTATAAATTCGAATTCTGATGCAACCCCGTGGTTTGCGGACTTTGCAAACTACTTAGCGGGTGGAATTCTCAAGGAAGGGTTGACGTCTCAACAAAAGAAAAAGTTCTTCACCGACATTAAGACTTACTTTTGGGATGACCCTTACCTATTCAAACAATGTGCCGACCTGATTATCTGCCGATGTGTTGATGGACCGGCAGCTTTAAAAATCCTTGATGCTTGCCACAAAGGACCCACCGGTGGTCACTTTGGTCCCAACTACACCGCCAAAAAAGTGTTTGACTCTGGATTTTATTGGCCCTCCATATATCGTGACGCTCACAATATGGTTAAACGATGTGATGTTTGCCAAAAACAAGGCACGATCACACATAAAGACGAGATGCCTCAGAATTTCATTCAAGAGTGTGAAATCTTTGATGTTTGGGGTATCGACTTTATGGGGCCATTCCCTTCCTCTAAAGGAAACAAATACATCCTTGTAGCCGTTGACTATGTTTCTAAGTGGGTTGAAGCCAAAGCTTTACCTACTAATGACGCAAGGGTGGTTTGTAACTTTTTGAAAGCTCTATTTGCTAGATTCGGTGTGCCTCGTGCCATTATTAGTGATCGTGGGACTCATTTTTGCAATGACCAATTTGCTAGAGTCATGGCTAAGTACGGTGTAAATCATCGTCTTTCCACAGCCTACCACCCACAAACTAATGGCCAGGCTGAAATATCCAGCCGCGGATTAAAGCGAATTCTGGAAAGAACCGTGGGAGAGCATCGTGCCTCATGGGCTGATAAACTTGATGATGCTTTGTGGGCTTTTCGTACCGCATACAAGACTCCGATTGGTTGCACACCATATCGTCTCGTGTACGGGAAAGCGTGCCACCTCCCCATTGAGTTGGAGCACAAGGCTTACTGGGCCTGGAAGTGTGCTAATTTTGATATCAACAAAGCCGGTGACCTACGCAAGATCCAACTCAATGAGCTCAATGAACTCCGTAATGAGGCTTATGAAAATTCTTTGATCTATAAGGAGAGGACTAAGCTCATTCACGATTCTAAGATTAAGAACCGAGTGTTCCATGTTGGAGACAAAGTCTTACTTTTTAACTCTCGGTTGAAAATCTTTTCGGGCAAGCTGAAATCTCGTTGGTCCGGCCCATTCACCATTGTCCAAATTTTTCCATATGGTACTCTCGAGCTCGCTCAACCTGATGGACCGATTTTTAAGGTGAATGGCCAACGAGTGAAGTTGTACTTTGGTGAGGACACCTCTCAGGAGATGATTCCATCCCTCACCATGTTCCCCATGAACTAATTTTTGGGTCTAGTCAGGCTCGTGACTCAGTTATCAAAAACAAGCGCTCCTCGGGAGGCAGCCCGAGTATCTATCCTGTTCTGTTTTAACCTCCTAAGTGTAGGGGGGACTTCTATCAGTGTTTGTATTTGTGTGGTGATGTGATTACAGGAATTAGTGCACTCTTGGAATATCTGAAGAACCGTGCTCCCGTGTTATCAGAAATCCGGTTCTATCTCTCAACTATCGTGATTCAATTTTCTTCATATTCACATTTGAAATTGATCACTTTAGTCGTCTCTTCCTTAACTTGATTTAACCAACGTGTACAATGTCATAAGTGTAGGGGAGACTTTTCCCACATGCTTAAACATTGAGAACAATGTTTATCTTAAGTGTAGGGGGACTTCTATCGAAGTTTTAAGTGGACTTTTCCATGAAAATGCCTTCATTTAACCGGAAAATCATATTTTTCAACATTTTTCAAATTTTTTATTAACTTTGGCCATTTAGTCGTAATTTTTAAATTTTTTATCGTTGCTTTCATATGTATATATCCCGCAATAAAGTCAAAAATTTTAATAAAGTGGTGTAGCTAGTTTAGAAATCTTTGACATATTAGGCCCGTTGCATTTATTTTGACTCAACCCGAATAGACTTATCCAAGTTTATTCTAGCTAGTATCCTTAACCATGTAGACCTTAATTGGTTTATTAGGCTAAGTATCCACGAGTCTCATTACTTGAGATTTTAAATTGTGGAGGACAAGAAATGATAGAGTCAATTATAAGTCGGTATTCTTGCACAAGCTCACTTGGTATAATTATTTGCCTATTCTCCCATCACTTGCTAATAAATTATCTGCAATAAGTAAGGTCGTACGATTTGAAAAGTTACTTAGCTTCTAGCCCAAGATCGTTTAAAAGTTGCTCGGTAATGATAAGAGTTCATATCCAAGGCATAACTTATGAAGCGGGGCGCGAAGATTGGCGAGTCCGAAAAGGCCCTAACAAGGCATGAGGATTCCATTTTATTGCTAAAGATCCAAGGTGATGTGAAAGGCATTATTCCAAAAGTCAATATGAAGGATCAAGACTCACGACGAAAAGCAATCAACTCCCATAAAGATCATGGAGAAGTCTATCCGAAAAGACCCTAACAAGGTATGAGGATAAATAGATCCAAGTCCGAAAAGGAGGCGGATCGTTGTATCTCAAAATCCCAATTAGAGATTGGAGAATAATCATGAAGTCGTGGTCAACAAAGTTGGAGTACCCCTCAAAAGTCTCCAAGTGAAGAAACTCTATGAACGATGAGAAGACCATTATCTCAAGCACGTCTCTCAAGATATGAAGTATGAAGTACATGCCAAATATCGGCCCGAGAAAGGTCTCAAATCGTGAACCGAGTTATGCCAAGATATGAACTTTTTGATATCCCGAGAAGCAGTTTTAAGAGATTTTGTCCTTTAGCTAACTATTGATCAAATCGTCCTACTTTGCTTTCAGCCTAAATAAACTATCGAAATAAGTCCAAAAATGCATCTTCATGATCATTCTAAGACAAAAATAAAATATAAGAGATACACCTAGGAATAAGGGAGTTTAAGCATTTAATTAAGCCATGTGTGTAAGTGTTTGATTAACTAACTTATAATAACAATGATCTCGTTTTTAAGCTTAGTTTAGGGAACGTGAAACTTGAGGGTGATAAATCTTCGCAGCACCAAAGCCCTAATGTAAGTCATTGATTTCTTTGCAAGTTGTTTCCATGTAGCTATTTTCAAGTGAAAATGGTTTTCTATCCTTTTGTTTCCTTTAAAGTTTAATTTCTTTTAAATACTTTAATTTTTGTTTAAGTAGTATTTTAATAAGGCCAAGGTTGATTAATTATGAGAAAAACGTAAAATTGCTTTATCACCAAGCATTGCATGAGGGCATGGCAATGGTTAAGTGTAGGAGATTTGATAGGTGTGTAAACACCCATCCTTTTACCACTTAATTCTGGCTAAAACGAGACTAAAACACGTATTTAATATCATTTGTTTGGAATTATGCGTGGTTTTTGTGTTTATTGTGTTTTCAGAGCCAACCGGATGATTATTGAAGAAAACATGGGATTGCACGGGTTTTACTGAAGAAAAAGACTCAAGATAAAGTCTATTGTCTAAGAGATGCAAAAGATTTGAAGTCACTGGGCCTATTCGAAGATTTATCGAAGAAAAGGACCAAAGATGGAAGATTTACATAAGTCGAAGAAACTCAAGTCTATTAAACGAAGAAATTAAAAGACGAGTTGAATTTAATCGACGACAAATCCTGAATCAGAATCGAAAACGTCAACTTTTCTGAAAAGACGAGAAGACAAGAAGAAACGGGAGAAAGCCCATTCACCAACCAAAGGGGACACCTATATAAAGGGATCCCCTCACACTTTCCATCCAGTTTTTTTAGTTTTTCTTTCCTCCTCTTTTTTCTCCCTTTCTTGTTCGTAGCATCACCAACACCACTAGGGTGTTTGGTGATTTTAATCTTTGTTCTTCAAATCTTATAATTTTAATCTTTGTTTTGTGATTGTTAAAACATTAATCATCAATACAAGTTCTTGTTTAATCTTTCCATTTCATCTTGTTCATCATCATCTTTTATTTCAAGTTTTTAAGTTCTTATTTGATTGATTTGATCTTTAAAAAGTTGTTGAATTTGTGTTTTTGTGATTGGGATTTGGTCTTTGTAGTTGGTAGCTGATTTGTGTTTAATTTGGTAAAACCTTTTTACTTATTCAGCTTGATTTTTGATTAAAATCGTCCTCCCTGTTCTTCGGGTGAAGTTTCTGTTCTTGAGTGTTCCCAGGTTCCGGATGAACAAAACTTCCGGATGAACACCAAAGTTCCGGATGAACACCAAAGTTCCGGATGAACAAGAAAGTTCCGAATGAATATGTTTTTGAAAAGTTCCGAATGAGTTTCCTTTCAAAAAGTTCCGAGTCAGTTAGAAAGTTCCGAATGAGCTGAAAGTTCCGGATGAACAATTCTTCCGAATGAACTGAAAGTTCCGGATGAGTTTAAAGTTCCGAATGAATGTGTTTTCGAAAAGTTCCGAATGAGTTTTTCCTTTAAAAGTTCCGAATCAATTAAAAGTTCCGAATAAACTTCCGACCCAAAGTTCCGGATAAAGTTCTGGATCAATCTTCCGAGTGAACTTCCGAACGAAAAGTTCCGGGTGAACTTCCGAACTCACTTCCGAATCAAAGTTCCGAGTGAAGGATTTTTCAAAGTTCCGAATGAAGACTTCCGGGTGAAAAGTTCCGGATCAATAGTTCCAAGTCAAGGTGACTTCCGAATCAATTTTCTTTAAGTGTTACTGTGTTACTATTTTACTGTTTCTTACTCTTTCTTATTTTTATTTTAAATTTTAATTCAAGTTGTTATTAATTGTTATTAATTTTAATTGTCATTAATTTAATTGCTTTTAAATTTAAGTTTACATTTTCGTGCATTTAAACATTTAGTAGATTAAAAATCCAAACCCCCTTTTTGGTAACCAAGAACAATCATTCCACTTAGAACCGAGATCAATTCGAGAGGATTCCGAGAGACATAAATTGAACCCATTGAAATCCATAGTATCACCAGCAGTGCATTAAACTCACTTTATAGTTTGTCTAAATTTTGTAGGCCGTTAGATTATTATTGCAATTCACCAATCAACGTAATATGATGTAATTTAAATCTCGTAACAAATCATTATTTTTAATATGATTTAGTCCATATTATTCTTTTAAAAAAAACCCTTGTTTACAACAATTTAACAATTTTATATAAACAAGTAAAAAAAACTAAATCATAAACACATAATAACAATTTATATGTGCTACAAATAAATCAAATAGCCACATGCATACGATTTATTCAATAATCACCAAATCTAGGTCTTTATATCTCTATATAAAAGTCTTCCCTAATTCTAGATTTATTGAATCAAATAAGCACGTAGCACATAAAATCATATAAACATATAATTTTACGATCCACGAAAACATGCACGTAATCATGGAATCCCCACAAATCTTAATAATTAAATATCTACGGATTGTAACCATACATGACATAACAATTAATCATGCAATATAACCTAAAATTATCCTACATGTAATTTAAGGTTTCAAAACAATTCACTTTTTTTTATTAAAAATAGAGTAAAATCCCTAATTTTTAAAAAACAAAACCCTAATTTTATGAAAAACCAAAAAAACATGTAGTTTTAACTCAAAACAATTATAGTTAAAAAAACTTTAGATTTTCGATAATTATAACATGTTAAAACGACTCTCGATGCCACTGAAGGTTTATTATTATCATAACAAATATATAAAACCCTAAACGAGATCAAAGCACATATAGCGGAAGCGATTTAACAAGATCATAATTAATAACCCAATTATAATTAATCGAATAAGGTTACATACCTTTACGCTAAAGCAATTCCACAAGACGAAGAACAAATCACCGATTCGGGTTTAAAACGTATATACCAAGATATAGTCTAAAGTAAGACTATATTACGTTCTTGTACACACGTAATACGAAGAGCTAACTGTGATTCTAGCACATGAAAACCGAGCTACAACGCTTGTAATTAATCTACCCAAACCCTAGAGATGGGCTAGGACTAGATTAAGTATACAATCGATCAACCAAGAAAACCAAGCAAAACCCTTCCTTGGTGGGGGGGGGGGGGGGGGGGGGGGGGCGGCGATCGACCAAAAAGAAGGAGAAGGGAAGAGATTATTTGTTGTGTGAATTTTGAGGGATAGAGGGGTGTATTTATAGGCCTAGACAACTTATAGCCCAAGAAAAATAAAAGGCAGCTTTTGCCCCCCCCCCCCTTTGGGCCTCATAACCGACCGACCAAAACACCCCTTAGGGGTGTTTCAGAATCTTCCAAACTCCTTTCCTTATGTTTATGTATACTATATATTTATTTAACAATCATTATAACTTAACTATTAATTATTTAACGACCGTTAAAGATATATATTTACTTGCTCGGTTAAATTAATAAATACATAAATATATTTATTAAATAAATTAATAAATACAATATATATATATATATATATATATATATATATATATATATATATATATATATATATATATATATATATATATATATATATATATATATATATATATATATATATATATATATATATATATATATATATATATATATATTTATTTATTTTTTAGTTATATTAACTCTTTACGTATTGTGTGCAATCCCGTAATCTCGAGTTCGATCCTATCTCACGACAATTAAATATAAGTCCATAAACTTACGATATTTCAGGCTCTTGTGATCTTTGAAGATATCACATGATTCTCCATACAAGTAATGCCTCCAAATCTTTTGTGTAAACACAACTGCTGCGAACTCCAAGTCATGGGTAGGATAGTTCTCTTCATAAGGCTTAAGCTACCATGATGCGTAAACAATCACTTTCCAATGTTGCATGAGAACACAGCCAAGACCCTTTCCTGAAGCATCACTATAGATCTGAAATCTACCTGTGCCAGATGGGAGAGTAAGAATAGGTGAGGATACCAACTTCTGCTTGAGTTCTTCAAGCTCTTCTCTCGTTAATCAGTCCAAACGAACTTCTCCCCTTTTCGCATCAACTTAGTCAAGGGCAAGGCCAAACGTGAAAAATTCTCCATGAACCTACGGTAATAACCAGCTATGCCTAGAAAACTATGAATCTTAGTCACCGACGTCAGTCTTGTCCATTTAGTAATAGCCTCAACCTTCGTAGGATCCATGGTTATTCCCTATGCGGATACGATGTGGCCCCAGAAACACCACTTTGCTCAACCAGAATTCGCACTTGGAGAACTTGACATACAATTGCTTCTGGCAAAGTATTTGTAGTACTGTACGAATATGATATTCGTGTTCCTCCTTGGATTTAGAAAAAATCAAAATATCAACAATGAAGACGATAACAAACTTGTCCAAAAACTCATGGAAGACACGGTTTATCAGATCCATGAAGACTGTTGGAGCATTGGTAAGTCCAAAAGGCATAACTACAAATTCATAGTGTCCATAGTGTGTACAGAAAGCAGTCTTGGAGATATCCTGCTCTTTCACCCGTAGCTGATGGTAGCTAGACCTCATATCGATTATAAAAAAATGTTTGGCGCCTTGCAGTTGGTCAAACAGATCATCTATACGTGGCAAAGGATATCGGTTACTGATTGTGATTTTATTAAGCTCGCGGTAATCAATGCATAAACGCATGTTGCCATCTTTCTTCTTCACTAGGGCGGATGAAACCTCGTTCTAAAAGTTCCTGTAGTTTCTCCTTTAACTCTTTGAGCTCGATGGGAGCCACGCGGTAAGGAGCTTTGGAAATTGGCTCAGCTCCCGACGAGCTCAATACCAAACTCTACTTCACGAGCAGGTGGTATGCCCGGAAGCTCTTTAGGAAAAACATCAAGAAATTCTTACACGAAGGTAGATCCTGAATGAATGGAGAGTCAGCCTCAATATCACGAACAACAGCTAAGAAACCCTCGCAACCATGTGACCGTAAGGCACGTGCCTGTAAGGCTAAAATAATTTGTACAGACTTTCCTGGTATGAAACCATTGTGAATGTACTCTAGCGCGTTGATATCACCAAAAATAACCCGATATAAATGGCAATCTATGGTGGCGTGGTGTTTGGATAACCAGTCCATGCCTAATATCATGTTAAACTCGCACATGTCTAACGAAAGTGCGTCAATGATGAGACTGCATTTATACATAGTCTCATCGTCCAAATCCGGCTTAAAATGCTTAAAAATGGCATAAAATATCCCAAAATATGCTTGTGTTTGTTCATTGTATGTTTTAGGTACGGATATCGTGAATTCAACAAAAGAGCACAAGATTCAAGAAAAACAAACACGGGAAAGAAGCCGCACAAAGAACCAGACCCGAATGATGAATTTCCAAAGAAGTTCTTGAAGTTTTGAAGATTGTCAAGATTGGTCCCTCATCTTTTAAATACTTGTCATTTTATACCCTTGTAAAACCTCAAAATTACATATGGGTCCCTAAAATTGCATGAATGTACAAGAAAAGCCCTTGAAATATGCAAAAGTTGCATGTTTAGTCCTTGGTTGAAGTTTGAAAAGTCATGGTGACATATTTTACAAGTGCTCAAAAGTGTATTACAAAGGAAAAGGAAAGATAAGTGGCCAGATTTTGTTTGCATACCTTTTGGAACATGAGGGACCATAACTGCCAAACAGCCAAACCGCACCCTCCAACCACAACCTGCCACCTCAACTCCACCCTCCACATCACCACTCCACGTCACCCAGTCAAACCCCCGAGTCAAAACCCACTAATACTTTAACTCCGCTTTTTTTATTATTAGTCAAATGGTCAAACCTTTAAGAAACGTGGGAAACATACTTACCATTCCTAACACAGATTAAAACCTAACTATTCACCCTTCATCCCACTTCAACCCTAATTTCCCCAAACATTTAATCTCACAAATTAATATAAACCCAATTCCAAATCCCCTATTCCACTTATTCTCACCTTATCCCAACCAAGAAAACATCTCCCCGTGACTACGTGGGTCCCCTCATGGTCCCCTGCTTGTTCAAAAAATGGCAACAAATGAATCTACATAGGGCATCTACGGTTCTACATGATCCCTTCCTCCCAAAGTCATTCTGAATGGCTAAGATTGGTCCAAGACATCTCATCCACAACCTGGCAACTCACATGACCAACTTTGATTGATTTTAAATTTGAAGACTTCAAGATGGCATTCTGGGAATTCTTATGATTCGGGTTTACATATTTTAGCTTCTAGAATTCTCTTTTACTTAGTATATAATGAGATGGATTGTGTCTCGTTCTTTTTGTTCCAAAAATATTGTAAACCTCTCTTTTTTGAATAGTTAAAGTGAAAATTGAGCCTTGATATCTTTTTGTTTTCCAAGTAGTATAAACCTGTTTCTTTAATTCGTTTTATTTTTCTGCAATCTTCATTTTCAAAGTTTACCAAAATTCCATTTAAAGTGTTTTGGTTATGTTTTGGGACCCACAAGCTTCAAGCTAGCTTATTGGTTTATGCTGACAACCTAAACCAATAAGCTCAGCTTAAAGGTTGTGTTACTTTTGTTCACTTTAGATTATTGTTAGTGCATGTTTAAGGCTTTGCTTCAAAAAAGAAAATCTGTTTTTTTATTGGTTATAACTGCGTTATTAGCTTCCTCACAAGCTGATTGACAACCAGCTTGTGAGTTGGTTTTTAGAGCTTAAAAGTTCCTTGTTTTCCTTTGTTGTTGTTTTCAAACAGGTATCAAGAGACCATACCCCTAGGGGCGTCAATAGGGTCGGGTTGACCCGAATCCGAACCCGATTAGACTTATCGGGTCGGGTTACAGCGGGTTTAAAAATATAGTCGGGTTGTTTTGACCCGACCCGATAATCCGATAGTCTTATAGGGTCGGGTTGCGGGTTATATAATTATTTTTGTCGGGTTATCGGTTCAACCCGACAATACTCGCTTATCTCACTATTAAATTCTTACAGGACATTTACTCCTGTTGAATTTCATTTCGTGATGTCACGTTTGGAATGTATTTTGTTTCTACCATTGCAGTGCAAATGTCCAACCAAAGCAATATCAAAACCCAATATTTTGTTCAAGTAACAATCTTTCTTGATTTGGAAGCATCATATACAAAATATGAGCCAAATATGAGCCAGTCTTTAAAAATTCACACATCTTTAAATGGTCACCATCAACTTGTTATATGTTTCTAAACAAAAGCAAAATATCTAAAAATGTAGCTTTGGGTATGGGCGTACAATAAGTATCTAAAAAAGCTAAATATACGTGCAGTAAGTATGTCTATAGTTTCATCAAACCACCATTGCGTTTAGTAAATGAGTAAAAAGAGAAAAATTTGTTAGTATGAATTTATCACCTGATAACCCGTCTCACCCGACCCGACAAAACCCGACCCGAATATAACCCGAACCCGATAACCCGACTTCTTATAGGGTCAGGTTGGGGGTGAATTTTGAAAAACTAAAACCCGACTCAACCCGACCCGACAAGACCCGATAACCCTATAACCCGATCCGATAACACCCCTACATACCCCCAAGGCCTTGACTGTTGTAGTCACCTTGGGGTGGACTGCTGTAGTCCATACATTCTTGTTCACTCATAGGCTTCCCATAAGCCCCAAACCCCTCATAAGCTGCTAAAAGGAAGATGGCATCAGCCATCCATCCAATTTGGATGTAAATCGGATAGGTAAACAGGCTTGAACCCTTGTCAATTAGTAGACTTGTGTGATTTCTTGAGTAAATTTGGTGAAGTATTGGTGTTTATTGTGTTTGCTGCTCTCTAGTGCTAATATAGTGTAATCTTTATGAATTTCATATAATCTAGTAATATTAGATAAGTTGGTGTTGATCTGTGAAATCTTTTGAAAATTCTGTGTTTTTAAACAAAGGGGTGTTTGGGGTAGTTTGGTAACAAGGTTGGGTGACAACATCTTTAACAAAAAACCTTTTCATAACTTTGCTTTGTTAAGTATTAAGTGATCTAAAGTTTTTCTTTTATCAGTTTAAAGTGAAGTTAAGTTTTCATTTTATAAAAAAAAAATCAGTGAATTAGATCAGGTTGGACAATCTGCTGGTGTGGGTGTTTTGTGGCGTGAAAATCATAGGCCAGTTAGATAGAAGGCACATATAGGTGTAGGGGTCATGAGGATTGATGTGTCTTGGTTTGTATGCAAGAGTTGAGTTGTTTAATAGTCACTTTATTGCCAATAATATCAGCAAAACAGTTGTTTGCCTGCATAGTAGTGGTTGTGGCATTTTGTGAGTTGAAATTTTGTTAACCTGTTAGGATTAATGTTAGTCTAGGATTGCCTATGCTTAATCTGTGGTTAGGATGAGTTATTTCCAAGTTTCTTAGGCTCCAATTTAGCCTGTGGTGTCAATTGTGCCAGCAAACACTACCAGACCCCCTAGATATATCAATAAGTGAAATTTGCTATATTTGTGCCATTATTTGTGTTTGCTTGGTATTATTTTGCTTGTATTTGACTCCCCACACTTCACTGAGTGTGGGTGTGCCACTTGTTCTAAAAAAAACCAACAAACCAAGGCTCAAAAGCCCTAAATTCGTTCTCTGTGACACAACAGTGGGAACTCCTTTCCCATTGCTAGACTTGTTTTAGCCACTACTGCACTAGCACACAAGGAATCTGGGCAAGTCACTATCAATTTTTGATTTTTGTCTTTAGTGGTGAAAAATCACTTTTTTCTTGCAATTTTATTTTTTCCATGTTCTTTTATTTAATTTAGAATTTTAAAAAAAGTAATTTTATTTTTCCCTTTATTTTAGTATTTTTATCATTATTTTAATCTAAAATTAGTTTTTAGTAATTCTGTTTCTATATTATTAGGCTTAAAATAACTTTTTTCCAACTTTTCCATTTTTCTACTGTTTAGTTAGTTAATTTAAGATTTTTGAAAAAGTAAAATTATTTTTCTCATTATTTTGTTATTTTTTTATCATTATTTCAATATAAAAATTGTTTTTAGCTAATTAAAAATAGAAAAATAGTTTTAAAGATTTCTAGAAAAATACTTTTTAGCTTTTAATTAATATAAGTAAGATTTTAGTTTGATAAAATATAATTTTGGACTTTTTGTTAATTATATTTATTTTTAGGGCATTAATTAGCATTTAAAATTAAATATTTAATTAATAATAAGTTTTTAAATTGTTTATTGAATTTTTATTCTATTTTATATTATTTTAGACTTAATTTTGATTTTTAATTAATTTTTACTTTAAATTTTTATTTTCGTAGCGTTTTACGTTTTAACGTATATGTTTTAATTTTTCGTCGTAGTTTAATCGTAGTGTAACTCGTCATTTTCTTTTCTCTCTTTCTAAACCCAAAAACGATCACTAATCTAAACTTGATTTTATATTATTGGCACACAACACACACCTCCTTCGAGAACGAACTCGCATTTATTAAATTCAACGGTCACGTTGAGTGAACATCTTCGATGACTTTAGAACGTTGGTGGAACACCAAAACGTTCAAGATGTTCCTTTAATCAAGAAATTGATTCGAGGAGATATTTGTATATTTGAGTCTACGTAATACACCAAAAATCTAAAAAAATTAAAAAAACCATCAAAAACCAAAAAAATTGAAAAAAGAAAAACCCCAAAAAGAATTTTCTTTGCTACCCCCCATTCTACGTTTAGTGCATGCGCACTCGATCGAAGGATTCTAATTCTAGCGACGTTTCGAATCGACGCAATCGAAATCGAAGGAATCGACGACGAAGACGAAATTTAGAAACCGACGTTCCCAATATCATTGTCGAAACCGCAGACGAGATGGCCGACAATGGTTCGATGATGGAATTGCTCCAAGCACCCATCGAGGGTTATGGAGACGCGATCGTAATTCCCGCTATCGAAGTGGAGAATTTTGAGATTAAAAGTTGAATGCTATCGTTGGTTCAAGCAACGAAGTTTAGAGGTCGTGAGGCGGATAATCCTCACGATCACATTCAGAATTTTGATCATCTTTTGGCCACGAGCAAGTTTAAAAACGTTGATACCGATATCGTTAAGCTTATGCTTTTTCCGTACACGCTCGATGGTGCCGCCAAGGATTTGTACGAGAAAGAGCCACCTGATTCCATAATTACGTGGAAGGATCTCGTTTCCAAGATCGTTAATCATTTCTTTCCGCCGTCTAAGACCATGTTTATCAAAAACGAGATCACGAGGTTCGAACAAAAACCGAATAAATCGTTTAGAGACGCGTGGGATCTTTTTAAGGAATTTCTTAGGCAATGTCCTCACCATGGATTTTTCGAGTTACACCAAATTGACACGTTTTATAACGGTCTTAGTTTTCAAGAACAAGATTCGTTAAATTCCGCCGCCGGTGGCAATTTTTTGTGTAAAACTCCGAAAGACGCTTTAATGATTATCAAAAATCGATCCAAGGTTTACCAACTCCGTAACACACCGAGTGTTGCCAATTTCGCCAATGTTAGTAATTCTAATCGCGATATTGAGAGGGTTGATACGAAAGTCGATAAGTTGACGAATGTGTTTACGTCGTTCTTAATCGAGATGCAAAAGAAAGACGCTCCCGCTACGGTGAAAGTGGTTGAGGCTTCGTGTATGTTGTGTGGTGGACCTCATAATTATTATGAGTGTGCGACTACGGATGGCCAAACGTCGAGCGTTAACGCGTTAAATGGAAACAACAATTTACAAAATAAAAACAACGCGAGTCCATCACAAGGCAATTATAACCAAGGCAACAATTTTAATCGTGGAAATGTTTTTCAAAATCAAAACCGAAACAATTTTCAAGGAAGTAATCATGGTAATCAAGGAGGTTATAATCAAGGTCGTAATTTAGGTTGGCAAAATCGAGATAACAACAACAATCAAAACTCGAATTTTTCAAACAACACTAATCAAGGAAACAATTTTTCAAGCGGTAATCAAGGGAATTTTCAAAGAAATAATCAAAACCAAGGGAACTTTTATTCTAGTCAAAATAGTTCGTCAAACGAGTTTCAAGAATATATGAAAACGGATGAGGCTAATATGAGACGATTAGAGGGACAAATTGATAATTTGAAAAACGACTTTTCCAATACACTGAAAAATCAAAAAACTAAAATTGAGCAAGGACAAATCGTCATTAAAAAGATTTTTTCGGCCATAATGAACAAGTCTTCGGGCGCGTCATCGAGTTCGTTACCTAGTGACACCATACCAAATCCAAAGGAACATGTTAAAGTCGCCTCGTCTATCGGAAAAATTCATGTGATTACCCCAAACCTTGATGGATTTAGAGTTGTTCCTTCTTCTCAACCCACGACTTCTAAAACGCCTTCATGTTCTAAAGTCGATGGGGTTAACGTGGTGACCAAGGAAAAGATTGCACACCCTCGTGTATCTCATATTCCATCCATGGTTCAAAAAAAGAGCTTTATCAACCTCACCAATGTGACCCTTGAGGAAACTTGTGCTTCGGTCCTTCTTAAAAAACCAAAAAGGCATATGCCGAGAAAGGAAGAGGATCCGGGCCAGTTTCTATTACCTTGTGATTTTTCCAAGATTGAGGGATGTTTAGCCCTTGCCGATTTAGGTGTTTTTGATCCCAAACTTAGATCGATTTAGCTTGTGTAAACGAGAATAAATCAAGTTAAACACGTAGAGAAACTTTGTTGTGTATAAAACAATTTAAGTATTATGCGGAATTAATACTCAAACAAGAACACACAAACAGTATAAACCAAACTTTCACTTTGATTGATAAATCAAACTTGCGTACAATGAAAGTGTTAAAACCACATATCAAACATAAACCTAAAGGCCTCCTTTTACACAATAAGGAACCTTGTACAAGAGACTACGTATCAACTATTTTAGGTAAAGATAAACATAAGAAATACATTTTTGATCATATCTTTACTATAAACAAACTAGAAACATAATACGTGTAAACTAAGTCTTCTATCAGTGCTTGACTTCTTCCTATCAACGCTTGACCTGTCAACGCTTGATTTCTTCTTAACAACGCTTCAATTGCTCTTGTCTGCGTCCAAGTGTACTAGCTACATTTTATTCCCAACAATCCTCCCCTAAACTTGATATCTACTCTAGTAATCAAGTTTCTGAATAAAAACTAAGAACTAGGAGGATTCTTACAAATCTTATCAAATTGGTAATAAACATATCTAATCAAATCTTTGGCCACGTCACTTGAGTAGTCAATCTCCAGCTGTGTTATCTTCATCTTTTCCAAAACTTCTTTGGACATGGGATACTCAGCATCCACAAGAAGATATTCAAAAAACATTGTAGAACTTAAATGATACACACCTGCTGCTGAATATAAATGCCATTGAAGTCCACTGATATCATCCTCAAGATCCTTCCAAACAGGATCTTCTTCTTCTGGTGCACACATTCTCTTGAATGTTGACCAAAGCTTTATTCCATTGACTGAAATAGGTGCTTCTGTCTCATACTTGGCCAACAGTAACCTCCAAAGGTCTGCCAAGTCTTCCCTATCCATACTTGCAAACAAATACATAAGAGTAGTAAAAGTGTGTACCTCTTTCCCATATCTGCCAATCATCCAAAACCCACTTGCATCTTCTTCATAGCTAATGATAGGGTTTCTGACATCATGAGGTAATACTTTTACCATATCTGAAGCTTCCATGGGTGAGAGATTAATACTCTTTCTAATAACAGCTTCACTAGGATTCACATTATTCAAATCTTTAGGAAATTCAAGTGGAACTCCCTTCTTCAACGGCCTTGGAACAATCATAGCCTTTTGAATTTCCATCTCTTCTGCAAGTTCTTCTTTCCTTTCATTTGAAAGAAGTCTGATAGTGTTCATTTCTTATACTCTTGCCCAAATAGGATAAGCCTTATATTCCAATTATTCAAAGGACAATTCCTGCAACTTTTGATATGTCCATCCTCCTTAATGACATCTGAGTAACATATAATAAAGCTTCCTTCAATCACTCTTCAACTGTGAGAAAACTTTGCTAGCTTTATACTTCAGAATTACCTAGCAATCTCTTTGAACTCTTAGAAGAATCTCCAAACCCCAAATTTGATCTGAAATTGTCATATCTGGATTCTCCATAACCTTATTCTCCCAAGCATGGTACATCTGAGCAACTTCTGGCATATCATAATCTACTTTCAACTTCAACTCTGCAAGTTTCTCCCTTGCCAACTCATCACCATATTCAAATCTTTCTGGTTCTTCAATTATCATAACACTTGAATCTGAACTTTCATCATTACTTCCTTCTTGCTCCTTAGAAGTAACCACAAATGATGATTCAACAACCTTCTTCTTTTCTTGTTCCATAAGTTGTGAAGCTAACATTGAATCAAATTGTACTTGTGCTGCATCCTTTGGAACCTCTGTTTCTACCATGATTCCTTTACCCTTATCTAATGGATCAATGATGGGTAAAGATGATGATGGTACCTGTGAAGACACTTCCTTGATGATAGTTGATGACTGGAATACATAAACCATATCTGCAGGTCTGTCAACATTCAAAACATGTGTGTCAACTCCCAACTTACTCTTGTCAGCGCTTGACTTGTCAGCGTCCAAAATCTGCTTGTCAATGCTCACCTTACTCTTGTCAGCGCTTCTTGTGAACTGCTCCATCATTGCTGTAAAGGATAAGTTCAAGTTTGTAGGAGTAATCAAAGAGACATCAAAACCTGGTTGCTTCTTCAATTCTATAAGAGCTTCAGCCACACCCAAATATTCTCCATCATATGAGCCTTTTCCACTTAATCAATTGGCTCTGTAGCAGCTTCATGTGAGCCTTTATCACTCAAATTAACAGGCTCTGTAGCAGCTTCCCTACCTTTGTAAGAATCCTCCCCTGATGAAAGGACTCTTGTCTGCCTTCTCCTAGATTCAGTAGTTTCCAAAACAACAATCCTCTCCCCCTCAATTGCTTGAGTTCAAGGCCTTGTGTGTTGACAGTATGTACCAGGTCTGCATTTTGCTTTTGCAAGCTAATGCAGACAGCCGTCAATTCCAACATTGTATATGGTTCCAATTTGCCCTCCTCTAGAGTGGGGATTTGACCTCCCAAGATAGAGTCATGGAGCATGGATGAGGTCTTAATGATGTTAGGATTGGCTTGGCCTGCATCTAAGTGAGTACCAATAGTCCCAGCCTCATCCATATCACCAACCACACTTGTGGTGGTGGTTCTCTATGCAACATGGCTAGGACCACTAGAGGAGAACACTCCAGTAGTCCTTGGGCGTTTTACCAACCTAAATTCAGGGGGTGTAGAAGATGATGTGGATTGGGTGGTAGTTTGAAGGTTAAGGGTTGTTTGGGTCTGTTGTAGAAAGGTGTCAATGTCTGGATTTGAAGTATCAACGCTAACATTTAACGTGTCAGCATTGAAGGGATCTTGGTCAAGTTCCATATGTTGAGGTGAAGGTGATGGTTCAGGCAATGGGTCAAGCTGTGGTTGTGGGTCTGGTTGAGGTTGTGCTGATGCAATAACAGTAAGCATGGCTTGGGTAAGGGGTAAGTCTCTGTGAGGGGGTGAATTCATCTTACTAAAAATAGCTTTCTTTTGCACAGGGATCGCATAAAAATCATCATGATCCCTGGTGCAATACCTTTGCTCATCAAAAATCATTTGTAAAAATCTTGGGTAAGCCAAAGTCATCTTATTATCCTTGTTTTTACACATGCCATCAAAAATCAGTTTAGAAAAATTATATTGTTTCCCATTAGTAATACACACAATTGCACTAGCAATAGATCTGTTAATTTCATTATGTGCAGTACATTTGGGACTTAAACATTGAAGGATGACATGTATTAAGTACTTCCAAGCTGGGGGGAATTCTTGTTTATTATATTTATTTAAATTACCCTCTTCAGGGAAAGGATACCCCAAAGCTTGAAGTCCCTTTTCTATCTCACCAATGGGAAGAGTGGTTATACCATCTGCATCATTAAGATGCAAAGCCTGGCGAACCAAGGCTTCAGTAACCACCCATGAACGCCTATGAGCAGTTAATGTAGTCACATTATTAAGCTTTGAGGAACTTATAGTGTTCCAAAACTGTTTACTATGAGTGACAGGGATGAGAGGAGCATGAGAAAGAGCATACTGTAATGGAGATGCATTCAAATACGCCACCATCTGGGTGTATTGAGGAAACAGAGCATCATCAGCCTCCAAATAAGCAATCATATTATGTTGACCTCTGAATCCCAATACCAAGTCACTTGGTTTAAACTTAGGCGCCATTAATGTAGAAAGCTGTTTGTGAAAGGTTATGAAAGATGAATTATAAGAGAAAAGTTGTTAGACAAGAATATGAGAGTACCCTGTTTAAAAAGAAGGAGCCAAATTTATAGGAGAGATAGGCACATGTGATTGGTCAAAAATGAGGCAAGTATTTTCAAAATATAATGATGAAAATATTGAAAAGAAAATAAGTTATCTTGTGCATTAATTAAAAGTTATCAACTCCCAAAATTACGGCCCCAATTTTTGTCAAAAATAACAACTGGGTAGGACCCAATGAGTGTCAACGGTCAAAAATAACCCATCAACGCCCAACGGCTATATTCTTGTCAACGTTGGAAAAAGCCATGTCAACGTCTAAATTGGTCATAACAACGTTTGGAAATATATCATTGCTCTGATACCAACTGTGGAAACCTTGGTTTCCTCGAATATTTTAGCTACTAGGAATGATCATGGTTCATGTGATCATACAATCAAAGCGGAATAGAACAACAACCATTAAACAAGGTGTTTGGGGAACAAGACACATGAATTAAAACAAACGGATTGCTAATTATATTAATAATCAATAATCACTAGGTGTGTATACATTGAATCCCACACCTAGTCGACTCACGCTTTAGGTTTACATTGTATATGAAAGATATATAAAACCTAATAACCCTTGGTTCCTTTTATAGTGTAAGGAATAGGGTTTTATAAGAGATAACTATGAATAAACATGAATATCTTCTGTTTAAATAACTAATACATAATATATTCTGCATACTTATCCTAAATAGAAGCTTCCAACAGCGTTTGACTTTTGTTGACTTCTGTCAACGCCTGATTTGCTCTTGACAACGCCTGGATTACACTTGTCAATGCTTAGACAAATGCCTTCATATTTTCTTCGTTTTTGAGTTTCTGCCACATCAACTTTTTGACCCAACAATCTTCTCCTAGTTGATGTTGGCAAAACTCTATATGTATCTCTTGTTAGTTGAACATCATCTTTAAACTGCTTCCCCTCAATTGTAGCACGTATGTCTTCCCCTTTTTGTCACATCAACAGGGAAGTAAACAATGTATGCAATCTTGAAGATTCTCCAAACGTAGGCTCTATGTAATGATTTTGAAGAAAAACAAATATAATATTCTTGATGTAGAAGTAGAATAACCCAACCTTGTGTTCCATGTCTTGCATTATCCATGTGATGAAGAACTTATACTGATGATTAAATATAAGTAGACCTTGATCCCTTGTCAGTATTCTCATCCTTTGTGAGACACTGAGCACGATAATGTAACTCCTTCAAGTGTTATGACAAGTCTTCGTCACCAACCGTGTAAGCATGAACAAGTTACCTCTAAAGAATAATGTTGACTAGGCACCATCTTTAAATATATAATAGAACACAAACTCGCGAAAATCTTCTTCGAACATCAAACTTACCATAAGAATTCTTCCCCTTAAGCTAACACCGCTTTATGACGAGTCTTAATGAACAAATATCTTCGTATCTAAAAATCTATTTGGGTAAATCTTTCACAAGACTAACCCGATTACATAAGAAATATTACTCCAATAAACTACTTCAGGAATTGTTGTCAACTCACATTAAAATCATTAACCCCTTTTAAAAATATCCGAGCCATAAATATCAACTTGATATTCTGTATAAAAACGGAGATTCCATGTACTTTTGCGTGTAAATACCTCTTTTTGTGTGCAAATATGGTATCAATTTTTCAAACAGCAGCTATTCCTTTTGTTGTCCAACATCCTTCACTGTCCAAGATATCAACACTGTGTGTTGTCTAAAATCGGACAACACTTTTCAGCGTTTGAAAAATATTATATCGGACAACAAGTATCAGCACTTCCCAACAGTGCTTAACTTATTCTTTTCAGCGTCGAACCAAAACTTTGTCAGCGTCGAACTAACAAACAGCAACGTCCGTAATACCCAAGCATACTTCCTTTTTTTTGTTTAAGTTACTTCACGTTGACCCCTTTTCTTTTAATGTAGCATTCACGTGATCATAGTATCTCTTTGTTCCACTGCAAGATGCACGAGACCCATATCCTTTTCCCATGCTTGACTCCCACGTGAATATGCATTCCAAGTTGCACGTGATCACAATTGCATTTGCAAGACAAATCGCTTTCATCGATCAATACCATGTAATAAATATACGATTGCTTCAAACACAATCGCGTTGACAAGGAAAGTTTGAAATTATTATTCCATGATTAATAAGAATAACCAACGTACCCCATAAATCAGGAAAGAATATATGTCGTTCAAAGTTGTAGTAGATATACGCAAAAATATATCCACCCAAAAATCACGCTCAAACCTGTGCACTAGTTCTTTTGCATCCATACTCATGTGAACGCACGATCATAAACTTTACAATACACACGTGAATCATACCAGCCATGATTCATTCTTCCTCAAACGTGTTCCAGCAACCAAAATGAATCTTCAATCAGCCTTAGAAACAAGTTCCTGTTAGAACCAGTAAATACAACAAAGAACGTGGCCTCCTTGTTTAACCACAACAGCTTTATCAGTACCAGCAGATTACACCAGGCCAGTCGTCACAGGGTTTAGAAAACATGATCAAAAACCTTATAACAGCCTTCTGCTTCTCTATGGGCAACATTCTATCAAACCAACATTACAACCAACTTTGACACCTAATAACTTTTGATTGGGGATAAAACTCGACAATCCCTCTGTTGGATGTCTAGTATATGTGTATAGAACACACACAAGAAATTTCGTGACGATCCAATGGTTCAATCAAAAGTTATGACCTTCTGAATACTGTTGCGCACACAAAAACGTCTAGAAAAACCCTAGACGGATTTTTCTTTTCTTCACGAAACACGAACACCTTGTTGGTCCTAGCATCACGAGCCACGAGGCTCTGATACCACTTGTTGATCCCAAACTTAGATCGATTTAGCTTGTGTAAACGAGAATAAATCAAGTTAAACACGTAGAGAAACTTTTTTGTGTATAAAACAATTTAAGTATTATGCGGAATTAATACTCAAACAAGAACACACAAACAGTATAAACCAAACTTTCACTTTGATTGATAAATCAAACTTGCGTACAATGAAAGTGTTAAAAACATATATCAAACATAAACCTAAAGGCCTCCTTTTATAGAGTAAGGAACCTTGTACAAGAGACTACGTATCAACTATTTTAGGTAAAGATAAAAATAAGAAATACATTGGTGATCATATCTTTACTAGAAACAAACTAGAAACATAATACGTGTAAACTAAGTCTTCTATCAGTGCTTGACTTCTTCCTATCAACGCTTGACCTGTCAACGCTTGATTTCTTCTTAACAACGCTTCAATTGCTCTTGTCAGCGTCCAAGTGTACTGGCTACATTTTATTCCCAACAGGTGCTAGCATAAATCTCATGCCTCATTCTCTTTGGAAATTAATGAAATTGCCTAGACTTACCCCCACGAACATGACAATCGAGCTAGCAAATTGTACACCATTAAAACCAATTGGTATAGCCGAGAATGTCTACGTTAAGATTGGAAAGTTTGTTTTTCTCACGGACTTTGTCATTTCCAATTATGAGTGTGATCCTAAATGTCCCATTATTTTAGGTCGACCCTTTTTATCTATGGCACGAGCCGTAATCGACGTTCACGTTGGGAAATTAACTATGAAATATGGGGAGGATAAAATGGACTTTTTCGCTAGTAGATCCCAAATTTCAAATGATCATGATAAAACCGAGATTCCTAGAACCGATATTTCAAAATTTGATAATGTCAAAGCTCATACTTTAGCGTAATAAATAAGGCTAGATGCATGTTTTGAAAGAATGAAAATGAACGGTTTTCAAGATGAGGATTTTAACGAAAAAGAATATGTTTACTTAATTCAAAAGGGTATTCATAAATTTATGGATGAAAATCATTTTGGGATATATTCGGAGAAACAAGTGAACCACCAATTCCGAAGGGAGACGTTAGTGCCATCACGACAATGACTAAAATGGACTCGTTTTCACCACCTTCGAAGGACCACGTCTTTGAGGGTTCAACTTCTAAATCCATTGAAGTGCCTCCATTTCTTAGCCCAATACCCATTGAGGCTAAAGGTTTTATCTACATCGATCCTCTCGTCATTGAAATATCACCTAAGCATAGTCATTCGACTTGTAAGACCATGGTTGTAAGTTCTCACATCGACACTTTCTTTGATAAAGATGATGAGGACGATTTTGCCGAAATTGATCACATACTCAAAAATCCACAAGCTATTTTTGATTCTCCTAAAAAGAATTCTTCGTGTGGTGAGTATGATGATTTTGAATTCGAGCCCGAGATAGAGGAAATTATTGAACGAGAGCTTGCTTTTTTACCTCCACTTCCACCTACATGTGAGGTTGATTTTTTCAATATCGAGGCCGAACTTGATGAGTTGGAACGTCTCATTCATAATGACGAACCAACTCACGTGACCAAAAATCCCATTCTCGAGGAGTTACCTAATCAACTTCCTCAAATGAGAATGACGTCTACCACATTCGTGAGGATCTAACTTATCAACGATCCCCACAAAAGAATGATGGTTTTCTTCTTGATCGTGATCTTTTCGAGAGAGTTTCTAAAATCCTTAATGAGGGGAACGACAAACCTTGGTTTGACGAGCCTATCTATGATGAAGAAATCGAAGAGATCGACGTTCATGAGGATGAAGAATATGTTGACCCTGAAGGGGCGGTGTTCTTTGTTGATCAACATTTTGAGAACTTGTACAATCCACAACCCCCTAACCGCGGCTTAAATGTGAGAATTGTTAGTTTGCCTAACCTCGACTTAGAAACGCCAAATATTTTTGACATAATCAAATCGGGTTTTTCATTAAGAGTTTTTAAACGATGAAAAAGGAAAGATTTTAAAATTGATTTAAATGATTTTTCTACAAGTCTAACTCCGTCGTCACCGCGTTTGATGAGTGCTACCACCTCGTCTACTCCTTTTGACGAGTGTGAGTGTGGATTTAGTGTGGGGGAAGCCCCTTATGTTCCCTCACAATTCTCCACCGAGGACGAGATATTCGATCCCGGAATCGCAATTAACGGGATATCTCGGTCTTCCACCGATGCAATAAATGGAAAATATATCTATTTGCTTGGTGTGAGTCTACCTCAAGTAGCTCATTGTATTTCTCCCCCCCCCCATTGTCCCACCCTTCTATTTCTCACTTCTTTTCTTTGACCCCTTTGGGGTTCCACTATCGGTTGGAGTAGCGTTGTTTCGTCTTTCATCCGAAAAAGAGCACGCTATCTTTGACCCCGGTATACGTTTATCGGGTTTTTAAATACTCCATGTACTTTTGGTCATTGTTTATCATGTAAGCCCCACCAAAAATGACCAAACCATGATAATCCCTAAATGATCACATGTATGGGGATTCGAGTCAAGCTTTTGACTCGGTTATAAAAAACAAGGTGCCTTTGGGGGATTCTCATGCTTATCCTTGTACATATTATTGCTTTATTAGATTAATGTAATGAAGGGACTTGTGCTTTTCCAACCTTTGTTCTGTGGTTGTTTGTGATTGTGATTTATTAGGTTCATCATCATCATTGAAGCCTCTCGTGTTCGTTTTACGTATCACTCGAACTTCGATCGTTTCCTTTGAAGATTCCGATATCCGATGCTATCCTTTTATGTTCCAACGATTCTATTATTAGCATAATTCGTAAACGGCTTATAGATTATTCGTTTTACCCTTTCCATGCTAGAGATTAATCATTCGACTTTCGTCTCTAGTATGGGTTTCACCCTTAGACTCGAAACATTGAGGACAATGTTTAGTTTTAGTATGGGAGTGAGTAGATACTTCACCTTGCTCACGTCTTCACGAAATCCAATTTTCATCGTTTTGTTATCGTTTTATGCAAATAAGGCTAAAAATTGCCAAATTTTAAAATTTTTATTGTTTTTCATAAATGTTTAAGACACGAATGTAGGTTTTCTGATGGTGAGAATAAGAGTAATTTTTACTCTACCGTGCGTGTTGAGCACTTAGCTTCGATTCCTTAACTATATTAGGTTATGTCTCATTAAATTGAGGACGAGAAATGATAGCGTTAATTATAAGTTACTATGCTAAACGTAGAGTACTCGTATTCTTTCAAAAACTCATGTGTCCTTATTATTTGCTTATTCTCCCCACGCTTTTATAATAAATTGTTAATAAATATTAATTTAGCGGTTTAGTCTCTATTGTTTGTTTCTAATTTGTTTTAGTAGCTTCCATGTAATTAAATTGGGAAAACATGAAGGTATCGCCAGCGTCACGGTTTTGAAGTATTGGCAACCCGAATAATCAAAGGCTTCCCCTAATAATAATTTAAGTTCCACTTCACCTAAATCAAGCAAAAATTCGAAGCTCACAAGGCCGAAAAATCTATTGCAAAATTGAAAGTGAATGTCTTAAATCTTGAAGCCCTAAAGATCCAAAATTCGCCTTAGCGTGAGGATATACGTCAAGTCATAATAAACACCTCATGGCGAGGTTAAATAAAAGACAAGAGAAAAACCAAAGCCATAATAAACACTTCATGGCAAAGTTCAATAAAAGGTGGCGGTAAACCAATTCCAAATTGGTAATAAGTCTCATGTTCAAAACCATTATAAAACCGTGTTTATCGATCCTTCTTGTTAACTTAATTTTTTTGACATCTTTGTCTATTAGGATGATATATTAATTCGATGATTTTGGTTACACCGTTAAGACTCTATTTTTGGACCTAATCTCTATTCACGCATACGTCAATGATGTATCCTCGTGATCATTAAGACAAAAATAAAATATAAAAGATACACCTTAGGAATAAAGGAGTCTAAGTACGTGATTAGAGCATATGAGTAGTGTTAGCATTACTAACTTATAATGACAGTGATCTTGTTTCACGCTTAGCATGGAATTGGGTAAAAATCGAGGACGTCGAAATTATTTCTAACGAAGCATTAACGTGTTCTTATTCTATGATCCAAAAACGTCCCATTTTGCGATGAAAACAATACATTATGTCTAAAACGCATGTAGTATTTATTTAAATTTATGTTTTAATAAATGTCACCTAAAAATGAATTTTGGAAGTGCTATGATACTTCATTCTAGCATTGCGTGAGGACACGGCAATGGTTTAGTATAGGGGAGTGGTGCGACTGCATTTATACATTGTCTCATCGTCCAAATTGGGCTTAAAACGCTTAAATATGTCATAAAATATCCCAAAATATGCTTGTGTTTGTTCATTGTGTGTTTTAGGTACGGATATCGTGAATTTAACAAAAGATCACAAGATTCAAGCAAAAACGAAAACGGGAAACGAACCCGCACAAAGAACCGGACCCGAACGATGGATTTCTAAAGAAGTCCTTGAAGTTTTGAAGATTGTCAAGATTGGTCCCTCATCTTTTGAAGACTTGTCATTTTATACCCTTAATTACATGTGGGTCCCTAAAAATGCAAGAATGTACAAGAAAAGCCCTTGAAATATGCCAAAGTTGCATGTTTAGTCCTTCATTGAAGTTTGAAAAGTCATGGTGCCATATTTGATAAGTGCTCAAAAGTGTATTACAAAGGAAAAGGAAAGATAAGTGGCCATATTTTGTTTGCATACCTTTTGGAACATGAGGGACCATAACTACCAAGACAGCCAAACCTCACCCTCCAGCCAGAACCTGCCACCTCAACTCCACCCTTCACATCACCACTCCACGTCACCCAGTCAACCCCCCGAGTTAAAACCCCACTAATACTTTAACCCCATTTTTTTTATTATTAGTCAAATTGGTCAAACCTTTAAAAAATTTGGGAAACATACTTATCATTCTTAACATAGATTAAAACCTAACTATTTACCCTTCATCCCACTTAAACCCTAATTTCCCCAAACATTTAATCTCACAAATTAATACAAACCCAATTCCAAATCCCCTATTCCACTTATTCTCACCTTATCCCAACCAAGAAAACATCTCTCTATGACTACGTGGGTCCCCCCTGGTCCCCTGCTTGTTCAGAAAATGGCAACAAACGAATCTACACACGGCATCTATGGTTCGACATGATCCCTTCCTCCCAAAGTCATTCTGAATGGCTAAGATTGGTCCAAGACAGCTCATCCACAACCTGGCAAATCACATGACCAGCTTTGACTGATTTCAAATTTGAAGACTTCAAGAGGGCATTCTTGGAATTCTTATGATTAGGGTTTACATATTTTAGCTTCTAGAATTCTCTTTTAATTAGTATATAATGAGACGGATTGTGTCTCATTCTTTTTGTTCCAAAAATATTGTAAACCTATCTTTTTTAAATAGTTAAAGTGAAAATTGATCCTTACAATCTTTTTGTGTTCCAGTAGTATAGACCTATTTCTTTAATTCGTTTTATTTTTCTACAATCTTCATTTCAAACTTTACCAAAATTCTCTTTAAAGTGTTTTGGTTAAGTTTTGGGACCCACAAGCTTCAAGCTAGCTTATTGTTTTATGCTCGCAACCTAAACCAATAAGCTTAGCTTAAAGGTTGTGTTACTTTTGTTCACTTTAGATTATTGTTAGTGCATGTTTAAGGCTTTGCTTCAAAAAAAGAAAATCTGTTTTTTTTGTTTATTGGTTATAACTGCGTTATAAGCTTCCTCACAAGCTAATTGACAACCAGCTTGTGAGTTGGTTTTTAGAGCTTAAAAGTTCCTTGTTTTCCTTTGTTGTTGTTTTCAAACAGATATCAAGAGACCATATCCCCAAGGCATTGACTGTTATAGTCACCTTGGGGTAGACTGTTGTAGTCCATACTTTCTTGTTCACTCATAAGTTTCCCATAAGCCCCAAGCCCCTCATAAGCTGCTAACAGGAGGATGGCATCAGCCATCCATCCGGTTTAGATGTAAATCGGATAGGTAAACAGGCTTGAACCCTTGTCAATTAGTAGACTTGTGTGATTTATTGGGTAAATTTGGTGAAGTATTGGTGTTTACTATGTTTGCTTCTCTCTAGTGCTAATATATTGTGGTCTTTATGTTTCATATAATCTAGTAATATTAGGTAAGATGGTGTTGATCTGTGAAATCTTTTGAAAATTTTGTGGTTTTTAAACAAAGGGGTGTTTGGGGTAGTTTGGTAACAAGGTTGGGTGAAAACAATCTTTAACAAAAAAGCTTTTCATAACTTTGCTTTGTTAAGTATTAAGTGATCTAAAGTTTTTCTTTTATCAGTTTAAAGTGAAGTTAAGTATTCATTTTGTAAAAAAAATCAGTCAATTAGATCAGGTTGGACAATCTGCTGGTGTGGGTGTTTTGTTGCTTGAAAATCATAGGCCAGTTAGATAGTGTTGAAACCTAATAGATTCGGATCTTTAGGCTGCTAGGAACGATTCTCATTCACTTGTTTGAATCAAGGCGAAATAGAATGAAAAATGTTAACAAGGTGTTTAGGCACAATAACACAAAGATGAATTACTCGCAATGATTGCTCATTATATTAATAAAAAACAACCACTAGGCGTGTATACATTTAATCCCACGCCTAGTCGACACACACTTTAGATTTACATTGTGAATGAAACTGATGAATAAACCTATGACCCTTGGTTCCTTTTATAGTGTAAGAAATAGGGTTTACAAGATATAAGAATGAATAAACATCTAAATATTCTATTTAGATAAACTATATTCTAAATATCGGTCCATAATATCTTGATTATATCCTCTAAATATAATTCCATCAGCATCTTGAAGTTTGTCTGCAGGTCTACGATTTCTAAGGATTTGGTAAATGATGGATTGATCTAAGGATTTGATGGTGGAAATAGGGAAGAAGGAGATGAGGTGTAGAGAGAGAAAGGAAAGAAAAGGAAAAGTAGAGAGAGAAAGTGATTAGATTAAATGAAATGTTGTAAATGAATGAAACCACCAACCCCTCCTAACATGCTAGGAGGGGTATATATATAGCCCACCCTACATGTGGGCTATATGGACTATACATTACTAAGTGGAGCACGAGCCCATTACATAATTATCGTTGGAGCGACCGATCCTTCATAAATACGTAAAACGTATTTCCAACAATCTCCCCCTAAGGGAGGTCGCTCAAAGTTACAAAGTTCTAAATACTCTATGGCTCGTGATCTATGCTAATAATGATGTGACCGAGACTTCCTTTGGGAAAACATATTTCCAACAATCTCCCCCTAAGGGAGGTCACACTATTTTACAAAATCTTAAACCTAGCATCTATGCTTGAGTCTTCGATCTTGTTCTTGTGAATATGCTTGATATGATCTTTGACTTTAGTCTTGAGCATGTTTCTTTGCCTTGACCTTGTGCATTCATCACTTGTGAAATTTGCCTCTTCGTGACTTCATGTTCCACATACTTATACCTTTAAATTCTTGAAAGCTTCAGAGTTTGATACAGCGGAAGACTTGACCTTCAGACTTTCTTGAATTTGTTGAAGTACTAAGTGTATGTAGTATAAGCATGTGGTGACGACTTCTTCTAGATTGTACACCGCAATGCCACCTTCTTGTTACGCTGCATAAGACAGTTAGCAAGAAACAATATACACGGATGAAATGGCCTTGAACATTTCATTCTAATTTGGTAGCATTTTACCTCCGGTCGGTGAAGACCGTTGGACGATATTAAATATCGTACTTGTGGCAGGTAGTTTCAATTAAGAACCTCCTTGACAAGATTTCGCGGGTAAACCCGTTCTCTTTACTCGACCGTCCAAAGCTGACTGCGAACGTATAGAATGAATCATTTGGATAATATTATCCGCATGATTTGAAGCCGTCAATTCATGTTCCTGGAACAAGTGAAGTTCAATTAAGAACCGCACCATCGTTGCTTTCCAGTTGTCACGAGCTTGATTCGTATAGAATCTTGCAAGTTACCTACCAAGTGCTGTTTGATGTTAACACTAGAAGGATTTCCATTCGTCACTGTAAATACTTAATAGTATTACTCTGAATGTTCTGGCAAGATCACTAAGATATTGCGTAGAGGCCTGGAACGTGTTTAAATTCATTTAAGAATTAAACCACTGTTGCTTTCCAGTTATCACAAGTTTGATTCATAAAGAATCGCACAAGTCACCTACCATGAGCTTTTTGATATTCGCTCAAGAAGGATTTCCATCTTCATTGTAAATACTTTCGTATTACTCGGATGTTCAGGCAAGATCATGAAGATTTTGCGTAGGACTCTTAAGATCTTTCTTACTTTTCACAGTGTGTGAAGAAGCAAGTAAATATGAAAGTGTGTCCTAATGAGATATTTGATGATCTCAAATGGCTCTAGACTCGATCGTGCATTTTGGATTTTAGTGATCGGAGGCTGGAGAGGAGTGCCACCTTTTCAATACCAATTTATTCGGAGTGAATAAATCAATAGATAATGTGTTGTCTCCGTGTGATTAAAACAAATATCTTTTGAGAGATATCTGAGTTAGCTGGGATGGGTTGTGCCTTGCATCACTGGGTCCATGATGTCTATCTTCAATATCAAGAATCATAAATGATCTCAATAGCATATGAATTGACCCGGTTTCTGCCTAAGGTTGTAAGGAGGGCTTCTTTCTTTACACCCTTTATCTTTACAATTCTTTTTCATTCTTCCACCCCTTCAATGCTTACCAATACGTCATAACTAGCACCTTGTTGTGATTGTTCCAGTGCTAACTTAAGTACTTGGTCGGCATTCAGCTACGTTCACAATCTTTCTCCATCTTTCCTAAGGACTACTATTTCTAGCTATGGAATGTCCTTGGGAAGATTCCTCCGGTTCTAGAGAAATCATTGGACTTTAACCTATCCTACCATCCTTATGTCACCACAATCTTCACCGTCGTGAATAGAGATGTTTTGGGTAAGTGTATGTCACCATGAAATCCATTTTGAAGTGCAAATCCATTTTGCTCCCCCTTAACATATGCCACGATATCCGAAAACATTTCGCACATGTCAGGATGAGCTAGCACGTTAAGTCAAACCATTTGTGATTAATCATTTCCCATATTAAATCACATTTTCTCCCCCATATTAAAAATATTAACGCAATCGATGTTTTTAATATCAATTGATTTAATAGCATTTTAAGAAAATTTGGGAAGAAAAATGCAAATCTAGTTATCTTCATGATTTTAACAAGCTCCCCCTCAAATTAATGAGGGTGTACTTGAAACGTAAATTAAATACCTTTTAAACACAAGTGTAAGGTATTTATCACGTGCAAGGATCATATATGATAATGTATTCACAAGATTAGCAATTTACGAGGTTGGACCTGAATAATGGAAAACATCATATGAAATAAGCACATGGTTCTTGTTCACGAATGTTGGTCACCTCGTCACGTCCCCGAGAAAATTAATTCCCGTTGTTGAGTCAAAGCTTTCCGGTGAAATGCTTGACTTGATTATGAAAAGCGGGTTGCTATCTGAAATAATAGCAAACCATTTTGAGCATGTTTTAAAAGTTTGAACTTCTGCTCGAACTTTATTTACAACCCCGTGTCATTATTGAATGACATTTCTAGGTTCGTAAATATTATCGATTCCAGAAGACATGCTCGTTTTATCAAAACGTTTTTGAACACACAATTTTGAAAGATTTAGAAAAACCTTTTGAAAAATTCTTGAAAAATTGTGTTCAAAGTTTTGAAAAACCAATTACTTGAGCTTAAGATGTTGAATATCTTAAAAGCGAGCTCAAGTCCGAGAAGTTGTGAACTTCCCGTTGTTAAGGATAAGTTAATCATCGGCGATAGACTTTCCTTTTATCTGAAGAACGAGTCCTAAGCTGACATTTACTTAGAAGTCGTTTTCATGAGCTTGAAAACTTTGACTGTTTTAACGGAAAGCTCATGACCGAGAAAGGTTAATTTCTCGTTATGAGGAAAAGTTATCTTAGTTAAAAGATACACTTTCCTTTCTGAGCTTAAAACTTCGAATGTTTTAATACAAGCTCATGACCGAGAAAGGTGAATTTCTCGTTAAGAGGATAAGTTATCATAAAAGATAATCTTTCCTTTATTTTAAGTTCGAGTTACAGTCTGACATTTAACTTTAAGTCATTGTGCATGAGCTTAAAAAACTTTGAATGTTTTCGATATAAGCTCATGCCCGAGAAAAATTAATTTCTCGTTGTAAGGATAAGTTTATCATCGGCGATAAACTTTCCTGCCTTTGAAGAGCGGGTTATAGACTGTCATTTATCTATAAGCCTTAGTGCATGAGCTTAAAAACTTGGAATGTTTTTAACATAAGCTCATGCCCGAGAAAAATGAATTTCTCGTTTTTAGGATAAGTCATCATCGGGATGAACTTTCCTGTCTTTGGAGATCGAGTTACAGTCTGTTATGTGCCTGTAAGTCCTTGTGCATGCTTAACCATGAATCCCCTGAGACATTTGTTTCTCTGATATCTGTTTCTTCAGCAACCAAACTCTAAGAGTGTCCTTAGTTGAACGGTATACAACGATTGGACCGCTTCGTTCTTTTGGAACATCAATTTTGGTACCTGCATTCTCATTAGGAGTTTGTATACTTTTGCATGGGTTAGAGATATCTATTTTTGAAGCACGTGGGGGTTCATAGTTGGCTTTACTTGTGTCAGAGGCGACCTGAATAGATGATTCACTTATCTTAGCTGGCAAACGTTTCCTTTTATAGAAAATCTTAAGTTTAGGCTTAAGTGATGTATCATCCTTTGCAATTTCATCCCTAGTAGTCTTCGTAGAATCAGAGACTATCCTAGTTAAAGGGCACTCGTTTCCTACAAGAGTGAAAGTTCTACCAGTGGGGTGCCACATTTTGCCAACGGGTTTGATTTTAGCAACCCACTGGGATTTAAGTCTAGCACGGGAGTTCACCTCATTAAGCAATTTTTTGATACAGGAATCATGATTTGCCGTAAAGACACATTTTCTACATGTTTTACAAGTAGCATATTTAATGTCTGAATAATTCCTAGATGATTGATCGATGCTCCTAGAAGATGGCATGCTATGGTTAGCAGTGTTGGGTAATCTAGAAGGCATCTGACTAGGTTGGACATTGCTATCTCTTACATGTGTCTTTTGAATAGCTTCCCTTTGACCAGATTTATGGCAAACGTCATTTGAACTAGTTCTAGACGTGGTCTTGGTATTTTTAGGGAAACTAGAGGCAATCATATGATTTGGTCTTGCTAAAGCTGGAGTGATCACATTGGGCCTAGTTGCTGGAGTGACTGGTCTAAAAAGATGAACCAAATCAACTTGGGAGGCAAACCGCGGTCTCGAGGATTGTGGTCGCTCGGATCTAAATGCAGTAGGTTGTCTGACAATCGGTTGTCTGACGAACTGATTTGTAGGCGGTTTCCCCAAGATTGATGGTTTTTCAAGCTTAGTGTCCACACTAGGTCCTCTATTTTTCCTTAACTCGTTTTTCAACGCAGCTATAGCAAACACCTTTTCCTGAACTTGAGCTTTTAAGGTCTCATTCTCTTTGAGCAATTCATCTTGGGATGCCAACTTAGATTCAAGCAACTTAATTTGTTTCAAAAGATTATCCTTTTCAGCTTTAGAATCTAGAACAGTTTGATCCAATTTTCTTTCAAGAACAACGTTTGACTTTTCAAGTTTTTCAAAGTATGTTTCAAATTTGTCCGTTTTCTTAGAAAATTCAAGTTTGGCATCCTCAAAATCTTTTGATTGTTGAGCTACAATCGTTTCGAGCTCTCTAATCTTGGAATCAGATGCAGTCAATGAAGCAGTTATAATACAATTTTCATGATGTACTATAGCATTCTGAACAATCTCTCCCCCATTATGACTTACATCGGATGAATCAGTAGTGGTATTGCTATCACTCTTTTCCATCCCATGTTTGTCATAATTAAGTTCAGAATGCTCAATATGCGGCATGTCATCAGCATATACATCATAAAAAACATTATATTGTACCATGTTTGCAGGCTCTTCGTCATAAACGGGTAAGGAGTCATCAAGAGAGATCGCGTGAACATTCCCTGACGTGCCACTGGTATCATGTTGTCCTCCTGATTCCGTGCTCTTGTCATCGTGAGGCTCCAAGTTGTCAACCGTATGACCATTCTCTTCTTGCATATGTGTCATTGATTCTTGCACTCCATTATCATACGCTTGCTGAAGTTGTGATCTTTGATAAATCGAAGACGAGACCGATGTCATGAGTTTCAAAATTGTATCACGGAAAGCTCTAAACTCGGTATGTGTATCTCGAAGAAATGATTGGCAAATCACTGAACTTTCAGGCATGATGATATTGAATTGGAGGAAAGGCGTGAGTTGTGTCACAAGAGCCTTATATGCAAGTGCCGATGCAGAGTGATTAAAGTTTCCATGGTTGAGTTGCTCGGCGAGTTGGGTCAAAGTGGTAAAGATAGAGTCGATGAATATATGACGATCTTGACCAAAGATTGTCATAAATTCGCTCCCTCCTTGAATCCTCGAAAGAGTGACAAGATGAGACTGAAGCATTCGAAATGAAGTGATGCCACTTTCTCTGACTTTGTCTTGCATTAAATGCGATTCTCCCTTTTGACATGTCGAATCGAACGAATCCATTAAATATCGATTAAGAATGACGGGGATGTTGTTGTTTTCGGGATTTTAGAGTTCGTGAAAAAACGAAAGACCCGTAAATAACACTTATAATTCCTCGATGGATGATATAAATGAAGCTCGTCACTTTGACTCGTCACTTTTTTCTTGAAATCCGGCCACAATAACGTTTATCCCGACAAATATTTTTCCACGTTAACTTTTAAAATACCCGCCGCAACACGATTTGCCAAAAATTCATAAACAAAATATACTAAACTAGAAATATAAAAGTGACAAAATACAAAAATGAACTAATAAACTTAACTATAAAATATAAAAACTAAAAATAAAAAATCTAATATTTGAAAAAATAAAAAAATTAAAGAAACTTTTGACACAAATTTATCTAAAAATTAGTTAACAAAAAATAGAAAATTAAAAAATCTGATATTTGTCAAAACGTTATATAAAAGACGTTTGTGAGTGGATAGATACGTGGCATGGTCAACCATCAATTAACTGCCACCCTTGTTTCCTCATTCTACACGTTTTCCCAAAAATTGAAAAGAGACAAAGAAACGTTGTAATTTCCGCCCAACTTTGCTGCACGTGGACCACTCAAATTGATTCCACCGCCCACCAACCTTGTTATATCCGCCCAATTAATATTACTCCATCTAATCTCTCTCTCTCAAAAACTTAATAAAAATCCACCGTCTCTTTAATATCTCTCTGTTATCTCTCTCTCTCCCTTTACCAAATCGTTATCTCTCTCTCCCCTCAACTCTAATCTTTATCAATTCCTATCAAGTTATCAATTCTTTATATCTCTCTCCAAACCTACATATCGCAGCCACCAATTTTCTTGAAACCGCCGCCCAAGTTTTTGATCTTATACTCAAAAACCAAGTTTTGATAAACCAAGCAAACGTGAAGATCTTCAAGATCCTGTAAATGGGTCTCAGGTAGGTGTCTCCTTTTAATTTAAGTCTTCTCTCATCTGTAGTGTCATTCTGTGATGTATGGGGTTGAGTTTGTAGATCGATGAAGGTTGAAAATGAAACTGAGATCGAGGCTATTTTTGATATTCGAGAGTTATGTATGGGGTTGTGTTTTTGTTATGTTATGTCGAAGAGAGGGTGAGTTTTGAGTTGAGAGTGAGGTTGTGTATGTTTTGAGGTTTGTTTGTAAAGGTTGAGTCTAGGGTGATGGTGTGTCGAGAGGGTTTGATGAGGGTGTGAGGGTCGAGAGTGGTTGTCGAGGGATGGTCAGTGTGAGCGAGAGAGAGGGTCAGTGTGAAAAAAAATGAGTTTAAACTTGGTCTTGTGTTTTGTTTGTGTTTTGTTTGTGTTTTGTTTGATGAGTTTGGTTTGTTGTGTCAAGAGTTGAGGCTGTTTTGGTTTGTGTTTGGTTTGATTGGAGAGTATTGTGTCATTGAGTCTGTGAGTTAGGTGAGGAAAAAAGAGTCGAGAGTTGATGAAAGTTTTGATAAATCGAGTCTGGGGATGTTTGGTTTGGGTTGTGTTGGTCGAGGGTCGAGAGTATTGTGAGGTGTGATAGAGGGAGTCGAGGATGTGTGAATCTGTTGGGGTGAGTCGAGAGGTCTGACGAGAGGGTGTTTGGGGGTTGTTGGTCAAGGGGGAGTGATGAGTCTAAATCTTTTTGGTGTCAGTCGAGAGGTGTCTATTCCGAATAGACTTCTATTCGGAAAGTGTCTATTTAAAAAAAATCTATTCGGAAAAAAATGTATTTGGAAATCCTATGCAGAAACCCTATGCGGAAACCCTATGCGGAAACCCTATGCGGAATCCCTATGCGGAATCCCTATGCGGAATCCCTATGCGGAATCCTATGCGGAAAAAAATCCTATACGGAAAGTCCTATTCAGAAATTTTTGTCTATTCGGAAAGTTGTGTCTATTCGGAAAGTTTTGTCTATTAGGAAAGTTTTGTCTATTCGGAAAGTTTTGTCTATTCGGAAAACTGTGTCTATTCGGAAACCTGTGTCTATGCGGAAAACTGATAACTTTGGATATGTTTGGACAGATTGAACAGTTTTGGACAGTTTGGACAGATTGAACAGTTTTGGACAGTTTGGATAGTGTTAACAGATTGGACTGATATGAAAAAGAAGGAAGAAAAAACTGATTAAAAAAATGAAAAAAAAATGACTGAATGATTAAAAAATTATTAAAAAAAAACGACTGATTAAAAAATATGATTAGACAAATGATGATATAAAAAAAAACTGATTATTTAACAAGAAAAACTGATTATTTAAAAAAGTTTGATTATTTAACAAGAAAAACTGATAATAAAAAAATGATTATAAAAAACACACGTAAAAATAAAACTGATAAAAAAAATAAAAATTGATAAAAAGTTGATCGAATGATGAAAAGATTGATAAAAAATTAGAAAAGAAAGGATTTTTACCACCAAATCAAAAGATAAAAAAAAATGCAAATCCTAAGATTCAACCATGGCTCTTGATACCAATTGAAGGTCTACGGGATCTAATGATGGATTGATCTAAGGATTTGATGGTGGAAATGGGGAAGAAGGAGATGAGGTGTAGAGAGAGAAAGGAAAGAAAAGGAAAAGTAGAGAGAGAAAGTGATTAGATTAAATGAAATGTTGTAAATGAATGAAACCACCAACCCCTCCTAACATGCTAGGAGGGGTATATATATAGCCCACCCTACATGTGGGCTATATGGACTATACATTACTAAGTGGACCACGAGCCCATTACATAATTATCGTTGGAGCGACCGATCCTTCATAAATACGTAAAACGTATTTCCAACATTGTCAACGTTTAGAATACACATGTCAGCGTCTAGCTTTCACATGTCAGCGTGTCTGAACAAAAGTCTTGATGTTTCTTCATTTTGAGTTTCTACCACATCAACTTTTAGACCCAACAATCTTCCCCTAGTTGATGTTGGCAAAACTCTTTGTGTATCTCTTGTAAGTGGTACATCATCTTAAAATTGCTTCCCCTCAAGTCTAGCATGTATATCTTCCCCTTTTTGTCACATCAAATCGGGAAGGAAACAATGTATGTAATCGAAGATTCCCCAAATGTATGCTCTGTGTAATGATCCTAAAGAAAAATAACTATAATATTTTTTATGTAGAAGTAGAATAACCCAAGCCTGTGTTTCCATATCATATAGTAAACATGCGACTCCAAAACTCATGGCTATAATGAGTAGTCTCTTGATAAAAATAATCCTCACACTGACAAAGTGAGGCACATACTGTAGCAAATATGAGCATAGAACATCTTAAGAAAAATCTCATACCTTTGCTACCTTTTTATCAAGTCCATTTTCACAACTAAAGATGATCTTCAAACCGATTTCTGTTATCCACGAGATTTAAAGATAAAACACAAACCCGCGAAAATCTTCTTCGAATATCAAACTTATCATAAGAATTCTTCCCCTTAATCATATACTTCTTCTAAAAATATCCGAGCCATAAATATCAAAATGATATTCTGAATAATAACAGAGATCCCATGTACCTGTGTGTGTAACCTCCTCGTTTTGTGTGCAAAACATAATCAAATTTCCAAACATCGGTATTTCCTCCTTTACCCGAGATCCTTCACTGTCCAACAACCTTACAATATGTATTGTCCAATATCGGACAATACTTGTCAGCGGACAAAAACCATATATCGGACAACACTACAATTTCTGTCAGCGTCAAACATATGCTTTGTCAGCGGCTAAATTACTCACGTCAGCGACTCACTTTATTCCTCCATATTCGCTTTCACCGTTTTCCTTTGTAGCAGCAGCTTTTACTTTCGTATTGAACCACTTTATGCTTTCACACATAACAACCACACATATTAGTAATAAGGTGAACAAATACCTTATTCTTTATGTGCATTCAACGCACATATGATGACCCACAACCAATGATATGGACCTTTAATCAGGCACATGGACACAAGTAAATTTAATTACTTTGCTCGTCCCTACCATTGTCTTCACGTGACCTCTTATATCTCCAAGAGTATTAAGGATACCATGGACCAATAGCAAATAGATGTACATTACATATCATGGATATCAATGTACATTAATACTAGTATAAACAAAATATTCACGTGATGGATAGATATGACCAATCACATCTCTTTCTACCACAAAGCATCAAATAACAATATTTCGATTGATATATTGATACTTTGCTTTTTCTTTGTTGTCATCACAGAAACCTTGCTTGAACCGATCTCTTCTTTTTACCTCTTTTGAAACACTGTAGAGACCAATAGTAAATTCCATTTGAAACGTAGCCTCTTTGTCTCTGCATATTCACATGACTTAAGACCGTAAGCTTCATGTCCCTTGGTGATCCAACAGATCTAGGGTTCTTGAAACCCTAAAAACGAAGTCTCATCAAACATCATCAGATTCAAGAGTTTATATTAAAAACCTAACAGCAATCATTACAAAACCAATGGATCTAGGGTTTTGGACGAAACCCTAACACTTTAACTCCTCCATTAGCCACAAAACTCCTTCTTTTCTATTGAAGAATCGATTTTATGGTTTATAGAAACCCTAGTTTCAAAACAGAAAATTCAAAAGTCTCATTCTGCAACCATAATCGACGAACAATAACTCTTTCATGAGAGCTCAGATCGAAGATCCCTCTGGTGAGATATAAAACACATGTGTCCAGAACCTACAGCGCGAATTTCACGACGATCCAATGGTCAATGAAAGAGAAATCGCGTTTTTACTATTACTGTTCACAGAAATCTGCATATGTCACCCATACTACTGCTAACTTCGACACTGAATAACTTTCTCTTGGAGACAGATCTTGACAATCCCTCTAGTGAACATCTATCCATATACGTGTAGAATACACATACCTAAATTTGTGGTGATCCAACAGTTTACGAAAAAGTTATGCTCTTTTTACTGCTGTTGCGCACACAAAACTGCCAGAAAACCCTAATACGGATTTTCTTAATAACTTACTAACGCGAACACCTTGTTGATCCTAGCATCGAGAGCCACGAGGCTTTGATACCAATTGTTGAAACCTAATAGATTTGGATCTTTAGGTTGCTAGGAACGATTCTCATTCACTTGTTTGAATCAAGGCGGAATAGAATGAAAAACGTCAAAATTGTGTTTAGGCACAATAACAGAAAGATGAATTACTCCCAACGATTGCTCATTATATTAATAATAAACAACCACTATGCGTGTATACATTTAATCCCACGCCTAGTCGACACACACTATAGATTTACATTGTGAATGAAACTGATGAATAAAACTATGACCCTTGGTTCCTTTTATAGTGTAAGGAATAGGGTTTATAAGAGATAAGAATGAATAGACATCTAAGTATTCTATTTAGACAAATTATATTCTAAATATCGGTCCACAATATCTTGAATATATCTTCTAAATATAATTCCATCAGCGTCTTGATGTTTATCAGCGTCTAGAATACACGTGTCAGCGTCTAGCTTTCACGTGTCAGCGTGTCTGAACAAACGTCTTGATGTTTCTTCATTTTGAGTTTCTGCCACATCAACTTTTAGACCCAACAGATAGAAGGCACATCTAGGTGTAGGGGTCATGAGGATTGATGTATCTTGGTTTGTATGCAAGAGTTGAGTTGTTTAATAGTCAGTTTATTGCCAATAATATCAGCAAAACAGTTGTTTACCTGCATACTAGTGGTTGTGGAATTTTGTGAGCTAAATCTTGGTAACCTGTTAGGATTAATGTTAGTCTAGGATTGCCTATGCTTAATCTGTGGTTAGGATGAGTTATTTGCAATTTTCTTAGGCTCTATTTTAGCTTGTGGTGTCAATTATGCCAGCAAACACTACCAGACCCCCTAGATATATCAGTAAGTTAAATTTGCTAGATTTTTGCCATTATTTGCTTGTATTTGAATCCCCACACTTCACTAAGTGTGGGGTGCCACTTGTTCCAAAAAAAACCAACAAACCAAGGCTCAAAAGCCCTAAATTCATTTTCTGTGACACAGCAGTGGGAACTCCTTTCCAACTGCTAGACTTGTTCTAGCCACTGCTGCACTAGCAGCCAAGGAATCTGGGCAAGTCAGAATCAGTTTTTGATTTTTTTTTCTTTAGTGGTGAAAAATCACTTTTTTCTTGCAATTTTATTTTTCCCGTTTTCTTTTATTTAATTTAGAATTTACGAAAAAGTAATTTTATTTTTCCCTTTATTTTAGTATTTTTATCACTATTTTAATCTAAAATAAGTTTTTTGTACTTCTATTTTTGTCTTATTAGGCTTAAAATCACCTTTTTCCAACTTTTCCATTTTTCTACTGTTTAGTTAGTTAATTTCAGATTTTTGAAAAAGTAAAACTATTTTTCTCATTATTTTATTATTTTTTATCATTATTTTAATATAAAAATTGTTTTTAGCTAATTAAAAATAGAAAAATAGTTTTAAAAATTCTAGAAAAATACTTTTTAGCTTTTAATTAATATAAGTAAGATTTTAGTTTAATAAAATATAATTTTGGACTTTTTTTTAATTATATTTAATTTTAGGGCTTTAATTAGCATTTAAAATTAAATATTTAATTAATAATAAGTTTTAAAAAAAATTATTGAATTTCTATTCTTATTTATATTATTTTAGACTTAATTTTGATATTTAATTAATTTTTAGTTTAATTTTTATTTTCATCGCGTTTTACAGTTTAACGTATACGTTTTAATTTTTCGTCGTAGTTTAATCGTAGTGTAACTCGTCATTTTCTTTTATCTCTTTCTAAATCCAAAAACGATCACTAATCCAAACTTGATTTTATATTATTGGCACACAACACACACCTACTTCGAGAACGAACTCGCATTTATTCGATTTGTCGGTTTTTCTAAATCGTCGAATTTAATACTTGCCCATTATACGTCTTTTTTTCTGATAAGCGTATTAATACCCTACATCAGTTAACTTTATGAATTATGTCGTCAAACTCAAGAGGAAGATCTTTATACCCATGTGTGATGCGCACAGAGTCTCTCAGGGGCGTGGATATGTTTAAGACATTATCAAGTGGCATAGGGGATATCCTAACACGATTAGCATAAGCAGCGGATATGACTGAATGAGTCGCACCCGTGTCAAACAACACGCAAGCAGCTTGACCATACATAAATAAGATTCCAGTGATGGTACCTGACGACTTGTTAGCTTGGTCCCGCGTGGTAGTATACACACGTCCAGTAGTCGGAGGTGGCTTGGAATCAACATGCCCGGAAGTACCCTCAATCTCACCCTTCTTGCAATCTTTCATCATGTGGCCCTGCTTGCCACATTTGAAGCAGATGCCACTACCACGGCGGTACGGCCCTGGGTGTCTGCGATTACATGTGGTGCAAAGAGGGTGAGTGTACCCTCCAACAGGTGATCTAGCTGGTTGGGAACCTGTTTCAGGAAGTATGTGTGAGACATGATTATTTTAGGGTACAAACATGACTACACAGGAAGTTTAGATTGTAATACCAGATGAAGCTACACGGTTGGGCTGCGAACCTCTGTGGTCCTGATCCCGTCCGTTGCCAGTGTTCCTGGTAATAGATGCTGAAGTGTCAGAATTTATGAATCATAAAGCAACCTAACATAGAAATGAGAGATTTATAAGGGCCTGGTGTTGTTGGAGTGGTTGGCGTTGTTACGGTAGTTTTCACTACCACCACGCCTATCAGATGCAAAACGATCTTGAGTCTGACCATTGCCCTTTGGCTGGTACTGCTGAGTGGCCTGTTGGGACCGGTCCCCAGTATTTTCCCTAAAAGATGCAATTGTATAGATAATGATATAAAATGGAAGATACTCAATTGAATGAAATGATTAACATTTGATGACCGAGATATACCTCTTTACAAATCTGTCAGCTTCACCAAACTCGTATCTCTCTTGCAGCATCTATAACTTGCGAGCTGCATCTGCCACCTGCGCCACAGTAGTAAACGTAGCACACGCCAAGTTGTTGGCGAAAGAAGTACGAAGAACCCAGCGAAAGTGATATGCCTGCTCTTCCGCTGTCCCAACTGTTGCGCCAAGGAAGCCAGCAAGTCTAAGGAGTATCTACATAAATTTCGTACTATTCTCTCCAGATCTCTGTCGAAAGCCATGATACTCCCTCTTGAGCCGATCCTTTTCAGCTTTCGGAAAGAAGTGATTCAGAACCAACTCCTTAAACTGCACCCAAGTCAAGCCAGTAACCCAGTCGTCACCTCCATTCGACTTCTTAAGTGCTTTCCACCATGCCAGCATGTCTCCCTCAAATTTGTAACAAGCAAGCCTCGCCTTGAAGACAGGATCACACCTCATGGCATCGAAAATCTTCTCAACGTGTGCAATCCATCTCTCAGCCTCAGATGAGCTGTCAGTCTGCTCGAAGGATTTAGGTCGCTGTTTTTTGAACCTTTCCAGCCATGTGATAAGAGTAGCTGGTGGAGGAGGAGGAGGGTTGTTCTGATTCTTGTGCTAGTTATGAGTGGCTTAAACCTTAGCACGAATCTCATTTCTGAGTTGGGGAAGTAAAGCTTGTAGAGCAGCTTGAATGGTTGCCTGTATATCTTGCTCACATGTGTTAACCATCTGACAGTTTAAAACAAATTGCAATTATTAATCTCTTTAGAACATAAGATAAACATAAGAAAATGATGCATGAAACAGTTTATGAAGGCATAGCCAACGAAAATGACATGAGTTTGGGTGAACGCCTATGGGTCGGTTCACCAAAATAAAATTGACATGACAAGAGTGAACCCCTATGGGTCGGTTCACTAAAAAATTGACATGGCGAGGGTGAACGCCTATGGGTCGGTTGACCAAAAGAAAAATTCAAATAAAAGCACATGCGACTAAATATGGCCATTCATGTACCAACCATTACTTAGTCATAATACCTACAACAATGATACATGAAACAAATGCATGAAAACATACTGTCAGTTTTAGGAAGACAGTAATGACTACCCACTAGTCACAGGTCAAGTTTTTAGAGCCTACAGGTCGAAACCTTGGCTCTGATACCATAATTGTAACACCCTATTTTGATAAATAGAATATCACAGGATAATTATGGCGTGTCATCAAAGCATGCAAGGGAAATGTCTAAAACATTAAATGACCATAAAGGGAAATACCGGAATCAAACATCGGTAGTCCAACATAAGCTCACACACATAAATATAAGTACTAAAAGGAAAGGACTAAACAATGTCGAAAAGAAATAATGTATGAAAATGCATACGATAAAGGAAGCTGGATAGCTTCCGTCCAGATGCACATACTCTCAAGGTCCTAAGTGCGTCCTTGAGTACCTACCGTTTGGGAACATGAAAAGGAAACGGCTGAGCAAAACGCCTATTGAACGGATAAATAACATAGTATGAATCATATAATCATAATAAATACTAATAGAAGCGAAAATGTATAAGTCCTGGAAAACCTGGTACATGTTTATAAAACTTGTTTTATAGTTTGAAAAGACTTATGTTTTTATGTGAAAACTATATTTTAATTAGCCAAGAGCCCATATAGGTCATGAGGTATCACTGTGCATGAATACTTAGAGGGGTGACCTCATCATGCAATTAGAGGGGTTGCCTCTAATTATACTGGTCTGGGTAGGAGGGATCAACTCCTTGTGAAGGATGCAAGGCACACACCACATTCACCATGAGAATCCTGTAAAACATATAACTAGGATGCACCCATACGCCCCACATGATAATATAAATAAATGTCCAAACTGAATCACTCCATCGTGGGGAAGTCATAACACCGGTTCCTCTAGTATTATGGTTATGGTACCTCCATAACTAGATGACTGACATGCATGTATATAACTCAGGCATTTAAAATATAACATAAGCATTCAAAACATATAAAATAACTAGGGAAAACATACGGCTACAAACGGGGAATCCTAATCAAACATACGAAGGAATGTCCATAGTGAAGGACGAATATCCGTACCTTATTCCTAGTAAATGATGAAAGATGAAAAGACGGAAAGTCCTACTCTGACTTCACGAGTACTAGATAAATAAGGGACATGAATGAGTTGTCTGATTACTAAGTGTGTTACTGGTTCTGTGTAAAAAAATATATTATTTTATATGTTCTTCTCATGTTTGAATGTTTTAAATGGTATCTTGTAGTTATTCATGTTTTACATGTATTCTGATTATGTATTTAATGTGTTATTGTATTACTATACTTGTAGTGTCATAATAAGCAACTTTCTAAAAATAGCAGGTTTCCAAAAATAGAAAGCTTCTAAAAATAGAAAGTTTCCAAAAATAGAAAGTTTCCAAAAATAGAAAGTTTCCAAAAATAGAAAGTTTCAAGAAATAGTAAGTTTCTAAAATATAAAGTTTCCAAAAATAGTAAATTTTCTGAAATAGAAAGTTTCCATAAATAGTAATAAGTTGGATTAATAAGTCTAAAAATATAAGCTAGTGCTTATTAATCATGAGTTATAAGTCATGATAAATTATTAGTAAGGTCAATTAAATTAAATACTTAGGCTAAAGTTATTATTAATTAATAATGATAAAGCATAGTTTATTAATTAATAAAATGTCATGATTAGTTTAATAAACTTTACCTTATACAATTTAATTAAATTAAGTCATGGTTTAATTTAATTAAGTCTAATAAAATACTTAGGTTATACATGTATTATTAATTTTAATAATAAACCTAAGTCATGGTTTTTAATTTAGTTAAGCCTTAAATAAATACTTAGGTTATAACATGTTTTATTTAATTAAATAAAATAATCTAAGTCATAATTTTAAAATAAATTAATTAATTAAGCATGTAAATTAATTTAATTAATTTAATTAATAAAATATTGCTAACCAAATATACCTGAGCCCTAAACCCGAGAAAACAAAACCGGACACCAACACACCACCACACAGCCGAAGATAGTGGTGGTGTCCAGTGGTTGTGCAGCCGACGGCTGCTGCCCTGGTTTCCGCTGCTGGCCGCGGTTCCCACTGGTGGACAAAGGCTCACACCGGCCGAAGCCGGCGTGTCCCCCTGCCTCGCATGCGTAGCCACTGAAGCACCAAGGTTCCCACTAGGGGCCTTGGTTTTGCTGCTGCCCGAACGAAAACCCACACCGAGCCCCAATGGGGTCTCGGCTGGTGGTCGAGAAGAGACACCGAGAGCCATAGGCTCTCGATTTGTGTGCCGAACCAAAACCAAACACCACCAAAACTTTTTCTTGTTTAATCATTAACAATTAACATGTTTTAATTATGTTTTTAAAGATTTAACACACATGAACATAATTAAAATTAAAAGAATTGAAAGATGAAGGTTTAGGTTATACCGAATGCGTGATTGGAATTAGCAATAGAACACGAACACGTATACGCCAAAACCAAATATCAAATCACACAAAATCGTCCTTGATTGTGGTGGTTGTCGTGGCTACAAAGGGGAGAGGGGCTAGGGTTTTTGATTTTTTTTCCAAAAAAACTGTATAATGAAATCCATGGTGTTTATTATTACTAGTTAGTTTCAAGCATGGGTCGGGCCCTCCCTTGTTCTCTTGTTGTCGCGGGTACACCAAGCCCAAAAGGCAAAACCACATGTTTTTCGTGTCTAAAATATTATACGTATGTATTCGTGTTTAATGTTCGTGATTTAATTATTATACGTAATAATTGTCGTGCATTAATTGTATACGTAATTATTATAATTTAAAGTTCGTGTCACGTGTCGTTTGTTATTAATGGAAAGTTTTAAATTGTTCGTGTTTTTATGTAGTGCATTGTTCATGGTATTTTTATGCGGGTTTTACATATCCCGAGGTGGTCAAGTTTTCTTAGTTCAAGTGGTGGAAAAGAAGCAAGATAAGAAGCGACTAGAAGATATTCCGGTAGTTAAAGAATTTCCCGAAGTGTTTCCCGAAGAATTACTAGGTTTTCCGCATGTACGTCAAGTTGAATTCCAAATCGATTTGATTCCAAGAGTGACACCGGTTGCTAAAGCGTCTCATCGACTAGCACCTTCGGAAATGCAAGAGTTGTAAAGTCAAATTTAGGAATTAACTGATCGAGGTTTTATTCGGCCAAGTAGATCGACATGGGGAGCTCCAGTCTTATTTATCAAAAAGAAATATGGATCTTTTAGAATGTGTATCGACAATCGTGAGTCGAATAAACTTACTATAAAGAATCGTTACCCATTACCCAGAATCGACGACTTATTTGATCAACTTCAAGGATCGGGCATATATTCGAAGATTGATTTACGTTCAGATTATCATCAACTAAGAGTTAAGGAAGACGATATTCCTAAAACTGCTTTCAGGACGCGATACGGACGAATTTCAAGTAATGCCTTTTGGTTTAACCAATGCACCAGTTGTATTCATGGACCTCATGAACAGAGTGTGTAAGCCTTACTTGGAAAATTTTGTAATCGTGTTTATCGATGATATTATTATCTACTCTCGTAATAGGGAAGAACATACCAAGCATCTTGGTATAATTCTCGATTTACTTAAGAAGGAGGAGTTGTATGCTAAGTTTTCGAAATGCAAATTTTAGATCAATGTTGTTCAATTTCTAGGGCATGTCATTGATAGCCAGGATATTCGTGTGGATCCTACAAATATTGAATCTGTGAAGAATTGGATTAATCCTACTACGCCTACATAAATTAGACAATTCTTAGGACTTGTCGGATATTATCGAAGATTTGTCGAAGGTTTTTCAAAAATTGCTAGAGCTTTGACTGAATTAACTCAGAAACACAAACCGTTTGTCTGGGGGAATATCAAGAAGTAGCTTGTTAGCCTCAAAATATTGAGTCAAACAAGAATGTTCGGTCATAGGTTTATATTGTAATATTTATTTGAACGTTGTAATAGATAGTTAAAAAGTCGTGGTTCACGGGCTAGGATTTAAACTAATTAAAGTCCAAAAGACAAACCCGGCCCAATATATAGCCCATTAAATCCCGCATGTGGGTGGACTATATATACTACCCTCCTAGCATGTTAGGTGTCACACCCTACCATGGCGGAATTTGGGGCGCGACGTATGGATGTCATCACAACAATAGCGTGTCTATAGAGATAACTAAATGAAATAAGAAATGTCATAAAATGGTGACACAAAAGTAATGACAATATCTCAACAAATGCAGGAGTCTAAGTAAGTAGGTAACAATCCCACCACTTACCCAAGACAAACAATAAACATAAACCAATCAAACATATAGGTGCCAACAATATCACTTATAAAACAAACAAAGAAGCTAAGAAGGAACGGGGATCTCCTTCTATATGCAATCCTAAGGCATCCAAGTCTAGCCACTTCTATCCTCACGCTTAACCACATTCACACCTGAAAGAGACACTAAAACACGTCAACATAAAGTTGGTGAGAGTCATAGGTTTAGACTCCAACGCCAAATCAGTTATAAGCTGTGAATAACAACCATCAACACAATAACATATGGACAATGTGTTACAATTATGTATTAACAACTAACATTCAAGATCAATCATACCAAACCAAAATCCAAGGCCCTCAGCCTTACCAAACACCATGGTACCATAGATGATCACACTATGTACCTATCCCAAGGCCACTACCTTCTCATTATCCATTGGTCCCATAGACGATCACGCTATGTACCTATCCCAAGGCCCCTACCTTGTCAAACAACAATAACTGAGATGGAACGTGTCCCCCGATCCAAATCATACACAATCAAAAATCACATAGCAGTTAATCACATAAGTGCACACACAAGTCCATCACAAAACCATAAAAACATTCACAGCATCAATTTATAAATAACTCAACATAGTGTCTCTTCCATCCCATATGAAAGTCAAAATCAATAGTAAACATGGGACTATGAAACTCACCTGATTGCTTCTTCACAAGCCCTCGCACTAGCAACAAGCTAACAAACAAAAAACACGCAATCAATACATGAACCAATCACTAAGATGGCTCATCAACCTGTGATGGAAATCTAGCCTATTCCCATATAAATACCTCATTGATAAGCTCTAATCACCCCATTACCCTTCCCTAACAAGTCCTTAACTTGGTTAAGTTTAATAACTATCCCGTTCATATTTTACACAAAACAGTCCCAGTTTTTAGGTCTCAAAACTTTAAGACAAACGTCCATTTAAACATACCCATAGTTTCTATATATGGAATATTCATACCCTTACACATGTTAGCTAACACCACCCATTTGACCCAACCTTAAAGCTACTGTTAACACCTCGATATATATATATATATATATACTTTTGTCATTCCAGATATACTAATTTTAAACATACTATAAGTTTGTTATGATTAGGGGGTCTTTCCCTAAACCACAACCTTAGCGCAAGTGCAGATACTTACTAAAATATATAAACCATCTCTCATGTTCGTTATAAGATCCCAATGCAACCCTAAGTACCCCAAACAACCCAAAACTTAAAAAGAAAACAGACTGACTTCAAAACTGTTTTGACCTCCGACTGTTGTAACCTGTTTTTGACCCACTTCCCCACCTTCAATTTAGTTCTCATTTCTTGAATTGGAAAGCCACTTCAATTACCTTTTCAGGGATACTTGGATCGCAAAATAAGAGTTTGTATAACTCTCAATATGATCAAAACAATTGACTCAAAATTCTGCCCAGTTTTTAAAAACGGGTTTAACAAAATCAACCTCATTAATTAACCCTAACCCCGCTAATTACAAGCCCTAATTTATGTAATCATCATTTTATGATTAATACAACATTAATTTACTGTTTTTATATTAAACCCTAACCTAAATCCATCATAAGATGTCAATTAAACATAAAAACAATTTAATCAAAAAGGTTTATGAAGGTTTTACCTTTAATTCAATGGAAGATGAAAAAAATCCAATTTTTATGAAGAACCCTAATTCTCCTCTTCTTTTAGTCGACTATAACTCCAGGGAAAGAAAAAAAATGTGTTTGATTTAGTGTTGGAGGTTCCTTATATAGCCAAAACAATCCTTGTCCAACCCAATTACCACTTACCATAAATCTTTTCATTTTTTCCTTTTTTTCTCTTCTAAACCGACCTATACCCTATAAAATTCGTTTTTCTCTTTATTTTATTATTAATAAATATCTTATTAATATTACCTTAATTTTCCTTAATTTATTTCAGCTCCTAAAGCCTCCAAAACCTCAAAACCGTAAAACTAGTCAGTTTTTACGCGAATACCGTAAAAGACGTAAAATATACACTTTTAAAAAAAATCTCAAATTTTGAAATAAACTTTATATTTAAGTCCTAAGTGACTTAAAACCATCCCGAAAAATATCCATATGACTATTTACCTCATCCGAGACCTCTAAATGCTAACCCGTAAATCGTAAAAATACGATTTTCTATAATACATATACGTATACGTACAACCACTAAATAACACCATCTCACTTCATAGTCACTATCATGTGAGCTCATGAACATGAAATCATCACACATCGTTTCATTCACAAGGTACCCCGTACCGGAAACGATATCCAAACCACAATCTATACACACCAATAAGCACATAAACACGTAAAGACACGTAACTAGCACAAAATAAAACCAAGTGACGAACCTCAAAACCAGGGTTGTCACATCACTCCCTCCTAATAGAAATCTCGTCCCGAGATTTACTCCTTAGGACCAAACACACGAACAACAAATCACATGAGGATACTTGTTCTAAACGAACTCCTCTCATTTCCACGTGAACTTTAGTTCAAGTTTCAAAATACCACATATACAAACCAAAAATATTTAAACTCATTGCCAAACTCTTGACCTCACAGACAATAAATCTCACAAATGACTCTTTGATAAAACAAAGACTCTTATTAATACAAGTCCCGAATAACCGTACGTGCAAAATGCATTCTCAAACAACCTTTACCAAATCTCAATACATGAAATGTATCATGTATACAACTCATTTTCCCCATGTAATTATATGCTCATAAGCTAATGGTCCGATCTTTCCAAAGACCATAAATGGACCTACAAAACTCTACATCAACTCTTCCATTTTACCAAAACGTACCACCCGTTACTATGTGTGAAACTTCATACACAACTTTGTCACTAACTCTAGTGGTTTCCTCCTTTTCAACATAGCATCCTTGTTGCTCTCATTCTTTCCACAAATACTATTACCACATTAGTAGTCTCTTTTACCAGTTCTAGTCCACAGTGGGGACAACTCACCCTATCCTTTCATATAGTGCCTCAAATGGCATTTATCGACTTCTAGTATGATAACTATCATTATATGAAAAGTCAGCCATCGCTACCGAGTTTCCTAACTACCTCCAAATCAAACACCCGTGCCCTCGGTGTAACTCCTAAGGTTGTATAAATATCTCAATTGCCTATTCTTTTCCAGGATATACTCATATCCAATCATGTACATCAACTCCCTTCAGTCCCTATGGCATATCACACCTATAACTCCTCATCCATTCGATTATCAATACTAATCCTCCCAAACAGTCAGTATAGATCAGTGCCATCTCCTTTTCCACTCTCGACCTATTTTACTCTTGCTTTGCTCCTATACACACTTCCTTCTTTTTCCGCAACTCATACCATACATCACAATGTGATGCTTCCCATCGTTTCTTCCCTTGCCATAATCCTTCCTAAGGCATTCCATACATATTAGGCTAACATTTACGCAAAACCCTCCATTCTATCACATCCGTACGCAATCCTTCCAACTTCTCAACCACGTGACTTCTCATTCTTCTTGAAATATGAGATGAATTAGTCAGTCTATCGACTATCACCCAACTCTCGTCGTACTTATTACTCCACCCCATTATGTATCCCTTTCACTAACTTCGTCCTTACATTGCCCTTTCTAAGCTACTCCTATCTATGTAGGAAGTATAGTCTACGTCCCTTTTCTCCATATGATTGTCCAAGCCACGCGACATACATGTTGACGCGTTCTCTGCTTTAGACAACTCAACTCGTGCAACCTATATCCTTTATCAAAACCGCCCTAATACGTCATCCCTATGGTTCAAGTTCGTCTCAGCTTTACCTCATCCTTCTTATTTCATGTCTCATCGACCATGCTTGCCTTTCCTAGATGGTACTTAGCCTTGCAAATTTTCTTTCACCACTTAACCTTTGCCAAATGTTCAATCAAGATGATTGAATATGTGTTGGATACGTTCATGATCCGTGTAGATCATTCTCGACGTCTCGTACACCAAATGCCTCTAGCATTCTAGGCAGATATAGCAATCCAGCTTCACTACTAAGTCTTATCTAGTTCTTCCAAATCTTCAATTCTTGCATCGTATAAGCAATCGCCTTTCTTTGTCGTTCTCGTACACCTCCAAATCCTTGCTCCACGTATCGTCATGCTTCGCGAATTCATCCAGTCCTTCCGATAATGCCAAGATCGGCTCATTATCCAATCCACCTCTTCAGCCTCCAAAATGCTTCCTCATCCTTCTTCACTTCGCCCTTTGCTGGTTCCATGATATGCCATCATCTCTAACTACTCATCATGGTAGACTTAATACTAAAACTCACACTTGAAAATCTCACGTATAATTCCACTCCAAAACGAACACATACTTCGCCTCACTCTCCTTCTTAGACTTTGAGTAGATCAAGATGCCATCGATGCTCCCGATGACAACTCGTTTATACACATTCATGCACAATCGGTTCATTGACTCCATGAAAACCGCTAGTGCTTTGGCAAAACCAAATGCATAACCGTAAACTCAAAGCGTTCATACAACATCCTTAGCAGTTTCAACTATGTCCTCCTTGCACCCTCTCTTAGCAGCAATACGAATAAATTCCTACCTCGTTCTACTTGCAAAATTCTACACGCATTTTTAAGATCAGTACTTCCTCTCATCGGACCACTCAACCTCTTTCCTCATCCAATCTACTACTAAGCAACTCAAATTCTATCCGGCATTCCTTGCAATTTCTAACAGCTCTTGTTTTTAAATCACTCTATCAACGATTTGCCTTGGAAAGGCATTAACTACAACTCCTCTCACTTCTCCTACTTGCTCTATTTATGGTTCTACCTCACAATAATAGGCAAACCTACTAAATTTCAGGAAATTTTCGGAAAACTTACATGCCCTACGAACAATCATAAATACCTTTGAGGTATTGTATCCCCTTCCAACACTCTCTATGGCGCGTTACTTGTGCTAGTATCCCACAAATCTCTATTCATCTCCTTGGTACTCCTAAGAGACCTCATGACCACATTAGTTCGTCTACGAACTTCTTTCCTCCCCACTAAGGGTATTTCGACCGTTCTCTCATGGTCACCTACTTAAGCGTGTAGGCGCGACCAAGTCTTTCATATGGCTACCTTAACGCTCCCGAACAATACGAAACCAAAACTACATCATGAATCCATCAGATATGATCAACGAATCAAACCCGCGGATAACTAACGACATTTCACGTGCACCAATTAAAACAAGTCAAAACCCAAGAGACTCAAAAGAAAACTCAAACCCAGAACATGTATCAATTCAAAATGACCCATGACAACAAAAAATAATCCAAGAAACACCCAATGGCAACCAAAACATATTACGCCCCGCGACATATTGTTTAAACCGTGCAAAAGACCGACCTTTCCAAAAGAATATACTTTTATTTATTATTATTATTATTTTTTTTACCTCCCCACATCTATGTGACTCAAACCATCTACAAACAACCTTCTAGGCGATCTCAAAACTCAACTCAAAAACTAGGTATCCCGTGCACCCCAAATAAAAATAAACTACTATTCAAAACTCAACCTTGAACCCGACACTTGTATAACAATTCCTACTAGTCCACTGACCTCCCATGACTATACTTTCTGAAATATTTGAAAGGTACGTTCCGAGTACATAATTTTAGGCTTTTGAATCATCCAAAAAGCTTTAAAAACGAACAAGTTATGACCAAAACAGTTTTATATTAATGAGAGATAAAATTGTATGTTAAATCTTCATAAACTCAATTTAACCTTGTATTAATAATTATAAATGACGTGAATCGGTTAAACTCAATTATATAAACTATGTAAGTAGAAAGAAATTTTACTTCGCTTTATTTTAAAGAAAGTCTTTTAGAATTTGAAATAAATAAGTGTTGATTAAAAGAAATCTTATGTTACATCTTGTTTCAAACACGACTCCAACACCTTACCCTTATTTTACCGAATACAACCAACTATCTAACCCTATAATAGATTTCCATGTCCCCCTTTTTCTCAATATATACCGACCAAAAGAAATGTAAGACCTAACACAAAAGATTTCATTATCTCAAAAGAAATCCCAAGTTATTTCAATAGACTTAAAACCAAGAACACCATTTTAAAACGTACACGTGAAATCCGAAACTCAAATAATACGCTACAAGACACACTTCAAGAGATTCAAAACATCGTTGGAACTCCATTAAATTCCAGCACCATAAAACACGAGCAAACACAAGGTACGTTCAAGTTATAATAACTAGTGAACGACCATATACCATAACTTAACACATAGTAGTATATACACATTCGCATATATATACCTATTAAATCACCCAAAACATACTCGTTACTATACATATCAGATCAACCAATCGCGTCATACACTCGTGTTTCCATACGAGTAATCCCCATCTCACCATCTCACCATGCCAAAACAAGGCGCAAAACCCATCACTAAAACCAGTCCATATCGTGTGATCTCATAATCACACAACATGACTATAACCCAAAACAATAACACACAAAAAAATATCCATATCGTAGGCAACCGTTACATAGACCCATATATTATAAATATACCAATAATCCACATCTCATCATATACAAGCATGTACTAACCCTCTTTCATGCAATCATACTTGAGAACCCATTGGAGTTTTGGTACTTGTATAACTATGTTGGCCACCATACTTATACAATTACCCTTTCCCTAATGCACTCCCTCCTATGATGACACTTATAAGAAACAATACAACATATAACACATAAATCCATCTACTCACATAAGCTCATAACCACATAACCAAATAGGTCCAAAACCCCATCTATTAAAATAACATAGTAAAATTCTTGGAATACCAAAATCCATAGTCTAGCTAAAACAACATAGACTAAATCCAAAACGAAAACATAATCAGATATAAGTCATGTCGCCCATAAGAGTGGAAACATCTTAAAATCCTTCCTACACATGTACTCCTAGTAACTCGAACCACCACACGATTCTTAGGGAACATGACTTAAACATTAAAGGAAAAATAACATACCTCAGGTATGTAAAATAACTCGACAAAAGATAGAAACTACCATGTACCAAATTATGTACTATAATGTACAATTTAAGCAAAATACAACAATGATTAGTGTGGACGATTATGGTTCAACCCGCACTAGTCACAACCCGAAAAGAAAATAACATGTGGCTAAGTATGAACATACTATGGTTCAATTCATACTAGTCAAAACATCACAATAAATAACATCCAAACACATCAATTATTATAAAATGCACACATACTCCTATGACGCCTATATGCAGGGACCCTTAAGCTATAGACTAGGCAACGCGACTAGGCAACCTAATTCTCTATAACCTGTCTCTAATACCATTCTGTCACACCCCACCATGGCGGAATATGGGGCGCGACGTATGGATATCATCACAACAATAGCGTGACTATAGAGATAACTAAATGAAATAAGAAATGTCATAAAATGGTGACACAAAAGTAATGACAATATCTCAACAAATGCAGGAGTCTAAGTAAGTAGGTAACAGTCCTACCACTTACCCAAGACAAACAATAAACATAAACCAATCAAACATATAGGTGCCAACAATATCACTTATAAAACAAACAAAGAATCTAAGAAGGAACGGGGATCTCCTTCTATATGCAATGCTAAGGCATCCAAGTCTAGCCACTTCTATCCTCACGCTTAACCACATTCACACCTGAAAGAGACACTAAAACACGTCAACATAAAGTTGGTGAGAGTCATAGGTTTAGACTCCAACGCCAAATTAGTTATAAGCTGTGAATAAAAACCATCAACACAATAACATATGGACAATGTGTTACAATTATGTATTAACAACTAACATTCAAGATCAATCATACCAAACTAAAATCCAAGGCCCTCAGCCTTACCAAACACCATGGTACCATAGATGATCACACTATGTACCTATCCCAAGGCCACTACCTTTTCATTATCCATTGTTCTCATAGACGATCACGCTATGTACCTATCCCAAGGCCCCTACCTTGTCAAGCCACAATAACTGAGACGGCACGTGTCCCCGATCCATTTCATACACAATCAAAAATCACATAGCAGTTAATCACATAAGTGCACACACAAGTCCATCACAAAACCATAAAAACATTCACAACATCAATTTATAAATAACTCAACACAATGTCTCTTCCATCCCATATGAAAGTCAAAATCAATAGTAAACATGGGACTATGAAACTCACCTGATTGCTTCTTCACAAGTCCTCGCACTAGCAACAAGCTAACAAACCAAAAACACGCAATCAATACATGAACCAATCACTAAGATGGCTCATCAACCTATGATGGACATCTAGCCTATTCCCATATAAATACCTCATTGATAAGCTCTAATCACCCCACTACCCTTCCCTAACAAGTCCTTAACTTGGTTAAGTTTAATAACTATCCCGTTCATATTTTACACAAAACAGTCCAAGTTTTTAGGTCTCAAAACTTTAAGTCAAACGTCCATTTAAACATACCCATAGTTTCTATAAAGGGAATATTCATACCCTTACACATGTTAGCTAACACCACCCATTTGACCCAACCTTAAAGCTACTGTTAACGCCCCGATATATATATATATATATATATATATATATATATATATATATATATATATATATATATATATATATATATATATATATATATATATATATATATATATATATATATACTTTTGTCATTCCAGATTTACTGATTTTAAACATACTATAAGTTTGTTATGATTAGGGGGTCTTTCACTAAACCACAACCTTAGCCCAAGTGCATATACTTACTAAAATATATAAAACATCTCTCATGTTCGTTAGAAGATACCAATGCAACCCTAAGTACCCCAAACAACCCAAAACTTAAAAAGAAAACAGGCTGACTTCAAAACTGTTTTGACCTCCGACTGTTGTAACCTGTTTTTGACCCACTTCCCGACCTTCAATTTAGTTCTCGTTTCTTTAATTGGAAAGCCACTTCAATTACCTTTTCAGGGATACTTGGATCGCAAAATAAGAGTTTATAGAACTCTCAATATGATCAAAACAATTGACTCAAAATTCTGCCCAGTTTTTAAAAACGGGTTTAACAAAATCAACCTCATTAATTAACCTTAACCCCGCTAATTACAAGCCACAATTTATGTAATCATCATTTTATGATTAATACAACATTAATTTACTGTTTTTATATTAAACCCTAACCTAAATCCATCATAAGATGATCAATTAAACATAAAAACAATTTAATCAAAAAGGTTTATGAAGGTTTTACCTTTAATTCAATGGAAGATGAAAAAAAACCCAATTTTTATGAAGAACCCTAATTCTCCTCTTCTTTTAGTAGACTATAACTCCAGGGAAAGAAAAAAATGTGTTTGATTTAGTGTTGGGGGTTCCTTATATAGCCAAAACAATCCTTGTCCAACCCAATTACCACTTACCATAAATCTTTTCCTTTTTTCCTTTTTTTTCTCTTCTAAACCGACCTATTCCCTATAAAATTCGTTTTTCTCTTTATTTTATTATTAATAAATATCTTATTAATATTACCTTAATTTTCCTTAATTTATTTCAGCTCCTAAAGCCTCCAAAACCTCAAAACCGTAAAACTAGTCAGTTTTTACGCGAATACCGTAAAAGACGTAAAATATACACTTTTAAAAAAAATCTCAAATTTTGAAATAAACTTTATATTTAAGTCCTAAATGACTTAAAACCATCTCGAAGAATATCCATATGACTATTTACCTCATCCGAGACCTCTAAATGCTAACCCGTAAATCGTAAAAATACGATTTTCTATAATACATATACGTATACGTACAACCACTAAATAACACCATCTCACTTCATAGTCACTATCATGTGAGCTCATGAACATGAAATCATCACACATCGTTTCATTCACAAGGTACCCCGTACCGGAAACGATATCCAAACCACAATCTATACACACCAATAAGCACATAAACACGTAAAGACACGTAACTAGCACAAAATAAAACCAAGTGACGAACCTCAAAACCAGGGTTGTCACATTAGGAGGGTGGGATGATCATTTGTAACTATCTTCTTCTAATCTAATATTCACCAAGTTAATCATCTCTCTCTCTCTACTTTCTCTCACTACTTTCTCTCTCTAGGAATCCATCTCTTTTCATCTATTTTCTATCATTAATCATAATAATATGGGACAACATTTGGTATCAATCGCCACGGGGTAGATTGTGTTTGGTTGTTTGGTTTGACTTTGATTCGGTTGATTTTTCTATCTAAATCATCCCGAATTAATTTTCTTTTTAGTATTTTCGGGCTAGAAATCTTGATATAAATCATTTATATCGATTTGGTAGGGATTTGGTTTGGTTTTCGTGGTAAAAATCACAAGATTTTGAGGTGTTTGGATTCATTTTGGAGTTATGGTTACTTTACTGTATCAAGATCATTCCGAAAAAAGATTTTCAGAAAAGGGTTAATTATTCCGAAAATACAGATTTTCGGATAAGGGTTTAATATTCTGAAAAAGTGAATATTCTGAAAAAGTGAATTTTCTGAAAAAGTGGCTTATTCCGAAGATTTTAGGTTTGTTGTTATTCCGAAGATTATCCTTTATCTGAATTTTGTTTATTCTGAAAAACCCATTATTCCGAAGAAGTATTTTTCTGAAAAAGTGTTTATTCCGAAAAAATGGGTTTTCCGAAATTTTTTCTGAAAACATCATTATTCCGAAGAGGTTGTTTTTTCTGAAAACATTGATATTCCGAAGAAGTTGGTTTTCTGAAAACATCATTATTCCGAAGAAGTTGTTTTTCTGAAAACATCATTATTCCGAAGAAGTTGTTTTTTCTGAAAACATTGATATTCCGAAGAAGTTGTTTTTCTGAAAACATCATTTTTCCGAAGATTTTTTTCTCTGAAAAAGTGATTATTCCGAAGATTATTCCGAAGAAGTGATTATTCCGAAGATTATTCCGAAAAAGATTATTCCGAAGATTATTCCGAAGAAGTGATTATTCAGAAGATTATTCCGAAGAAGTGATTATTCCGAAGTTTATTCCGAAGATCCTCAAATCTTTTAAAACATCCATTATTCCGAAAATGTCAGTTATTCTGAAAATGTCTGATGGTATTTTTGACTGAAGTATTTTTAGACTTAGCCACTATCTAGACTAGGTTCGAAACATCGTTTCCAAAAAAAAAAAAAAAAAAAAATCGTTTTTTGGCGGGAAAACCATTTTAAAATTAATTTTTTCCTAGACCATTTTTAGGCTATTTATGCTTCGATTTCAAATTTTGGCGATGCGACAAATTTTTCGACCAAAATTCAAATTTTTAGGCCATTTTTAGGTTTTATTTTTGTCAAAAATTTTCACTTTTCAAAAATTTTCCCTATTAGTTTTTGGCTATTTCTAACTCATTTTCAGAATTTGGTGATTCATAATTTTTCGGTTTACCGTTTTATCGGACTGAGAATTTATTGTCGGACTGAAGAAAAATCGCAATTTTTAGAATATAAACCACAACCCAATCACACCATATCTACTTAAGATCCAAAGTCAATTCATCAACTGTGTCACCCATTATGGATTCCGTAACACAAGATGTGCATGCACTCAAATCCAAGATGTCGGTTGCAAAAGAACGATGCATGACACAATTTAGATCACTCCAGTCACACCTTCAAGTTATTTCAAATGACGATTTAAAAGGCACTCGCGTCGAACTTGGATTCAAACGGGTATTCATGTCACTCACTGGTCAAGATGTTGAGACATTCACACGAACAATGTTACTCAATGCAGCTCACCTTGAACAACAACTTGCCAACGATGAATTTCAAGAGGTTGAATCCATAGATGCCGTTTTGGTTATCGAAAATCAGTTTCAGCAATTCCTTGATACACATGTCTCTATACATTATGATCGAGAATTCATAAACAAATACTTCTTTAAATATACTCGGTTAGAAGTTCAAGAATTCAAGGAGACGTTTCATCAACACATGAGAGATGTAAGGAAGTTAATTGCCGAAAGAACACGTCATAAACTACCAGTTGAATGACGGGTGAATGAAATACTGATGCAGATGAACGAGATCAATGTCGATGCTGGTCAAACATTGGATGATTGTTCGATTGTCACAGAAAGCAGCGGGATAGATTCAGAACAGCAACAAACCATCCACAACTCAGGGAATGATCCAACAGCCGATGATGCAGATATCAGACCCATTTATGATGAAGAGCCAATGGCTGAGGTACAATTAACTGATATGTATGATTCTCAGATTCATGACCTTGAAACTATGTTAGCTCAAAAGACAAAAGATTTTGAGGATGCCAAACTCGATTTTTCAAAGAAAAATGACAAATTTGAGGCCTATTTTGAAAAACTTGTAAAAGCAAACGTTGTTCTTGAACAAAAACTGGATCGTAAGATTCAAGATTTTAATACGGAAAAAGAACATTTTGTGAAACAAATAAATTTGTTGGAATCAAAGTTGGCTTCTCAAAAATCTAAGTCCTTCGCCTGCTTCACTAAGTGAAATATCTGTGCAACCTATCGACACTGTAGATAGTAATGACGCGAATGCTGATAATGACATATTTGATAATATGAACATTAAGTTAGAACAACGTGTCGCTCAATTACTTCTACAAAATGAGCAATTGAAAGCTCAGATTCAGGAAAAGGTTTTTGCATTAACAGCGGTGAAAAATGAATTAAGGAAGCTAAAAGGAAATAGTGTGGATACTAAGATAGCAAATCAGTCAATCTTGGGGAAACCTCCTACTCAACCATTCAGAAACCGCTCAGTTGCTAGACAACCGAATGCGTTTAAATCTGAACGACCCAAAACATCGAACTCGAGGTTTGCATCCCAAGTTGACGTGCGTAGCAATTTGCCAAAAACAGTCACTCCACTATCTAGATCCCCCTTAACACATTTTGCCTATGCAAAACCCGATCACATGAATTCTTCAAGCAACTCTAGAAATAACTCCAAGAACATGCCTCAGAGTAGCTCAAATGACACGGGTCATAAAAGCTATCTAGAGGATGCTAAGATTAAGATACAAGAAAGAGATAGGACCCAACCGAAACCTAGGAGCGCTAATCACACATCTAGGAATTCTAGACCCTTCTATGATGTGCCTAAATCAGCCTATCCTAGGAACACTAGATCCTTCTCAGATGCTAAGCACTTTGTTTGCACGAAATGTAACAAATGCATGTTTAATGCCATTCATGATGATTGTATCACAAAAGTCCTGAACAAGGTGAACCAAAACGCTAGAGCATCTCAAGGACGGAACCCAATAGGAAATAGATTTTCTCCAACTAAGTCTTCCGCGTGTGCATGAGAAAACTACGTTTCCAAGACCTTGTCTAAAGTGGATACCAACGGGTAGAATTTTCAAAACAACTGGTCTTAAATAGGTTCCTACTGGAAAGATATTTCCCTCTAGCACGAAAAAGGTTCAAAGTGAACCGCCACATGGTTCTCTTCAAGATATCGCTAACCCACATGCAAGCATACAAACTACTGATGAAAGTGCAGGTAATAAAGTAACGGTTCAACAAGAACATAGAGGTTTTCCTTATTCATACCGTTCAACAAAAGACACTCTCAGAGTTTGGTTGCTGAAGAAACAAATATCCGAGAAATATGTGTCTCAGGGGTTTCACAAGTAAGCTCAACACAATGGCTTATAGTCAACTCACAGACTGTAACCCGGGCTCACAAGACAGGAAATTTCATCCTGATGATAACTTATCCTCTGAACGGGAAACTAAAAAATTCTCGGTCATGAGCTATATTAAAAACATTCAAAGTTTTTAAGCTCATGTAAAATGATTTACAATTACTTCAGATTGTGACTCGTACCTCCAAGAAAGGAAAGTTGATCACGAATGATAACTCATCCTTAACAATGGGAAAATAAATTTTCTCGGTCATGAGCTCTCATTAAAAACATTCAAAGTTTTTAAGCTCATGTAAAAGACTTACAGTTAAATGTCAGACTGTAACTCGGACCTCAAATAAAGGAAAGTGTATCTTTAAAGATACCTTATCCTAACAAACGGATAGAGCAATCTATCACGGGTTGAGCTAGTCACAAAACATTCAACGTTTTGAGCTCAACACAATGGCTTGTAATCACTTTCAGATTGCAACCCGGAACTATATTCACGGGGGAGTGTACGATTTCGTGCTCTTACTCTTAGCAAAAGAAGTTAAATCTTCTTACACTTGAGTGGATTTGTCAATACATTCAAAGTCTATGAACTCAAGTTTATGCTTTAGAAAAACCTTTTCGACAAAAAGAATTGATTTTTCAAAAAGCGTTGAACATAAATTTTTCAAGAATTTCTCAATGATATTCAAAATCTTTCAAAAATCGTGTGTTCAACAACTCCTATCCTCAAAAGTTTAATGTGGATCATATCCTCATAATGACAATCCTATTGGATCAATTTTTGAGGGGGAGCATTTTAACTTCATGCAAAATATTAACACATCTTTCTCCTGGAGATTTTCAAGACTATTTTTCCAAATATATTTTAATCAAATTTGGTATCTCTAATATCAAAAGATTTTATATATTAGAGATAGGGGAGAAATGTGATTAAAATGTGATCTAAAGACTCAAGCACTCATGGTTACGATCAAATACACACAACATCTTTAATTCACGACGTTATTGGTGTCAAAAGGGTGGTTAGGTTTAAGTCCTACGATCCAACCAGAATCGGAGGGATCTTCCCAGGGAAAATCCAATAGATTATTAGAAGTCCTTAGGAAAGATGGAGTAGAATGTGAACCTAGCTGAATGCCGACTAAGTACTGATGATAGCACTGGAACAATCACAACAAGGTGCTATTAATGATGTCTTGGTAAGCATTGAAGGGGTTGAAGAATGAAAAAGAAATGTAAGGATAAAGGGTCTAAAGAAAGAAGCCCTCCATACAACTTAGGCAGAAACCGGGTCAACTCATCATGAAGACAAACTCATCATGAACCCAGGGATGTGAAGCACAACCCTTTCCTAGCTACTCAGGCTTCTCTCAAAAGAAGTTTGTTTTATTGTCATGGAGATCAACATGACCTCTATTGTCTTTCTCACTCCAAGATAGTTGATATTGAATAGGTGGCATCTGCTCCAGCCTCCGACCACTAAAAGTGCACAAATCGAGTCTAGAGCCAAGAGATCAATCAAATCTCGTTAGGACACACGGATGAAGATAAAGAGATTCCTACGCTATATCCTTGCGATATTGCTAGAACACTCAGAGTGATACTACTTAGTATTCATAATGATGAGTGGAAATCCTTCCAGTGTTAACATCAAACAGCACTGCGGTAGGTCATATGCAAGATTCTTTATGAATTGAACATGTGTAAAACTGAAAAGCAACAGTGGTTTGATTCTGAATTGATTCAAACTCGTTTCAGGTTTCTACGCAATATCTTTATGGTCTTGCAAGGACATTCAGAGTGATATTCATTAATATTCACAGTGACGAATGGAAATCCTTCTAGCGTCAACATCAAACAGCGCTACGGTAGGTGACTTGTGAGATTCTTATGAATCAAACTTGTGGCAACGGGAAAGCAACAATGGTAAGATTCTTAATGAATCAAACTTGTTCCAGGAATTTGAATTGACGACTTTAATCAAGCGGATATTTATCCAATTGATTCACTCTTTAAGTTCGCAGTCTTGCTTTGAGACGGTCGAGTAAAGAGAACGGCTAGTACAGCCGCGAAACCCTGTCAAGGAGATTCTTAATTGAATTTACCTAATCACAGGTACGATATTTAAAATCGTATAACGGTCTTCACCGACCGGAGGCTACCGATTTAGGACGAATGTCAAAGCCATTCAGTCCGTGTCTATGTTTTGTCTCGAGAAGGTGGCGTCACGGTGTACTCAGCAAAGTCAAAGATTCACAACCACATATTCATTCCCAAAGACTTATTCAACAATCAATAGTGTGAGCATGTGGACAAAGACACAAGATCGCAAGATGGCAAAGACAAGTCAAGAATGATTTGAAGATCTCAAGATAAAAAGACTAAGTCGAAAGACAATGACAAAGGCTCAAAGATCACAGCATGAAGAAACAACACTACTATTACACGTTCAAGACTCATTTATGATGAAATTCCAAAATCTCCATGGGACTCCTGATGTAGGTAAATCGTACACGTTTTAGGAAAAACGTATATGAGTGGCAAGTATTAAACTTGACGATTTAGGAAAACCGACAAGTCGAATAAATGCAGGTTCGTTCTCGAAGGAGGTGTGTGGATTAAGTGTGCCAATATATAAAATCAAAGTTTGGATTAGTGACGTTTTTGGTTAGAAGAGAAAAAGTAAAGACGAGCTACGACTACGATTACACTACGACGTAATGACGTAAAACGATGACGTAATTACGTAAAACGCGACAAAATTAAAAGTTAAACCTAAAAATTAATTAAAAGTTTAAACTAAGTCTAAAATAATATAAATAAGAATAAAAATCCAATAAAAAAATTTAATAACCTTTTATTAATTAAATATTCAATTTTAAATGCTAATTAAAGCCGTAAAATCAAATATAATTAAGAAAAAGCCCAAAATATTATTTTATTGAACTAACAAATCACTTATATTATTTAAAGACTAAAAAGTATTTTTCCTAAATTTTCAAAACTATTTTTTTATTTTTTAATCACTAAAAACTATTTTTAAACTAAAATAATCATAAAAATAATAAAATAATACTAAAAATGATTTGACAATTTTAAAAATCCTAAATTATACTAATGAATAGTATAAAAATGAAAAAGTTTGAAAAAAGTAAAATTTTGCACTAAAAGACAAAACTAATTATAATAAAACCCTAATTAACTTAAATAAAATCTAAAAATTACTAAAAAGTGAACAGTAAAAACATTTTTTAAATTAAAAATCTTAAACTATTTTTCTAAGTCTAGGAAAATTTTTGAAATTGAAAAATATAAAATTTTTGTCACTAAAAGACAAAAACAGAAAATTAAAAAGTGTAGAAACTAGAAGGGGGGGTTGAATAGTTTCTCTTCTATTGGTGACCAAATTAAAAATTACTTTCAATTTGGTTTGTATCAAAACTATCTTTTACTTGAGACTAAGTTGCATAATGATTAGGTTCAATTCAAATGCACTAGCAAAGATAATAGGTAAGTATAATGATAATGAAATAAGTAAAGAGTAAGGAAAGAGACAACCTAGTGGGAAGACACCAAGATTTATAGTGGTTCGACAACGAGGCTCTATCCTCGTTTCTACTCCACTCCTCGAGTACACCTACTCGAGATTTCCACTATATCCACAAGCTCCCTTCTCGGCGGAGAAAACCTTACATCGTTGCTTACATTATTTACCGACACTAAGCTAAATATCGAGACCTAATCTTTAGCTAGGACCAATCTACACGACGTTGCCTACTTCACAATTTTACGACACAAGGCTAGATGTCGGGTTCTAATCTTAAGGTAGAACCAATCTTCACGACGTTGCCTACTTCACCATTTTAAGACACAAGGCTAGATGTCGAGTTCTAATCGAAAGCTAGAACCAATCTTCACGACTCTTCACTTTGAAGCTAAGTGAGAACTTCACACAACACAACTACTAATCACTTTTAAGTTTAGTGAGAACTCACAAGACACAACCACATCACCTTATAGTTTAGTGAGAACTCCTAATCAAATCTATTACAACTCAACTAGACTTATCCAAGTACACACATGTAGCTTGGATTTACACAACACAAATCCAAGCAAACACATATGCAATGGATGTACACAACAAATCCAAGTATCCACAAATAACTTGGATAAACACAACTAGTCCAAGTATTCATAAATACATTGGATTGACCTAACACAAAAAAGGGTATTATGATGAATATGACTAGCTCATAGATTCATCTTTATCACAACACTAGTGAGTGAGTGATCTTCTCATTGGACAAGGTAAAGGAGGGGATCAAGAGGATAATCATATGTAAACATCCTTAACAATTTAAGTGATCATTTACTAATGATTATGCTATAGAAAATAGAAAGAGGGCTGAGAAAAACGTCCAAGAGGCTTACTGGAAAATGAGATTTGACCCACTATTTAAAGGAGACAAAGTATAACGGATCTATAACGGCTAGCTGTGCGCGGTACCTTATCTCACCCCGCGGTACCATATCGCTAAGGTACCGTGATAGGTGTGTAAACACCCATCCTTTTACCACTTAATTCTGGCTAAAACGAGACCAAAACGCGTATTTAATATCATTTGTTTGGAATTATGCGTTGTTTTTGTGTTTATTGTGTTTTCAGAGCCAACCGGATGGATAATGGAGAAAACATGGGATTGCACGGGATTTATCGAAGAAAAAGACTCAAGATGAAGTCTATTGTCCAAGAGATGCAAAAGATTTGAAGTCACTGGGCCTATTCGAAGATTTATCGAAGAAAAGGACCAAAGATGGAAGATTTACATAAGTCGAAGAAACTCAAGTCTATTAAACGAAGAAATTAAAAGACGAGTTGAATTTAATCGATAACAAATCCCGAATCAGAATCGAAAACGTCAACTTTTCTGAAAAGACGAGAAGACAAGAAGAACGGGAGAAAGCCCACTCACCAAACAAAGGGAACACCTATATAAAGGGTTCCCCTCACACACTTTGCAGTTAGTTTTTAGTTTTTTTTCATATCCACTTCTTTCTCTTTTTTGTTTCGTAGCATCACCAACACCACTAGGGTGTTTGGTGATTTTGATCTTTGATTTTCAATCTTGTAATTTCATCCTTGTTTTGTGATTGTTAAAACATTAATCATTCAATACAAGTTCTTGTTTAATCTTTCCATTTCATCTTGTTCATCATCATCTTTTATTTCAAGCTCTTAAGTTCTTATTTGATTGATTTGATCTTCAAAAGTTGTTGGGTTTCATGTTTTTATGGATGGGATTTGTAGTTTATGGTTAGTATATCATTTGTGTTTAGCTTTATTTAAGTTTTGGTGAAAAACTTGGTGATTTTTGGCTTTAAATCGGTTTCCTTGTTCTTCGGGTAAAGCTACTGTTCTTGAGTTCCCCAGGTTCCGAATGAACCAAATATTCCGGATGAACATTAAGTTCCAGATGAACAGCTAAAGTTCCGAATGAGTTTATGTTAAGAAAAGTTCTGAGTCAGTCTAGAAGTTCCGAATAAATTTTCATTTCAAAAAGTTCCGAATGAACCTAAACTTCCGGATGAACAAAAGTTCCGCATGAGTTTAAGAAGTTTCGAATGAATTTGTTTTCCAAAAAGTTCCGAATGAGTTTTCTTTTCAAAAGTTCCGAGTCAGTCTAAAGTTCCGAATGAACTTAAAGTTCCGGATGAACATAAAGTTCCGGATGAACCAAACTTCCGAATGAACATAAAAAGTTCCGAATGAATGATTTCTCAAAAAGTTCCGAATCAGTCAAGAAGTTCCGAATGAGTTTTCTTTTTAAAAGTTCCGAATCAGTCAATACTTCTGAACTAACTTCCGAATCAAGTTCCGCATGAGGGTTCCGAATAAAGTTTCGAATCAAGGTTAACTTCCGAATCAATTTTCTTTTGAGCATCTTTAATTGTTACTGTTTCTTTAGTTTTACTGTTTCTTTAGTATTACTGTTTCTTCATTCCTTTTTCATATTTTAATTCTAGTTTTAATTAACTGTTATTAATATAATTGCCTTTAAATTTAAGTTTACATTTTAGTGCATTTAACATTTAGTAGATTAGAAAACCAAACCCCCCCCCCCCTTTTTTAGTAACCAAGAACAATCATTCCACTTAGAACCGAGATCAATTCGAGAGGATTCTGAGAGATTAATTGAACACATACCAAATGAATGTATCAAATGGCGCCGCTGCCGGCTCTTCTCGTTAAGATCAAAAGTTTTTTGTGAGAACTTGGATTTTGGGATCCGTTCCCCGTGAACGTTACTTTTCATAAAAAATTTCAAAAAATCCTAAAAAATATAAAATTTTCAAAAATACAAAAAAAAAATAAAAAAAAACATAAAAAAAACATAAAAACCAAAAATATTTTTGCTTTGCTTTTCTTTGTTCGTTCTTTTGCAGGTGTATGCGCACTCGATCCACGTCTTATCAAGAGCCCGAGCCTCTCGATCATTTAGACATGGCCGGTGTACAAAACAACAACAACATACCACCTCCAAACAATAATAATAACAACAATAACCCACCTTTCAACAACATGAACAATAACAACAACAATGAGCCTCTTCCGGATAATCGCCCGATGATTGAACTGCTGCAAGCTCATGTAGATGGCAACACTGATCCAATTGTTATACCACCAATTGCAGCCAACAACTTTGAGCTAAAATCAGGCTTTATCCAGATGGTCTCCGCTCAACCATTCTTGGGGCGTACCATTGATGACCCACATGACCATATCAAGAGATTCTTGCAACTCATCAACACGGTCAAATTCAATGGTGTTCCACAAGAGGTTATCAGGTTACAACTTTTTCCCTTTTCTTTAGAGGGACAAGCCCGGCATTGGCTTGCTAAGGAACCGCCACAGAGTATTCTCTCGTGGACGGATTTGGAGACCAAGTTTATCAATTACTTTTTCCCACCCTCTCGTACTACCTCTTTGCGGAATGAAATCATAAATTTTGAACAAAAGTACGATGAGTCGTTCAGTGAATCTTGGGATCGTTTTAAAGATCTTTTAAGAAAATGCCCACAACATGGTTTTACCAAAGTACATCAAATCAATACTTTTTACAATGGTTTAAGCATGAGTGACGAAGATTCACTAAATAGTGCCTCGGGGGGTAATCTATTGGCTAAAACTTCCAATGTTGCTTGGGATATCATTGAGAATAAGTCTCGTGTGCAAACCAAGAGTGTTAGGACCAATGTCGCTAGTGCTAGCACTAGTGACAGCGACAAGCGACTGGACAAAATCAATGTGCTTCTTGAATCGCTTGTCACCCACACCGTTAACAACACCAACAGCAGCAACACTAAAAACGCTCAAGTTAGTGCTGTCAGCCAACCATGTGAGATATGCGGGGGTCCTCACTCTTACACCACTTGTACCGCCACCCAAGACTACCCTGCTGAGAATGTGAATGCAGCATACGGCACCTATCCTCAACCTGCTTATCAAGCCCGTCCTCAAGGTGACCGTAACTTGCTGAGCTACCGTTATAACAATTATCTTTCCCCACCTGGTTTTCCTCCAAACAACCCAAATCAACAACAAAACCTCAATAGCCCTCCTCAACAACAACAACAACCTCGTACACCATACATTCCACCTCACAAGCAGCAACAACCACCTCAACGAAACAACCAAGTCTACCAGCCACCTGCTTATCAACCACCCGCATACAATGCTCCTCCCAACCAACCCACCGCTCTTCACCAAGAAGTGGAAACTTACATGAGGACTAACGATGTGATCGTGGGAAATCTTCAGAGAGAAGTGCTCAACCTGAAAGCAGACCTGGTCAAAGAAGGGAACGATTTGAGAGCCGACATGAGAAACACGCTGGATAGTCAAACGAATGACTTGAAGAACATGATGGCTAGTTTCTTCCAAGGTAATCAACCCTCTTCTTCGGGTACTCTTCCGAGTAACACCGTTGCGAATCCAAGAGGGGAGATGAAAGCAATCACCACTCGAAGTGGCAAAGGTACCAAGGAACCCGAGCTTCCTATACCTCCACCGGTGGTTGTGACTAAGGAGAACGAGTCACCTGCTCCTATTCCTCATCCTTCTCCTTCCCCAATTTCTCCACCTCTTCCTTCTACCCCTCCTCCACCCAAGGATGTGAGTGATCCTATTCTTCCAAAGCCTTCCTCTTCTTCCAATATACCTTATCCATCTAGGTTGAGGAAAGAGAAGCTCAAAAGCAAGGACGATATTCAGGTTTCGAACTTTCTTAAGATGTTTAAACAACTGAATTTCAATATCTCCTTCGCTGAGGCTCTCGCTCACATGCCTAAGTACGCGAAAATGTTTAAAGATCTTCTGAGCGACAAGGAAAAGCTCCTCGATATTGCCAACACCCAACTTAATGAGAATTGCTCCGTAGTGCTCTTAAGGAAATTGCCAACCAAGCTTGGTGATCCGGGTCGTTTCTTAATCCCTTGCAATTTCCCGGGAGAAGAGAATTGCATGGCCCTAGCCGATCTAGGTGCCAGTATTAATCTCATGCCTCTAAGTGTTTGGAAGCAATTATATCTCCCTGAGCTAGTCCCCACTAAAATGACTTTGGAATTAGCTAACCGTACGGTTGCTTATCCAGTGGGGATAGCCGAAGACGTCTTTGTAGGAGTTGACAAATTCACTTTTCCTGCTGATTTCATCGTCGTCGACTATGAGATGGACCCTCGTGTTCCCTTGATCGTGGGTCGTCCATTCCTGAGGACCGGTTGCACTCTCATCGATGTTGAAGCCGGTGAGCTTATCATGAGAGTGGGAGACGATAAAATCGTCTTCAACATGGGAAAGTTGTCTAAACAACCTTATTCCAATGATAGTGTTAATTGTATTGACGTTCTGGATGAGGCTTGTGAAGAACACTTCAAAGATGCTTGTACAAGTATTCCTCCCTCTCTTCCCAATGTTGAAACCGTTTCCTCTATTGATTCATCATTGTCTCTATTTGGAGATAGTGATTTGTTTTGGAACAATCTTGAAGACACCATGGGAGATGTGAATTTAGCTACTAATGATTCTCCTACCGATGGGGATGAAGACATGCATTCCTTTGACAACCTTCTCAACAAAGACAATCCTTCTCCTCCATCTCCCACGGTTATTACTATCGATACTCCGACTTTGAAAACGCCCCCCGTCGAAAATCCTCCGGATTTAGAACTTAAGGAGTTGCCGCCCCATCTCGAGTATGTATTCCTTGAAGAAGAGAAGAAGTCGCCAGTCATCATTGCTAAGGACCTAAAGGACGAAGAAAAAGCCCGACTCATCGACGTGCTTAAAGATCACAAAAAGGCGATTGCTTGGAAAATTTCTGACATTCGTGGAATTGGTCCTCACTTCTGCACACACAAAATTCTCATGGAGGACGACTTTAAGCCCACAATTCAAAACCAACGAAGGGTGAATCCAAAAATACATGAAGTCATCAAAACAGAGGTTATCAAACTTCTTGATGCGGGTATGATTTACCCTATTTCGGATTCACCATGGGTTAGTCCAATCCATTGTGTGCCCAAGAAGGGCGGAATAACCGTTGTTCCCAATGAACACAACGAGTTGATTTCCACTCTTCTCGTTACTGGGTGGAGAGTTTGGATAGACTACCGCAAACTCAATGATGCCACGAGAAAGGATCATTTCCCTCTACCTTTTATGGACCAAATGCTTGAACGATTAGCAGGTAATGAATATTACTGCTTTCTTTATGGTTTCTCGGGTTATTTTCAAATACCCATCGATCCCCAAGATCAAGAGAAGACAACATTTACTTGTCCCTATGGCACATTTGCATACAAAAGGATGCCTTTTGGCTTATGTAATGCCCCCGGGACTTTCCAAAGGTGCATGTTAGCTATCTTCCATGACATGGTTGAACAAACCATGGAAGTCTTCATGGATGATTTCTCGGTCTTCGGGGATTCCTTCTCTTCTTGCCTTGCCAATTTGGAACGTATGCTTAAGCGGTGCGAAGACACTCGCCTTGTTCTGAATTGGGAAAAATGCCATTTTATGGTAAAAGAAGGCATCGTTCTGGGACACAAGATTTCCAAAACCGGTCTTGAAGTAGACCGTGCTAAAGTCGATGTTATCGCCAAGTTGCCTCCACCTTCAACCGTGAAGGGTGTGAGAAGTTTTTTGGGTCATGCGGGCTTCTACCGTCGATTCATCAAAGATTTTTCTCAAATCGCTCGCCCGATGACCCACCTCTTGGAAAAAGATACTCCTTTTATCTTTTCCAAAGAGTGCCTTGAAGCCTTCAACTCGCTTAAGGATCAGCTTACTAAGGCACCCGTCTTAGTTACCCCTAATTGGGAGCTTCCCTTTGAGTTGATGTGTGATGCTAGTGATTTTGCTATTGGAGCGGTTCTGGGACAAAGAGTGAACAAACACTTCCAACCAATCCATTACGCTAGCAAGACAATGACGGGGGCACAATTGCATTATACGACAACCGAAAAAGATCTTTTAGCTGTTGTCTATGCCTTTGAAAAATTTCGCCCCTATCTTGTCCTTTCCACCACAATCGTGTATACCGATCATTCCGCGTTGAAGTACTTGTTGACAAAGCAAGATTCCAAACCAAGACTTCTTCGCTGGGTTTTGCTGCTCCAAGAATTTAAAATCGAAATTCACGATAAAAAAGGAGCTGAAAACTTAGTCGCGGATCATCTCAGCAGACTTGAGGATCCTTACCAAGGGGATCATCCGAACAAAGAAATCAATGATTCTTTTCCCTTGGAGACCTTAATGTCTATAAATTCGAATTCTGATGAAACCCCGTGGTTTGCGGACTTTGCAAACTAATTGGCGGGTGGAATTCTCAAGGAAGGGTTGACGTCTCAACAAAAGAAAAAGTTCTTCACCGACATTAAGACTTACTTTTGGGACGACCCTTACCTATTCAAAAAATGTGCCGACCTGATTATCCGCCGATGTGTTGACGGACCGGCAGCTTCAGAAATCCTTGATGCTTGCCACAAAGGACCCACCGGTGGTCACTTTGGTCCCAACTACACCGCCAGAAAAGTGTTTGATTCGGGATTTTATTGGCCCTTCATATATCGTGACGCTCACAATATGGTTAAACGATGTGATGTTTGCCAAAAACAAGTCACGATCACACATAAAGACGAGATGCCTCAGAATTTCATTCAAGAGTGTGAAATCTTTGAAGTTTGGGGTATCGACTTTATGGGGCCATTCCCTTCTTCTAAAGGAAACAAATACATCCTTGTAGCCGTTGACTACGTTTCAAAGTGGGTTGAAGCCAAAGCTTTACCTACTAATGACGCAAGGGTGGTTTGTAACTTTTTGAAAGCTCTATTCGCTAGATTCGGTGTGCCTCTTGCCATTATTAGTGATCGTGGGACTCATTTTTGCAATGACCAATTCGCAAGAGTCATGGCTAAGTATGGTGTAAATCATCGTCTTTCCACAGCCTACCACCCACAAACTAATGGCCAGGCTGAAATATCCAACCGAGGACTAAAGCGAATTCTGGAAAGAACCGTGGGAGAGCATCGCGCCTCATGGGCTGATAAACTTGACGATGCTTTGTGGGCTTTCCGTACTGCTTACAAGACCCCGATCGGCTGTACGCCTTATCGTCTTGTGTACGGGAAAGCATGCCACCTCCCCATTGAGTTGGAGCACAAGGCTTACTGGGCCTTGAGGTGGGATAATTTTGATATTAACAAAGCCGGTGACCTACGCAAGATCCAACTCAATGAGCTCAATGAACTCCGTAATGAGGCTTATGAAAATTCTTTGATCTATAAGGAAAGGACTAAGCTCATTCACGACTCTAAGATTAAGAACCGAGAGTTCCATGTTGGAGACAAAGTCTTACTTTTTAACTCTCGGTTGAAAATCTTTTCTGGCAAGCTGAAATCTCGTTGGTCCGGCCCATTCACCATTGCCCAAATTTTTCCATATGGTACTCTCGAGCTCGCTCAACCTAATGGACCTAATTTTAAGGTGAATGGCCAACGAGTGAAGTTGTACTTTGGTGAGGACACCTCTCAAGAGGTGATTTCATCCCTCACCACGTTCCCCATGAACTAATTTTGGGACGAGTCAGGCTCGTGACTCGGTTATCAAAAACAAGCGCTCCTCGGGAGGCAGCCCGAGTATCTATCCTTTTATGTTTTAACCTCCTAAGTGTAGGGGGGCCTCTATAGGTGTTTGTATTTTTGTGGTGATGTGATTACAGGGATAAGTGCACTCTTGGAATCTTTGAAGAACCGTGCTCCCGTGTTATCCGAAATCCGGTTCTATCTCTCAACTATCGTGATTCAATTTTCTTCATACTCACATTCGAAATTGATCACTTTAGTCGTCTCTTCCTTAACTTGAGTTAACCAACGTGCACAATGTCATAAGTGTAGGGGAGACTTTTCCCACATGCTTAAACATTGAGGACAATGTTTATCTTAAGTGTAGGGGGGACTTCTATCGAAGTTTTAAGTGGACTTTTCCATGAAAATGCCTTCATTTAACCGGAAAATCATTTTTTTCAACATTTTTCAAATTTTTTATTAACTTTGGCCATTTAGTCGTAATTTTTAAATTTTTATCGTTGCTTTCATATGTATATATCCCGTAATAAAGTCAATAATATTAATAAAGTGGTGTAGCTAGTTTAGAAGTCTTTAACATATTAGGCCCGTTGCGTTTATTTTGACTCAACCCGAATAGACTTATCCAAGTTTATTCTAGCTAGTATCCTTAACCATGTAGATCTTAATTGGTTTATTAGGCTAAGTATCCACGAGTCTCATTACTTGAGATTTTAAATTGTGGAGGACGAGAAATGATAGAGTCAATTATATGTCGGTATTCTTGCACAAGCTCACTTGGTGTAATTATTTGCCTATTCTCCCATCACTTGCTAATAATTTATCTGCAATAAGTAAGGTCGTACGATTTGAAAAGTTACTTAGCTTCTAGCCCAAGATCGTATAAAAGTTGCTCGGTAATGATAAGAGTTCATAGCCAAGGCATAACTTATGAAGCGGGGCGCGAAGATTGGCGAGTCCGAAAAGGCCCTAACAAGGCATGAGGATTCCATTTTATTGCTAAAGATCCAAGGTGATGTGAAAAGCATTATTCCCAAAGTCAATATGAAGGATCAAGACTCACGACGAAAAGCAATCAACTCCCATAAAGATGATGGAGAAGTCTATCCGAAAAGACCCTAACAAGGTATGAGGATAAATAGATCCAAGTCCGAAAAGGAGGCGGATCGTTGTATCTCAAAATCCCAAATAGAGATTGAAGAAATAATCATGAAGTCGTTGTCAACAAAGTTGGAGTACCTCTCAAAAGTCTCCAAGTGAAGAAACTCTATGAACGATGAGAAGACCATTATCTCAAGCACGTCTCTCAAGATATGAAGTATGAAGTACATGCCAAATATCGGCCCGAGAAAGGTCTCAAATCGTGAACCGAGTTATGCCAAGATATGAACTTTTTGATATCCCGAGAAGCAGTTTTAAGAGATTTTGTACTTTAGCTAACTATTGATCAAATCGTCCTACTTTGCTTTCAGCCTTAATAAACTATCGAAATAAGTCCAAAAATGCATCTTCATGATCATTCTAAGACAAAAATAAAATATAAGAGATACACCTAGAAATAAGGGAGTTTAAGCATATAATTGAGCCATGTGTGTAAGTGTTTGATTTACTAACTTATAATAACAATGATCTTGTTTTTAAGCTTAGTTTGGGGAACGTGAAACTTGAGGGTGATAAATCTTCGCAGCACCAAAGCCCTAATGTAAGTCATTGATTTCTTTGCAAGTTATTTCCATGTAGCTATTTTCAAGTGAAAGTGGTTTTCTATCCTTTTGTTCCCTTTAAAGTTTAGTTTCTCTTAGTATTTTAATTTTTGATTAATAGTGTTTTAATAAGGCCAAGGTTGATTGATTATGAGAAAAGTGTAAAATTGCTTTATCACTAAGCATTGCATGAGGGCATGGCAATGGTTAAGTGTAGGGGATTTGATAGGTGTGTAAACACCCATCCTTTTACCACTTAATTCTGGCTAAAACGAGACCAAAACGCGTATTTAATATCATTTGTTTGGAATTATGCGTTGTTTTTGTGTTTATTGTGTTTTCAGAGCCAACCGGATGGATAATGGAGAAAACATGGGATTGCACGGGATTTATCGAAGAAAAAGACTCAAGATGAAGTCTATTGTCCAAGAGATGCAAAAGATTTGAAGTCACTGGGCCTATTCGAAGATTTATCGAAGAAAAGGACCAAAGATGGAAGATTTACATAAGTCGAAGAAACTCAAGTCTATTAAACGAAGAAATTAAAAGACGAGTTGAATTTAATCGACAACAAATCCCGAATCAGAATCGAAAACGTCAACTTTTCTGAAAAGACGAGAAGACAAGAAGAACGGGAGAAAGCCCACTCACCAAACAAAGGGAACACCTATATAAAGGTTCCCCTCACACACTTTGCAGTTAGTTTTTAGTTTTTTTCATCTCCACTTCTTTCTCTTTTCTGTTTCGTAGCATCAGTTTGGTGATTTTGATCTTTGATTTTCAATCTTGTAATTTCATCCTTGTTTAGTGATTGTTAAAACATTAATCATTCAATACAAGTTCTTGTTTAATCTTTCCATTTCATCTTGTTCATCATCATCTTTTATTTCAAGCTCTTAAGTTCTTATTTGATTGATTTGATCTTCAAAAGTTGTTGGGTTTCATGTTTTTATGGATGGGATTTGTAGTTTATGGTTAGTATATCATTTGTGTTTAGCTTTATTTCAGTTTTGGTGAAAAAGTTGGTGATTTTTGGCTTTAAATCGGTTTCCTTGTTCTTCGGGTAAAGCTACTGTTCTTGAGTTCCCCAGGTTCCGAATGAACCAAATCTTCCGGATGAACATTAAGTTCCGGATGAACAGCTAAAGTTCCGAATGAGTTTATGTTAAGAAAAGTTCCGAGTCAGTCTAGAAGTTCCGAATAAATTTTCATTTCAAAAAGTTCTGAATGAACCTAAACTTCCGGATGAACAAAAGTTCCGCATGAGTTTAAGAAGTTCCGAATGAATTTGTTTTCCAAAAAGTTCCGAATGAGTTTTCTTTTCAAAAGTTCCGAGTCAGTCTAAAGTTCCGAATGAACTTAAAGTTCCGGATGAACGTAAAGTTCCGGACGAACCAAACTTCCGAATGAACATAAAAAGTTCCGAATGAATGATTTCTCAAAAAGTTCTGAATCAGTCAAGAAGTTCCGAATGAGTTTTCTTTTTAAAAGTTCCGAATCAGTCAATACTTCCGAACTAACTTCCGAATCAAGTTCCGCATGAGGGTTCCGAATAAAGTTCTGAATCAAGGTTAACTTCCGAATCAATTTTCTTTTGAGCATCTTTAATTGTTACTGTTTCTTTAGTTTTACTGTTTCTTTAGTATTACTGTTTCTTCATTCCTTTTTCATATTTTAATTCTAGTTTTAATTAACTGTTATTAATATAATTGCCTTTAAATTTATGTTTACATTTTAGTGCATTTAACATTTAGTAGATTAGAAAACCAAACCCCCCCTTTTTTTGGAAACCAAGAACAATCATTCCACTTAGAACCGAGATCAATTCGAGAGGATTCTGAGAGATTAATTGAACTCATACAAAATCATTGTATCATACCGCGTAGGTAATTAAGGTACCGCCACTAGACTCCGCTCCGTTTTTTTTGTCTTTTAGTGGGCTGGGAATATCTGAGGTATTTGAAACCTTCAAAGGATATTCTAACCGCATTTGGAATATGCTATTTTCAAATTTTCATTTTCCATTTTAATAAAACATTTTCTAAAAAAGAAAGTTTATTAAAAAGTCTTTTGTCATATTAACAAAAGTGAGTTTTAAGGATAATCATTTTGATGATCACTAAGTATGATTAAGAAAGGTTAGTGATATGATTATTACCTTGATGATAGTGTTAGTTAAATAATTCATTTTGTGTTTTACATTAAATGTGTTGTATGGTTTGTTGTGATCAAAACTAAGAAAGATTAGTTAACACTAATAATGTTTTTAGGCATCACTTGCATTAACAATCTCCCCCTTTTTTATTACGACAAACGATAAACTCATTTATGTAGAAACACAAAATATGGAATTATTAACTAGTTTATCACTATCATTTCTCCCCCTTTGTCGTAGCAAAAAGGTTAGCACAAGTCTTTGAAGAACATCAAACTTTGCTAGTAGCTCCCCCTTGGTGGTTGCTCCCCCTTGCTTGGGGCACCAAGTTTGTGAGCTAAGGTGACGTGCTACACAAAGGTTAGTAGAAAGGAAAGAAACACCAATGTATATATGATCACTACCTACTAAGTAACTTGAGAGGGAGAAAGAAAAGAAATCTCAAATTAGAAGCAAGTATTTTGCTAAGTATGTCCAAAGAGGTAATTGACAAAATAAAACTTCAATCCAATGAAGATGATAAGCTTGTCAATGGGTTAAAGCTTAGAATTGATGGAATCACCCATAAGCAATTGTAAAAATTAACCATGATCAACTCAAAATAGAACAAATGAAAAAGCACATAAATAACACAAAGGTTACATAAAAAGAAAAAAGACACAACAAAGAAGATAGTCATACACACAATATGAGTATCTAAAAGCAATAAATATGGAAAATAAACCACTAAGAATAAGCTAGTCTAAAAGTGATATTTTCCAAGATTGCAAAAAAATAAAAGACTAAAAAGACGACGATGCATCATTCGAAGTTTTGTCCACCGGAACGAAAACTTGAATAGGAGGTCGAGTGAGGAGGAATTCAAGAAAATTTAACTTCTCATACACATGAACAAGTTCAATTCGTTGAAATCGGAAACAATCACACGAGGATCCATGATGCAACACAAAATCGTTTGATGGGGGTATGGCATCAAACTTAGGGTTTGGTGGTGGTGGGGTAATGGGTTTGGGAATGTTTTCACAATGCCTTGTGAGGTTTGGGAAGGTTGAAAGGTCAATGATTTGATGGGTAATGAAGGATTGTGGTGGTGGTGGAACATTTTCTTTAGCTCCGGTGATGGGGTTTATGGTATAAGTCTCATTCCAATACTTGATTGGAGAGAAGGTAGGGTTTTTGGGTGGTTTGGACGAAGATGGTTCATTCTTCTTAACCCAAATAGATCGAACCGAGATTTTCGGTTTCTTTGAAAGCTTGGATGAGGAAGCTTTGGGTGAGTGGGGTTGTGACAAATAAATGTCAAGGTTAGGAATGTAGGAGTTAGGCATTGTGAGAGTGTGAGAATGATATCTCAAGGTTATGTGAGAATAAATTCTCAAGGTTGGGAAGGTGTGAGAATGAAATCTCAAGGTTGTGTGAGAATGAATTCTCAAGGTTGTGAAGGTGTGAGAATGAAATCTCAAGGTTGGGGTATAAGTAAAATGTAAACAAGGTAAGAGTTTGAATACAAAATGTGTAGTGTCAAGGAATGTTTAGTCAATTTGAGTAAACAAGGAATCTTGACAGGGTATAGGGTTTTAAAAGTTTTGACCAAAAATTCGTCAAAAGCCACTTACTCTCCGCGGTACCTTATAGGGACCGGCGGTTCCATATCGCTAAGGAACCGCGGGACTTTAAGGAACCGCGTCCAGTGGACTTGAAACCATGTTTTTCCTGGGTTTTTGGAAAAACTAAGACTTTTTCAAAAAGTTGCAAATCTTGGAATTTTACCTCTATTAGCACCAAAATATGCTAGGGTTGCATAAAGCAACACATTCACAAAGAATGTCTTGACAAAGGGTGACAAAATAATTTAGATATCATTTTGAACCAATTTTAGTCAAGTTTAGGGGTTGTGATAGATTTAGGTTCAATTTTAATTTCAAATTAAAGTTGATTAGTGTGCACAAAAGGATAGAAACACACAAAGCTAAATCCATAAGTCAACAACATGAAACATTCATTAATGAAGCAAGTACAAAGACAAATAAAAACTAACTAATACATAGCTAGCTTAACATTAAATCTAGATAAGTAGTTTTCTTTGGCTTGGTTTTGTTGAAAACTCTTATTAAGAAAAACTCCATCATTCATCTCCTAGGAGGAGGCATGTAGAACAAGGCAAGCAAGAACTCTTGCAACCTTCTATGTAGTCCATACATATCCATCCTTAGGTTATGGATGATGTAGTGGTTGTAGAGACAACATGGACAACTAGGACCATGAGTTTGTTGAAACCCATAGTATGGATCACCCAAAAGGAGGGAAAGTGGAACACCCAAAATTGGGATGTTTGAGTTGGGTGGAGGTGGAGGAGGCATGTTCTCCAAGGGTGATGTGGGTGAAAGTGGAGGCATGTTCCCTAAAGGCGAAATGGGTGAGTGTAAAGGTAAATTCTCCAAGGTTGGTGAAATGGGTGAGTTGTGAGGGGTAAATGGTGAAGTCACCAAAGTGTCATCAAAGTCATTCTCAAAAGGAATGCTTTGGATTGGTTGGGGTTGTGTGGTCACTTCCAAGGGTGCACTTGGAGTGAAGGGTGAAGAGAGCTCATTCATTCTTGAGTTGAATGAAGAGGAGGTAGAACCAATGGAGTGGTTAGTACCATGGGTGGATGATGTCTTGCATGGTGCAAGAGGAGGGGAAGGTGATGAAGAAATGAGGATAGGAGCCATCTCATTCTTAGGTGTGTGGAAAGGTGAGGAGTTAGGCTTGGCTACCTTAATCCTTATTTTGAGTGTTTTTCTTGGGGTGGAGGTCTTGGAAGTGTTTGAGGTTTTGGTACACACCATGGTTGATTAGGGTGGTTTAAGGTTTAGGGAAGTATGTTTGATGTGTGAAGAACATGGCAAACAAGGTGGTTTTAAATGGGTGAGGGTATGATCCAAACTAGTAATGGGTTAAAATCATTTTAGGTGAATAATGAATTTAGGTAACCTAGTTTAGGAAATGTGTAGTTTATTACTGAAAATCATGTAAGGTTTACACAGATTTAAGAAAACAGTGTAAAGCAAAGATGCTGTCGTGCACAGTGACCGGCGGTTCCTTATCTAGGACCGGCGGTACCTTATCGATAAGGAACCGCGGGTCGATATGGAACCGCGACCAGAGGGTTTTCAAAAATTTCCCATCCCAGATTTTGATAAACCCAGATTTTTCCCAAAAGTTTCACAAGCCAAAGTTAACTACAGATCATAATCTAATAAGCTAACTATCACAAGGCATGCACAAAGCTATGTAAAACACAATCATTATTGCATAAGCAACATTAAGGATCAAAATAAATAGTAATCCAAACATGCAACACAAGTTAATAAAAAACTAAACCAAAGTGTTAATAACCAAATGTTTAACCATCAAATCCAAACTTTGACACAACTTCAAAGTCTTCATCTCCTTTTCTTTCCTAAACCCTTGATCATCTTTCCCAAATACTTGAATCCTTTTCTTGACTCCACTCGGTGTTCATGTAATTCTCCCCGAGTTCTAATATTCTCACGATAAAGATGCTCCATATTGAGATCTTCAGGAACATCACTAGAAGGGTGAGGAGGAGGAGCTAAGTCTTCAAAATCATCCTCGAATTGATTTGAGGATGGATGGGAGTTACTCGAAGAGTCAAAATGAGAACTAGGACCGATGCCATCACCATCACTTGGTGGCATATCGGTGTCCTCCTCATCCGGCTCTTGATGGTCGGATTTTCTCGAACCACGGTCACTTCTTGGCTTTCGTTCATATGCCTCTTGAATAGGCATCATAACCCGTTGAACCGGGTTAAAGCGAGAAAGATCGAGTTGAGGAAAATCTAGACCAACCCTTCTAAAGAGGCGAGTAAGAAGCATAGCATAAGGGAGGTTTGTTTTGGGTTTGGAAAGAGCATAATTTATACGTCGAGCGATGTAATATGCAAGATTGTACTTGGTGGAAGTAAACAGGCAAAACAACATATGCCCCATGCAAGCCGGGATATGATCTCGGTTCCCACCAAGACAAAACACATTTTCCCTAAGGATGTTTGCCCATTGGAGCATGTAATCCTTAAGGTCGCTTGAGAGCACTTCATACCTATTCACATTTCGCACATTTGTATGAAGGCTTCTCACAACGTTTCCACTACGCTCTTTCGAGATGATTTCAAGGATGAAATTTAGATCAACTTCGGTGGTGTCATTTGGAGGTTTATCGTTAGACTCCAAGAGAGCATCTAGTCTCCATTTATCCGTAAAACGACAAGTGCCTTCAAATGGTGTAAGTACTAAAGAACTCAAGAAGAAACAAGGGATAAATTACCTCGTCTATGTAGAGCAAACAATCAAACCCAATAAGCTCGAACATAGAGTTGATATAATTATCTCCCGCTATTCTTGAATCTACAATCCTGCCCTTATGGAAACAACGAGTGGAAAGGGATGGAAAAGCGTTTTGGAGTTGAGGGGAAACAAAGGTTTGAGAGATGTCGGGCATATAATCTCTAGTGAATTGATGATCTTTTTGATATTGAGAAGGCATGATTAAGTACCTAAATACACATAAGACAATATTTCTCCAATCACTCGTATGAAAATCAAAAAGGAAAACGAAAAGTGAAAATGTGTTATATCTATTTCTTGACAAACATAGGATTGAATCCATATCATTTTCATGTTCATAATGTGTCTATTCCATCATTAACCAAGAAAACATGATCTATGTTAGATCAACAATGGATTAGAACATTGGTTTTTCAAAACAAGGTTTTTAGGTAAGCATTAACAATGTCATTACCTACTTGTTCATGAGTTCATCTCAAATCCATCATTCAACCAAAATCATTTAGCCTAAATTCGGATTTGTTCTACAAGTGGGTTTTAGTGAAATCTTAATGAATATCAACCTAAGGAATCATAGTAAAGTAACCATGTCAACCCACATTCCTATTAAGGTTTTAATTCAATTTCAATTTTAAAAATCCCCAATTATGAAAGGATGAACCCTAGAACAAAATAGATGAAATTGAAAGAAAATACTTACAATTAATTGATGTTAGATGAAGGATGAGTGAAACCCACAACTTGGAATCAATTAATTTGAGTGATTGGAGTTTTTGGAAGCTTCAACAACGGTGGAAAAGCAAGAAAACCGTCGCTGTGTGTTTTTGGGAGAGAGAGATAGTGGTTTGAAAAAGAATAAAAAACTCAAACTGGCGCTCTGACAAGACTTACTGCCCGCGGTACCTTATCGATAAGGAACCGTGGGTTTGAGTCGCAGAGATAAGGAACCGCCTACAGAGGCAGGTTTTTATCTATGAAAAAGGCCAAATTTTAAAAACCAAGTTTTTCTAAAATACTTAAAATTATATCATGAGCCTTTTAAAATATCATTGGATCATCATAACACTAAGCAATATGCCTTAACGAAGGATTACGAGTTAAATCAAGATCGAAGAGAACCGAAACGGACAAACGACTACTCGTAGCAAAACGACTAAGTTGAGAGAAGTCAAGGGAAGTGAATCAAGACTAGTACCAATGCTCAAGGGATTAATGACAATCTTCAAATAGTTGTAACGAAGATCTTGTGTCATATATAGTGGTTTAAGACGTGCCTTTCCGGCGAAACGTTAAACGGCTTTGGTAATGAATAAGTACAAAGCAATTATTCAAGTATAGACTAAGATCACTTTCAATAATAGTCTTAGTCTTTAACCAAAATATGAGCAAGGTATTAATTCACTTTCTCTCCCACAAAGGGCCTACTAACCGTATGGGTGCAAACCATGGAAATCATGCTTGATACTTTAAGCTTCTTCTAACTCACTCTACATCACCATAGTGAGTCAAGTATCCAAGCAATGAAGGTTTGAGAGGATAAAAGAAAAGAAACACAAACCACAAATAAATGTCAAGGCAAGGATGCCGAGAACAAGCACATAGTCAAGTAATGATCAAAAGAATGATCAAAGGGCGTGTGGAAGAACGAAAGCGTACCTTGGCCACAAAGAGCAATCCATGAAGGAATAAGTGCTATGCCCAATCAATGACTATGATGAGTACTAAGTCTTTAAGGACTAGTATCATTCCCAATTATCTTCGTATCATCATTCAAAGATGTTAAAGATCAATGAAGATGATTCTTCTACAAGTGCAAGTAACTCAATCCACAACCAATTAAGTGATTGATCTTCATGAGTACCTACACAAAGCAAGATGCAAACTAGTATATACATTTCAAGAGTATATCTAAAATGCATAAAGGCTACTAATCTTAAGTGGGATGCAATATTATCAATTAAAAGACCTATTTTCAAAGAAAACATAGTTTTGACCAAAGAGAAACTTTAGTACAACTAGACCTTCTAATTCGAGGAGACAATGGATCGATCCAAGTTTCAAAGTACAATATACTTCAAAGATCTTGAGTGACCATCGCTCTGATACCAATTGTAGAAACTGGAAGGGGGGGTTGAATAGTTTCTCTTCGATTGGTGACCAAATTAAAAATTACTTTCAATTTGGTTTGTATCAAAACTATCTTTTACTTGAGACTAAGTTGCATAATGATTAGGTTCAATTCAAATGCACTACCAAAGATAATAGGTAAGTATAATGATAATGAAATAAGTAAAGAGTAAGGAAAGAGACAACCTAGTGGGAAGACACCAAGATTTATAGTGGTTCGACAACGAGGATCTATCCTCGTTTCTACTCCACTCCTCGAGTACACCTACTCGAGATTTCCACTATATCCACAAGCTCCCTTCTCGGCGGAGAAAACCTTACATCGTTGCTTACATTATTTACCGACACTAAGCTAAATGTCGAGACCTAATCTTTAGCTAGGACCAATCTACACGACGTTGCCTACTTCACAATTTAACGACACAAGGATAGATGTCGGGTTCTAATCTTAAGGTAGAACCAATCTTCACGACGTTGCATACTTCACCATTTTACGACACAAGGCTAGATGTCGAGTTCTAATCGAAAGCTAGAACCAATCTTCACGACTCTTCACTTTGAAGCTAAGTGAGAACTTCACACAACACAACTACTAATCACTTTTAAGTTTAGTGAGAACTCACAAGACACAACCACATCACTTATAGTTTAGTGAGAACTCCTAATCAAATCTATTACAACTCAACTACACTTATCCAAGTACACTAATGTAGAGATTTTACTAAGTTGAAAGTTCGTTATTCTCGGTGTCTAATCGAATTGATTTCCGGTTAATTGTGTGAGATTAGTTGTTCTTGGTGAAACAAATATTTTTGGTTTTGGAAAATAAATGAGCAAGACTTAATAATAAATGACAAGAAATTAAGACAAGTTAAAATGTAAACGGTGCGATATTTAAAACTTTAAAATTAAATGACGAGAAATGAAAGGACGTAGAATTAAAACTTAACAAAAAGTAAATTGTGAAAATCAAAACTTTAAATAGTAAATGACACGAAATTAAACTTGAATAAAAGGAAAGCAAATAAAAGTGCACATAAATAAAAAGACGGGAAAAATAATCTTAAAAATAAAAGACAAGAACTTAAAAGGAAAAACAAACAAAAACAAACTTGACAGAAACCCCTTCATTCGGAAGTTTTAAACTTCCGAATGAAGCCCTTGATCCGGAACTTCTTAAACTTCCGAATGAAGGAATGTTTACCCGGAACTTTCAATGTTCCGAATGAAACACCCTTCACCCGGAACTTCTTAAACTTCCGAATGAAGCCCTTCACCCGGAACTTCTTAAACTTCCGAACGAAGCCCTTTACCCGGAACTTCTTAAACTTCCGAATGAAAGAATGTTTACCCGGAACTTTCAATGTTCCGAATGAAACACCCTTCACCTGGAACTTTTAAGACTTCCGAATGAACGATCATTGATCCGGAACTTCTGGAAATATTAAGATACAGTAACAATGAACCCGAAGAACAGGGGATGTACAGTAACATGAATCAATCCTTAAATTAATCAAATTCAAACAAGATATTAAAACGAAACAACCAATAAGCATCAACTAACAATAATCAATCAAAACAAATCATCAAAACTAACAAACATAACCATATCAATCAAAACCCACTTGATCAAAATCATAAAAAAACTCAAGAACATGAACAATCAAAATAAGGAACAAATCAAACAAGATAGGTAGAAAGAGATTGGCAATAAGATAAAGATTAACAATAATTAAAGGTAAACTTACTTGGAATTAAAAGAATATTAAAGGTGCTATACATAAAGATTAAGATGCATAAATTTAAAGAACAAGAGAAATGAAAAATGGGGAAGGGAGGCTTGTCAAGCCTCCAACAACTACAAATGAATCTAGTAATGTGTATTTATAGGCGAGGAAGGGATTAGTGGAAGGAAGCTTCCTCCCCTCTTTCTTCTTTTCCTTAATTGCGTCATTAGGTCCCTCCTTTCTTTAAACTTCTTAAATCTTGGACTATAATGACTTTGGCTCGGGATTTCTTTGAACTCGTCTTGTAATTCTTCAATAAATTAGACTTGAGTTCTTCGGCTTTTGGTAAACTTCCGTCTTTTGACTTTTTCTTTGATAAATCTTCAGAATTGGTCTTGGACTTCCGTTCTTTTTCCACTTTTGATCTTTCGACTTCGTCCTTTGTCTTTTACTTCAATAAAAGCCCGTGAAAGCCGTGTTTTCTCCACTTTTCACCTTCTCGACCCTGAAACACAATAAAAACACAAACCACGCATAATTCCGCCATTTACGACATAAAATATACGTTTAGGTCCCGTTTTAATGTAATTAAGTGGTAGAAAAGATGGGTGTTTTCACACCTATCAAATCCCCTACACTTAACCATTGCAATGCCATCATGCAATGCTTAGTGATAAAGCAAGGTTTAAACTTCCCATCATAATCAACCTACCTTGGCCTTTATTAAACAACTAAGGAAAATCAAAAAGATAGAAAATAACAAGATGCAACAAGGAAGAAACTTGTAAAGAAATCTAAGACTTACATTAGGGCTTGTATGTCATGAATGTTTATCACCCTCAAGTTTCACGTTCCCCATGCCAAGCTTAAAAACAAGATCATTGTTAGTACAAGTTAGCATAACAAAAATTTACTCATGCGGTTCAATTAATCACTTAAACTCCCTTATTCCTATGGGCATCTCTTATGTTTTATTGATGTCTTGAATGATCACGAGGATGCATTGTTGACTTATTTCGATAATTTATTTAAGCTGAAAGCAAAGTAGGACGATTTGATCAATAGTTAGCTAAAGGACAAAATCTCTTAAAACTGCTTCTCGGGATATCAAAAAGTTCATATCTTGGCATAACTTGGTTCACGATTTGAGACCTTTCTCGGGCCGATATTTGGCATGTACTTCATACTTCATATCTTGAGAGACGTGCTTGAGATAATGGTTTTCTCATCGTTCATAGAGTTTCTTCACTTGGAGACTTTTGAGGGTTACTCCAACTTTGTCGACCACGACTTCATGATTATTTCTTCAATCTCTATTTGTGATTTTGAGATACAACGATCCGCCTCCTTTTCGGACTTGGATCTATTTATCCTCATACCTTGTTAGGGTCTTTTCGAATAGACTTCTCCATGATCTTTATGGGAGTTGATTGCTTTTCGTCGTGAGTCTTGATCCTTCATATTGACTTTGGGAATAATGCTTTTCACATCACTTTGGATCTTTAGCAATAAAATGGAATCCTCATGCCTTATTAGGGCCTTTTCGGACTCACCAATCTTCGCGCCCGGCTTCATAAGTTATGCCTTGGCTATGAACTCTTATCATTACCGAGCAACTTTTAAACGATCTTGGGCTAGAAGCTAAGTAACTTTTCAAATCGTACGACCTTACTTATTGCAGATAATTTATTAGCAAGTGATGGGAGAAAAAGATCATAATTAACTCACATAAGTTAATGAGAGAATACCAAACTTGTAACCAACTCTATCATTTCTCGTTCTCCACAATTTAAAATCTCAAGGAATGAGACTCGTGGATGCTTAGCCTAATAAACCAATTAAGGTCTACATGGTTAAGGATACTAGCTAGAGTGAACTTAGATACGTAAACTCGGGTTAAGTCAAAATATTCACAACGGGCCTAATATATCTAAGATATCTAAACTTGCTAAAACCATTTTATTAAAATGCTAGAAAGTAACAAAAATAAAAGAGACTATAACTAGGCCAAAATAGATTAAAAATTTTGAAAAATGTCGAAAAATTGATTTTCCGGTTAAAATGAGGGCAAATACAAGGAAAAGACCACTTAACTTCGATAGAAGTCCCCCCTACACTTAATATAAACATTGTCCTCAATGTTTAAGCATGTGGGAGTAAACTCCCCTACACTTAGGACATTGTGCACTTTGTTTAAATCTCGTTAAGGAAAAGACCACTAAAGAGATTCCTATTTTAATATTGGGAAATATAAAATAGTGAATCGAAAAGAGTTTAGGATAGAACCGGGAAGAAGGGAACACGGAATCACGGTTCGGCAAAAGTCATCAAGAGTGTGTCTTTGAAGCTCCAATCCCTGCACATGATAAGAAAGAGAACAAGAAACACCACGGGGCTCCCCCTACACTTATGGTGAAAATAGATAGATAAATGGGTTGCCTCCCAAAAAGCGCTTGTTTTTGTTGACCGAGTCACGAGCCTGACTCGTCCCCGAATTAAATGGTCCATGGGGAAGCCTCGAATGTGATACCGGGATCAAAGACCTTGTCCTCGTTCCCGGAGGACATTAATAAAGGAGAAGCGGGGGAATAAGTCATGAAAGGGAGAAAGGTCCTTTCAACATACGTATAGTATGTGAATTCAAGATCCACGGGAGGTGGGTTGGGTATAGTGAGCGCATTGTCCTCCCCCAAAGACAATGGAAGCTGAGCAAACGGCAAAGCCGTGATGGTATCAATCATAGCATAATCAATGTCACCTCCCGGGTCAAAGCACTCATCCTCATTTCCCGGTATAAAACGAGTAGAGTAAAAGTGATACATCACCCGCTTGGGTGTGTACGTGGGAGGATGAGGTGGCAATATAATATGAGAAGTATGAGAACAATTACCTTCCACCTGCGTCCCTTTTTCAGAAGATTCACATCTTTTCACCTCTGGGATAGAAGATGTAGTGTCATCATGTAATAAATCCTCTAGAAAAAGTATATCTCCTTCCACATCAGAATACCCGGATATGTATTCATGGGTGTATCAATATCAAGAAACTCATCGGTCTCAGGAATGTGAAAACCATCATCACTAAGGAGTGAAGTATTTTGCTTTAGAAATTCCTCCTCGTCGAAAATAACCTCAATATCGTCATCACTCTCCTCATTATTTATAGGGCCAATAATATGCTCAGGGATATGGGTACTCGTCTGATCTTGCTGCTGTAAAAATGACCCCATACAAGTTCGCAGCGTGTGTAAAAGCTCTGTTGATTGCGCTTGAAAAGCTGTAGCAAGATCGACAATTGGTTCTTGGTAACTCATCCCGTGACGAGGCTGATGATCGAGAGAGTGCGGTGGGGGCTCAAGATTTTGAAAACCGGAATTATAGCACGGTTGTGGCTCATAGTTGTTCATCGGTGGTGAATAATTAGAAACCGGGGTTGGTTCATAATAATCCATAGGTGAAGAAAACTGAGGACACAGATTTGGCTCATAACAATTCTTTGGTTGACAATAATAGGTATCGTGAGGACCCCCACAGTTGTTGCAAACCGGGTATGGAGAAAAATCAAGTGCGTCTTGTGGATAGCTATTATCATTGTCATAATTGTACCCCGGTTCTTGCCCGTGACCATACGGGTATCGAACCGGGCACGAAACATGCCAATGAGAATCGCTTCCACAATAGATGCACGGGGGAACAGGAGGTGGGTTCAAAAAGAGTGAATTAGTCGAGTTGCACAAAGGACAAAATCCGGATTGTGTGTAGTCGATATCGTTTCTGCACTGCTCACATGTACACCATTGACAAGAGTTGTTCCCAGATAATTGTTTCCCACACCGGACGCAATGGACATAAAAATCCAGGAAGAAAGATAGATAAGCAAGAAGAATATTTTTGGTGCAAAACGTTGAAAAAGAAATGCTTTTTATGATTTTTCAAATGTTTTTGGATTTTTGAAAATTTTTGACAAGAAAAATAACGTTCACAAGTGAACGGATCCCAAAATCCAACGCGTCACTCACAAAAAACCTTCGATCTTCACGAAAAGAGCCGGCAGCGGCGCCATTTTTAATGTAGAGATTTTACTAAGTTGAAAGTTTGTTATTCTCGGTGTCTAATCGAATTGATTTCCGGTTAATTGTGTGAGATTAGTTGTTCTTGGTGAAACAAATATTTTTGGTTTTGGAAAATAAATGAGCAAGACTTAATAATAAATGACAAGAAATTAAGACAAGTTAAAATGTAAACGGTGCGATATTTAAAACTTTAAAATTAAATGACGAGAAATGAAAGGACGTAGAATTAAAACTTAACAAAAAATAAATTGTGAAAATCAAAACATTAAATAGTAAATGACACGAAATTAAACTTGAATAAAAGGAAAGAAAATAAAAGTGCACATAAATAAAAAGACGGGAAAAATAATCTTAAAAATAAAAGACAAGAACTTAAAAGGAAAAACAAACAAAAACAAACTTGACAGAAACCCCTTCATTCGGAAGTTTTAAACTTCCGAATGAAGCCCTTGATCCGGAACTTCTTAAACTTACGAATGAAGGAATGTTTACCCGGAACTTTCAATGTTCCGAATGAAACACCCTTCACCCGGAACTTCTTAAACTTCTGAATGAAGCCCTTCACCCGGAACTTCTTAAACTTCCGAACGAAGCCCTTTACCCGGAACTTCTTAAACTTCCGAATGAAAGAATGTTTACCCGGAACTTTCAATGTTCCGAATGAAACACCCTTCACCCGGAACTTTTAAGACTTCTGAATGAAAGATCATTGATCCGGAACCTCTGGAAATAATAAGATACAGTAACAATGAACCCGAAGAACAGGGGATGTACAGTAACACGAATCAATCCTTAAATTAATCAGATTCAAACAAGATATTAAAACGAAACAACCAATAAGCATCAACTAACAATAATCAATCAAAACAAATCATCAAAACTAACAAACATAACCAAATCAATCAAAACCCACTTGATCAAAATCATAAAAAAACTCAAGAACATGAACAATCAAAATAAAGAACAAATCAAACAAGAGAGGTAGAAGGAGATTGGCAATTAGATAAAGATTAACAATAATTAAAGGTAAACTTACTTGGAATTAAAAGAAGATTAAAGGTGCTATACATAAAGATTAAGATGCATAAATTTAAAGAACAAGAGAAATGAAAAATGGGGAAGGGAGGCTTGTCAAGCCTCCAACAACTACAAATGAATCTAGTAATGTGTATTTATAGGGGAGGAAGGGATTAGTGGAAGGAAGCTTCCTCCCCTCTTTCTTCTTTTCCTTAATTGCGTCATTAGGTCCCTCCTTTCTTTAAACTTCTTAAATCTTGGACTATAATGACTTTGGCTCGGGATTTCTTTGAACTCGTCTTGTAATTCTTCAATAAATTAGACTTGAGTTCTTCGGCTTTTGGTAAACTTCCGTCTTTTGACTTTTTCTTTGATAAATCTTCAGAATTGGTCTTGGACTTCCGTTCTTTTTCCACTTTTGATCTTTCGACTTCGTCCTTTGTCTTTTACTTCAATAAAAGCCCGTGAAAGCCGTGTTTTCTCCACTTTTCACCTTCTCGACCCTGAAACACAATAAAAACACAAACCACGCATAATTCCGCCATTTACGACATAAAATATACGTTTAGGTCCCGTTTTAATGTAATTAAGTGGTAGAAAAGATGGGTGTTTTCACACCTATCATACACACATGTAGCTTGGATTTACACAACACAAATCCAAGCAAACACATATGCAATGGATGTACACAACAAATCCAAGTATCCACAAATAACTTGGATAAACACAACTAGTCCAAGTATTCATAAATACATTGGATTGACCTAACACAAAAAAGGGTATTATGATGAATATGACTAGCTCATAGATTCATCTTTATCACAACACTAGTGAGTGAGTGATCTTCTCATTGGACAAGGTAAAGGAGGGGATCAAGAGGATAATCATATGTAAACATCCTTAACAATTTAAGTGATCATATACTAATGATTATGCTATAGAAAATAGAAAGAGGGCTGAGAAAAACGTCCAAGAGGCTTACTGGAAAATGAGATTTGACCCACTATTTAAAGGAGACAAAGTATAACGGATCTATAACGGCTAGCTGTGCGCGGTACCTTATCTCACCCCACGGTACCATATCGTTAAGGTACCTTGTAGGTACTTAAGGTACCGCCACTAGACTCCGCTCCGTTTTTTTGTCTTTTAGTGGGGTGGGAATATCTGAGGTATTTGAAACCTTCAAAGGATATTCTAACAGCATTTGGAATATGCTATTTTCAAATTTTCATTTTCCATTTTAATAAAACATTTTCTAAAAAAGAAAGTTTATTAAAAAGTCTTTTGTCATATTAACAAAAGTGAGTTTTAAGGATAATCATTTTGATGATCACTAAGTATGATTAAGAAAGGTTAGTGATATGATTATTACCTTGATGATAGTGTTAGTTAAATAATTCATTTTGTGTTTTACATTAAATGTGTTGTATGGTTTGTTGTGATCAAAACTAAGAAAGATTAGTTAACACTAATAATGTTTTTAGGAATCACTTGCATTAACAAAAAGTAATTTAAAAATGCAATTAAACGTAAAAAATAGGAAATGAACAGTAATCAGAAAATAAATTAAACAGAAAAATCAAAAATAAAACAAGAAAAATAATGAAACAAAAATGAAGTTATAAATCCTAATTATGACCACTAAAGAAAAAACCTTTTGAAAAATGAAAGTGACACTTAGTCACTTTGTCTGCTAGTGTAGCAGTGGGAACTGATTGCACTACCAGTGGGAATTGAGTTCCCACTGTCTTCACAAAAATTAAGGTCTGGGCACGTTTACTTGATTTCAGAGCTGGTTTTGAGGTTGGTCTTGGTAACAAAGGGCACCCCCACAACCAGTTGGGTTGTGGGGAGTCACAGCAAGCACAAAAAACACAGGTACAATACAAATAAATTACCCAAATGACCTAAATTCACTCACTACAATGATTTTCACAGGTCTGATGGGACTTGCTGATTTACTTGGTCACTAGGTGAGATTTAGCAGTCCCAATCTTGACGAAACTAACACCAATCCACAAAAACCAAATTCCAAAACCTATAATATGGGCTACTCTAACAGTGTGCAAGAATTGATGGTCAAAACTATAGAATCAAGGCTGCTACAAACCTACTGAGTATCTATTGTTGGTTTTACCAATTTTTGACATACAATTCTAACTTCTACTTAACCAAACTGAAAATGACTATATTGACACTCTGAAATAACAAAAGTTTAAGTATGATTCTACAGCTTTCACTAGCTTAATGTCACCTTAAGCTAATCAACACCTCAAATCCAAACACACCTTTAATTTCAGAAAATGAATTTTTTCAAACAAAATCAAATCAAACTCAAACCAAACTAATTTCTACTATTTCTAACATGCATAAAATCCCTAAACAAACTTGCATTGACTGATTATCTAGCATACAAACATAAAATCTACAAAACCAAAGAAATCACACAAGTCCTTCAAGCATAGAGGGTTCAAGCCTAGGGATTACCTTGTGGGACCCACATCCGGGCCCCACCATGGCTGCAATGCCATCTCCATTCAAGCTCGGGCTTGAGCTGATCTTTTTGGATGTAGAAATGAACAAGGTGGGGACTACAGCAGTCCCAAACACCCCTATATTCTTCAAATGATCCTGAAAAGCAATGAACCAAGGAGACTAAATTGATACAAAGGCCAATAAGCTATAAGCTCATCTTATGGATTAAGAGTCTTATAGCTTTTAGCTTATAACCACAAAGAAGAAAGACTAATTTTTGGAACCATAAATTTTCTTGAAATAGCAAATAGAAAATCACCACTTAAATTCTCTTGAAATTGTAACAACAGAACAAGGAAATTCTGAAATCCCAACACAAGTCCACTTTCACTTCATTGTGACTGGGATTTCAGAATAAGTAAAAAAAAGATTCTTGAAGTATTTTTAAAAAAACTTGAAACTTTTGATGAATGTTGAACTAATCTTACAGTAAAGTAAATGATTTTATACTACAGCAAATTAAATAAAAGGAACACAGTCTTGCAAAATATTTACTAAAGTACTTTAAATATTCATTCAAATAAAATTTTACAAAACTGGAACAAGAAAATTACATTGCTAGGCTGTTGCTATTTATACTACTTCATAGATGATTCTAGATACAAAGATAGAAAATGAAAACCCTAGCTGCTTAAAATCCGAAAATGCCCTTCTCTTTGAATTTTGAAATCTGGTCAAGAGGTCTTCATGTGATTTCTGCCCATTCTTGGATTGTTGTGAGAATCCAGTTGTACCAAAGTGATCCATGCCGTTGGTGAAATATTGTAGAACAAGCCAAGTCCTTATGACCATTGGATCTTCTGGCTCCCTTGTATGCTTGTGTTTTTTGGGTCAGGAGAGGGTCAGTGTGGGTCCCTTAGGGGTGATATGTCGAAGATAATCACATGGGTGTGTCCCAAATGTGATGAATTAATTAACTGGAAGGACTCATAGATTTCCCCCTTGTTTTGGTTGAGATTGGGGATTAGGGTTTATAACCTGGGTTTAGGAGGATGATTAGCACAGCAAAGGTTTCCCGCCCCCAATTAATATATAAAAACGGATTTAAAAAATGGTTAATAAATATTAAAGGGAGTAGTGGGTTTTGACGTGGAGGCTGAGGAGATGTTTGATTGGTGGATTTTGTGGGAAGGGGTGACGTGGTGAATGATGAGTGGTGGATGGGGTTAAGGTTGTCTGGTGGGTTATTGACTGGATGAAGTTAGTTTAGATAGGTTTAGGGTTTTGGCAACATTAGTCCCTCTTTGTTATATTCCCTTTTGTTATCTTTGCATTAGCAGTCCTTTGCATTTTCTCTGTTAGTCCTTTTGGCATCACAAGGTCAGTCCATTTTCTTTTGCATTGTTAGTCCTTTTGTTAACAATTCTTGAAATAAGGATTAATTATGCATTTTCTTCAATCATGGAGGGCTAATTTTCACAAGTCTTTAAACTTTAGGGACCCCATTTATATTTTGTATACTTGAGGGGTATAAAGTGTCATTCTTCAAAAGTTGAGGGACCAAACTTGACATTCTTCAATTTTTCAAGGTCATTTTTGGAAATTTCATTCTTGGGCCCGGTTCTTTGTACGGTATCGTTTCCCGTGTTCGTTTTTGCTTCATTCTTGTGATCATTTGTTGATTTCTCGATATCCGGACCTGAAATACACAATGAACAAACACAAGCATATTTTGGGGTATTTTGACGATATTTTAAGCGTTTTAAGCCCGATTTGGACGATGAGACTATGTATAAATACAGTCTCATCACTCCCCCATGCTAAACCATTGCCGTGTCCCCACGCAATGCTAGAATTAAGTGTCTTAGCACTTCCAAAATTCATTTTATGATGACATTTATTGAAGACATAAACTTAAATAAACTACTACACGCGTTTTAGACATAATGTATTGTTTTCATCACGATTAAGTGACTTTTGGGATCATAGAACAAGAACACGTGAATGTTTCGTTAGAAATAATTTCGTCGTCCTCGATTTTCACCCAATTCCATGCTAAGCGTGCAACGAGATCATTGTTATTATAAGTTAGCTACACGATGACTTCTCATCAGTGTTAATTACGAACCTAAACTCCCTTATTCCTACTTGGTATCTCTTATATTTTATTTTGTCTTAATGATCACGAGGATACATCATTGACTTATGCGTGAATAGAGATTAAGTCTAAAAATAGAGTTTTAACGGTGTAACCAAAACCATCGAATTAATAATTCACCCTAATAGACAACGATGTCAAAAAATTAAGTCAACAAGAAGGATCGATAAACACGATTTTATAACGGTTTTGAACATGAGACTTATTACCATGATTTTTATTATCCGCCATCATCGGTGGTTTTATTATCATGGTTTACCTCCATCTTTTATTCAACTCCGCCATGGAGCTTTTATTATGACTTCGGTCTTGCCTTGCCTTTTATTATCCGCCTCATCGGTGGTTTTATTAGCCAAAGACGTATATCCTCACGCTAAAGCGAATTTTGGATCTTTAAAGATTCAAAGATTAAGGCATGATTCACTTTAAATTTGGGCATAGATTTTTCAGCCTTGTGAGCTTTAAATTTTTGCTTAATTTAGGTGAGCACTTGAAATCTTATTATTAGGTGAAGCTTTCGATTATTCAGGTGCCAATACTTCAAAACAGTGACGCTGGCGATACCTTAATGTTTTCCCAATTTAATTACATGGAAGCTACTAAAACAAATTAGAAACCAACAATAGTGACTAAACCGCTAAATCAATATTTATTAACAATTTATTATGCAAAAGCGTGGGGAGAATAAGCTAATAATCACTACACATGAGATTGTGACGATTATGAGACTTATAAATAACTCTATCATTTATCGTCCTCATTTAAGAGACTTGGCCTAAAAAGTTAAGGAATCGAAGCTAAGTGCTCAACACGCACGGTCGAGTCAAAAATTACTCTTATTCTCACCATCGAAAAACCTACATTCGTGTCTTAAACACTTATGAAAAATACGAAAATTTTTAAAATTTGGCCATTTTTAGCCTTATTTTGTAACAAAACGATAACAAAAAGATGAAATTTGGATTGCGTGGTGACGTAAGCAAGGTGAAGTATCTATTCACCCCCCATACTAAAACTAAACATTGTCCTCAATGTTTCGAGTCTAGGGGTGAAAACACCCCCATACTAGAGACGAAGTCGAATGCTTAATCTCGAGCATGGAAAGGGTAAAACGAATAACCTAAAAGCCGTTTATCAATTATGCTAATAAGATAAACGTTAGAACATAAAAGGATATCATCGGATATCGAAATCTCCAAAGGCAACGATCGAAGCTCAAGTGATCCGTAAAACGAACACGAGAGGCTTCAATGATGACGATGAACCTAATGAATCACAATCACAAACAACCACGGAACAAAGGTTGGAAGAGCACAAGTCCCCTCGTTACATTAACTAAGAAAGCGATAATATTTACAAGGATAAGCATGAGAATCTCCCACGAGGCACCTTGTTTTTGATAACCGAGTCAAAAGCTCGACTCGAATCCTCATAAATGTGATCATTTAGGGATAATCATGGTATGGTCATTTTTGGTGGGGCTTACATGATAAACAATGCCCAAAAGCAACCGCTACTAAGGACTAAGTCCTTTCATGATGCAAAATACCGGGATCGAAGATGGCGTCCTCGTTTTCATGGGATAAACGAACCAACGCCACTTCAACACGTGCCAAAACCTCAAAGAGGTAGAAGAAAATAGATGAGAAGTAGAAAGGTGGGGAAATGGGTAAGTCAAACTTATGAGCTACTCGAGGTAGACTCACACCAAGCAAACGAAAAGATTTTCCATTTATTGCATCGGTGGAAGACCGAGATTTCCCTTTACAAGCAATTCCGGGATCATAAATCTCGTCCTCGGTGGAGAAATGGGAGAGAACATTAGGGGCTTCCCCCACACTAGATCCGCACCAACCGTCGTCAAAAGGAGTAGACGAGGTGGTAGCACTCATAAAACGATGTGATGACGGAGTTAAACTTATAGAAAAATCTTTTAAAACATTTTTAGAATCTTTTCCTTTTTCATCGTTTAAAAACTCTCTATGAAAACCCGATTTAATAATGTTGAAAATATTTGGCGTGTCAAATTCAAAATTAGTCACGCTAAAAATCCTCACATTTAAGTCTTTGGTGGGAGGGGGTGGCGGATTATATAAGTTCTCAAAACGTCGATCAATAAAGAACACCGCCCCCTCGGGGTCTACATACTCGTCATCCTCATGAACGTCGATCTCATGGATTTCTTCATCAAAGATAGGCTTGTCAAACCAAGGTTTGTCATTCCCCTCCTTGAGTATCTTAGAAACTCTCTCGAAAAGATCACGATCAAGCACGAAACCATCATCCATTTGTGGGGATTGTTGATAAGTTAAATCCTCACGAATGTGGTAAACGTAATTCTCGTTTGAGGAGTGTTGATTAGGTAACTCCTCGAGAATTGGATTTTTAGTGGCACATGAGTTGGTTCGTCGTCGAAAATAAGACGTTCCAACTCATTTAGTTCATTCTCAATTTTGGAAAGATCGACCTCACTCGTAGGAGGAAGTGAAGGCATAAGAGCTAGCTCTCATTCAATGGTTTCCTCAATCTCGGGATCAAACTCATAATCATCGTACTTCACATGTTTCTTTTTAGGAGAATCAAAAATTGCATGTGGATTTCGAAGTACGTGATCAATCTCGGCAAAATCGCCATCGTAATCGTCAAAGAAAGAATCAATGTGAGCACTCACAACCATGGTCTTACAAGTCGAATGACTATGCTTAGGTGACTTTTCTAAGACGAGAGGATCGATGTCGATAAACCTTTTACTCTAAACGGGTATTGGGCTAGGCAAAGGAGGCACTTTGATGGAGTTAGAAGTTGAAGCCTCAAAGACGTGGTCCTTCGAAGGTGGTGAAGACGAGCCTATTTTGGTCATTGTCGTGATGGCACTAACGTCGCCCTTCGGAATTGGTGTTTCACTTGTTTCGCTAAATACATCCCAAAGTGAGTTTTCATCCATAAATTTACACATACCCTTTTGAATTAGGTACACGTACTCTTTATCATTAAAATCATCATCTTTAAAACCGTTTTTCTTAATTCTTTCAAAACATGCATTAAGCCTCATTCTTTCCGCTAAAGTGAACATTTTGAAATCATTAGGATTTGAATCATTAGGTTTTGAAACCTCGGTTTTATCATTATCATTAAAAACTTGGGATTTTCTAGCGAAAAATCCATTTTGTCATCCCCATATCTCATAGTAAGTCTCCCCTCGTGAACGTCGATTACGGTTCGAGTCGTCGATAAGAATGGTCGGCCTAAAATAATGGGACATTTAGGGTCACACTCGTAATCGGATATAACGAAATCCGCGGGAAAAACAAACTTTCCAACTTTGACATAGACATCCTCGGCTATTCCAATTGGTATAAGTGGAGTACAATTTGCAAGCCCGATTGTCATTTCGTGGGGGTAAGTCTAGGCAATCTCATCAATTTCCATAGAGAATGAGGCATAAGATTGATGCTAGCACCTAAATCGGCAAGGGCTAAACATCCCTCAATCTCAGAAAAATCACAAGGTAGTAGAAATTGGCCCGGATCCTCTTCCTTTCTCGGCAAACGCCTTTTGGGTTTTTTAAGAAGGATCGATGCACAAGTTTCTTCAAGGGTTACTTTCGTAAGGTCAATAAAGCTCTCTTTTTGAACCGTGGATGGAATTTGAGGTACACGAGGGTGTGCACTCTTTTCCTTGGTCGCCACGTTCACCCCATCGACTTTAGAACAATAAGACGTTTTAGAAGTCGAGGGTTGAGAAGAAGGAACAACTCGAAATCCTTCAAGGTTAGGGGTAATCACAAGACCTTTCTCACGAGACGAGGAGACTTTACATTGTTCCTTCGGATTTGCAACGGTGTCACTAGGTAACGAACTCGATGACGCACCCGAGGACTTGTTCATAATGGCCGAAAACATCTTTTTAGTGTAAATTTGACCTTGCTCAATCTTCGTGTTTTGCAATTTCAAAGTATTAGAAAAGTCGTTTTTCAAAGTACCAATTTCTCCCTCTAATCGTCTCATATTAGCCTCATTCGTTTTCATGTAATTTTGAAAATCGTTTGACGAACTATTTTGATTAGAATTAAAGTTCCCTTGGTTTTGATTACTTCTTTGAAAATTTCCTTGATTACCACTTGAAAAATTGTTGCCTTGATTGTTGTTCTTTGAAAAATTCGAGTTTTGATTATTTTCTCGATTTTGCCAATTCAAATTCCGACCTTGATTATAACCTTGGTTTTGATTCGAAAAATTTCCTTGTTGATTATTTCCTTGAAATATGTTTCGGTTTTGATTAAAATAGTTGCCTTGGTTATAATTGCCTTGTTGTGATGGATCCGCGTTATTTTGATTTTGAAAATTGTTGTTTCCATTTAACGCACTCACATTCGACGTTTGGCCATCCGTAGCCGCACACTCGTAATAATTATGAGGTCCACCACAAAACGTACACGAAACCTCAACCGCTTTCACCGTAGCGGGAGCGTCTTTCTTTTGCATCTCAACGAGAAAAGACGTAAACACATTCGTCAACTTATCGACTTTCACATCAACTCTCTCAATGTCGCGATTAGAGTTACTAACATTGGCGACATTGGCAACACTCGGTGCGTTGCGGAGTTGGTAAACCTTGGATCGGTTTTCGATAATTATCAATGCATCTTTCGGAGTTTTACACAAAAATTGCCACCGGCGGCGGAATTCAAAGAATCTTGTTCTTGAAAATTAAGATCGTTGTAAAACGTATCGATTTGGTGCAACTCGGAAAAACCATGGTTAGGACATTGCCTAAGCAATTCCTTAAAACGATCCCACGCGTCTCTAAAAGATTCATACGGTTTTTGCTCAAATTTCGTAAATTCATTTTTGAAAAACGTTGTCTTAGACGGTGGGAAAAAATAATTAACGAACTTGGAGACGAGATCCTTCCACGTAGTTATCGAATTAGGTGGCTCTTTCTCGTACCAATCCTTGGCGGCACCATCGAGCTAGTGCGGAAAAAGCATAAGTTTGACGACATCGGTGTCGACGTTCTTAAACTTGCTCGTGGCTAAAAGACGATCAAAATTCCGAATATGGTCGTGAGGATTATCGGCTTCACGACCTCGAAACTTCGTAGCTTGGATTAACGAAAGCATTCCGCTCTTAATCTCAAAATTCTCCGCTTCGATAGCGGGAATTACGATCGCGTCTCCATAACCCTCGGTGGGTGCTTGGAGCAATTCCATCATCGAACGATTGTCGTCCATCTCCTCTACGGTTTCTTCAACAACGATATTAGGAACGTCGGTTTCTAATTCTCGTCTACGTCGTCGATTCCTTCGATTACGATTGTGTCGATTCGAAGCTTCGCTAGAATTGGAATAATCCTTCGATCGAGTGCGCATACACTAAGCGTAGAATGGGAGGTAGCAAAGAAGATTCTTTTTGCGGCTTTTCGATTTTTCAAATTTTTTTGGTTTTTGATTGTTTTTTAATTTTCTTGGATTTTTTGTTGTATTACGTAGACACAAATCTACAAATCTCCCCTCGAATCGATTTTCTCGATTAAAGGAGCCTCAAGGAATGAAAACGATCACGTGGAATGAACGCCTTCGATGACTTTAGAACGTTGGTGGAACACCAAAACGTTCAAGAGGGTTTAATCTTGAAAACACAAGAAAATATAATATACGTAGATAATACTTGGGCGGCAAACCCTCGATTAGCCTTCTTTCTCAAAACACGCACAAGCAAGCGGGGGAAACGAGGCAGCACTAAGCACTTAAGAGCCTTTTTCCATTAGGTCGTGAAATACAACCGCCTTATACCCACCTTATAGTTTGTGTTAATTGAAATTAAGCCTCACGAAAGTAATTATATATTTTGCCTTTAAACTTTTGCTTTGGATTCGAATACAATGATCGAGTGATGAAATCCCGAATCAAGGTTGCGTTTTCACGCTTTTGGAGTACTTGTATATTTATTGTTCTACGTAAGTACAATATAGTAATATATTCACAAGAAAAACGAAAACGATAATGGATATCTACAATATAGTAAAGATTGGTTTGTGTTTAATTTAGGAAAATTAAACACGATTTATTTGGATACTATAATATAATAGAGAAAAACAACAAAAATGAGTATGTACGATATTCACGCTTTCCAAAAATTGAAAAGCAAAAACGCACTACTCACACAAACACGATAGTAATAATAATGGCACACTAAAAACACCTCCCCGGCAGCTGCGCCAAAAATTGATGTAGGTAAATCGTACACGTTTTAGGAAAAAAGTATATGAGTGGCAAGTATTAAACTTGACGATTTAGGAAAACCGACAAGTCGAATAAATGCGGGTTCGTTCTTGAAGGAGGTGTGTGGATTAAGTGTGCCAATATATAAAATCAAAGTTCGGATTAGTGACATTTTTGGTTTAGAAGAGAAAAAGTAAAGACGAGCTACGACCACGATTACACTACGACGTATTGACGTAAAACGATGACGTAATTACGTAAAACGCGACAAAATTAAAAATTAAACCTAAAAATTAATTAAAAGTTTAAACTAAGTCTAAAATAATATAAATAAGAAAAAAATATCCAATAAATAAATTTTATAACCTTTTATTAATTAAATATTCAATTTTAAATGCTAATTAAAGCCCTAAAATCAAATATAATTAAGAAAAAGCCCAAAATATTATTTTATTGAACTAATAAATCACTTATATTATTTAAAGTCTAAAAAGTATTTTTCCTAAATTTTCAAAACTATTTCTTTATTTTTTAATTACTAAAAACTATTTTTAAACTAAAATAATCATAAAAATAATAAAATAATGCTAAAAATGATTTGACAGTTTTAAAAATCCTAAATTATACTAATGAACAGTAGAAAAATGAAAATTTTTGAAAAAGGTAAAATTTTGCACTAAAAGACAAAACTGATTATAATAAAACCTTAATTAACTTAAATAAAATCTAAAAATTACTAAAAAGTAAACAGTAAAAATATTTTTTAAACTAAAAATCTTAAACTATTTTTCTAAGTCTAGGAAAATTTTTGAAATTGAAAAATATAAATTGTTGTTACTAAAAGACAAAAACAGAAAATTAAAAAGTAATTTAAAAATGCAATTAAATGTAAAAAATAGGAAATGAATAGTAATCAGAAAATAAATTGAACAGAAAAATCACAAATAAAAAAAGAAAAATAATGAAACAAAAATGAAGTTATAAAACCTAATTATGACCACTAAAGACAAAAACTTTTGAAAACTAAAAGTGACACTTAGTCACTTTGTCTACTAGTGTAGCAGTGGGAACTGATTGCACTACCGGTGGGAATTGAGTTCCCACTGTCTTCACAAAAATTAAGGTAGGGCACGTTTACTTGATTTCAGAGCTGGTTTTGAGGTTGGTCTTGGTAAAAAAGGGCACCCCCACAACCAGTTGGGTTGTGGGGAGTCACAGCAAGCACAAAAAACACAGGTACAATACAAATAAATCACCCAAATGACCTAAATTCACTCACTGTATTGATTTTCACAAGTCTGATGGGACTTGCTGATTTACTTGGTCACTAGGTGAGATTTAGCAGTCCCAATCTTGACCAAACTAACACCAATCCACAAAAACCAAATTCCAAAACCTATAATATGGGCTACTCTAACAGTGTGCAAGAATTGATGGTCAAAACTATATAATCAAGGCTGCTACAAACCTACTGAGTATCTATTGTTGGTTTTACCAATTTTTGACATACAATTCTCACTTCTACTTAACCAAACTGAAAATGACTATATTGACACTCTGAAATAACAAAAGCAAGTATGATTCTACAGCTTTCACTAGTTTAATGTCACCTTAAGCTAATCAACACCTCAAATCCAAACACACCTTTAATTTTAGAAAATGAATTTTTTCAAACAAAATCAAATCAAACTCAAACCAAACAAATTTCTACTATTTCTAACATGCATAAAAGCCCTAAACAAACTTGCATTGACTGATTATCTAGCATACAAACATAAAATCCACAAAACCAAAGAAATCACACAAGTCCTTCAAGCATAGAGGGTTCAAGCCTAGGGATTACCTTGTGGGACCCACATCCAGGCCTCACCATGGCTGCAATGCCATCTCCATTCAAGCTCGGGCTTGAGCTGATCTTTTTGGATGTAGAAATGAACAAGGTGGGGACTACAGCAGTCCCAAACACCCCTATATTCTTCAAATGATCCTAAAAAGCAATGAACCAAGGAGAGTAAATTGATACAAAGGCCAATAAGCTATAAGCTCATCTTATGGATTAAGAGGCTTATAGCTTTTAGCTTATAACCACAAAGAAGAAAGACTAATTTTTAGAACCACAAATTTTCTTGAAATAGCAAACAAAAAATCACCACTTAAATTCTCTTGAAATTGTAACAACACAACAAGGAAATTCTGAAATCCCAACACAAGTCCACTTTCACTTCATTGTGATTGGGATTTCAGAATAAGTAAAAAAAAGATTCTTGAAGAACTTTTTAAAAAAAACTTGAAACTTTTGATGAATGTTGAACTAATGTTGCAGTAAAGTAAATGATTTTATACTACAACAAACTAAATAAAAGGAACACAGTCTTGCAAAATATTTACTAAAGTACTTTAAATATTCATTCAAATAAAATTTTACAAAACTGGAACAAAAAAATTACATTGCTAGGCTATTGCTATTTATACTACTTCATAGATGATTCTAGATACAAAGATAGAAAAGAAAACCCTAGCTGCTTAAAATCCGAAAATGCCCTTCTCTTTGAATTTTGAAATCTGGTCAAGAGGTCTTCATGTGATTTCTGCCGATTCTTGGATTGTTGTGAGAATCCAGTTGTACCAAAAGTGATCCATGCCGTTGGTGAAATATTGTAGAACAAGCCAAGTCCTCATGACCATTGGATCTTCTGGCTCCCTTGTTTGCTTGTGTTTTTTGGGTCAGGGGAGGGTCCGTGTGGGTCCCTTGGTGGTGATATGTCGAAGATAATCACATGGGTGTGTCCCAAATGTGATGAATTAATTAACTGGAAGGACTCATAGATTTCCCCCTTGTTTTGGTTGAGATTGGGGATTAGGGTTTATAACCTGGGTTTAGGAGGATGATTAGCACAGTAAAGGTTTCCCGCCCCCAATTAATATATAAAAACAAATTTAAAAATGGTTAATAAATATTAAAGGGAGTAGTGGGTTTTGACGTGGAGGCTGAGGAGATGTTTGATTGGTGGATTTTGTGGGAAGGGGTGATGTGGTGAATGATGAGTGGTGGATGGGGTTAAGGTTGTCTGGTGGGTTATTGACTGGATGAAGTTAGTTTAGATAGGTTTAGGGTTTTGGCAACATTAGTCCCTCTTTGTTATATTCCCTTTTGTTATCTTTGCATTAGCAGTCCTTTGCATTTTCTCCGTTAGTCCTTTTGGCATCACAAGGTCAGTCCATTTTCTTTTGCATTGTTAGTCCTTTTGTTAACAATTCTTGAAATAAGGATTAATTATGCATTTACTTCAATCATGGAGGGCTAATTTTCACAAGTCATCAAACTTTAGGGACCCCATTTATATTTTGGATACTTGAGGGGTATAAAGTGTCATTCTTCAAAAGTTGAGGGACTAAACTTGATATTCTTCAATTCTTCAAGGTCATATTTGGAAATTTCATTCTTGGGCCCGGTTCTTTGTACGGCTTCGTTTCCCGTGTTTGTTTTTTATTCATTCTTGTGATAATTTTTTGATTTCTCGATATCCGTACCTAAAATACACAATGAACAAACACAAGCATATTTTGGGGTTTTTTGACGATATTTTAAGCGTTTTAAGCCCGATTTGGACGATGAGACTATGTATAAATACAGTATCATCAACTCCAAATATCGAAGAGGAATGACCTCACATTGGGGGAGATTGTTAGCCTCAAAATATTGAGTCAAACAAGAATGTTCGGTCATAGGTTTATATTGTAATATTTATTAGAACGTTGTAATAGATAGTTAAATAGTCGTGGTTCACGGGCTTGGATTTAAATTAATTAAAGTCCAAAAGACAAGCCCGGCCAAATATATAGCCCATTAAAGCCCGCATGTGGGTGGACTATATATACTATCCTCCTAGCATGTTAGGAGGGTGGGATGATCATTTGTAACTAATCTTCTTCTAATATAATATTCACCAAGTTAATCATCTCTCTCTCTCTACTTTCTCTCACTACTTTCTCTCTCTAGGAATCGATCTCTTTTCATCTATTTTCTATCATTAATCATAATAATATGGGACAACATAGCTTTTCAGTTATTGAAACAAAAGTTGTGTGAAGCACCTATCCTAGCATTACGAGAAGGTAACAATTAATTTATCGTTTACTATGATGTATCTACTCAAGGAATAGGAGTAGCTTATGCAATGGAATTAAGTTATTGCTTATACATCATGATCTAGAATTAGGAGCAGTGATATTTGCTCTTAAAATCTGGATACATTACCTCTATGGTAAGAAGTGTAGTATTTATCGATCATAAGAGTCTTCAATATATTCTTCATCCGAAGGAATTGAATATGAGACAGCGAAGTTGGTTAAAATTACTTGTTGATTACGATTGTGAAATTCATTATCATCTAGGAAAATCCAATGTAGTAGCGGATGCTTTGAGTCGAAAGGAGCATATTAAGCCGTTACGAGTTAGATCTTTAATGATAACCCTTTTCCCAAATTACCTACCCAAATTCTCGAAGCTTAAGAAGAAGCACTTAAAGTAGAAAACGTAGAAGCTGAGAAGTTACGAGGAATGGAGAAAGAGTTTGAAGTTCGTCAAAATAGAATTCGTTTTATTAAGAATCGTAGTTGGTTACCTGCCCATGGTCATTTACGAGATTTAATTATGCACGAATCTCATAAATCGAAGTATTCTACACATCCTGGTTCCGACTAGATGTATCAAGATCTGAAGAAACTCTATTGGTGGCCTAACATAAAGGCAATTATAGCAGAATTTGTTAGTAATTGTTTAACGTGTGCAAGAGTTAAAGCAGAGTATCAAAATCCATCCAGACTGCTGATACAACCCAAAATTCCAATATGGAAATGGAAAAGAATAACAATGGAATTTGTAACCAAGTTACCTAAGACATCAAATGTAGGTTATTGTCGATCGTCATACTAAATGTGCGTGATTTGTTCCTGTTAAAGAAACCGATAGTAAGGAAACTCTTACAAGATTTTACATTAAGGAAATAATCTCTCAACATGGAGTGCCTGTATCTATCATCTCAGATCGTGACAATCACTTTACGTCTATGTTTTAGAGATTGATGCAAAATGCATTAGGAACTCAACTGGACATGAGTACTACATATCCTCAAACAGATAGACAAATTGAAAGAACGATCCAGACTCTTGAAGATATGCTTAGAGTTTGCGTAATAAAATTTGGAAGAGGATGGGAGAAACATATACCTCTAGTAGAATTCTCTTATAAAAATAGTTATCATGCTAGTATCAAAAGCAACGCCTTTTGAAGTACTTTATAGGAGAAAGTTCCGATCGCATGTTTGTTGGGCTAAAGTTGGAGTTGCTCAACTAACAGGACGAGAGATAATACATGAGACTACTGAAAAGATTATTCAAATCCAACAGCGACTACTAGCTGCACAAGATAGACAAAGGAGTTACGCTAATACTAGACGTAAACCTTTGTAATTTCAAGTTGGAGATCGTGTTATGCTCAAAGTATCACCTCGTCAAGGAGTTATTTGATTCGGAAAGAAAAAGAAACTGAATCCAAGGTATATTGGACCATTCAAAATAATCAAAAGAATTGGCCATGTGGCATATAAACTAAAGCTTCCTGAAGAGCTTAGTAATGTTCACAATACCTTTCATGTTTCAAATCTGAAGAAATGCTTATCTGATGAATCTCTCATCATCCAGATGAAGGAACTTTAGTTCGATGATAAGTTAAATATTGTGGAAGAACCTGTAGAAATCATGGATAAGGAGATTAAGCAATTGAAACATAGTCGTATCCCAAAAGTTAAAGTATGATGGAGATATAAAAGCGGATTTGAATATACTTGGGAACGTAAAGATTAAATTCGAGCTAAATATCCGCATCTATTTTCTACCCAAAATCCTACATCTAGCTAAATCTTGGACCGATATTTAATATAAGGGGTGGAGACTATAACATCCAGTTTTTTTTTATAATTTAATATCAATGTATGTGTATTTCACATTTGATAAATAAATAAAGAAGGAAATTCACTAAGAAATTTTTGCATTACGATGTGATATGTGATTAAGTTATGAAATATATGGGTTCTCACTATCTCAATTGCCACTTAAACATATGCCTATATGTTGTGAACAATATGTATACATCAAGTCTGAGTTATAAAAGTAATCATATGGATATATTATGAATAAGAACTATTATCCCTATATTTTATATAGTCGAACAAGAATGTAATATGTCATCTTAGTCGTTAATGGTCTTGTATAGTAATAGGCTAGTCGGGTTAACCAGGCATGGACTTTAAGCTAATATTGTATAAGTTAGGGGCTCTAAGCCCAAACAACCAAGCCCGGCCCAAGAAACAAGCCCATGAGCCCACCAAGCTCATGGGTATATAAACCCTATTCCATGTGTGGAAGAGGGGGTTAGTTAACATTCACTTTCTCTCTCTAGTTAATGTTTTAACATTCCATTCTCTCTTGTTTCTCTCTCTATATTCTTCTATTTCTCTCTCTAAATACTATCTAAATATATTGTGTTATGGATTAAGTGGGATTAACATTTGGTATCAAGAGCCCATAGTGGATAGGTGATTGAAGATTCGTGATTAATGTTCTTAGTGTTTTTGTGTGGTATTTGATCTACAATCCTTAATCCGATTTTTTTTTGTTTTTTTTGTGGTTTAATCTTTATAAAAATCATCTACATAGTTGTGTTAGTGATTTTGTATCTTTGTTTTGGCTAAAAACACAAAAATGTTTGGTGTTTGGATCGATTTTTGGTGAAAAATCACGTATTTCAACTTTGATATCCGAGATCCTATTTTCTTGCTACATTCCGAATCCAGTGGTTTCAAACATCCCGAATCCAAATATACCGGATTGGGATTCCGAACTGAAGACATAAGCATATTTCGAATTGGGGTATCACTAAATTCCGAATTCATGTTCAAGTGACATTCCGAATTGAAGACATAGATTACATTCTGAATCCAGCATTAACCCTCTTCTCGAATCCAACAAGGTATTCCGAATCCAAATTGCATATTCCGAATCCATCAATTGAACTTTCCAAACCCACAATGTCATATTCCGAATTCGTTTCTCATTCATATTCCGAATTTAGTACTCAATTTGTTCCGAATCAAAACATAATTTGACATTCCGAACACACCTTTTCTCAACATTCTGAATTAAGAACCCAGAGGATATTCCGAATCCACGCTTTCCGAATCCACTACAATCCAAATTGGGCAGATCATTTTTCCGAATCCAAGATTATCCCGAATTGAAGTTCTTTGTTTCCTGGATTCAAGTTCTTGAATTGAAGTTTTTTTGGAGATTCCGAATTGAAGATTATCGAATTATTCCGAACTTAAAATTTTCAAAAACGTGATTTTGAAAATTGTGAGTTATTTGGTCTCAGAATTTTTGGTTCCTCAAGAAGACATTATTTAGGGACTTTCACACAATTTTTCGGAATTGACAACCACACCTCATCACAACACATCCACTAAGATCTGTAATCCATTCACAAGCATTTACCATGTCAAACAACAACAATAATGCGACTTTGTTTGGAACAAGGTGGCAATGGTAATCTACCTGTGCTGACAGCTGGTTGCTACGTTCAGTGGAGATCTCGTTTTCTAAGATTTCTCGACACTAAGGAGAACCGAAATGCTCTTCGTCATTGCCTTGAGAATGAACCTCCAGTTTTTGCATTCAGACCCATTACCACACTGAAAGTCTACGTTATCTAAGGATTTGGTAATTGATGGATTGATCTATTGATTAGATGGTGGAAATGGGGAAGAAGGAGATGAGGTGTATAGAGAGAGAAAGGAGAGAAAAGAAAAAGTAGAGAGAGAAAGTGATTTGATTAAATGAAAAGTTTAAATGAGAAGAACCACCCCTCCTAACATGCTAGGAGGGGTATATATAGCCCACCCTACATGTGGGCTATATGGACTATATTTACTACAAACTGGATCACGAGCCTAATATAATAATATATCGTTGGAGTGACCGATCCTTCATAAATACGTAAAAACGTATTTCCAACAATCTCCCCCTAAGGGAGGTCGCTCCAAGTTACAAAGTTCTAAATATTCTATAGCTCGTGATCTATGCTAATAATGATGTGACCGAGACTTTATTGGGAAAAACGTATTTCCAACAATCTCCCCCTAAGGGAGGTCACACCATTTTACAAAAATCTTAAACCTAGCATACTATGCTTGAGTCTTCGATCTTGTTCTTGTGAATATGCTTGATGTGATCTTTGACATTAGTCTTGAGCATGTTTCCTTGCCTTGACCTTGTGCATTCATCACTTGTGAAATTTGCCTCTTCGTGACTTCATGTTCCACATACTTATACCTTTAAATTCTTGAAAGCTTCAGAGTTTGATATAGCGGAAGACTTGACCTTCAGACTTTCTTGAATTTGTTGAAGTACTAAGTGTATGTAGTATAAGCATGTGGTGACGACTTCTTCTGGATTATATACCGCAATGCCACCTTTTTGTTACGCTGCATAAGACAGTTAGCAACAAACCATATACACGGATGAAATGGCCTTGAACATTTCATTCTAATTCGGTAGCATTTTACCTCCGGTCGGTGAAGACCGTTGGACGATATTAAATATCGTACTTGTGGCAGGTAGTTTCAATAAAGAACCTCCTTGACAAGATTTCGCGGGTAAACCCGTTCTCTTTACTCGACCGTCCAAAGCTGACTGTGAACGTAAAGAGTGAATCATTTGGATAATCTTATCCGCATGATTTGAAGCCGTCAATTCATGTTCCTGGAACAAGTGAAGTTCAATTAAGAACCGCACCGTCGTTGCTTTCCAGTTGTCACGAGCTTGATTCATATAGAATCTTGCAAGTTACCTACCAAGTGCTGTTTGATGTTAACACTAGAAGGATTTCCATTCGTCACTGTAAATACTTAATAGTATTACTATGAATGTTCTGGCAAGATCACTAAGATATTGCGTAGAGGCCTGGAACGTGTTTAAATTCATTTAAGAATTAAACCACTGTTGCTTTCCAGTTATCACAAGTTTGATTCATAAAGAATCGCACAAGTCACCTACCATGAGCTTTTTGATATTCGCTCAAGAAGGATTTCCATCTTCATTGTAAATACTTTCGTATTACTCGGATGTTCAGGCAAGATCATGAAGATTTTGCGTAGGACTCTAAAGATCTTTCTTACTTTTCACATTGTGTGAACAAGCAAGGAATAATGAAAGTGTGTCCTAATGAGATATTTGATGATCTCAAATGGCTCTAGACTCGATCGTGCATTTTGGATTTTTAGTGATCGGAGGCTGGAGAGGAGTGCCACCTTTTCAATACCAATTTATTCGGAGTGAATAAATCAATAGATAATGTGTTGTCTCCGTGTGATTAAAACAAATATCTTTTAAGAGATATCTGAGTTAGCTGGGATGGGTTGTGCCTTGCATCACTGGGTCCATGATGTCTATCTTCAATATCAAGAATCATTAAAATGATCTCAATAGCATATGAATTGACCCGGTTTCTGCCTAAGTTGTAAGGAGGGCTTCTTTCTTTACACCCTTTATCTTTACAATTCTTTTTCATTCTTCAACCCCTTCAATGCTTACCAATACGTCATAACTAGCACCTTGTTGTGATTGTTCCAGTGCTAACTTAAGTACTTGGTCGGCATTCAGCTACGTTCACAATCTTTCTCCATCTTTCCTAAGGACTACTATTTCTAGCTATGGAATGTCCTTGGGAAGATTCCTCCGGTTCTAGAGAAATCATTGGACTTTAACCTATCCTACCATCCTTATGTCACCACAATCTTCACCGTCGTGAATAGAGATGTTTTGGGTAAGTGTATGTCACCATGAAATCCATTTTGAAGTGCAAATCCATTTTGCTCCCCCTTAACATATGCCACGATATCCGAAAACATTTCGCACATGTCGGGATGAGCTAGCACGTTAAGTCAAACCATTTGTGATTAATCATTTCCCATATTAAATCACATTTTCTCCCCCATATTAAAAATATTAACCCAATCGATGTTTTTAATATCAATTGATTTAATAGCATTTTAAGAAAATTTGGGAAGAAAAATGCAAATTCAATTATCTTCATGAATTACCCAAGCTCCCCTCAAATTAATGAGGGTGTACTTGAAACGTAAATTAAATACCTTTTAAACACAAGTGTAAGGTATTTATCACGTGCAAAGATCATATATGATAATGAATTCACAATATTATCAATTTACGAGGTTGGACCTGAATGATGGAGAACATCATATGAAAGATTCACATGGTTCTTGTTCACGAATGTTGGTCACCTCGTCACGTCTGAAGTTATCTCTTGACTCCATGTGTGTGATTGATATCGTTGTCTTAACACCAATATGTGAACTTGGCACTTTCGGCATCAAGGATTCTGAATGCTGGACACTTGCTCCCCCTCAATTGTTGACCCGTGTTCTATTGAAAGAGCTGTAGTCACCGTTTGAGTAGTCGCATCGTCGAGTATGTAGATATCAATTGCAACGAACTTTGGATTGTGGAGTTGATAACTTCGGATTCTGAAGTCAAAGCATTCCGGTGAAATGCTTGACTTCAATGTGAAAAGCGGGTTACTATTGGAAATAATAGCAAACCATGTGGAGCTTGTTTTAAATCGTTTAAACTTCTGCTCGAACTTTATTTACAACCCCGTGTCATTATTGAATGACATTTCTAGGTTCGTAAATATTATCGATTCCAGAAGACATGCTCGTTTTATCAAAACGTTTTTGAACACACAATTTTGAAAGATTTAGAAAAACCTTTTGAAAAATTCTTGAAAAATTGTGTTCAAAGTTTTGAAAACCAATTACTTGAGCTTAAGATGTTGAATATCTTAAAAGCGAGCTCAAGTCCGAGAAGTTGTGAACTTCCCGTTGTTAAGGATAAGTTACCATCGGCGATAAACTTTCCTTTTATGTGAAGGACGAGTCCTAAGCTGACATTTACTTAGAAGTCGTTTTCATGAGCTTGAAAACTTTGACTGTTTTAACGGAAAGCTCATGACCGAGAAAGGTTAATTTATCGTTAAGAGGAAAAGTTCTCTTATTTAAAAGATACACTTTCCTTTCTGAGCTTAAAACTTTGAATGTTTTAATACAAGCTCATGACCGAGAAAGATGAATTTCTCGTTAAGAGGATAAGTTATCATAAAAGATAATCTTTCCTTTATTTTAAGTTCGAGTTACAGTCTGACATTTAACTGTAAGTCATTGTGCATGAGCTTAAAAACTTTGAATGTTTTCGATATAAGCTCATGCCCGAGAAAAATTAATTTCTCGTTGTAAGGATAAGTTTATCATCGGCGATAAACTTTCCTGCCTTTGAAGAACGGGTTATAGACTGTCATTTATCTATAATCCTTTGTGCATGAGCTTAAAAACGTGGAATGTTTTTAACATAAGCTCATGCCCGAGAAAAATGAATTTCTCGTTTTTAGGATAAGTCATCATCGGGATGAACTTTCCTGTCTTTTGAGATCGAGTTACAGTCTGTTATGTGACTGTAAGTCCTTGTGTTGCAGCTTAACCATGAATCCCCTGAGACATTTGTTTCTCTGATATTTGCTTCTTCAGCAACCAAACTCTAAGAGTGTCCTTAGTTGAACGGTATACAACGATTGGACCGCTTCGTTCTTTTGGAACATCAACTTTGGTACCTGCATTCTCATTAGGAATTTGCTTGCTTGGACATGGGTTAGCGATATCAATTTTAGAAGCACGTGGGAGTTCACAGTTGGCTTTACTTGTGTCAGAGGCGACCTGAGTAGATGATTCACTTATCTTAGCTGGCAAACGTTTCCTTTTATAGAAAACCTTAAGTTGAGGCTTAAGTGATGTATCATCTTTTTTAATTTCCTCCCTAGAAGTCTTCGTAGAATCAGAGACTATCCTAGTTAAAGGGCACTTGTTTCCTACAAGAGTGAAAGTTCTACCAGTGGGGCGCCAAACTTTACCAAAGGGTTTGATTTTAGCTATCCACTGGGACTTAATTCTAGCACGGGAGTTCACCTCATCAAGTAATTTCTTGACACAAGCATCATGATTTGCCGTAAAGACACATTTTCTACATGTTTTACAAGTAGCATATTTAATGTCTGAATAATTCCTAGATGATTGATCGATGCTCCTAGAAGATAGCATGCTACGGTTAGCAGTGTTGGGTAATCTAGAAGGCATCTGACTAGGTTGGACATTGCTATCTCTTACATGTGTCTTTTGAATAGCTTCCCTTTGACCAAAAACATGGCGCACCTCAGTTGAACTAGTTCTAGACGTGTTCATTGAGCTATTCTTAGAGAAACTAGGGGCAATCATGTGATGAGGTCTTGCTAAAACTGATTTAGTCACATTAGGCCTAGTTGGTGGAGAGACTGTTCTAGAAATATGACTCAAATCAACTTGGGAGGCAAACCGCAGTCTCGAGGATTGTGGTCGCTCGGATCTAAATGCAGTAGGTTGTCTGACAATCGGTTGTCTGACGAACTGATTTGTAGGCGGTTTTCCCAAGATTGATGGTTTTTCAAGCTTAGTGTCCACACTAGGTCCTCTATTTTTCCTTAATTCATTTTTCAACGCGGCTATAGCAAAGACCTTTTCTTGTACTTGAGCCTTTAATGTCTCATTCTCTTTAAGCACTCTATCTTGGGATGCCAATTTAGACTCTAGTAACTGAATTTGTTTCAAAAGATTATCCTTTTCAGCTTTCGAATCCAAAACTTTTTGATTCAATTTTCTTTCAAGAACAACGTTTGACTTTTCAAGTTTTTCAAAGTATGTTTCAAATTTGTCCGTTTTCTTAGAAAATTCAAGTTTGGCATCCTCAAGATCTTTCGATTGTTGAGCTACAATCGTTTCGAGCTCTCTAATCTTGGAATCAGAAGCAGTCAATGAAGCAGTTATAATACAATTTTCATGATGTACTATAGCATTCTGAACAATCTCTCCCCCATTATGACTTACATCGGATGAATCAGAAGTGGTATTGCTATCACTCTTTTCCATCCCATGTTTGTCATAATTAGGTTCAGAATGCTCAATATGCTGTATATCATCAACATATACATCATAAACAACATTACATTGTACCATATTTGCAGGCTCTTCGTCATAAACGGGTAAGGTGTCATCAAGAAGGATCTCGTGAACATTCCCTGACGTGCCACTGGTATTATGTTGTCCTTCTGATTCCGAGCTTTTGCAATCGTTAGGCTCCAAGTTGTCAACCGTGTGACCATTCTCTTCTTGCATCTACGTCATTGATTCTTGCACTCCATTATCATACGCTTGCTGAAGTTGTGATCTTTGATAAATCGAAGACGAGACCGATGTCATGAGTTTTAAAATTGTATCACGGAAAACTCGAAGCTCGGTATGTATATCTCGAAGAAAAGATTGGCAAATCACTGAACTTTCAGGCTTGATGATATTGAATTGGAGGAAAGGTGTGAGTTGTGTCACAAGAGCCTTATATGCAAGTGCCGATGCAGAGTGATTAAAGTTGTTATGGTTGAGTTGCTCGGCGAGTTGGGTCAAAGTGGTGAAGATTGAGTCGATGAATATATGACGATCTTGTCCAAAGATTGTCACAAAGTCGCTCCCTCCTTGAATCCTCGAAAGAGTGACAAGATGAGACTGAAGCATTTGAAATGAAGTTATACCACCTTCTCTAGCGTTGGCTTGCACTTGATGCAATTCACCCTTGTTCGATGTCGAAATCAAGACATCCATTGAAAATCGATGAACGATATAATTCGACGAAAAATTGAGTTCTCGGGTTTTGACAAACCAACAAAAAATCCGTAAATGACTCTAATAATTCTCGATAGATGATATACCTCTATTGTCAGCTCAAGAAATTTTTGTCGACTCAACCGTTTGATAAAACAAATCGGAATCCAATACTCCCTCGTCTGACTCAAAAAAATAAACCCGTCAACAAATAAATCTTGTCACCTTAACACGTCACTTTGTCACGTTGTCACTTTGTCACGTCACGATTATCACTTAATATCATAAAGTTTTTCAAAATAAAAAATTTGAAATAAAATAAAATTAAAATAAAATTAAAATAAAATAAAAATAAAAATAAAAATAAAAATAAAAATGAAAATAAAAATAAAAATCAAAGAAATGATTATTAAAATAGAATGAATATAAAAAATGAAAATAAACTTAAAATCATCCACACACGTGGCCTAGACAAGAGAACTACACACGTGTCTACGTGTCTTTCTATAACAAGTTTCTTGTTATCTCCGTTTGACTAAATCACAAATAAGTATATAAAACTGTCCCATTGTTTTGTCCGCCCTTAACTTTATCTGCTTATACACACACAAAACTCTCTCTTATCTCTCAAAAAAATAATAATCCTCAAATCTCATAGTTATAACTCTCTCTCTCCTCACAACCCTAATCTACCCTTTGTTTATGCCGCCTGTTTGACTTCTCTCTGTCCCCAAAACAACCACCAATCTCACAAAAACTCCGCCCCCTTCTCTTCACTTGTTTTCTCCGCCACTTTTTCGCTCAACAAACTTTCTCAGCCCCCAAAATTCTTGAAACCGCCGCCCAATTTTTTGATCTTATACTCAAAAACCAAGTTTTGATAAACCAAGCAAACGTGAAGATCTTCAAGATCCTGTAAATGGGTCTCAGGTAGGTGTCTCCTTTTAATTTAAGTCTTCTCTCATCTGTAGTGTCATTCTGTCAATCGTGGGTTTTGTTGTGATGTGGTTGTGGGTGTTGGGGCTTGGGTGAGTGATGAGTAATCTGAGTAATCTCGAGGGTGGTTGTCAGGTTATGTGTGGAGTGTGAGGTCTGGTGATGTTTTTCAAGGTCTATAAATAAATGGTTGCGGGTAAGTCAATTGATAATTGCATGTCGGTAGGTGTAATTAAAAACGAATACAAGATCGAATCTAACAACGTTGTTATGATTCGTTCCTAATATTCGTATATTAAAGGATGGTTTTAACCAAAAACACAGATCAGTGATGAGTTTCGTTCAAAAGGATAAGATCTGAAAAGATCTACGACATATAGAATGACTCTGAGATTAAGTTTCTGAATTGTTTTGAGTCTGGTTTTAAAGATGGGTGTCGTGGAGTTTGTATTTGTGTTTGGAGTCCGAGTTCCAATCTGTTTGTCAAGGGTGTTTGGGTAGGGGTTGGTTTTGTTCGAGGAGTGAGTGAGTGTGGGTGTAGTCGAATTGAGTGAAGTGAGTGTGGGAGTTGTGAGTGATCGAGTGAAGTGTGTTTTGGGTTTTCAGAATGAAGTCGAGGGTTGTTTTTTGGATGTCAGTGGGTTTGAGAGTCTAGGGTGTTGTATGAGGGACTGATGAGGGTGTTGTGGGCTCGTCAGTTTGTGTGTGTTTTTGAGAGAATGTGTCTGAGAGAAGTCTTGAGTGTATTTGTGTCCCGTTATTTTTGAAATGTCGAGAGTTTTTTTATACGGAATAAACCGTTTATACGGAATGAATCGAGTCTACACGGAATAAATCGTGTCTATGCGGAATAAACCGTGTCTATGCGGAAAGTCTATTCGGAAAAAGATCTATTCGGAAAGATTTCTATTCTGAAAAATGGTCTATTCGGAAAAAGTCTATTCGGAAAGTTTTTCAAAATTCGTCCATACGGAATGTTTTTCACAGTTTGTCCATACGGAATGTTTTTCACAGTTTGTCCATACGAAATGTCTATACGGAATAAACGACCATTCGGAAAAAAAAACTGTTACGCGGAAAAACGTCTATGCGGAAAAAATGGCTTATGCGGAATAACAAGAGAAGGAAACAGTAATTCGAAACAGATGGATCAAAACATGATTATATATAAAAACTGATAATAAAAATTAGTTATAAAAATTAGTTATAAATAAAACCGATTATGAAAGAAAACAGAAATTGGACCAGATTGGACGGATTTGGACTGATATGAAAAAGAAGAAGAAAATTTGGACGGATTTGGACTGATTAAAAAACTGATCTAAAAAAAATTACTGATTAAAAAAAATGATTGAATAAAAAATGATTAGACAAAGTTCTGATGATATAAAAAACTGATTATTTAAAAAGAAAACACTGATTGGACAGATTTAAGAAAAATTAGACGAAAGGATTCAAAAGAAAAAATAAAATAAAATAACAAATAAAAAAATATAAAAAGAAAATCAATAGATAAAAAAACGCAAATCCTAAGATTTAACCATGGCTCTTGATACCAATTGAAAGTCTACGTTATCTAAGGATTTGGTAATTGATGGATTGATCTATTGATTAGATGGTGGAAATGGGGAAGAAGGAGATGAGGTGTATAGAGAGAGAAAGGAGAGAAAAGAAAAAGTAGAGAGAGAAAGTGATTTGATTAAATGAAAAGTTTAAATGAGAAGAACCACCCCTCCTAACATGCTAGGAGGGGTATATATAGCCCACCCTACATGTGGGCTATATAGACTATATTTACTACAAACTGGATCACGAGCCTAATACAATAATATATCGTTGGAGCGACCGATCCTTCATAAATACGTAAAAACGTATTTACAACACACACAAGCAGAGGATGGTACTTCATCAATGTTGATGCAAAAGTTGGGTGATCCTTGCTAGACCCGAATTAGGCTTAATTCGGGTTGGCTGGACTCCGGCTCCTGCACCAAGTGAACTGTATGGTTGGGATCCTGCACACTAAACAACACGCGTTAGGCTTACCGTGGGAATGTTTCCCACGATTAGACTCCGGCGTGAGAGTAAGTAATCGGTTAGGGTTTATAGGAATCGGATGGGTTGAGAGTGTATAGAACGTAATACCTTTGTGGAACCCTTGTGAGTTCCTTTTATAGGCAGTGAAACCCTAGTGGGCTGTCACTGATGCTTCGGCCCCAAGGAAAGGATAAGTACCAGAATTAGATTGATTGTTATCTTCTAATTATGGTGAGTGAATATCCTCTTCTTTGGGGTAAATCTTATTCATAGACAAAATATGATTCTGTCTAACCCTGTACCAGTCAGGCCGAGCCGTGGGCCGCACACATGTGTGCGGTTATTGTTCATCTAAGCCCATAAGCTTAAACATTATTCCCACCCATTCGTGATGGGCCGGATACGGGTAGTACCCGTGGGCTGGGTTCATGACCCGGCTGGGGACTATACGTCATCATGTCCCCCCAGTCTAGTTGTTACAGCTGTAGGCGTAACCTCTAGACTATCAAGATGCTCCCTGGACGTACCAAGAAAGATCCTTAGGGAATGATTAATTGTGCAAGAATTTTTTTCGGCCGCACGTGGCAATCTGACTTAGGAATTTGTTCCAATGACACCTCAGCCGCACGTGACGACCGAGACAAATTAAAAGTATCATTGAATTGGGTCTTACGTAAGACCGCATATCTCGACATAAATGACTGTTCACCTGCCACTTGACTGACAAAGTGTAAACAGTCAGAACCTCGAGCGGCGTAAACTTCTGAGTCAGAAGTGACCCGTGGGTCCCACCTGACTTTTCACTTGCCACTTGCACCCTAACCACACGATCAAGGATAGTGGCAGACATGTGTCACGCATCCAACAGACCATGACCCACAAGGCAACCCTATAAATAAGCCACCCCTACGGTTGTGTGAAACACACAGTCTTTTTCTCCATTTCTGTCATTAAAGATTTTCTTCTTAGCTTCACTTACTCACGCACGGATCCCTTCCTCCGCAGGTTAGAATACCACGTCCTTAACTTTTTATTTAGTAATGGCCCAAAGAAACAACCCCACAATTGGATCCGTGCTCGATGTAATGACCCATGAGCAACTAGATCATTTTTGTACCAATTACTTCATCCCTACCAACCTACACCCCTCTCTCCCTGGTGCCGGAGACCTCATAATTGAGGCTCTGCAGGGAAAGATTGGCCTATATACTCGCCTTTTTGATGCGGCCAACTACCGCATTCCTTTCACTCGTTTCCTCATAGATCTATTAGGGTATTATGATGTACATATTAGCCAGCTTCACTGTATAGGCGCATGTAGGATAAGTCAATTCGAAATTCTTTGTCGCGCTAGAAGAATCCCCCCAACCGTAGAACTATTCTGGCTATTTTACACCCCCAGTATAGTAAATGGTTGGCTATCTTTTAAGAAACGATCTCCCAACAGCCCCTAGTCCCATAATAAGCCCATGGACTCATTAAAAAACTGGTACGACCATTACTTTTTTATTGACTCGATAGTGTGACCAGCCGATTATGCCTTCAAACATAGGTTATCCCACGACCCCCTTCCGCACGTCAGTACATATAATCCCCAACATTCCCGAGAAATAGATCTTAACAGAACAGGATTCCATAGAAACCTCCCTGAATCATTCCTCTGTTTGCTAGGGATTAGCCGCAACTATTTCGGATCGTCCAACAGATATCATGTGTTTTGGAGAAGGCATGGTGAAGGTAGGTTAGCATCCGTACATCAAAGACGCATAAAATTATCTGTTAATGCCTAACACATTTCGTTTATTGTGACAGAAATGAACTTCTTTGGACTCTTACGTCAAGGCGACCCGCAGCTTGTACCAGAGGGATCCCGTCCCAGACGTGAGAACGAGCTACCTCTTCTTGATCATACCCGAAATGTGACGGTTGCCCTGGAGGCCGTGCCGGACCCCCACTCAGACGAAGAGGAAACAACGCTCCTGAGAACCCCCGTCGACTTTGATAATGAGGACGGTGATAAAATGTTGCTTGAAGAAGAAGCCGAGCCCTCCTCGCCACAAAAGACTGCCACCCCCGTATACGGGGAGGAGCAAGGAGACAACATTGAGAGAACCACCTCTAGTCTTCGCCAAATGTTGGGCGACGACGAGGAGGAGATGCAGCAAGTAAATGAAGAGGAAGACGAGGGAGCAGAAAAAGAACTTGAAGAGGAAGGTGAAGAAGCAGCAGCCCATCCCGCCACTAAGCGTACCCGCAGAAAAAATAAGCGGGTAAGAAGAGTCGCTCCGGCCGAGGTTGGCGAACATAATGCCCCCCCCCCCCCCCCCCCCCCCCCCCCAAAAAAAAAAACTTTGCGAGGACCACCCCCTATATCAATCTGTTGGGAGCACCACCCAGGCCTCCGAGACGGTGCGGGCTGCACATGTGGATCCAGTTACCCAGGTTCCCCCTAATGCATCAGAACTAGCAGGGAATATGTAGGGCTTCATCTTACTAAGTAAGAGCCACGACTTTCCTTTAATCAATACTTGATACTTATTCAAATGTTTGTTTTGTAGAGATGAACAAGCTGGTGCCGCGCCTCCATCCGATGCCCAGAAAGAGAAGGGAAAAGAAAAGGAAGTAGAGAGAGAACCTATGCTTCATATGGCCGCAACAAGATCCGGCCCTGCATTCGAAAAAGGTACCCCCACAGCTTCCCAAGACCTCCCAACGTCCGGCCCACCTCAATCGTTCAATCCTGTTTGGAATATTACTACTGCGTCACGGATGAGGGAGGCCGAGGAGTGCCGTGAGTACCTCAATAACTGCATCCCACCAGGTTTGGTGCGAGACGTGAATGTACTAAGCCATGCTGACCTGGTGGATGAGTACAACGGCGCCCTGGTTCATCAAATGGCAATGGGCACTTCGATGAGAGTGAGATTCGAAGCCGCGTTAGGGCATGTGGAGTCCCTCAAGAGGAAAGTTGGGCGAAGGGAAAGGATGATCGAGGAGAATGAAGCTCAAATTGCTGCCCTCCAATCCCAGCTTGCCTGCGCCGAGGCGACCGTGAAAGAACAATCAGCTCATGCTAATGCTTATGACCAGCAGGTAGCCGAGCTTGAGGCAAAACTTGAGGCCGCAACAACCAAGGTACGTATCCATGACGCATCAATCTTATTTCATAATAATCACAATTCTAACAAGTAATGTATCTCATATAGGTGACCGCAGCAGAAGCGTCGGCCAAGTCCTCCTCTAACCAAGTATCCATGCTCACCAAAAGACTTGAGGATGCCCAGACGATAATCCAAAGCGTGGAAAAGGTACAAGAGGAGCTTGCTCATGAGAGGGTTATGACCGAGGAGCTGAGGGAGGCGTCCGCCCAAAAAGATGTGATAACAGATGCCCTTACCACCGAACGTGATGACGTGCTATGCCCCCAACTACTAGCAGCCATTGCCGGCCGCAGGTGGATGGTGGGTCACGGGGCACGTCTAGCCGTAACCAAGGTTCTGGAAGCCCCTAAATTTGTTCAATAGTTTGCGAGCCTTGTGTCAGATGGCATAGATCACGGTCGCCATGAAGGAATGGTCAAGGCCGTAGAGCTAATCAAGAAGAAGGAAAACTTCACAAGGCATGCCTTCTTTAACACCGAAGCTGCTAAGAAGATGACTGCTTCCATGGCCGCAATGCGAGATCTTCATTACCCATTCTTGGCCGAGCTGGAAGCCACAAAGGATGCATCAAACATGGAGATCATGGAAAAACTTAGTCTTGGTGCGTTCTCTCAAGATGAGGGTCATTCCCGGGCTTCCTTCACCCCCTCGCCCAACCACCTTACACTTCCTATTTATGAGGACGTGACCAGGCTCGTAATTGATGAAGAACCATTAAGCGTGGTGTTAGAGAGGAATGCGGCTCAAGCCTTGAAGCGGAGGGAGCGTGGTGAGAGATTGCCTTGCCCGGCTGAAGAACAAGTGGAGATAGGTAGTTTCTCCCCCCCCCCCCCCATGTAGGGTGCCCTTACTTTGTTATCTATTTCAGACAATTTGGTTTGTAACCTTTAAACATTTGTCCGTGGATGTCGACGGTACCTTATGATTGTAAACATTTGTTTTTCTATGTATAAGTCCGTGCGTAGGCATGGCAATTTTAATGTTTTGGAAACTTGTTTATATTTTTAGATATCATGTATCTGTGTCGCATGACATGTCATGTCTTACCCAAAATATAACAAAGTCTATACTTTACTACACGTGCGGCGTGCGTCTTTACTATGCAAAGCACTACGTGAGCGCGGCATATGGAAACTTATCACAACGTCTTGTGAATAAGGTTTCTAGTAAGGATACATGATCCGCGTCACTGGGGTTGCATCCCTCTTATGTGACAAGTTGAATTATTAGGTTCACTTAATCCTCTTACCCCACCTGGAGGCGTATTGTACATGTACGGTATTGAATGAATGCATATGAATAAGACAAGGCACATTATAATAATAATTAAATTCATACGACTATAACGAAATCCTAAAAAATAATTTGCACAAAACAAGCCGTGGAGCTAGCTAGGCACCGCGGCATTTTATTAGAACGTTTACATTTTTTGTTTTAACAAGAATGGGAAGTCCTAAAAAACAAAAAGGAACCTAGAAAAAACATAAGAAACAAAACAGATAGAGTGCATGGATCTTCATTAAAGCCATATATAGCGAAGTATCCATGTGGAAGCCGTAGCTTTCAAAGATAGCACCTTTTGAGATTGGAGATGTTCCATGTGCGTTCCAGATCGCGGCCATCCATGTCACGTAACTTGTACGCGCCTCGTCCTAAGGCTTCCGTGACCTCATACGGTCCTTCCCACTTAGGGCCCAGCTTTCCTGTATTCTCTGCTCGACTTGCTTCGTTAGCACGATAGACATAATCTCCCGGTCGAAAAGAATCACCTTTAACCTGGCGTCATAATAAGCCTTCATTTTAAACTTGGACTTAGCCTCATTGATGGCTGCTACCTCCCTTTTTTCTGCCAATAAATCCAGGTTGATTCGTAGTTGCTCGTCGTTCGTGACGACGTTAACCTCCACTGTGCAGATGGTAGGCATTCCTATTTCTGCTGGTATAACAGCTTCAGTGCCGTAGGCCAATGCGAATGGAGTGTCCCCGTTGGCTGTTTTGATCATAGTCCTATGCGCCCATAGAACATGTGGTAGTTCATCCACCCATTTAGCACTTCGTTCCTCCAAGCGTGCCTTGATGCCGTTTCCCAAGCTTCTATTTGCTCGTTCCACAAGGCCATTTGTCTGCGGGTGCTTAACAGACGCGAAGCACCGTTTGATATTCAATGATGCGCACCAGTCCTTGAACGGATTATCCGCGAACTGTTTACCGTTGTCCGAGATGATTTCTCCTGGTAAGCCAAAACGGCACACTATGTTCTCGCAAACAAACTTTTTAACTTGTTTGCCTGTGATGGATTTGACTGCCTTGGCCTCTATCCAACGTGTAAAGTAGTCCATTGCGACAATCAAGAACTTAACTCCCCCCGCAGCTACAGGAAATGGTCTTGCGATGTCGATTCCCCACTTATAGAATGGCCATGGGGATGTAATAGGTGTAAGCTCCTGTTGCGGATGTCGCGGCACTGGTCTATGCACTTGGCAATCACTGCACTTACGAATCATGTCGCGTGCGTCCCTATGCATGGTAGGCCAATAATATCCTGTACGTAGGGCTCGAGCTACCACGGATCGCGGACCTGCGTGCATGCCGCATAACCCTTCATGTATCTCACTGATCACATAAGTGGCCTGACGTGGTCCAATACACCGCAACCACGGCTGCAAGAAAGAGCGCTTATAAAGGATACCTTCGCGAAGCTCGAAGTGCTGTGACTTCCTTCTGATGCACCGTGCCGCTTTTTCATCGTCCGGAAGGGTTTCATTAGTCAAATAGTTGACGATCGGGGTCATCCATGTAGGTCCATCCTCCTCAACTATAGTAGCGACCTCCCCTTCTGTTATAGACTTTTCCTTGAGTATTTCCACCAAGACTTGCTTGGATAAGTGGGCAAAATTTGTAGACACGATCTTGCTAAGAACGTCCGCCTTCTTGTTCTAACCTCTTGGTACTTGCTTAATAGAAAACTTGTTGAAAGCCGTGATGAGTGACTTAACTTTCTCCAAGTATCGGACCATGTTATCCTCCTTAGCTACATATCCACCTAGAATGTGTTTCGCGACAAGCCGTGAGTCCACGTAAGCCTCAAGGTTGCGGACTCCCATTCTAGCGGCGATTTTTAAACCCGCAATTAATGCCTCGTATTCCGCCTCATTGTTGGTGGCTGTGAACTCAAAGCGAAGGACGTACGTAAACTCCATTCCTCCCGTATTCGTAAGGATGAGACCAGCTCCTGACCCATCCGTACACGAAGATCCGTCCGTGAATAACACCCATGGTTCTGCTGGAGTTTCGTCTTGTTTTACAATTGGTCCTTCTTTATCCGGCTTTTCTACCAAGAAATCCGCTAAGATTTGGCCTTTAACAGCCGTCCTTGGCCTATAAGATATGTTGTGTTCTCCCAATAGAATGCTCTACTTTTGTAGCCTACCTGCCACATCCGGTCTAGAGATGACTTGTTTTATTGGTTGGTCAGTAATGACTACAATTGGATGCGCCTGAAAGTATCAGCGCAATCGTCTTGTAGCAAACACTAGTGCCAAAATCAATTTTTCCATGGAGAAGTAATTCAACTCTGGCCCTTGTAATGTTCTACTTATTAAGTAGACCAGAGTTTGTACCGTGTCCCTATCTGTCATGAGTACCGCACTTATATCTCCATGTGTGGTAGATAGATACATAATGAGCTCCTCCTTTGGCCGGGGAGCTACTAGCATGGGGAGAGATGCGAGGTGTTGCTTGAGTTGACCAAAGGCTTCCTCAGCTTCCTTTGTCCACCGGAAGTCTCCCTTCTTAATGCACTTCTTGAGTGTTTTAAATAGGGGAGTGACTTCTCTGTGGACTTTGATAAGAACCTATTTAGCCCGGCCAGCTTTCCATTCAAGGACTGCACCTCTTTCCGCGTCTGAGGGGATGGTAGCTGTATTACTGCGTCTGCTTTCTCTGTGCAAGGTTTGATGCCATTTGGATCAATCATATATCCAAGGAACATTCCTTCCGTTGCCTCAAACGTACATTTCTTTGGATTTAGCTTCATATTAATCCTCCTCAATGTGTCGAACGTCTCTTGGACATCCCGGAGAAGTGCATCCTCCGTATGACTTTTGATGACCAAGTCATCCACATAGACCTCCAGGTTTCGGCCTATCTGCGAGTCAAAGGCTTTGTCCATAAGCCGCTGGTATGTTTCCCCGTCGTTCTTTAGTCCAAACGGCATTTTTGTATAACAGTATACGCCTTGACTAGTATGGAACGCCGTCTTCTCAACATCCACTTCCGCCATCTGGATCTGGTGGTATCCTTTATATGCGTCTAAGAAGCACTTAAAGGGATATCCACATAGGGATTCCACCTTCCAGTCAATCTCTGGTAATGGGTAACAATCCTGTGGACAGGCTTTGTTTAGATCCGTGAAATCCACGCACATGCGCCAGCTTCCGTCATGCTTTTTGACCATGACTGGGTTGGATAACCACTCGTGGTAGTATACCTCGCGCATGATACCTGCTTCCACTAGTTTCCGTACCTCATCCAGTATCACTTGGCTGCGTTCAGGTGCCTGACCGCGCTTCTTTTGCTTGACAGGTGGGTATCCCTAGCGGATCTAGAGCCTATGTTCTGCTATCGCGCGTGGTACGCCCGTCATATGCTTGGGCTCCCATGCGAATACATCCAAGTTTGCCTTCAAGAGAGAGCACATGGCCCTCTTGTCGTTGTCTGAGAGCGTTCCCCCTATGGACACTTCCTGTTCCGGGTAATCAGGATGGATTGCCACCTTCCAATTGGGAGGTGGTGATCCGTCCTTGGGGGGAACAGGTGGAACCGGTGTTGTCACGGCATGACACTCAGATGTTGGTACGATTTTGTTGTAGACTGTGATGATTCCTCCTTCCACCAGGAATTTGATCATTTCGTGCGCCGTGGAAGGCATTGCTCGTATGGCCAGGATACCCGGTCTGCCTATGATCCCATTGTATGGAGAGTGTGAGCGTATCACCATAAAGTTCATCCACGCAGTAGTGGAGTGCTCTTCATTTCCAATGGTTACAAGCAGACGCAGTTGCCCTATTGGCCAGATGGTGTCTCCACTAAAACCAATGAGCGGCGTTGTGGCCGGTACTAATTGGCTTCTTATTTCTGGTCGTAACTGTATAAAACAGTGTTCTTATAGTACTTCTGCTGATGACCCCCCATCCACATACATGCGACGAACGTTGTGTGTTCCAATGCTTATCTCAATGGTGAGAGGCGCATCAATCACATCGCTTGCCGTGATGGGAGGGAATGAGATTTCTCTGCCGCGTGAAAAATTTTGACTAATTTTCTACCTCGTGCGGCGCTGTCTAGATTGGATCATATATATAGTTGAAGGTTTGTCCTTTTGGGGATCCTTCTTGTCATACTTCTTGTTGTCTTTTCCATCCTTCCAATCCTTAACCAAATGCTTGAGTTTACCTGACTTGATCAGTGACTCAATGTGCTTCTTGAGCTGGATACACTCCTCCGTACCATGGCCCTTGTCGTTATGGAATTCGCAGAAACGATTTCCTTGGCGACGGTCCAGCGGAGTCGTCATTGGGGGAGGCCTTGGGAAATTAGCCCCTTCTGTCAGCAAGATCTCCCGGTAGGACATCTTTAGAGGGGTAAACTTATCGTCCGGCCGTCCTCCCTTGTTTTGGCTCTTGTAATCTGAGCCCCTCCCATTGTTTTGATTGCTTTGACCGCCCGACTGCCTCCTGGACTGGTCGTTTGATCGGTAGCCATTTCCTTTTGAAGGATAGGTCGCGGCAACCGCGGTTTCACCCTCTATGAAGTTTCTGACCCTTTCTATGAGGTCGTCATACCTCTCCGGACGCTTGTCATTGAGACGCCTGATTAATTCCCTGTCTGTTATGGCGTGCATATAGTCAGAAATTTTCAGGAGTTCCGGCATTGTCTTTGTGCATGTGTACTCGTCATTGAAGCGCTCAGTGAAGGCTTCCGTAGACTCCCCCGGCCGCTGATTAACGGTTGCCAATGAGACCGGGTCCCTATAATACTTTTTCCGCTGAGTATAACTATTCTTGAACGCAGTGTGTAATTCAGTGAAGCTATCAATGCTTCGCGGAGGAAGTCCTTCAAACCAGTCGCGAGCATTGCCGATCCAGGTTGAATTGAAAATTTGGCACCATATAGGCATGGGCCATCGCTCAATTTTTGCCTGCGTATCAAATATCTTGAGGTGATCATCCGGATCACCAGTTTCATCATAAGTCTTGACACACGCCGGCATGCGACGTTTTGTGTCCTCGGAGTAGTTCCGTATGCGGAGAGTAAAAGGATCTTCCCTGGGGTCTGCCCATGGACGGGTGAGACTAGGGTCGCACCACGGTTGGGAAAGATCTTTTGCTTCCGTCTCTCGGTAATAGGGGCCGCCATAGTACTCCTCATTGTTTGGTGGTGGTGGAGGAGTACGCCTAGGTCGGCGGCGCTTGGGCGGATGGTCATCCGAGTCCTCTCCTGATGGATCGGGAAAAGGAGGCGGTGCCCCATCTCTTGGGTGAGGGCCGCTCTTGTGAGAAGAGCCAGGGGCCTTCTTCCCGATATTCATCCTATCCCACACACTCGTGCGGCGATTGGCTCTGGTCAGTTCCTGATCTAGTCGTTCGGGTGAACCATCAGACCTCTCTCCCTCTTCTCGAGACTGCGTTAATTCCTGCATGAGACGATCCCCATGCGTTCAAACACATTCCTAGGTTGGGGAGTTTCCTCAAAGAGGCTCCGCTCTTGAGGTCGGGTCCTTCTCTTCCTCTGAGTTTGAGAAGAGGTGCTTGGTCCGGCATTGCCAAAGTCGAGTCTAGATTGGAGGTCCCTCCCTAGATTCAACCTTGATGCAATCCCTGGGACGATCCTATCAAAGTTCTGCGTGAGAACTCGAGTGAGATCTTCCTCGCTAAGCGGTTGGACTTCTACTTCTTCCTTAATCGACGGTCTGCGCGGCTCCTTGTTAGGGGGATTGGGCGCACTCCCTGGATCAGGGTTGTCCAGGGTCGAAGTAGGTGGAGGAGTCATGGAGATCGTGCTCGTTACCCCCATAGACTGAAAACCACTGCGGTTGTTCGGTCCGCCGACTGGACGGCTAGGGGATTGATTGGGAATGAGTATCCCTTCCCCGTGGGACTTCCGATTTCCAGGATTTGTGTTCCTCGGGTTAGCTTGCGGATGCCCCTTCGTCATTGAGAGTTCAAGATAAGATTTCGCTCTAGCTTAGTGTAATGGGTCCCACGGATGGCGCCAACTTGTTGATGCAAAAGTTGGGTGATCCTTGCTAGACCCGAATTAGGCTTAATTCGGGTTGGCTGGACTCCGGCTCCTGCACCAAGTGAACTGTATGGTTGGGATCCTGTACACTAAACAACACGCGTTAGGCTTACCGTGGGAATGTTTCCCACGATTAGACTCCGGCGTGAGAGTAAGTAATCGGTTAGGGTTTATAGGAATCGGATGGGTTGAGAGTGTATAGAACGTAATACCTTTGTGGGACCCTTGGGAGTTCCTTTTATAGGCAGTGAAACCCTAGTGGGTTGTCACTGATGCTTCGGCCCCAAGGAAAGTATAAGTACCAGAATTAGATTGATTGTTATCTTCTAATTATGGTGAGTGAATATCCTCTTCTTTGGGGTAAATCCTATTCATAGACAGAATATGATTTTGTCTAACCCTGTACCGGTCAGGCCGGGCCGTGGGCCGCACACATGTGTGCGGTTACTGTTCATCTAAGCCCATAAGCTTAAATATTATTCCCACCCATTCGTGATGGGCCGGATACGGGTAGTACCCGTGGGCCGGGTTCATGACCCGGCTGGGGACTATACGTCATCAATCAACTACATGAGTTATGGATAATTTCAACACATGACCTGCTGAGAAAAAGAAACTCCTCCAAGCTGAAGCTGATCCTGTTAACTACATACTCACTGGGATTGATAACGATATCTATTTTACGGTGGATGCATGTCCTAATGTTATGGAAATGTGGAATGCAATTCATCGATTGAAGTGATAGGTGTGTAGACACCCATCCTTTTACCACTTAATTCTGGCTAAAACGAGACCAAAACACGTATTTAATATCATTTGTTTGGAATTATGCGTGGTTTTTGTGTTTATTGTGTTTTCAGAGCCAACCGGATGAATATTAAAGAAAACATGGCATTGCACGGGTTTTACTGAAGAAAAGGACTCAAGATAAAGTCTATTGTCCAAGATATGCAAAAGATTTGAAGTCACTGGGCCTATTCGAAGATTTATCGAAGAAAAGGACCAAAGATGGAAGATTTTCATAAGTCGAAGAAACTCAAGTCTATTAAACGAAGAAATTAAAAGACGAGTTGAATTTAATCGACAACAAATCCCGAATCAGAATCGAAAACGTCAACTTTTCTGAAAAGACGAGAAGACAAGAAGAACGGGAGAAAGCCCACTCACCAACCAAAAGACAAGGCTATATAAGCCCATCCCCTCACACATAGTGCCAGGAAGTTTTTAGTTTTTTCTTTCTCCCCTTTTTTTCTCCCTTTAGTTCGTACCATCACCAACACCATTAGGGTGTTTGGTGATTTTGATCTTTGATTTTCAATCTTGTAATTTTTAATCTTTGTTTTGTTATTGTTAAGACATCAATCATCAATACAAAGTCTTGTTTAATCTTTCAATTTCATCTTGTTCATCATCATCTTTATCTTCAAGTTCTTAAGTTCTTATTTTATTGAGTTTTAATCTTCAAAAGTTGTTGGGATTTGTGTTTTTGTTGATGGGATTTGTAGTTTATGGTTAGTAGATGCTTAGTGATTAGTTTATTTAAGTTTTTGGTGAAAAAACTTGGTGATTTTTGGATTAAAATCGATTTTCCTTGTTCTTCGGGTATTGTTACTGTTTATGTGTTTCCAGACTTCCGGATGAACAAGAAACTTCCGGATGAACACAAAAGTTCCGAGTGAACCTAAAAGTTTCGGATGAGCATCATCTTCCGAATGAACTAAGAAGTTCCGGATGAATCTATTTTCCAAAAAGTTCCGAATGAATTTCTTTTTCAAAAGTTCCGAGTCAATCTAAAGTTCCGAATGAAAGTGTTTTCTAAAAAGTTCCGAATGAGTTTTGTTTAAAAGTTCCGAATCAGTATAAAGTTCCGAACGAACTGAAAGTTCCGGATGAACCTAATCTTCCGAATGAACCAAAGTTCCGGACGAGTCAAAAGTTCTGGACGAGTCAAAAGTTCCGAATGAGTATAAAGTTCCGGATGAACAAAACTTCCGAACAAACTTCCGAATAAACTTCCGATTAAAGTTCCGAATCAAGGTGTTCCGAGTGAAAAGTTCCGGATGAACAAAGTTCCGAATCAAGGTTAAAAAGTTCCGAATCAATCATTTTTTAGCATCATTAATTGTCACTGTTTCTTTAGTGTTACTGTTTCCTCATTTTAGCTTTAATTTCAGTTTTCATTTTAATTTTAATTCAAGTTTTTATTAATTGTCATTAAAGTAATTGTCTTTGTTTAAGTTTTCATTTTAAGTACGTTTTAACATTTAGTATATTAGAAAACCAAACCCTTTTATTTAGTAACCAAGAACAATCATTCCACTTAAGGCTGAGATCAATTCGAGAGGACTGAGAGACAAATCTGAACCCTAACAAAATCATAATATCAAATGGCGCCGCTGCCGGCTCTTCTCGTTAAGATCAAAAGTTTTTTGTGAGAACTTGGATTTTGGGATCCGTTCCTCGTGAACGTTACTTTTTCATAAAAAATTTCAAAAAATCCTAAAAATATAAAATTTTCAAAAATACAAAAAAATTAAAAAACATAAAAACCAAAAATATTTTTGCTTTGTATTTCTTTGTTCGTTCTTTTGTAGGTGTATGCGCACTCGATCCACGTCTTATCAAGAGCCCGAGCCTCTCGATCACTTAGACATGGCCGGTGTACCACCTCCAAACAATAATAATAACAACAACAACCCACCTTTCAACAACATGAACAATAACAACAACAATGAACCCCTTCCGGATAATCGCCCGATGATTGAATTGCTTCAAGCTCATGTAGATGGCAACACGGACCCAATTGTCATACCTCCAATTGCCGCCAACAACTTTGAGCTAAAATCAGGCTTTATCCAGATGGTCTCCGCTCAACCATTCTTGGGACGAACCATTGATGATCCACACGACCACATCAAGAGATTCTTGCAACTCACCAACACGGTCAAATTCAATGGTGTTCCACAAGAGGTTATAAGGTTGCAACTCACCAACAACAAAACCTCAATCGCCCTCCTCAACAACAACAACAACCTCGACAACCATACATCCCACCTCACAAGCAACAACAACCACCTCAACGTAACAACCAAGTCTACCAACAACCTGCTTACCAACCACCTGCATACAATGCTCCTCCCAACCAACCCACCGTTCTTCACCAAGAAGTGGAAACTTATATGAGGACTAACGATGTGATAGTGGGAAATCTTCAGAAAGAAGTGCTCAACCTGAAAGCGGACTTGGTCAAGCAAGGAAACGATTTGAGAGCCGACATGAGAAACACGTTGGATAGCCAAACTAATGACTTGAGGAACATGATGGCTAGTTTTTTTCAAGGTAATCAACCCTCTTCTTCGGGTACTCTTCCGAGTAACACCGTTGCGAATCCAAGAGGGGAGATGAAAGCAATCACTACTCGAAGTGGCAAAGGTACCAAGGAACCCGAGCTTTCTATACCTCCACCGGTGGTTGTGACTAAGGAGAACGAGTCACCTGCTCCTATTCCTCATCCTTCTCCTTCCCCGATTTCTCCACCTCTTCCTTTTACCCCTCCTCCACCCAAGGATGTGAGTGATCCTATTCTCCCAAAGCCTTCCTCTTCTTCCAATATACCTTATCCATCTAGGTTGAGGAAAGAGAAGCAAAAGAGCAAGGACGACATTCAGGTTTCGAACTTCCTTAAAATGTTCAAAAAACTGAATTTCAATATTTCCTTCGTTGAGGCTCTCGCTCACATGCCTAAATATGCAAAAATGTTTAAAGATCTTCTGAGCGACAAGGAAAAGCTCCTCGATATTGCCAACACCCAACTTAATGAGAATTGCTCTGCAGTGCTCTTAAGGAAATTGCCAACCAAGCTTGGTGATCCGGGTCGTTTTCTTATCCCTTGCAATTTCCCGGGAGTAGAGAATTGCATGGCCCTAGCCGATCTAGGTGCTAGTATTAATCTCATGCCTCTAAGTGTTTGGAAGCAATTATCTCTCCCAGAGCTAGTCCCCACCAAAATAACTTTGGAATTGGCTAACCGTACGGTTGCTTATCCAGTGGGGATAGCCGAAGACGTCATTGTAGGAGCCGACAAATTCACCTTTCCTGCTGATTTTGTTGTCGTCGACTACGAGATGGACCCTCGTGTGCCACTGATTGTTGGTCGTCCATTCTTGAGGACCGGTCGCACTCTCATCGATGTTGAAGCCGGTGAGCTTATCATGAGAGTGGGTGACGATAAAGTAGTCTTCAACATGGGAAAGTTGTCTAAACAGCCTTATTCATACGAGAGTGTTAATTGTATTGACGTTCTTGATGAGGCTTGTGAAGAACACTTCAAAGATGCTTGTAAAAGTATTCCTACCTCTTTTCCCAATGTTGAGACCGTTTCCTCTATCGACTCATCACTATCTCTATTTGGAGAAAGTGATTTCCTTTGGAAAGATCTGGAAGCCACCATGGGAGATGTGAATTTAAACAATGACGATTCTACTACCAATTGGGATGAAGATCTCCGCCTCATTGAAAACTTTCTCAAAGAAGACAATCCTTCGCCTCCATCTCCCACGGTCATTGCTATCGATACTCCGACTTCGAATACGCCTCCCGTCGAAAATCCTCTGGATTTAGAGCTTAAGGAGTTGCCGCCTCATCTCGAGTACGTGTTCCTTGAAGAAGAAAAGAAGTCGCCTGTCATCATTGCTAAGGACCTAAAGGAAGAAGAAAAAGCCCGACTTATCACCGTGTTGAAAGATCATAAGAAGGCTATTGCTTGGAAGATTTCGGATATTCTGGAATTGATCCTCACTTCTGCACTCACAAAATTCTCATGGAGGACGACTTTAAGCCCACAATTCAAAGCCAACGAAGGGTGAATCCAAAAATCCATGAAGTCATCAAAACAGAGGTTATCAAACTTCTTGATGCGGGTATGATTTACCCTATTTCGGATTCACCATGGGTTAGTCCAATCCATTGTGTGCCCAAGAAGGGCGGAATAACCGTTGTTCCCAATGAACACAACGAGTTGATTTCCACTCGTCTCGTTACTGGGTGGAGAGTTTGTATAGACTACCGCAAACTCAATGATGCCACGAGAAAGGATCATTTCCCTCTACCTTTTATGGAGCAAATGCTTGAACGATTAGCGGGTAATGAATATTACTGCTTTCTTGATGGTTTCTCGGGTTATTTCCAAATACCAATCGATCCCCAAGATCAAGAGAAGACAACATTCACTTGTCCCTACGGCACATTTGCTTACAAAAGAATGCCTTTTGGCCTATGTAATGCACCCGGGACTTTTCAAAGGTGCATGTTAGCTATCTTCCATGACATGGTTGAACAAACCATGGAAGTCTTCATGGATGATTTCTCGGTCTTCGGGGATTCGTTCTCTTCTTGCCTTGCCAATTTGGAACCTATGCTTAAGCGGTGTGAAGACACTCGCCTTGTTTTGAATTGGGAAAAATGCCATTTTATGGTACAAGAAGGCATCGTGCTAGGACACAAGATCTCGAAAACCGGTCTTGAAGTAGACCGTGCTAAAGTCGATGTTATCGCCAAGTTGCCTCCACCTTCAACCGTGAAGGGTGTGAGAAGTTTTCTGGGTCATGCGGGCTTCTACCGTCGATTCATCAAAGATTTTTCTCAAATCGCTCGCCCGATGACCCACCTCTTGGAAAAAGATACTCCTTTTATCTTTTCCAAAGAGTGCCTTGAAGCCTTCAACTCGCTTAAGGATAAGCTAACTAAGGCACCCGTCTTGGTTACCCCGAATTGGGAGCTGCCCTTTGAGTTGATGTGCGATGCTAGTGATTTTGCTATTGGAGCGGTTCTGGGACAAAGAGTGAATAAACACTTTCAACCGATCCATTACGCTAGCAAGACAATGACGGGGGCACAATTGCATTATACGACAACCGAAAAAGAGCTTTTAGCTGTTGTCTATGCTTTTGAAAAATTCCGCCCCTATCTTGTCCTTTCTACAACAATTGTGTATACCGATCATTCCGCGCTGAAGTACTTGTTGACAAAGCAAGATTCCAAACCAAGACTTCTTCGCTGGGTTTTGCTGCTCCAGGAATTTAAAATCGACATTCACGATAAAAAAGGAGCAGAAAATCTAGCCGCGGATCATCTTAGCCGACTTGAGGATCCTTACCAAGGGGATCATCCGAACAAAGAAATCATTGATTCTTTTCCCTTGGAGACCTTAATGTCTATAAACTCGAAGTCGAATGAAACCCCGTGGTTGGCGGACTTTGCAAACTACTTGGCGGGTGAAATTCTCAAGGAAGGGTTGACGTCCCAACAAAAGAAAAAGTTCTTCACCGACATCAAGACTTACTTTTGGGACGACCCTTACCTATTCAAACAATGTGCCGACCTGATTATCCACCGATGTGTTGATGGACCGGCAGCTTCGGAAATCCTTGATGCTTGCCACAAAGGACCCACCGGTGGTCACTTTGGTCCCAACTACACCGCCAAAAAAGTGTTTGATTCGGGATTTTATTGGCCCTCCATATATCGTGACGCTCACGACATGGTTAAAAGATGTGATGTTTGCCAAAAACAAGGCACGATCACACATAAAGACAAGATGCCTCAGAATTTCATTCAAGAGTGTGAAATCTTTGATGTTTGGGGTATCGACTTTATGGGGCCATTCCCTTCTTCTAAAGGAAACAAATACATCCTTGTAGCCGTTGACTACGTCTCCAAATGGGTTGAAGCCAAAGCTTTACCTACTAATGACGCAAGGGTGGTTTGTAACTTTTTGAAAGCTCTTTTCGCTAGATTCGGTGTGCCTCGCGCCATTATTAGTGACCGTGGGACTCATTTTTGCAATGACCAATTCGCAAGAGTCATGGCTAAGTACGGTGTAAATCATCGTCTTTCCACAGCCTACCACCCACAAACTAATGGCCAGGCTGAAATATCCAACCGAGGACTAAAGCGAATTCTTAAAAGGACCGTGGGAGAGCATCGTGCCTCATGGGCTGATAAACTTGATGATGCTTTGTGGGCTTTCCGTACTGCTTACAAGACCCTGATCGGCTGTACGCCTTATCGTCTTGTGTACGGGAAAGCGTGCCACCTCCCCATTGAGTTGGAGCACAAGGCTTATTGGGCCTTGAAGTGGGCTAATTTTGATATCAACAAAGCCGGTGACCTACGCAAAATCCAACTCAATGAGCTGAATGAACTCCGTAATGAGGCTTATGAAAATTCTTTGATCTATAAGGAAAGGACTAAGCTCATTCACGACTCTAAGATTAAAAACCGAGAGTTCCATGTTGGAGACAAAGTCTTACTTTTTAACTCTCGGTTGAAAATCTTTTCGGGCAAGCTCAAATCTCGTTGGTCCGGCCCATTCACCATCGCCCAAATTTTTCCATATGGTACTCTCGAGCTCGCTCAACCTAATGGACCGAATTTTAAGGTGAATGGCCAACGAGTGAAGTTGTACTTTGGTGAGGACACCTCTCAGGAGGTGATTCCATCCCTCACCACGTTCCCCATGAACTAAATTTGGGTCGAGTCAGGCTCGAGACTCGGTTATCAAAAACAAGCGCTCCTCGGGAGGCAGCCCGAGTATCTATCATTTTATGTTTTAACCTCCTAAGTGTAGGGGGACCTCTATAGGTTCTTTGTCGTTGTGTGGTGATGTGATTACAAGGATTAGTGCACTCTTGGAATCATTGAAGAACCGTGCTCCCGTGTTATCCGAAATCCGGTTTTATCTCTCAACTATCGTGATTCAATTTTCTTCATACTCTCATTTGAAATTGATCACTTTAGTCGTCTCTTCCTTAACTTGAGTTAACCAATGTGCACAATGTCATAAGTGTAGGGGGACTTCTCCCACATGCTTAAACATTGAGGACAATGTTTATCTTAAGTGTAGGGGGGACTTCTATCGAAGTTTTAAGTGGACTTTTCCATGAAAATGCCTTCATTTAATCAGAAAATCCTATTTTTCAACATTTTTCAAATTTTTTATTAACTTTGGCCATTTAGTTGTAATTTTTAAATTTTTATCGTTGCTTTCATATGTATATATCCCGCAATAAAGTCAAATTTTAATAAAGTGGTGTAGCTAGTTTAGAAGTCTTTGACATATTAGGCCCGTTGCGTTTATTTTGACTCAACCCGAATAGACTTGTCCAAGTTTATTCTAGCTAGTATCCTTAACCATGTAGACCTTAATTGGTTTATTAGGCTAAGTATCCACGAGTCTCATTACTTGAGATTTTAAATTGTGGAGGAAGAGAAATGATAGAGTCAATTATAAGTCGGTGTTCTTGCACAAGCTCACTTGGTGTAATTATTTGCCTATTCTCCCATCACTTGCTAATAAATTTTTTGCAATAAGTAAGGTCGTACGATTTGAAAAGTTACTTAGCTTCTAGCCCAAGATCGTTTAAAAGTTGCTCGGTAATGATAAGAGTTCATAGCCAAGGCATAACTTATGAAGCGGGGCGCGAAGATTGGCGAGTCCGAAAAGGCCCTAACAAGGCATGAGGATTCCATTTTATTGCTAAAGATCCAAGGTGATGTGAAAAGCATTATTCCCAAAGTCAATATGAAGGATCAAGACTCACGACAAAAAGCAATCAACTCCCATAAAGATCATGGAGAAGTCTATCCGAAAAGACCCTAACAAGGTATGAGGATAAATAGATCCAAGTCCGAAAAGGAGGCGGATCGTTGTATCTCAAAATCCCAAATAGAGATTGAAGAAATAATCATGAAGTCGTGGTCAACAAAGTTGGAGTACCTCTCAAAAGTCTCCAAGCGAAGAAACTCTATGAACGATGAGAAGACCATTGTCTCAAGCACGTCTCTCAAGATATGAAGTATGAAGTACATGCCAAATATCGGCCCGAGAAAGGTCTCAAATCGTGAACCGAGTTATGCCAAGATATGAACTTTTTGATATCCCGAGAAGCAGTTTTAAGAGATTTTGTCCTTTAGCTAACTATTGATCAAATCGTCCTACTTTGCTTTCAGCCTAAATAAACTATCGAAATAAGTCCAAAAATGCATCTTCATGATCATTCTAAGACAAAAATAAAATATAAGAGATACACCTAGGAATAAGGGAGTTTAAGCATTTAATTAAGCTATGTGTGTAAGTGTTTGAATTGCTAACTTATAATAACAATGATCTCGTTTTTAAGCTTGGTTTGGGGAACGTGAAACTTGAGGGTGATAAATCTTCGCAGCACCAAAGCCCTAATGTAAGTCATTGGTTTCTTTGCAAGTTATTTCCATCCTTTTGTTTACTTTAAAGTTTTAATTTCTCTTAGTATTTTAATTTTTGTTTTTGTTTAGTAATATTTAATAAGGCCAAGGTTGATTAATTATGAAAAAAGTGTAAAATTTCTTTATCACTAAGCATTGCATGAGGGCATGGCAATGGTTAAGTGTAGGGGATTTGATAGGTGTGTAGACACCCATCCTTTTACCACTTAATTCTGGCTAAAACGAGACCAAAACACGTATTTAATATCATTTGTTTGGAATTATGCGTGGTTTTTGTGTTTATTGTGTTTTCAGAGCCAACCGGATGAATATTAAAGAAAACATGGGATTGCACGGGTTTTACTGAAGAAAAGGACTCAAGATAAAGTCTATTGTCCAAGATATGCAAAAGATTTGAAGTCACTGGGCCTATTCGAAGATTTATCGAAGAAAAGGACCAAAGATGGAAGATTTTCATAAGTCGAAGAAACTCAAGTCTATTAAACGAAGAAATTAAAAGACGAGTTGAATTTAATCGACAACAAATCCCGAATCAGAATCGAAAACGTCAACTTTTTTGAAAAGACGAGAAGACAAGAAGAACGGGAGAAAGCCCACTCACCAACCAAAATACAAGGCTATATAAGCCCATCCCCTCACACATAGTGCCAGGAAGTTTTTAGTTTTTTCTTTCTCCCCTTTTTTTCTCCCTTTAGTTCGTACCATCACCAACACCATTAGGATGTTTGGTGATTTTGATCTTTGATTTTCAATCTTGTAATTTTTAATCTTTGTTTTGTTATTGTTAAGACATCAATCATCAATACAAAGTCTTGTTTAATCTTTCCATTTCATCTTGTTCATCATCATCTTTATCTTCAAGTTCTTAAGTTCTTATTTTATTGAGTTTTGATCTTCAAAAGTTGTTGGGATTTGTGTTTTTGTTGATGGGATTTGTAGTTTATGGTTAGTAGATGCTTAGTGATTAGTTTATTTAAGTTTTTGGTGAAAAACTTGGTGATTTTTGGATTAAAATCGATTTTCCTTGTTCTTCGGGTATTGTTACTGTTTATGTGTTTCCAGACTTCCGGATGAACAAGAAACTTCCGGATGAACACAAAAGTTCCGAGTGAACCTAAAAGTTCCGGTTGAGCATCATCTTCCGAATGAACTAAGAAGTTCCGGATGAATCTATTTTCCAAAAAGTTCCGAATGAATTTCTTTTTCAAAAGTTCCGAGTCAATCTAAAGTTCCGAATGAAAGTGTTTTCTAAAAAGTTCCGAATGAGTTTTGTTTAAAAGTTCCGAATCAGTATAAAGTTCCGAACGAACTGAAAGTTCCGGATGGACCTAATCTTCCGAATGAACAAAAGTTCCGGACGAGTCAAAAGTTCTGGACAAGTCAAAAGTTCCGAATGAGTATAAAGTTCCGGATGAACCAAACTTCCGAACAAACTTCCGGATAAACTTCCGATTAAAGTTCCGAATCAAGGTTTTCCGAGTGAAAAGTTCCGGATGAACAAAGTTCCGAATCAAGGTTAAAAAGTTCCGAATCAATCATTTTTGAGCATCATTAATTGTCACTGTTTCTTTAGTGTTACTGTTTCCTCATTTTAGCTTTAATTTCAGTTTTCATTTTAATTTTAATTCAAGTTTTTATTAATTGTCATTAAAGTAATTGTCTTTGATTTAAGTTTTCATTTTAAGTACGTTTTAACATTTAGTATATTAGAAAACCAAACCCTTTTATTTAGTAACCAAGAACAATCATTCCACTTAAGGCTGAGATCAATTCGAGAGGACTGAGAGACAAATCTGAACCCTAACAAAATAATAATATCATGAAGCAAGGTGAGTCGATCAATGTTCAAGATCTCGAGACTAATCTACTTTGGGAGTTCGGAAAATTCACATCTGAAGATGGTGAATCCATTGACTCATATTACTCGAGATTCTACAAAATGATGAATGAGCTTGTCAGAAATCAGTGCACCATCTCCAATCATCATGCCAATGTTCAATTTTTATTTCAACTCAAAACGGAATGGCAAAGGTTTGTGACTTTGGTTAGACAAAGGGAAGATATTAAGACTATCTCTTATCACACACTTTATGATATCTTGAAACAACATCAGAATGAAGTGAATGAACTTAGGGCTGAAAAGGGAGAACGATCTGCTAACTCTATTACTTTTATGACTGCTACTTCAACAAAACTCGTTCAATGTCAACAAGCACCTTCTCATTCCTCAAGGCCATCCAACTCATCCACCAAACCTAGCTACTACTAGAAATAAAGCAAAAGCAATTGTCCCCACTCCACCTCCAAAGTATGACACCGAGTCAGATGGAGACAGTGATGATAAACAAACTTCAAGGGACAAGAAGATTGAGGAACTCATGTCTTTACTCACCACAACATATAAGAAGATATACAAACCTACCAACAGCAACCTCAGATCATCCTCCAATGCTAGATATAAGGAAGTTGATCATGCACCAAGGTATGATCGTGATGCTAGGCATGATAATCAGAGAATGCCGAATCAAGTTGAGCTAGAGATACTATAGGTACTCCGGTTGTGTAGAAGACTGGGATTAAATGCTTCAATTGTAAGGGATTTGGGCACATGGCTAGAGAATGCAAGAAGCCAAAACAGGCTAAGGATTCTGCATATCACAAGCAAAAGATGTTGATGTGTAAGAAAGAAGAAGCAGGGATTCCGCTCACAGCAGATGAAGTTGATTGGCGTGACGACACTAATGATGAAGCCGATGATCAAGAGTTGGAGGCATATTATATGTACATGGCAAAGATTCAAGAAGTGATTCCAGAGACTGCTGACAATTCTGGACCTGTCTTTGATACTGTGCCAATTGAAAAGGTACCATCATACGATAACTATAATGTGTTTGCTAATGAACGACGACATCCTTTGCAACCCGAAAGCATCAATGACACATCTGTAATGGACACGGAGGATAGCAGTATCTCTATGGATTCACCGTATATGTGTAATGATGACGGAAATGATACTCAGGATACTGACTCGGATGAGGACCGTGATTTGCTTGCGTCTATTATCGATTCTTTAAAACATGAAATTGAGGAAAACAAAGAGGCTAATAAACTTCTTAAGCAAGCAAACACAACCTTAGCCGTTGAGATAGACAGGCTTAAAGAGTGTGATTATGTAAAAGAAGCCAATCGACGAGTTGCAATAGCTAATGGTTTGGTATATGAACGTAAGGTGCTCAACGAACAATATTGTTCTGAAGTAACACATGAAATTCATATGTCAAAACAAAAGATATCAGAACTTGAAGAAAAATTGCTGCTACATAAACTCCAGATTACTAAATTAGAATCGGTTAACAAAGAACAAACAGAGCTTTATAGAACTCGTAAAGAAAAGGATATTGAAAAAATTCTTGCTTTGGAAAAGAGAGTCGAAACGTTAAACAACATTGTTTACAAAACGGGTCAGTCTATTCAAACTATGAACATGCTCAATAGAAATATGAAAACGACTTTTGTTAAGCCTGGCTATCTCAAGAAATTTCAAAGTATCAAGCCTGCTCTTTATGATATCGGTTGTTATAATGATAACCTTGCCCTTATGCTTTCCCCTGACTGCGACGAAATCATTCGTCACCATGAAGAAAGTCGATCGAACTTAAGTGATTTGATAAACCTTTCTGATTCTAATAATCATATTAAGTTTGTTCCTCAAAAAGAACTTTCAAAAGAACAAAAGATGTTTACAAATGTTCCACCACCGAGTCATGAAACGGAAAAGAAAGTTTCTTTAACAAGGGGTTTCAAAAAGCAATCAATTTTGTTAGAAAAACAAATTTTAGATGAAAAACGTAAATGGGATGATAAAATTAAAAGTGTTCAGCAATTTGAGTTTATAAAACAAGGGGTTTTAAATTTGTACAAAGGTGTCGTCGATCATGAAAAATTTTCTAGAGATACCATTTGGAATATTAAACCTAACCCACAAGTAGAAGTCGTCATTCAACAATGTATTGTTCCAACCATCGATGATCTTTCAAATAATGTGGAAATATTTTATAACGCTCTCACTGAGAAAATGATAACTGATTTAAGATATGTTAAATCTATTGAAGATGAATTTGATTTTCTTCAAACTAATTTAAAGACACAAGAACACCAACTTTCTAACGAAATTGATCGACTTTCGAACGAATACTTTTATGCTGACCATATGAATGATATACTTGGTGTGTATACCGATCTTGATCAATATTTTCATGTAGCATGTCTAGTGTCAGAAACGGACGAGAAATGTCAAAATCTTGAAGTTGAGCTTTCGAAACAAATTCAGTTATATAACAAACTTTCGAAAAGTTTTTCCCAACTTGAGAAACACTCCATTTTCTTGAACTTACTTTACAAAAAGGTAATAAATCTCATAATCATAAAAAGTGTCAATGATAGGTGTGTAAACACCCATCTTTTTTACCACTTAATTACAATAATAACCGAGCCAAAACGTGTATTTTATGTCTTTTATGTCAGAATTATGCGTGGTTTGTGTTTTTGTTGTGATTTAGGACGAAAAGGGGAAAAGTGGATAAAACACGGGCATTCACGGGCTTTTATTGAAGAAAAAGATGAAAGACGAAGTCATGAAGTCAAGAGTGCAAAAAGAACGGAAGTTTAAGACCAATTCTGAAGATTTATCGAAGTGTCAAAAGACGAAAGTTTACTAAAAGCCGAAGAACTCAAGTCTTATTTATTGAAGAATTAAAAGACGAGTTTACATAAATCCCGAGCCAAACGTCATTAAAGTCCAAGATTAACAAAAGATTAAGAAGGAAAGGACTTAATGGTGCAATTAAGAAGAAATGAAGGAGGGGAGGAAGCTTCCTAAGCATTCCCAATCGTCCCCAATATATAGTCATTAGATAAATCATTTTCATTTTGTTGGCTAAGGTGACAATTAGTCTTCCACCTTTTAATTACTTGCTCTTTAAATTTATGTCATTTTAAATACTTGTCTTGCACTTTAATTCATTTTAATTCCAAGTAAGTGTTCCTTAATTTTCTTGCTTTAATCTTCATTTACCTTTGATCAAGTTTCTTTTCATCATTCTCATCCTACTTTTCTTCTTTTTGGTTCATTTCAAATTCGGATTAAGCAAGCTTTTAGCTTAATCTCTTTGCTTATTTTACCAAATAGTTTATCTTTTTACTTTTATCTAAGTTTTTGTATGAGATAAGCTATAAGTTTGACAATCTTATTGGCTTGTTTCATACTTAGCTTATTTGATTTTCTTAATTTTCTCAAAGTTTCATCTTTTCAAAAGTTTGCTCATTTAGTTTGCTTATTTTGTGTTTTGAAAAGTTTTTAAGTTTAAGCTTATTTTGTTTTTCTTAATCTCGTTTTAAATCAAGTTTTGTTATTTGCTTATATTCAATAGTGTTTCTTTGGTATTTTCTTATTTGTCTTAGTGCTTATTTCGTTTGCTTATTCTGTTTTCCTTATTCCTATCGTAACTGCTTTTTACCCTTGTACGATCCAACAAGTGCGATCGCATAAACCCTTAAGGGTTTCTACTTGCGATCCAGTGTTGCGATCCAGGACTAGGATCATAATACGATCACCCTCCATAATCCACACCACGATCACTCGTTGCGATCGTGGGTAAGATCATAGAGTGCGATCTGTTGTTCCCAAACTTAGATCGATTAGCTTTGTGTATACGAGATTAGATCAAGTATAACACGTAGAGAAACCTTTGTTATATGCTTTGTGAATCTAAGTGTTATGCGGAATTTAACACTTAAACAAGAACACAAGATGTAAACAAAACTTTCACTTTGATTATGAATGTCGAACTTGCTTACAATGAAAGATGTTTACGAATGAAAACTTATATAAAACTTGATATTGAACATTAACCTAAAGGCCTTCTTTTATAGACTAAGAAGCCTTGTACAATAAGCTACGTATCAACTATTCTAGGTAAAGATAAACATAGAAAATACATTGTCGTTTCCATCCTTACTAGAAGTATTCTAGAATATAATAAACGTGTAGCTTATATCTTCCATCAGTGCTTGTCTTCAATCTGTCAACGCTTGACTTTAACTTGTCAACGCTTGAGCTATCAGCGCTTGCTTTGTTCCTGTCAACGCTTGTTTTGTTCTTGTCAGCGCTCAAGTGATCTGGCCTTAATTTATTCCCAACAATCCTCCCCTAAACTTGATATCCACTGATACACTGGTTTATGTGGGTTCTTATTAAGTCTCTCAGAATCCTCTCGAATTGATCTCGGTCTTAAGTGGAATGATTTGTTCTTGGTTAATAAAAAGTGGTTGGTTTGTTTATCTATTTTAAACTAATGACAAGAAATTAAACGTCGAAGAGTAAGGTAAAAGACTTAAATGACTAAAGTGAAAAGACGAGTTTAAAATTAAATGTTTGAAAACTTTAAAGATTATGTGAGGAAAATAAATGAACACTTAATAAAAACTAACACTTGGAAAACTTTGTGAAAAATAAGAACTTAGTTGGAAAAGACTAAAAGAAAGTAGGATCGTAACAAAACACCTCCAATCGGAATAGTATTCTGATCGAATGATCAGAATATGCTGCAAAATGGACCAATCGGAATATCTAAAAACAATAGCAATCGGAATGTTTGAAAAAGAGCTGCGATTGGAATATGGAAGAAAAGGGCCAATCGGAATACTGCACAAGGTCCTACAATCGGAAAGCATGAAATGCTTTAATCAGAATACACCCAAAATTTCCCAATATGAATACAAAGGATGACATCAATCGGAATACGGGGCAAACACTTCAATCGGAATAATTAAAAGGAGCACAATCGGAATAAGGCTTGGAGGGACAAATCGGAATATTGCCAAAATGGAACCAATCGGAAAACAAAACCCTTTTCCGATTGGACTCAATCGGAAAAGGTGGAGTGCTGCTGGTCGGAATGTAAGGTCGGAAAAGGGCTTTGCCCTTTCCGAAAATGGTGCTGATCCGAATATAAAGCAAGGAAATAAACTTATGGAATAAGCTAACTCCCTAACAAGCTCGAATCCAATAATAAGCTGATCAAATAAGCACTAAAAACACTTTATCTAAGCTTAAAATAAACAAATTTTAAATCAAATCAATTAAAAGATGAACTTTTCATAAAACATTAAAAAGTAAATAAGCTAAATCAACAAATAAGCCAATAAGAACAAAGATCTCAAAGCTTATTTATGTAAAAACTTAAGGAAACATAAAAAGTTAACAACTTTTTAAGCACAAATCATAGATGAACAACACGGATCATACGAGATTTGTACCAAAATCAATAAAAGTAAAAGAAAGGAAGGATGAGATTAAAGATTGAAACTTGAACTTGATTAACGAAAAAGTAATACAAATGATGATCTTGAAAGAGAAAAAGATGAAAAGTAGTGAGAGAAAGTTTAGAACTTTCTCTCTCTAAAACTAGAAACTACCTAAAAGACTAAGTGTGTGAAAATTTGTGAAGTAAGGGCTTTATATAGGCGTGTGTATGGTGGTGATGGGCTTTTGATTGGGCTTTGATTTGGGCTTCTTTTTCTTCTTTCTTCTTAAGTCTTCACGCGTCTTTAAATAAACGTTTCCGACTTGGATTTGAGAAGTGTCGGTGAATAATTCCAACTCGTCTTATAATCTTTCGTTTAATAGACTCGAGTTCTTCGACATATATGAATTTTCCATCTTTGGCTCTATTCTTCGATAAATCTTTTAAATAGGCACAATGACTTCAAATCTTCTGCATCACTTGGACAATAGACTTTGTCTTGAGTCTTTTTCCTCGATAAAACCCGTGCAATCCCATGTTTTCTTCATTATTTATCCGGTTGACTCTGAAAACACAATAAACACAAAAACCACGCATAATTCCAAACAAATGATATTAAATACGTGTTTTGGTCTTGTTTTAGCCAGAATTAAGTGGTAAAAGGATGGGTGTTTTCACACCTATCAAATCCCCTACACTTAACCATTGCCATGCCCTCATGCGATGCTTAGTGACAAAGCACAATTACACTTTTCTCATTATCAATCAACCTTGGCCTTATTAAAATACTACTAAACAAAAATTTAAAGTACTAAGAGAAATTAAAATTTTAATGTAAACAAGAGAATAGAAAATAACTTACGTGGAAATAACTTGTAAAGAGATCGAGGACTTACATTAGGGCTTCGGTGCTGCGAAGATTTATCACCCTCAAGTTTCACGTTCCCCAAACTAAGCTTAAAAACGAGATCATTGTTATTATAAGTTAGCAATTCAGGCATTTACACACATGGCTTAAATAAATGCTTAAACTCCCTTATTCCTAGGTGTATCTCTTATATTTTATTTTTGTCTTAGAATGATCATGAAGATGCATTTTTGGACTTATTTCGATAGTTTAATTAGGCTGAAAGCAAAGTAGGACGATTTGATCAATAGTTAGCTAAAGGACAAAATCTCTTAAAACTGCTTCTCGGGATATCAAAAAGTTCATATCTTGGCATAACTTGGTTCGCGATTTGAGACCTTTCTCGGGCCGATATTTGGCATGTACTTCATACTTCATATCTTGAGAGACGTTCTTGAAATAATGGTCTTCTCATCGTTTTTAGAGTTTCTTCACTTGGAGACTTTTGAGAGGTACTCCAACTTTGTTGACCACGACTTCATGATTATTCTTCAATCTCTAATTGGGATTTTGAGATACAACGATCCGCCTCCTTTTCGGACTTGGATCTATTTATCCTCATACCTTGTTAGGGTCTTTTCGGATAGACTTCTCCATGATCTTTATGGGATTTGATTGCTTTTCGTCGTGAGTCTTGATCCTTCATATTGATTTTGGTAATAATGCTTTTCACATCACTTTTGGATCTTCAGCAATAAAATGGAATCCTCATGCCTTGTTAGGGCCTTTTCGGACTCGCCAATCTTCGCGCCCCGCTTCATAAGTTATGCCTTGGCTATGAACTCTTATCATTACCGAGCAACTTTTAAACGATCTTGGGCTAGAAGCTAAGTAACTTTTCAAATCGTACGACCTTACTTATTGCAGATAAATTATTAGCAAGTGATGGGAGAATAGGCAAATAATTACACCAAGTGAGCTTGCGCAAGAATACCGACTTATAATTGACTCTATCATTTCTCGTCCTCCACAATTTAAAATCTCAAGTAATGAGATTCGTGGACACTTAGCCTAATAAACCAATTAAGGTCTACATGGTTAAGGATACTAGCTAGAATAAACTTGGATAAGTCTATTCGGGTTGAGTCAAAATAAACGCAACGGGCCTAATATGTCAAAGATTTCTAAACTAGCTACACCACTTTATTAATATTTTTGACTTTATTGCGGGATATATACATATGAAAGCAACGATAAAAATTTAAAAATTACGACTAAATGGCCAAAGTTAATTAAAATTTTGAAAAATGTTGAAAAAGATGATTTTCTGGTAAAATGAAGGCATTTTCATGGAAAAGTCCACTTAAAACTTCGATAGAAGTCCCCCCTACACTTAAGATAAACATTGTCCTCAATGTTTAAGCATGTGGGAAAAGTCTCCCCTACACTTATGACATTGTGCACGTTGGTTAACTCAAGTTAAGGAAGAGACGACTAAAGTGATCAATTTCAAATGTGAGTATGAAGAAAATTGAATCACGATAGTTGAGAGATAGAACCGGATTTCGGATAACACGGGAGCACGGTTCTTCAAAGATTCCAAGAGTGCACTTATCCCTGTAATCATATCACCACGCAAAGACAAACACCTATGTAGGTCCCCCTACACTTAGGAGGTAAAAACATAAAAGGATAGATACTCGGGCTGCCTCCCGAGGAGCGCTTGTTTTTGATAACCGAGTCACGAGCCTGACTCGACCCAAAAATTAGTTCATGGGGAACGTGGTGAGGGATGGAATCATCTCCTGAGAGATGTCCTCACCAAAGTACAGCTTTAGACGCTGGCCATTCACCTTGAAATTGGGCCCATTTGGCTGTGAAAGCTCAATGGTCCCATACGGAAAGACGTTGGCGACGGTGAATGGACCAGACCAGCGGCTCTTCAACTTGCCAGAGAAGATCTTCAACCGAGAGTTGAAAAGTAAGACTTGATCACCAACATGGAACTCTCGGTTCTTGATTTTTACATCATGAAGGATCTTCGTCTTCTCTTTGTAGATCAGCGAGTTCTCATAAGCTTCATTCCTCAGTTCGTTGAGCTCGTTGAGTTGAATCTTGCGATGATCTCCGGCTTTGTTGATGTCGAAGTTAGCCCACTTTAAGGCCCAGTGCGCCTTATGCTCCAGCTCGATGGGAAGGTGGCATGCTTTCCCGTACACAAGACGATAAGGTGTACAACCGATCGGGGTCTTGTAGGCAGTACGGAAAGCCCACAGAGCATCATCTAACTTATCGGCCCACGCGGCACGATGCTCTCCCACAGTACGCTCCAAAATTCGCTTCAATCCACGATTGGATATCTCGGCTTGCCCATTGGTTTGGGGATGATAGGCGGTGGAAAGACAGTGATTGACACCATACTTAGCCATGACTCTTGCAAATTTATCGTTGCAAAAATGAGTCCCGCGGTCACTGATAATAGCACGAGGAACGCCGAATCGAGCGAACAGCGATTTCAAAAAGTTACAAACCACCCTTGCATCATTAGTAGGTAAATCTTTGGCTTCAACCCACTTGGAGACGTAGTCAACGGCAACAAGGATGTATTTATTTCCTTTAGATGAAGGGAATGGCCCCATAAAGTCGATACCCCAAACATCAAAGATTTCACACTCTTGATGAAATTCTGAGGCATCTCGTCTTTATGTGTGATTGTGCCTTGTTTTTGGCAAGCATCACATCGTTTAACCATCTCGTGAGCATCACGATAGATGGCGGGCCAATAAAATCCGGAATCAAACACTTTTTTGGCGGTGTAGTTGGGACCAAAGTGACCACCGGTGGGTCCTTTGTGGCAAGCATCAAGAATTTCAGACGCTGCCGGTCCATCAACACATCGGCGAATAATCAAGTCAGCACATTGTTTGAAAAGATACGGGTCATCCCAAAAGTAAGTCTTGATGTCTTTGAAGAACTTTTTCTTTTGCTGGGATGTTAACCCGTCAACGAGGATTCCACCCGCCAAGTAGTTTGCAATGTCCGCAAACCACGGGGTTTCATCAGCAGTCGAGTTAATAGACATTAAGGTCTCCAGGGGAAAAGAATCATTGATTTCTTTGTTCGGATGATCCCCCTGGTAAGGATCCTCAAGTCTACTGAGATGATCCGCGGCTAATTTTTCTGCTCCTTTTTTATCGCGAATTTCGATTTTAAATTCCTGGAGCAGCAAAACCCAGCGAAGAAGTCTTGGTTTGGAATCTTGCTTTGTCAACAAGTACTTCAGCGCGGAATGATCGGTATACACAATGGTGGTAGAAAGGACAAGATAGGGGCGGAATTTTTCAAATGCATAGACAACAGCTAAAAGCTCTTTTTCGGTTGTTGTATAATGCAATTGTGCCCCCGTCATTGTCTTGCTAGCGTAATGGATTGGTTGGAAGTGATTGTTCACTCTTTGTCCCAGAACCGCTCCAATAGCAAAATCACTAGCATCGCACATCAGCTCAAAGGGAAGCTCCCAATTAGGGGTAACCAAGACGGGTGCCTTTGTTAGCTTATCCTTCAGCGAGTTGAAGGCTTCGAGACACTCTTTAGAAAAGATAAAAGGAGTATCTTTTTCCAAGAGGTGGGTCATCGGGCGAGCGATTTGAGAAAAATCTTTTATGAATCGACGGTAGAAGCCCGCATGACCCAGGAAACTTCTCACACCCTTCACGCTAGAAGGTGGAGGCAATTGGCGATAACATCGACTTTAGCACGGTCTACTTCAAGACCGGCTTTGGAAATCTTGTGGCCCAGCACGATGCCTTCTTTTACCATAAAATGGCATTTTTCCCAATTCAGAACAAGGCGAGTGTCTTCGCACCGCTTAAGCATACGTTCCAAATTGGCAAGGCAAGAAGAGAAGGAATCCCCGAAGACCGAGAAATCATCCATGAAGACTTCCATGGTTTGTTCAACCATGTCATGGAAGATAGCTAACATGCACCTTTGGAAAGTCCCGGGGGCATTACATAAGCCAAAAGGCATTATTTTGTAAGCAAAAGTGCCATAGGGACAAGTGAATGTTGTCTTCTCTTGATCTTGGGGATCGATGGGTATTTGAAAATAACCCGAGAAACCATCAAGAAAGCAGTAATATTCATTACCGGCTAAACGTTCAAGCATTTGGTCCATGAAAGGTAGAGGGAAATGATCCTTTCTCGTGGCATCATTGAGTTTGCGGTAGTCTATACAAACTCTCCACCCAGTAACGAGACGAGTGGAAATCAACTCGTTGTGTTCATTGGGAACAACGGTTATTCCGCCCTTCTTGGGCACACAATGGATTGGACTAACCCATGGTGAATCCGAAATAGGGTAAATCATACCCGCATCAAGAAGTTTGATAACCTCTGTTTTGATGACTTCATGTATTTTTGGATTCACCCTTCGTTGGCTTTGAATTGTGGGCTTAAAGTCGTCCTCCATGAGAATTTTGTGTGTGCAGAAGTGAGGATCAATTCCACGAATATCTGAAATCTTCCAAGCGATAGCCTTCTTATGATCTTTCAACACGGCGACAAGTCGGGCTTTCTCTTCATCCTTCAAATCCTTAGCAATGATGACTGGCGACTTCTTTTCTTCGTCAAGGAATACATATTCAAGATGGGGCGGCAACTCCTTAAGCTCTAAATTCGGAGGATTTTCGACGGGAGGCATTTTCAAAGTCGGAGTATTGATAGCAATGACCGTGGGAGATGGAGGCGAAGGATTGTCTTCGGTGAGAAGATTGTCAAAGAAATTCATGTCTTCATCCCCATCGGTGGGAGAATCATTAGTAGATAAGGTCACATCTCCCATGGTATCTTCAAGATTGTTCCAAAATAAATCACTATCTCCAAATAGAGACAACGATGAATCAATAGAGGACACGGTCTCAACATTGGGAAGAGAGGTAGGAATACTTTTGCAAGCATCATTAAAGTGTTCTTCACAAGCCTCATCAAGAACGTCAATACAATTAACACTCTCATATGAATAAGGCTGTTTAGACAACTTTCCCATATTGAAGACAACTTTATCGTCACCCACTCTCATGATAAGCTCACCGGCTTCAACATCAATGAGAGTGCGACCGGTCCTCAAGAATGGACGACCAACAATCAGTGGTACAAGGGGGTCCATCTCGTAGTCGACGACAACAAAATCAGCAGGAAAGGTGAATTTGTCGACTCCTACAATGACGTCTTCGGCTATCCCCACTGGATAAGCAACCGTACGGTTAGCCAATTCCAGAGTCATTTTGGTGGGGACTAGCTCTGGGAGAGATAATTGCTTCCAAACACTTAGAGGCATGAGATTAATACTGGCACCTAGATCGGCTAGGGCCATGCAATTCTCTACTCCCGGGAAATTGCAAGGAATTAAGAAACGACCCGGATCACCAAGCTTGGTTGGCAATTTCCTTAAGAGCACTGCAGAGCAATTCTCATTAAGTTGGGTGTTGGCAATATCGAGGAGCTTTTCCTTGTCGCTCAGAAGATCTTTAAACATTTTTGCGTATTTGGGCATGTGAGCGAGAGCCTCAGCGAAGGAGATATTGAAATTCAATTGTTTGAACATTTTAAGGAAATTCGAAACCTGAATATCGTCCTTGCTTTTGAGCTTCTCTTTCCTCAACCTTGATGGATAAGGTATATTGGAAGAAGAGGAAGGATTTGGAAGAATAGGATCGCTCACATCCTTGGGTGGAGGAGGGGTAGAAGGAAGAGGTGGAGAAATTGGGGAAGGAGAAGGATGAGGAATAGGAGCAGGTGACTCGTTCTCCTTAGTCACAACCACCGGTGGAGGTATAGGAAGCTCGGGTTCCTTGGTACCTTTGCCACTTCGAGTGGTGATTGCTTTCATCTCCCCTCTTGGATTCGCAACGGTGTTACTCAGAAGAGTACCCGAAGAAGAGGGTTGATTACCTTGGAAGAAACTAGCCATCATGTTTCTTAAATCATTTGTTTGACTATCCATAGTGTTCTTCATATCAGCTCTCAGATCATTCCCTTGTTTCATTAGATCTGCTTTCAAGTTGCGCACTTCCTGTTGGAGATTATCCACGATCACATCGTTAGTCCTCATGTAGGTTCCAATGTCTTGATGTGATGCGGGGGTTTGGTTGGAAGGAGCAGTGTATGCGGGTGGTTGATAAGCAGGTTGCTGGTAAACTTGGGTGTTTCGGTGAGGTGGTTGTTGCTGCTTGTGAGGAGGGATGTATGGTGTACGAGTTTGTTGTTGTTGAGGAGGTCGGTTGAGGTTTTGTTGTTGGTTTTGGTTGTTAGGATTAAAACCAGGTGGTGAGAGATAGTTGTTGGATCGATAGCTAAGCAAGTTACGGTCACCTTGAGGTCTAGCTTGATAAGCAGGTTGAGGATAGGTGCCATATGCCGCATTCACATTCTCAGCAGGGTAGTCTTGGGTGGCAGTACAATTAGTGTAAGAGTGAGGACCACCGCATATCTCACAAGGTTGGCCGACAGCGTTCACTTGAGCGTTTTTGGTGTTGTTGCTGTTGTTGTTGCTGACGGTGTGGGTGACAAGCGATTCAAGAAGCGTAGTGATTTTATCGAGTCGCTTGTCGCTGTCATTAGTGCTAGCATTAGCGACATTGGTCCTAACACTCTTGGTTTGCACACGAGACTTATTCTCAATGATATCCCAAGCAGCATTGGAAGTCTTAGCCAATAGATAACCCCCCGAGGCACTGTTCAGTGAATCTTGGTCACTCATGCTTAAACCATTGTAAAAAGTATTAATTTGATGTACTTTGGTAAAACCATGTTGTGGGCATTTTCTTAATAGATCTTTAAAACGATCCCAAGATTCACTGAACGACTCATCGTACTTTTGTTCAAAATTTATGATTTCATTCCGCAAAGCGGTAGTACGAGAGGGTGGAAAAAAGTAATTGATAAACTTTGTTTCCAAATCCGTCCACGAGAGAATACTCTGTGGCGGTTCCTTAGCAAGCCAATGTCGGGCTTGTCCCTCTAAAGAAAAGGGAAAAAGTTGTAACCTTATAACCTCTTGTGGAACACCATTGAATTTGACCGTGTTGGTGAGTTGCAAGAATCTCTTGATGTGGTCGTGTAGATCATCAATGGTGCGTCCCAAGAATGGTTGAGCAGAGACCATCTGGATAAAGCCTGATTTTAGCTCGAAATTGTTGGCGGCAACTGGAGGTATGACAATTGGGTCCGTGTTGCCATCGACATGAGCTTGCAGCAGTTCAATCATCGGGCGATTATCCGGAAGGGGCTCATTGTTGTTGTTATTGTTCATGTTGTTGAAAGGTGGGTTGTTGTTGTTATTATTGTTTAGAGGTGGTACACCGGCCATGTTTAAGTGATCGAGAGGCTCGGGCTCTTGATAAGACGTGGATCGAGTGCGCATACACCTACAAAAGAACGAACAAAGAAAAACAAAGCAAAAATATTTTTGGTTTTTATGTTTTTTAATTTTTTTGTATTTTTGAAAAATTTTATATTTTTAGGATTTTTTTTGAAAATTTTTATGAAAAAGTAACGTTCACGGGGAACGGATCCCAAAATCCAAGTTCTCACAAAAAACTTTTGATCTTAACGAGAAGAGCCGGCAGCGGCGCCATTTGATACACTGGTTTATGTGGGTTCTTATTAAGTCTCTCGGAATCCTCTCGTATTGATCTCGGTCTTAAGTGGAATGATTTGTTCTTGGTTAGTAAAAAGTGGTTGGTTTGTTTATCTATTTTAAACTAATGACAAGAAATTAAATGTCGAAGAGTAAGGTAAAAGACTTAAATGACTAAAGTGAAAAGACGAGTTTAAAATTAAATGTTTGAAAACTTTAAAGATTATGTGAGGAAAATAAATGAACACTTAATAAAAACTAACACTTGGAAAACTTTGTGAAAAATAAGAACTTAGTTGGAAAAGACTAAAAGAAAGTAGGATCGTAACAAAACACCTCCAATCGGAATAGTATTCCGATCTAATGATTGGAATATGCTGCAAAATGGACCAATCGGAATATCTAAAAACAATAGCAATCGGAATGTTTGAAAAAGAGCTGCGATCGGAATATGGAAGAAAAGGGCCAATCGGAATACTGCACAAGGTCCTACAATCGGAAAGCATGAAATGCTTTAATCGGAATACACCCAAAATTTCCCAATCTGAATACAAAGGATGACATCAATCGGAATACGGGGCAAACACTTCAATCGGAATAATTAAAAGGAGCACAATCGGAATAAGGCTTGGAGGGACAAATCGGAATATTGCCAAAATGGAACCAATCGGAAAACAAAACCCTTTTCTGATTGGACTCAATCGAAAAAGGTGGAGTGCTGCTGGTCGGAATGTAAGGTCGGAAAAGGGCTTTGCCCTTTCCGAAAATGGTGCTGATCCGAATATAAAGCAAGGAAATAAGCTTATGGAATAAGCTAACTCCCTAACAAGCTCGAATCCAATAATAAGCTGATCAAATAAGCACTAAAAACACTTTATCTAAGCTTAAAATAAACAACTTTTAAATCAAATCATAAAAAGATGAACTTTTCATAAAACATTAAAAAGTAAATAAGCTAAATCAACAAATAAGCCAATAAGAACAAAGATCGCAAAGCTTATTTATGTAAAAACTTAAGGAAACATAAAAAGTTAACAACTTTTTAAGCACAAATCATAGATGAACAACACGGATCATACGAGATTTGTACCAAAATCAATAAAAGTAAAAGAAAGGAAGGATGAGATTAAAGGTTGAAACTTGAACTTGATTAATGAAAAAGTAATACAAATGATGATCTTGAAAGAGAAAAAGATGAAAAGTAGTGAGAGAAAGTTTAGAACTTTCTCTCTCTAAAACTAGAAACTACCTAAAAGACTAAGTGTGTGAAAATTTGTGAAGTAAGGGCTTTATATAGGCGTGTGTATGGTGGTGATGGGCTTTTGATTGGGCTTTGATTTGGGCTTCTTTTTCTTCTTTCTTCTTAAGTCTTCACCGTCTTTAAATAAACGTTTCCGACTTGGATTTGAGAAGTGTCGGTGAATAATTCAAACTCGTCTTATAATCTTTCGTTTAATAGACTCGAGTTCTTCGACATATATGAATTTTCCATCTTTGGCTCTATTCTTCGATAAATCTTTTAAATAGGCACAATGACTTCAAATCTTCTGCATCACTTGGACAATAGACTTTGTCTTGAGTCTTTTTCCTCGATAAAACCCGTGCAATCCCATGTTTTCTTCATTATTTATCCGGTTGACTCTGAAAACACAATAAACACAAAAACCACGCATAATTCCAAACAAATGATATTAAATACGTGTTTTGGTCTTATTTTAGCCAGAATTAAGTGGTAAAAGGATGGGTGTTTTCACACCTATCATCCACTCTTATGATCAAGTTTCTGAATAAGCATTAAGAACTTGGAGGAGTCTGACAAACCTTCTCATATTGGTAATGAATAAATCTGATCAAATTCTTTGCCACGTCACTTGAATAATCTATCTCCAGCTGAGTGTCCTTCATCTTTTCCAAAACAGCCTTGGATATGAAATATTGAGCATCCACAAGTAGATACTCAGCAAACTTTGTAGAACTCAAATGGTATACACTAGCAGCTGAATATAACCTCCATTGAAGACCACTGAGGTCATCTTCAAGATCCTTCCATATTTCAAGATCTTCCTCATTTGTCCCATACATTCTTTTGAATGTGGTCCAAAGTTTTATTCCATTAGCTGAAGTTGGTGCTTCAGCCTCATACTTGGTCTCTAGTAACCTCCAAATGTCCACCAAGTCTTCTCTATCACAACTTGCAAATAAAGATATGAGAGTGGTAAAAGTGTGTACCTCCTTGCCAAATCTTCCAATTTTCCAGAATCCACATTCATCCTCATCATAACTCACAATTGGATTCCTGGAATCTAATGGTAACACCTGCACCATATCTGAAGCTTCTAATGGGGAGAGCTTGAGGCTCTTTCTAATAACTGCTTCACTTGGATATAGTGGATTCATATCTTTTGGAAACTCAAGTTTAAATCCCTTCTTCACTGGCTTGGGAACTATCATAGCTTTCTTGATTTCCATCTCTTTTGCAAGTTGCTCCTTTCTTTCATCTGAAAGAAGTCTAAGAGTGTTTGCTTCCTGCACTCTCACCCAAATAGGATAAGCCCTATGTTCCAACTCATCAAATGTCAAAGCCTTCAACTTCTGATGTGTCCATCCAACTCCATGACATCTGAGCAACATAAAGTAGAGCTCTCTTCTATCCCTTTTCAATTCTGAGAGAATATTGCTTGCCTTGTGCTTCAAAATCACCTTACAATCCTTCTGAACTCTAAGAAGAAGCTCCAAACCCCATATTTGATCTGAAATGGTCAAGTCTGGATTATCCATACAGCTTTCTTCCCAAGAATTGTACATTTGAACCACCTCTGGCATGTCAAAGTCAACCTGCAATTTTAAGTCTCTCAACTTTTCCCTAGCAAGCTCATCACCATACTCAAGCCTTTCTGGTTCTATAATCATCACACTTAAGTCTGAGCTAGCTTCATCACTTTCTTCTTCAGAAGTCACAAAAAATGGTGACTTTTCCTTTTCACCTTGTTCCATCATTTGTTCAGCCAATCTTCTATCAAATTCAACTTGGGCTACATCCTTTGGAACAAATTCTTCTACCAATTTACCCTTACCCTTATCTGATGGTGCAATGGTTGGTAAGGTAGATGGTAATACCTGAGTAGAAACTTCTTTGATGATAGATGATGACTGGAATACATCACCTTCATGTGCAGGTCTGTCAACGCCCAAATTTCCTCTATCAGCGCCCAAAATACTTCTATCAGCGTCCAAATTTGTCTTGTCAACGCTCAAATATTTTCCCTCAGCGCCTTGTGTAACCTCTCTCAACATAGCTGTAAATGATAAATTTAGATTGGTTGGAGAGATTAAGGACGTATCAAAACCTGTTTGTTCCTTCAAAGTTGTAAGGGCTTCAGCAACATCCATTGATTGACCATCTTGGCTGCCCTTATCACTTATATTTCTTTGATCTTCCTCCCCTTTGGAAGACTCCTCCATACCCCTCCTAGCATGAGCACTTTCCAAAACAACAATCCTCTCCCTCAATTGCTTGAGTTCAAGGCCTTGTAAGCTGACAATTTGTACTAAGTCTGCATTTTGCTTTTGCAAGCTAATGCAGACTGCCGTCAATTCCAAAAGAGTCATTGGTTCCAGACTGCCCTCTTCTGAAATGGGGATTTGACCTCCCAAGTCAGGTTCATTGGGCAAGGATGAGGACTTAATGATGGTGGGACTGCCTTGGCCAGCATCTAAGCCAGAACCAATAGTCCCAGCCTCATCCAGGTCACCAGCCACACTTGTGGTGGTGGTTCTCTCTGCTTCATGGCTAGGACCACCAGAGGAGAACACTCCAGTAGTCCTTTGGCGTTTTATCAACCTATATTCAGGTGGTGTGGAAGATGGTGTGGAAGAATGGGTAGACGTGGGTTGGTTAAGGGGTGTTTGGGATTGTAAAGGTTGTGTGTCAGTGTTGGAAATAGGCACATCAACGCCAACATTTGATGTGTCAGCGTCAAAGGGTTCTTGGTCAATTTGCATTTGTTCAGGTGAGGGTAAACGTTCAGGAATGGGTTCAAGTTGTGGTTGAGGATCAATTTGAGGTTGGGGATCTGGTTGGGGTTGTGCTGCTGCAATAACAGCAAGCATGGCTGGGGTTAAAGGTAAGTCTCTAAGAGGTGGTGAATTCATCTTCGTAAAAATAGCTTTCTTTTGTTCAGGGATCTTATAAAAATCATTGTGATCCCTTGAACAATAACCTTGATCATCAAAAATCATTTGCAGAAAACGGGGATAAGCTAAAGTCATTTTTGTCCCCTTGTTTTTACACATCCCTTCAAAAATCATTTTAGAATAGTTATATTTTTTCCCTGTTGCAATGCACACAATAGCACTGGCAATGGATCTATTGATCTCATTGTGTGCAGTACATTTGGGACTCAAACATTGAAGGAGGATGTGGATGAGGTACTTCCAGGCTGGGGGAAATTCCTGCTTATGATACTTATTGAGAGTACCTTCATCAGGAAAAGGATACCCCAAAGCCCTAAGCCCTTGTTCTATTTCATTTATGGGAAGGATGGCTACACCATCAGCATCATCAAGATGCAAGGCCTGGCGTACCAAGGCCTCAGTAACCACCCAAGATCTCCCATGAACAATAGAAGTCAATGTGGTCACTCCATTAACTGTTGAGGAACTGACAGTGTTCCAAAACTGCTTAATGTGTGTGACTGGAATGAGTGGTGCATGAGAAAGGGCATACCTTAATGGGGATGCGTTCAAATACGCCACCATTTGTGTGTATTGAGGAAACAAATCATTATCAGCAACAAGATAAGCAATCATGTTGTGTTGAGACTTGAACCCCAAATCCAATTCTGCTGAGTTAAACTTTGGTGCCATTGATGAAAACTGTTAATTTGAATTGTAGAAGATGAAGTTGATAAGAGAAAAGTGTTAGAAAAGAATTATAGATACCCTGTTTAAAAATAGGAGCCAAATTTATAGGAGATAAAGAATGCATGTGATTGGCCCAAAAATAGGCAAAGATTTTCAAAAACTAATCATGAAAATATTGAAAAAGTTATAAGTTATCTCATGCATTTAATGAAAGTAACAACTCCTAAAATTACGTCTTGAAAATATGTCAAAAAGTAACAACTGGGTAGGTCCCATTGAGTGTCAACGGTCAAAAATAACCTATCAACGCCCAACGGCTATAATCTTGTCAACGTTCGCCTAAAGCCATGTCAGCGTCCAATTTGGTCACAACAACGCTTGGAAAAATCTTGTCAGCGTCCAAAAATAAAATTGTTTTAAAAAGTGAAAAATGACCTTAACAAGTAACTTATCCTAGAGAAGATAACCAAAAGCTGATAATTATTATAGGGCGGCAAGCACTGTCCAGTTATGCACACTTGCATAAGCAAGATAGACATAACAGTCCTCTAGTGTCCCTTGCTAACCAAAACTCTTAACAACAAAGTTACCTTATAAAATCCTTGTTAATCCCAGGTAAATCCCATATCAAAATCATTCCCAAGTCTCCCAACAGACCACAACCAATTCTAGGCCAAAAATGTCTTGGCAGCATGCAAAGTTGATATACTATGCATGCTACAGTGCCTCATGGTTTAGTAAAACTAACCCATACTCACCTGTGGACACAATCTAGAATTGTGATAAGAGTATCATATGGATACCCAAAAATCCTAAAGGTTCCTAAAACCTCCCCTTAAACTATGATACAAAAAGTTTGCTAAAGTCATGCATGACTCATAAAAAATTTATGTCAAGATAGGAATGAAACATTCCAACCATCATCCATAAATAAAAACTTGTCCAAATGCTACTCCATTGATCCATAAGCAACTCTGTATCCAATGATATACTGCTAACACCATCTACACATTTAGATTAAAAACCACAAAACTAACATTGTTGCTGACAACGCCCCGATAACACACAACAGCGTTGAAGGAAGCTTTGTCAGCGTTAGACAATTATATTGCTGACAACGTTGCAAAAACACTTATCAGTGTTCAAACAACCTTTGTCAGTGTTAGAAAAATATAGTGGAAAATCTAAATCATTAATAAGACCAATAATAATGCATCATCCTGTACATACTTTTACAAAAAGAATCCAAAACACATATTAAGTGAGATTAACCATTCCAATACTTGTTACCAAGTATTGAAATCTTCCAGTATCAAAAGGTTTAGTTAATAAATCTGACACATTTTCCTCAGTGTCAACCCTATCTGGTTGTATTAAACCTTTCTCAAAGCAATCTCTTATAAAATGGTGTCTAATTTCTATGTGTTTAGTTTTAGAATGATGTACAGGATTCTTAATGATGCATAAAGTACTATTATTGTCAACAAATATCTTAGTATGCATGAAATTATACCCATAGTCCAACAGCTGGTTCTGAATCCACAACACTTGACCACAACATGCTGCTGCAGCCACATACTCTGCTTCAGTTGTAGAATTAGCCACCACTGTTTGTTTCTTACATTGCCAAGATATTAATCTGCTCCCAAGAAATTGACATCCACCAGTTGTGGATTTCCTATCAAACTTATCACCTCCATAATCACTGTCTGAATATGCAATTAGCTCTAATGGTGAATCCTTTGGGTACCACAAACCAAGACTAGGATAGCATCTTAGGTACCTAAAGATCCTCTTCACAGCATAAAGGTGACATTCTTTGGGAGTCACTTGATGTCGTTTACAAGCACACACAGCAAACATGATATCAGGTCTGGAAGCAGTAAGATACATCAAAGATCCAATCATGGATCTATAATGCCTGACATCAACATCCTTTCCATCTCCAATCTTTCCCCAAGGGTGTTCTCTATCCATAGGAGTAGTAGCCCTCTTTTCATGTGGAGAAAAGCCAAACTTCTTCAAGATTTCAGCAACATATTTGTCCTGGGAGATGAAGATACCATCCTCTTTCTGCTGAACTTGTAAACCAAGAAAGAAGTTCATCTCCCCCATAGCACTCATCTTGAATTTGTCTGTCATAATCTTGGAGAAATCCTCACTCATCTTTGGATCAGTAGACCCAAAAATGATATCATCAACATAGACCTGCACAAGCAACACATCTTTGCCTTTCTTCTTTGTAAATAGTGTCTGATCTATGGTGCCCCTCTTGAATCCATCGTCCACCAAATAGGTAGACAGAGTACCATACCATGCTCTAGGGGCTTGATGAAGGCCATACATAGCCTTTTTGACTCTATACACTTTATCTGGATGCTCTGGATCTTCAAAACCAGGAGGTTGCATGACATATACTTCCTCAACAATGGTGCCATACAAGAAAGCACTCTTGACATCCATTTGATAGACTGTGAAGCCCATGCAAGATGCATAGGCTAGAAAAATCCTAATAGCTTCAATCCTTGCAATTGGTGCAAAGACCTCCTCATAGTCTATCCCCTCTTCTTGTGTATAACCTTGAGCCACTAACCTTGCCTTGTTTCTGACCACAATACCTCTTTCATCTCTTTTGTTCCTGAGAACCCATCTTGTCCCTATAGGTCTGACATGTCTAGGACAATCAACCAGCTCCCAAACATCCTGAATTGCAAATTGGTGAAGCTCATCCTGCATTGCTTCCACCCAACTTGGTTCTTTGAGAGCATCAAATATCTTCTTGGGTTCTTCTTGTGACAGAAAACATGCAAACAAACATGCTTGCACAAGAGGGGTATCAACCTTCTTGTGTATATTGGCAATAAACCCACCAAGTCCTTGATGAGATCTTCTTGTCTGAACTGGAGTCATAATATCACCAATGATCTGAGATGTGGGGTGATTCTTCATTGTGGAAGTGAGAACTCCTCCTTCAAAAAGTCTGGTGTCCTCATCTTCACGCTCCATGTTGCCAATATCTTCTTCATCAGACTCTCTTTGATCAACAGGAATCTCTTCATAAACATTGGAAGGTCCTCCTTGTTCAAAAGTTGAAGAGAAAAGATGTGCAAAGGTGTTGTCAACGCCTGAACCGTGTTTGTCAGCGCTTGGTCTAACAACGCTGGAACTGTTGTTGTCAACGTCTGAGCCATCAACGTCTGAATTGGTCTTGTCAGCGCTAGATTTGCCTTTGTCAGCGCCTGAAGAACCATGCATGTTTGTATCTGGTGGTATTTGGAGACCACCATTATCTTGTCCAGCAGCAGCAGCAGCAGCAAAAGCATCTGTCCAAATGGGAATTGTGACATATTCAAATGTAGGAGATGCCTTTTCTGCTTGTGATCCAACCTTCTCATGAACCTGTGTACCTGAAACATTAACAACTTGTTCCTCCACAACATTTGAAGTTACCTTCACAATGTCTGGATTAGTGACAGGCATATAATTTAAAGTTCTAGATAAGGGTTCCAAATCAAACAACCAATTTGGACCACTCTCAGGATCACTAGGTTTATTCTCTAAGAACCTAACATGTACTCTCTCAACTATACGTTTGTCCTCCTTAAGATAAACCCTATAACCCTTGCTCTGCACTGAATACCCCATGAAGTAACCTTCATCACCTTTTGTACTAAATTTCCCTAAAGCATCACTAGTGTCTAAAACTACTACATGACAACCAAAAGGTCTGAGAAAACCAATATTAGGTTTTCTACCCCAAAGTAACTCATAAGGTGTTTTGTTCTGAATTTTGTTAACCAATGCTCTATTCTGCACATAGCATGTTGTATTAACAGCCTCAGCCCAAAAGGCTATAGGAAAGTGAGCATCAGCCAACATTGTTCTGGCTGCTTCAATTAGGGTTCTATTTTTCCTTTCAGCAACCCCATTTTGTTGTGGGGTTCTAGCAATACTGAATTGCCTAGTAATTCCTTTCCTGGCACAAAAATCATCTAGCTTCTTGTTCCTAAATTCTCCACCATTATCACTCCTAAGCATTTTAACTTCATGTCCAGACCTTTTCTCAATTTGAGTGATAAAATCAATAAGAACATCAGCTGTGTCACTCTTCATAGCTAGAAAGAATGTCCAAGTAAACCTAGAAAAGTCATCTGTGATAACAAAGCAATATGACTTACCATTCAAACTTTTTATATTTGTTGGACCAAAGAGGTCCATGTGAAGCATATGAAGAGGTCTGGAACTAGTACACCTATTTGGACTTGAATGAGACCTTGTGCTGCTTGCCTTTAAGACATGCAACACAAGAGTGGTCATTGTGGAAGGCCTTCTCAGGCAAACCATCAACTAAACCAAGCCTCACAAGTCTATTTATATTTTTAAAATTTATGTGCCCTAGTCTCCTGTGCCACAAATTACTTTCATCTACTGAGGCCTTAGCATAAAAACAAGACATATTTGTATTCACTTTAATCCCATTTAAATTCACATTATATATGTCCTTATGCCTAGGTGTTCTATACTCAATATATTTCTCATCAGGGATCTTAAAATCCTTGCTTAACACCAAACACTCAGTATCAGTGAAAAGAACCTTATTTTTGTTATCACAAACTTGTGATACACTAAACAGATTATAATCCAGTTCTTTTACCAGGAAGACGTTCTCAAAACGTAGATTATTGGTGAGAAGGGTTCCTTTGCCTGTGATAGTCCCATATCCACCTCCAAAGTATACCTTATCACCATCTTTAATAGGAGTGAAGTTCGTCAGATAGTCTTCCTTTCCTGTCATGTGCCTTGAGCATCCACTATCCCAATATCCATAATCATTGATCTGTCTTTGAATGCCCTGCACATAAAGAAAACAAATTAGTTTTCTTTGGGAACCCAAGTCTCAGAAGACTTGGATTCATCTGGTTGTTCAATAAGAACAGACTTAGTTCTCACAACAACCCCATTCTCATCCTTTTTAGGATGAAAAACCCAGTTAACCCCAATAGGTTTTGTAATGACCTTTGAAATGTAATTAAATCTATTGCAAGTCATTGAAATTCCATTATTGTTAGGGTTTTGATCTTTCTTGGGTCTCCATGTTAAGCTTGAAGAAGCTTTTGACCCCTTACCTTGTGGCTGCAAATATTTAGGTTTGGTCACGTTTCTGTCAGCGTTGGATTTTGTCCTGTCAACGCTGAAATTACCCTTGTCAGCGTTGAACCTAGGGTTTGCTACAGGAACCCATTGCCTATTTGACCAGGTGTTTGTCTTTTGAAATGGTCTTTGTCCATGAGTGTTAGACCTTCTAGAAAAGAATGGGGCAGGTCTAATCACTTGAGGACTTTGCTGCACATAAGGTTTGGGTCTGACAACGTTTGACTTCCTAACAACGTTGACTTTCTTCCTATCAGCGCTGAAATTGTTTCTATCAGCGCTGAAATTGTTTCTATCAGCGCTGGCTTTTGGAGCGTTGACACACTTGTATGCCAAATGTGAAAAGTTGCCACAAGTATAACAGGCTTTCTTAGACGCACTCTTAGGTCTAGAAGAGAAGAAACCTGTTCCATGATTGTTAACTTGGCTCTTGGGTGACCTATTATTCCTATACATCTCTGCATATTTAATGGTAGGTCTTCTAACAGTGTTGGAGCCTAGGTCAACAGCTTTACCAGTGACTGGATGAGTAACCTTAATGGGTGGTGATTCATTGGGACTTTCACATAGCAAGCCTCCCTTAACAAATAAAGTAGGGTTAGCTTTCTTCCACTCATTTAGGTCAGTCAGTGTTTGTTGATACTCTTCCACTGGAGTGACAACTCTTGGTGGAGGAATGAATTCCTCTTCTTGGCATTCTGGTATACCAGTCCAAGATAAATCCTTTCTAAGTACACCATAGAAGTCACCAGCTGGTGGTGGAACCAGAGAGTAATCATTCATCCCAATCCCAGTCATGTCCTTAGGATCCTTTTGTTTAGCTACACAGTCTCCTAGGGTTTTGGTGGCTCTATCAAATCTTTGAATCTTGAGGTCAACATTATCTTTATTCTTAATGGCCTCATCTAACTTAGCCTGTAGGTCTCTATTGACCTTTGTCATGATATTTCTAATATCCATACTACCCTCTAGCTCATGTTTTAAGATATTTATCTTATCTTTTAAATCAAATTCCATTTTCTTGTATTCAGAAACGGTTTTCTCAGTTTCAGTAAGAGCTAGTTGGTAATTGGACAATTTACACCTTTCAGTGCTCATATCATCTTTTAGTTTTAACACCTCTTTGTTAAGTCTATCAGTGTTTAACCTACAACCTTTGCTACAAAAAGCATCATCATATACATCATTATCAGATGAAGAGGAGGAGTGTGCCATGAGAGCATATTCAACATGCTCTTCTTCTTCAATATCAGCAACCAAAGCTTTGTCCTCTTCAGCATTCTTAGCCAGATAGCTCTAATCCCATCCTGTACCATCAATTCCTTGAACTGCAACCATGGCTTTGGAATCCTGAGCTTTAACAATCTGACTTGAGGGTTTACCAGCATCAGATCTTCTAGGAGATCTGCATTCCCTCATGAAGTGTCCCATACGATGACAGTTGTAGCATTCAACTTTGGATTTATCAAATCCAGCAGTGTCTTTAGCATTGAAGGTCATCTTCTTCTTGAACCTTCTATTACACCTATTTTCTCTTATACTAGCAAGAGCCATGTTCCACTTGATGTCCATCTCTTCCAAGTGCTCATCACTTATCTGCTCAAGGTCCTCATATGTAATCACTGAACCATTGGGTAAAGAAGCAATGTAAGCACACACAGTATCCAAATCCAAACCAGCAGGTTTAACTCTTGGAGAGTCATTCTTGAATGTGTCAGCGTCTGAAAAAGAGACGTTGACAGGACTTGTTCCAGCGCTGACATATGATGATCCAGTAACTGGATGCATATAAGAGTCCTTCTGATTGAATTGACCTTCACTATGAGAGAAGAAGGCCATGTTGCTGGTGCTAGATTTGCTTCCATGATCTGAAAGAGATTCATCCTCCAACAGTCTTAGTTTGTTGTAGATGTCATCAAACGAGGAGCTCTTGTAAGTATTATTGGCAAGAATAGATCTTGCCTCAATCTTCCATGCCTCACCAAGACTTTTCAGAAAGGTAGCATTGGTGTCAACATCACCAACTTGTGTCCCCATGAAGGACAACTTGCTTGTGATGTCAAGCAATCTGCTTCTCACACTACTCAGTTTCTCATTGGGCTGAGCTTTGAAGACAACATAATCATGCAGAAGTTGCTTTTTCTTTTCTTCCTTAGTGTCTGCATTGCCACCATATGAAACTTCAAGTACTTCCCAAAGATCCTTAGCAGATTCATAGCCTCTATATTTGTGCTGGTTTTCTTGTCCCAAAGAGACTTTTAGAATATTTAGGGCTTTCATGTCAACCTTTTTCTTTGCAATATCTTCAGCGCCTACAGCTCTACCATCTCCAGGTTTTTCTTTCTTATCCTCTTCAGGGCATCCTTCAACAGCTGTTCTTTGACTAATGGCATCAAGAATCTTTTGAGCCTTATTGAATGAGTTTCCATATTCAATAATCTCCCAGAGTGTGTAGTCATAGATCCCCAGATATTGTTCAAAGTTGAACTTCCATAAGTCAAAGTGGGTTGCATCAAGCATGGGAATCTTGATGTTTGGTAAGGCTGAGGAGGAAGAGGTTATTGCTTCAGACATGATGTTGTTAGGGTTTTTGTGTTTTTAGGGTTTCTGAGAAAATTAGGGTTTTGGTGTTCGTGTATGGTTCTGGTGTTCTTCAAAGATCAAAAGTTCCTCAACAAGCTCTGATACCACTTGTTGATCCCAAACTTAGATCGATTAGCTTTGTGTATACGAGATTAGATCAAGTATAACACGTAGAGAAACCTTTGTTATATGCTTTGTGAATCTAAGTGTTATGCGGAATTTAACACTTAAACAAGAACACAAGATGTAAACAAAACTTTCACTTTGATTATCAATGTCGAACTTGCTTACAATGAAAGATGTTTACGAATGAAAACTTATATAAAACTTGATATTAAACATTAACCTAAAGGCCTTCTTTTATAGACTAAGAAGCCTTGTACAATAAGCTACGTATCAACTATTCTAGGTAAAGATAAACATAGAAAATACATTGTCGTTTCTATCCTTACTAGAAGTATTCTAGAATATAATAAACGTGTAGCTTATATCTTCCATCAGTGCTTGTCTTCAATCTGTCAACGCTTGACTTTAACTTGTCAACGCTTGAGCTATCAGCGCTTGCTTTGTTCCTGTCAAAGCTTGTTTTGCTCTTGTCAGCGCTCAAGTGATCTGGCCTTAATTTATTCCCAACACGATCCGTGTTGCGATTGCTTGGTCATGATCACCCACTGCGATCCACTTTGTTGCGAGCGTGGTGGAGTGCGATCCATAGAGTACGATCCATCTTGTTTCCATCGCATCAAGTGCGATCGTGGGCTACGATCACCAAGTGTGATCTAGACTGCGATCAAGCTACGATCCGGGTGCGATCCAACCACTTCATTGGTTGCGATCGTAGTGCGATCTGATTTGTATTCTTGTTTTGCTTTTGTTTTTATTTTAAATTTTGTTTTCCCGCCTTTTTACTTGATTTATTTTTAAGTTTTCAAATTATATTACGTTTTCAAATTTAATTTTCGTCACGCTTTTATTTTTAGTCATTTAATTAATTTACTTTTCAAAGTTTTAATATTGCACCCTTTACTTTTAATTAGTTTAGATTTAATTAAGTGTCGTTTACTTTTAGTCTCGCTTTAAATTCCCGTCATTCATTTATTAAGATTAGATTGTAGATTTATCTTAATTGTTTTTGCACTTTCAATATACTACAACGACACAACATTTGTTTCACCAAAGAACAATAGAGTCACATAGTTAACCAGATCAATTCGATTAGACCATTAGAACGATAAATTTCTTACTAGACAAAACCTAAGTATTAAATGGCGCCGCTGCCGGCTCTTTTCGTAAAGATTAACGGTTTTCTGTGAGAGAGGCGTTGCTTTTTGGGATCCGTTCACTTGTGAGCGTTATTTTCTTGCTTCAAAAATTCAAAAATCCATAAAAATTAAAAATTTCAAAAATCCAAAAAGATTTTATTTTTATTGTGTATATATATTGTTTTTGTGTTTGGTATTGTTTTCTTTTGCATTTTCAGGTGTATGCGTACTAGATCTTCTAATTATCAAGAGCCCGAGACTCGAGAAGATTTAAGTATGTCAGGTGTTAACAACAATAATCCACCGCACCTCAACAATAACAACAATGTTCTTCCACAGCCCGATCTTCGGACAATGGAGGAGCTTTGTCAACCTACCATGTTTGGACGAGGAGGACCGATTGCGCCGATGCAAATCACGGCTCCGGAGTTTTCATTGAAGCACCACATGATTCAGCAAGTGCAAACTAACCCATTCCGTGGATTGCCTGATGATGATGCCAACAAACACCTCGACAAGTTCATTACAATCACTCAAAGCATGAAGTTGCCCGGTGCCACAATGGATGTTTTACGCCTTCAACTATTCCCACATACTTTATCGCATCATGCCGAGAAATGGTTTGATCGTCTCCCGAAGAATTCAATTCACACTTGGGATGACATGACTCAACGCTTTTTGTCGCGCTACTTTCCACCATCCATGGTCACGAGCCTTCGCAATCAAATCAGCGGTTTCATGCAAGATCCCGATGAATCTCTTTTTGATGCTTGGGAAAGATATAATGTCTTGATTGATCGTTGCCCAAACCACAACATGCTTCCAGTAACATTGTTTGATACTTTCTACAACGGTTTGACTTTTCGAGATCGTGATACGATTAATGCAGCCGCCGGTGGCACATTTACGAAAAGGAGACCTGAGGAGTGTAGAGAGCTTATTGAGAACATCACTACTCACCACAAAAACTGGGATTCCTCCGCTTCTTCAAGGAACAACCCGAGAGTTAATGTTTCTTCCACCTCAGCAAACCCTGATATGACTGAACTCACCCGCATGATGACTGAAATGAGCAAAAGTATCTTGCTTCTCGCTTCAAACCAACAACAACAAGTTAAAGCGGTTGCACCTTCTTGTGAAACATGCGGCGGTCCTCACTCATACACCGATTGTCCTTCTACACAAGGAAATCCGGAAAATGTGTATGCAGCTTATGGTAATTATTCACCGGAAAATTACCAAGCTCGACCACAAGGGGATAGAAATTTGCTGAGTTACCGGTCCATAAACTACCTTTCACCCGGTTTTTCTCCTCAAAACCAAAACCCCGCCAACAACTACAATAGAAGCAACCAAATCCCACCAAGAGCTTCTAATCCTTATCACCCACCCACTCAACAAGCCCCACCCATTAACCCCGATGTTGAAGCCATCATGAGAACCCAAGGTGAGCAAATAAAGAATCTGCAGATGTGTTCATTAAAGTTGGCACATTTACTTTCCCGGTTGACTTTGTCGTTGTTGATTATGAAATGGACCCTCGTATTCCTTTAATACTTGGTCGGCCATTCTTAAGAACCGGACGAGCTTTAGTTAATGTTGCCGAAGGTGAGTTAATCTTAAGAGTCGGGAATGATTCGCAAGTTTTTAAAATGGGAAAGCTTACAAGTAAATCCTTTGGAGGCCGAGAATTAGTGAATATGATTAATGTGCTCGATGATTTTGTCATCTACAACAATCCGCTATTCGACTCTTGCATTGATACTCCACTGTCTCATGATGATGTGGATGATTCTTTCTCCAATTTGGAACCTTCACCCATTTATGATTCTCCACCGATCTTTGATGCTTATGATGATGATTCTAGCTCAGATTCGGAGAATTATGATGATTGTACTTCCGAGTATCCCGACCTGCCCACGTATGATGATTTCGATGAGGCTGATACTCTTTCGAGCGATTCTTCTCATGATGAAGATCCTCCGCCATCACTCGATCCTACTTTGGACGATTACTCATTTGAGGAAGACTTCTCTGCATTTCTCAATACTTACTTCCCTCATGAGAGTAATGCTCCTCCTTATGATTTTGAAGAATATCGTCTTGATCCTACTTTGGATTTGAAGAAAATACTTTCAAAGGAGAAGAAACCGATCGACACCAATATCCGCAGCACGTATGATTTAACACCTCTTTGTCCCCCTTCTGAGGACGAGGTTGTGCATCTTCTTCGTGAGTGCTATTTTTCCTTAAAGGAAAAGGTGTTCGACCCTGGTATCGATATTCTGCAGCCATCTCAGTATCCACCTGATGTAATAAAAGGAAATATCTTTGGAACTTATGGAAATCTGCTTGCACCACTTCACCCTTGCTTCCACCGTGCTCCATCGCTGCTTAAGGGAACCTTGCCTACTCTTCTTTGGCTTGCCTTGTTCGCCTTAAGCTTGTGCTATTTGATGGACGAAAACTATGTCTTTGATCCTGGTGGATATGTTTCATGCTTCTTCCTATGATGATCAAGGTCGAGTCAGGCTCACGACTCGGTTAACAAAAATCAAGCGCTTCTTGGGAGGCAACCCATGCATCTATCTTTTAGCTTGCTTTATCCTAAGTGTAGGGGAGACCCGTTGGTGTTTGCTATTTCCTCTCCTCTCTTAATCAGGGATTCGAGCGCTCAATGATCCACTCTTGATGATTCTTGACGACCCGTGATTCCGTGTTCACTTCTTCCCGGTTCTATCCTACACTCTTTTCGATTCACTATTTTATATTTTCTCAGTATTTAAATAGGAATCTCTTTAGTTGTCTTTTCCTTAGCAAGATTTAAACAAAGTGCACAATGTCCTAAGTGTAGGGGAGTTTACTCCCACATGCTTAAACATTGAGGACAATGTTTATGTTAAGTGTAGGGGGACTTCTATCGAAGTTAAGTGGCCTTTTCCTTGTATTTGTCTTCATTTTAACCGGAAAATCAATTTTTTTTGACATTTTTCAAAATTTTTGATCTATTTTGGCCTATTAGTTTTTCCCTTTGTATAGTTATTTTCTTTCCTTATTAGAATAAATTTTGAATAAAGTGGTTTTAATTTTCAAACGTCATGAATCTTTTGACTCACCTCGAGTTTACTTATCTAAGTTTACTCTAGCTAGTATCCTTAACGTGTTTAAGTCAAGTTTTGCTAGGCTTTTATATAGGGAGCTATAAAACGCGAAAGTCTTAACTCTCACGGGTTAAGAACAAGAACTTTTCGCAAGTTCCTATAATTGATCCTAGAGAGTCGTTTATCAAGGGAACTTTAAAACGCGATTTCTAAAACTTGAAAAAGTCTAAGAATTTGCAAGATCCTATAGGCGACTCGAAAACCCAAAACTTTGATTTAATAGGCTAAGCATCCACGAGTCTCATTACTTGAGATTTTAAACTGTGGAGAACGAGAGATAATAGAGTCAATTATAAGTTCGGTATTCTTTCGTGAATTTATGTGAGTTAATTATAAGCCTATTATCCCATCGCTTGATATTAAATTTATCTGCAATAAATAAGGTTGTACGATTTGAAAAGTTACTTAGCTTCTAGCCCAAGATCGTTTAAAAGTTGCTCGGTATGGATTAGAGTTCATAGCCAAGGCATAACTTATTGAAGCGGGATGCGAAGATTGGCGAGTCCAAAAAGGACCTAACAAGACATGAGGGCTATATTTTGTTGCTAAAGATCCAAAGTGATGTGAAGAATCATTTATCGAAAATCAATATGAAGGATCGAGACACACGACGAAAAGCAAAAACTCCCAAAAAGTCATGGAGAAGTGTATCCGAAAAGACCCTAGCAAGGTATGAGGATAAATAGATCCAAGTCAATAAAGGAGGCGGATCGTTGTATATCAAAGTCCAAAATAAAGATTGGAGAAAAATGAAGAAGTCGTGGTCCAAATATGAAGAATCTCTCAAAACTGCAAGTGAAAAAATTCCTATTATGAAGAGAAGACCATTATTTCAAGAACGTCTCTCAAGGTTTGAAGGATGAAGTCGCTGCCAAATATAGGTCCGAGAAAGGTCTCAAATCGCGAAGCGAGTTATGCCAAGATATGAACTTTTTGAGGTCCCGAGAAGCAGTTTTAAAAGATTTTGTCCTTTAGCTAACTATTGATTAAATCGTTCACTTTATTTTTGGACTAAATAACTATCGAAATAAGTCAAAAATGCATCCTCGTGATCATTCAAGACAACAATAAAATATAAGAGATACCCCTAGGAATAAGGGAGTCTAAGTGAATAATTGGCCCACATGAGTTCGTGTTAGTTTGCTAACTTATAATAACAATGATCTCGTTTTTAAGCTTGGTTTGGAGAAAGTGAAAACTTGAGGATGATGATTATTCATGACATTTCCAAGACCCAAGGTATGTTTTGATTTCTTTACTTTGAATGTTTATAGTTTTCTATCTCTTTAATAAAGGCCAAGGTGGATTGATTTTGATGAAAAATGTAAACGTGCTTTGTAACTAATGCATTGCATGAGGATATTGCAATGGTCAAGTATCGGGGATTTGATAGGTGTGTAAACACCCATCCTTTTTACCACTTAATTACAATAATAACCGAGCCAAAACGTGTATTTTATGTCTTTTATGTCGGAATTATGCGTGGTTTGTGTTTTTGTTGTGATTTAGGACGAAAAGGAAAAGTGGATAAAACACGGGCATTCACGGGCTTTTATTGAAGAAAAAGATGAAAGACGAAGTCATGAAGTCAAGAGTGCAAAAAGAACGGAAGTCCAAGACCAATTCTGAAGATTTATAGAAGAAAAAGTCAAAAGACGGAAGTTTACTAAAAACCGAAGAACTCAAGTCTTATTTATTGAAGAATTAAAAGACGAGTTTACAGAAATCCCGAGCCAAAAGTCATTAAAGTCCAAGATTAACAAAAGATTAAGAAGGGAAGGACTTAATGGTGCAATTAAGAAGAAATGAAGGAGGGGAGGAAGCTTCTTAAGCATTCCCTAATCCTCCCCTATATATAGTGATTAGATAAATCATTTTCATTTTGTTGGCTAAGGTGACAATTAGTCTTCCACCTTTTAATTACTTGCTCTTTAAATTTATGTCATTTTAAATACTTGTCTTGCACTTTAATTCATTTTAATTCCAAGTAAGTGTTCCTTAATTTTCTTGCTTTAATCTTCATTTACCTTTGATCAAGTTTCTTTTCATCATTCTCATCCTACTTTTCTTCTTTTTGGTTCATTTCAAATTCGGATTAAGCAAGCTTTTAGCTTAATCTCTTTGCTTATTTTACCAAAAAGTTTATCTTTTTACTTTTATCTAAGTTTTTGTATGAGATAAGCTATAAGTTTGACAATCTTATTGGCTTGTTTCATACTTAGCTTATTTGATTTTCTTAATTTTCTCAAAGTTTCATCTTTTCAAAAGTTTGCTCATTTAGTTTGCTTATTTTGTGTTTTGAAAAGTTTTTAAGTTTAAGCTTATTTTGTTTTTCTTAGTCTCGTTTTAAATCAAGTTTTGTTATTTGCTTATATTCAATAGTGTTTCTTTGGTATTTGCTTATTTGTCTTAGTGCTTATTTCGTTTGCTTATTCTGTTTTCCTTATTCCTATCGTAACTGCTTTTTACCATTGTACGATCCAACAAGTGCGATCGCATAAACCCTTAAGGGTTTCTACTTGCGATCCAGTGTTGCGATCAAGGACTAGGATCATAATACGATCACACTCCATAATCCACACCACGATCACTCGTTGCGATCGTGGGTAAGATCATAGAGTGCGATCCGTGTTGCGATTGCTTGGTCACGATCACCCACTGCGATCCACTTTGTTGCGATCGTGGTGGAGTGCGATCCATAGAGTACGATCCATCTTGTTTCCATCGCATCAAGTGCGATCGTGGGCTACGATCACCAAGTGTGATCTAGACTGCGATCAAGCTACGATCCGGGTGCGATCCAACCACTTCATTGGTTGCGATCGTAGTACGATCTGATTTGTATTCTTGTTTTGTTTTTGTTTTTGTTTTTATTTTAAATTTTGTTTTCCCGCCTTTTTACTTGATTTATTTTTAAGTTTTCAAATTATATTACGTTGTCAAATTTAATTTTCGTCACGCTTTTATTTTTAGTCATTTAATTAATTTACTTTTCAAAGTTTTAATATTGCACCCTTTACTTTTAATTAGTTTAGATTTAATTAAGTGTCATTTACTTTTAGTCTCGCTTTAAATTCCCGTCATTCATTTATTAAGATTAGATTGTAGATTTATCTTAATTGTTTTTGCACTTTCAATATACTACAACGACACAACATTTGTTTCACCAAAGAACAATAGAGTCACATAGTTAACCAGATCAATTCGATTAGACCATTAGAACGATAAATTTCTTACTAGACAAAACCTAAGTATTAGTCAAGAACTGGCAGCTTCTCCGGTTCATCAATTGAATGAAAAAGGCTTCGAAATAAATGATTTGAAAGCTCAGCTACAAGAACGGGACATAGCCATCAGTGACTTACAAAAACTCACTGAGAAAAATGAAAGGAAAGTCTGATTTGGGTAAACCATCCGCCGTTCGTCAACGAATGCGGTTAAATGCCCTAAATCATCTATTTTGGGAAAACCCCTACAGACTTTGCCTAAGCTAAGAACTGATAAGAGCACCAATGTGATAGCACCTGGAATGTATAAGATGAACACTAGGTCCACTCACAATGGAACATCGCGGTTACCTCAGAATACTAGGAAAACTAATCACCGTGTGTCTTCTTCTACAGGAGTAACTCCCACTACTAGCGTTAGCGGACCACAACTAAAGAGAACTAGAATTCAAGATAGAGTCATGCCTAACAATAGTCAAGGGAAGAAGATGGAAGTAGAAGACCACCGTAGGAATTTTAAGTTTTATAAGAATAAAACGTCTATTTGCATGTAATGGCAGTTTGAATGTTAAGACTTCAAATGTTGAATTTGTTTATGTTAAATGTGTTCTTACTTTCAATCATTATGCTTGTGCTTTTAATCATAATGGCGTGAATGCTAGAACTAGGAAGCCTATTCTTGTGCCCACTAGTACTAGAAAATCCACAAGAACTTTGAACCAATCTACTGCTCAACCACTTAAGAAACTAAGTGCGCTAGAATCTACTACTCTGCTTAAACAAAACATCTTAAAGAAGCTTTATGAGAACATGAGTAGGACATGTAAATGGGGGTACTCAAGATTTACACCACCCGGATACAAATGGGTACCTAAGACTACCACTATTGTAATTGGGTCTATGAATGTTAGCTTGCCTTTAGGATTTTCATCTAGGCCTACTAATATTTTGGAACCCAATTCCATCAAGGGCTCCCATTTTTCAAAGTGTACATTGTCTTCTAATTCTTATGCAGCTCGTCGAAATCATTCTATTCATAATGGACTCCGGGTGCACAAAGCACATGACGGGCAATCTCAAGCTTCTCAGTAACTTCGTGGAGAAGTTTCTGGGTACGGTGCGGTTTGGAAATGATCGGTTTGCACCGATACTTGGTTATGGCGATTTGGTTCAAGGAAATCTCACTATCAAAAGGGTTTATTATGTCGAGGGACTGAATCGCGATTTATTCTCGGTTGGCCAATTTTGTGATGCGGATTTGGAAGTGGCTTTTCGGAAAACTACTTAATATGGTATAGACTACGATGGGAATGACCTTCTTACAGGTTCTCGTGGTTCTGATCTCTATACAGTAACTCTTCAAGACACATGTTCAACAAATCCAATTTGCTTAATGGCTAAAGCTTCATCATCTCAAGCATTGTTATGGCATCAACGATTGTCACATCTCAACTTTGACACCATCAATTTTCTTTCGAAGAATGATATTGTGACCGGTCTTCCTATGTTAAAATTCGTAAAAGACCATCTTTGTTCTTCTTGTGAGTTGGGGAAAGCAAAACGAAAGTGTTTCAAAACAAAGACTAACCCAAGCTCAAAAGGACGATTGGAAGTTCTACACATGGATTTATGTGGCCTCATGCATGTAGAGAGTATTAACGGGAAAAAGTATATTCTTGTGATTGTTGATGATTACTCTAGATACACATGAACGTTCTTCTTAAGGTCCAAAGATGAACACCAAAGGTTCTTAAAAACTTTCTCAAGATGATCTAACGCAATCTTCAAGCTCAAGTCTTAACCGTAAGAATGGATAGGGTTACCGAATTTTTGAAGAAGACTTTGCAATCTTACTTTCAAGAAGAAGGCATCGAACATCAAACGTCTATTGCTTGAACTCCTGAACAAAACGGCGTTGTCGAAAGACAGAACCGTACTTTGGTTGAGGCAGCTCGAACAATGCTTTCTGCTTCAAAACTACCACTATTCTTCTGGGCTGAAGCAATTGTAACACCATGTTATACTCATAATCGTTCACTCGTAATCCCTAGGCATGAAAAGACACAATACCACATCATCAATGGCAGGAAACCCACTATTAAATTTTTTCACGTATTTGGATCTTTATGCTACATTCTTAAAGGCGGTGAAAATCTCGACAAGATGAAAGAAAAAGGTGATACATGTATTTTTGTAGGGTATGCTACATTGTCGAAAGGATATCGAGTTTACAACAAGAGAACAAAGATTATTGTCGAAACAATTCATGTGAACTTTGACGAATTGCCACATATGGTACTTGATCACAACAGCTCAAATCCTGCACCTCAATGTCTAGCTATGGCACCTACACAAAAGAGTGTACATCCCGTGCAAGAATGTCAAGAAAATATTCCTACAGCTGACTTGACGGATAAGATACAAATGGATGAGTTGGTTGATTTATATGATCAGATGTTTGATGAATATTACTATGGAAACAATCAAGTTGTGTCAAAGCCTTCCACTGTCAATACTGTTGATGCACCCGAACAAAGTCAACAAGACACAACTGCCTCTACATCAACAATCGTTTCTCTAGAGACAATTCCATTGAATACTCAACAAAATCAAGAAACCGTCATACAACCAACATCACCAACCGTCAATGCTGCAAGAGAAAAAAATGATCAAGCAGTCGATGCACAATCTGACGAAGACGAATTTATCAACTCATTCGGTACACCGGTACGCGAAGTCGGAGAGTCTTCTACCAACATGTTGATCCGTCCAACATGCATACATTCTACCAATGATATCCATCCACTCACCATTGGACACGTGATCATCCATTGGAGCAAGTCATTAGAAATCCTTCACAACCGGTTCAAACAAGCAGACAACTCGAAACCGATGGCGATGTGTGTATGTATGCACTCACCGTGAGTTCAACTGTACCTACAAACATCAAGTAAGCCATGACTGACCATGCGTGGATTGAATCAATGCAAGACGAAATTCATCAGTTTGAACGCCTCAATGTTTGGGTACTTGTTGGCCGACCATATGGAACATCGGTTCTCGACTTCAAATGGATCTGGAAAAACAAACTGGATGAAGAAAAAACAATCATCAAAAACAAATCTCGTCTTGTGATTAAGAGATATCGTTAACAAGAAGGGATAGATTTCGATGAATCATTTGCTCCAGTTGCTCGTTTGGAAGCTGTCAGGAGATTCCTTGCTTATGTTGCACATAAAGGATTCACGGTTTATCAAATGGACGTTAAAACTGCTTTTCTCAACGGTCATTTGAAGGAAGAAGTATATGTAAATCAGCCGGAAGGGTTCGTTGATCCTCATCATCCTGACAAAGTCTACCGTCTCAAGAAGGCGGTATATGGACTCGAACAAGCTCCAAAGGCGTGGTACGATGAACTATCAAACTTCTTCGTATCCAAAGGATTCTCCAAAGGTTCCATTTATCCTACTCTCTTTATTAATAAATATGGGGATGACAAATTGCTTGTGCAAGTTTATGTTGATGACATCATTTTTGGTTCTACGAACCCAAAACTTTCAAAACGTTTTGAAAAATTAATGCACAACAAATTTGAAATGTCATTGATGGGGGAGCTAAAATTCTTTTTGGGCCTCCAGGTTCATCAATCCCCACGTGGTATCATTATTAACCAAGCTAAGTATGCTCAATAGATACTTAAAAAGCATGGTATAACCTCATGTGCTCGCGTTGGTACACCATTATCGACCACATCCCTAGACGTTGACTTGTACTCATATCCCGTAGATCAAACGTGATATCGCAGTATGATCGGGTATCTTATGTACCTTACAGTCAGCAGTCCTGATATTTATCATGCCACATGCTATTGTGCACGATATCAAGCCAGACCTACTCAAAAGCACCTCAATGAGGTTAAACGGATCTTTCGGTACGTTAGGAATACCATTCACATGTTACTCTGGTATCCGAGGGAAACCGGTTTTCATCTAACAGCTTTTTCAGATTCTGATCACGCAAGTTGCCTTGATAGTCGAAAAAGCACTTCTGGTGGCATACAATTTCTAGGGGAAGACAAGCTTGTGATCTGGTCGTCAAAGAAGCAGGATTTTACTTCACTCTTATAAGCTAAAGCAGAATATGTGGCTCTATCCGCGTGTTGTGCTCAAGTCCTTTGAATGAGAACTCAACTCACGGATTATGGCTTCCACTTTGATAAAATACCTATGTATTCTGACTCAAAGTCGGTCATAGCCATCTCTTGCAATCCGGTTCAGCACTCACGTACCAAGCACATCGCAGTCAGATACCACTTCATCAAGGAACAAGTGGAACGTGGTATCGTGGAATTATACTTTGTCAGAATTGAGTACCAGATAGCATACCTGTTTACAAAAGCTCTATCCCAAAATAGGTTTCAGTATCTCGTTAGACGTCTTGGTATGAAGTATATGACATCAGAAGACTTCGAAGTTTTGGCAAATGAAGCTTCTTGATATTCTCTCATAAAGAATTCTAAGCGCATCACAGCTTAGGACTCGGACCTTAAATAAGGAAAGTTTCTCACGGACGATAACTTATCCTTCTCAACGAGAAATTCATAATTCTCGGTCATGAGCTTCTCATAAAAACATTCAAAGTTTTTAAGTTCATGAAAAACGATTTCTAAGTAAATGTCAGCTTAGAACTCGCACTTCACCTTAAGGAAAGTTTATCACGGATGATAACTTATCCTTTACAGCGGGAAATTAATTTTTCTCGGTCATGAGCTAGTCATAAAACAATCAAAGTTTTGAGCTCATGAAAAGCGGACCCGAAAGGGAAGTGTACGTTTCAGTGCGCTTTCGCTAAGCTATAGAAGAGAAGTCTTCTATCATGTGTATTTTAAAACCGTTGAACACAATTTTTCAAGAATTTTTCAAAAGACTTTTCTTAATCTTTTAAAATTGTGTGTTGAACACTCCCTTCCTCATAATGTGATTTTATATCTAAAAAATGTCATATGTTATTTTGATCATTTTTTGAGGGGGAGCAACCCGACTACAAAAGTTCCTTGATTCATGCGTGCACACATCTTTCTCTCCCATCAGTTTTCAGAAAATTGTCATATTTTAATCAATTAGTATCTCTAATATTAAGTTTTTATATTAGAGATAGGGGAGAAAATGTGATTAAAATGTAATATATCGCAACATGTGATCTTAAAGACACAAGTGCAATTCTTTCCTTCACATGCTAAACTATTTCGTATATTGATGCATGTGTGTAGGGGGAGCTTTTCGGAAATGCAAAACTTTCAAAGTGTTAAAAGTTTTAATTTTTATCAAGCACTTTGAATTATTTTCAATGGTTTCATGGTTACGATCTATACCCAAAACAACCTACTATCCACGATGGAACTCTGGAGTCAAAAGGTGGTTTAGGATAGGAAACTAATTCCTATGATCTAACCAGAACCGGAGGGATCTACCCACGGACATTCCATAGCTAGAAATAGTTGCCCTTTGGAAAGATGGAGTTGAATGAAGCTGAATGCGGACCAATTACATAAGTTAGCACTGGAAAAATCACAACAAGATGCTAGTGATGACTTATTGGTAAGCATTGAAGGAGTTGAATATTCTATGCAACCTAGGCAGAAACCGGGTTAACACATTTATTGAAGACAAGTGTCATGGACCCAGTGATGCGATGCACAACCCTTCCCCAGCCATTCGAGTTTCTCTCAAAAGAAACTTGTCTCATTGTCACGGAGATCAACACGTATCTATTGACTTTCTCACTCCGAGTTAGTTGATATTGAAAAGGTGGCAGTCTGCTCCAGCCTCCGATTACCAAAATGCACTTATCGAGTCTAGAGCCAAAAGAGAACTATATATCACCTCATTAGGACACAATCGAGTCCTACGCATTATCCTTGTGATATTTCCAGAACATTTGAGTGATACGGTTCACAATGAAGATGGAAATCCTGCTTGAGTCAACCTCAAACAAGCTCATGGTAGGTAACTTGTGCGATTCTACGCGAATCAAACTTGTGAGAACTGGAATGCAACTAAGTTTGGATTCTTAATTGATTCAAACTTGATTCCAGGTTTCTTCGCAACATTCGTGTGATCTTGCCAAAACATTCAGAGTGACACTCTTTAGTGTTCACAGTTACGAATGGAAATCCTTCCAGTGTCAACCTCAAACAGCACTGCGGTAGGTAACTCGCAAGATTCTCTATGAATCAAGCTTGTGACAAACTAGAAAGCAAAAATGGTGCGATTCTTATAGAATCAAACTTGTTCCAGGAATTCTGAATTGTCGACTCGAATCAGACGGATAATTTATCCTTATGATTCACTCTTTACGTTCTCAGTCTGCTTTGTGACGGTCGAGTAAAGAAAACTGGCTACTACCGCCGAGAAACCCTATCAAGGAGGTTCTTAATCGAATCTACCCGATCACAGGTACGGTATCTAATACCGTCTAACGGTCTTCACCGACCGGAGGTAAAACGCTACCGAGTTAGGGTGAAATGTTCAAAGCCATTTCGTCCGTGTCTATATATGTTGTTGCATATCAAGAAGGTGGTGTAGTTGTGTACTAACGGATATCGATTCAGAAGTCACAAGAGCACAATATGGCAATAATCAAGATACTTAAGAATGTAATAGGTCATCTTAGTCACAAGGAGCACAAGATTGAAGATCTCAAGCACTCAAAGTCAAATGACAAAGACTCAAGATAAAGATCACAAAATCATGAAGGAACAAAGCCGTTACAAACAAGATCAAGACCAAGATACAAGACCCAAGAAGGAAGATCACCTCCACAAGAGTGTATTCACTCAATCATCTTATGCATTTTAAATATGACCGATACATTGGGGGAGGTTGTTAGCCCTATGTTTTATATAGTCGAACAAGAATGTAATAGGTCATCTTAGTCGTTAATGGTCTTGTATAGTAATAGGCTAGTCGGGTTAACCAGGCTTGGACTTTAAGCTAATATTGTATAAGTTAGGGGCTCTAAGCCCAAAGAACCAAGAACGGACAAAGAAACAAGCCCATGAGCCCACCAAGCTCATGGGTATATAAACCCTCTTCCATGTGTGGAAGAGGGGGTTGGTTAACATTCACTTTCACTCTCTAGTTAATGTTTTAACCTTCCATTCTCTCTTGTTTCTCTCTCTAAACTCTTCTATTTCTCTCTCTAAATACTAAATATATTGTGTTATGGATTAAGTGGGATTAACAATAATATTTCAAATATAACAAGGATGCCCTAAAATCATTCAGAGCCTTAGAAACCCTATAAACCGCTTGTAAACTAAAATTTTAAACAATATAACTATACAATATCTATATATGAATATTAAAGACAAATATACAAGTTATAATCTATCATTTAAAATTAATATTTGGTTCTAAAATACTAAGTACAAGTCATTTAAAGTTAAGTGCAAGTATTAAGACCTAGTAACCTAAATTAGCACCTAGAATTCATTCCATAATGAATTAAAGTATAATATTTTGTAACCAATTATAAAACTCAACTAAGTATTATATTAATATAATACATTTATCTCAAGTTAGGTTACAAATTACTAAAGCACAATGTACAAGTAATTTAAGCATAGAACCACAAGCTAACCTAATTATACCTAGGATATGATTACCATATTCAAATCCCTAAACTAAGTGTGTAGAATCATTAGAAGTCATAAACATAACATATAAGAACTATAATAAGCTTTCATAAGGAAATAAATTCTAATTACCTAAAGTACAAAGTCATTAGGCTTAAAGACCTAAAAACCCTTATATTAAGCATTTTATTTAGAATCAATACCTAATCTTTTAGAACAAGTCTACCAACACTAATAGCATTACATTTAAGCTATAACATTATCTTAGAGCAATGTACAAGTACCCTAAATCACAAGGTAAAACATTTTAATGCATGACTTATAAATTAGGTCAAAATAGGTATTTTCACTCTTTAGACATTTTTATTTAAAATGACCTATCAAACCAAGTGTAGAGACTTATTGGATACTTAAAACCTAATTCCTAAGATATAAATTGAGTTTACATCAGTAGCTAAAGGAAGGATAATGACTATAACAAAGATTTAACCCTAGATCATTAGAAACCCTAATCTAGTTAGGTTTTCTTCCTAATTTCACTTCAAACCAATGTAAAACTTCAAACCAAGGACCCAAACCTTCTAATTATAATGTACAAACCCTAAATACACCCTGATCTATCACTAATTACATTACTATGTCCTTAATTATCGAGCGCTGAATTGAGGGAAAGATGTCCTCGGCAAGATTGGTGTCAACCAAGGAAAGTGGAGCATTAATGATCGAATTCCTCCATTTTCAGATGGACCAAATCGTACATTGAAAGACCTTATTCAAAACTTTAGCAAGAACAAGGCAGTTAATGTTACCAACCTTTGCAAGAGCAATGTCCTCAATCGAGATAGACGGAAATGAGATTGGAAGATCAAGATTCCACCAAGCCCATACTTTCCTCCAAACAGATAACACCCGAGGGCAGAACAAGAGACAATGGTCATAGGTCTCGTCGACTAAAACAACAGAAAACATACAAATCAGAATCGATGTTAATCCCTCTGGAGATAAGATTTGCTCGAGTGGTTAACCGATATATAGATGCTCTCCAAACACATAAGTTAACTTTACGAGGAATTCAATTATTCCATAAGTGATGCTCCCCAAGAACAACAGAGGAGACCATTTTATTTTGAATGACAGTCGAAAAAACGTTGACTTTGAATATACCTAAAGCATCAAGAGACCATACCCATTTGTCTGGGCTAACATTTGTTAGAGACAAACACCTAATGGTAGAGATAAGAGAAGAGAGATCATCCAAAGCCCTGCCTCTATGAGTAAATCTCCAAGCCCATTTACTACTCCACACTCCATTAACGAGACCTCATCTCTCGCTAATAGTGCAGTCGTCAAGGGCGAAAAGCCTAAGATAACGATCCATAAGCCGAATGCCATCTAAACACCACTTATCTCTCCAAAATAAAGTATTCAAACCATTTGAGACTTTTAGAGAAAACAAATTATTATAATAGCTGAATAATTAAAACAGCATATATGTTGTATTTTAAAGTATAAAGTATAGATGATGTAAAGTTTAAGGGGGAGTATTTATTTATTTTTCAAAGTTAGTTAAAAATATAAAAAGTTATAAGTTTACATTTAATTTCATCTAATTTATTAAAATGCAATTAATAAAGTTTTATTAAATACTTTTTTTCATTTCTTTTTCTTTATCAAATTCTTCCACCTGAATTTTAATTTTGACTAATTTATATTCTATTTTGACTTTTTTTTCAACTAATCATATCGCTCAATGTTATTTACACGTCAAAATCAAACAACGATTTAATCTATTTAATTTTTTTCCTCTAACTGATATCACATAAATGCAAATTTGCAAAACTATCATGATAAAAAACTAGAAACCGACCACGTATAATTATTTTGATTCACTGACACCAAAAAGTTGAAAGAGGTTATCTAGAGCTATGTAAAAATGTCTTTTTAAAGAAAGATAAATTTATACTCGACATGATGCACAAACAATTTACGATTTATAAAATATAATTTAAATTTATACTCGACATGATGCACAAACAATTTACTATCGATTTATAAAATATAATTTAAATTTATACTCGACATGATGCACAAACAATTTACGATTTATAAAATATAATTTAAATTTATACTCGACATGATGATAAAATGAGAGTGACTAAACATTTGCTGTCACTTGTCATATGATTTTTGCTTTTTTTTTTTGTGATCTTTGTTTAACCAAATTCTACCGAGATTTTAGTTTTGTTATACGATGCAAAGTATTTTGACACATTTTATATCATTTAAGCTAAAAAAAAATGTTGAGTTTACCTTTTCATTTTGTAACGTTTTGACAGACTAACTATTTGTATTGCTAACTTCTATAATCTACTTGCGTATCATCATCATCATCCATTTTGAATTTTTTTCTAGGATTACTTGAAAAACTTTTAACTAAAATAAAGACTTTATATTCCCAAAATAAACAGAATCACATAAATGGAAAAAACACAAGTACATTATTTTCTCTTCATGGTTCCCTCTCTACAAAACCACCTTGATATGTTCACATTTAGTGTGTGAGAGAGAACAAGACTTCCCCAGACACACCCACCTATAATCAAATGCTTTGCCTCCTCTCTCTCTAGTCTCTCTCTACATAGAGATACACAGTTGTCTGTATATATACATACACCTCATCATACAACATACCCAAATCTTTTACCAGCACAATCCTAGATATTGTCTATCAACTCTTTGCAACAAAAAAAATAAAAAAATAAAAAAATAAAATGAAACTTCATTTAGGACTTGCACTTTCTTCATCTTCTTCATCTGCAACTCCTAGTTCTTCACATTTTGATCTCAATGATAACCACTATTACGACCATGAATCTGTTCATTATTCGCAGGAGCGAAAATATGGTAATGATGTTCCTCAAACGCTGCCTCTTCTTGTTTCGAATAATAATTTTCGTAATACAAACATGTTTAGTCAAGACAACCTGCATTATGGTGATAATGAGGTCGAGTCTAATTCGATCTTCCTTCAACAAAGGTAACCAAAATTAGAATATCATAGTTGTGTTTTTGTTTGTTGAGTTGCTTTTACTTTGTTAATAAAACGATGATTATATTACTCTCGAGTCTTGTAAACTACTTATTAAAATGCATGCATATCATGTGCACGTATTTATTGTCCATTTATATTTTATCAAATTGGTCCAAGCATATATATACCACGGATATGATATATTGAACAGAGGTGTATGTGTGTTTACATTGCTGGGTTAATTAAGTGTTCTTGCTTAGTTTATGGATTTTTAATTAGAAAAAAAATAATTTAATTGAATAGTTAGTACTGGTGACGTGTTTAATTACTTGTACCTCACGGTTGCTTTATAAAGTTTAGCAACTTTTTAGGGGAAATAAGCAAACATTCGCAATTCTCGCATCATTGTCTAAATTCATGTTTATGTTTGTTTATTCTAGTTCCTTATTGTTTTAAAAGAACATAAATGGTTAAGAGCCTTGATTATTATGTCTAGGTCCTATGAATATGATTAATTATATATTTAAAGGGTTTTTCTAACATATGTCCTCAAGCACATGTTAAGCCGTATTTATTGAATACTGACTTTCCTTTTATATTTAAAATACATTTAATTCACATTAAATACACCCAAAACTCACCATAAATAAATAATAATTTACATATAATAAACTCAAACTTTACTTTTATATAAATATAAACATGTGCAATAAATTCCCTTAAACTTATGTGTCAATATATTGTTGAAGACAACAGAACTAATATTGTAACATCTAGTTATTTTAGATCTGGTCATGCATGTGTGCATTCTCATTTTTTAAGAACAAATGAAACACACGTTTTTTAATTTGCACTAGTTTAACAATAAAATCCTCTATAATATATATTACCTTCGTTCCATAATTATTTTCCACTTTTAACTTTTTTAGTCTTTCTTTATTAAATTTGACCTTAAAGATTTTCATTTGTGTTATATAATATTTGATAAAATTTATATCAATGAAATATACAATTAAAAGTCTATCAATTTATGTATCATACATCAAATATTAAATAACACAAACAAAAATATTTAAGGTCAAAGTTAACGAGAAAATACTGAAAAAGTCAAACATGGACAATAATTTTGGGACGGATTTAATATTAAACGAGATTTGAACTCACGCCCACTAAACTATGTTAGTAACTAAAATTTAGAGTGTTGTTATTATATTATTAGAAATGATGATGGTGGTGTGATCGGTTGGCCACCGGTGCAACTATGTAGGCAGAAGAATCTTTGCAACCCGAAACTCAGCAACGAAGATGGTGATAATGAGTCAAAGTCGATGTACGTTAAAGTCCATATGGAAGGCATGCGGATTGCAAGAAAGGTTGACCTTAACCTACACGACTCTTACCAAACTCTTGTGCATACATTAGCCAACATGTTTGAAAAATGTAAGTAGTACCAATGCATTGCAATCAATACCTACTATTTTTGTTCATTGCACTCTATATCTATCGACTATGAAAGGTGGGAGAAATTAACTTTGAGTTCAATTAGTACAATAATGTTCCCCATATGTAAACATTAAAGACCATATAACCATTGTACAAATGTTATAAACATAAACATGATCCTTATATTGTACATTCTGTTATTCAATATAAGCAACAAAGATAATAAATTGACTTTAAAACCTAAAGTAATTGTTTAATGAAGTTTGTTTGGAAAAACAGGTTACGAAGATGTAAAACTCACGTACCAAGACGAAGAAGGAGACTGGTTGCTTGCTGGAGATGTTCCATGGGGGTAAATTACGAAATTCCTTTAATTTGGCTTCATTTCATTTAATCGGTATTTTAGGAACATATCGTCTCTAACAGATTATTACATATATCGTTATCGTTGGGCAGATCTTTTGTGACGACAGTTCAACGTTTAAAGTTGGTGAGGAACTAATCAGTTATGGGTTAACGGTCGATTGTTGGACCTGACCTTTTAGTTTTTAGGGTGGTGGGTAGAGTTGTGATGTTAATTGGGAGCTAGGTTTTGTTTAGTTGCACCGATCGATTAGTATTTATGTATTGTAATGTTATTAAACGAACAATAATCTATACTACATATAAAAGAGATTAGTATCTCTCTCATATTAATTATTTAAGTATTACATATTTATATGCATATTGTACAAGTTATTTATACTAAAAAGCTATTGTAATATTTTTAAGTAACACAAATATATGCACATTGTCCAAGCTAATATAGCACGTCGGTTACAAAACTTTAATTAAATGACGTCATTATGATTATATTCATTATTAATTTAATAAAAACATGTTCAAAAATAATTAAAGTTCAAAAAATTAATATTAAATGGCTCTCAATATATTTATTTACTAAATTTTTCGTCATGCGTAAAGTTGTTATAAAAAATACGTATAATCGAAAAATATCGCTCGTCAAAAGTATGAATACAAGGTACCCGCCGCTGCATTGCGCGGGTACACTGCTAGTATCTATATGAATAGCCTTTTTTTTTCTTTTTGAGCAATATGAATAGCCTTTTAAATAGTTCTGAATATATATATTTTGCAAATATGTGACACGACTAGTCATTTTGAAGAGTATGTACGTGTTACAGCAAGAAAACGCCGAAAAAGATCCCACTGTGTTAGTGTGACTGGATACAAAATGCTCTATAAATTACCAATGTTAATATACTGGCTAACTACTTATTGTTAGCTAAAAACTCAAATCAAGTGTCTCGTTAAACATGCCTCAGTTAATTTCTCTAAACAATTTTTGGCGTCAAGGTAACTTAACGATCAAAGCTTAGCAGTCATTCACGCTTGCGAGATGATTAGGATGAAATCAAACTGATTTGCTTTTACATTATTTTTTTGAAGGCTTGTCACCTCAAGATGAAATGAAAACATGTTATTTTAGTCCGTAGAAAAACGATGAAATATGTTTATCAAATTAGTACTCTTATAAGTTATTGCCATCATATCATTGCGTTCTACAACTGAGAATTGGAGCCCAGCCCATGAAGCTTAGAGTATACTAGGCTTGTTGTTGTTCTTTGGGCTCTTGTCTAAGTTGTGTGGATTTGGCTATCATGTGTTTGTGAATTGCGTATTTCAGTTTGTTAATTACCCAGGCCAATATAATAAGGTTTTCCACTGCATCTCGAGGTGACAAAGATAAATTTTTAAGGAGATGCTTTTTTCTCCGCACTCACCCAGAGGGGAAAGAAATAATTTTGCGAGTCAGTCCCACGAATTATATTATGATTATTGTTATGAAATATAGAGAACGAGATATCGAGGAGGAAGAAAATGATTGTTATTAAGTCTCTAAATGAGTACAATGTGTATCTTATTTATAAGGGATTAAAGAGTGTAATCTCTCTAGCTCCACACATAATAAATGTATTTATAACACTTCTTCTTGGATATTCATCGTTTGATTTACGTCATCATCTGCCTCGTTAAAAACCTTCTCAAGAAAAAAATCCAATGTGATAAAAACTTGATGAAGGGGAAAAGAGTGCAGTGCGTATAATGCTGCTCCTCAAATTAATGTATATCTTTTAATGCTCAAATGACGGTCTTCTGAACATGTTGCTAGGAAACTTGTGTTGGCAAAGACTTTGTAATAAAGTCCACTAGATCATTGATGTTTAAGGTTATGTCTGATGTTTAAGGTTATGTCCTACAAAGATGAAAAAATACATGTAGCTTCCAAACCAATGTCAAATACATTGGTTAGAAAATTCATATTGCCAATATAAGTATTAAAAGAGAAATATACAATCTCATGACACATACAGATTCCAAAATAGACATAAAAATTTTAATTGCACTTTTGATACTTGAGGACCAAAATTTTTCTTTGAAACATGTGCAGAAACAAGATAATATGCGTCGAAATGATTATTCATCAATATAATAATTCATTCAGCTTGATCAAATAAGTTATTTATAACTTTATCAAATATTTTCAGATGATGTTAAAATTGCTAGACATGCTTGAGGCATTATGGATCCTTCATGGAATATGTGAGCTCTAACAAAAACGCATATAATACGAATTAATACTTTAAGATTTATTTTCTCATAAATATTGATAAGATATTTACATCGACCTCGAGACAATATAATTCTTAATCATCGATTTCATGCTTTTGTGAATTTATTTATTCCACAATTCATGTCTTAAAGCATGTAACTTTAGAGCTCTTAATTTAGTTACACACACAACCCATGTATATCCAATAGCTTTTACACATTCATGTGTATGGACTTCATGTCCTAATACTTCTTGTATTTTTTAAAGATCGCCTCTTTTCATGTTGGTCAATCATTTTGATGAGCTCATTTTTTGGATAATAATTAATTAATGATCCTCATTATGTATAATAACAAGCGTTATATTGCATGTAAAAGAATTTATCAACGTCATTTTGTTTTGATTCCATATGATTCTAGATATGATAAAATTTATTGAGATCTCATTAGTTATTTAAGGTTCTTTTGGAACCTTTATGTCTAGTGTCTCTTTGTGAGACTATCATGTGATCTTTTACACCTCGAACAACCATCCTGTTTTTATGCTCCATATTTTACATTGAGGATTTTATTTAAAATCGATAAGTCTACCAATTCTTGAGTAATGTCATAATTAAGTAGTGTCCTTGAGGGACAAAGTAGGAGCATGGGTAGCTGAAACTTTGTTATTGGCCAATATATATGTATGGCTATTAGATTATCATTGAATAATAAATTCATAAAATTTCTATCGAGGATCAATAAAATATGGTAATTCATTCTGAATTTGTTGCTACTTATCTCCTCCTGAAGGAATTAGCCCTTCGTCTATATCTCGTATATTTGCATTTAGGTCGAGTAATGCATAAAAAATGGTATAGGTTTGGTTTATAACCAAAACCAATTATGAAATGGAGGACCTATAATAATATATTGGCATGATGCTAATTTTGTTTTTGTGTATATGATAGTATGACCCCATAAAATAACAAAATATTATCTCTCATTATCATTGAATAATGTAGAAATAATTCATCTCATATTCACAATGAATTACTTGATCAGGAATGTTATGCTCGCATTTTAATATGTCAAGCTATTAATCATGCAAACATGAAGTTGCAATTTTTATTACCATTTAGACGATGCATCGATTTTTAGAATTCTAAATGGTTCATACAATGGATATGTACGCAAACATATCCACTTGTTTTCTTTCCAGAAAATTGAAGGACTAAGTCGCCAATCTAGTTGGTAGATGAATAATCAACTTTCTTTGAGAGATAAAACAATATATTGAAGAATCTAATCAATTTATAGTTTTTACATCATTAATGACTCGTGATGGTATAACTAGTCATGCCAGAAAGATTATAATTATAACTATGGGCCATAAGCATATGTTATGGCTAGTAATAATTTCTCACTAATTAATCTATAATGTATATCGAGGAAGATGCAATGTAATGCATAATTTATATGAAATTTCATTACTCGTGACAATTTATATTTTCTTTAGGAGCAACAATGTGTTAGCATAGATCCTTACATTTATGAATATAGTGTGTAATACTTTTGACACACTTGTATTTTTCATACATCACATTTCATTTTGCATAAATCATATTTTCATTTGCTCCTTTTTATTTTGACACTATTAGTGGTTTGTCATTTTTATATTATTTCGACCATATCCTTTCCCACGATAAATGGTCTTTTCTTCGATAAATCTTCAAATAGGCCCATTGACTTCAAATCTTTGCATCTCTTGGACTATAGACTTCGTCTTTTCGTCTTTTTTCTCGATAAAACCCGTGCAATCCCATGTTTTCTTCAATATTTATCCGGTTGGCTCTAAAAACACAACAAACACACAAACCACGCATAATTCCAAACAAATGACATTAAATACGCGTTTTGGTCTTTGTTTTAGCAAGAAATAAGTGGTAAAAGGATGGGTGTTTTCACACCTATCACTAATTTCAAGCCGCCTCCTACTAGTGGGCGGGTGTACACGACTTCTCGCGATCAGGCCAACAAGTCTACAGGTACCATCACTGGAATCTTGTATATGTATGGTCAAGTTGCATGTGTTTTATTTGACATGGGTGCTACTCACTCGATTATTTCTACTGCTTATGCCAAGAATGTTAGGATATCCCCTATGCCATTAGAGAATGTTTTAAACATTTCCACGCCTTTAAGAGACTCTGTACGCATAACCCATGGGTACATGAGCCTTCCCCTAGAGTTTGACGACAAGATTCGTCCTGTTGAGGCACTTCCACTGGATATGTGCGATTTTGACATGATATTAGGCATGGACTGGCTATCCAAACATCACACCACCATAGATTGCCATACATATCGGGTCATCTTCGATGATGTAGATGCACCAAAGTACATTCACAACGGGTTCATACCCGGAAGGTCTGTACAAATAATTTCGACCTTACAAGCACGTGCAATACTGTCACATGGTTGTGAGTGATATCTTGCTACTGTTCATGATTTGGAGGCTGAATCTCCATCTATCCAGAATCAGCCGATTGTGTCAGAATTCCCAGACGTGTTTCCAGAAGAACTTCCGGGCATACCACCTGCTCGTGAAGTAGAGTTTAATATTGAGCTCGTCCCAGGAGCTGAGCCAATATCTAAGGATCCTTATCACATGGATCCCATAGAGATGAAGGAGTTAAAGGAAAAACTACAGGAACTGGTAGAACGCGGTTTCATTCGACCTAGTGCTTCTCCATGGGGCGCACCTGTCCTGTTCGTAAAGAAGAAGGACGGCAGCATACGTCTGTGCATACATTATCGTGAGCTTAACAAGATCACCATCAGGAATAGATATCCATTGCCACGTATTGACGACTTGTTTGACCAACTCCAAGGGGCCAAACATTTCTCCAAGATTGATCTGAGGTCGGGCTATCATCAGTTAGGGTTAAAGAGCATGACATCGCCAAGACTGCTTTCCATACACGTTATGGGCACTACGAGTTTGTAGTCATGCCTTTTGGCCTTACCAATGTTCCAGCTGTCTTCATGGATCTGATGAACCGTATCTTCCATGAGTTCTTGGACAAGTTCGTCATTGTCTTCATTGATGACATTTTGATTTTCTCTAAGTCCAAGGAGAAACACGAAGACCATCTGCGTACAGTACTACAGATACTTCGCCAGAAGCAGCTATATGATAAATTCTCTAAGTGTGAGTTCTGGTTAGACAAGGTGGCGTTCCTAGGCCACATTGTATCAGCAGAAGGAATCACCATGGATCCAACAAAGGTTGAGGCTATTACCGAGTGGCCAAGACCAACATCAGTGACTGAAGTTCGCAGTTTCCTAGGCTTAGCTGGTTACTACCGTAGGTTCGTAGAGAACTTTTCCCAGTTAGCACTGCTATTGACCAAACTGTTGCGGAAAGGGGAGAAATTCGTCTGGACTGAAGAAAGAGAGAAGAGCTTTGAAGACCTAATGCAGAAGTTAGTATCTGCACCGATTCTTACTCTCCCATCTGGTACAGGTGGATTTAAAATCTACAGTGATGCTTTAGGGAAGGGACTTGGCTGTGTTCTCATGCAACATGGGAAAGTGATTGCGTACGCTTCACGACAGCTTAAGCCTTATGAGGAGAATTACCCTACGCATGACTTGGAACTTGCAGCAGTCGTGTTTGCATTGAAGATATGGAGGCACTACTTGTATGGAGAATCATGTGATATCTTCACAGACCACAAGAGCCTAAAGTACATCTTCACTCAACGTGAACTGAATATGAGGCAAAGGAGATGGTTAGAGCTGTTGAAGGATTATGACAGTAATCTGCAGTATCATCCTGGCAAGGCGAATGTAGTGGCAGATGCACTTAGTAGATGACTTTAAACCGGCGGTCTAAAGTCAACGAAGGGTAAATCCTAAAATTCATGAAGTCATCAAAAAATAAGTTATCAAACTTCTCGATGCTGACATGATTTACCCTATTTCGGATTCAACGTGGGTTAGTCCGGTATATTGTGTGCCAAAAAAAGGTGGAATAACTGTTGTTCCCAACGAAAACAATGAGTTAATTCCTACTCGACTTGTTGCTGGTTGGTGAGTTTGCATCGACTATCATAAACTTAATGATGCCACTCGTAAGGATCATTTCCCTCTTCCTTTCATGGATCAAATGCTCGAGCGTTTAGCGGGAAATGAATATTATTGCTTCTTAGATGGTTTTTCCGGATATTTTCAAATTCCAATCGATCCAAAGACCAAGAGAGAACCACATTCACTTGTCCTTATGGAACATTTGCTTACAAAATAATGCCTTTCGGCTTATGCAATGCTCTAGGGACTTTCCAAAGGTGTATGATGGCAATTTTCCATGACATGCTTGAAGAAACTATGGAAGTCTTTATGGACGATTTCTCGGTCTTCGGAGATTCTTTCTCTTCTTGCCTTGCCAATTTAGAACGTATTTGTTAAACGGTGTGAAGACACTCGTCTCGTTCTTAATTTGGAAAAGTGCCATTTTATGGTAAAAGAAGGCATCCTCTTAGGACACAAAATTTCTAAAGCGGGTATCGAAGTCGACCGTGCTAAAGTTGACGTCATTGCTATATTGCCTCCACCTACCATCGTCAAAGGAGTTAGGAGTTTGTTAGGTCACGCGGGTTTCTATAGACTCTTTATTCAAGATTTTTCTAAATAGCTTGACCGATACCTCATCTTCTTGAAAAGCACGCTCCTTTCATCTTTTCTCCCGAATGTCTTGAATCTTTCAAAATTCTTAAAGGTAAATTAACTAAGGCACCGGTCTTAGTCTCTCCAAATTGGGAGCTACCTTTCGAGCAAATGTGTGATGTTAGTGATTTCGCGGTAAGAGCGGTTTTAGGTCAACAGTTAATAAGCATTTCCAACCTATCTGTTATGTAACTAAGATAATGACGGGGGCTCAATTGCACTATACCACTACTAAAAAAGATCTTTTAGCTGTAGTGTATGCTTTTGAGAAATTCTGCCCCTATCTTGTGCTTTCCACCACCATCGTCTCCCCTGATCATTCCGCTTTGAAATACTTGTTGACCAAGCAAGATGCTAAACAAAGACTCCTTCGTTGGGTTTTGCTCGTACAAGAATTCAAAATCGAAATTCGTCATAAAAAGGGAGCCGAAAACCTAGTCGCGGATCACCTTAGTAGACTCGAGGATCCTTATCCAGGAGAATTACCAACAATAGAGATAAACGAATATTTCCCTCTCGATACTTTAATGTCTATTCAATCTAAGGAGGATGACACCTCATGGTTTGTGGACATTGCAAACGATTTGGCGGGTGGTGTTGTTATTGAAGGGTTATCGTCGTAACAACGCAAGAAATTTTTCAAGGACATCAAACACTATTATTGAGACGACCCTTATCTTTTCAAACAATGCGCGGACCAAATCATCTGATGTTGTGTCGATGGGCCGACGACTTTACACATTCTTGAAGCTTGCCACAAAGGACCCACTGGTGGTCAATTTGGCCCGAATTTCACCACGAAAAATGTTTTTGACTTCGGATTCTTTTGGCCTTCCATTTATCATGACGCGCATGAGATGGTTAAGAATTGTGTTACTTGCCAACGTCAAGGAAAGATCACTCATAAAGATGAGATGCCACAAAATTTCATTCAAGAATATGAGATCCTCGACGTGTGGGGCATCGATTTTATAGGGTCATTTCTGTCATCTAAAGGCAATAAGTACATCCTTGTAGCTATCGAATACATTTCCAAATGGGTTGAAGCTAAGGCTTTACCTACCAACGATGCTAGGGTTGCAGTATACTTCTTGAAACAATTGTTTACTCGATTCGGTGAGCCTCGTGCTATTATTAGTGATCGTGGGACTCATTTTTGCAATGATCAATTCTCACGAGTCATGGCTAAGTATGGTGTAAATCACCAACTTTCCACCATGTATCATCCACAAACTAATGGCCAAGCCGAGGTTTCCAATCTTGGTCTTAAGAGAATCTTAGAGCGAACTGTGGGAGAGCACCGTGCTTCTTGGTCCGATAAATTAGACGACACTTTGTGGGCTTTCCGTACCGCTTATAAGACACCTATCGGTTGTACTCCTTATCTCCTCGTGTAAGGGAAAGCGTGCCACCTCCCCTTTTAGTTGGAGCATAAGGCTTATTGGGCTCTCAAATGGGCTAATTTTGACTTAAACAAAGCCGGCGGCCATAAAAATCCAACTTAATGAATTGAATGAGTTTAGAAACAATGCCTATGAGAATTCTTTGATATATAAGGAGAAAACAAAGCAAATTCATGATTCCAAGATTAAGAACTTAGAGTTCAATGTCGGTGACCAAGTTTTACTTTTTATCTCTCGGTTGAAAATCTTTTCGGACAATCTTAAGATCCGTTGGTCCGGTCCATTCACCGTGGCCCAAATTTTCCCTTATGGCACCATTGAGCTAGCTCAACCAAATGGGCCAAATTTTAAGGTGAATGGCCAACGGGTTAAGTTGTACTTTGAAGAGGACATTGTTGGAAATACGTTTTTCGTATAAAGAAAGTCTCGGTCACTCCAAGAATATAGTTATAGGCTCGTAGTATTGTTTAAGTAATGTTTATGTTAAGCCCGACCCATGAGCAAGTTCATGGGCCGGAGGCCCAAGTCCATTTAAGGACTTGGGTATATAAACCCCTTTCCACCATGGAAAGGGGTGTTGGTTGTTTTATTTTCTCAAGGTAATACACATAGTTTCTCTCACTTCTCGCTTGATATGAGTGTAATTATTCATATCATTTGTATCTTGAAACAATCAAAATATGCAATAAATGTACAAAAAATGCTTTGTATATGTTTGTTTCTTGTTTTAATGTGTGTAGGTACCAAGTTCACGAAAAATCGGCAAAACCGACACGAAGTTTGAAGAAAAGATCGATGAAGCCAAAAACGAGCTCGATTTAAGCGGATTTGAATTTATTGAAGATTATTTACCTTTGTGGGTCCCACATTTAGGTATTGGGCCCAAAAGCCCAATATGAAGTTTAAGTTAACTATCCTTGGAAAACAAGCCCATTAAGGCCCATCATTTTAACTAATATGGACGGATTAATCAAATTGGGTCAAAAGGCCCAAGAAAGGATTAAAAGACGTTGGTATATTCACGTCTGGTCAACTTTTGTGGTCAAATAGACAAAGAAAGAAGAATAATAAAGAAACGAGAAAGAGAATAAAGAAATTGGGGAAAAGACGCAGCCAAGAACACCAGTCAAGAAACCCTAGAAAATTGGGGGTTTCTCCAATAGGCAAGCGAGTGATAATCACGCACCATTTTCAGATTATTTTGGGGCAATATGGAGCGTGGTATATACGAAGATTCTAAATACTATGCGCCACGTGGCCCATTGATTCGTCACAGGTAATTCTTGATTGGTTGATATCTATGCATACTGACAAGGGACCAATCAAGGCCTGCCAAGTAAGCACCAAACTAGCACATGATTTGCCACCCTGGCAATCCGTGTGCCTTGAACAATTATACACCCTTGGATCAAAACAGAAAAGAGAGAGAAGATAGAAGAGATGATCTAATGGCTCAGAATCGCTTCATCACCAACAACCCACCCCTCGTTTTAGCTAAAAAACCCCCATTCCAAAATCAGTAATATCTATCCCTTCTTTAGTGTAATTTTTAGTGTTAGGAGTAGTGTATTCTAGCTTAAATAAATTGTATTTGTCTGTTCAATAATTTTGTAATCATTTGTGAATTAATGAAATCGGTTTTAAGTTAAATGAATTGTTCTTATATTTCTGCAAATTAATGCTTATGAATATTATGTTACAAGTCTCTCAAGCTTTTGTTCATTTAAATAAGCTCTTTATAGCTTAGTCGAATGAACCACATTCTCTCGTGACCTTGAAATTACACTAAGTTTCACAATAGAAAGGGAATAAACATTCATCCCCACTGGATGAATGTTATAAGCAAGTTGCTGGTTTGATATTCATAGTGGTCCGAGCCGTGATGGTGTTTAGTTCAAGTTCTTGTTTCGATTAATGGTGGTAAATAAGGCGGTCTTGATCCGGTCTAAAATCCGCTCAGCGCGTGATTTCTTCCCAAAGGTTATCATCAAAAGGTTAGGTTCATTTTTACTTTCAAGTTTTTAGTTTAGACTTTGCTCTAAATCTGCTATTATGTTCATGTTATATTAATGTGTTTGTGAAATTGGCGTTTTGTTCTTGAATACTTACTAGTTAAATTTAATATGGTTTTAATGAGCATTTTGGGTTTAGATCGCTATGAATCTGGTTGATCAATTCTTTTTCCACTAATAATAAGATGCTACATTCAGTCAAATAGGTTGCTTGAATTAGCTATACTTTCTGTTTATTTGCTCGAGTTTCAGTCAATGTTGCTATTAAATGCCGTCGTAGATCGTGTTTCATATGATTTTTTTTATCGTCCCTGCTGAATATAGTTGCTGAGATGGACCCTAAATGTTACTGAAGTGATATTTTGAGTTATCGTTTAGATTATTTGATTGTTGAATTTTCTGAAGTTATTGTAAATTGTTCGCAGTCTGAAATTATTAAGTTAATTAAGTAGTAAAAATTGAGTTACTGATCTGAGGTTTTTTATATGCTTTCTGAAAGTTGAGAGACTGCATCTTAGTTTTAATTTGATTTATTTGGAATTATTCTAGCTACTGATTCCTTGTTATCATTTTTAATGTATCTGTAATGTACTTTGGTTTGAATTTGATGGTTCTGAATGTTTTTTGATGAATCTGCGTGGATCTTTGCTGATTTGTTACTGATTTTATTTGCTGATATTTTTTTCTGTATTTGCTATTTTGAGTTTATGATATTAATGTTGAATTTTTACTGAATTGTTGGCTGGATAACTCATTAACTTGTTTATTATTAATATCTTTTATCTGTCACGTGTGGTTTGAGGAAACTGATTTATCAGTTTATAAATAAAATCTGTCAATAAAGTCACTACTGTGACTGACATTGAATCTCTAATTTCGTAGTCCAAAAATAAGAAATACCACAAATGTGTCTAGTAGGATTCGAACCCATGACCTCCTGGTCATGGGCCCATCGAGTTAACAATCTGAGCTCTCCAATCTTTTTGGTTATTTAATAAATTGAATGTTATTTATGCATTATAGCTTTTGACCTGTCAGTTTTAAGTAACAAGCAATTACCTTATTTTAGTTAAGTGCCTAGTTTTAAATAATAAATCATTTTATTTACTTTTTTTTTATAAATAAAAGTTTTGTATTATATAGTTTTAAATAATTAGTTTTTAATATATAAAAAAATGTTTTTATTTTAGAAATTTAATTAGTTTTCAAATAAATAGATTTTAAAAAAGTTAGTTTTTAGATAAATTAAATTTAAATTTTTAGAAGTTAAATAGTTTTATTAAAATTTTGAAATAGAGTAAAAGTAATTTTAATAGATAAGTTTTAATGGGATTTAAATAGATTTAATTTTTAAGTAATAATTGTTTTAAATTAAATTAATTCGGGTTTACGATTCATGCAATTTAGGATAAAATTAAGTAGTTTTAAAATTTGTAGGATTAATATTAGTTTAAAAACCGACAACCAATTCAAATCAATTGTCCAAATCAAAACAAAAACGTCTCAAATTCATAAGATCTTCGTGTACAACGAACTTGGTTCATCACGTGTTTAATTGAATTCGTCTTTGGTAATTTTAGTTTATTACTTTTTCCTAAAGGTAATTTACTAATTTACCCTATAACGTATTTAATTATCACATATACATTCCACCATACATCAAAAATTTTGGCGCCGCTGCCGGGGATCTTGTGTACGATTCGTTTCGTGGAGATTTGTTGATCGTTGATTTGAAGACCCTTTCCGTCCTCGGAAAGTTTTGTTATTTTCTATATAGTATGTATCGTTTTTCTTGATTTATGAAAAATACCAAAAATAATCTTCTTAATCCTCTATCATGTTTAATTCTTTTTCTCCTCACCCTCTAAATTTTAATTCTTCCATGGATTCCTTCGTCGATTGTGTAGGGTGTGGAGAACCGCTATATGGTTTTTTACCATGTCGGTGGTGTACGTGTGAGCGTTGTAGAAATGATTTACGTCACGATATACGAGTTGGATTTTGTCCTTCTTGTAATGAAATTACTTCATGTGGAAATCCGAATTTTTCAAATAATTATCTCGATTTTTACCCACCTCCACACCCCACATACGAGACACCCTCGTTTGAGTTTTGTGGAAACGATTCTCATTTTGGTGATGATTGTTCGCATCGATTCTCGCTTAATTACGAGCAAGAACCAAGCTACAATCAAAACTTTAATGATAATTGTTATCCACAAGATTTACCGAGTTTATCACAACAATATCTTTGTTGTGAGTATTGTGGAGGTCCTCACGAGAGTTTTTGTTGTTAACCGAGAGATCAAAGTTTTTATGAGCCTAGTCCTTGCTATAATTCGATTCCTTCCGGTTTTGACCAATCTCCACAATATTCTTTCGATATTGAACGACTTGAAACAATTTTGCAACAAATAATGAATCAAAGAAATGTTGAAGTTGTTGAAAAGAGCATTGAAGATATGTTGCTAGAAAAGAGACAAATTAATCAAGAGATTAATGATATAACTAATGATTTGGGAAGTCGACGATTTCATGGAGAAATAATTGAGGAGGGATTTAAAAGAGATTGTGAACTTAAGATTAGACAACTTTCGCAAGATTATAATGGTTTAAGCATTGAAATTCGAGAGAAAGAACGAGCTCAAGCGGAAGCAAAATACCTTGCTAATCGTGAATTCGAGCGTTCTCTTCTTTTGGACGATGACGATGATGAGGATATCTTTGATCTCACTCCATCTCATGACATCATTATTCCTATTCATGATTCTTGCACCGTGGAACCCGAAAATTCTCTAAGCAAGGGGGACGAGCATATTATCACTATACTTGTCCAAAACCCGAGTGAGTTTGACGGTATTTCCAATGAGATGTGTGATTTGCCACATTGTGATAACTCTACTTCTTCCATTCACTTTGAGATTTTCTCCAATTCTAATGATGAAAATTATGATGGAAATGAAGATTTTGAGAATGATTCAACTTCTAGTGAATTTTCTAATGAGGATTTCTCCGATGAACTTTCTTATAAAGATGATATTCACGACTCGGATTATGAGGGGTTTACCGATGAACCTACTCTTCTTCACCCATTTTCACCGGGAAATGAGGATGATAGTGATCCGATTTTTGAGAGGTTCACTTTTGAACATGCTCCTTTAGACCCATTTCCACCGGGAAATGAGGTTGATTTGACTATTCCGATCCTTGAGAAGTTCACCGATGAACTTACTCATTTAGATGTAGAAGACGTGGTTCTTCGTGAAAAATTATCCAACGTCTATCTTCTCATTTCTAGGATCGAGGCTTTGAATTCTAAGCCTAATGCCAAGTCTTTCTCTCCATCTCCTATTCCCGTTGAGGATAGTGATCCGCTTATGGAGGAGATTGACACTTTTCTTGCTTCTAATGATTCGATACCACCGGGTGTTGATGAAATCGACCCGGAGGGGGACACTCTCTTTTTAGAGAATTTACTTGATGATGACTTCGTCCCAAGTCCTCCTCCCACCCACTTTGACCTTAATGTGCGGGTTTTTGATGTGTCTCATATTGAGTACCATAACCCCATTAATCACATTTCTAAGGGTGAAATGGTCGTTAAAGCTAAGGATGTTTATTCCACTATGGATGAAACCTTTATCCCACCTTTACCACGTGCTTTATATGATCTTGGATTAGCATAGGGGGACGACACCGTGTTATCCTTTCCTTTCTCCACCGAGTACGAGGTATTCGACCCCGGAATCGTTGATTTAGGGAAATCTCGGTCTTTCACCGATGTAATAATTGAAAGACTTTTTAATCATCTTGGTGCGAGTTTATCTCGGGGAGCATGCTACATCCATACCATTATTTGTGACTACCATTTCTTGTTAGAGATTTGTGTTAGATTTTATCCTTTCATTTGTCATCCGACAACGAGGATGAGATCTTTTACCCCGACATCATGCTTTATAATGGAATTTTTTCCATTATGCCGGTTTTCACCATTTTCCCTAAGGACCAATGAATGCGCGGATCAAGTCGAGCTCATGACTCGGTGAACAAAAACGAGGTGCCTTGTGGGGGAGTCCCATACATTCTATTTTCTTTATATTTTCTAACACTAATAAGGCTTGATATTTCAAGCTCGTGCTCGTGTTTTGTTGTGTTGTGAATCTTAGGTATGACCCTAATATTTGAAGACTCTCGTGTTCGGTTTTTGCCGGTCCACTTGATCTTCCATTCTTTGAATGCCAAAAGGGGCACACTCTTTATCCTTTGATTTTTATCGACTAACGTTTTATCTTGAGGCATAATTAATAAACGGCTTATAGATTTGCGTGCTCTTTCCATGCTAGGATTTTGCATTAGACTCTTCGTGTTTTAGCAAGGGGTGTTACTCTTGAGCTAAGAAACATTGAGGATAATGTTTGGTTTTAGCATGGGGGAGTCAATCGATTTAATCACTTGCAATTGCTTTTGTCGTGTCTAAACGTTGTTTTTCTCATTTTTCAATAAAATTTTAAATTTTTAGTTTTTTTTTTAAGTTTTAATAAATAAAATAAGTTCTTTTGACACGAATGTAGGCTTTCTGTTGGTGAAAATAAAAATAGTTTTTGACTCGACTCGGTTTTTTAACCTTAGCTTTTCCTTAACGTATTTGAATTAAGTTTTGCTAGGCTTTTATATAGGGAGCTTTAAAACGCGAAAGTCTTAACTCATACGAGTTAAGAACAAGAACTTTTCGCAAGTTCCTATAATTGATCCTTGAAAGTCGTTTATCAAGGGAACTTTAAAACGCAAATTCTAAAACTTGAAAAAGTATAAGAAGATGCAAGATCCTATAGATGACTTGAAAACCCAAAACTTTGATTTAATAGGCCAAGTATCCATTGATTTCACATTTTTGAAATTTTACAATATGGAGAACAAGAGATGATAGAGTTCAATCATAAGTTTCTAAGGTTAAATTCTTCTTTGTGCAAGTATTTTTGTGTTTGATTTAATCTCCTCGTATTTACTTTCCTCACTTGAATAAGAATTGCTTAATAAATGAAGTTTTTAGCGGTTTAGGCTTGATATCTTAACTCGTAACTCCTTCTTTTTCTTCCCTTGTAATTAAAGTGAGAACACATTAAGGGTGTCAGCGTCATGGACTTTTGATCATGGGATTGCGGAAATTTGGCTTACTATAAATATCATATTAATAAAGAAGAATAAATAAAAACATGTTCTCTAGGAGCCTTCGGGTGGGAGTCATGTAGCACTAACCTTGTCATTAGAGCCTTAGGGTGTATGTCAAGGGGCGTGTTGAATAAAAATTGCTCCATCATTATGATCCGTAAGGTGGGATGGTGAAGTCAATTCCCTTATTTTTGTCCAAGGAGCCTTCGGGTGTGGATTTTAAATAAGGAGCACAATTGCATCTCAAAGAGCCAAAAGGTGTTATGGTATAATTGTTGCTAACTCCATTAATAAGGTCATAATTGACATTGGAGGTTTTTATTGTTGCTTTTAAGTAGCCATATTAGCCAAATTTCGGGTCCGGGATTTATCCCTAAATCGTGTTAAGTTATCCTTGATGTGGGCTTTCTTTAGTGACAACGGTTTTTGAAGTCGAGGTTAGGTTTTGAGTGTTGAGTTTACACCGTTCTTGCCTTCATTTTTGGACTAATAAATATCAAATAAAGTCAAATGAGCCTTTGTGTGAATGACAAATAAAATCTAGAGATACAACTAGGAATAATAGGAGATTGAGTTTAACACAAATTATTTGTATGAGTTGTTTTAATTTTGGGGCTTATGATTGACAATGATCTTGTTTTTGCACTTGGCATGGAAAAGTGAAAAGTCGAGGACGATGAATCTATTTGAGTTTTATGATCCTAAAAGTATTTTTCGAATAATGAAAGCAATACATTATGTCTTTGCAAAATAAAAAAGTTGAATAAAGGTGTAGTTTATAGTTTTATTTTATCATTGCGTGAGGACACGACAATTGCTTAGCAAGGGGGAGTTTGATATGAGTGTAATTATTCATATCATTTGTATCTTGAAACAATCAAAATATGCAATAAATGTACACAAAATGCTTTGTATATGTTTGTTTTTTGTTTTAATGTGTGTAGGTACCAAGTTCACGAAAAATCGGCAAAACCGACACGAAGTTTGAGAAAAGATCGATGAAGCCAAAAACGAGCTCGATTTAAGCGGATTTGAATTTATTGAAGATTATTTACCTTTGTGGGTCCCACATTTAGGTATTGGGCCCAAAAGCCCAATATGAAGTTTAAGTTAACTATCCTTGGAAAACAAGCCCATTAAGGCCCATCATTTTCACTAATATGGACGGATTAAGCAAATTGGGTCAAAAGGCCCAAGAAAGGATTAAAAGACGTTGGTATATTCACGTCTGGTCAACTTTTGTGGTCAAATAGACAAAGAAAGAAGAATAATAAAGAAACGAGAAAGAGAATAAAGAAATTGGGGAAAAGACGCAGCCAAGAACACCAGTCAAGAAACCCTAGAAAATTGGGGGTTTCTCCAATAGGAAAGCGAGTGATAATCACGCACCATTTTCAGATTATTTTGGGGCAATATGGAGCGTGGTATATACGAAGATTCTAAATACTATGCGCCACGTGGCCCATTGATTCGTCACAGGTAATTCTTGATTGGTTGATATCTCTGCATACTGACAAGGGACCAATCAAGGCCTGCCAAGTAAGCACCAAACTAGCAAAGGATTTGCCACCCTGGCAATCCGTGTGCCTTGAACAATTATACACCCTTGGATCAAAACAGAAAAGAGAGAGAAGATAGAAGAGATGATCTAATGGCTCAGAATCGCTTCATCACCAACAACCCACCCCTCGTTTTAGCTATAAAACCCCCATTCCAAAATCAGTAATATCTATCCCTTCTTTAGTGTAATTTTTAGTGTTAGGAGTAGTGTATTCTAGCTTAAATAAATTGTATTTGTCTGTTCAATAATTTTGTAATCATATGTGAGTTAATGAAATCGGTTTTAAGTTAAATGAATAGTTCTTATTTTTCTGCAAATTAATGCTTATGAATATTATGTTACAAGTCTCTCAAGCTTTTGTTCATTTAAATAAGCTCTTTATAGCTTAGTCGAATGAACCAGATTATCTCGTGACCTTGAAATTACACTAAGTTTCACAATAGAAAGGGAATAAACATTCATCCCCACTGGATGAATGTTATAAGCAAGTTGCTGGTTTGATATTCATAGTGGTCCGAGCCGTGATGGTGTTTAGTTCAAGTTCTTGTTTCGATTAATGGTGGTAAATAAGGCGGTCTTGATCCGGTCTAAATCCGCTCAGCCCGTGATTTCTGCCCAAAGGTTATCATCAAAAGGTTAGGTTCATTTTTACTTTCAAGTTTTTAGTTTAGACTTTGCTCTAAATCTGCTATTATGTTCATGTTATATTAATGTGTTTGTGAAATTGGCGTTTTGTTCTTGAATACTTACTAGTTAAATTTAATATGCTTTTAATGAGCATTTTGGGTTTAGATCGCTATGAATCTGGTTGATCAATTCTTTTTCCACTAATAATAAGACGCTACATTAAGTCAAATAGGTTGCTTGAATTAGCTATAGTTTCTGTTTATTTGCTCGAGTTTCAGTCAATGTTGCTATTAAATGCCGTCGTAGATCGTTTTTCATATGATTTTTTTATCGTCCCTGCTGAATTTAGTTGCCGAGATGGACCCTAAATGTTACTGAAGTGATATTTTGAGTTATCGTTTTAGATTATTTGATTGTTGAATTTTCTAAAGTTATTGTAAATTGTTCGCAGTCTGAAATTATTAAGTTGATTCAGTAGTAAAAATTGAGTTACTGATCTGAGGTTTTTTTTATGCTTTCTGAAAGTTGAGAGACTGCATCTTAGTTTTAATTTGATTTATTTGGAATTATTCTAGCTACTGATTCCTTGTTATCATTTTTAATGTATCTGTAATGTAATTTGGTTTGAATTTGATGGTTCTGAATGTTTTTTGATGAATCTGCGTGGATCTTTGCTGATTTGTTACTGATTTTATTTGCTGATATTTTTTTCTGTATTTGCTATTTTGAGTTTATGATATTAATGTTGAATTTTTACTGAATTGTTGGCTGGATAACTCATTAACTTGTTTCTTATTAATATCTTTTATCTGTCACGTGTGGTTTGAGGAAACTGATTTATCAGTTTATAAATAAAATCTGTCAATAAAGTCACTACTGTGACTGACAGTGAATCTTTAATTTCGTAGTCCAAAAATAAGAAATACCACAAATGTGTCTAGTAGGATTCGAACCCATGACCTCCTGGTCATGGGCCCATCGAGTTAACCATCTGAGCTCTCCAATCTTTTTGGTTATTTAATAAATTGAATGTTATTTATGCATTATAGCTTTTGACCTGTCAGTTTTTAGTAACAAGCAATTACCTTATTTTAGTTAAGTGCCTAGTTTTAAATAATAAATCATTTTATTTACTTTTTTTTATAAATAAAAGTTTTGTATTATATAGTTTTAAATAATTAGTTTTTAATATATAAAAAAATGTTTTTATTTTAGAAATTTAATTAGTTTTCAAATAAATAGATTTTAAAAAAGTTAGTTTTTAGATAAATTAAATTTAAATTTTTAGAAGTTAAATAGTTTTATTAAAATTTTGAAATAGAGTAAAAGTAATTTTAATAGATAAGTTTTAATGGGATTTAAATAGATTTAATTTTTAAGTAATAATTGTTTTAAATTAAATTAATTCGGGTTTACGATTCATGCAATTTAGGATAAAATTAAGTAGTTTTAAAATTTGTAGGATTAATATTAGTTTAAAAACCGACAACCAATTCAAATCAATTGTCCAAATCAAAACAAAAACGTCTCAAATTCATAAGATCTTCGTGTACAACGAACTTGGTTCATCACGTGTTTAATTGAATTCGTCTTTGGTAATTTTAGTTTATTACTTTTTCCTAAAGGTAATTTACTAATTTACCCTATAACGTATTTAATTATCACATATACATTCCACCATACATCAAAAATTTTGGCGCCGCTGCCGGGGATCTTGTGTACGATTCGTTTCGTGGAGATTTGTTGATCGTTGATTTGAAGACCCTTTCCGTCCTCGGAAAGTTTTGTTATTTTCTATATAGTATGTATCGTTTTTCTTGATTTATGAAAAATACCAAAAATAATCTTCTTAATCCTCTATCATGTTTAATTCTTTTTCTCCTCACCCTCTAAATTTTAATTCTTCCATGGATTCCTTCGTCGATTGTGTAGGGTGTGGAGAACCGCTATATGGTTTTTTACCATGTCGGTGGTGTACGTGTGAGCGTTGTAGAAATGATTTACGTCACGATATACGAGTTGGATTTTGTCCTTCTTGTAATGAAATTACTTCATGTGGAAATCCGAATTTTTCAAATAATTATCTCGATTTTTACCCACCTCCACACCCCACATACGAGACACCCTCGTTTGAGTTTTGTGGAAACGATTCTCATTTTGGTGATGATTGTTCGCATCGATTCTCGCTTAATTACGAGCAAGAACCAAGCTACAATCAAAACTTTAATGATAATTGTTATCCACAAGATTTACCGAGTTTATCACAACAATATCTTTGTTGTGAGTATTGTGGAGGTCCTCACGAGAGTTTTTGTTGTTAACCGAGAGATCAAAGTTTTTATGAGCCTAGTCCTTGCTATAATTCGATTCCTTCCGGTTTTGACCAATCTCCACAATATTCTTTCGATATTGAACGACTTGAAACAATTTTGCAACAAATAATGAATCAAAGAAATGTTGAAGTTGTTGAAAAGAGCATTGAAGATATGTTGCTAGAAAAGAGACAAATTAATCAAGAGATTAATGATATAACTAATGATTTGGGAAGTCGACGATTTCATGGAGAAATAATTGAGGAGGGATTTAAAAGAGATTGTGAACTTAAGATTAGACAACTTTCGCAAGATTATAATGGTTTAAGCATTGAAATTCGAGAGAAAGAACGAGCTCAAGCGGAAGCAAAATACCTTGCTAATCGTGAATTCGAGCGTTCTCTTCTTTTGGACGATGACGATGATGAGGATATCTTTGATCTCACTCCATCTCATGACATCATTATTCCTATTCATGATTCTTGCACCGTGGAACCCGAAAATTCTCTAAGCAAGGGGGACGAGCATATTATCACTATACTTGTCCAAAACCCGAGTGAGTTTGACGGTATTTCCAATGAGATGTGTGATTTGCCACATTGTGATAACTCTACTTCTTCCATTCACTTTGAGATTTTCTCCAATTCTAATGATGAAAATTATGATGGAAATGAAGATTTTGAGAATGATTCAACTTCTAGTGAATTTTCTAATGAGTATTTCTCCGATGAACTTTCTTATAAAGATGATATTCACGACTCGGATTATGAGGGGTTTACCGATGAACCTACTCTTCTTCACCCATTTTCACCGGGAAATGAGGATGATAGTGATCCGATTTTTGAGAGGTTCACTTTTGAACATGCTCCTTTAGACCCATTTCCACCGGGAAATGAGGTTGATTTGACTATTCCGATCCTTGAGAAGTTCACCGATGAACTTACTCATTTAGATGTAGAAGACGTGGTTCTTCGTGAAAAATTATCCAACGTCTATCTTCTCATTTCTAGGATCGAGGCTTTGAATTCTAAGCCTAATGCCAAGTCTTTCTCTCCATCTCCTATTCCCGTTGAGGATAGTGATCCGCTTATGGAGGAGATTGACACTTTTCTTGCTTCTAATGATTCGATACCACCGGGTGTTGATGAAATCGACCCGGAGGGGGACACTCTCTTTTTAGAGAATTTACTTGATGATGACTTCGTCCCAAGTCCTCCTCCCACCCACTTTGACCTTAATGTGCGGGTTTTTGATGTGTCTCATATTGAGTACCATAACCCCATTAATCACATTTCTAAGGGTGAAATGGTCGTTAAAGCTAAGGATGTTTATTCCACTATGGATGAAACCTTTATCCCACCTTTACCACGTGCTTTATATGATCTTGGATTAGCATAGGGGGACGACACCGTGTTATCCTTTCCTTTCTCCACCGAGTACGAGGTATTCGACCCCGGAATCGTTGATTTAGGGAAATCTCGGTCTTTCACCGATGTAATAATTGAAAGACTTTTTAATCATCTTGGTGCGAGTTTATCTCGGGGAGCATGCTACATCCATACCATTATTTGTGACTACCATTTCTTGTTAGAGATTTGTGTTAGATTTTATCCTTTCATTTGTCATCCGACAACGAGGATGAGATCTTTTACCCCGACATCATGCTTTATAATGGAATTTTTTCCATTATGCCGGTTTTCACCATTTTCCCTAAGGACCAATGAATGCGCGGATCGAGTCGAGCTCATGACTCGGTGAACAAAAACGAGGTGCCTTGTGGGGGAGTCCCATACATTCTATTTTCTTTATATTTTCTAACACTAATAAGGCTTGATATTTCAAGCTCGTGCTCGTGTTTTGTTGTGTTGTGAATCTTAGGTATGACCCTAATATTTGAAGACTCTCGTGTTCGGTTTTTGCCGGTCCACTTGATCTTCCATTCTTTGAATGCCAAAAGGGGCACACTCTTTATCCTTTGATTTTTATCGACTAACGTTTTATCTTGAGGCATAATTAATAAACGGCTTATAGATTTGCGTGCTCTTTCCATGCTAGGATTTTGCATTAGACTCTTCGTGTTTTAGCAAGGGGTGTTACTCTTGAGCTAAGAAACATTGAGGATAATGTTTGGTTTTAGCATGGGGGAGTCAATCGATTTAATCACTTGCAATTGCTTTTGTCGTGTCTAAACGTTGTTTTTCTCATTTTTCAATAAAATTTTAAATTTTTAGTTTTTTTTTTAAGTTTTAATAAATAAAATAAGTTCTTTTGACACGAATGTAGGCTTTCTGTTGGTGAAAATAAAAATAGTTTTTGACTCGACTCGGTTTTTTAACCTTAGCTTTTCCTTAACGTATTTGAATTAAGTTTTGCTAGGCTTTTATATAGGGAGCTTTAAAACGCGAAAGTCTTAACTCATACGAGTTAAGAACAAGAACTTTTCGCAAGTTCCTATAATTGATCCTTGAAAGTCGTTTATCAAGGGAACTTTAAAACGCAAATTCTAAAACTTGAAAAAGTATAAGAAGATGCAAGATCCTATAGATGACTTGAAAACCCAAAACTTTGATTTAATAGGCCAAGTATCCATTGATTTCACATTTTTGAAATTTTACAATATGGAGAACAAGAGATGATAGAGTTCAATCATAAGTTTCTAAGGTTAAATTCTTCTTTGTGCAAGTATTTTTGTGTTTGATTTAATCTCCTCGTATTTACTTTCCTCACTTGAATAAGAATTGCTTAATAAATGAAGTTTTTAGCGGTTTAGGCTTGATATCTTAACTCGTAACTCCTTCTTTTTCTTCCCTTGTAATTAAAGTGAGAACACATTAAGGGTGTCAGCGTCATGGACTTTTGATCATGGGATTGCGGAAATTTGGCTTACTATAAATATCATATTAATAAAGAAGAATAAATAAAAACATGTTCTCTAGGAGCCTTCGGGTGGGAGTCATGTAGCACTAACCTTGTCATTAGAGCCTTAGGGTGTATGTCAAGGGGCGTGTTGAATAAAAATTGCTCCATCATTATGATCCGTAAGGTGGGATGGTGAAGTCAATTCCCTTATTTTTGTCCAAGGAGCCTTCGGGTGTGGATTTTAAATAAGGAGCACAATTGCATCTCAAAGAGCCAAAAGGTGTTATGGTATAATTGTTGCTAACTCCATTAATAAGGTCATAATTGACATTGGAGGTTTTTATTGTTGCTTTTAAGTAGCCATATTAGCCAAATTTCGGGTCCGGGATTTATCCCTAAATCGTGTTAAGTTATCCTTGATGTGGGCTTTCTTTAGTGACAACGGTTTTTGAAGTCGAGGTTAGGTTTTGAGTGTTGAGTTTACACCGTTCTTGCCTTCATTTTTGGACTAATAAATATCAAATAAAGTCAAATGAGCCTTTGTGTGAATGACAAATAAAATCTAGAGATACAACTAGGAATAATAGGAGATTGAGTTTAACACAAATTATTTGTATGAGTTGTTTTAATTTTGGGGCTTATGATTGACAATGATCTTGTTTTTGCACTTGGCATGGAAAAGTGAAAAGTCGAGGACGATGAATCTATTTGAGTTTTATGATCCTAAAAGTATTTTTCGAATAATGAAAGCAATACATTATGTCTTTGCAAAATAAAAAAGTTGAATAAAGGTGTAGTTTATAGTTTTATTTTATCATTGCGTGAGGACACGACAATTGCTTAGCAAGGGGGAGTTTGATATGAGTGTAATTATTCATATCATTTGTATCTTGAAACAATCAAAATATGCAATAAATGTACACAAAATGCTTTGTATATGTTTGTTTTTTGTTTTAATGTGTGTAGGTACCAAGTTCACGAAAAATCGGCAAAACCGACACGAAGTTTGAGAAAAGATCGATGAAGCCAAAAACGAGCTCGATTTAAGCGGATTTGAATTTATTGAAGATTATTTACCTTTGTGGGTCCCACATTTAGGTATTGGGCCCAAAAGCCCAATATGAAGTTTAAGTTAACTATCCTTGGAAAACAAGCCCATTAAGGCCCATCATTTTCACTAATATGGACGGATTAAGCAAATTGGGTCAAAAGGCCCAAGAAAGGATTAAAAGACGTTGGTATATTCACGTCTGGTCAACTTTTGTGGTCAAATAGACAAAGAAAGAAGAATAATAAAGAAACGAGAAAGAGAATAAAGAAATTGGGGAAAAGACGCAGCCAAGAACACCAGTCAAGAAACCCTAGAAAATTGGGGGTTTCTCCAATAGGAAAGCGAGTGATAATCACGCACCATTTTCAGATTATTTTGGGGCAATATGGAGCGTGGTATATACGAAGATTCTAAATACTATGCGCCACGTGGCCCATTGATTCGTCACAGGTAATTCTTGATTGGTTGATATCTCTGCATACTGACAAGGGACCAATCAAGGCCTGCCAAGTAAGCACCAAACTAGCAAAGGATTTGCCACCCTGGCAATCCGTGTGCCTTGAACAATTATACACCCTTGGATCAAAACAGAAAAGAGAGAGAAGATAGAAGAGATGATCTAATGGCTCAGAATCACTTCATCACCAACAACCCACCCCTCGTTTTAGCTATAAAACCCCCATTCCAAAATCAGTAATATCTATCCCTTCTTTAGTGTAATTTTTAGTGTTAGGAGTAGTGTATTCTAGCTTAAATAAATTGTATTTGTCTGTTCAATAATTTTGTAATCATATGTGAGTTAATGAAATCGGTTTTAAGTTAAATGAATAGTTCTTATTTTTCTGCAAATTAATGCTTATGAATATTATGTTACAAGTCTCTCAAGCTTTTGTTCATTTAAATAAGCTCTTTATAGCTTAGTCGAATGAACCAGATTATCTCGTGACCTTGAAATTACACTAAGTTTCACAATAGAAAGGGAATAAACATTCATCCCCACTGGATGAATGTTATAAGCAAGTTGCTGGTTTGATATTCATAGTGGTCCGAGCCGTGATGGTGTTTAGTTCAAGTTCTTGTTTCTATTAATGGTGGTAAATAAGGCGGTCTTGATCCGGTCTAAATCCGCTCAGCCCGTGATTTCTGCCCAAAGGTTATCATCAAAAGGTTAGGTTCATTTTTACTTTCAAGTTTTTAGTTTAGACTTTGCTCTAAATCTGCTATTATGTTCATGTTATATTAATGTGTTTGTGAAATTGGCGTTTTGTTCTTGAATACTTACTAGTTAAATTTAATATGCTTTTAATGAGCATTTTGGGTTTAGATCGCTATGAATCTGGTTGATCAATTCTTTTTCCACTAATAATAAGACGCTACATTAAGTCAAATAGGTTGCTTGAATTAGCTATAGTTTCTGTTTATTTGCTCGAGTTTCAGTCAATGTTGCTATTAAATGCCGTCGTAGATCGTTTTTCATATGATTTTTTTATCGTCCCTACTGAATATAGTTGCCGAGATGGACCCTAAATGTTACTGAAGTGATATTTTGAGTTATCGTTTTAGATTATTTGATTGTTGAATTTTCTAAAGTTATTGTAAATTGTTCGCAGTCTGAAATTATTAAGTTGATTCAGTAGTAAAAATTGAGTTACTGATCTGAGGTTTTTTTTATGCTTTCTGAAAGTTGAGAGACTGCATCTTAGTTTTAATTTGATTTATTTGGAATTATTCTAGCTACTGATTCCTTGTTATCATTTTTAATGTATCTGTAATGTAATTTGGTTTGAATTTGATGGTTCTGAATGTTTTTTGATGAATCTGCGTGGATCTTTGCTGATTTGTTACTGATTTTATTTGCTGATATTTTTTTCTGTAATTGCTATTTTGAGTTTATGATATTAATGTTGAATTTTTACTAAATTGTTGGCTGGATAACTCATTAACTTGTTTCTTATTAATATCTTTTATCTGTCACGTGTGGTTTGAGGAAACTGATTTATCAGTTTATAAATAAAATCTGTCAATAAAGTCACTACTGTGACTGACAGTGAATCTTTAATTTCGTAGTCCAAAAATAAGAAATACCACAAATGTGTCTAGTAGGATTCAAACCCATGACCTCCTAGTCATGGGCCCAGCGAGTTAACCAGCTGAGCTCTCCAATCTTTTTGGTTATTTAATAAATTGAATGTTATTTATGCATTATAGCTTTTGACCTGTCAGTTTTAAGTAACAAGCAATTACCTTATTTTAGTTAAGTGCCTAGTTTTAAATAATAAATCATTTTATTTACTTTTTTTATAAATAAAAGTTTTGTATTATATAGTTTTAAATAATTAGTTTTTAATATATAAAAAAAATGTTTTTATTTTAGAAATTTAATTAGTTTTCAAATAAATAGATTTTAATAAAGTTAGTTTTTAGATAAATTAAATTTAAATTTTTAGAAGTTAAATAGTTTTTATTAAAATTTTGAAATAAAGTAAAATTAATTTTAATAGATAAGTTTTAATGGGATTTAAATAGCTTTAATTTTTAAGTAATAATTGTTTTAGATTAAATTAATTCGGGTTTACGATTCATGCACTTTAGGATAAAATTAAGTAATTTTAAAATTTGTAGGATTAATATTAGTTTAAAAACCGACAACCAATTCAAATCAATTGTCCAAATCAAAACAAAAACGTCTCAAATTCATAAGATCTTCGTGTACAACGAACTTGGTTCATCACGTGTTTAATTGAATTCATCTTTGGTAATTTTAGTTTATTACTTTTTCCTAAAGGTAATTTACTAATTTACCCTATAACGTATTTAATTATCACATATACATTCCACCATACATCAAGATATATGGTAAATTACAAAAACCATCAACCCTCTTGAAATACAAAGATTATCACGATTCTACAATTGGTATCAAGAGCTATGAGATGAAATAAAGATTGGTTTTGTGTTGTTCATACTTTTCTAAGTGTGTTCATGTGTTTTTGATTGATTTTTCCAAAGTTTCAAAATTTTTTCGTGTTTTTGTGGTTCCAAGTGATCTATATCTCTTCTAAATAGTTTTAGAAACAATTTGGTGACATTCGTTTGGTTAGAAATCACGAATTCCAAGGTAAAAATCCATTCTTTCTTGTTGCTTCTAAGTCTCGGATTATTTTTCTGTTATGATCTGATTTTGTGATTGCATAAACCCTGGGGGTTTCTACTTGCGATCCATAGTCACGATCACATACTACGATCATAACTGCGATCACAAGTACGATCAAGGTACGATCAGTGACCACGATCACCACTACGATCACAGGTACGATCTAGACTGCGATCACTGCCTACGATCATCAATACGATCAGGAAGTACGATCGTTGGATACGATCGGTGAGTACGATAGCATAGTACGATCGTTGGATACGATAGGGAGTACGATCGTTGGATACGATCATTGAGTACGATCAGGGAGTCCGATCCAGGATACGATAGCTGAGTACGATCAGGGAGTCCGATCTAGGATACGATAGTTGAGTACGATCAGGGAGTCCGATCTAGGAGTACGATCGTAAAGTAAGATAGGAGAGTACGATCAGCCATCATTTGCAACACTTAGAGGATTTTTTTTCAACTTTGCATTTATTTGGAGACATTAACAAAAACACACAACCAAAAGATCATAATATCTTTATTTAAACAACATTAAAACACATAATCTTTTTTCATTGCTCGATCATTTTTGATAATCTTTATTCAAGGGATCATAAAATGAATTCAAATTCATATATGCCAACAATGACATCACTTACCGATATCTCAATCATCTCGGGTACCGACACTCGCCCACCGTTTCTCATCACAGATTTATTTGAAGCATGGCAAGGTCGCATGAAAACTTACCATGGGTAAGCCCAATGGTAGACTTATGCTTCAATCCATTGAAAAAGGTCCACTAGATTGGGGAGAAGTTACTGTCAACAATGTGACGCGGACAAGGTTGTATCATGAGTTACCAGATGCTAACAAAATCATTACCGATGCTGATGAAAGGGCCGTTTAAACAATAATTCATGCCCTTCCACCCGATATCTATAGAATGGTAAGTGAACACACAGTGGCAAAGGATATTTGGGATCGATTAGCTGTTTTGTTACAAGGGACCTCTCTAACTAAGCAAGAACGAGAGTGTCAATTGTATGACTTGTTTGATAGGTTTACATACATTCCAGGGGAAACTCTTCACGATTACTACTGGCGTTTCACTATTTGATGAATGATATGAACGTGTATAATCTAAGGATTGCTCAGTTTCACCTAAACACAAAGTTCCACGTTACCCCAAGAATGGAGTCAGTATGTCACCGATGTTAAGATGATTTGAGATTTGCACAAGTCAAATTTAGATCAACTCTATGCTTTCTTGCAACAACACGAGAAGCACGTGATCCAAAAACGCATCTCTCAGGGATCTTATCAAGAACCATTGGCATTAATGGCAAACCATCCAACATTGTCATATCATAACTCTCCGTTTGCTTTGGGACCCCAATCTTCCTCTCAACCACTGTATCAAACACCAAGCTTCCCACATTATTCGATCTTTCCACAACCACCTACATCTTATCACCAACAATACAAGCAACCAGCAACATCATCACAAGGAGACTCACATAAGTTACCTTATACTTCACAACAGTATTCACCTTATCAACCTCCAACAAACCCTGCTATTACCTATCAACAACTTGAGGCTCCTCAGCCCCATTACTCACAACATGTTAGTGTTCCCTCAAATCAGCTTGTAGCTCAATCAGTACCAGCATTCTATTGTGATGATGAGATTCCTGTCCCTGAGTTTAGACAAGGGGATAGTCCTACTGATATACTTGCTCAAATGTCTGCTTATCTTACTCAAACATTGAACAAACGAGGTTACAGAGGACCAGCTCCAACAAACAACCAGTTAAGGAACTCTTCTAACTCTCTACAACAAGCTACAATTCAAGATGGCAGAATAATGGTGCAACAACTTCAGGGGAGACCAAGTTCATCTACTGCCGGTGCACGTTCATCTAACACTGCTGCTGCAAGGGGTAATAACACTGGCAAAATGAAGATGATTATATGTTATAACTGCAAAGGGGAAGGGCACATGGCTCGAGAGTGTAAGCAGCCCAAGAGGAAAAGGGATAGCACATGGTTTCAGGAGAAGATCTACTTGGTGAATGCTCAAGCCCAAGGACGTGAGATCGATGAAGAAGAGTTAGCATTTCTCACAGATCTGGGAGTAGCGGACAATGACGGTCTCACATCAGCCATCACAAACAATGTCGCATATCAATGTGATGATCTGGATGCATACGACTCTGACTGTAATGATTTCAATACCGCCAAGGCAGCTCTCATGGCAAATCTTTCACTTTATGGAGCTGATACAATTTCAGAGGTACCAAATACTGCCACGGATACTAGTATTTTACCTTATCAAGTTGAGCAAGTGTCTGAGTATCCGGAACAACCTCTGGTGGTTAGTAACACAAACGAGGAGACAAACAATGATAGGAATATCAATGCAAGTCCCCAGACTTTGAGTGAAACACAACCGGGAGATATTACGACTACAAATTCGTTGGCTCAACCCTATTTGGTTATGGTGTCGGCATCTATGCTTAGCCAAATGAATAATGAGGTCCTTGAAACCCTCAGTGTTAATCAGACTTTATCTGCCGAGCTTGCTTTGCATAAGGAAAAGGTTAAAACCTTGGAATTAACACCAGTGACCACTACCTTAACCAATCCTGAATTTGATAGGTTTAGGAAAGTCCAAATTGATAATTTGCTAGAAATTGAGAGTTTAAGAGCAAATCTTTCGAAAGAACTTAAAGAAAAAGAGTCAGTCGTTAATAATTTTCAAAAAATACAAACGGATTTCGAAATCCTCGAGTCTAAAAGGGTTGAAACGGAAATTAAGGCGTCTGAGAATGTTAAAAAGACTGAAATTTTGCTTTTAAAGCAATACTCTGCTTCACATTTAGTACACTTGTTTCATTCTTCTTTTTAAGAGTTCAATCTATCGCGTCTAATAGACCTACCACCTAACCCGGGGTATGCAAAGCAAGCATTTAACCACAACCCACGACTTTATGATGCAACCAAGTTAGGATTGGTCTTAGATCCGATTGTGTTTTTAAATGAATCTGAGAGCATGTCGCTACATGAAGAGAATCGGTCAAAAGTAATTTTTACATATCCTGAGTATAATTATGCACAACTTAATGCAACATATGCAAAACTAGATCTTAGAACTCGCTTTAATATGCAAAAGGAATTTATCCATACACCATCTTACATGCCTACTAGAGAAAGCCTTAGTATACTTCCTACACATGTTAATTCAGACGAACCTAAGGAAATTCCTAAGAATCTTCCACCGGTAAGTACGGTATTGCTAAGCTTGGAAGAGATTCAGCGATACCTAACCAAGTTTGACAAGGTCATCCTGGAATGTACAACTTCAACGGCTCAAACCGCTGGAGAATGGGCTTTCAAACACATGAAAACGGTGTTTGAGAACGAGATCGTTCCGTTTGTAGACAATATTAAAGAGGGATTTTACGATCTTGCGGAAAATCTTAGTTTCGAAATGGGTGAAGTTCAAAAAGTTTTCTATGAAATGGATGATGTTTATGAACAACATTTAATTGAGAAAGAAAATATTTTGTCCGAATATGACCGATTCTTAGAACATATAGTGTCTCTCGAAGTGATGCAAGTTGTTACTTTTGAATTTGCTTTTGTGATGACATCTGCTATGAATAAATGTGATGGTGTGCATGATATATTTGTGAATATTGTTAAACCTGTGAATAATGTAGATAATCATTCTTGTCATGAATCTAACGCTGAATTTTTAAAGCTTCAAGATTCTTATAACTCACTTTCAAAACGTTTTGATGAGCTTCAACAACATTGTATATCTCTTGAAATTGAAAATCAATCTAAAAATGAAACTCTTTCAAAAACAAATGATTGTGAAAACTCCGTTGAGACAAGTGACAAGATGATTCAGTTGGTTCAGGCATTAGAGGAAGAAATTATGAGACTTAAGAGAGAATCCGTAGAAGAGAAATTGGAACTAGATGTGACACCCCAGATAGGGTCAAAATATGCGGAAATATCCATAGTGATGTCACTAGGGTGGATCGATAACATATAGTCCATAGAGCATAAGATAAAGAGTTATTTAAATCAGTTTACATGTTTGATAACAAATAAAATAAAATTGTTTAAAACATGATAGACGGTGATTGTTTATGTTTCACAAATAGAACCCCTGACGAGTCCTATGATGCAAATTTTTAAGATGCTGGAGACCATGCACACACCACGTACTAACTTCATATTCCTATGCAAAACATACTAAAGGGGGTCAACATAAAGTTGGTGAATTTACAGATTTTAACAATTAATTAGTTTGGACATACATTAAGCATAGAAGTGACTATGCACAAAGCATTCTCACTAAAATGTAGATAACATTTGTTTATTATTAGAAACTGAAGCTTAACCTCCGTAGTCCTCAACAGATGAGGACGTAGTGTCTTACAAAAAGAAACCCATTCCAGTTCCAACATGGTATACGTCTGTTGTCCCGGCCAAGGCATAGTGAGCATAACTCACCCAGACGGGGATGATCAATCCCTAATATATCTATTTATAACATTCGGGCGATTTACAATTATTTAACAATTTCAATAATAATCAAACATAGTCAAGTTTATACAATTCAGTTGTGTCTATTATGTGTTTGCATATTTTCTTTCCCAAAAGGGAAAGTTTTATCAAAAGTTTATATGGGGCTGTAAACTCACCTGGGGGTAGGCAATAGCTGTTTAATATGAATATCCAATTAAAGCTTACGCCAAAGTTATGCCTAATCAGATAGTACAGTCTCAATAGATAGTACAAAGAACATATATGTATGCTTATAAAGATTTTAGTCAGTTCATTTATGCTACGGTATTTATCTAAATAACCGTAGTTCAAGTATCATCAATATTCATTTAACTTATCTTTATAAGTTTCATTTCTAAGTAAGCAAAAATGTTTAACTATTAATATCAGTTAGCATGCATGTCTTTATAATAATCATTCAATTCACAATTAAGTTTCTTATTTAAGTAGACATATAATGTCTTACTTAAAATATTAATTTACATTCTCTGTTCAAGCATTATAATTACCCATTTACTATTAAATTTCATTATTAAGTAAACATAAATATTTTATATATAAAAAAAAATAAATATAATATTTTATTTAACTTTAAAGTTTCCATAAACTATTTTAAAATAAAATAATTTAAACTTAAGAATTTATACCTTAATTCTTATGGCCTAAGTATTTTAATTATGTTTCATTATAATTAAAATAGGTTTTAGGGTTAGGGCTGGTTAATGTTTCAGAATATGGCAAAACTAGTCCCTCTATATTTTTAAGCAATATAACTTTCGGATTTTACATATTTAGTACCTAGGGCTTGTTAAAGTTTCGGCTTATGGCAGATTTAGTCCCCCTAGTTATATCTAGGTTTTGTAACTTTTACTAAAATTACAAAAACATCCCCTAGGGCTTCTTTAAGTTTCGACAATTTACAAGAAAGGTCCTTAGGGTTATAAAATGTCAAAATAACTTTGAGAAACTTCCCAAAATGGTCCCTAGGGTTTAATTTACCACGGATAGTATTTATTAAACCCTAGACTTTTGGATATTTACATTTTCAGTCCTTGTGTTTACTAGTTTATCAAAAAAAGTTTCATAAGTTACGGTTATAGTCCTTAAGTTTCATAAATTGTCATTTTCATCCAAAAAGTTTTTATAAGTTATATTTTATTATAAAAACTTTTATTTTAACATTCAAACTTTTATAAGGGCTCCTTAAATGGGCTAAACATCTAATGGGCTATTTTAGTGGGCTTAAATATATTTCAAGTCCAATAAATTATTTAAATGGGCTTTTAAATCATTTATTGGGCTTAATACACTTTTAAGTCCTTTAATTAGTTAAATGGGCCTAAGTGTAATCTTAAGTCCATTTAAGTTACTAAGATTTATTAAATGGGCTTATTGGGTCCATTAAGTTTTAGATTAACATTTCATGGACTTAATTAGTCCATTAATATTACTTTATATTTTATGTATGTTTTTACTTAGGATATTATTATAAGCTTATTATGAGCTTATTCATATTTAGTTTTAAATCTAAATAGATGAATAAAACTTAAAATTTGTTTTATGTGTTATACCCAAATTAGATCTAGGTGTGTTATAAGGTTACAAGTAAGTCATAAAACCTAATAGAAGCTTATATCTCACGGCTAATATTGGTTATAGCTTATTAAGACAAGTCAAGTCTCATTTTAAGGTTGCATGTAGTTTATAAGTGTTACAAAATAGATCTAACTATGTACAAGTCAAGAAAACAAGTTACAAGTCCAAAATGAGATCTAAACTATGTCTAGACCTAAAAATCAAATATAGATCCATGTACACTCATATGTAACCCACGACTATATTTATGAATCTTGGTAATTCCAAGATGAACACTTTAGCTAGGTTACATGCATGTTCCCAAGGCTACTATTATTCCAAGAAAACAATGTATAGCCCACGGCTATATTGTTTTCTCCCAATATTCCCATAAGATCTACTAGCTTATTTCATGTGTATCATGTTAAGTTAACATTTATCACTATATCTAGGTTTATATAAGCATGCATGTACATCTAACCCATTTTAGGTCTTGTGTAACCCACAGCTACATTTATACACATAAGTTGTATTTGTGATTTAACATTCCATATAACATGTTACATTTCATATTCCATTATTCAAAACTTAGGAAACAAATCATATAGTCACCACTAAATTTAGCCGTGACCTTTAAGGTCATGGTTTTCATGATCTTTAAGTTGCACAAGTTCATTTCATGAGATCTATGGTTATTGGTTAACCAAAGTCCCATAGACAAGAGTTATAACTCATACAAGGTTTAGATTTATAAAAGGTTTTATATGGTTTTTAAATCAAGTTTAAAACATAACACATAAGTCATAAGTTTCTTATTCAAAGATTTTAAATCATGAACATGATTTGTATAAATATGCCGTGACCTATAAGGGTCATAGCTTTATCAAATCTTGATGTTAACATGTTATTTACTTGTGTTTATAGATGTATGATGATGCATGCATGAAGAAATGAAATATTATGATGTGTATACCTCTCTTGCCTAAAGGTACCAAAAATGATTTAGATGAACAAGGAGTTTTGAGATCTACTCAAGATGGTGAAGAAAACCCTAAAACAAACCAAGCTGTGGCCTTGATGATTTAGCTAGGGCTTGTTTATAGTGATTCCAAGAGAATGATACTACTAATGATTTGTAGTAAAGATATGACAAGGATCTTGGTGGATTTAATACTTGATTTTTGATGTATATGGCTTTAATCCGTATGATTTGAGAGAGAAGAGGGTGAGAGAACAAGATTGGATTGCATGTGTGTGAGAATGTGTGTGTTTCAGCTTAAAGAGGAGAGAGGGAAAGGGAATGCAAAAGGCATGATTGCCTAGGTAAGAACACTTGTGCCAAGTGTTGTCTTTTGTGTTTCCCATGCATCCCTTCTCCTTCCACATGCCCTTGGTGCCGTGTATGGCTATCCAAAAGGGTAGGATGGGCTTGTGTTGGGCCTATGTTGGGCTTACACCCAATGGAGGGTGATGGTCTTGGGCTAGTCCAAGGATTTGAATATACCCCTAGTTCACTTACACACATATTGTGGCTAAACACTTACTTATAGTATATTTCCAAATTGTCTTAAGTGTGGTACACACAGTGTTAGTTATAACTCCATTACTTGTTTTTTCTAGTTGTATGCTTATGGTTTTTAAGTTATGAAGCTATTTTCAACAAAGATGAATATAAAAGTATAGTTACATGATAGAAATGTTTATTCACATCTTAAGGAAACATAACACATGAATAAGTGTTCTAGGATTATTGGGTGGAAATTTCGTTACATAAAATCATGGATTTAAAGCACCACCCCGTTATTTTAGCTTTGTCCTCAAAGCTATTAAAACGTAGTTATCTTTTAAGTGAAGGATGTTCTAAGTATGATTCGTTTCAGTTCTCTCTCAGGTACGGATGGCAGCATGAACTCGAAGTGGTCTATACCTAGGTTACTTTTATACGTCTGATTCGGCATTAATGGAAACTTCTATCACTACAGGTGAAAAGAAGAGAATGCAAAGAGATTTTTATTCGAGTTGCACTGTTCATCCGATTGAGTAGTAAAAAAGATTACTGCTATGGATGGACAGGAGCAATGCAAAGAGATCTTTATCCGGATCGCATTATACATCCGATTGAGAAGTAAAAGAGACTGCTACTATGGATGGATAGGGAAGGAACGCAAAGAGATCTTTATCTAGATTGCACTATACATCCGATTGAGCAGTAAAGGAGACTGCTGCTGTGGATGGATAGGCAAGGAATGCAAAGAGATCTTTATCTGGATCGCACTATATATCCGATTGAGTAGTAAAGGAGACTGCTGCTGTAGATGGATAGGCAAGGAAAATAAAGAGATCTTTATCTGGATCGCACTATACATCCGATTGAGCAGTAAAGGAGACTGCTGCTGTGGATAGATAGGCAAGGAATGCAAAGAGATCTTTATCTGGATCGCACTATACATCCGATTGAGCAGTAAAGGAGACTGCTGCCGTGGATGGATAGGCAAGGAATGCAAAGAGATCTTTATCTGGATCGCACTATACATCCGATTGAGTAGTAAAGGAGACTGATGTTGCGGATGGATAGGCGCGGGCTTCCCAACACGTGTCGTAGGCATACCTTTCCAGGATCTGGGAGAAGACCAATGGCGTTGTGGATTTGGTAAGGAGGACAAATCCATTGCAAATGGTTTCTGATATGAGGAGGACACGCCCGCATGTTTTATACGCTGGGGAAGCTGGGGATGTACTATATCTACATCCTTTTCATGGGTGAGATATAAGTTATATTTCCACACCCGAGGATGAAAATTTGGGGGTTGAAGGTAAAACAAAAAATTTTAACTTTAGCCCCTCCTATATCAATAGCTTTAAGAAAAGACTTACGATTTTACCTCAAGTTGGCGGGACACAACATTAGTTAATACTACTAAAGTTTCTACCCAACAAAGAGGTTAAGATTATTGTTGATGGCGATTGCGTAAGAAGTTGCAAAGAATTTACTTCATTCGCCGCGGGGTTGAGCGAGAGGAGTGAAGAAAAGAAGTACCTCAAATGGTGGAAATAAAGAAGATACCAAGAATAAAGAAGTGCGCGCCTTGCGAGGTGCCGTAACAAGGGTCATGCATTCACTATTACTGGTTCAAAATTTGTACAAATTCTGACTTCTAAAGAGAGGAATTCTCATCTCTTAGAGTCTAGTGGGTGATGGTATTGTCGAACTAATTGGACCCGATGAGGAAAGAGGAATGTCCCAAAACATGGGACATTCAACATCTCCTTACGGGGGATGTCAGACATAGCCCTACAAAGTACACCCATTGTGAGTTGGATGTGCCTTTCAGGTTTAGGCAGGGGAGAAACAGGTTAGGGAAATGGGGTATTCTCGGACCAAGTATTATCTGGCTTGTTGGTTCTAGAGATGACACTAAATCTAGTGTTAACTATGTCGGGGTTATGGCTCCCCGGTATAATCAAGGTTTCATCTCACCAAGGTACACAAACCCATTTTTGGTCATATAAGATAATTGCGTGATACTTGCTAGTCTATTCATGCTAATGATGACATCATAGCTATCAAGACTCTCTAGAATCTGGTTGATGTAAAATGGCGATTTGGAAAGTTTTAAGGAACAACATCGAATGATGGTGTTTAACCATCATAACCTTTCCGTCAACTATTCCGCAGTCTAATAGGATTTTAGAATTAACGGAGGGATTTCCAATTTCTTACTAAGTTTAGCAATTGCAATGCTTTGGTCTACTCATGTATTAAACAAGATAGATGCATATCATTAGTTTAGTAAGAACGTACCAGGTACGATTTGGAGCCTGGATTTGCTTGGGCATTGCCGGCCATGTATACTTACGAAGAAGTTCCCTTGTTGTCCTTCTTCTGGTTGGCCCACTTGGGACAATCGGGTATCACATGCCCAGAGGTTCCACACTCGTAACAAACCATAGCCTTCTTTGGTCCATTACTGCTCCCACCAGTGGGGTTTCGGTTTCCCTGCTGTCCACTTCCACTCCCACGTGCACTAGACTTGCTCTTGATACTGTTCCCGGGATTGGTATTAGGTCGACCTGGGGTAGCAACATTTGTTCGAGACTTACGAGCAAAATGGCTTTGTTGGCCACAATTGTAGCATCCTTGACATTTACCTCCAGCAAAATGATGATAGTTGCACTTTGAACACTTAGGCTTGGTCCCTGAGTAGTTCTTGGTGCGGGTTGTGGGAGTAGTGTGATCAGCTTGCCCAACGTTTTGCTTTTTGGAAAACTGCTGGTGCTGGCTATGAGAGCTTTCATCGGATTTTCTCTTGTTGTCCGTTTGCCTATCAGACGGATTGCGGGCTTGCTTATTGATCAGCTCAGTCGCAAATTCCATAGCACCTTCGACGGTAGTGGGTCGTGAAGCTAGCACTCTATCATGAATGTTGTCAGGGAGTCCGCTGACATACTTCTCAATCTTGTCACTCCTTAGAGGGAACATTCTGGTGCACATCAGGCTTAACTCTTAAAATCTTTGGTTGTACCAAAGGATATCATTGTTCTTACACTTTAGATCCCACAGCTCGACTTCCAACTTCTTTATTTCTTCTCTAGGGCAGTATTTCTTAGTCATTCTCTCCTTGAGGTTGGCCCAAGTGAGGGTATAAGTAGTGGCATGTCCAAGGGTGGCGACCACAGAGTTCCACCAAGTAAGGGCACTCTCGAGTAGAGTGTAGGTAGCATACTTAACTCTGTTCTCGTCAGCACAACCGCTGATGCGGAAAACATGTTGGGTCAAAAAGTTGATGTGGAAGAAACTCAAAAACGAAGAAAATATGAAGGCATTTGTCTAAGCGTTGACAAGTGTAATCCAGGCGTTGTCAAGAGTAAATCAGGCGTTGACAGAAGTCAACAAAAGTCAGACGCTGTTAGAAGCTTCTATTTAGGATAAGTATGCAGAATATATTCTGTATTGGTTATTTAAATAGAAGATATTCATGTTTATTCATAGTTATCTTTTGTAAAACCCTAATCCTTACACTATAAAAGGAACCAAGGGTTATTAGGGTTTTCATAACTTTCATATACAATGTAAACCTAAAGCGTGTGTCGACTAGGTGTGGGATTAAATGTATACACACCTAGTGATTGTTTGTAATTAATATAATGAGCAATCCGCTTGTTTAATTCATGTGTTATTGTGCCTAAACACCTTGTTTAATGATTGTTGTTCTATTCCGCTATGATCGTTTAATCATATGAACAATGGTCATTCTTAGTAGCTAAAAGATTGAGGAAACCAAGGTTTCCACAGTTGGTATCAGAGCCTCGTGGCTCGTGATGCTAGGACCAACAAGGTGTTCGTGTTTTGAGAAGAAAAGAAAAATCCTTATAGGTTTTTCGGGACGATTTTGTGTGCGTAGCAGTATTCAGAAGGCCATAACTTTTTATTGAACCATTTGATTGCCACGAAATTTTTTGTGAGTGTTCTAAACACATATATCTAGACATTCACCAGAGGGATTGTTGAGATCTATTCCCAAGAAAAAGTTATTTAGCGTCGAAGTCAGCAGTGATCATATGCTGTTTTCTGTGAACGGTTATAGTAAAAACGCGATTTCTCCTTCGTTAACCATTGGATCGTCGTGAAATTCGCGCTGTAGGTTCTTGACACTTGTGTCTAGGATCTCACCAAAGGGATCTTCGATCTGAGCTCTCATGAAGAAGATTTTCAATGTCGAAGTTCGCTACAGTTTATGGTTGTCACATAAAATCATGATTTAGGGTTTATAAAACTCTAGATCAATTAGCCGCTGATGTATGTTATATAGATGCTGATAGATGTTGGTGTGACGCTGACAAGGAATGGATGAGACGCTGATGGCCAGGCACTAACATGTACAAAGTTGGTGCTGACAGGAATAAAGTTGGCGCTGATAGAAGGCGTTGACAAGAGTTGTCCGATATATGTTGTTCCAAGCGCTGATAAGTATTTTCCGATTTTGGACAATAGATCTGGTATATGATTAAAAAGATCGAGGAAACCAAAGTTTTGGACCTAATGAGTTTGGGATCAACAACTTGTTATTAAGCGTATGTGACGTCCAATATTGAAAAGAAAATAAGTTATCTTGTGCATTAATTAAAACTTACTAAAAAGATCGAGGAAACCAAAGTTTTGGACCCAATGAATTTCTATGTGTTAATAAGATGACTTTGGCTTACCCAAGATTTTTACAAATGATTTTTGATGAGCAAAGGTATTGCACCAGGGATCATGATGATTTTTATGCGATCCCTGTGCAAAAGAAAGCTATTTTTAGTAAGATGAATTCACCCCCTCACAGAGACTTACCCCTTACCCAAGCTATGCTTGCTGTTATTGCAGCAGCACAACCTCAACCAGACCAACAACCACAACTTGACCCATTTCCTGAACCATCACCTTCACCTCAACACATGGAACTTGACCAAGATCCCTTCAACGCTGACACGTTAAATGTTGACGTTGATACTTCAAATCCAGACGTTGACACCTTTCTACAACAGACCCAATCACCCCTTAACCTTCAAGCTACCACCCAATCCACATCATATTCTACACCCCCTGAATTTAGGCTGGTAAAACGCCCAAGGACTACTGGAGTGTTCTCCTCTGGTGGTCCTAGCCATGTTGCAGAGAGAACCACCACCACAAGTGTGGTTGGTGATATGGATGAGGCTAGGACTATTGGTACTCGCTTAGATGCAGGCCAAGACAGTCCTAACATCATTAAGACCTCATCCATGCCCCATGACTCTATTTTGGGAGGTCAAATCCCCACTCTAGAAGAGGGCAGATTGGAACCATATACAATGTTGGAATTGACGGCTGTCTGCATTAGCTTGCAAAAGCAAAATGCAGACCTGGTACATACTGTCAACACACAAGGCCTTGAACTCAAGCAATTGAGGGAGACGATTGTTCTTTTGGAAGATGCTAACAATAGGCGTGGTATAGAGGATTCTTCCAAAGGGGAGGATGAGCAGGTACATGTGAGTGACAAAGGCTCACATGATGGAGAATCTTTGGGTGTGGTTGAAGCTCTTACAGAATTGAAGAAGCAACAAGGTTTTGATATCTCTTTGGTTACTCCTACAAACTCTTATCCTTTACAGCAATGATGGAGCAGTTCACAAGAAGCGTTGACAAGAGTAAGGTGAGCGTTGACAAGCAGGTTTTGGACGTTGACAAGTCAAGCGCTGACAAGTGTGACAATCTGTCAATTTATGGTCAATATTTTATTCTCAATATTTATTTGAAAATATTATTTTATGAACTCACTTATTTTTGGGAAGAAATTTGGATTTACGTCTTGAAGTAGCATCGACTACGTCTAAACCGGAGGATTCAACGTTACGTGCTTACGTTTACATACACCGTCTTTGGTGACAGTCTGACAATTCAGAAAATAAATTTATCCGTAAATATTATTTTGGAGTTTTAAATTTGTGTTGGTTCATAAACTCACAAATTTACGAGAAGAGATTAGGACTTACGATTTTATTTTAACGTCCTTTACGACTAAACCGGAAACCTTAGGATTACGTATTTACGTTTTCGAACTCCGTTTTTGATGAAACAATTTTTATTAGATTCGTTTTGTGCCGTTGATTCATAATCTATAAAAACGTTTTTCGTAAAACGACCCGAGGGCACGCAAATCGAGGAAACTAGAATCGAGGAATATCCGTAAATTAGCGGGATGGGACAAAATAATTTATCCCACCCAACTAATAAAGGGACGGCCAAGACTAGGGACACCACATCAAAGATGTGGCACCCTTAAACTTTATTAAGTTACACATGTAACTTAAGCTTACAAAGTAAGCTATTCTACCCACTAAACTAACAAAACCATTAAACATTACCATTCCTTCCATTCCTAACATGCAAAACCACTCTAAAATTCTCTCATCTCACTCTTCCTTGTCGTCCCAAAATCAAGAAGAAACACTCATTTGATCAAAATCAACCTCAAAGTCTCATGTTATTCATATACATGTTGATGCCCTTTTGAAGCCCTATTGATTGGTGCAAGTTATAACATCCAAGGAGGAGTATTCATGGTGTCTTGGGCTGATTTTCCACAAGGTGATCATAAAGATTGATGGTCTTGAAGATGGTGTTGGCTAAGCACAAGTTTCTCCATCAAAAACCATGTCCAAATCATAACCTACATCAACTTGGTGGTATAAAGATTGTCCTCCTCAGCTTCTTGTTATTTTGATTATGTAAACATGTATTTTATTTCCTATTGTATATGTATATGATGATTATATGATGATAAAAATGTTATGTGGGGATTTTTTGTTGATAAACATGATTAAAAAGGTGAAAAACCATAAGAAACAAGGTTAAAATCTTGGTTAAATTTGATGGCTGTATAAAACAGTAAAGAACCATATGGTAAACTGATCAAATAATGAAGTAGAATGGATTTACAGTAAGCTATATGTCTTGTACACATGTGAGAGTTGGCCATGCAATGGAATCATTGTAATGAGTGAGATATGATCAAAACAAGTTTAAGATATAAATCTGAGGTTACTGTTTTGAACGATTTTTAGAAACTACTTAGAAGATGATTCAACAGTAGCTATAGAAGAGTTAAATGTAGCACATATCATGTAGTTTATGGGATAAAAATTTGAGCTTCTATCTCCATATATAACTCAAGATATGGCAATTTTGGTGAAAGTGAAGATAAAAATCAGATTTTGGAAATTAAAGTATATTACTATTATATAAGCACTCAAAATTTAATATATAAAATATAAATTAAAACCCACTAACTTATGGATTCTATTTATATAAATATGTAAAAGGTGGAATAAGTGTATAAATTATAAAAATGGTAACTTGTTAAGTTTTATAAGTTATAAAACTATAAACTTGATTTTTACGACTTTTTCGGCTATCGCCGTAAAATTAACGTTTTTGTCAAATAAAACTTAGATGGTTGGACCCGTCTAATGAAAACTTTATGAAACTTATATACTGATATATAGACATGTATAACAAGTAAAAACCGATAAAACCCGAACTATAGGGCATACGGACATTAACGAGCTAAGTAAACATATTGGACTAATACTTGGGCTAATAATTGGACTAAATAAGATAAACACTCATAAAAAAGAACTTATTGGGCTTAACCCATTTGGGCCCAACTTGAAAGTTTAAATACTGATAATATAAGTATGAAATGGATTAATACAAGTTAATAAACTTATAATAGGCTTATTAGACCTAAAACACGTAAAAAGGTAAAACTAGTAAACTAGTATAAAAGTTATCGACATATAACACTAGAATGAGTAAACGAGAATATGTAAACCCACTTGATCATCATATATAAATAATCATCATATGTATACATAATTGTTATTTTTATAAAGTCATTGGACAAACGTCTAAGACCGATTATTATTTGTCTAGGTTTCCGTGATTGAAGCACGTACCGTACGTCCGAATTGCCGATAACCCGCCTTCCCACATCAACGTGAGTTCATAGCCTCGCACTCTTTTAACTGTTTTTATAAATGTTTTATAAACCCGCGAGGGAGATAACATGTTAGTTTTTATAAAATAGGACACCATTTGTCCTGATTGTTTGTTTATTGATTTGGACCCGAATGATTGAATGACCCGATTGTATGACCCGATAAATGATTAAAGGACCCGATAGATGAAATTAAATAGATTATTAAAGCTAGGTTATGTCACTAAAAGTCCCATTAGCATGAATTGTGAACTACCGGGATTTGGTAGACGCTTATACATTTAATAGTACTATTTGGGGACGATCACCCCAGTTCGCGCCTTGACGGTTGATCCCCGTCGTGCCACATTGATTGGTAAGCGAATTTATGTATGAGAAGATTTCCATAGCGTGACCTTTGTGATGACACGCTACTTTAGATGGGCAAAATTTGTATCGGGTTAGCTACCCGTTGTTGGTTTAGTAAGGTAACAATGTCATGCGGCTTATAATAATCCAAAAATTAACGAAATACTAATAGACGCTCCAAATTACGATGTATTGCCTGACTAGGAATACAGGGTCATACTATTGATATTATGTTCGTGTTTTGGTTTTCATAACCATATTCATATAACGGTTTTTATTTTCATACAACGTTATAAGACGTACTGTATGATATTTTTGCGACATTGGCTCGTATAATGATTTTTAAGGCAAATGCCTATATAATGATTTTGATAAAGATTTGTTTAAAATGATTTTGGCTATTTTACGGCCTATTAAAATGATTTGAACAAAATGATTTTCAGTAATAATTTTATACTGATATTATATTGGTGGAATTTATTAAACTCTATGAATTCACTCGGCGTTATCGCTGACCTTTTCTTTTAACATGTTTTATCTCAGGTACTTGAAGGTAATTCTCGGGAAGACGACAAGAATTCATGGCCCGCACCTAAACTATATTTTCCATTCAAATACTTTGTAAAACTTTGTATGAAATATAATGACTTGGGACCTATGTAACTTTGATATTTATGAATGGAAATGTTTTACTATTAAACGACGTGATTTTTATGCGTTGTCTATGATGTGAGTAATGTGCTATCCCGTAACACCAACTAGTCTTCCGCTGTACTGAGTTGTATAAATTTGGGGGTGTTACAGCTTGGTACCAGAGCTCTCGTTATAGAGAACGAAAGATTTTTAAAACCAAGGTTTTGAATAAAACTTTTCAAAATCTTTTAACTATAAACATTTTTCTAAAAATGTCTAAAAATCTTTTGACTATAACGGTGCCGAAGAATTCCCGAGTTACCGACAAGGCCAGACTGAGAAGTGTTATTTTAATATATATATATAACTTGGATTATATATATATATGATGTAATTTTATTACATGATTGTTTGATGATTATTTTGATATTTATACGAGGTATTTATACGACGTAGATTGTCACAAGAAACCCTAACTCCCCTAGCAAATTAATCGAAGCTATTCTCGTAGGAATTCTAGCTATCCTAGATCTAAACCAAGTTGTGGATATTTATGATCCCAACAAATGGTTGATATTCGTAGAAATGTAGATATTAGTTGATTGTGATATTAAAGAAGAATTGGCGAGATTAAAATCTGATATCGATGTCATGGCGATCTTTCCTTATAGAGTGGAGTTTGACAAAACGTTACCACCTGGAAAGGTGTCATTTGATTCGTTGTCAACCAATTCTTCAGTTGAAATCGGAAGGGTGAATGTTGCACTTGAGGCTGTCATTGGAACCATTACCCAAAAGCCTCATGCCACTAATACCTTTCCGAGAAGTCTAATTGACTGATCAAGTCATTTCGTACTAGTGACTCATTTGATAATTGTTGTTGTAAGAACTATAGGATTGGAAATTAAGTGTTGATCATATCGAGCTTTTATTGCCTATTAAGGCCTAAGAATAAGATTGAAAGGATTAGAATATGAGGTAGGATATTAAATTGAGTATAAAAGTGGTTGAAATTTGAATAAAGTAAAATTTAACTTGTATGAAATATGAGATTGTTAAGAAGAAGTTGTTAAGTTTTGTGATGGAATTATAGGATTTTAATTGATTGTAGGATTCGTGTTAAGGGTTGTTCCTAGGCCATTGTCCACTAACGAGGATGCCCAGTGTCCAAGAAATAAATTGAAGAAATCTTCTTCTAAATTGGGACCGATGGATCTTCCGGGACAGGTGGGACACCTAATGACTCTTGTGGATTAGTATTCATTGTGGTATCTTTTAAAAATCTCTAACTTAACTGAGATATCAGTTGGTAGGATGAGTTTTGAGAATTGTATGACATAGTGACATGTAATGTGTTACGGTACAATTTTGACTTGTTTGTGATTAATGAAAAGACTACCTTTGATTGCTAAATTCTACATGTATCGATGTTATCTATCTTTTATTGCTTCATCCTAATGCTCGCATTAGTGATGCAACCATTGAACAAGTACTCATCTTGATTTGAGTTACGTTGTGAATCATTCTTTGTGAGTGCCATCGAGGTCATAAACCTCATGATTTATTTGGCTAAGCTCATTTCCTATCATATCGTAGTTAGTTCTTGGTGAACAACTTTTCATCACTCTTTTGCAGATCACACATTGTTTTTATAAAGTTAAAACGGTATCCTTTGAGAAAATTTAATTTTCATCACAATAAGGATTATTCAAAGTGAGAATTATAGGTGATTGATATCAAAATGAAGTTGTTTATAAGACGCTTTGGAAAACCTAATTGTTTTCATAACAAAGAAAATCTTTGCAAATTTATTTCTGATTCTTATTTAAGAATTAAGCATGAAAATGTTTTTATAAACATAAAGATAAAATTTTGACGAACTGAGTATTGCATCGTTAATCTTAAAATTGTATATAGTTGCGCGCCTACATACAATTTGGAATGGACCATGCAAGGCTGATTAGTAGTCACCATAAAACTAATGAATAAACACTACATTTTCTTTGAAGATTGTGAAAGATAAAACTTTATGAGATCTGCAAGAAGTGAAAAATAGGGACATAGTGTTAGGGACACCTACATATGTGCATGTAGCATCTATTCTTCTGAGTTAAATTTACTCATCGGTGGAAATTGTCTTATTTGACGATTGACAATTCCTTCTTGACCAATTTTCCCGTAGTGAGATTCTTAGGAAAAGTGTATGATTACCGAGTGTTGATACCCGACTGGATGTATTGACGTTCCTATCTCATTTCTTATGATTTGATTTCATTTGAATGACCTGGGTAACGATCCGAGGAGCTATCGAATGCGTACTCAAATTATGAAAACATGGGATATATTCATATTCGTTAAATGTTTTCGTCTATATCTGATTTGAAATTCTCTCGCATAGATTATGCGTTAACCTTACTCTTTTAATAGTAGTTGTGTATCCTAATATCCCTGAAAATTGTGAAGGATTATGAATTATTATTAGTCTTTTGAGAAGTTCACATCTTATCGACGGCAATGCAACTGGAAAGTTGATAGTGCCCGTAGAATGGATTGATTGATTATGACATAACGACATTGTCTTAATTGATGGGAACTCGAGTAGACTTCCCCTAAATGATAAGATGTTGATTATCAAAAGTGATCTAAATAATTCTTGATGGATGACCATATTCTGTATTAAGACTTGAAAGTATACCATGAATGGTTGTGAACTAGTTATAGATATTGTAATCTAGAATAACTTTAATATGAATTTATTAAAAGATGTTTATGTTATCTGAAACTTTAGTAAGTATTTGTTGGTAAATTACCTAAACTTTCGCCACTAAGGCAAGTTGAAATTGGTATTGATTCTATTCCCGGTGCTGAAACCTGTGGCTTGTGCACTGTATGTCAGCACCATCTGAATTAAAGGAATTACCGTACAACTAAGAGAGTTGTCAGAGAAAGATTTTATTATACCAAACCTGTCATCCTGAAGAGCTATGGTGTTATTTTTCCTTATATTTATAGATTACTGTGAATTGAGTAAATTGACAATCGAAAACGATATCCATAACTCGAAATGGAAGAATTGTTCGATCATTTACAAGGTTCTAGCAAATTTGATCCACGGCATGGTTATCATCAACTTCGCATCTGCGAAAAAGATTATCTATTCCAATCATTACATCCGGAACTTGTAATGAACATTATGAGTTTCACGTGATGTCGTTTGGACTGACTAATGCACATGTAGTATTCATAAATTTGGTGAATCACGTGTGTAGGCTGTAATTTGTTAAATTCATGCTCGTGATCATTAAGAACTATATGTTTGTTTATAAGAATAGAAAGGAGTTAATAATTATTTATAGTTTGCCCTGAATTGACCGAACGACGAAAACTTGTACCTTAAATATTTAACATAAGAATTAAGACTTAATTCTTTACATGATTTAACCATGTGATTAATAGATAATGGAAGCTATATTGACTTTCAAAGATTAGAACCATTAACGCTTAGGTATTAAAAACTTAATCCTTTACATTATTTGACCGTGTGAATAACAGATAATGGAATATATTGACTCTTTAAAAAAAATTAAGAGCCCTTTTAAGATTTTGGGTTTTACCAAAAAGAAATGGAAATATGTTTTGACAAATGTTTTAACAAAGGATTTTTAAAGGGATTATTCCCTTATACACAAACCATTTAACTAAACTTCTGTTTAGGGGTAAATGTTTGTGTATACCTCAAGATAACTTAAAAAGGATTGAGGAAAACCATTTAAACCATAACTTGAAATTTGAAACAACAAATTTTGCTTTTCAACTAAGAAAATTTTGACCAAAATATAAACAAAGACTTTTCGAACATTTACGAATCCTATTAATTATTTTCGATAAATCAACAAAAATCGTGTTAATTAAATTCAAATTATTTTGAACATTTTATATAATTGGTCGAACTAAGAAATTTAAAATTTTTACGTTTACGTTTCATAAAAATTAAATAATTATTGTTAACTTACATGTAATAATTATCGACGCTTTAGACGTCAGATTGAGAAAAAAAAAACTGATAAAAATGATAGTTGAGATGAAACTGAAACATAAAAGATATGGAGAAAGGATTTTGAATAAATACAGTTACGATATTTATTTCATCAGGAGAAAGTGAACGTAATTACTGACGCATAATATATAAAGAATACCTGAGTGAATTATGGACACGATAATCACATCATCATGAGAAGTGAATATAGATACTGACGTATTATATAAAAAGGATAAAGAACCAATTAGGATATATTTCTTAATAATGAACATGCAAAATAAATTGCCGAACGATATAAAAATAAACAATGTTTGTAAAAAGGATAATATAGGTTATAAAAGAGGTTTCACGACTAATGTGAACCATTAAAATTGAGAAGCCAATAGCGTTAAATATTTTAAAGACCACTTGTGATTGTATAAATATAGAGATTGTGAGATATAGTTACGTTGGAATTTGTAAGTATAAGTATTCTATTTATGTCATTTATGACTAAAAGTATCTTTGTCTGAAGAAGTTGTACTAATGGCAATTATGAAGGCATACATCGCCTCATACATTAGTAAACGTCTAGCTATTGCAAAGGTCATCATCTGAATTTCATTCGATTTGAGTCATCGTCGACAGACTGACCATATCTGCTAATATCATTCTCGTTAATGATAAATGCAAAAAGAGTTATGTAAACATAGTGTGCTTGTATCAAACATCTTTATCAAGATCCTCGCTTCTCATCGAATTTCTAGAGATTTGCTCCCAGAAATCAATAAGAACGAACCTTGATGAGAGTACTATGTACCACCCCAAATCGAAGGGACAAGGTAAAGTAACGATACAAAGTAATATAAGTGTTGTTTTATGTTTGAATGATTGACCTTTGGTAATAGACCGTATAATCGTTTTCCTTTGGAAAGATCTTCATTGATGATCATCATATTAGGATCGAGATCGAATCTTGTTAGGATCTAAATCTTAGAGCATCTATAAGCAAGAGTTGAGATGAAGACACCCGACATACACCCATTGTGAGTTGGACATGTCTTTTAGGTTTAAGGTTTCCTATGATGGCGAACCTAACCTTACAAAATACCCGACCCACGAGATCTGAAATGATTGTTGAAGTTAGGATTTGATTATTGACTGCCGGTAGTGGGCAAGAGGTTATGTGAATGTGAAATGTAGATCTTGAAGTGCCAAATAGGTAGCGAAGTTATGCCACAATTTTTAACCTTGGAAAAATGAATTCATGATCTGACAAATCATAGTATACAAGTCCCTGTTGTATGGGACCATTGATATGGTATAAAAGATTGGTTTGAAAGGCATATAATATGGATCTACCCTAGGACTTCAAAGACTGCGTGAATTATGTTTCGTATATCGAACTTGATGGAATATCTAACAAGTGAGAATCTGATTATTCTTGGTAAAGCTTAGATCGGCGAAAAGTTGCATTCATCAGAAACCCGTGAACATCATGGATAGAGAAAGTAAGTCAACATTAAGCCTGATCTTATTCCCGTAGTATGTTTGATGAAACTCGCGTATTGTAACGAAGTGCACTTGTGAGAAAAGACCGAATGTGGAGGAAATACCCACATGACTTTAACTCTATAAGAAGCGAGTAGTAAGGTAAGATGATCTTTGAGGACAAAGATCCTGTTTAGGGGTAAATGCTGTGACAATCCGTCAATTTATGGTCAATATTTTATTCTCAATATTTATTTGAAAATATTATTTTATGAACTCACTTATTTTTGGGAAGAAATTTAGATTTACGTCTTGAAGTAGCATCGACTACGTCTAAACCGGAGGATTCAACGTTACGTGCTTACGTTTACATATACCGTCTTTGGTGACAGTCTGACAATTCAGAAAATAAATTTATCCGTAAATATTATTTTGGAGTTTTAAATTTGTGTTGGTTCATAAACTCACAAATTTACGAGAAGAGATTAGGACTTACGATTTTATTTTAACGTCCTTTACGACTAAACCGGAAACCTTAGGATTACGTATTTACGTTTTCGAACTCCGTTTTTGATGAAACAATTTTTATTAGATTCGTTTTGTGCCGTTGATTCATAATCTATAAAAACGTTTTTCGTAAAACGACCCGAGGGCACGCAAATCGAGGAAACTAGAATCGAGGAATAACCGTAAATTAGCGGGATGGGACAAAATAATTTATCCCACCCCACTAATAAAGGGACGGCTAAGACTAGGGACACCACATCAAAGATGTGGCATCCTTACACTTTATTAAGTTACACATGTAACTTAAGCTTACAAAGTAGGCTATTCTACCCACTAAACTAACAAAACCATTAAATATTACCATTCCTTCCATTCCTAACATGCAAAACCACTCTAAAATTCTCTCATCTCACTCTTCCTTGCCGTCCCAAAATCAAGAAGAAACACTCATTTGATCAAAATCAACCACAAAGTCTCATGTTATTCATATACATGTTGATGCCCTTTTGAAGCCCTATTGGTTGGTGCAAGTTATAACATCCAAGGAGGAGTATTCATGGTGTCTTGGGGCTGATTTTCCACAAGGTGATCCTAAAGATTGATGGTCTTGAAGATGGTGTTGGCTAAGCACAAGTTTCTCCATCAAAAACCATGTCCAAATCATAACCTACATCAACTTGGTGGTATAAAGATTGTCATCCTCATCTTCTTGTTATTTTAATTATGTAAACATGTATTTTATTTCCTATTGTATATGTATATGATGATTATATGATGATAAAAATGTTATGTGGGGATTTGTTGTTGATAAACATGATTAAAAAGGTGAAAAACCATAAGAAACAAGGTTAAAATCTTGGTTAAATTTGATGGCTGTATAAAACAGTAAAGAACCATATGGTAAACTGATAAAATGATGAAGTAGAATGGATTTACAGTAAGCTATATGTCTTGTACACATGTGAGAGTTGGCCATGCAATGGAATCATTGTAATGAGTGAGATATGATCAAAACAAGTTTAAGATATAAATCTGAGGTTACTGTTTTGGACGATTTTTAGAAAATACTTAGAAGATGATTCAACAGTATCTATAGGAGAGTTAAATGTAGCACATATCATGTAGTTTATGTGATAAACATTTGAGCTTCTATCTCCATATATAACTCAAGATATGGCAATTTTGGTGAAAGTGAAGATAAAAATCAGATTTTTGAAATTAAAGTATATTACTATTATATAAGCACTCAAAATTTAATATATAAAATATAAATTAAAACCCACTAACTTATGGATTCTATTTATATAAATATGTAAAAGGTAGAATAAGTGTATAAATTATAAAAATGGTAACTTGTTAAGTTTTATAAGTTATAAAACTATAAACTTGATTTTTACGACTTTTTCGGCTATCGCCGTGAAATTAACGTTTTTGTCAAATAAAACTTAGATGGTTGGTCCCGTGTAATGAAAACTTTATGAAACTTATATACTGATATACAGACATGTATAACAAGTAAAAACCGATAAAACCCGAACAATAGGGCATACGGACATTAACGAGCTAAGTAAACATATTGGACTAATACTTGGGCTAATAATTGGACTAAATAAGATAAACACTCATAAAAAAGAACTTATTGGGCTTAACCCATTTGGGCCCAACTTGAAAGTTTAAATACTGATAATATAAGTATGAAATGGATTAATACAAGTTAATAAACTTATAATAGGCTTATTGGACCTAAAACACGTAAAAAGGTAAAACTAGTAAACTAGTATAAAAGTTATCGACATATAACACTAGAATGAGTAAACGAGAATATGTAAACCCACTTGATCATCATATATAAATAATCATCATATGTATACATAATTGTTATTTTTATAAAGTCATTGGACAAACGTCTAAGACCGATTATTATTTGTCTAGGTTTCCGTGATTGAAGCACGTACCGTACGTCCGAATTGCCGATAACCCGCCTTCCCACATCAACGTGAGTTCATAGCCTCGCACTCTTTTAAATGTTTTTATAAATGTTTTATAAACACGCGAGGGAGATAACATGTTAGTTTTTATAAAATAGGACACCATTTGTCCTGATTGCTTGTTTATTGATTTGGACCCGAATGATTGAATGACCCGATTGTATGACCCGATAAATGATTAAAGGACCCGATAGATGAAATTAAATGGATTATTAAAGTTATGTTATGTCACTAAAAGTCCCATTAGCATGAATTGTGAACTACCGGGATTTGGTAGACGCTTATACATTTAATAGTACTATTTGGGGACGATCACCCCAGTTCGCGCCTTGACGGTTGATCCCCGTCGTGCCACATTGATTGGTAAGCGAATTTATGTATGAGAAGATTTCCATAGCGTGACCTTTGTGACGACACGCTACTTTAGATGGGCAAAATTTGTATCGGGTTAGCTACCCGTTGTTGGTTTAGTAAGGTAACAATGTCATGCGGCTTATAATAATCCAAAAATTAACGAAATACTAATAGACGCTCCGAATTACGATGTATTGCCTGACTAGAAATACAGGGTCATACTATTGATATTATGTTCGTGTTTTGGTTTTCATAACCATATTCATATAACGGTTTTTATTTTCATACAACGTTATAAGACGTATTGTATGATATTTTTGCGACATTGGCTCGTATAATGATTTTTAAGGCAAATGCCTATATAATGATTTTGATAAAGATTTGTATAAAATGATTTTGGCTATTTTACGGCCTATTAAAATGATTTGTACAAAATGATTTTCAGTAATAATTTTATACTGATATTATATTGATGGAATTTATTAAACTCTATGAATTCACTCGGCGTTATCGCTGACCTTTTCTTTTAACATGTTTTATCTCAGGTACTTGAAGATAATTCTCGGGAAGACGACAAGAATTCATGGCCCGCACCTAAACTATATTTTACATTCAAATACTTTGTAAAACTTTGTATGAAATATAATGACTTGGTACCTATGTAACTTTGATATTTATGAATGGAAATGTTTTATTATTAAACGACGCGATTTTTATGCGTTGTCTACGATGTGAGTAATGTGCTATCCCGTAACACCAACTAGTCTTCCGCTGTACTGAGTTGTATAAATTTGAGGGTGTTACAACAAGAGTAACTTGGGCGTTGACACACAGGATTTTAATGTTGATAGACCTGCAGATATGGTTGATGTATTCCAGTCATCAGCTATCGTCAAGGAAGTGTCTTCACAGGTACCATCATCATCTTTACCCATCATTGATCCATTAGATAAGGGTAAAGGAATCATGGTAGAAACAGAGGTTCCAAAGGATGCAACACAAGCACAATTTGATTCAATGTTGGCTGCACAACTTATGGAACAAGAAAAGAATAAGGTTGTTGAATCACCATTTATGGTTACTTCTGAGGAGCAAGAAGGAAGTAATGATGAAAGCACAGATTCAAGTGTTATGATAATTGAAGAACCAGAAAGACTTGAATATGGTGATGAGTTGTCAAGGGAGAAACATGCAGAGTTGAAGTTGCAGGTAGATTATGATACGCCAGAAGTTGCCCAGATGTACCATTTCAGATCAAATTTCAGATATGACAATTTCAGATCAAATTTGGGGTTTGGAGATTCTTCTAAGAGTTCAAAGAGATTGCAAGGTAATTCTGAAGTATAAAGCTAGCAAAGTTTTCTCACAGTTGAAGAGAGATAGAAGGGAGCTTTATTATATGTTGCTCATATGTCATCAAGGAGGATGGACATATCAGAAGTTGCAGGAATTGTCCTTTGAAGAATTGGAATATAAGGCTTATCCTATTTGGGCAAGAGTGTAAGAAATGAACACTATCAGAATTCTTTCAGATGAAAGGAAAGAAGAACTTGCAGAAGAAATGGAGATTCAAAAGGCTATGATTGTACCAAGGCCATTGAAGAAGGGAGTTCCACTTGAGTTTCCTTCATATTTTAATAAAGTGAATCTCAGTGAAGCTGTTATTAGAAAGAGCATTAAGCTCTCACCCATGGAAGCTTCAGATATGGTAAAAGTATTACCTCATGATGCCAGAAACCCTATCATTAGATATATGAAGAATATGAAAGTGGGTTTTGGATGATTGGCATATATGGGAAAGAGGTACACACTTTTACTACTCTTATGTCTTTGTTTGCAAGTATGGATATGGAAGACTTGGCAGACCTTTGGAGGTTAGTGCTGGCCAAGTATGAGACTGAAGCACCTACTTTAGTCAATGGAATAAAGCTTTGGTCAACATTCAAGAGAATGTGTGCACTAGAAGAAGAAGATCCTGTTTGGAAGGATCTTGAGGATGATATCAGTGGACTTCAATAGCGTTTATATTCAGCAGCTGGTGTGTATCATTTGAGTTCTACAAAGTTTTCTGAATATCTTCTTGTGGATGCTGAGTATTCTATGTCCAAAGAAGTTTTGGAAAAGATGAAGACGACACAGCTGGAGATTGACTACTCAAGTGACGTGGCCAAAGATTTGATTAGATATGTTTATTACTGATGAGACTGCTTTTATACATAGTCTCATCGTCCAAATAGGGCTTAAAATGCATTAAATATTATCAAAATACCCATATATATGCTTGTGTTTGTTGCTTGTGTATTTTAGGTACGGATATTGAGAAAATGACAAAAGATCACAAGAATCATGAAAAAACGAACACGGGAAACGAAGCCGCACAATGAACCAAGCCCTAATGAAGACTTTCCCAAGATTAACCCTTGAAGATTTGAAGAATTATGAAGAAGGGTCCTCCAATATGGAAGAATTGACACTTTATACCCTTGTATCTTCATAATTACAAGATTGGTCCCTAAAGTTTGTCAAAATTGTAAAAAAGGCCCTCCACTTAGAAGAATTGGCAAGTTTAGCCCCTCAACAAAGCTAAATTGTCAATCATCATCCTCCACAAAGTCAAATACATCTTGAAGTCCTTCAAAGTACAAAAAATTACAAGTTTGGTCCTTTTAAAATCCCAAAATTACAAAAAGGACCCTTAACTTTCAACATTTGGCAAGAATGGTCCCTCATCAAACATGACTTGGCAAATTCAGTCCTCCAAAACATCAATTGTACAAGTCAAGACCATTATCCATCAAGAAATTGCCAAAACAGTCCCTCAAAAATCACAAAATGGCAAGAAATACCCCTGAATTTATTTCACCAAAGTTTTTGGGGCAAAAGTGTAAAGTTGTAAAAGTTGATAAAGAAGGAATGAGGCGTTGATAGAGTTTATAAGTGAAATGACAAAAGGGAAGGAAGTGAAGGACTAATATTGGCCAGACAGGATTCTTACTTAACCAACCCAAGGCTGCCACCTCACCCCACTCACCACTTCCACCAATCACCATCCACCCTTCTTCCACATCATCCTCCACTCACCAGATTAATTACTTAATTAATATTGGCGCCTTAACACCACATTTAAATAAATCTAACACTAATCCGGATCAAACACTCAACTATTTACCAAGAACACAATTGGGGTTTTCTTAATTACTTGTAATTAAACCTCAAAAAGGTGCAGATTAGTGATTGATAATCATGTTAACACAACCCAACCTTAAAAACAGCTGCCACCTCACTCCTCAGTCCCACATGAGATTCCCCTGCTACACAAAAAGGGGATACTGCCAAAAACCACCAGGCATCCAACGTTTAGGATTGAAGCTTACTTTTTAAGCTTCATACAAGCCTTTGGATCAACTTTCCATCTGCCAACTCATGCAAACAGCCAAGAAGAGTCACATGATCTTCAAGATATTCAAATTTTCCAAGGGCATTTTTGGGACTTCAAGCATTAGGGTTTAGCACTTTTACCTGTTCTTAGTTCACTTGTAAGGCTATATATAAAGCCATAAGGTCTCACTTGTACGTTTGCCTTTGGTTTTTCCTTGTTCAAGGACTTGTAAATCCCATTTTCAGATTTATGAAATTTGTGTTAAGTGTGTTGAAGAAAGACCAAGTGCCATCTTATTTATGCTTGTTTATGTTTATTGTTTACTGAATTTGAATCAAAAACCTGTTTTCAAAAGAGGAGTGTGCAAAAGTTTGCACATTTTCTTCATTTTCTTGATATTTTGCTAAGTTCTTGGTCTATCTTGGAATTCTTGGGTTATAGGGCTGATCATAGCATCCTAATTGTGTTGATTAAGGTGTGGTGAGGCTTATAACTTGGGGATAATCAAGTGTGGAGGACAAGAGTTGCATCAATCAAGGATTTTTCATATTTCTGATTTTATACTTGTGCTTCTAACCTTGTTGATTCTTAGCAAGAGTGTTATTGGAAGCTTGTACTTGTTCTTGCTAGTACATAAGCTCATAAATTCGTGGGTGTGGATGTACATCCATGCGGTTTGCATACTTAATCCTAAAATCTGCTTAAATCTTGATTTTTGGTGATATTTGTATGTGACTTGTGTTCTTGTGAATTTTGTGGCTTAATACTGCTTGAATCTGTTTTTCTTAGTTGTTATTGTGTTAATTGGTGCTTAGGTGGTCTTGAATCTCACTTTTCCTTTGAAAAAATTGGTTTTGAAAAGTTAAAAGGGTGTTTGGGATTACCTGTTTGTGATTGCATCTTGGTATTGTGTTGTTAGAAGGTATTGTTTATGCTTGGTATCTGATATATGCCTTGTTGATAGTGTTTTGCTGCAAGTTTTTGGGTTTGAAACTTCAAATCAAACAATCTGCTATAACTTGGTGAATTTAACTGTTTTTGACCTAAGATTTTGGTGAAATCTAGTATTTGTGCATGCTTAGGGTTGAAAGTTGTTAAAACATCATTATTATAACTTATTTGATAGATATTGAGTGTTGAATCTGGCTTATTGGTCAAATACATCAACAAAGTGTAAAACTGCATGTGTTAGTGTTCATCAGTAACATTTATAAGCTTGAATCTTGATTTAGGCTTTAAGCCATTGCATGAAAACTGTTTAAACTTGTTCATTAGAGTTTATAATAGCTTGTGTATGCATTTGGTTGAATTTGGTTGGCTGATTATTACTAAAACTGCTTATAAGTGTTCAACTGCTTATTTGTTCATGTCTGTATCATATCTGGTGCTTTATTGATTAAACTGTATCAATTGGGTGTTTGTGATTGTGATATTTTGATTGATCTTGACTCCTTTTGATCCAAAGATAATTTGGGTGCCTTTGTGTAATCTGAATCTCCAAAAAAGTCACTAAAGACAAAAAGTCAAACAAGTCAAGCAGTGGAAAAAGTTTCCACTGCTCAACACCCAAAACTAGCCCCTGCTAGTGTTATTTTAAACTCAGCTTATCAATAACCTATTTTAGCTTATCCAGACTTGCAACAATTTATTTTTTGTGACAGATCTTCATTATTTGACCCATTTGAGTAGACTGGAGTTTATTGGACTTTGACTTTGACTTTTTACTAGAAAACCAACTTATTTGACTTTTACATAAGTGCTTATTTGCTTTTTCCAGCTTATTGAGTCAGATTATTTGAAAACTCTTTGTTGATTTTGCTTAATTAAGTCATTTAAAAGTTTTAGGAACTTGAATCAGCACTTGGGGTGGCCTAGAACTCAAAAACGACTATTTTGTCGTTTTCTGTAGATTGCTTATTGCATTTTCAGGCTTATTCCTTGGGCTTATTTCAAATTTATTTTTGCAGAAGTCTTATTTAGGACAAAAGAAGCTTGTGTGTTTAGTTTCAGCTTATGGCATTGGCTTATAGCTTAATGGGCCAAAAAGCCCATTAAGAAGCTGTTTGGTATAAGCTAGCTTATTTCACACTTTCAGCTTTTGGGCCTTTGGAAAAAGTTGTTTAAAATCTAATTTTGAGTCAACCAATGCTTTTTGGGCTTATTTTGAACACTTTTTTATATTGGGCCCAAATTAGGCCCAATAAGGTTCTGTTTTGGGTTTAGCCCATTTTCTAGGCCCATTAAGGGTATTTAGGTAATTTCACTTTCATTTATGAGTTATTTAGGTTAAAATAAGCTAGTTTGCAACTTTTTAGAATTTTTTATGATTTTTGGATTTTTAATAATATTTTAATATTATTTTATTGTTAAAAATTAAAAGTCTGATTTTCTAAGTTTTTATATTTTTCCTAGGTTCTAAACACTTAATTAGGAATTTTTCAATTTTCCAAATATTTTTAGAGTCTTTTAATTATTTTCTAGAATTAATTTAAGTTTTAAATGATTTTAGTAGTTTTTAATTGTTTAAAAATAGTTTTTAGTGATTTTAAATTTTTGAAAAATACTTTTTAGCTTAATTAGGGTATTTTTGAGGTTTACAAACTTTAAGATCTTGTTTGGGACTTTTTAATAATTATTAAATTTGATTTTTAGGGCTTTAATTAGCATTAAAAAGTCATTATCTAATTAATTAAAAGGTTTTGGCAAGTTTGGATTTTTTGTAAACTCTTAGAATATTATTGTGGATTTTTGGTAATTTTTAGGAATTTTTAGGGTAAAATTTTAATTTTGGTACTTTTTTACGTTTTTACGTGTACACCTTTTTCGTCTTAGTTTAATCCGTGTTCGTAACCGTCATTCTCTTCTAATCTCATTTATATTTTTCTTTCTCAACAATATAATCACAAATCTAATCCAAGTCATTACACACCTAACACACTAGCCTCCTTGAGAACGAACTCATTTTAGGGTCATTTACACACGGTTTTCCTAAATCGTCGTGCTTACCCTACTTTGGTACCTTTTTCCTAAAGGGTATACAAAAACTCAACCATCATTTTGGCGGCGCTGCCAGGGAGGCGTGTTGTGTTTTGATTGGAATTGTTGTTTTTATATACTAACCATAAATAATATTTGTATTAGTAGCACTCTACTAATATGTATTATCGGTTTTCGATTTTTGTGTGAATACTATTACTATAGTGTATACGTAGAATAATAAATTCACAAGTATTCCAAATACGTGAGAAATCACAACCTTGACTTGGGAGGTCATTACCCAATCATTGTATTCGAATCTCAAACCAAAGAAAAAGGCAAAAATAGATAAATACTTTCGTGAAGCTCAATCTTGAAAAATACAAACTATAAGGTGGGTATAAGGCGGATATTATAAAATATATCCTAAGGAAAAAGGCTCTTAAGTGCTTCGCGCCGCCTCGTTTCCCCGCTTGCTTGTGAGTATTTGATTTTGAGAGCAATCGAGGGTTTTGCCGCCCAAAGTATTACTAAGTATCATATATATTTTCTTGGTTTCCATTGATTAAACCCTCTTGAACGTTTTGGTGTTCCACCAACGTTCTAAAGTCATCGAAGGCGTTCACTTCACGTGATCGTTTTCATTCCTTGAGGCTTCTTTAATCGAGAGATTTGATTAAGGAGGAGATTTGTAGATTTGTGTCTACTTAGTACATTCACCAAATTCCAAAAAGGTTAATACAATCAAAAACCACAAAAAAATTGAAAAATACAAAACACCAAAAAGAATCTTCTTTGCTCGTCCCCTCGTTGTACGTGACGTTTATGCTAACTCGTAATCAAGCAAGACGTGCACGTAAACGAAAGAACAAAACTCCCACTCCCAATCTTTCTAGTGAGGAGTCTCCTATTGACGAACCCATTGTAAGAGAAGCACCAACCATGGCGAATCGAACTATGATGGAGTTATTTCAAGCACCCACCGAGGGTTATGGAGAGGCTATTGTGATTCCCGCTATCCTTGCGGAGAATTTTGAGGTGAAAACGGGTTTGTTGTCGATGATCCAAAACAACAAATTCTGTGGTGATGAGAAGGACAATCCACACAACCATATCCGCCAACTCAATCGTCTTACCGCCACTTGCAAGTTTAAGGATGTCTCGAATGACTCGATTAAGATGATGCTTTTTCCGTATTCCTTAGCGGGGCCTGCTAAAATATGGTTAGAGAAAGAGCCACCCAATTCTATATTGACGTGGAAGGATCTCTTGTCTAAGTTTGTGAACCAATTTTTTCCGTCCTCTAAGACTACGCACTTGAAAAACGAGATTTCAAAGTTTTCACAAGAATTTAATGAAAGTTTTTCAACGGCTTGGAATAGGTTTAAGGAAATATTACATGAATGTCCTCATCACAGTTTTTCCGACTTGCATCAAATTGACACGTTTTACAATGGACTTAATGATCATGAAAGAGATTATTTGAATGCCGCCACGGGTGGTAATTTTTTGTGTAAAACGGTTGAGGAAGCTTTGGTGATAATTTAGAATAGATCTAAGGTGTATAGTCCTCGTAGCACGTCTAGTGTTCGTAAGGCTTCGTCTTCGACTTCACCTTCTTTGTCTACTACCATCGATGCTTGCCAAATTGAGGCGAACTTGGAAAACAAGATTTTTGATAAGCTTAAGGGTCTTTTGATTGAGTTTAAAGTTTGTGAAGAAAGTGCTCCCGCTAGGGCTAAAGCGGTTGAGGTTTCCTGCATGTATTGTGGTGGTGGTCATGATTTCTCCGAGTGCATTACCAACGGTGGTAACACTTCGAGTGCCTTCGCAGCCACGGGAAATTACAACCAAAATGGTCAAGTTTCCCGCTCCAATCAATTGACTCCACCGGGTTTTGGTTCAAATCAAAATGGTAACAACAACTATCGCAACAATCAAGTTGGTTTCAAAAACAATTTCAACAAGGGAAATTATGGTAATCAAGGGGCTAATAATCAAGTTTCAAACAAAAATCAAAATGATTTTCAAAACAACAACAAAGGTTTGCAAACTTTGAAAGATCTTCCAAATGAATTTGTTGAATATGCTAATGGGAATGATGCTAGGTTTGACAATATTCAAAGAGAAATCATTAGCCTAAGATCCGAGTTTAAGAACGACTTGAAGAAAGAGTTGAAAAATGAGTTAGCTAATGAACTTAAAATCCACACCAACAAAATGGAAGGAAATGTCACTAGGTTACAACAAAACCAACAAAAAATGGAACAAGGGCAACATGAGATTAAACAAGAGATGATTAAGGCCGAGAAGAGGCAATCCATGTTTGAAGATAAAATCTCGTCTATGTTTGAGGGAATAATGTGTAAACTGTCTTCGAGTAGTCTTCCTAGCAACACCGTATCCAACCCTAAGGGTGAGATGAAAGTGATTACCACACGTTGTGGTAAGACACTTAAGGAACCGACTCCTCAACCAATTGCTCCTACGGAGGAAGCAATTGAGGAAGAACCCGAGGTGGTGGTCCAAAAGGAGCATGTCCCAATCTCACGAAGTACCGCTCATACCACACCTACGGTTGAACCATTACCAACATTGGAACCCGAGCTTCCAAAGGCTATGCCTACTATGCCTCAACCAACACCACCTTTGCCCTATCCATCAAGACTTAGGAAGGAGAAACGTCAAGAGCGCGACAATTACCAATTTGAGCTTTTTATGAAAATTTTCGTGATTTGCACTTTAATGTGAGTTTCGCTGATGCTTTGGTCATGATGACTCGATTTGCCGCTAACTTTAAGAGTATGTTGAACAACAAGGAGAAATTACAACAATTGTCTAGTTGTTCGTCGGTTTATCTTAATCGCATACCTCAAAAAGTCGGTGATCCCGGTAAATTTTTGATTCCATGTGCAATCCAAGATATGGAGGAATGCTTCGCCTTGGCCGATCTTGGTGCTAGCATTAACTTGATGCCACTTTCAATCTTCAAGTCGCTCAATCTTCCTAATCTTACTCCTTCACTAATGTCTATCGAGTTGGCCGACCATTCCACGATTCCCGCATGTGGTTTGGCGGAAGACGTTTTTGTGAAAGTGGGGAAGTTCTACTATCCCGTAGACTTTATCGTTGTTGATATCCCTACGGATCCTCAAGTTCCTCTCATTTTAGGTCGTTCGTTTTTAGATACGTCTATGGCTTTGATCGATGTTCATGCTAGAAAGATCACCTTACGTTTCAACGACGAGGAACTTGTTATAAACGCAACTCAAAACTCTCAAATTCTCATGTTTATTCCGTTGCAACCATAAACCTCGTTGATATGATCGACGTGGTTTGCGAGGAATTTTCACAAGAAGTTGTAGGTTTTGGTGATGAAGAAACTAGTGGCAATCCCACTATGTTAGATCCAATTCTTGATAATTCGACACCAACCTTCACTCCATTTGAAGGTGGTGGTTTTACGTTGGAAGAATTCGATGTTCCACGTACTTGCAACGAAGACCTCAACAACGATGAGGACTTCTCGATTATCAAGGATTTTCTTAACGATTTCCCATTTCCTCCACCCAAGGAGGTTATGAGTATCGAGCCCAAATCTTCACTTGAGGAACCACCTATCCTCGAGTTGAAAGATTTACCTCCTCATCTCGAATATGTCTATTTGGAGGAGGACGACAAGTTGCCGGTTATTATTGCGAAGGAACTTTCGAATGATGAAAAAACCGCACTTGTCGATGTTCTAAAGGATCACAAAGGGGCAATTGCGTGGAAGTTATCCGACATTAAGGGAATCGATCCCAAGTTTTATACCCACAAAATCTTAATGGAGGAGGATTACAATCCCGCAATCCAAAGTCAAAGGAGGGTGAACCCCAAAATTCACGACGTCATCAAAAAGGAGGTCCTTAAACTTCTTGACGCGGGAATGATTTACCCTATTTCCGATAGCCCTTGGGTGAGTCCTATTCGTTGTGTCCCTAAAAAGGGAGGGATGACCGTTGTGCCAAACGATGCCAACGAGTTGATTCCCACTAGACTCGTGACCGGATGGAGAGTGTGCATTGACTATCGTAAGTTGAATGAAGCCACTCGAAAAGACCATTTTACCTTGCCCTTCATGGACCAAATGTTGGAGCGTCTTGCCGGAAACGATTTCTATTGCTTTTTAGATGGTTTTTCCGGTTACTTCCAAATTCCCATCGATCCTCGTGATCCAGAAAAAACTACGTTTACGTGTCCATATGGAACGTTTGCCTATCGTAGAATGCCATTCGGACTTTGCAATGCACCGGGAACCTTTCAAAGGTGCATGATGGCTATTTTTCATGACATGATCGAGAAGACGATGGAAGTCTTCATGGATGACTTTTCTGTGTTTGGTAGTTCGTTCACTTCGTGTTTGTCGAACCTTGAGAGAATGTTGAAACGTTGTGAGGAAACCAAACTTGTGCTCAATTGGGAAAAGTGTCATTTTATGGTAAAGAGTGGAATCGTCTTAGCTAACAAGGTCTCGAAAGTGGGGATTGAGGTAGATCAAGCTAAGGTAGACGTCATCGCCAAATTACCTCATCCCAAAACCGTTAAGGGAGTTAGGAGTTTCCTAGGCCACGCGGGCTTTTATCATCGATTCATCAAGGATTTTTCGAAGATTTCTCGACCCATTACACATCTTCTTGAAAAAGAGGCACGTTTTGTCTTTGACGAAGATTGTGTACGAGCCTTTGAAATCCTTAAGAGGAAACTTACCGAAGCTCCCATTCTTGTTACTCCCAACTGGAACCTCCCCTTTGATCTCATGTGTGATGCTAGTGATTACGCTATTGGGGCCGTTTTGGGGCAACGTCATGATAAGTACTTCTTTCCTATTCACTATGCTAGCAAGACGATGACCGAGGCTCAACTAAAATACACTACAACGGAGAAGGAATTCCTTGCCGTGGTGTATGCATTTGAGAAATTCCGACCTTACCTCGTCTTAGCTAAATGCATAGTGTATACGGATCATTCGGCTATCAAGTATCTCATGGCAAAGCAAGATGCTAAGCCTAGATTACTTCGTTGGATTCTACTCCTTCAAGAATTTGATCACACCATCGTTGACAAAAAAGGAGCCGAGAATCTAGCGGCCGATCATCTTTCTCGTTTGGAAGATCCTCACCAAAGTGTTTACGAGCCCAAGGAAATCACCGAAACATTTCCGCTCGAGACACTTGGTGTAGTGAATTCCAAGCTTGATTCTTCCACCCCATGGTTTGCGGATTTTGCAAATTACCATGCGGGTAACTTCATCATTAAGGGTATGACGACTCAAGAAAAACGAAAATTCTTTCGTGACGTCAAGTTCTACTTTTGGAACGACCTGTTAATGTAATAATGACTAAAAACGTTACTTGCATTTTTCGGTCTTGCTTAGTTTTGATTACGACAATATGTAAAAACAAGCATTTACGAAAACAACGAAAAACGAATTCTTGAGTTCAAGTATTTTTCATTTTATCCATTTTCACTTAAGGTATGGATAAACAAGTACTAACCTTAATCAAGTGATCAAGTGATTTAATCTTTTCTTAAAACTCACTTTTTATTAAAAGTGACAAGTTTTATTAAACTTTATTTTTAAGAAAATGTTTTATTAAATTAATTATTTGAACTTTGAAAATGGCATATTCTTATACTGTTAAGAATATCCTTTCAGGATATTTTTATACCCAGATAAGACCTTCACCACTAAAAGACAAAAAGGAGCGGAGTCTAGTCCGGCGGTACCTTAGCGCCTAGGCGGTACCTTATCAATAAGGTACCGCGGGCTGTGATAAGGTACCGCGGGCAGAACTAGCCGTTGGCTCCTTTGTCCTTTAAATAGTTGGCCATTCTCAGCTTTTCACCTCACCTCTTTTGCACATTCATTTCCAGATTCAAACCCCTTCTTTAATCACTCAAATCTTTGATCATTTGTTTGATTATTACTTGTTTAAGAAGTGAATCTTGTTCTTCCATCTCTTCCTCTCCAAGTGCAAAGAGAAGAACACTATCCTAGTGAAGTGTTGAATCCACCACCAAAGATCTATTGAAGATCAATTTGTATATTCTTGTAGTTGTGTCATAGTTGTGAAGATCCAAGTAGTTGTGTCTATTTGGAAGTTGTGTATGTACTAAGTATAGTTGTGTAGATTGGTCCTAGCTACGATTAGGGCTCGACTTTTAGCTTAGAGTCGGAAATTGGTTAAGCGACGTGTACGATTTTCTCCACCATAAGGAGCTTGTTGTGTAGTGAACTCTCGAGTAAGGAGTACTCGAGGAGTGGAGTAGGAACGAGGAGTGAGCTTCGTTGCCGAACCACTATAAATCCTTGGTGTTCGGTTTGATCTTTCTTTACCCTTAACTCTTTACATTCCTTATTACTTTTTGCATATACATTTGTTAGTATTAGTTTAGCTACACTATCATTCTTTATTCTTTGTGGATATATTTTTGTTAGTATTAGTTTAGCTACACTATCATTGTTCATATTTGTGCATAAGAAGATTTCACATATTTCCTCAAGCCTAAGTTTTTGAAAAAGGATTTTTGGAAAACATATTTTAACAAGTAAATTTTAAGAAACTATTCAACCCCCCCTTCTAGTTTCTACACGACCCTTACTTGTTATGAACTTGTGTGGATCAAATCATCCGACGTTGTGTATTTGGCACCGAAGCTTCTAACATGCTTAGAGCTTGCCATGAGGGACCCACGGGTGGTCACCACGGTGCTAATCTCACGGCTAAGAAGGTGTTTGATGCCGGCTTCTTTTGGCCTACTATTTACCGAGATGCACAAGATCTTGTGAAGTCGTGTGATTCATGCCAACGACAAGGAAAAGCCTCACAAAAAGGTGAAATGCCACAAAACATCATCCAAGTGTGTGAGATCTTTGATGTTTGGGGTATAGACTTTATGGGGCCGTTCCCATCATCTCATAGTAATAAGTACATTCTCGTTGCGGTTGACTACCTATCTAAGTGGGTGGAAGCTAAGGCTTTGCCCACCAATGATGCGCGTGTGGTAGTCAAGTTTTTGAAAAGCTTGTTTTCTCGGTTTGGAACCCCTCGTACGATCATAAGCGATCGTGGAACCCATTTTTGTAACGACCAATTCGAAAGGGTCCTAAGGAAATATGGGGTTACACATCGGCTTTCTACGGCTTATCACCCACAAACGAGTGGGCAAGTCGAGGTTTCGAACCGAGCGTTGAAGAGGATCTTGGAGAGATCCGTTGGGGAAAACCGACAATTATGGTCGGATAAGTTGGACGATGCTTTATGGGCCTTTAGGACCGCTCATAAGACGCCCATTGGGTGCACTCCCTATAAGCTTGTGTATGGAAAGAATTGTCATTTGCCTATCGAGTTAGAACACAAGGCTTATTGGCCCTAAAGCATTGTAATGATGATATGGAGACCGCGGGAAAACACCGGAAAATGCAATTAAATGAATTGGATGAATTGAGGGACATTGCTTATGAAAATTCATTAATTTATAAAGAAAAAACTAAAAAGTTGCATGATTCTAAAGTTAAAAAAACCGGGTTTTTAACATTAGGGATCAAGTTTTGCTTTTTAATTCTCGCTTGAAAATCTTTTCCAGTAAGTTGAAATCCCGTTGGTCCGGTCCATTCACCGTGACTCAAGTGTTTCCGTATGGGACCATCGAGCTAGCTCAAGATGATGGTCCTAACTTCAAGGTGAATGGACATAGGTTGAAGCACTACTTTGGCGGGGAAGTTCCATCCTTGAACTACCTCGACCAAGTCACCTTCCCCAATGATAATTAGTATTGAGGGGATCGAGTCGAGCTCATGACTCGGTAATCAAAAACGAGGTGCCTCGTAGGGGAGTCCCATGCTTATCCTATGTACATATTATCGCTTTCTAATGTAGTTAACGTGTGGGGATTTGTGCCCTTCCAACCTTTGTTCCGTGGTTGTTTGTGAAGTGTGAACTTTAGATGATCATGACCTTCACGATTGGAGCCTCTCGTGTTCATTTTATGGGAGCACTCGATCGTTTGCTTTGAAGACTTTCTCAATATCCTTGATATATCCTTTTGATGTTCTAACCTTAGGTTATTAGCACACTTCATAAACGGCTATTAATTTATTGGTTACACCCTTTCCATGCTAGATTAGGCATTCGACTACGTCTCTAGTATGGGGGTGTTTGCACCCCTAGACTCGAAACATTGAGGACAATGTTTAACTTTAGTATGGGGGGGGGGGGGGGGTGAATAGATACTTGCTTTGCCAAACCTTCACGCTCTCCAAAGTTTATCTTTTTTATTATCGTTTTGTTGCAAAATAAGGCTAAAAATGGCCAAATTTTAAATTGTTCTCATGTTTTATAAGTGTTTGAAGACACGAATGTAGGTTTTCCGATGGCAAGAATAAGAGTAAATTTTGACTCGACCGTGCGTGTTGAGCACTTAGCTTTGGTTCCTTAACTACACATTAGGCTAAGTCTCTTAAATGAGGACGAGAAATGATAGGGTTAACTATAAGTTACTATGCTAAACGTAGAGTACTCGTATTCTTTCAAAAACTCATGTGTTCTCGTTGCTTGCTTATTCTCCCTTCGCATGTAAATATTTTTTGCTTAATAAATATTGACTTAGCGGTGTAGTTGGGATTGTTGGGTTTCTAGTCTTTTCTAGTTGCTTCCGTGTAATTAAATTGAGAAGACATTAAGGTATCGCCAGCGTCACGGTTTTTAAGTATTGGCAACCCGAATAATCGAAAGCTTCACCCAATAATAAGATTTCAAGTGCTCACCTAAATCAAGCAAACAATTTGAAGCCCCACAAGGCCGAAAAATCTATGCAAAATTGAAAGTGAATCAAGCCTTAATCTTCGAAGCTTTAAAGATCCAAAATTCGCCTTAGCGTGAGGATATACGTCTTTGGCTAATAAAACTACCGATGAGGTGGATAATAAAAGGCAAGGCAAGACCGAAGTCATAATAAAAGCTTCATGGCGAAGTTGAATAAAAGATGGAGGTAAACCAAAGATAATAAGGCCCTTCCGTTAGGGGGCGTATAAAAGTCTTGGTAATAAGTCTCATGTTCAAAACCGTTATAAAACCGTGTTTATCGATTCTTCTTGTCAACTTAATTTTTTGACATCGTTGTCTATTGGGAGGGGTTATTGAATTGATGGTCTTGGTTACACCGTTAGGACTCTATTTTTAGACCTAAATCTCTATTATCGCATAAGTCAAACAATGTATCCTCGTGAAACATTCAAGGCAATATAAAATATAAGAGATACAACTTAGGAATAATGGGAGGATAAGTACGTGATTAGGGCATATGAGTAGTGTTAGCATTACTAACTTATAATGACAATGATCTCGTTACACGCTTGGCATGGAATTAGGGTGAAAATCGAGGACGATGAAATTATTTCTAACGAAGCATTCACATGTTCTTATTCTATGAACCTAAACGTCCCATTTTGCGATGAAAATCATACATTATGTCTAAAACGCAAGTAGAAGTAGCAATAGTAGTAGTGTAGCTAGTTTATCGTTCAATAAAGTGAATAAAATGAATTTTGGAGATGCTACGATACTTTATTCTAGCATTGCGTGAGGACACGACAATGGTTTAGTATGGGGGAGTGATGAGACTGCTTTTATACATAGTCTCATCGTCCAAATAGGGCTTAAAATGCATTAAATATCATCAAAATACCCATATATATGCTTGTGTTTGTTTCTTGTGTATTTTAGGTACGGATATTGAGAAAATGACAAAAGATCACAAGAATCATGCAAAAACGAACACGGGAAACGAAGCCGCACAATGAACCAAGCCCTAATGAAGACTTTCCCAAGATTAACCCTTGAAGATTTGAAGAATTATGAAGAAGGGTCCTCCAATATGGAATAATTGACACTTTATACCCTTGTATCTTCATAATTACAAGATTGGTCCCTAAAGTTTGTCAAAATTGCAAAAAGGGCCCTCCACTTTGAAGAATTAGCAAGTTTAGCCCCTCAACAAAGCTAAATTGTCAATCATTATCCTCCACAAAGTCAAATACATCATGAAGTCCTTTAAAGTACAAGAAAACAATTTTGGTCCTTTTAAAATCCCAAAATTACAAAAAGGACCCTTAACTTTCAACATTTGGCAAGAATGGTCCCTCATCAAACATGACTTAGCAAATTCAGTCCTCCAAAACATCAATTGTACAAGTCAAGACCATTATCCATCAAGAAATTGCCAAAACAGTCCCTCAAAAATCACAAAATGGCAAGAAATACCCCTGAATTTACTTCACCAAAGTTTTTGGGGCAAAAGTGTAAAGTTGCAAAAGTTGATAAAGAAGGAATGAGGCTTTGATAGAGTTTATAAGTGAAATGACAAAAGGGAAGGAAGTGAAGGACTAATATTGGCCAGACAGGATTCTTACCTTAACCAACCCAAGGCTGCCACCTCACCCCACTCACCACTTCCACCAATCACCATCCACCCTTCTTCCACATCATCCTCCACTCACCAGATTAATTACTTAATTAATCTTGACACCTTAACACCACATTTAAATAAATCTAACACTAATCCGGATCAAACACTCAACTATTTACCAAGAACACAATTGGGGTTTTCTTAATTACTTGTAATTAAACCTTAAAAAGGTGCAGATTAGTGATTGATAATCATGTTAACACAACCCAACCTTAAAAACAGCTGCCACCTCACTCCTCAGTCCCACATGAGATTCCCCTGCTACACAAAAAGGGGATACTACCAAAAACCACCAGGCATCCAACGTTTAGGATTGAAGCTTACTTTTTAAGCTTTATACAAGCCTTTGGATCAACTTTCCATCTGCCAACTCATGCAAACAGCCAAGAAGAGTCACATGATCTTCAAGATATTCAAATTTTCCAAGGGCATTTGTGGGACTTCAAGCATTAGGGTTTAGCACGTTTACCTGTTCTTAGTTCACTTGTAAGGCTATATATAAAGCTATAGGGTCTCACTTGTACGTTTGCTTTTGTTTTTTCCTTGTTCAAGCACTTGTAAATCCCATTTTCAGATTTATGAAATTTGTGTTAAGTGTGTTGAAGAAAGACCAAGTGCCATCTTATTTATGCTTGTTTATGTTTATTGTTTACTGAATTTGAATCAAAAACCTGTTTTCAAAAGAGGAGTGTGCAAAAGTTTGCACATTTTCTTCCTTTCTTGATATTTTGCTAAGTTCTTGGTCTATCTTGGAATTCTTGGGTTATAGAGCTGATCATAGCATCCTAATTGTGTTGATTAAGGTGTGGTGAGGCTTATAACTTGGGGATAATCAAGTGTGGAGGACAAGAGTTGCATCAATCAAGGATTTTTTGTATTTCTGATTTTATACTTGTGCTTCTAACCTTGTTGATTCTTAGCAGGAGTGTTATTGGAAGCTTGTACTTGTTCTTGCTAGTACATAAGCTCATAAATTCGTGGGTGTGGATGTACATCCATGAGGTTTGCATACTTAATCCTAAAATCTGCTTAAATCTTGATTTTTGGTGATATTTGTATGTGACTTGTGTTCTTGTGAATTTTGTGGCTTAATACTGCTTGAATCTGTTGTTCTTAGTTGTTATTGTGTTAATTGGTGCTTGGGTGGTCTTGAATCTCACTTTTCCTTTGAAAAAATTGGTTTTAAAAAGTTAAAAGGGTGTTTGGGATTACCTGTTTGTGATTAAATCTTGGTATTGTGTTTTTAGAAGGTATTGTTTGTGCTTGGTATCTGATATATGCCTTGTTAAGAGTGTTTTGCTGCAAGTTTTTGGGTTTGAAACTTCAAATCAAACAATCTGCTATAACTTGGTGAATTTAACTTTTTTTGACCTAATATTTTGGTGAAATCTAGTATTTGTGCATGCTTAGGGTTGAAAGTTGTTAAAACATCATTATTATAACTTATTTGATAGATATTGAGTGTTGAATCTGGCTTATTGGTCAAATACATCAGCAAAGTGTAAAACTGCATGTGTTAGTGTTCATCAGTAACATTCATAAGCTTGAATCTTGATTTAGGCTTTAAGCCATTGCATGAAAACTGTTTAAACTTGTTCATTAGAGTTTATAATAGCTTGTGTATGCATTTGGTTGAATTTGGTTGGCTGATTATTGCTAAAACTGCTTATAAGTGCTCAACTGCTTATTTGTTCATGTCTGTATCATATCTGGTGCTTTATTGATTAAACTGTATCAATTGGGTGTTTGTGATTGTGATATTTTGATTGATCTTGACTCCTTTTGATCCAAAGATCATTTGGGTGCCTTTGTGTAATCTGAATCTCCAAAAAAGTCACTAAAGACAAAAAGTCAAACAAGTCAAGCAGTGGAAAAAGTTTCCACTGCTCAACACCCAAAATTAGCCCTTGCTAGTGTTATTTTGAACTCAGCTTATCAATAAGCTATTTTAGCTTATCCAGACTTGCAACAACTTATTTTTTGTGATAGATCTTCATTATTTGACCCATTTGAGTAGACTGGAGCTTATTGGACTTTGACTTTGACTTTTTACTAGAAAACCAACTTATTTGACTTTTACATAAGTGCTTATTTGCTTTTTCCAGCTTATTGAGTCTGCTTATTTGAAAACTCTTTGTTAATTTTGCTTAATTAAGTCATTTAAAAGTTTTAGGAACTTGAATCAGCACTTGGGGTGGCCTAGAACTCAAAAACGACTATTTTGTCGTTTTCTGTAGATTGCTTATTGCATTTTCAGGCTTATTCCTTGGGCTTATTTCAAATTTCTTTTTGCAGAAGTCTTATTTAGGACAAAAGAAGCTTGTGTGTTTAATTTCAGCTTATGGCATTGGCTTATAGCTTAATGGGCCAAAAAGCCCATTAAGAATAAGCTGTTTGGTATAAGCTAGCTTATTTCACACTTTCAGCTTTTGGGCCTTTGGAAAAAGTTGTTTAAAATCTAATTTTGAGTCAACCAGTGCTTTTGGGCTTATTTTGATCACTTTTTTATATTGGGCCCAAATTAGGCCCAATAAGGTTCTGTTTTGGGTTTAGCCCATTTTCTAGGCCCATTAAGGGTATTTAGGTAATTTCACTTTCATTTATGAGTTATTTAGGTTAAAATAAGCTATTTTGCAACTTTTTAGAATTTTTTATGATTTTTGGATTTTTAATAATATTTTAATATTATTTTATTGTTAAAAATTAAAAGTCTGATTTTCTAAGTTTTATATTTTTCCTAGGTTCTAAACACTTAATTAGGAATTTTGCAATTTTCCAAATATTTTTAGAGTCTTTTAATTATTTTCTAGAATTAATTTAAGTTTTAATTGATTTTAGTAGTTTTTAATTGTTTAAAAATAGTTTTTAGTGATTTTAAATTTTTGAAAAATACTTTTTAGCTTAATTAGGGTATTTTTGAGGTTTACAAACTTTAAGATCTTGTTTGGGACTTTTTAATAATTAATTTTGATTTTTAGGGATTTAATTAACATTAAAAAGTCATTATCTAATTAATTAAAAGGTTTTGGCAAGTTTGGATTTTTTGTAAACTCTTAGAATATTATTGTGGATTTTTGGTAATTTTTAGGAATTTTTAGGGTAAAATTTTAATTTTGGTACTTTTTTACGATTTTACGTGTACACCTTTTTCGTCTTAGTTTAATCCGTCTTCGTAACCGTCATTCTCTTCTAATCTCATTTCTATTTTTCTTTCTCAACAATATAATCACAAATCTAATCCAAGTCATTACACACCTAACACACTAGCCTCCTTGAGAACGAACTCATTTTAGGGTCATTTACACACGGTTTTCCTAAATCGTCGTGCTTACCCTACTTTGGTACCTTTTTCCTAAAGGGTATACAAAAACTCAACCATCAATTACCAATTTGATAAGATTTGTAAGAATCCTCCTAGTTCTTAGTTTTTATTCAGAAACTTGATTACTAAAGTAGTTATGAAGTTTAGGGGAGGAATGTTGGGAATAAAATGTAGCCAGTACACTTGGACGCTGACAAGAGCAATCTGGACGTTGTTAAGAAGAAATCAAGCGTTGAAAGAACAAGCGTTGACAAGAAGAAGTCAAGCGTTGATAGGAAGAAGTCAAGCACTGATAGAAGACTTAGTTTACACGTATTATATTTCTAGTTTGTTTCTAGTAAAGATATGATCAACAATGTATTTCTTATGTTTATCTTTACCAAAAATAGTTGATACGTAGTCTCTTGTGCAAGGCTCCTTATTCTATAAAAGGAGGCCTTTAGGTTTATGTTTGATATACGTTTTTAACACTTTCATTGTACGTAAGTTTGATTTATCAATCAAAGTGAAAGTTTGGTTTATACTATTTGTGTGTTCTTGTTTGAGTATTAATTCCGCATAATACTTAAATTGTTTTATACACAACAAAGTTTCTCTACGTGTTTAACTTGATTTAATCTCGTTTACACAAGCTAAATCGATCTAAGTTTGGGATCAACAAAACTGTCTCTAGTCTTTCAAACCATTGCATCAGTTCAACAACTCCTTCTTTTCCCCGGTAGTATGAGGGTTTGCATTTCAAGAAGTCGGGGTACGAACAACCCCTGTTGAAGTTGTTTCTGTGCATGTTGTGGTTTGGGTCATTGCTCATAGTAGCTTCTCTGGCTGCCATAGCTGCCGAAATGCCTTCACCAATCATCTCCCGGAGTTGAGCAGCAGTAACATTATGAGTAGCTTCAGGTACTTCGGTATTTGCGGTATTGGAGGCAATTGCATTATTGGGGTTCGATCGTGAAATCACCATTTGTCTATAATCATACACAAAATGAGATTGTTAATTCAATCGTGTGACAATCCGTCAATTTATGGTTGATATTTTATTCTCAGATATTATTTAAAAACATTATTTTAATGTTACATTATGAACTCACTTATTTTTGGGAAGTAATTTGGATTTACGTCTTGAAGTAGCATCGACTACGTCTAAACAGGAGGATTTTACGTTACGTGCTTACGTTTACATACACCGTCTTTGGTGACAGTCCGATATTTCAGAAAATAAATTTATTCGTGAATATTATTTTGGAGTTTTAAATATGTGTTGGTTCATAAACTCACAAATTTACGAGAAGAGATTAGGACTTACGATTTTATTTTAACGTCCTTTACGACTAAACCGGAAACCTTAGGATTACGTATTTACGTTTTTGAACTCCGTTTTTGATGAGACAATTTTTATTAGATTCGTTTTGTGTCGTTGATTCATAATTTATAAAAACGTTTTTCGTAAAACGACCCAAGTGCACGTAAATCGAGGAAACTAGAATCGAGGAGTATCCGTAAATAAATGGGGATGAGACAAGTGGGACACTCGTCCCACCCCCACTCAAACCGGCCTAACTAGCTACAACACACCATTTGATGTGTCAAAATGTTAGCTTAAAACTTACACATGTAAGTTAAGCTTACAATGTAAGCTTTCCACTACCAAAACCACTTGCAACAAACTACTATCTCATTTACAACATGCAAATCCACTCAAAATTCTCTCTTCCCCCTCCATTGATGCCGTCCATACTCCACCATAAACACCACTTTTGATCAAAATCAACCATGAAATCCTATGTTATTCTTGCACATGTTGAAGCCCTTTTGAAACCCTATTGATTGGTGGTGATTATAACATCCAAGGAGGAGTTTCCATGGAGTATTAGGGCTGATTTCCACAAGGTTTTCATGAAGAATGGTGGTCTTGAAGATGGTCTTGGATATTCACAAGTTTCTTCATCAAAATCTATGTTTTGATCACAACCTACATCAACTTGGTGGTATAAAGATTGTCCTCCTCATCCTCTTGTTATTTTTGATTATGTAATCTTGTATTTATTTTACGTATGTATATATATATGATGATGAATGATGATTAAAAGTATTGTGTGGGGATTTGGTGTTGATAAACATGCTTAAAAAGATGAAAAACTATAAGAAACAAGGTTAAAATCTTGCTTAATTTAGATGGCTGTATAAAACAGTAAAGAATCATATGATAGACTGATAAAATGATGAATTAGAATCAATTTACAGTAAGCTATGGGTCTTGTACACATGTGAGAGTTGGCCATGCAATGAAAACATTGTAATAAGTGAGATATGATCAAAACAAGTTTAAAGTACAAATCTGAGTTCACTGTTTTGGACGAATTTTAGAAAATACTTGAAGGATGATTCAACAGTAGCTATAGAAGAGTTAAATGGAGCACATATCACGTAGTTTATGTCATAAAAATTTGAGCTTCTATCTCCATATAGAACTCTAAATATGGCAGTTTTGGTGAAGATGAAAATAAAAATCAGATTTTGAGAATTAATGTTTATTATTATTATATAAGCACTCAAAATTATATTGTATAAAATGTAAAAACCCACTAACTTATGGATTTTATTTATATAAATATATAAAAGGTTAAATAAGTTTATAAATTATAAAAATGGTAGTGGAATAATACTTATAAGTAATAAAAACTATAAACATGATTTTTATGACTTTTTCGGCTATTACCGTAAAATTAACGTTTTTGCTAAATAAAACTTAGACGGTTGGACCCGTCTAATGTAAACTTTATAAAAATCATATACTGATATATAAACATGTATAACAAGTAAAAACCGATAAAACCCGAATTGTATAACATACGGACATTAACGGACTAAGTTAACGTTATTGGACTAATAATACAACAAAATGGACTAGAACACTTATAAACTTATTTATTGGGCTTAACCCATTTGGGCCCAACATGTAAAGTGTAAATACTGATAATACAAGTATGAAATAGATTAATACAAGTTAAGAACTTATAATAAGCTTGTTGGACTTAAAACACGTAAATAGGTAAAACTAGTAAACTAGTATAAAAATTATCGACATATAACACTAAAATGAGTAAACGAGAATATGTAAACCCACTTGATCATCATATATATATAATCATCATATGTATACATAATTGTTATTTTTATAAAGTCATTGGACATGAGTCTAAGACGAGTATTATTTGTCTAGGTTTCCGTGATTGAAGCACGTACCGTACGTCCGAATTGCCGATAACCCGCTTTCCTACATCAACGTGAGTTCATAGCCTCGCACTCTTTTAAATGTTTTTATGAAATGTTTTATAAACCCGCGAGGGAGATAACATGTTAGTTTTTTATAAAATAGGACACCATTTGTCCCGATTGTTTGTTTATTGATTTGGACCCGAATGATTGTATGACCCGATTGTATGACCCGATAAATGATTAAAGGACCCGATAGATGAAATTAAATGGATTATTAAAGTTAGGTTATGTCACTAAAAGTCCCATTAGCATGAATTGTGAACTACCGGGATTTGGTAGACGCTTGTGCATATAATAGTACTATTTGGGGACGATCACCCCAGTTCGCGCCTTGACGGTTGATCCCCGTCGTGCCACATTGATTGGTAAGCGAATTTATGTATGAGAAGATTTCCATAGAGTGACTTTGTGCCGATACGTTACTTTAGATGGGCAAATTGAGTATCGGGTTAGCTACCCGTTGTTTGGTTTAGTAAGGTAACAATGTCATGCGGCTTATAATAATCCAGTTAACAAAATACTTCTGTACGCTCCAATTACGATGTATTGCCTGACTAGCAATACGGGGTCATAATAATGATATTATGTTTGTGTTTTAGTTTTCGTAACCATATTCATATACGGTTTTTATTTAACTTTATACAACGTCGTAAGACATATTGTATGATGTTTTTACGACATTGGCTCGTATAATGATGTTTAAGGCAAATGCCTATATTATGATTTTCGATAAGGATTTGAATAAAATGAATTTGGCTATTTTATGGCCTATTAAAATGATTTGTACAAAATGATTTTCGGTAGTAATTTTATACCGATATTATATTGATGGTTTATTAAACTCTATGAGTTCACTCGGCGTTATCGCTGACCTTTTTTTTTAACATGTTTTATCTCAGGTACTTGAAGGTAATTCTCGGGAAGACGACAAGAATTCATGGCCCGCACTTAAACAATAATTTCCATTCAAATGCTTTGTAAAACCTGTATAAAATACAATGACTTGGGACCTATGTAACTTTGATATTTATCAATGGAAATGCTTTAATATTAAACGACGCGATTTTTAAGCGTTGTCTATGATGTGAGTAATGTGCTATCCCGTAACACCAACTAGTCTTCCGCTGTATTGAGTTATATAAATTTGGGGGTGTTACAGTTTGGTACCAGAGCTCTCGTTATAGAGAACGAAAGATTTTTAAAACTAAGGTTTTGAATAAAACATTTCAAAATCTTTTAACTATAAACATTTTTCTAAAAATGTCTAAAAATCTTTTGACTATAACGGTGACGAAGAATTCCCGAGTTACCGATAAGGCCAGACTGAGAAGTGTTATTTTAATATATATATAACTTGGATTATATATATATAATGTAATTTTATTACATGATTGTTTGATGATTATTTTGATTTTTATACGAGGCATTTATACGATGTAGATTGTCACAAGAAACCCTAAATCCCCTAGTAAATTAATCGAAGCTATTCTCGTAGGAATTCTAGCTATCCTATATCTAAACCAAGTTGTGGATATTTATGATCCCAACAAATGGTTGATATTCGTAGAAATGTAGATATTAGTTGATTGCGATATTGAAGAAGAATATGTGAGATTAAATCTCTGATATCGATGTCATGACGATCTTTTCTTATAGAGTGGAGTTTGACAAAACGTTACCACCTAGAAAGATGTCATCTAATTCGTTGTCATCCAATTCTGAAATTGAAATCAAAAGGGTGAATGTTGCACTTGAGGCTGTCATTGGAACCATTACCCAAAAGCCTCATGCCACTAGTACCTTTCCGAGAAATCTGATTGAATGTGTGAGTCATCTCATGCTAGTGACTTATTTGATAATTGTTGTTGTAAGAATTATAGGATTGGAAATTAAGTGTTGATTCATATCGAGCTTTTATTGCCCTTTTAAGGCCTAAGAATAAGGTTGAAGTATTGGAAAATGAGGTAGGATATCGAATTGGGTATAAAATTGGTTGAAACTTGAATAAAGTAAAAATTTAACTTGTACGGAATATGAGATTGTTAAGAGGAAGTCGTTAAGTTCTGTGATTGAATTATAAGGTTTTAAATGATCGTTAGTTCGTGTTAAGGGTTGTTCCTAGGCCATTGTCCAATGACGAGGATGCCCAGTGTCCAAGAAATAAATTGAAGAAATCTTCTTCTGAATTGAGACCAATGGATCTTCCAGGACATGTGGAACACCTAATGACTCTTGTAGATTATTATTCATTGTGGTATCTTTAAAAATCCCTAACTTAACTGAGACATCAGTTGGTAGGATGAGTTCTGAGAATTGTATGACATAGTGACATGTAATGTGTTATGGTACAATTTTGACTTGTTTGTGATTAATGAAAAAAAAAGACTACCTTTGATTGCTAAATCCTACATGTATCGATGTTATCTATCTTTTCTTGCTTCATCCTAATGTTCGTATTAGTGATGCAACCATTGAACAAGTACTCATCTCGATTTGAGTCACGTTGTGGATTATTCTTTTTTAGTGCCATCGAGGTCATGAACCTCATGATTATTTGGCTAAGTTCATTTCCTATTATATTATAGTTAGTTCTTGGTGAACAACTTTTCATCACTCTTTTGCAGATCACTCATTATTTTTATAAGATACAATAGTATCCTTTGAGAAAATTGAATTTTCATCACTACAAGGATTATTCAAAGTGAGATTTATAAGTGATTGATATCAAAATGAAGTTGTTTATGAAACGCCTTGGAAAACATAATTGTTTTCATAACAAAGAACATCTTTGTAAAATTTATTTTTGATTCTTATTTAAGAATTAAGCATGAAAATGTTTTTATTATAAACATGATGATAAAATTTTTACGAACTGAGTATTGCATCGTTAATCTTGAAATTGTATATAGTTGCGCGCCTACATACAATTTGGAATAGACCATGCAAGACTGATTAGTAGTCACCATAAAACTAATGAATAAACACTACATTTTCTTTGAAGATTGTGAAAGATTAAATTTTATGAGATCTACAAGAAGTGAAAAATAGGGACATAGTGTTAGGGACACCTACATATGTGCCCGTACTATCTATTCTTCTGAGTTGAATTTACTCATCTGTGGAAATTGTCTTATTTGACAATTGATATTCCCTTCTTGTCTAATTCTCCCGTAGTGAGATTCTTAGAAAAAGTATCTGATTACCGAGTGTTGATACCCGACTGGATGTATCGACGTTCCTATCATACTTTTGATTTGATTTCATTTGAATGACCTGGGTAACGATCCGAGGAGCTTTCAAATGCGTACTCAAATTATGAAAACATGGGATATATTCATATTCGTTAAATGTTTTCGTCTGTATCTGATTTGAAATTCTCCCGCATAGATTATGCGTTGACCTTACTCTTTTAAGGTTAGTTATGTCTCCTGATATCCTTGAATTTGTGAAGGATTATGAGTTATTATTAGTCTTTTGAGAAGTTCACATCTTATCGACGGCAATAAAACTGGAAAGTTGATAATGCCAGTAGAATAGATTGATTGATTAGGACATGACGACATTGTCTTAATTGATGGGAACTCGAGTAGAATTCCCCCTAAATGATAAGATGTTGATTATCAAAAGTGATCTAAATAATTCTTGATGGATGACCATATCCTGCATTTAGACTTGAAATGATATTGTGAATGATAGTCAAATAGTCATAGATATTATAATCTAGAAAGAACCTAATATGAATTTATTAAAAGATGTTTATGTTATCTGAAACTTTAGGAGGTATTTATTGGTGAATTACCTAGACTTTTGCCATTAAAGCAAGTTGAAATTGGTATTGATTATATTCCTGGTGCTGCACCTGTGGCGTGTGCACTATGCGTCAGCACCATCTGAATTTAAGGAATTACTGTACAACTGAGAGAGTTGTCGGAAAAAGATTTTATTCTACCGAGCTCGTCATCATGAAGAGCTATGGTGTTATTATTCCTTATATTTATAAGATTACTGTGAACTGAGTAAATTGACAGTCGAAAACAATATCCATAACTCGAAATGGAAGATTTTTTCGATCATTTACAAGGTTCTAGTGTATGTTTTAAAGATTTGATCCACGGCATGGTTATCATCAACTTCGCATCTGCGAAAAAGATTATTCCAATCACTACATCCGGTACTTATAATGAACATTATGAGTTTCACGTGATGTCGTTTGGATTGACTAATACACATGTAGCATTCATAAATTTGGTGAATCACGTGTGTAGGATGTAATTTGATAAATTCATGCTTGTGATCATTAAGGACTATTTATTTGTTTATAAGAATAAAGATGAGTTAATAATTATTTATAGATTGCCTTGAATTGGCCGAACAATAAAAACATGTACCTTGAATAATTGACATGAGATTAAAGACTTAAACCTTTACATGATTTAACTGTGTGATTAATAGATAATGGAATATAAATTGACTCTTCAAAAATTAGAAGTCATTCAAGACTTTGAGTTATACTAAAAAGAAAGTGCAAATATATTTTGACAAATGTTTTAACAAAGGATTTTTAAGGAATTATTCCCTTATACACAAACCATTTAACTAAACTTCCGTTTAGGGGTAAATGTTCGTGTATACTTCTAGACAACTTAAGAAGAATTGAGGAAACTATATAACTTATGACTTGAAATTTGAAACGATACTTTTTGCTTTTCAACTAAGAAAATTTTGACCAAAATATAAACAAAGATTTTTTTTCGAACATTTACGAATCCTATTAATTATTTTTGATAAATCAACAAAAATCTTGTTAATTAAATTCAAATTTATTTCGAACATTTTTATAATTGGTCGAACTAAGAAAAATTAAAATTTTTATGTTATGTTTCATAAAAATTAAATATTTATTATTTAATTAGTTGTAATAATTATCGACGCTTTAAACGTCGGATTAAGCAAAATTGATAAAAATGATAGCTGAAACGAAACTGAAACTTAGAAAATATGAAGGAAGGTGAACGTAATTACCGACACATTATGTAGAAAATATAAAGAATCAATTAGGATTGTGTTCCTTAATAATGATGGTGTAAAATAAATTGCCGAACAATATAAAAATAAACGATGTTTGTAAAAAGGATAATATAGATAATAAAAAGGGGGTTCACGGCTAATGTGAACCATTAGAATTGAGAAGCCAATGGCGTTAAATGTATAAACGGCCACTTGTGGTTGCCTAAATATGGAGATTTAGAAATGTAGTCATATTGGAATCTTGTAAGTATAAGTATTCTATTCCTGTCATTTCTGATTTAAAGTATCTTTATCTGAAGAAGAGGTTGTACTAATGGCAGATTATGAAGGCAGACATCGCCTCATACATTAGTAAACGTCTAGCTATTGCAAAGGTCATCATCTGAATTTGATTCAATTTGGGTCATCGTTGACAGACTGACCAAATCTGCTAATATCATTCCCGTTAATGATAAATGCAAAAGAGTTATGTAAACACGGTGTGCCTGTATCGATCATCTCTATCAAGATCCTCGCTTCGCATTGAATTTCTAGAGATTTGCTCAGAAGTCATTAAGAACGAATCTTGATGAGAGTGCTGTGTACCACCCCAATCGAAGGGACGAGGTAAAGTAACGATACGAAATACTATAAGCACTGTTCTATGTTTGAATGATTGACCTTTGGTAATAGACCGTATAATCGTTTTCCCTTGGAGAGATTATCATTGATAATCATCGTGTTAGGATTGAGATCGAATCTTGTTAGGATCTAAATATTAGAGCATCTGTAAGCAGGAGTTGAGATAAAGACACCCGACATACACCCATTGTGAGTTGGACATGTCTTTTAGGTTTAAGGTTTCCTATGATGGTGAACCTAACCTTACAAAATACCCGACCCGCGAGATCTGAAATGATTGTTGAAATTAGGATCTGATTATTGACTGCCGATAATTGGCAGGAGGTTATGTGAATATGAAATGTAGGTCTTGAAGTGCCAGATGGGTAGCGAAGTTATGCCAAAATTTTTAAACTTGGAAAAATGAATTAATGATCTGACAAATCATGGGATATAAGTCCCCGTTGTATGGGACCATTGAGATGATGAAAAAGTTGGTTTGAAAGGCATATAAGCTGGATCTACCCTAGGACTTCAAGGACTGCGTGAATTATGTTTCGTAAATCGAACTTGATAAATATCTATCAAGTGAAAATTTTGAATTCTTCTTAGTAAAGTTTAGATCGGCGAAAAGTTGCATTCATCAAAAACCCGTGAACATCATGGATAGAGAAAGTAAGTCAACATTAAGCCTGATCTTATTCCCGTAGTTATGTTTGATGAAACTCGCGTATTGTAATGAATTACACTTGAAAGAAAAGACCGAATGTGGACGTAATACCCACATGGCTTTAACTCTATAAGAAGCGAGTAGTAAGCTGATCTTTGAGGACAAAGATCCTGTTTAGGGGTAAATGCTGTGACAATCCGTCAATTTATGGTTGATATTTTATTCTCAGATATTATTTAAAAACATTATTTTAATGTTACATTATGAACTCACTTATTTTTGGGAAGTAATTTGGATTTACGTCTTGAAGTAGCGTCGACTACGTCTAAACCGGAGGATTTTACGTTACGTGCTTACGTTTACATACACCGTCTTTGGTGACAGTCCGATATTTCAGAAAATAAATTTATTCGTGAATATTATTTTGGAGTTTTAAATATGTGTTGGTTCATAAAGTCACAAATTTACGAGAAGAGATTAGGACTTACGATTTTATTTTAACGTCCTTTACGACTAAACCGGAAACCTTAGGATTATGTATTTACGTTTTTAACTCCGTTTTTGATGAGACAATTTTTATTAGATTCGTTTTGTGTCGTTGATTCATAATTTATAAAAACGTTTTTCGTAAAACGACCCGAGGGCACGTAAATCGAGGAAACTAGAATCGAGTAGTACCCGTAAATAAATGGGGATGAGACAAGTGGGGCACTTGTCCCACCGCCACTCAAACCGGCCTAACTAGCTACAACACACCATTTGATGTGTCAAAATGTTAGCTTAAAACTTACACATGTAAGTTAAACTTACAATGTAAGCTTTACACTACCAAAACCACTTGCAACAAACTACTATCTCATTTACAACATGCAAATCCACTCAAAATTCTCTCTTCCTCCTCCATTGATGCTGTCCATACTCCACCATAAACACTACTTTTGATCAAAATCAACTATGAAATCCTATGTTATTCTTGCACATGTTGAAGCCCTTTTGAAACCCTATTGATTGGTGGTGATTATAACATCAAAGGAGGAGTTTCCATGGAGTATTAGGGATTATTTCCACAAGGTGTTCATGAAGAATGGTGGTCTTGAAGATGGTCTTGGATATTCACAAGTTTCTCCATCAAAATCTATGTTTTGATCACAACCTACATCAACTTGGTGGTATAAAGATTGTCCTCCTCACCCTCTTGTTATTTTTGATTATGTAATCTTTTATTTCTTTTACGTATGTATATATATATGATGATGAATGATGATTAAAAGTATTGTGTGGGGATTTGGTGTTGATAAACATGCTTAAAAAGATGAAAAACTATAAGAAACAAGGTTAAAATCTTGCTTAATTTAGATGGCTGTATAAAACAGTAAAGAATCATATGGTAGACTGATAAAATGATGAAGTAGAATCAATTTACAGTAAGCTATGGGTCTTGTACACATGTGAGAGTTGGCCATGCAATGGAAACATTGTAAACATAGTAACATTATGAGTAGCTTCAGGTACTTCGGTATTTGCGGTATTGGAGGCAATTGCATTATTGGGGTTCGATCGTGAAATCACCATTTGTCTATAATCATACACAAAATGAGATTGTTAATTCAATCGTGTGACAATCCGTCAATTTATGGTTGATATTTTATTCTCAGATATTATTTAAAAACATTATTTTAATGTTACATTATGAACTCACTTATTTTTGGGAAGTAATTTGGATTTACGTCTTGAAGTAGCATCGACTACGTCTAAACCGGAGGATTTTACGTTACGTGCTTACGTTTACATACACCGTCTTTGGTGACAGTCCGATATTTCAGAAAATAAATTTATTCGTGAATATTATTTTGGAGTTTTAAATATGTGTTGGTTCATAAACTCACAAATTTACGAGAAGAGATTAGGACTTACGATTTTATTTTAACGTCCTTTACGACTAAACCGGAAACCTTAGGATTACGTATTTACGTTTTTGAACTCCGTTTTTGATGAGACAATTTTTATTAGATTCGTTTTGTGTCGTTGATTCATAATTTATAAAAACGTTTTTCGTAAAACGACCCGAGTGCACGTAAATCGAGGAAACTAGAATCGAGGAGTATCCGTAAATAAATGGGGATGAGACAAGTAGGACACTCGTCCCACCCCCACTCAAACCGGCCTAACTAGCTACAACACACCATTTGATGTGTCAAAATGTTAGCTTAAAACTTACACATGTAAGTTAAGCTTACAATGTAAGCTTTCCACTACCAAAACCACTTGCAACAAACTACTATCTCATTTACAACATGCAAATCCACTCAAAATTCTCTCTTCCCCCTCCATTGATGCCGTCCATACTCCACCATAAACACCACTTTTGATCAAAATCAACCATGAAATCCTATGTTATTCTTGCACATGTTGAAGCCCTTTTGAAACCCTATTGATTGGTGGTGATTATAACATCCAAGGAGGAGTTTCCATGGAGTATTAGGGCTGATTTCCACAAGGTTTTCATGAAGAATGGTGGTCTTGAAGATGGTCTTGGATATTCACAAGTTTCTTCATCAAAATCTATGTTTTGATCACAACCTACATCAACTTGGTGGTATAAAGATTGTCCTCCTCATCCTCTTGTTATTTTTGATTATGTAATCTTGTATTTATTTTACGTATGTATATATATATGATGATGAATGATGATTAAAAGTATTGTGTGGGGATTTGGTGTTGATAAACATGCTTAAAAAGATGAAAAACTATAAGAAACAAGGTTAAAATCTTGCTTAATTTAGATGGCTGTATAAAACAGTAAAGAATCATATGATAGACTGATAAAATGATGAATTAGAATCAATTTATAGTAAGCTATGGGTCTTGTACACATGTGAGAGTTGGCCATGCAATGGAAACATTGTAATAAGTGAGATATGATCAAAACAAGTTTAAAGTACAAATCTGAGTTCACTGTTTTGGACGAATTTTAGAAAATACTTGAAGGATGATTCAACAGTAGCTATAGAAGAGTTAAATGGAGCACATATCACGTAGTTTATGTCATAAAAATTTGAGCTTCTATCTCCATATAGAACTCTAAATATGGCAGTTTTGGTGAAGATGAAAATAAAAATCAGATTTTGAGAATTAATGTTTATTATTATTATATAAGCACTCAAAATTATATTGTATAAAATGTAAAAACCCACTAACTTATGGATTTTATTTATATAAATATATAAAAGGTTAAATAAGTTTATAAATTATAAAAATGGTAGTGGAATAATACTTATAAGTAATAAAAACTATAAACATGATTTTTATGACTTTTTCGGCTATTACCGTAAAATTAACGTTTTTGCTAAATAAAACTTAGACGGTTGGACCCGTCTAATGTAAACTTTATAAAAATCATATACTGATATATAAACATGTATAACAAGTAAAAACCGATAAAACCCGAATTGTATAACATACGGACATTAACGGACTAAGTTAACGTTATTGGACTAATAATACAACAAAATGGACTAGAACACTTATAAACTTATTTATTGGGCTTAACCCATTTGGGCCCAACATGTAAAGTGTAAATACTGATAATACAAGTATGAAATAGATTAATACAAGTTAAGAACTTATAATAAGCTTGTTGGACTTAAAACACGTAAATAGGTAAAACTAGTAAACTAGTATAAAAATTATCGACATATAACACTAAAATGAGTAAACGAGAATATGTAAACCCACTTGATCATCATATATATATAATCATCATATGTATACATAATTGTTATTTTTATAAAGTCATTGGACATGAGTCTAAGACGAGTATTATTTGTCTAGGTTTCCGTGATTGAAGCACGTACCGTACGTCCGAATTGCCGATAACCCGCTTTCCTACATCAACGTGAGTTCATAGCCTCGCACTCTTTTAAATGTTTTTATGAAATGTTTTATAAACCCGCGAGGGAGATAACATGTTAGTTTTTTATAAAATAGGACACCATTTGTCCCGATTGTTTGTTTATTGATTTGGACCCGAATGATTGTATGACCCGATTGTATGACCCGATAAATGATTAAAGGACCCGATAGATGAAATTAAATGGATTATTAAAGTTAGGTTATGTCACTAAAAGTCCCATTAGCATGAATTGTGAACTACCGGGATTTGGTAGACGCTTGTGCATATAATAGTACTATTTGGGGACGATCACCCCAGTTCGCGCCTTGACGGTTGATCCCCGTCGTGCCACATTGATTGGTAAGCGAATTTATGTATGAGAAGATTTCCATAGAGTGACTTTGTGCCGATACGTTACTTTAGATGGGCAAATTGAGTATCGGGTTAGCTACCCGTTGTTTGGTTTAGTAAGGTAACAATGTCATGCGGCTTATAATAATCCAGTTAACAAAATACTTCTGTACGCTCCGAATTACGATGTATTGCCTGACTAGCAATACGGGGTCATAATAATGATATTATGTTTGTGTTTTAGTTTTCGTAACCATATTCATATACGGTTTTTATTTAACTTTATACAACGTCGTAAGACATATTGTATGATGTTTTTACGACATTGGCTCGTATAATGATGTTTAAGGCAAATGCCTATATTATGATTTTCGATAAGGATTTGAATAAAATGAATTTGGCTATTTTATGGCCTATTAAAATGATTTGTACAAAATGATTTTCGGTAGTAATTTTATACCGATATTATATTGATGGTTTATTAAACTCTATGAATTCACTCGGCGTTATCGCTGACCTTTTTTTTTAACATGTTTTATCTCAGGTACTTGAAGGTAATTCTCGGGAAGACGACAAGAATTCATGGCCCGCACTTAAACAATAATTTCCATTCAAATGCTTTGTAAAACCTGTATAAAATACAATGACTTGGGACCTATGTAACTTTGATATTTATCAATGGAAATGCTTTAATATTAAACGACGCGATTTTTAAGCGTTGTCTATGATGTGAGTAATGTGCTATCCCGTAACACCAACTAGTCTTCCGCTGTATTGAGTTATATAAATTTGGGGGTGTTACAGTTTGGTACCAGAGCTCTCGTTATAGAGAACGAAAGATTTTTAAAACTAAGGTTTTGAATAAAACATTTCAAAATCTTTTAACTATAAACATTTTTCTAAAAATGTCTAAAAATCTTTTGACTATAACGGTGACGAAGAATTCCCGAGTTACCGACAAGGCCAGACTGAGAAGTGTTATTTTAATATATATATAACTTGGATTATATATATATAATGTAATTTTATTACATGATTGTTTGATGATTATTTTGATTTTTATACGAGGCATTTATACGATGTAGATTGTCACAAGAAACCCTAAATCCCCTAGTAAATTAATCGAAGCTATTCTCGTAGGAATTCTAGCTATCCTATATCTAAACCAAGTTGTGGATATTTATGATCCCAACAAATGGTTGATATTCGTAGAAATGTAGATATTAGTTGATTGCGATATTGAAGAAGAATATGTGAGATTAAATCTCTGATATCGATGTCATGACGATCTTTTCTTATAGAGTGGAGTTTGACAAAACGTTACCACCTAGAAAGATGTCATCTGATTCGTTGTCATCCAATTCTGAAATTGAAATCAAAAGGGTGAATGTTGCACTTGAGGCTGTCATTGGAACCATTACCCAAAAGCCTCATGCCACTAGTACCTTTCCGAGAAATCTGATTGAATGTGTGAGTCATCTCATGCTAGTGACTTATTTGATAATTGTTGTTGTAAGAATTATAGGATTGGAAATTAAGTGTTGATTCATATCGAGCTTTTATTGCCCTTTTAAGGCCTAAGAATAAGGTTGAAGTATTGGAAAATGAGGTAGGATATCGAATTGGGTATAAAATTGGTTGAAACTTGAATAAAGTAAAAATTTAACTTGTACGGAATATGAGATTGTTAAGAGGAAGTCGTTAAGTTCTGTGATTGAATTATAAGGTTTTAAATGATCGTTAGTTCATGTTAAGGGTTGTTCCTAGGCCATTGTCCAATGACGAGGATGCCCAGTGTCCAAGAAATAAATTGAAGAAATCTTCTTCTGAATTGAGACCAATGGATCTTCCAGGACATGTGGAACACCTAATGACTCTTGTAGATTATTATTCATTGTGGTATCTTTAAAAATCCCTAACTTAACTGAGACATCAGTTGGTAGGATGAGTTCTGAGAATTGTATGACATAGTGACATGTAATGTGTTATGGTACAATTTTGACTTGTTTGTGATTAATGAAAAAAAAAGACTACCTTTGATTGCTAAATCCTACATGTATCGATGTTATCTATCTTTTCTTGCTTCATCCTAATGTTCGTATTAGTGATGCAACCATTGAACAAGTACTCATCTCGATTTGAGTCACGTTGTGGATTATTCTTTTTTAGTGCCATCGAGGTCATGAACCTCATGATTATTTGGCTAAGTTCATTTCCTATTATATTATAGTTAGTTCTTGGTGAACAACTTTTCATCACTCTTTTGCAGATCACTCATTATTTTTATAAGATACAATAGTATCCTTTGAGAAAATTGAATTTTCATCACTACAAGGATTATTCAAAGTGAGATTTATAAGTGATTGATATCAAAATGAAGTTGTTTATGAAACGCCTTGGAAAACATAATTGTTTTCATAACAAAGAACATCTTTGTAAAATTTATTTTTGATTCTTATTTAAGAATTAAGCATGAAAATGTTTTTATTATAAACATGATGATAAAATTTTTACGAACTGAGTATTGCATCGTTAATCTTGAAATTGTATATAGTTGCGCGCCTACATACAATTTGGAATAGACCATGCAAGACTGATTAGTAGTCACTATAAAACTAATGAATAAACACTACATTTTCTTTGAAGATTGTGAAAGATTAAATTTTATGAGATCTGCAAGAAGTGAAAAATAGGGACATAGTGTTAGGGACACCTACATATGTGCCCGTACTATCTATTCTTCTGAGTTGAATTTACTCATCTGTGGAAATTGTCTTATTTGACAATTGATATTCCCTTCTTGTCTAATTCTCCCGTAGTGAGATTCTTAGAAAAAGTATCTGATTACCGAGTGTTGATACCCGACTGGATGTATCGACGTTCCTATCATACTTTTGATTTGATTTCATTTGAATGACCTGGGTAACGATCCGAGGAGCTTTCAAATGCGTACTCAAATTATGAAAACATGGGATATATTCATATTCGTTAAATGTTTTCGTCTGTATCTGATTTGAAATTCTCCCGCATAGATTATGCGTTGACCTTACTCTTTTAAGGTTAGTTATGTCTCCTGATATCCTTGAATTTGTGAAGGATTATGAGTTATTATTAGTCTTTTGAGAAGTTCACATCTTATCGACGGCAATAAAACTGGAAAGTTGATAATGCCAGTAGAATAGATTGATTGATTAGGACATGACGACATTGTCTTAATTGATGGGAACTCGAGTAGAATTCCCCCTAAATGATAAGATGTTGATTATCAAAAGTGATCTAAATAATTCTTGATGGATGACCATATCCTGCATTTAGACTTGAAATGATATTGTGAATGATAGTCAAATAGTCATAGATATTATAATCTAGAAAGAACCTAATATGAATTTATTAAAAGATGTTTATGTTATCTGAAACTTTAGGAGGTATTTATTGGTGAATTACCTAGACTTTTGCCATTAAAGCAAGTTGAAATTGGTATTGATTATATTCCTGGTGCTGCACCTGTGGCGTGTGCACTATGCGTCAGCACCATCTGAATTTAAGGAATTACTGTACAACTGAGAGAGTTGTCGGAAAAAGATTTTATTCTACCGAGCTCGTCATCATGAAGAGCTATGGTGTTATTATTCCTTATATTTATAAGATTACTGTGAACTGAGTAAATTGACAGTCGAAAACAATATCCATAACTCGAAATGGAAGATTTTTTCGATCATTTACAAGGTTCTAGTGTATGTTTTAAAGATTTGATCCACGACATGGTTATCATCAACTTCGCATCTGCGAAAAAGATTATTCCAATCACTACATCCGGTACTTATAATGAACATTATGAGTTTCACGTGATGTCGTTTGGATTGACTAATACACATGTAGCATTCATAAATTTGGTGAATCACGTGTGTAGGATGTAATTTGATAAATTCATGCTTGTGATCATTAAGGACTATTTATTTGTTTATAAGAATAAAGATGAGTTAATAATTATTTATAGATTGCCTTGAATTGGCCGAACAATAAAAACATGTACCTTGAATAATTGACATGAGATTAAAGACTTAAACCTTTACATGATTTAACTGTGTGATTAATAGATAATGGAATATAAATTGACTCTTCAAAAATTAGAAGTCATTCAAGACTTTGAGTTATACTAAAAAGAAAGTGCAAATATATTTTGACAAATGTTTTAACAAAGGATTTTTAAGGAATTATTCCCTTATACACAAACCATTTAACTAAACTTCCGTTTAGGGGTAAATGTTCGTGTATACTTCTAGACAACTTAAGAAGAATTGAGGAAACTATATAACTTATGACTTGAAATTTGAAACGATACTTTTTGCTTTTCAACTAAGAAAATTTTGACCAAAATATAAACAAAGATTTTTTTTCGAACATTTACGAATCCTATTAATTATTTTTGATAAATCAACAAAAATCTTGTTAATTAAATTCAAATTTATTTCGAACATTTTTATAATTGGTCGAACTAAGAAAAATTAAAATTTTTACGTTATGTTTCATAAAAATTAAATATTTATTATTTAATTAGTTGTAATAATTATCGACGCTTTAAACGTCGGATTAAGCAAAATTGATAAAAATGATAGCTGAAACGAAACTGAAACTTAGAAAATATGAAGGAAGGTGAACGTAATTACCGACACATTATGTAGAAAATATAAAGAATCAATTAGGATTGTGTTCCTTAATAATGATGGTGTAAAATAAATTGCCGAACAATATAAAAATAAACGATGTTTGTAAAAAGGATAATATAGATAATAAAAAGGGGGTTCACGGCTAATGTGAACCATTAGAATTGAGAAGCCAATGGCGTTAAATGTATAAACGGCCACTTGTGGTTGCCTAAATATGGAGATTTAGAAATGTAGTCATATTGGAATCTTGTAAGTATAAGTATTCTATTCCTGTCATTTCTGATTTAAAGTATCTTTATCTGAAGAAGAGGTTGTACTAATGGCAGATTATGAAGGCAGACATCGCCTCATACATTAGTAAACGTCTAGCTATTGCAAAGGTCATCATCTGAATTTGATTCAATTTGGGTCATCGTTGACAGACTGACCAAATCTGCTAATATCATTCCCGTTAATGATAAATGCAAAAGAGTTATGTAAACACGGTGTGCCTGTATCGATCATCTCTATCAAGATCCTCGCTTCGCATTGAATTTCTAGAGATTTGCTCAGAAGTCATTAAGAACGAATCTTGATGAGAGTGCTGTGTACCACCCCAATCGAAGGGACGAGGTAAAGTAACGATACGAAATACTATAAGCACTGTTCTATGTTTGAATGATTGACCTTTGGTAATAGACCGTATAATCGTTTTCCCTTGGAGAGATTATCATTGATAATCATCGTGTTAGGATTGAGATCGAATCTTGTTAGGATCTAAATATTAGAGCATCTGTAAGCAGGAGTTGAGATAAAGACACCCGACATACACCCATTGTGAGTTGGACATGTCTTTTAGGTTTAAGGTTTCCTATGATGGTGAACCTAACCTTACAAAATACCCGACCCGCGAGATCTGAAATGATTGTTGAAATTAGGATCTGATTATTGACTGCCGATAATTGGCAGGAGGTTATGTGAATATGAAATGTAGGTCTTGAAGTGCCAGATGGGTAGCGAAGTTATGCCAAAAATTTTAAACTTGGAAAAATGAATTAATGATCTGACAAATCATGGGATATAAGTCCCCGTTGTATGGGACCATTGAGATGATGAAAAAGTTGGTTTGAAAGGCATATAAGCTGGATCTACCCTAGGACTTCAAGGACTGCGTGAATTATGTTTCGTAAATCGAACTTGATAAATATCTATCAAGTGAAAATTTTAAATTCTTCTTAGTAAAGTTTAGATCGGCGAAAAGTTGCATTCATCAAAAACCCGTGAACATCATGGATAGAGAAAGTAAGTCAACATTAAGCCTGATCTTATTCCCGTAGTTATGTTTGATGAAACTCGCGTATTGTAATGAATTACACTTGAAAGAAAAGACCGAATGTGGACGTAATACCCACATGGCTTTAACTCTATAAGAAGCGAGTAGTAAGCTGATCTTTGAGGACAAAGATCCTGTTTAGGGGTAAATGCTGTGACAATCCGTCAATTTATGGTTGATATTTTATTCTCAGATATTATTTAAAAACATTATTTTAATGTTACATTATGAACTCACTTATTATTGGGAAGTAATTTGGATTTACGTCTTGAAGTAGCGTCGACTACGTCTAAACCGGAGGATTTTACGTTACGTGCTTACGTTTACATACACTGTCTTTGGTGACAGTCCGATATTTCAGAAAATAAATTTATTCGTGAATATTATTTTGGAGTTTTAAATATGTGTTGGTTCATAAAGTCACAAATTTACGAGAAGAGATTAGGACTTACGATTTTATTTTAACGTCCTTTACGACTAAACCGGAAACCTTAGGATTACGTATTTACGTTTTTAACTCCGTTTTTGATGAGACAATTTTTATTAGATTCGTTTTGTGTCGTTGATTCATAATTTATAAAAACGTTTTTCGTAAAACGACCCGAGGGCACGTAAATCGAGGAAACTAGAATCGAGTAGTACCCGTAAATAAATGGGGATGAGACAAGTGGGGCACTTGTCCCACCGCCACTCAAACCGGCCTAACTAGCTACAACACACCATTTGATGTGTCAAAATGTTAGCTTAAAACTTACACATGTAAGTTAAGCTTACAATGTAAGCTTTACACTACCAAAACCACTTGCAACAAACTACTATCTCATTTACAACATGCAAATCCACTCAAAATTCTCTCTTCCTCCTCCATTGATGCTGTCCATACTCCACCATAAATACTACTTTTGATCAAAATCAACTATGAAATCCTATGTTATTCTTGCACATGTTGAAGCCCTTTTGAAACCCTATTGATTGGTGGTGATTATAACATCAAAGGAGGAGTTTCCATGGAGTATTAGGGATTATTTCCACAAGGTGTTCATGAAGAATGGTGGTCTTGAAGATGGTCTTGGATATTCACAAGTTTCTCCATCAAAATCTATGTTTTGATCACAACCTACATCAACTTGGTGGTATAAAGATTGTCCTCCTCATCCTCTTGTTATTTTTGATTATGTAATCTTTTATTTCTTTTACGTATGTATATATATATGATGATGAATGATGATTAAAAGTATTGTGTGGGGATTTGGTGTTGATAAACATGCTTAAAAAGATGAAAAACTATAAGAAACAAGGTTAAAATCTTGCTTAATTTAGATGGCTGTATAAAACAGTAAAGAATCATATGGTAGACTGATAAAATGATGAAGTAGAATCAATTTACAGTAAGCTATGGGTCTTGTACACATGTGAGAGTTGGCCATGCAATGGAAACATTGTAAACATAGTAATGAGTGAGATATGATCAAAACAAGTTTAAAGTACAAATCTGAGTTCACTGTTTTGGACGAATTTTAGAAAATACTTGAAGGATGATTGAACAGTAGCTATAGAAGAGTTAAATGGAGCACATATCATGTAGTTTATGTCATAAAAATTTGAGCTTCTATATCCATATAGAACTCTAGATATGGAAGTTTTGGTGAAGATGAAAATAAAAATCAGATTTTGAGAACTAATGTTTATATAAGCACTCAAAATTATATTGTATAAAATGTAAAACCCACTAACTTATGGATTTTATTTATATAAATATATAAAAGGTTAAATAAGTTTATAAATTATAAAAATGGTATTGGAATAATACTTATAAGTAATAAAAACTATAAACATGATTTTTACGACTTTTTCGGCTATTACCGTAAAATTAACGTTTTTGCTAAATAAAACTTAGACGGTTGGACCCGTCTAATGTAAACTTTATAAAACTCATATAATGATATATAAATATGTATAACAAGTAAAAACCGATAAAACCCGAATTATATAACATACGGACATTAACGGACTAAGTTAACGTTACTGGACTAATAATACAACAAAATGGACTAGAACACTTATAAACTTATTTATTGGGCTTAACCCATTTGGGCCCAACATGTAAAGTGTAAATACTGATAATACAAGTATGAAATAGATTAATACAAGTTAAGAACTTATAATAAGCTTGTTGGACTTAAAACACGTAAATAGGTAAAACTAGTAAACTAGTATAAAAATTATCGACATATAACACTAAAATGAGTAAACGAGAATATGTAAACCCACTTGATCATCATATATATATAATCATCATATGTATACATAATTGTTATTTTTATAAAGTCATTGGACATGAGTCTAAGACGAGTATTATTTGTCTAGGTTTCCGTGATTGAAGCACGTACCGTACGTCCGAATTGCCGATAACCCGCTTTCCTACATCAACGTGAGTTCATAGCCTCGCACTCTTTTAAATGTTTTTATGAAATGTTTTATAAACCCGCGAGGGAGATAACATGTTAGTTTTTATAAAATAGGACACCATTTGTCCCGATTGTTTGTTTATTGATTTGGACCCGAATGATTGTATGACCCGATTGTATGACCCGATAAATGATTAAAGGACCCGATAGATGAAATTAAATGGATTATTAAAGTTAGGTTATATCACTAAAAGTCCCATTAGCATGAATTGTGAACTACCGGGATTTGGTAGACGCTTGTGCATATAATAGTACTATTTGGGGACGATCACCCCAGTTCGCGCCTTGACGGTTGATCCCCGTCGTGCCACATTGATTGGTAAGCGAATTTATGTATGAGAAGAATTCCATAGCGTGACCTTTGTGACGACACGCTACTTTAGATGGGCAAATTGGGTATCGGGTTAGCTACCCGTTGTTTGGTTTAGTAAGGTAACAATGTCATGCGGCTTATAATAATCCAATTAACAAAATACTACTGTACGCTCCGAATTACGATGTATTGCCTGACTAGCAATACGAGATCATACTAATGATATTATGTTTGTGTTTTGGTTTTCGTAACCATATTCATATACGGTTTTTATTTAACTTTATACAACGTCGTAAGACGTATTGTATGATGTTTTTACGACATTGGCTCGTATAATGATGTTTAAGGCAAATGCCTATATTATGATTTTCGATAAGGATTTGTATAAAATGAATTTGGCTATTTTATGGCCTATTAAAATGATTTGTACAAAATGATTTTCGGTAGTAATTTTATACCGATATTATATTGATGGTTTATTAAACTCTATGAATTCACTCGGCGTTATCGCTGACCTTTTCTTTTAACATGTTTTATCTCAGGTACTTGAAGGTAATTCTTGGGAAGACGACAAGAATTCATGGCCCGCACTTAAACAGTAATTTCCATTCAAATGCTTTGTAAAACCTGTATAAAATACAATGACTTGGGACCTATGTAACTTTGATATTTATGAATGGAAATGCTTTAATATTAAACGACGCGATTTTTAAGCGTTGTCTATGATGTGAGTAATGTGCTATCCCGTAACACCAACTAGTCTTCCGCTATATTGAGTTATATAAATTTGGGGGTGTTACAAATCGTTAGTACAGTTTTTATATTATTTGCAGGAGAATGATTTCATGCATAAAATTCATAACAAATTTGGATTACCTGTCAGGATTTCATTATATAATACATTACACAACAGATATAACATAAGAGAGTGATTGCATGCAAAGTTCCGTAAGGAATTTCAAACTTTCATAGAGCATATCAAATCCGGAACAAAGGCTTAGCTAGCCTTACCCTGGGTAGTGGTAAACATTGTCTTAAGTACATCATATCCAAAATAAATGCCCAAAGAAAAAGAAAGATATAGTACGGGATTACATCACCAGAACTGAAAAAGGAATAAAAGTACAAAGGCCCTATGTCATGATAACCAGGATGTAACCCGTAAGCTTATCATGACGTACAAGAAGTCTAGTACGTCTATACTAATCCTGCCTGGATGGTCCACTAGATGATGCTGGGGCTGACGTTGCGGATGGAGCTGGTGGGGCTGCAGAATTCCTCCTAGTGTTCCATAAAGTCCGAACTGTCGTTCGGGTCTCCTTGAGTGTACGGAGGGCTGATAGTAGCTGGTTTCGGAGTCTATCGATGACCCCTCGGAGATAAGCCATCTTCCCAGTAACCCGATCATGCCGGACAGTGGCAAGATCAAAGAAAATGGATAATGATTGCTCCTGAGCGGAGAGAGCAGCATGGGTCTGATGCTGCAGACCCTCCATGACCTGAATGCGCTGGTAGAGGCGGTAGTTCTTATCCAATAACCACTTCAGTGCCTCGTCCGTCCTAGCCTGGATGCCCTTAGCGGTCTGTGAGTCTCCCCTCATAGTGCGGAAAAGAGTGTCGATACGTTCATAGATGACGACATGGCTCTGTTGACTGATTGTCAACTGGTTGCGGAGATCGGATATCTCCTGCTCCTGGCGTGCAGCCAGTGCAGAGATCTGGGCCTGGACGGAATCGACACGTCCTGCCCCGGAGCCTTCCCCGTCTCATAAGTGGAGACGGGTGCGGGCCCGGAGAAATAGCCCGATGATAAGGATGGAGGCATGGAAGATGGTATGCTAGGAGGGACCCGGTCCTCCTCGATAGAGGTTGGGGCCGGTGTGGCTGATGCTAAGATAGAAAAAGGGTCCTCTGGGAGTACATCTTCGGTGGCTAGGTCATCCTCTGAATCCGAGGCTGACAACCATCCACACTGCGTCGATCGTGGGGATGAACAAACAACTGGAGTAGGAGCTACTCTGGGTAGAAGAGTCGTGGATGCAGTAGGCGGGGTCATGATGCTCTGAAATAGTATTATTTTAAGTTTGAAGTGAGTATAAGCTTACAAACAAAGAACAATATTATTCTAGATTACATGCTTTATGAAATATATCCTTTTTAAACAATTATTATAATGTTTTAAGGTTTCAAATATTAATACTTATATATATATATATTATCATTTAAGTAGCTCATTCAATAATTCGTAAGTGCAAGGTTTGGTTTAGTGTTATCTATATTTTCATTTCAGTATCTTACTATGTAGTGTAAAATTTTCAATTTTAGCACGTCTAACATTTTTCATAGCAACATCTCACTAAATAGTATTAATAATCAAGTTTAGTAGTCAATATATATACACTTAGTTCACATAGCATAATATGCCCTAAGATCTATATGCTTAACTAATACGGTCCCAAAATAAAATACCAAAAAGATTTTTATAAGTTATAGTCCAGTTTTAAATAAAAGAAAAATCATTTTATTTTTATTTTATTTAAAAATTTATCTGGTTCTCTATAACTAATGCTCAGATACCATTCTTTGTGACACCCCGGGTAGGGTCAAAATATTCGGAAATATCCATGGTGATGTCATTAGGGTGAATCGATAACATATAGTCCATAGAGCATAAGATAAAGAGTTATTTAAATCAGTTTACATGTTTGATAACAAATAAAATAAAATTGTTTAAAACATGATAGACCGTGATTGTTTATGTTTCCCAAATAGAACCCCTGACGAGTCCTATGATGCAGATTTCTAAGATGCTAGAGACCATGCACACACCACGTACTAACCTCATATTCCTGTGCAAAACATACTAAAGGGGGTCAACATAAAGTTGGTGAATTTATAGATTTTAACAATTAATTAGTTTGGACATACATTAAGCATAGAAGTGACAATGCACAAAGCATTCTCACTAAAATGTAGATAACATTTGTTTATTATTAGAAACTGAAGCTTAACCTCCGTAGTCCTCAACAGATGAGGACGTAGTATCTTACAAAAAGACACCTATTCCAGTTCCAACATGGTATACGTCTGTTGTCCCGGCCAAGGCACAGTGAGCATGACTAACCCAGACGGGGATGGTCAGTCCCTAATAGATCTATTTATAACATTCGGGCGATTTACAACAATTTAAAAGTTTCAATAATAATCAATCATAGTCAAGTTTATACAATCCAGTTGTGTCCATTATGTGTTTGCATATTTTCTTTCCCAAAAGGGAAAGTTTTATCAAAAGTTTATATGGGGCTGTAAACTCACCTGGGGGTAGGCAATAGCTGTTTAATATGAATATCCAATTAAAGCTCACGCCAAAGTTATGCCTAATCAGATAGTACAGTCTCAATAGATAGTACAAAGAACATATATGTATGCTTATACAGATTTTAGTCAGTTCATTTATGCTACGGTATTTATCTAAATAACCTTAGTTCAAGTATCATCAATATTCATTTAACTTATCTTTATAAGTTTCATTTCTAAGTAAACATAAAATGTTTAACTATTAATATCAGTTAGCATGCATGTATTTATAATAATCATTCAATTCACAATTAAGTTTCTTATTTAAGTAGACATATAATGTCTTACTTAAAATATTAATTTACGTTCTCTGTTCAAGCATTATAATTACTCATTTACTATTAAATTTCATTATTAAGTAAACATAAATATTAAATATATAAAAAAATACATATTATATTTTATTTAACTTTAAAGTTTCCATAAATTATTTTAATATAAAATAATTTAAACTTAAGAATTTATACCTTAATTCTTATGGCCTAAGTATTTTAATTATGTTTCATTATAATTAAAATAGGTTTTAGGGTTACGGCTTGTTAATGTTTTGGAATATGGCAAAACTAGTCCCTCTATATTTTTAAACAATATAACTTTTGGATTTTACATATTTAGTACCTAGGGCTTGTTAAAGTTTTGGCTTATGGCAGATTTAGTCCCCCTAGTTATATCTAGGTTTTGTAATTTTTACTAAAATTACAAAAACAGCCCCTAGCTTTCTTTAAGTTTTGACAATTTACAAGAAAGGTCCTTAGGGTTATAAAATGTCAAAATAACTTTGAGAAACTTCCCAAAATGGTCCATAGGGTTTAATTTACCACGGATAGTATTTATTAAACCCTAGACTTTTGGATATTTACATTTTCAGTCCTTGTGTTTACTAGTTTATCAAAACAAGTTTCATAAGTTACGGTTTTAGTCCTTAAGTTTCATAAATTGTCATTTTCATCCAAAAAGTTTTTATATGTTATATTTATTATAAAAACTTTTATTTTAACATTCAAACTTTTATAAGGTCTCATTAAATGGGGTAAACATCTAATGGGCTATTTTAGTGGGCTTAAATATATTTCAAGTCCACTAATTTAGTTAAATAGGCTTTTAAATCATTTATTGGGCTTAATACACTTTTTAGTCCTTTACTTAGTTAAATGGGCCTAAGTGTAATCTTAAGTCCATTTAAGTTACTAAGATTTATCAAATGGGTTTATTAGGTCCATTAAGTTTTAGATTAACATTTCATGGACTTAATTAGTCCATTAACATTACTTTATACTTTATGTATGTTTTTACTTAGGATATTATTATAAGCTTATTATGAGCTTATTAATATTTAGTTTTAAATCTAAATAGATGAATAAAACTTAAAATTTGTTTTATGTGTTATACCCAAATTAGATCTAGGTGTGTTATAAGGTTACAAGTAAGTCATAAGCCCTAATAGAATCTTATATCTCATGGCTAATATTGGTAATAGCTTATTAAGATAAGTCAAGTCTCATTTTAAGGTTGCATGTAGTTTATAAGTGTTACAAAAATAGATCTAACTATGTACAAGTCAAGAAAACAAGTTATAAGTCCAAAATGAGATCTAAACTATGTCTAGACCTAAAAATCAAATATAGATCCATGTACACTTATATGTAACCCACGACTATATTTTTAAATCTTGGTATTTCCAAGATGAACACTTTAGCTAGTTTTTAAGTCTTGTAAATATTTACAAAAATACAATCATGATTATCTAGGTTACATGCATGTTCCCAAGGCTACTATTATTCCAAGAAAACAATGTATAGCCCACGGCTATATTGTTTTCTCCCAATATTCCTATAAGATCTACTAGCTTATTTCATGTGTATCATGTTAAGTTAACATTTATCACTAGATCTAGGTTTATATAAGCATACATGTACATCTAACCCATTTTAGGTCTTGTGTAATCCACGACTACATTTATGCACATAAGTTGTATTTGTGGTTTTTAACATTCCATATAACATGTTACATTTCATATTCCATTATTCAAAACATAGGAAACAAATCATATAGTCACCACTAAATTTAGTCGTGACCTTTAAGGTCATGGTTTTCATGATCTTTAAGTTGCACAAGTTCATTTCATGAGATCTATGGTTATTGGTTAACCAAAGTCCCATAGACAAGATTAATAACTATGCAAGGTTTAGATTTATAAACGGTTTTTTATGGTTTTTAAATCAAGTTTAAAACATAACACATAAGTCATAAGTTTTTTATTCAAAGATTTTAAATCATGAACACGATTTGTATAAATATGCCGTGACCTATAAGGGTCATAGCTTTATCAAATCTTGATGTTAACATGTTATTTACTTGTGTTTATAGATGTATGATGATGCATGCATGAAGAAATGAAAGATTATGATGTGTATACCTCTCTTGCCTAAAGGTACTAAAAATGATCTAGATGAACAAGGAGTTTTGAGATCTACTCAAGATGGTGAAGAAAACCCTAAAACAAACCAAGCCATGGCCTTGATGATTTAGCTAGGGCTTGTTTATAGTGATTCCAAGAGAATGATACTACTAATGATTTGTAGTAAAGATAAGACAAGGATCTTGGTGGATTTAATACTTGATTTTGGGTGTATATGGCTTTAAGCCTTATGATTTGAGAGAGAAGAGGGTGAGAGAACAAGATTCGATTGCATGTGTGTGAGAATGTGTGTGTTTCAGCTTAAAGAGGAGAGAGGGAAAGAGAATGCAAAAGGCATGATTGCCTAGGTAAGAACACTTATGCCAAGTGTTGGCTTTTGTGTTTCCCATGCATCCCTTCTCCTTCCACATGCCCTTGGTGCCGTGTATGGCTATCCAAAAGGGTAGGGTGGGCTTGTGTTGGGCCTATGTTGGGCTTACACCCAATGGAGGGTCATGGTCTTGAGCTAGTCTAAGGATTTGAATATACCCCTAGTTCACTTACACACATATTGTGGCTAAACACTTACTTATAGTATATTTCCAAATTGTCTTAAGTGTGGTACACACAATGTTAGTTATAACTCCATTACTTGTTTTTCCTAGTTATATGCTCATGGTTTTTAAGTTATGAAGCTATTTTCAACAAAGATGAGTATAAAAGTATAGTTACATGATAGACATGTTTATTCACATCTTAAGGAAACATAACACATGAACAAGTGTTCTAGGATTATTGGGTGGAAATTTCATTACATAAAATCATGGTAAAATCATGGATTTTACACTAGAGGCTGCAAAGATTAAAAATCATGCCCTAGAAGATAGAATTAATTCAATGCTAGGGGAGTTTCATAAAGTAAAGCAGGGTTTTTCACAAATTTATGGTTCATTAGAAGATCGCTTTGCTTTTAATGCGGCAGAGCAAAAGTCACTCGTTGACCAACTAAACCGTAAGTGCGAGGAAATCCCTGACTTAAATATTCAACTCATAGACAAAAACATGGTTTTGGCTAAATTAAAGTAGACACTTCAACTCAAAGGACAAGAAGTTGTTGATAATCCAGCCACCATCTTTGCCTCAACCTCTAGTGCTCCCACACCCAACCCACGTGTGCTATATCGGGACACAAAATTTAAGAATAGTCCAACTAAGTTTGCCACATACATGAAAAATGCCTTAGAACATGCTGATCTTGCTCGACAGATCGTTGATGACATGCGTGAACTAGATCGCATAAGTCATCTTCTATATGAGCTTTTATTATACGTAGATCGCGTTCAGGATTGTTTAGCAAACTTAGAGTACATAGGGCAACCGATATCTGTACCCCCGAAACAACAAACCCCCACCATTGCCATTACTCCATTCAATAAGAATCCAGTATCTAAGCCTATATTAAACATACCCATCAAGGCTAAATCAAAATCTGTCACTAATGTTCCCATGGCTTCTACAGGAGTAATTATGTCTACTAAGGCTAAAGGATCTCAAGACAAGAAAGATAAGATCAAGCCTTCTACTAGTAGGACTGCCAAGAAGAAAGTATAAGTTCACCCTAGGAATGTTATTTTAGTTTCAAATAAAAAGAATCATATATCTAAGACAAAAAGATCCGCCTCTGTGTAGAAGCCTAAGCAAATGTGAATTCGAATTTGCGATGTTGGAATTGTAATGAATGCATGTTTTCTCAGCGTCATGATTGATTTCTTGTTGATCACGTGAATGAAATGTATGCAATTAGGAACAATCTTGAATGGATTCCAACGGGGAAGAAATTCACCCAAGTTGGTTGGCAATGGAAACCCACTGGTAGGACCTTCACTGCTAATGGAACTACGTTCCCTTTACTAGGATCACATCCACGGAAGTTAGGTCTCAGTGTCCTTTAAATAGGAACACTAGCACTAAGAAATGGAAAAAGCGCCCTTTAACTAGGTCTGCCCCCACTATTGTGCCTACCAATGAAAAGTACCTAAGGATATTAGAAAACTAGAATCTAAGCCGGCATTTATGAAGCAAATTTGGAAGCCTAAGAATTCTTCGGTTAGTAAATCTAAGATAAATATATTTGTACCTGCTAACACAGAGGAACTACTAGATTCCGATACATCGTCTTTATCTGGTAATATTTTCAGGTGGTCCAAATCATCCTCTGGTACTTGGACTCTGGATGCTCAAAGCATTTGACCGGAGATCGCTCGATGCTCAGAAATTTCGTCAGCAAGTTTCTAGGAACGGTTAAACTCAGCAACGACCATATTGCGAAGATCATGGCTTATGGTGAATACCAAATTGGGAATGTTACGATTTCAAGGGTATATTATGTGGAGGGACTTAGTCACAATTTATTTTCAGTGGGACAATTTTGCGATTCAAACCTTGAGGTGGCTTTTCGACAACATACTTGCTTTATTCGCGATCTTGCAGGAAATGATTTGTTAAAGGGTTCTCGAGGGGATAATCTCTACACACTGTCCATTCAAAACATGATGGCCGCCTCTCCTGTATGCCTTCTTTCCAAAGCATCTAAGACCAAGTCATGGTTGTGGCATCGTCGGTTATCTCATCTTAATTTTGATGCTATCAACCATTTGGCTAAAAACGAACTTGTTCGTGGTCTTCCAAAACTTAAGTTCGACAAGGATCATTTATGTTCCGCGTGTTCTTTGGGGAAAAGCACTAAGAAATCATACAAACCTAAATATGAAGACACCAACCAAGAACCACTGTATCTTTTACACATGGATCTTTGCGGGCTAATGCGTACGGCTAGTGTGAGTGGTAGAAAATACATCCTCGTCATGGTGGATGATTTCTCAAGGTTTACATGGGTAAAATTTTTAGCATCCAAGGATCAAGCACCAAAGTATATTATTACTTTCTTAAAGATGATCCAAGTACGTATTAATGCTACTGTTCGCCGCATTCGCACTGATAATGGAACTAAGTTCGTTAATCAAACTCTACGAGACTATTATGAAAAGGTCGGTATTTCAAATGAAACTTCTGTTGCTTACACTCCACAACAAAACGGTGTAGTGGAAAGACGTAACCGTACACTAATGGACGCTGCTAGAACTATGTTGATTTAAGCGAATGCTCCTTTATTCTTATGGGTTGAAGCAGTGGCAACCGCATGTTATACCCAAAACCGCTCCATCATTCGTAAACGTCATGGTAAAACTCCATATGAGCTACTTCATGGACACAAACCCGATATTTCATTTCTTCATGTGTTTGGTGCACTATGTTATCCAAATACAAATAGTGAGAATTTGGGCAAACTTCAACCGAAGGCTGATATTGGAATTTTCATTGGTTACTCACCTGCAAAGAAAGCTTACCGAATTTATAACCGTCGTCTTGGTAAGATAGTAGAAACTCTGGATGCCGATTTTGATGAGCTGACAACGATGGCTTCTGAGCAACACAGCTCTGAACCCGCTTTACATGAGATGGGAACCGGTACAATTAGTTCCGGGTTAACTCCCAACAATCCTACTTCTCCATCATTTATACCACCTACAAGGCCCGAGTGGGATGAGTGATTTCAACCTATGTTTGATGAATTCTTTGATCCACCTAGTAATGATTCTCCAGGACCTGCAGCAGTAGCTCCGATTCACGAAGTTGTTGCTCAAGATAATGGAAATCAGTCCGAGACATCTACTGTTACTATTGAACCAGATGTCCTATCCCACACCAATTCACAAACTACACCTGAATCATCACCCCCACTTGTTCCTAATGATGTTGAAGAGGATCACTATGATCACGATTTAGAATTTGTTCACTTACAATAGCTTCCCTTCTTTGGTTCACAAATACCTGAAAACCCTAACGGTGCGTCTACCTCAGAGGAAGTTCCTGCAATCGTTCACTCCTGACCACCACGAATTGAAACTCACAACACAAAATGGACAAAGGATCACCCAGTCTGCAATATTATTGGTGACATCAATCGACCAGTCTTAACACGCCACCAACTCCAAGAACATGCATTATATTGCTACTTTGATGCATTTCTTTCAGATACTGAACCCAAAAATTGGCAACAAGCCATGACAAAATCATCTTGGATTGAAGAACTTAATGAATTTCAACGTCTTGAAGTGTGGGAATTAGTTCCTTTACCCAGCAATGTTGAAATCCTTACATTGTTATGGGTATATAAGGTTAAACTCGATGAGTTAGGTGGAGTGCTGAAGAACAAAGCTAGATTGGTTACTAGAGGTTACAAAAAAGCTTTGGGTATTGACTTTGAAGAATCCTTTGCTCCTGTGGCACGTTTGGAGGCAATTAGACTATTCCTTACTTATGCTGCTCACATGAACATGATCGTCTACCAAATGGTGAATTAAGGGAAGATGTCTACGTAAGCTAGCCGAATGGATTCGTCAACTCGGAGTATCCTAATCACATGTACAAGCTCAAGAAGGCTCTTTATGGGTTGAAACAAGCTCCACGCACGTGGTACGATCTCCTATCGTCGTATCTCATCTCGAAAGGCTTCTCCAAAGGAAAAGTGGACCCAACATTATTTATTCTCAAGGAGGACAACGACATTATACTGGTACAAATTTATGATGATGATATAATTTTTGTTGCCACTACTCAAAGACTGTCTGACCATTTTGAGAAAATTATGTCCATACGCTTTAAGATGTCGATGATGGGAAAAATTTCATTTTTCTTAGGGTTGCAAATTTCTCAAAATCCTAGAGGCATCTTCATTAATCAATCTAAATTTGCTCTTGAATCATTAAAAAAGTATCATCTTGAAAATTGTGACCCCGTGGATACTCCAATGATGGAGAGATCCAAGTTAGATGAAGATAAGGAAGGGATAACTGTCGATCCTAAACTTTACCGTGGAATGATCGGCACCCTTCTCTATCTAACTGCTAGCAGGCCTGATTTGCAATTTTCTATATGCATGTGTGCCCGGTATCAGGCTCGGCCTACCGAAATGCACTTACATGTTGTGAAAAGGATCTTTCGGTATCTTAAAGGAACACTTAATCATGGTCTGTGGTATCTGAAGGATTCCTCTATTGCACTAATCTCAAATGCAGATGCGGATTATGCTGGGTGTCAAGATACTAGACGTAGCACTTCTGACAGTGTGCAACTTCTTGGAGATAGACTTGTTAGTTGGGCATCTAAAAGGCAGAAAAGCGTTGCGATATCAAGTACAGAGGCTGAATACATTGCTATGTCCGGTTGTTGTGCTCAAGTTCTTTGGATGAGATCACAATTAACTGACTACGGTCTTGGTTTCAACAAAATACCGATGTACTGTGATAACAAAAGTGCAATTTCTCTATGCTGCAACTACGTTCAACATTCCCGAGCGAAGCACATTGACATACGCTACCACTTCATCAAAGAGCAGGTGGAAAATGGAGTCATCGAACTGTATTTTGTCAACACTAAGTATCAGCTGGCAGATATATTCACAAAGGCCTTAGATCGAGGACGTATCAAGTTTTTGATCGAAAAGCTAGGCATGAAATCATTCTCACCAGCGAAACTTAAGGAGTTGGCAGAAGAATCTGTAGAATAGTGGTGGTAAACCATTCTAGAGTATCCTTTGATCGTGATCTTGTATATTATCGTATATATTTAAACCACCAAAAGAAAAATACAAAAATATAAAACATACAAAAACCATAAAAAAATATAAAAGCAAGAAAATCCAAAAATATTTTTCATTTCAAAACGGGCATGTCTTTTAGTACGGTAATATTTACGGCCTTAGAAATGTCGATTAAAATTGACACGACGCCATAAATAGAGTCCGTATAAACGTTGTACATATTTTAAAACATGCCCATATGGCTTGTAGTTATTTCAGACTGCAACCCGCTTTTCGCATTAAAGTCACGTATTTGTTTTGAAAACGTTGGCTCACAACAGGAATTTAATTTTCTCGGGCAAGGTTTACATAAAAACCTTGTAAGGGATCAAGCTTACTTTATAACTTGGTCTAACACAAATTTGTGTACGTTTCAGTGCACTTATTTTGTAAAAATAAGATAAATCTTATTGCCACCAGAATCGTTCCATAAAATCACAACACGAAAAAGGTCTTCATGAATATTTCTCCTTTAAAGGACAACGAATACTGTTCTTTAAATAGAAAACAGGTCTGCGTTTAAGGGGGAGCAAATATAAAATCATGTTTTGTTTTGACAAATTTTCAAAACGGGTTTTTAGAAAAATGCATATCGATAATTGTCTTCATATTCTTATGTGTGACTTGTGTGGTATGTGGTTTGTCGTTAGGAATTTTATATTGTGCGTTAGGCGTATGTGTTCGTGTTAGTTTTCAAAGATAAGACGTTACGGGAGTTTGTTAGTTCATTTGTTGTTTTACAAGTGCTAAATTAACAATCTTAAATCCTTGGGAGTCAAAATTGCACAATTGCAAAAAAAGGGGGACCAAGTTGCAATTTCTTACAACATTGGTTTGACCTAAGTCAACTTAAATCCCCTCCACATGTCCCGAAAGATCCATCGGTCCCAACTGAGAAGAAGATTTCTTCAATTTATTTATTGGACACTGGGCATCCTCGTCATTGGACAATGGCCTAGGAACAATACTTAACACGAATCAACAATTAATTAAAACCTTATAATACAATCACTGGACTTAACGACTTCTTCTTAACAATCTTATATTCCATATGTGTTAAATTTTACTTTATTCAAGTTTCAACCAACTTATACTCAATTCGATATCCTACCTCATTCTCCAATACTTCAACTTTATTTTTTGGCCTTAATAGGGAAATAAAAGCTCAATATAATCAACACTTAATTTCCAATCCTATAGCTCCTTTATCAATAGTTATCAAATGAGTCACTAGTATAAAATGACTCACACAGTCAATTAGACCTCTCGGAAAGGTACTAGTGGCATGAGGCTTTTGGGTAAAGGCTCCAATTACAGCCTCAAGTGCAACATTCACCCTTTCGATTTCAATTTAAGAATTGGATGACAACAAATCAGATGAAATCTTTCTAGGTGGTAACGTTTTGTCAAAACTCCACTCTATAAGGAAAGATCGTCATGACATTGATATCAAATTTAATCTTGCCAATTCTTTTTCAATATCACAATCAACTAATATCCATATTTCTACGAATATCAACCATTTGTTGGGATCATAAATAACCACAACTTGGTTTAGATCTAGGATAGCTAGAATTCCTACGGGAATAGCTTCGATTGATTTGCTAGGGGAGTTAGGGTACCTTGTGACAATCTACGTCGTATAAATACCTCGTATAAATATAAAAATAATCATCAAACAATCATGTAATAAAATTACATCATATATATATATATATATAATCCAAGTTATATAAATATATTAAAATAACACTTCTCAGTCTGGCCTTGTCGGTAACTCGGGAATTCTTCGGCACCGTTATAGTTAAAAGATTTTTAGACATTTTGTGAAAAATGTTTATAGTTAAAAGATTTTGAAATGTTTTATTCAAAACCTTGGTTTTAAAAATCTTTCGTTCTGTATAACGAGAGCTCTGGTACCAAACTGTAACACCCCCAACTTTATACAACTCAATACAGCGGAAGACTAGTTGGTGTTACGGGATAGCACATTACTAACATTGTAACACCCCATTTTGATAATGGAATGTCACACGTAATTATGGCGTGTCATCAAAGCATACAAGGATAAATGTATAAAACATTACATGACCATAGGGATAACCGGAATCAAACATCGGTTCCCAAACATAAGCCCAAAACATAATAAAGCAAAAGAAATGAATGAAAGACTAAACAAGCATAAGTATATGAAGGCAAAAGGAAAAGAAGTCTCTAGCAGCTTCCATCCTATGCACGTCCTCCAGATGCTCGAGTCTTTCCTAGGGTACCTGCTGTTTTGGGACATGGAAAGGAAAGTAACGGCTGAGCAAAACGCTCAGTGCACGGATATAGACATAGTATAAGTGACTAAAACATAATAGAGACTTAATAGCAGCGGAAAAGTATAAGTCCTGGAAAACCTGGAACATGTTCATAAAACTGGTTTTATAGTTTGAAAAGCCTTATATTTATCTTGTAAAAACTGTTTGTCATATTTTACCATTAGCCAATATAGGTCATGAAAATCCACCGTGCATGAATACTTGGAGGGGTGACCTCATCATGCAAATTGGAGGGGCTGCCTCTAATTTAATATACTGGTTTTTGGGTAGGAGGGATCAGCTCCTTGTGAAGGATGTAAGGCACACATCACATTCACCATGAAATCCTGACTGAAAACATGTAACTAGGATGCACCCATACGCCCCACATGATAAATATAATATAAATGGCCAAAGCTGAAGGGACGCCACGAGCAATCACTCCGCCGTGGTGAAGTCATAACATCAGTGCCTCTAATGTTATGGTTATGGTACCTCCATAACTAGGTGAAACTGGTCATGCATGTATATGGCTATAGGTAATCTTAATTAAACATAAGTAATCAAACACATAACTTATACTACGGGAAAACAGTTGGCTGCATACGGGGAATCCTAATAAGGAAAGAATGTCCATACTGAAAGGACGGGAATCCGTACCTTATGTCTAGTGAACGAGAAAGACGAACTGCGAGGAATCCTACTTCTGAATCACTAGTGCTACATAAATACGTACATGAATAAGTATCTGCTTACTAAATACATAGTTGGTTTTATGTCATGTCTTAGCTTATTTTATGTGTTCTTACCATGTTTTACTGTTTAAAAGCCTTAAACTGTGTTAAATCTTATATTCGGTTTAATCTGATTAAGTATTTCTGGTATTTCATGTGTTATTATACTTACTGTGTAATAATAAGTAACTTTCCAAAAATAGCAGGTTTCCTAAAATAGAAAGTTTCCAAAAATAGAAAGTTTTCAAAAATAGAAAGTTTCCAAAAATAGAAAGTTTCCAAAAATAGAAAGTTACCAAGAATAGAAAGTTTCCAAAAATAGAAAGTTTCCAAAAATAGAAAGTTTCCAAAAAGAGATTTACTGCTTAGAATAGATAAGTTTCTAAAAATAGAAAGTTTCCATAAATAGATTAGCTGCCTTAATTAAATAAGTTTCCATAAATAGATTAGCTGCCTTAATTAAATAAGTTTCCATAAATAGATTAGCTGCCTGAAATAAATAAGTTTCTAAAAATAGCTGGTTTCAATAAATAGATTAGCTGCCTTATTTAATTAAGTTTCTAAAAGTAGAAAGTTTCCATAATTAGAAATAAGCTGGTTAAATAAGCTAAGTATATAAGCCTAAGTGTTTTTCATGATTAATTTCTAAGTCATATGGTATAATGTAAAGTTTAATAATTATTTCATGTAATTAAATTAAACTATAGGTTAAAATATTTAATTAAAGTATAACATGTTTTTAATTAAATAAGTTAAATACTTAGGTTAAAATATGTATTATTATATATTAATAATATAACCTAAGTCATGTTAATTAATTAATTATATCCATGGTTTTTAAATAATTAATTAATTATAAGTCTAAAATATAAAAATACTTAGGTAAAATAATTTCATGATTATTAATAATTAAAATAACCTAAGTCATGTAATTAGATTAATCATGTCATATTATTAATTTAATTTTAACATAAGATCATAAAACATAAAAAAAACTAACATACACCATGAACCAGATCTAGACTAAAACGCATGAACCGGACATGAAATCGACACCGTACCCCGAACCAACTCGGGGTACCCCATGTTTTACTGCTGCCGTGGGACCCACATGCACCAACCAAGACCGTATGGTCTTGGTGGTGGTCGGTTTGGCCAAACCGATACCCCTTCGGGTTCGGTGTAGCCTGCGGCCAAAAACAAACACCCCTTTAAAACACCTTTTGATTTTATTTAACACCAAATCATGTTAGATCCAAGTTTAATTATTAGGTTTTTGTAAAAACATCACATGTTCTTGATTTATAAAAAGATTAAATCAAAGGAAAAGGTTTAAAAAGGATTTACCGAATTCGTGGATCAAAAGGACGAAGAACCAACACGATCAATCACTAAAACTTCAAGATCCAAGATCACAAACCACCTCTTGTGGTGTTCTTAAGGTGGCGACACAAAGAAGAACAAGGAAGAGGGTTTTAGGGTTTTTCTAAAAATCTTCTGTGAATGAAAATGAGTAGTGAAAAATATCCCTTTTCCTTTTTAGTGAAAAATTGATGGGCTAAGCCCATCCCCCTTCCTAATTTCGTGGTAATGGGGCCCACAAGGGGTAACCTAAATGTTTTCTGTGTCTAAAACATTGGTGTGTTCTCGTGTGTTAAGTTATACGTTCGTGATTATTTGTGTTCGCGTTTTAAGTGTTCTCGTTACGTAAATATCGTGATCTAATATATTTATTTGTGTTCGTAATAAATATATATACGTAATTAATATTAGCTCGTGATTAAATTACGTTCATGATTTCATGATCGCATGTTCGTGATTATTTATTGTCAAGTAATTATTGCGTGTTCATGCGCAGTAAATACTTATCGTGTTCTAACACGTACGTAATACGTAAAATCCTAACACGTAATCGTAATCATGCTATAATAGGAAAGTTTTAACCTAGTACATACGATCTTAAGGGCACTATTCATGGTAAAAGCATGCGGGTTTTACAACTCTTCCCCCCTAAAAAGAATAATTCGTCCCCGAATTATAGATAACGTAACTGAAAGAGGAACATACCCGAATCAAAATGAGAGGGTATGTAAGATAAATTAACGTGCAGGTGACCTGGAAGAAAGAACGCGGAACGTGACATGTCTTAAAAGGACATGGAACGCGACGTGGCTGAAAGGACATATCTAATTGATAAGAGAAAATAGATAAGAAGTCCGGATGAACTTATCCGTTTCCAAGTGGCTTCCCTCTTGGAACGGTTCCTTATAAGATCTTGACACGAATGATAAGTCTTGGTCCTCCTGACCTTGACTTGGAATACGAAGAAGTTCTTGGTTATCAACGCAAGGTAGATCCCCTAAATTCGATCGAGGAATAAGAATTAACGTGTAAGAGTAACTGAAACATTATGGTGCAAAACAATCCAACTTAACCGATAACTAGCAACGATGCGCGAGACATAAAGAAACGTAGTACGTGAAAAATTTTGAACGTGATACGTGAAAAATTTTGAACGTGCTACGTGGAGATATGACGAGTGTAGTATGAGTAAACATATCGTGATCGCTGATACGTGTAACATATCTTGATCATGATATGAGGAACGCGGAATGAACATGACATGTGAAACATATCGTGATCATAGAATATAATGGCGGTAACGACAAACGCTAGAAGGTGAGACATAGATTATGACGAGAAACGTCTATCTGAGGATAGGGAGTTATACTAAACTTGGGTCTGGTCTCTCAAGTTCTTGCAAACTACCCATAAAGAGAAAAGAAATGAACGTAAAATCGTAAACCAAAATACGATCATAAACGTGAATAGTGTCATGAACGCGAGCGCGAAAGCAAGGCGTGGAATTAGAACAAGGACGCGAAGTAAATAAGGAGCATAATTATGAATATTTGTCTGACTTCATAACTGAGGAATTGCCAAGTGATCGGATGAGCCTTGGTTGGAACATGTTCGATCAATCTGTTGGTTCTGAAATCCTTGCGGATGTAAGGATTCTGCAGACTTGATCAAACTGTTTGCAATAACCCAGATAGCATCATGCTTCTTCTGAGTTTGTGTTAATCTGGTAACCAAAATCCGTGGAGATCTTGTTCCATTTCAATTCACAATTTCAGATGATGAAAACATCCCAGTTTGTTGGTTTCCTGTCTTAACCTGTTGGTATGTCAGGTACCTAGATATGAATATAACTGTATCTTGCTTCGTAGAACTTGATACATAGGAGTTTGCGAAACTCTGAGTCTCTGAATCTAGACTTCTCCTAGCGTAGGATTTTCTAGAACACCTAATGTAGTGTAGGGTTCTCTCCTTTACGCATAAGCTGAGTCATGGTAAGATTAACCGTAGAAACCCATGTGATTCAACGTTTCACTGTAATCAAACACAATTGATATTGGAAAAATTTCCAGGGTAGAATTTCTCTTGTCATAGAATTTGCAACATAGTGCAGATATGGTATTCCTGTTCTTCTCTAGGCTTAGAGGAAATCAGGTTATCCTTAATGAAAACACTGATGAATTTGCTATGAGTTCATGGAAACTCATTCTTATAATGCCATTGGGGCATTGATGAGACTAAATCAAAGTCATAAATCTAGCATGACCGAGTCGTGTACGAATAGCCGTCATGGACATGTCCTGCTTTTCCACTCGTCACTGTTGGCAGCATGATCATGAGTTCGATCTTGGGAAAGTGATTAACACTATACGGTTGATTGGATATGTCGTCAATACGTGGAGGAGAACAACGGTCATGAATGGTGATTTGTTTAAGTCAACGGTAGTCGACACATAATCTCATGGTACCATCCTTCTCCTTGTAGATTCTTCTGGAATGTATAGGAAGACTTTGGAATAATCAACTGGCTATGCGTAAAAGAATTAAGTGGTCGTGTCTTACTGACAGCTAGAAAATTTTAGCGACCATGGCTAACAACGCACATGCTTGTAAGCATAGATAATTTGTACAGATTTTCCCGATGGAAAATCAAGCTGAATGTATTCAGGAGCCTGAACATTACTGTACATAATTATGAATCGTAGCATGGTGTGCTGTTCATAGTACATAATTAGGATAAAAATTCATCTCATGTCTGTCCGAGGAAAATGCGTTAGCAGCTTGGATCTCATCATTAAGCTGACGGAAAATCTTCGTATACGTGGGAATACGAAAGGCGTCCTTCATGGTCAGGAATATATGAACTATGGTGAAAGAAATGAAAGTGACATTGGCAACGTGACAGTTCTCACTGATGCGCTGATAATGCTATTGAAATTCTTGTGGCCTGATTAATACATGGCAGAACAAAATAGATGTACCCTTGGAGGGTACCCTGAATTTCTTAGAAATGTTTCATAGTTGGACGTGAGTAATGTGTCTTGACTCGTTTCTTGGAACTATAAGCATGACATATGTCTTGACCGGTGTCTTGACATGTGTCTTCAGGAGGTATACGTGAGACATGTGTCTTGACTGATGTCTTGACATGTGTCTCGAGATATGAAACAAATAGAACTACAATATTAGGCTATTATGCTAGACTTGGCGGATTGGTAGGACTACTGATCCTTTGTATGTCTGATCACGTCCGCGGCCGGAGCCTCGGTTGCGATTTCTAGGATAGTTTTTGTCATAGTAGTGGTTACTATCGTCCTGTCTGTCAGTTCCATGACGATCATTCTCATGACCGTGATTCATGTAACTATTCAGCTGAGTGGCCGACTGGTACCGGTTTGCACTCATATGGCTGAAATGACAGCCAAATGACGTGTGACATGTAACTAAGAATTAGGGATAAAGATTGATGGAAATCGTCTGATGGTGAAGCATCTTCTCGTCCAATTGCTTTGCTCTGACGCCTTTGTCTTCGTCTCGTAGGATCTTCAGGTTGTGAACAGCATCCGCATCTCGTAGCGTCTTCGAACGTCAGCAGCATCAACCTTTAGTGACATCTCCAAGTTATGAGCGGCATCAGCAAACTTGTAGAATATCAGCAATTGAAAATACGCCTGAGGTGATTCATAATCGACTAGCGAATACTCGTGAAGTATTGCAAGTGAAATACACATGGATTTAGGTACGTGTAATACACATGGAATACGGTACGTGGAGTACACGTGGAATGCACATGAAATGATCGGTATGGGGTCGATCATTTATCATGATTTAAGAAAAGTATATCGGTTAAACGGTTAGGAAAACCATCATGATAACCTGGCAATGCCAGTATATACCTCATTCTGGTTGCAACGGAAACGTTAAAGTGTGGTTACACAAAATTCAACGATGATTTGCCTGACAGCATGGTCAATGAAAACCAACCATGACTATCATGAAAGCATGATTCAATGAAATCTAACAATGTCTTGCAGGACAACGTAAATAACAAAAGAGGTGTAAAACATAATCAACATGAAGACGGAATTATCATGAAGAAACATGAAACCATCTATCACGAAGAAGTGTATAACATAATCAGCATGAAACTGAAGTTAACCATGACAGTATGAAAACATACTTGACATAAAAACATAATAACTTATGAGGGGACATGAAAAAAAAATAAAAAAATTAAAAAAATTTATGCCAATTTAAATCATGAGAAAAATTTTATGCATGAAAAACAATGCATGAATGCGTAATGTAGTTTATAAAACCTTTATATGTGCGAGGGAACGCCTATGGGTCGGTTCCAAAACAAAAGACATGGCGAGGGGACGCCTATGGGTCGGTCCCAAAGTTAAAAGTTTCGATAAAAGCACATGCGACTAAATAGGGCCAGTCTTGTACCAACCATTACTTAGTCATAATCCCTGCAACAATGATACATGAAACATAAATAAATGAAACTCATCTGTCAAAACTTATCAGAAAAATTTTTATGTGACTAATTATGAACTACTAGGGTTCAGTCCACATAGCCACAGTTCACGAGGAAAATTATGCATGAAACAATGACACCTAACAAAATATGAATGACGGTTGTCCATCCATATTAGTAAAACAATATCGATGAAAACATCAAGGTTAAAACCTCAAGGTGCTGAAAACATCATGGTTAAAACAACAATGCGCTGAAAACATCAATACGTAGAATAACAGACGTTGGCTTAGGAAGCTCTTGGTGACTACCCACTAGTCACAGGTCGAGTTTTAGAGCCTACAGGTCGAAACCAGGCTCTGATACCATAATTGTAACACCCCATTTTGATAATGGAATGTCGCACGTAATTATGGCGTGTCATCAAAGCATACAAGGATAAATGTATAAAACATTACATGACCATAGGGATAACCGGAATCAAACATCGGTTCCCAAACATAAGCCCAAAACATAATAAAGAAAAAGAAATGAATAAAGACTAAACAAGCATAAGTATATGAAGGCAAAAGGAAAAGAAGTCTCTAGCAGCTTCCATCCTATGCACGTCCTCCAGATGCTCGAGTCTTTCCTAGGGTACCTACCGTTTTGGGACATGGAAAGGAAAGTAACGGCTGAGCAAAACGCTCAGTGCACGGATATAGACATAGTATAAGTGACTAAAACATAATAGAGACTTAATAGTAGTGGAAAAGTATAAGTCCTGGAAAACCTGGAACATGTTCATAAAACTGGTTTATAGTTTGAAAAGCCTTATGTTTATCTTGTAAAAACTATTTGTCATATTTTACCATTAGCCAATATAGGTCATGAAAATCCACCGTGCATGAATACTTGGAGGGGTGACCTCATCATGCAAATTGGAGGGGCTGCCTCTAATTTAATATACTGGTTTTTGGGTAGGAAGGATCAGCTCCTTGTGAAGGATGCAAGGCACACACGACATTCACCATGAAATCCTGAATGAAAACATGTAACTAGGATGCACCCATACGCCCCACATGATAAATATAATATAAATGGACAAAGCTGAAGGGACGCCACGAGCAATCACTCCGCCGTGGTGAAGTCATAACATCAGTGCCTCTAATGTTATGGTTATGGTACCTCCATAACTAGGTGAAACTTGTCATGCATGTATATGGCTATATGTAATCTTAATTAAACATAAGCAATCAAACACATAACTTATACTACGGGAAAACAGTTGGCTGCATACGGGGGATCCTAATAAGGAAAGAATGTCCATACTGAAAGGACGGGAATCCGTACCTTATGTCCAGTGAACGAGAAAGACGAACTGCGAGGAATCCTACTTCCGAATCACTAGTGCTACATAAATACGTACATGAATAAGTATCTGCTTTCTAAATACATAGCTGGTTTTATGTCATGTCTTAGCTTATTTTATGTGTTCTTACCATGTTTTACTGTTTAAAAGCCTTAAACTGTGTTAAATCTTATATTCTGTTTAATCTGATTAAGTATTTATGGTATTTCATGTGTTATTATACTTACTGTGTAATAATAAGTAACTTTCCAAAAATAGCAGGTTTCCTAAAATAGAAAGTTTCCAAAAATAGAAAGTTTCCAAAAATAGAAAGTTTCCAAAAATAGAAAGTTTCCAAAAATAAAAAGTTTCCAAAAATAAAAAGTTACCAAAAATAGAAAGTTTCCAAAAATAGAAAGTTTACAAAAATAGAAAGTTTCCAAAAATAGAAAGTTTCCAAAAATAGATTTACTGCTTAAAATAGATAAGTTTCTAAAAATAGAAAGTTTCCATAAATAGATTAGCTGCCTTAATTAAATAAGTTTCCATAAATAGATTAGCTGCCTTAATTAAATAAGTTTCCATAAATAGATTAGCTGCCTGAAATAAATAAGTTTCTAAAAATAGCTGGTTTCTATAAATAGATTAGCTGCCTTATTTAAGTAAGTTTCTAAAAGTAGAAAGTTTCCATAATTAGAAATAAGCTGGTTAAATAAGCTAAGTATATAAGCCTAAGTGTTTTTCATGATTAATTTCTAAGTCATATGGTATAATGTATAGTTTAATAATTATTTCATGTAATTAAATTAAACTATAGGTTAAAATATTTAATTAATGTATAACATGTTTTTAATTAAATAAGTTAAATACTTAGGTTAAAATATGTATTATTATATATTAATAATATAACCTAAGTCATGTTAATTAATTAATTATATCCATGGTTTTTAAATAATTAATTAATTATAAGTCTAAAATATAAAAATACTTAGGTAAAATAATTTCATGATTATTAATAATTAAAATAACCTAAGTCATGTAATTATGTAATCATGTCATATTATTAATTTAATTTTAACATAAGATCATAAAACATAAAAAAAACTAACATACACCATGAACCGGATCTAGACTAAAAAGCATGAACCGGACATGAAATCGACACCGTACCCCGAACCAACTCGGGGTACCCCATGTTTTACTGCTGCCGTGGGACCCACACGCACCAACCAAGACCGTATGGTCTTGGTGGTGGTCGGTTTGGCCAAACCGAGACCCCTTCGGGTTCGGTGCAGCCTGCGGCCAAAAACAAACACCCCTTTAAAACACCTTTTGATTTTATTTAACACCAAATCATGTTAGATCCATGTTTAATTATTAGGTTTTTGTAAAAACATCACATGTTCTTGATTTATAAAAAGATTAAATCAAAAGAAAAGGTTTAAAAAGGATTTACCGAATTCGTAGATCAAAAGGACGAAGAAACAACACGATCAATCACTAAAACTTCAAGATCCAAGATCACAAACCACCTCTTGTGGTGTTCTTAAGGTGGCGACACAAAGAAGAACAAGGAAGAGGGTTTTAGGGTTTTTCTAAAAATCTTCTGTGAATGAAAATGAGTAGTGAAAAATATCCCTTTTCCTTTTTAGTGAAAAATTGATGGGCTAAGCCCATCCCCCTTCCTAATTTCGTGGTAATGGGGCCCACAAGGGGTAACCTGAATGTTTTCTGTGTCTAAAACATTGGTGTGTTCTCGTGTGTTAAGTTATACGTTCGTGATTATTTGTGTTCGCGTTTTAAGTGTTCTCGTTACGTAAATATCGTGATCTAATATATTTATTTGTGTTCGTAATAAGTATATATACGTAATTAATATTAGCTCGTGATTAAATTACGTTCATGATTTCATGATCGCATGTTCGTGATTATTTATTGTCAAATAATTATTGCGTGTTCATGCGCAGTAAATACTTATCGTGTTCTAACACGTACGTAATACGTAAAATCCTAACACGTAATCGTAATCATGCTATAATAGGAAAGTTTTAACCTAGTACATACGATCTTAAGGGTACTATTCATGGTAAAAGCATGCGGGTTTTACACACATCATAGACAACGCAGAAAAATCGTGTCGTTTAATAATAAAGCATTTCCATTCATAAACATCAAATTTACATAGGTCCCAAGTCATATTATTTCATACAAAGTTTTACAAAGCATTTGAATGGAAATTATTGTTTAAGTGCGGGCCATGAATTCTTGTCGTCTTCCCGAGAATTACCTTCAAGTACCTGAGACAAAACATGTTAAAAGAAAAGGTCAGCGATAACGCCGAGTGAATTCATAGAGTTTATTAAAATCCATCAATATAATATCGGTATAAAATTATTACCGAAAATCATTTTGTACAAATCATTGTAATAGGCCATAAAATAGCCAAAGTCATTTTATACAAATCCTTATCAAAATCATAATATAGGCTTTCGCCTTCAAAATCATTATACGAACCAATGTCGTAAAAATTATCATACAATACGTTTTATAACGTTGTATGGAGTTAAATAAAACCCGTTATATGATTATGGTTATGAAAACCAAAATACGAACATAATATCAATAGTAAGACCCTGTATTGCTAGTCAGGCAATATATCGTAATTTAATGCTTAAAGCAGTATTTAGTTAATTGGATTATTATAAGCCGCATGATATTGTTACCTTACTAAAACAAACAACGGGTAGCTAGCCCGAAACTCATTTGCCCATCTAAATTAGCGTGTCGTCACAAAGGTCACGCTATGTAAATCTTCTCATACATAAATTCACTTACCAATCAATGTGGCACGACGGGGATCAACCGTCAAGGCGCGAACTAGGGTGATCGTCCCCAATAGTACTATTATATCCATAAGCGTCTACCAAATCCCGGTAGTTCAAAATTCATGCTAATGGGACTTTTAGTGACATAACCTAACTTTAATAATCCATTTAATTTCATCTATCGGGTCATTTAATCATTCATCGGGTCATACAATCATTCGGGTCCAAATCAATAAGCAAACAATCGGGACAACTAGTGTCCTATTTTATAAAAACTAACATGTTATCTCCCTCGCGGGTTTATAAAACATTTCATAAAAACATTTAAAAGAGTGCGAGGCGATGAACTCACGTTGATGTGGGAAATCAGGTTATCGGCAATTCGGACGTATGGTACGTGCTTCAATCACGGAAACCTAGACAAATAATACTCATCTTAGACTCTTGTCCAATGAATTTATAAAAATAACAATTATGTATACATATGATGATTATATATATATGATGATCAAGTGGGTTTACATATTCTCTTTTACTCATTTTAGTGTTTATGTATCGGTAACTCCTTACTAGTTTACTAGTTTTACCTATTTACGTGTTTTAGGTCCAATAAGCCTATTATAAGTTCATTAACTTGTATTAATCCATTTCATACTTTTATTATCAGTATTTATACTTTACATGTTGGGCCCAAATGGGTTAAGCCCAATAAATAAGTTTATAAGTGTTTTAGCCCATTTTGTTGTATTATTAGTCCAATAACGTTAACTTAGCCTGTTAATGTCCGTATGTTTTATAGTTCGGGTTTTATCGGTTTTTACTTGTTATATATATTTTTATATATCAGTATATGAGTTTATAAAATTTTACATTAGACGGGTCCAACCGTCTAAGTTTTATTTAACAAAAACGTTAATTTTACGGTAATAGCCGAAAAAGTCGTAAAAATCATGTTTATAGTTTTATAACTTATAAAACTTATCAAACTACCATTTTTATAAAATTTCCATTTATTTATCCTTATACATATTTATATAAATGTATTATATAAGTTAGTGGGTTTTAATTCACATTTTATACTATATTTATTTGAGTGCTTATATAATACTATTATACTTTAATTTCCCAAAATCTGATTTTTACTTTCACTTTCACCATTTTTACCATATCTTGAGTTCTACAAAGAGATAGAAGCTCATTTTTGGACACCATAAACTACATGATATGTGCTACAATTAACTTAGATTTAGATACTGCTCAATCCAAATCTAAATATCCTTAACAGTCCGTCCAAAACTGACTATTCAGATTGGTACTCTAAACTTGTTTTGATCATATCTCACTCATTATAATGATTTCATTGCATGGCCAACTCTCACATGTGTATGACATCTAATACTTACTGTAAATTGATTCCACCATGCCATTTTATCAGTTTATCATTTGGTAACTTACTGTTTTTATACAGCCATCATATTTAGCAAGATTTTAACCTTGTTACCTATGGTTTTCTATCTTTTTACCCATGTTTATCAAATCTATCAACACCAAATCCCTACATAATATTTTTAATCATCATTCATCATCATATAAATATACATAAATAAAGAATATACAAGATTACATAATCAAAATAACAAGAGGATAGAAAGAACAATCTCTATACCACCATTAGTGATGAAAAGATGAGGTTTTTGATGAACAAGACTTGGTTTTGGGTAACCAATCTTAGGAGATATCAACACCACTTCTAGGATCACCAAGTATTTGTAGATTTTTCCAAAAAATCATCCCTTGTTCTTCATGAAAACTCCTTGAGAAATCAGCCCCAAACTCCCTTGAAAACTCATTTTTACATGTTAAGATCACCTCCAATCTTCATAACTTCAATGGGTTTTCATCATATGTAAATTATACATATGATTCCATGGTTAAATTTGATCAAATGAGGGGTGTTTTGGGTGAATATGGGACGGAATAGAGAGAGTGAGGGAGGAGAGTATGAGTGGTTTGCATGAGATGGGATGTGAGAAATGGTTTAGGAAAAGTGGTTTCAAGGAATTAAAAGACAAGTGGTAAACTTCTTTAGGAAGTTTTGACACATATAGTGTGTTGTAGCTTATTTAGATGCCACATGTATGGGGGTGGGCAAGTGTAAACTTGTCCCATCCCCATTAATTTACGGGTACTCCTCGATTCTAGTTTCCTCGATTTGCGTGCCCTCGGTCGTTTTACGAAAAACGTTTTTATAAATTATGAATCAACGGCACAAAACGAATCTAATGAAAATTGTCTCATCAAAAACGGAGTTCGAAAACGTAAATACGTAATCCTAAGGTTTCCGGTTTAGTCGTATAGGAAGTTAAATTATAATCGTAAGTCCTAATCTCTTCTCTTAAATTTGTGTGTTTATGAACCAACACAAATTTAAAATTCCAAAATAATATTCACGCATAAATTTATTTCCTGAAATGTCGGACTGTCACCAAAAACGGTGTATGTAAACGTGAGCACGTAACGTTGAATCCTCTGGTTTAGACGTAGTCGATGCTACTTCAAGACGTAAATCCAAATTTCTTCCCAAAAATAAGTGAGTTCATAATATAACATTAAAATAATATTTTTAAATAATACTTGAGAATAAAATATCAACCATAAATTGACGGATTGTCACAGCATTTACCCCTAAACAGGATCTTTGTCCTCAAGGATCATCTTACCTTACTACTCGCTTCTTATAGAGTTAAAGCCATGTGGGTATTTCCTCCACATTCGGTCTTTTCCCACAAGTGTAATCCATTACAATACGCGATTTTCATCAAACATAACTACGGGAATAAGATCAGGCTAAATATTGACTTACTTTCTCTATCCATGATGTTCACGGGTTTCTGATGAATGCAACTTTTCGCCGATGACGACTTTACTAAGAAACAATCAGACTTTCACTTGATAGACATTTTATCAAGTTCGATATATGAAACATAATTCACGCAGCTCTTGAAGTCCTAGGGTAGATCCAGCTTATATGGCTTTCAAACCAATCTTTTACATCATCTCAATGGTCCCATACAACGGGGACTTATATCCCATGATCTTTCAGATCATCAATTCATTTTTCCATGGTTAAAATTTTTGGCATAACTTCGCTACCCATCTGGCACTTCAAGATCTACATTTCATATTCACATAGCCTCCTGCCCACTCCAGGTAGTCAATAATCAGATCCTAATTTCAACAATCATTTCAGGTCTCGCGGGTCGAGTATGTTGTAAGGTTAGGTTCACCATCATAGGAAACCTTAAACCTAAAAGACATGTCCAACTCACAATGGGTGTATGTCGGGTTTCTTCATCCCAACTCCTGCTTACAAATGCTCTAATCTATATCCTCACAAGATTCGATCTTGATCCTAATACGATAATTATCAAGGATAATCTCTCCAAAGGAAAACGATTTTACAGTTTATTACCAAAGGTCAATCATTCAAACATATAACAACACTTATAGTATTTTGTATCGTTACTTTACCTCGTCCCTTCGATTGGGGTGGTACAAAGTACTCTCATCAAGATTCATTCTCAATGACTTCGGAGCAAACCTCTAGAAATTCGATGCGAAGCGAGGATCTTGATAGAGATGATCGATACAGGCACACCATGTTTACACAACTCCTTTAAATACAAAAGAGTCAATTTCTTCATCAAGAATCTATCATTAACAGGAATGATATTAGCAGATTTGGTCAGTCTGTCGACGATGACCCAAATCGAATCAAATTCAGATGATGACCTTTACAATAGCTAGACGTTTACTAATGTATGAGGCGATGTATGCCTTCATAGTTTACCAACAGTACAAATTCTTCTGATAATGATACATTAAGTCAGAAATGACAAGAATAGAATACTTATACTTACAAGATTTCAACATAACTATATCTCACAATCCTCCATATTTAGACAATCACAAGTGGTCTTTAAAACATTTAACGTTATCGGCTTCTCAATTCTAATGGTTCATATTAGCCGCGAACCCCCTTTTTTATTATTTATATTACCCTTTTTACAAACATTGTTTATTTTAAATTATTCAACAATTTATTTTGCACCTTCATTATTAAGGAACATGTCCTAATTGATTCTTTTTATTTACTACATAATGTGTCAGTATCTACATTCACCTTCCCTGATGAATATTATGACCGTATTCATTCAAGAATTCTTTCTTCATATTTTCTAATTTTTAGTTTCGTCTCAACTATCATTTTTATCAGTTTTACTCAATCCGACGTCTAAAGCGTCGATAATTACAACAACTAATTAAGTATTAAATATTCAATTTTTATGAAACGTAAACGTTAAAAGTTTTAAATTTCTTAGTTCGACCAATTATAATAAAATGTTCAAAACAAATTTGAATTTAATTAACCACGATTTTTGCTGATTTATCGAAAATAATTAATAAGATTCGTAACTGTTGAAAAATCTTTTTTTATACCTTGGTCCAAATTTTCTTAGTTGAAAAGAAAAAATTGTCATTTCAAATTTTAATTCATGGTTTAACGGTTTCCTTAATCCCTCTTAGGTTGTCTTGAGGTATACACAAACGTTTACCCCTAAACAGGAGTTTAGTTAAATGTTTTGGGTATAAGGAAATAATCCCTTAAAAATCCTTTGTTAAAATATTTGTCAAAACACATTTCCATTTTCTTTTGGGTAAAACCCAAAGTCTTAAAGGGGCTCTTAATTTTTAAAGAGTCAATATATTCCATTATCTATTACTTACACGGTCAGTTAATATAAAGGATTTAGTCTTTAATCACATGTTAAATATTTGAGGTACATGTTTTTATCGTTCGGCCAATTCAGGACAATCTATAAATAATTATTAACTCATTCTTATTCTTATAAACAAATAAATGGTCCTTAATGATCGCAAGCATGAATTTATCAAATTACAGCCTACACACGTAATCCACCAAATATATGGATGCTACATCTGCATTGGTCAATCCAAACAACATAACATGAATATCAGAAGGTTCATGACGAGTTCTGAATGTAGTGATTGGAATTGATAATCTTTTTCGCGGACGCGAAATTGATGATAACCATGCCGTGGATCAAATTTTTGAATATACACTAGAACCTGGTAAGATCGAACAAATCTATCATCTTGGGTAGTGGATATAGATTTTTTTCGTCAATTTTACCTAGTTCACGGTAATCAATTTAACTATAAGGAATGATAACACCATAGCTCTTCATGATGACGAGCTTGATAGAATAAAAGCTTTCTCCGACAACCCTCTCAGTTGTACGATAATTCTTTTAATTCAGATGGTGCTGACGTACAGTGCACAAGCCACAGGTGCAGCACCGGGAATATAATCAATACCAAATTCAACTTGCCTTAATGGCGAAAGTCTAGGTAATTCACCAGCAAATAACTCCTAAAGTTTCAGATAACATAAACATCTTTTAATACATTTATTTTAAGTTCTTTCTAGATTATAATATCTATGACTAATTCACAACCATTCATGGTATAATTTCAAGTCTAAATGCAGGATATGGTCATCCATCAAGAATCATATAGATCACTTTTGATAATCAACATCTTATCTTTTAGGGGAATTCTACTCGAGTTCCCATCAATTAAGACAATGTCGTCATGTCATAATTAATCAATCCATTCTATTGGTACTATCAACTTTCCAGTTTCATTAGCGTTGATAAGATGTGAACTTCTCAAAAGACTAATAATAACTCATAATCCTTCACAAATTCAAGGATATATGGAGACACAACTACCATTAAAAGAGTAAGGTCAGCGCATATTCTATGCGAGAGAATTTCAAATCGGATACAGACGAAAACATTTAACGAATATGAATATATTCCATGTTTTCATAATTTGAGTACGCATTCGAAAGCTCCTCGGATCGTTACCCAGGTCATTCAAATAAAATCTAATCAAAAGAAATGATAGGAACGTCGATACATCCAATCGGGTATCAACACTCGATAATCAGATATTTTTCCTAAGAATCTCACTACGGGAGAATTGGACAAGAAAGAATTGTCAATTGTCAAATAAGACAATTTCCACAGATGAGTAAATTCAACTCAGAAGAATAGATGCTACAGGCACATATGTAGGTGTCCCTAACACTATGTCCCTATTTTTCACTTCTTGTAGATCTCATAAAATTTAATCTTTCACAATCTTCAAAGAAAATGTAGTGTTTATTCATTAGTTTTATAGTGACTACTAATCAGCCTTGCATGGTCCATTCCAAATTGTATGTAGGCGCACAACTATATACAATTTCAAGATTAACGATGCAATACTCAGTTCGTCAAAATTTTATCATCATGTTTATAATATAAACTCTTTCATGCTTAATTCTTAAATAAGAATCAAAAATAAATTTACAAAGATTTTCTTTGTTATGAAAACAATTAAGTTTTCCAAGGTGTTTTATAAACAACTTTATTTCCATAACAATCACTTATATATCTCACTTTAAATAATCCTTACGGTGATGAAAATTCAATCTTTTATCAAGGGATACTGTTTTATCTTGTAAAAACAATCAGTGATCTGCAAAAGAGTGATGAAGATTTGTTCACCAAGAACTAACTTCAATATAATAGGAGATGAGCTTAGCCAAATAACCATGAGGCTCATGACCTTGATGGCGCTCAAAAAGATTAATCCACAACGTAACACAAATCGAGATGAGTACTTGTTCAATGGTTGCATCACTAATGCGAACATTAGGATGAAGCAATAAAAGATAGATATCATCGATACATGTAGGATTTAGCAATCAAAGGTAGTCTTTTTCATTAATCACAAACAAGTCAAAATTGTACCGTAACACATTACGTGTCACTATGTCATACAATTCTCAGAACTCATCCTACCAACTGATATCTCAGTTAAGTTAGGGATTTTTAAAAGATACCACAATGAATACTAACCTACAAGATTCATTAGGTGTTCCACATGTCCCTAAAGATTGTGACAACCGTGGTTTTGAGGTTCGTCACTTGGTCTTACTTTTAGGTTATTTTATGTGTGACTACTTGATTTTTGTGCTTACGTGTTTATTTTGTGTGAACGAGGTTGGTGTGGTTATCGTTTATGAGTATAGAGTACTCATAAGTAAATCGAGGAACGGTTATTTCATGTTCATGAGCTCACAAGTGGTGACTATGAAATGAAATAGTGATATTTTGGTGTTTACGTATACGTATATGTATTATAGAAAATCGTATTTTTACGATTTACGGTTTAGCATTTAGAGGTCTCGGATGAGGTAATTAGTCATATGGATATTTTTGGGGATGGTTTTAAGTCATTTAGGACTTAGTTATAAAGTTTATTTCAAAATTTGAGATTTTTTTTAAAAGTGTATATTTTACGTCTTTTACGGTAAAACGCGTAAATTTGACTAGTTTTACGGTTTTGAGGTTTTGGGAGCTTTAGGAGCTGAAATAAATTAAGGTAAATTAAGGTAATATTATTAATACATATATTAATAATAAAAACAAATAAAAAACGAATTTTGAGGGGTAGGGTCGGTTTAAAAAAAAAGAAAGAAAAAGGGAAAAGAGGAAAAAAGGAAACAAGTGTTATACTTGGACAAGGATTGTTTTGCTATATAAGAAACCCCCACACTTATACCAAACGAATTATATTCATTCCCTGGAGTTTATAGTCGACTTATAGAAGAGAAAAATTAGGGTTCTTCCTAAAATTCGGGTTTTCTCATCTTCCATTAATTTAAAGGTAAATCTTCAAAACCCTTTTCATATTAAATTGTTTTTATGTTTAAATTAATCATTCTTATGATGGATTAGGGTTAGGGTTTATATAAAAACAGTAGATTAATGATGTATTAATCATAATATGATGATCACATAAATTAGGGCTTGTAATTAGAGGGGTTAGGGTTAATTAATGAGGTTGATTTTGTTAAACCCGTATTTAAAAAACTGGGCAGAATTTTGAGTCAATTGTTTTGATCATATCTAGAGTTCTAGGAACATTCAAGATGCGATCAAACTACCCCTGGATAGGTAATTGAGTTGGCTTTCTAAATCAAGAAACGAGAACTAAATTGGAGGTCGGGAAGTGGGTCAAAAGCAGGTTACAACAGTCGAAGGTCAAAGCCGTTTTGAATTCAACCTGTTTTCTTTTTAAGTTTTGGGTTTTTTGGGGCACGTAGGGTTGAATTGGGATCTTCTCACGAACGTGAGAGATGGTTTATATATTGTAGTTAATATATGCACTTGGGCTAAGGTGGTGGTTTAGGGTAAGACCCCTTAATGGTAACAAACTTTTAGTACGTTTAAAATCAGGAAATCTGGAATGACGAACGTAGATATATATATATATCGGGGCCTTAACAGTAGCTTTAAGGTTAGGGAAAGTGGGAGGTGTTAGCCAACATATGTAAGGGTGTGAATATTCATTTTACAGAAACCATGGGTAGGTTTAAATGGGCGTTTGACCTAAAGTTTTGAGACGTAAAAACTGGGACTGTTTTGGGTAAAATACGAACGGGTTAGTTATTAAACTTAACCAAGTTAAGGACTTGTTAAGGAAGGGTAATGGGTAGTTAGAGCTTATTAATTAGGTAAATATGTGAGAATGGGTTAGATGTCCATCATAGGTTAATGAGCCATCTTAGTGATTGTTTCGTTTATTGATTTTGTGTTTTTGGTTGTTAGCTTGTTGCTAGTGCAAGGACGTGTGAAGGAGCTATCAGGTGAGTTTCATAGTCCCATGTTTAATATTGATTTTGACTTCCAGATAGGATGGAAGAGACACTGTGTTGAGTTATTTTCTAAATTGATGATGTGAATGTGTTTGTGATTTGAGATGGACTTGTGTGTACATTATGTGATTAACTGCTATGTGATTTTTGATTGTGTATGATTTGGATCGGGGGACACGTGCCGTCTCAATTATTGTGGTTTGACAAGGTAGTGGCCTTGTGGGGTGACAAGGTAGTGGCCTTGTGGTTTGACAAGGTAGTGGCCTTATGGTTTGCCAAGGTAGGGGCCTTGGGATAGGTACATAGCATGATCGTCTATAGGACCAATGGATAATGACAAGGTAGTGGCCTTGGGATAGGTACATATTGTGATCATCTATGGTACCATGATGTTGTTTGGCAAGGTAGGAGCCTTGGATTGGATTGGTTTGGTATGATTGGTCTTGATTGATAGTTGTTAATACATAAGTGTAACACATTGTCCATATGTTCTTTTGTTGATGATTGTTATTCACAGCTTGTAACTGATTTAGCGTTAGAGTCTAAACCTATGACTCTCACCAACTTTATGTTGACGTGTTTTAGTGTCTCTTTCAGGTGAGAATGTGGTTAAGCATGAGAACATAAGTGGCTAGGATTGGAGAAGCTTAGGAATGCATATAGAAGGAGAATCCCCGTTCCTTCTTAGTTTACCTTTATGTTTTTTTGATAAGTGATACATGTTGGCACCTATATGTTTGTTTGGTTTATGTTTATTGTTTGTCTTGGGTAAGTGGTAGGACTGTTACCTACTTACCTAGACTCCTGCATTGTTGAGATATTGTCATGACATTTGTGTCGCCATTTATGACATTATATTTGCATTTTAGTTTTCTCTATAGAGACACCGTTTGTTGTGATGATATCCATACGTCGCACCCCATATTCCGCCATGGTCGGGTGTTACAGAATGGTATCAGAGCCAATGGTTATAGAGAATTAGGTTGCCTAGTCGCGTAGCCTAGTCTATAGCTTAAGGGTCCCTGCATATAGGCGTCATAGGAGTATGTGTGCATTTTATTATAATTGATGTGTTTGAATGTTATTTATTGTGATGTTTTGACTGGTATGAATTGAACCATAGTAAGTTCATACTTAGCCACATGTTATTTTCTTTTCGAGTTGTGAGTAGTGCGGGTTTAACCATAATCGCCCACGCTAGTCATTGTCGTATTTTACTTATAATGTACATTATAGTACATAATTTGGTACATAGAAGTTTCTATCTTTTGTTGGGTTATTTTATGTACCTGAGGGGTATTATTTTCTTTTGATGTTCAAGTCATGTTCCCTAAGAATCATGTGGTGGTTCGAGTTATTAGGAGTAGGTGAATATGAAGGACCTTATGCTATTTCCACTCTTATGGGCGACATGACTTATAAATGATTATGTTTTCGTTTTGGATTTAGTCTAGGCTGTTTTAGCTAGACTATGGATTTCTGCATTCCAAGAGTTTTATTATGAAATTTTATAGATGGAGTTTTGGACCTTATTGGTTATGTGGTTATGAGCTTATGTGAGTAGATAGATTTATGTGTTATATGTTGTATTGATTCTTATAAGTGTCATCATAGGAGGGAGTGCATTGGGGAAAGGGTAATTGTATAAGTATGGTGGCCAACATAGTTATACAAGTACGACAACTTCAATGGGTTCTCAAGTATGATTGCATGAAAGAGGATTAGTACATGCTTGTATATGGTGAGATGTAGATATTGGGTATACGTATAATATATGGGTTTATGTAACGGCTGCCTACGATATGGCTATTTTTATTAGTGTGTTATATGTTTTGGGTTATAGTTGTGTTGTGTGATTTTGGGGTCACACGATATGGTTTGGTTTTGGAGGTGGGTTTTATGCTTTGTTGTGGCACGGTGAGATGGTAATTACTCGTGTGGAAAAACGAGTGTATGACGTGATTGGTTGATCCGACATGTATGGTAACGAGTATGTTTTGGGTGATTTAATAGGTATATATATGCGGATGTATATATACTACTATGTGTTAAGTTATGGTATATGGTTGTTCACTAGTTATTATAACTTGAACGTACCTTGTGTTTGTTCGTGTTTTATGGTGCTGGAGTTGATGGAGTTTCAACAACGTTTCGAATTTTTTTTGAACTAAGTCTTGTAGCGTATTCTTTGAGTTCATATTTCACGTGTACGTTTTAAAATGTTGTTCTGGGTTTTAAGTCCGTTGAAATAAATGGAGATTTCTTTTAAGATAATGAAATCTTTTGGGTTGAGTCTTACATTTCTTTTGGTTGGTATATGGAAAAAGGGGGACATGGAAATCTACTATAGAGTTAGATAGTTTGTTGTATTCGGTAAAATAAGGGTAAGGTGTTGGAGTCATGTTTGAAACAAGATGTAACATAAGTTTTTTTTTATCAACACTTATTTATTTCAAATTCTAAAAGACTTTCATTAAAATAAAGCGAAGTAAAATTTCTTTCTACTTACATAGTTTATATAATCGGATTTAACTGATTCATGCCATTTATAGTTATTGATACAAGGTTAAAAGGAGTTTATGAATATTTCACATACAATTATATCTTTCATTGAAAAGGATTGCATTGGTCACTAAGTCTATTCTTTAGTTTTTTAAAACAACTAGCATAAAATTGTTTTGGTCATAACTTGTTCGTTTTTAAAGCTTTTTGGGTGATTCAAAAGCCAAAAATTATATACTCGGAACGTACTTTTCAAATATTCAGAATGTATAGTCATGGGAGGACAGTGGACTGGCCGGAATTGTTGTACAAGTGTCGGGTTCAAGGTTGAGTTTGAATAGTAGTTTTATTTTTTTTATGATTTGGGATGCACGGGATACCTAGTCTTTGAGTTGAGTTTTGAGATCGTCTATAAGGTTGTTTGTAGATGGTTTGAGTCACATAGATGTGGGGAGGTAAGGAAAAAAAATTTAAAAAAAATATATATATATATATATATATATATATATATATATATATATTCTTTTGGAAAGTCGATCTTTGCACGTTTTAAATAATATGTGGCGGGGCGTAATATGTTTTGGTTGCCATTGGGTGTTTCTTGGATTATTTTTCGTTGTCATGGGTCATTTGGAAATTGATACATGTTTTGGGTTTGAGTTTTCTTTGGAGTCTCGTGGTTTTTGATTTGTTTTAATTGGTGCACGTGAAATGTCGTTAGTTATCCGTGGGTTTAATTCGTCGATCGTATCTGGTGTATTCAGGATGTAGTTTTGGTTTTGTATGGTTTAGGAACGTTGAGGTAGAACCATGAATAGAGCAAGTAGGAGAAGTGAGAGGAGTTGTAGTTAGTGTCATCCAAGGCAAATCGTTGATGGAGTGAATTAAGAACAAGAGCTGTTAGAAATTGCAAGGAATTTATTCGTATTTCCGCTAAGAGAGGGTGTGAGGAGGACATAGTTGAAATTGCTAAGGATGTTGTATGAACGCTTTGGGTTTACGGTTATGCATTTGGCTTCGCCAAAGCACTAGCGGTTTTCATGGACTCAATGAACCGAGTGTGCATGAACGTCTATAAACGAGTTGTCATCGGGAGCATCGACGACATCTTGATCTACTCAAATCTTAGAAGGAGGATGAGGCGAATTATGTGTTGGTTTTGGAGTTGTTAGTAAAGGGAATGAAACGTGAGATTTTTAAGTGTGAGTTTTAGGATTTAGTTGGCCAGGACTAGTAGTCAGAGATGACGGCATATCGTGGAACCAGCAAGGGGCGAAGTGAAGAAGGACGAGGAAGCATTTTGGAGGCTGAAGAGGTGGATTGGATGATGAGCAGATCTTGGCATTATCGGAAGGACTGGATGAATTCGCGAAGCATGACGATACGTGGAGCAGGGATTTGGACGCGTACGAGGACGACAAAGAAAGGCTATCGCTTATACGTTGCAGGAACTGAAGATTTGGAAGAACTGGATAGACTTAGTTAGTGGGGCTGGACTGTTATATCTGCCTAGAATGCTAGAGGCATTTGGTGTACGAGACGTGGAGAATGATCTATACGGATCATGAACGTATCCAACACATATTCAATCATCTTGATTGAACATTTGGCAAATGTGATGGGTGGAGTTAATTGATGAAAGAAAATTGCAAGGCCAAGTACCATCTGGGAAAGGCAAGCATGGTCGATGAGTCATGGAATAAGAAGGATGAGGTGAAGCTGAGATGAACTTGAACTATAGGGATGATGTATTAAAGTGGTTTGGATGAAGGATGTGGGTTGCACGAGTTGAGTTGTCTAAAGCAGTGAACGCGTCAACATTTATGTTGCGTGGCTTGGACAATCGTAAGGAGGAAAGGGACGTAGACTATACTTCCTACATGGATAGGAGTAGTTTAGAAAGGGCGATGTAAGGACGAAGTTGGTGGAAGGGATACATAATGCGGTGGGGGATTAAGTACGATGAGAGTTGGGTGATAGTCGATAGACTGACTAATTCATCACCTATTTCAAGAGGAATGAGAAGTTATGTAGTTAGGAAGTTGGAAGAATTAATGGATATGTGAAAGACCGTCATAGGTCACTTTGTAAGGAAATTGGAATTTAAAGTAGTTTGGGATACGGACTGGAGGGAGTTGATGAACGTAATTGGACATGGGTGATTGATTTAGAGGTAGTTCGGAAACTCGTTAGCGATGGCTGAGTTTTCATATAATGATAGTTATCGTACTAGAAGTCAATAAATGCCATTTGAGGCACGATATGAAAGGATAGGGTGAGTTGTCCTCATTGTGGACTAGAATTGGTAAAAGAGGCTACTAATGTGGTAATGGTGTTTGTGGACAGAATGAGAGCAACAAGGGATGCTATGTAGAAAAGGAGGAAACCACTAGATTTAGTGACAAACTTATGTATGGAGTTTCACCCATAGTAACGGGTGGTATGATTTGGAAAGATGTAAGTGTTGATGTGGAGTTTTGTAGGTCCATTTATGATCTTTGGGAAGATCAGACCATTAGCTTATGAGCATAGAATTACCTGGGGGAAATGAGTTGTATACATGATACATTTCATGTATTGGGGTTGGTAAATGTTGTTTGAGGATGCATATTTGCATGACCGGTTATTCGGGTTTTGTGCTAATAAGAGTCTTTGTTTTATCGAAGAGTCATTTGCGAGATTTATTGACTGTGAGGTCAAGAGTTTGGCAATGGGTTTAATTATTTTTGGTTTGTACATGTGGTATCTTGGAACTTGAACTGAAGTTCACGTGGAAATGAGAGGAGTTCATTTAGAACAAGTATCCTCGTGTGATTTGTTGTCTGTGTGTTGATCCTAAGGAGTAAATCTCATGACGAGATTTCTATTAGGAGGGAGTGATGTGACAACCGTGGTTTTGAGGTTCGTCACTTGGTCTTACTTTTAGGTTATTTTATGTGTGACTACTTGATTTTTGTGCTTACGTGTTTATTTTGTGTGAACGAGGTTGGTGTGGTTATCGTTTATGAGTATAGAGTACTCATAAGTAAATCGAGGAACGGTTATTTCATGTTCATGAGCTCACAAGTGGTGACTATGAAATGAAATAGTGATATTTTGGTGTTTACGTATACGTATATGTATTATAGAAAATCGTATTTTTACGATTTACGGTTTAGAATTTAGAGGACTCGGATGAGGTAATTAGTCATATGGATATTTTTAAGGATGGTTTTAAGTCATTTAGGACTTAGTTATATAGTTTATTTCAAAATTTGAGATTTTTTTTAAAAGTGTATATTTTACGTCTTTTACGGTAAAACGCGTAAATTTGACTAGTTTTACGGTTTTGAGGTTTTGGGAGCTTTAGGAGCTGAAATAAATTAAGGTAAATTAAGGTAATATTATTAATACATATGTTAATAATAAAAACAAATAAAAAACGAATTTTGAGGGGTAGGGTCGGTTTAAAAAAAAGAAAGAAAAGGGAAAAGAGGAAAAAAGGAAACAAGTGTTATACTTGGACAAGGATTGTTTTGCTATATAAGAAACCCCCACACTTATACCAAACGAATTATATTCATTCCCTGAAGTTTATAGTCGACTTATAGAAGAGAAAAATTAGGGTTCTTCATAAAATTGGGGTTTTCTCATCTTCCATTAATTTAAAGGTAAATCTTCAAAACCCTTTTCATATTAAATTGTTTTTATGTTTAAATTAATCATTCTTATGATGGATTAGGGTTAGGGTTTATATAAAAACAGTAGATTAATGATGTATTAATCATAATATGATGATCACATAAATTAGGGCTTGTAATTAGAGGGGTTAGGGTTAATTAATGAGGTTGATTTTGTTAAACCCGTTTTTAAAAAACTGGGCAGAATTTTGAGTCAATTGTTTTGATCATATCTAGAGTTCTAGGAACATTCAAGATGCGATCAAACTAGACCTGGATAGGTAATTGAGTTGGCTTTCTAAATCAAGAAACGAGAACTAAATTGGAGGTGTGGAAGTGGGTCAAAAGCAGGTTACAACAGTCGAAGGTCAAAGCAGTTTTGAATTCAGCCTGTTTTCTTTTTAAGTTTTGGGTTGTTTGGGGCACTTAGGATTGAATTGGGATCTTCTCACGAACGTGAGAGATGGTTTATATATTGTAGTTAATATCTGCACTTGGGCTAAGGTGGTGGTTAAGGGTAAGACCCCTTAATGGTAACAAACTTTTAGTACGTTTAAAATTAGGAAATCTGGAATGACGAAAGTAGATATATATATATCGGGGCCTTTTACAGAAACCATGTCTAGGTTTAAGTGGGCGTTTGACCTAACGTTTTGAGACCTAAAAACTGGGACTGTTTTGGGTAAAATACAAACGGGTTAGTTATTAAACTTAACCAAGTTAAGGACTTGTTAAGGAAGGGTAATGGGGTAGTTAGAGCTTATTAAGGAGGTAAATATGTGAGAATGGGTTAGATGTCCATCATAGGTTAATGAGCCATCTTAGTGATTGGTTCGTTTATTGATTTTGTGTTTTTGGTTGTTAGCTTGTTGCTAGTGCAAGGACGTGTGAAGGAGCTATCAGGTGAGTTTCATAGTCCCATGTTTAATATTGATTTTGACTTCCAGATGGGATGGAAGAGACACTGTGTTGAGTTATTTTCTAAATTGATGCTGTGAATGTGTTTGTGATTTGAGATGGACTTGTGTGTACATTATGTGATTAACTGCTATGTGATTTTTGATTGTGTATGATTTGGATCAGGGGACACGTGTCGTCTCAGTTATTGTGGTTTGACAAGGTAGTGGCCTTGTAGGGTGACAAGGTAGTGGCCTTGTGGTTTGACAAGGTAGTGGCCTTGTGGTTTGCCAAGGTAGGGGCCTTGGGATAGGTACATAGCGTGATCGTCTATGGGACCAATGGATAATGATAAGCTAGTGGCCTTGGGATAGGTACATAGTGTGATCATCTATGGTACCATGATGTTGTTTAGCAAGGTAGGAGCCTTGGATTGGATTGGTTTGGTATGATTGGTCTTGATTGATAGTTGTTAATACATAATTGTAACACATTGTCCATATGTTCTTTTGTTGATGATTGTTATTCACAGCTTGTAACTGATTTAGCGTTGGAGTCTAAACCTATGACTCTCACCAACTTTATGTTGACGTGTTTTAGTGTCTCTTTCAGGTGAGAATGTGGTTAAGCATGAGAACATAAGTGGCTAGGATTGGAGAAGCTTAGGAATGCATATAGAAGGAGAATCCCCGTTCCTTCTTAGTTTACCTTTATGTTTTTTTGATAAGTGATACATGTTGGCACCTATATGTTTGTTTGGTTTATGTTTATTGTTTGTCTTGGGTAAGTGGTAGGACTATTACCTACTTACCTAGACTCCTGCATTGTTGAGATATTGTCATGACATTTGTGTCGCCATTTATGACATTATATTTGCATTTTAGTTTTCTCTATAGAGACACCGTTTGTTGTGATGATATCCATACGTCGCACCCATATTTCGCCATGGTCGGGTGTTACAAAGATCCATCGGTCCCAATTGAGAAGAAGATTTCTTCAATTTATTTATTGGACACTAGGCATCCTCGTCATTGGACAATGGCCTAGGAACAATACTTAACATGAATCAACAATCAATTAAAACCTTATAATTCAATCACAGGACTTAACGACTTCTTCTAAACAATCTTATATTCCATATGTGTTAAATTTTACTTTATTCAAGTTTCAACCAACTTATACTCAATTCGATATCCTACCTCATTCTCCAATACTTCAACTTTATTTTTAGGCCTTAATAGGGAAATAAAAGCTCAATATAATCAACACTTAATTTCCAATCCTATAGCTCCTTTATCAATAGTTATCAAATGAGTCACTAGTATAAAATGACTCACACAGTCAATTAGACCTCTCAGAAAGGTACTAGTGGCATGAGGCTTTTGGGTAAAGGCTCCAATTACAGCCTCAAGTGCAACATTGACCCTTTCGATTTCAGTTTAAGAATTGGATGACAACAAATCAGATGAAATCTTTCTAGGCGGTAACGTTTTGTCAAAACTCCACTCTATAAGGAAAGATCGTCATGACATTGATATCAGATTTAATCTCGCCAATTCTTTTTCAATATCACAATCAACTAATATCTATATTTCTACGAATATCAACAATTTGTTGGGATCATAAATATCCACAACTTGGTTTAGATCTAGGATAGCTAGAATTCCTACGGGAATAGCTTCGATTGATTTGCTAGGGGAGTTAGGGTACCTTGTGACAATCTACGTCGTATAAATACCTCGTATAAATATAAAAATAATCATCAAACAATCATGTAATAAAATTACATCATATATATATATAATCCAAGTTATATATATATATAATAAAATAACACTTCTCAGTCTGGCCTTGTCGGTAACTCGGGAATTCTTCGGCACCGTTATAGTCAAATATTTATTAGACATTTTGTGAAAAATGTTTATAGTTAAAAGATTTTGAAATGTTTTATTCAAAACCTTGGTTTTAAAAATCTTTCGTTCTATATAACGAGAGCTCTGGTACCAAACTGTAACACCCCCAAATTTATACAACTCCATACAGCGGAAGACTAGTTGGTGTTACGGGATAGCATATTACTCACATCATAGACAACGCAGAAAAATCGCGTCGTTTAATAATAAAGCATTTCCATTCATAAACATCAAATTTACATAGGTCCCAAGTCATATTATTTCATACAAAGTTTTACAAAGCATTTGAATGAAAATTATTGTTTAAGTGCGGGCCATGAATTCTTGTCGTCTTCCCGAGAATTACCTTCAAGTACCTGAGACAAAACATGTTAAAAGAAAAGGTCAGCGATAACGCCGAGTGAATTCATAGAGTTTAATAAAATCCATCAATATAATATCGGTATAAAATTATTACCGAAAATCATTTTGTACAAATCATTGTAATAGGCCATAAAATAGCCAAAGTCATTTTATACAAATCCTTATCAAAATCATAATATAGGCTTTCGCCTTCAAAATCATTATACGAACCAATGTCGTAAAAATTATCATAAAATACGTTTTATAACGTTGTATGGAGTTAAATAAAAACCGTTATATGATTATGGTTATGAAAACCAAAACACGAACATAATATCAATAGTAAGACCCTGTATTGCTAGTCAGGCAATATATCGTAATTTAATAATTAAAGCAGTATTTCGTTAATTGGATTATTATAAGTCGCATCACATTGTTACCTTACTAAAACAAACAATGGGTAGCTAGCCCGAAACTCATTGCCCATCTAAATTAGCGTGTCGTCACAAAGTTCACGCTATGTAAATCTTCTCATACATAAATTCGCTTACCAATCAATGTGGCACGACGGGAATCAACCGTCAAGGCGCGAACTGGGGTGATCGTCCCCAAATAGTACTACTATATGCATAAGCGTCTACCAAATCCCGGTAGTTCACAATTCATGCTAATGGGACTTTTAGTGACATAACCTAACTTTAATAATCCATTTAATTTCATCTATCGGGTCATTTAATCATTCACCGGGTCATACAATCATTCGGGTCCAAATTAATAAACAAACAATCGGGACAACTAGTGTCCTATTTTATAAAAACTAACATGTTATCTCCCTCGTGGGTTTATAAAACATTTCATAAAAACATTTAAAAGAGTGCGAGACGATGAACTCACGTTGATGTGGGAAAGCGGGTTATCGGCAATTCGGACGTACGGTACGTGCTTCAATCACGGAAACCTAGACAAATAATACTCATCTTAGACTCTTGTCCAATGAATTTATAAAAATAACAATTATGTATACATATGATGATTTTATATATATGATGATCAAGTGGGTTTACATATTCTCTTTTACTCATTTTAGTGTTTATGTATTGGTAACTTCTTACTAGTTTACTAGTTTTACCTATTTACGTGTTTTAGGTCCAATAAGCCTATTGTAAGTTCATTAACTTGTATTAATCCATTTCATACTTGTATTATCAGTATTTATACTTTACATGTTGCGCCCAAATGGGTTAAGCCCAATAAATAAGTTTATAAGTGTTTTAGCCCATTTTGTTGTATTATTAGTCCAATAACGTTAACTTAGCCTGTTAATGTCCGTACGTTTTGTAGTTAGGGTTTTATCGGTTTTTACTTGTTATATATATGTTTATATATCAGTATATGATTTTATAAAAGTTTACATTAGACGGGTCCAACCGTCTAAGTTTTATTTAACAAAAACGTTAATTTTACGGTAATAGCCGAAAAAGTCGTAAAAATCATGTTTATAGTTTTATAACTTATAAAACTTATCAAACTGCCATTTTTATAAAATGTCCATTTATTTATCCTTATACATATTTATATAAATGTATTATATAAGTTAGTGGGTTTTAATTCACATTTATACTATATTTATTTGAGTGCTTATATAATACTATTATACTTAAATTTCCTAAAATCTGATTTTTACTTTCACTTTCACCATTTTTACCATATCTTGAGTTCTAAAAGGAGATAGAAGCTCATTTTTGGAAACCATAAACTACATGATATGTGCTACAATTAACTTAGTTTAGCTACTGCTCAATCCAACTCTAAATATCCTTAACAGTCCGTCCAAAACTGACTATTCAGATTGGTACTCTAAACTTGTTTTGATCATATCTCACTCATTATAATGATTCCATTGCATGGCCAACTCTCACATGTGTATGACATCTAATACTTACTGTAAATTGATTCCACCATTCCATTTTATCAGTTTATCATTTGGTAACTTACGGTTTTTACACAGCCATCATATTTAGCAAGATTTTAACCTTGTTACCTATGGTTTTCCATCTTTTTACCCATGTTTATCAAATATATCAACACCAAATCCCCACATAATATTTTTAATCATCATTCATCATCATATAAATATACATAAATAAAGAAAATACAAGATTACATAATCAAAATAACAAGAGGATAGGAAGAACAATCTCTATACCACCATTAGTGATGAAAAGATGAGGTTTTTGATGAACAAGACTTGGTTTTGGGTAACCAATCTTATGAGATATCAACACCACTTCTAGGATCACCAAGTATTTGTAGATTCCTCCAAAAATCATCCCTTGTTTTCATGAAAACTCCTTGAGAAATCAGCCCCAAACTCCCTTGAAAACTCCTTTTTACATGTTAAGATCACCTCCAATCTTCATAACTTCAATGGGTTTTCATCATATGTAAATTATACATATGATTCCATGGTTAAATTTGATCAAATGAGGGTTGTTTTGGGTGAATATGGGACGGAATAGAGAGAGTGAGGGAGGAGAGTATGAGTGGTTTGCATGAGATGGGATGTGAGAAATGGTTTAGGAAAAGTGGTTTCAAGGAATTAAAAGACAAGTGGTAAACTTCTTTAGGAAGTTTTGACACATATAGTGTGTGTTGTAGCTTATTTAGATTCCACATGTATGGGGGTGGGCAAGTGTAAACTTTTCCCATCCCCATTAATTTACGGGTACTCCTCGATTCTAGTTTCCTCGATTTGCGTGCCCTCGGGTCGTTTTACGAAAAACATTTATATAAATTATGAATCAACGGCACAAAACGAATCTAATAAAAATTGTCTCATCAAAAACGGAGTTCGAAAACGTAAATACGTAATCCTAAGGTTTCCGGTTTAGTCGTATAGGACGTTAAATTATAATCGTAAGTCCTAATCTCTTCTCTTAAATTTGTGTGTTTATGAACCAACACAAATTTAAAATTCCAAAATAATATTCACGCATAAATTTATTTCCTGAAATGTCGGACTGTCACCAAAAACGGTGTATGTAAACGTGAGCACGTAACGTTGAATCCTCCGGTTTAGACGTAGTCGATGCTATTTCAAGACGTAAATCCAAATTTCTTCCCAAAAATAAGTGAGTTCATAATATAACATTAAAATAATATTTTTAAATAATACTTGAGAATAAAATATCAACCATAAATTGACAGATTGTCACATTATTGCAATGCCTTTGCTTTGAATGACTTTTAGATTGCGATAAGGGTTTACATTGCAACACATGTTAGGCTTGTGATGGACTTTCAGTATTGTTCACATGATTTGCATAACTAAGACTGATCTAATGGATTCGGCCTAGACAGCATTCCCACTTTATTAGGCTATAAGAAAATTAGGGCCATTAAAACGAAACCAAGTTATATTGGAAATAATTAATTTTATCTCATAAGAATACTTGAAAGGTTTCTTATTACAGAAGTTCATCTTATTTAATAAGTTGACAACTCTGTAAACAAAAGAGATACAAATTACTTATTCAGTGTCTTGTGTTTTGTATCCAGGCCATGGAAGACAAAGTCTCATCATTGTCTAAACCTGAGTTCAAGCCTTCTAAAATTTGGGTTGAGGATACTCCTAAAATTACTAAAGTAGTGGTTGAAACTAAACCAAAGCCTACTGAAGTTCTGGTTGAAACTAAACCAAGACCTACTAAGCTTGTGGTTGAAACTAAACCTACTGGGTTCTGGTTATGACAACTAGGAAACCCAAATTTTCAAGGAACTAATGCTAGGTCGTTATATCCTTAGAATAAATTGTCTGTGGTATATCTTTCATTATCTAGGTATGAATCTGAATGTATGAACTTAGTCCATATAAACTATGTCTGTATCTTGTTACTCACTCATATGTGGTGACGTTTGTTGTGATTTATTCCCTATGCTTAGGATTTACATAGTTTATGAGATATATATATATATATATATATATATATATATATATATATATATATATATATATATATATATATATATATATATATATATATATATATATATATATATATATATATATATATATATATATATATATATATATATATATATATATATATTTATATATATATATATATATATATATATATATATATATATATATATGTGTGTATATATCAAGTGTGCTTGTGTTTATCTAAAATCAGGAAAATGTCGATAACCGAAGAACAACAAAAACGACTAGATCTTTTCCTTGTTCCACTTAATGCTAGAATGCAACATGCACCAAACAGTTTTCGTCTGAAAGACAATTTTGATCCTCCTTTGGTGGCACTCAAAATTGCAACGGACATCCTAGATTGTTCACCAATAAAGGACGCCTTACGTGTCACTGCATCAGTTCCTGAAGTATACATGCACGAATTTTGGGCTACAGCCACAATCACACATGCAAAACAATTGTCAAAGAAGATTATTTCTTTTACGCTAAACAACAAAGACTTGACACTTGAATTGTGTCAATTTAGGAAAATATTCAAGCTTCCTAAGTTAGCAAAAGGAGAACACTTTGTGCCTGACCCAGATACAGATGAACTGCTTCGAGTAATTGAGAATTAAATTATGAGGGTGAAATTGGTTTCCTTTCACATTTTAATACGTCACATATTGGGCAACCTTGGAAATCAATTGCCACTATTTTAGTAAAATGCCTTACTTCTAAGATTCGTGGATCAGACGCAATGAGACCCTCTCAGGCAATTATCTTTTGGGTCTCTACACTGGATCTAAAGTACACTATGCATTACAACTTTGGGAGGAATTTTGTCATCAATTCACAAGTTCCAAGAGGAAAGCGGTGCATCTCCCATTTCCAAGGTTCACAAAACTAATCATCAATTTCTTCATGAAGAGTGACCCAGATATTGATCCTCATGGGAATTTATTCTATCATACTCAAGATAGTGACGATGTGTTGGATACTATGACTGCGGATAATCAATTCACAAAGTATTCACTCAGGCCAGCTCCAGTGCCAGACATCATGACGAATGAAGGAATCAAGGAAAGTGATCACTACCAAGAGATGCTACTGGATATTGAAGCACATTTCAAACGAGCAAATGCAGCTCCCTCTGAGAAACAATCAGAGAAGCAAAAAGGTAAACGAAAGAAAAGAGTTTCCAAGCGCCAATCGACTGCTTCCTCAAAAGATAAAGGCACATGGAAAGAGCAATTAGTTGATTTAGATGCTGAAGAAGATGAGATGATCCACACTGAGGATGACCATGAAGAAGTACTACTAAGAAGGCTAAAGAAAGCAAAGCAAACCAAAGGTAAAGAAGCACTTGTTGCTTCAGCTGAACCAGCTAAGCAAACCATTTCTGAAGACAAACAACTACGTATTACTCTTCAGCAAAGCAGCGAGGAGGCTTTTGCAAGATACAAAGGATTAGGTTCAACAATGTTTGATGACTTAGAGGAATTTGGTAATCCTGATGCCGATATTGCTTTTTATGAAGATCCTAACGATGAAGATGTTGATAACTTCCATTTTGAAAGTCGTGAGCAGAGTGAAGAGGGTGCTAGCAGTGAAAATACATATACAAATTTGATGTATCATGATGTCAATATCACCACATCTTTACCGGAACCAACTAACACTGTGATTAACGACGATGCTCACGCAACTCTCATTCCAGGAACTCTACTTCAAAGTAAGTCTACTTCCGGCTCTGATGATGTTATGAAATATCTTAATTTTGAAGGGGAGGGTGTTGAGGTTACAAACACTGATCCATCGACAAATGAAAATATAATGGATTAATAAGTGTGAAAACACTTATCCTTTTACCACTCAATTATAATAATAACCAAGCCAAAACGTATATTTTATGTCGTAAATGTCGGAATTATGTGTGGTTTGTGTTTTTGTTGTGATTTAGGATCAAAATGTGAAAAGGGAAGAAAACATGGGCTTTCACGGGATTTTATCGAAGAAAAAGACAAAAGACGAAGTAAAAAGATCAAGAGTGCAAAAAGAACGGAAGTCCAAGGAATATTCTGAAGATTTATCGAAGAAAAAGTCTAAAGACGGAAGTTTAATAAAGCCGAAGAACTCAAGTCTAAATTAATGAAGAAATTATAAGACGAGTTCAAATAATCCCGAGACAAAGTCGAAGAATTTAGAAGACGAAAAGACGAGAAAGAAAGAAAGAAGGAAGCAACACATGCTTAACCTTCCTAATCACTATAAATACCCTCCTAATGACACATTAGGAGGTGTTGGCTATTTTGACAAACTAGTCTTCCATATTTTTCATTTACTTGCACCTTTAATTACTTGCACTTTCTTATTGTCATTTACTTAATTGCACCTTTAATATCTTGCTTTTAATTTCAAGTAAGTCTTTTAATTTTGTTATTGAATCTTTTCTTTTAATCAAGTTCTTATTTTTAATCTCTCATTCTTCCTTTCTTGTTTTGCTTAATCTTTATATTTATGTGCTTATTGTTATGCTTATTTGATTAAGTGTTATGTTTTTATGCTTTTGATTGTCTTGGATTATTGATTTTTATAGCTAATTTGTGTTTATCTTAAATTTACTTTAGTTTTATAAAAGTTATTTTTGTTAAAAAGTTGTTTTTATCTATTCTATCATCTAATGTTTTTAAAATTTTTTGAATTTTAGCTTATTAGCTTTTTCTTGTACGTGTTTTAGTTAAATTTTTAGTCGTGTGCTTATTTGGTTAATAGCTTATTAGTTTAGCTTATTATGTTTTCCTTTCTGTTATTCCGATTACCCCTAATCGGAAAAGGGTTTCTAACGTTCCGATCAATGGATCGGAAAACGGTTTTGCATTCCTTTTGGATTTCGATCTGACATTCCGATCATGGATGTGTGTTTGGTATTTCGATTAGGTCTTGTGGTGACAGCATTTCGACCAGGATTCCAATCCTCATTCCGATAGGAGCAAAGGTAGTTATTCCGATAGGATTGATTTTCAGTATTCCGATTAGGGATTCCGATAACATTCCGACGGGGACGCATTCCGATCTTGATTCCGATTAGGCGTGGTAAGTCTTCATTCTGACAGGATTCTGATCACATTCCGATCGGATTCCGATAGGTTTGTTTTAGTTTTATTTTAAGTTTACATTGTTTTAAGTTTTCAACTTTTTCACGCTTCCCGAAATATCTGTTTTTACCAAGTGTTTTTCTAGTAATTTATAGTTTATTTTTCAAAGCTTATTTTTCCGCCATTTTTCTTTAAGTGTTATTTTAATTGATTTCATTTTTATTATATTGTCAAATTAATTTTTCGTCAAGCTTTAATTTTAAGTCATTTTATTTCTCGTCATTTACTTTTAAAAGTTTTAATATTGCACCATTTACGTTTTAATTAGTTTTAGCTTTAATTAACGTCATTTACTTTAACGTCTTGTAATTTAATTTTACTACAACAACCAAAGATATTGTTTCCACCAAAAGACGACTGAGTCGCAATTAAACTGGTAGTCAATTCGAAAAGATCGGACGATAACTTTTAACCCTAGCAAAATCAAACATTCAAATGTATCTCTTTAATAAAGGCCAATGTGGATTGATTATGATGGAAAATGTAAAACTTGCTTTGTAACTAATGCATTGCATGAGGGCATTGCAATGGTCAAGTGTAGGGGATTTAATAAGTGTGAAAACACTTATCCTTTTACCACTTAATTATAATAATAACCAAGACAAAACGTGTATTTTATGTCGTAAATGTCAGAATTATGCGTGGTTTGTGTTTTTGTTGTGATTTAGGATCAAAATGTGAAAAGGGAAGAAAACACGGGCTTTCGCGAGCTTTTATCGAAGAAAAAGACAAAAGACGAAGTCAAAAGATCAACAGTGCAAAAAGAACGGAAGTCCAAGGCCTATTCTGACGATTTATCGAAGAAAAAATCTAAAGACGGAAGTTTAATAAAGTCGAAGAACTCAAGTCTAATAAATGAAGAAATTATAAGACGAGTTCAAATAATCCCGAGACAAAGTCGGAAAAGTCGAGAATTTAGAAGACGAAAAGACGAGAAAGAAAGAAAGAAGGAAGCTTCCAACACATGCTTACCTCCCTAATCTCCTATAAATACCCTCCTAATATCACATTAGGAGGTGTTGGCTAACTTGACAAACTAATCTTCCACCATTTTCATTACTTGCACCTTTAATTACTTGCACTTTCTTATTGTCATTTACTTAATTGCACCTTTAATTTCTTGCCTTTAATTTCAAGTAAGTCTTTAAATTTTGTTATTGAATCTTATTTTTAAATCAAGTTCTTATTTTTAATCTCTCATTCTACCTTTCTTGTTTTACTTAATCTTGATGTTTATGTTCTTATTGTTATGCTTATTTGATTAAATGTTATGTTTTTATGCTTTTGATTGATTTGGATTATTGATTTTATAGCTTATTTGTGTCTTTCTTAAAGTTATTTAAGTTTTTATAAAAGTTATTTTTATATAAAAGTTGTTTTCGTATAACTTTTTCATTTAAGTGTTTTCAAAAGTCTTTAAATTCTAGCTTAGTAGCTTTTTCTTATACGTGTTTTAGTTAAGTTTTTAGTTGTGTGCTTATTTGGTTAATAGCTTATTTAGTTTTGCTTATTTACGTTTTGCCTAATGTTATTCCGATTACCACGATCGGAAAAGGGTTTGTGATTCCTTTTTGGATTCCGATTTGACATTCCGATTAGGGGTGTTGGTTTGGTATTCCGATTGGGCTTGTGGTGACAGCATTCCGATCGGGGATTCCTATCCTCATTCCGATTTGCTTATTTCGATAGTGGATTCCGATTAACATTCCGACGGCGGACACATTCCGATTGGAGAGGTAAGTGTTATTCCGACAGGACTACTCTTGGCACATTCCGTCGAGGTTCCTTTTGGTGTATTCCGATCAGATTCCGACGAGGATTCAGATAGGAGTGTATTACGACGGTAGGTTTGGTTTGTTTAATATTTGTCTTAGTTTTATTTTTAAGTTTACATTGTTTTAAGTGTTTTTCTAGTAATTTTTAGTTTCATTTTTTTTAAAAGCTTATTTTTCCTACCATTTTTCTTTAGTGCTATTTTAATTGTTTTTCTTTATTTTAAATTTCAAGTTTACATTTTTATTACATTGTCAAATTTACTTTTCGTCGAGCTTTAATTTTTGTCATTAAATTTATTTACTTTTAAAAGTTTTAATATTGCACCATTTACTTTTTAATTAGTTTTAGTTTTAATTACCGTCATTTACTTTAACGTTTTGCTATTTAAATTACTACAACGACAAATCTATTATTGTTTTCACCAAAAGATGACTGATTCGCACATTTTCCCTTTTTCAATTCGAAGAGACTGGAACAACGAACTTTTATACTTGGCAAAAAACCAGTTATTATGGATGTTCCTATAACTTCTGTTACTTCAACTACCATTCCATCACTATCCACCCCGGTCATCACTAATGTCATCACACCAACTTTCACACCCGTACCTGTTGAACAACATGTATCAACTACCGCCCCAACGACTGAATCTACACCGTCATCAATCGTTGAACAACCTGTATCAAATACCGACCCAATAACTGAACCTACACCGTCATCAATCGTTGAACAACATGTATCAACTACCTCCCTAATGACTCAATCTACACCGTCATCAATCGTTGAACAACCTGCATCAACCACCACCCCAATGACTAAACCTACACAATCACCTATCCTTGAACAACCTGTATCATCCACCACCACTCTAACACTCGTGGTTACACCTCCACCATCAGTACAACAAGTATCATCCACCTCCAACCCATTCCTCACAGTAAGTGATCCACTGATTCAGTTTCTTCAACAACAGCTGGAGGTTCAAGCTAAACAAATAACCGCACTGACTGAAAGATTCACCACTCCTGACACACAAACTCTCAAGGAACCGCAACCTGATGAGTCTACACTTAAGAAAATATCCGATAGCATGTCTAAACTTAAAGAACAACATAAAACATTTCTTGGAGAGAAGAAAACTCGTGACAAAGAGAATGCTGCCTTACTTGGGTAAATTAATGAGAAGATGACTAACATCATTCGACGAGAAGTAAAGTCATATGTTGATCAGGAGCTACCAACTCTTTTCGGTACTGGTTTATCTACCCTTCAACTAATGAAATTGTTGCAGACACAACTGAAAGATATGAGGACTGTAAATCGAAATATAAACGCAAAGTTCTGCAATATCTTAACAAAGCAATCATTGAAGATACACCTGCCGATACTGAAGACTCTGATTTTGAGGATGAAGTCGAGTTAGAGGAGGAAGATAACGAGGGTAACGGTGATGAAGATGATGGTGATGATGATCAAAATGAGGAAGAGGATGAGGAAGACGAGAATGAGGAAGAAGAGGATAAGGATAAGGATGAAGATGAACAAGAGAACGAGGAAGAAGAGGATGAGGATAACAGAGAAGACGAGGACGAGGATTCAGATGGGGATGAGGATGATGATAATGATAATGATGACGGGAATGGAACCAAAAAGGGTGATACAAATGACAAAACGGGTACGAATGGCGATGAGTAATATAAGGGTGAAGGCAATAAGGAAATTGAGAAAGGTATTGAGGTAGCTGAAGAAAGCATTGCTGAAACTGTAGAAAAGACGGTGGACGCTACTGTACCAGAATCTCAGCACACTGACACAGGTATATCTACTGAACTAGATTATACTACTGTTTCTCACAACGAATCTGTAGAACCCATGCAAGAAGATGAAATTACAGTCTCTATGCCCAATGATAATATACCGATGACACAAGAACAACCTTCAACACCATCTGAAGATCAGCACAATTCCGATATGGAAGTAGAAGACTTAAATGTGCCAGAACTCACGTTTGCTGAATCTCTTATCATCTATGACATGGTACAGGAGCAACTCTGGCTCACAAATGCAGCACCACAACATCCTTTTGCCACAACAATAGAAATGGAACTCACTCAATACCTAAACAATCCAATAGATTTCTCGGCCTTTCTAAGGTATCATCGTGGGAAACCAACAATGACTCCGGACCTTATCAAAATGGCAGCCGCAGACGTGGACTTCTTTGATACTTTGACGATCAGCCATAATGAGGCTGAATATCAATTAAATGATCTTACAAAGGCCATGAGAGCGACGACTACGGGAATTCAGACTCAAGTGTTACGACCTCTTACACCCACAGTCATCGCCGGTTCTGCAACGATTCCAATAGAACACTTTGTATCTCATGATCTCGAGTACCTTGAAAAAGGCGCGAAGAAGTATGCCACATCACTTACTAAGATCAAGGCTATCAATCTGGAGAACGTACCGTGGATAGAAGATAAAGTACCTGATGCGTTATGGAGAAGGAAAGTGCTCAAGTTTTATGACACTTATGCATCACTTGGCATCTCTCACTGGACTCCAAAGAAAAGGTTAGCATACAATCACTTCCATCGTCCAAAGAGAGGTTCTTCTATTGTTTCAGATCATAGAATTAAAAGCATACAAGGAGCAACTACTCAGACTGTATTCGGTTATGATTACTTGAATGTAATCGTGTTCAAACGTACTGATGAAAAGGAATACAGAATTGACGAAAGTGATCTCCAGTACCTTTGCCTTGAAGACATTAAAGATCTTCTGTTGATATTGGCTCAGAAAAAAGTCGACCATTTACCACCTGAGATAGTCATTGTATTGAGCTCCAACTTTCGTCAATATGCTAGAAAAATCGTCATCCAACACCGGCTGGAAGATTTTCAACTTGGAGTAGAGAGCTATCAAAAGCAGCTAAACTTGCAACGTCCCCATACAACTCCGCTCAGTAATTTCCACAAGAAGAAGAAGCCTTACATGGGAACCACGACACCGAAAGCAAGGATATTTTATCCGAACGAGACTGGCGTCATGCAGTTTATGCGATTCTCCGAACAGCACAAATTCAGCGATGGTACGCTCAAACATGTTCGTGATGATCTGACTGTTCTCAACGCCGACCTACCGCTTCCAGCAGTCAAGTACCCCTGGATGAGCCAATGCAAAAGAGGAGCTAAGTACGCGATCAAAAAGATCGAGGAAATTTTAAGGAAGCGCCGATTGCTAAGAAGCGTGGAACGATTTATAGGTGGAAGACCATATGGAGCTCACCATAGGTTCACGGAACGATCCATTTAATTATGGATCGTCTTATAACAGGTCAACTCCATATGTCTATTACTGTCAATATGTTAATTTATGTCTAATCAGCTTTTGTGGCATGTTGTATACTATGACTGCGGATAATCAGTTCACAAAGTATTCACTCAGGCCAGCTCCAGTGCCAGACATCATGATGAATGAAGGAATCAAGGAAAGTGATCACTACCAAGAGATGCTACTGATATTGAAGCACAATTGAAACGAGAAAATGCAGCTCCCTCTGAGAAACAATTAGAGAAGCAAAAAGGTAAACAAAAGAAAAGAGTTTCCAAGCGCCAATCGACTGCTTCCTCAAAAGATAAAGGCACATGGAAAGAGCAATTAGTTGATGAAGATGCTGAAGAAGATGAGATGATCCACACTGAGGATGACCACGAAGAAGTACCAATAAGAAGGCCAAAGAAAGCAAAGCAAACCAAATGTAAAGAAGCACTTGTTGCTTCAGCTGAACCAACTAAGCAAACCATTTCTGAAGACAAACAACTACGTATTACTCTTCAACAAAGCAGTGGGGAGGCTTTTGCAACATACAAAGGATCAGGTTCAACAATGTTTGAGGACTTAGAGGAATTTGGTAATCTTGATGCCGATATTGCTTTTTATGAAGATCCTAACGATGAAGATGTTGATAACTTCCATTTTGAAAGTCGTGAGCAGAGTGAAGAGGGTGCTAGTAGTGAAAACACATATACAAATTTTATGTATCATGATGTCAATATCACCACATCTTCACCGGAACCAACTAACACTGTGATTAACGACGATGCTCACGCAACTCTCATTCCAGGAACTCTACTTCAAAGTAAGTCTACTTCTTGCTCTGATGATGTTATGACATATCTTAATTTTGAAGGGGAGGGTGTCGAGGTTAGAAACACTGATCCATCGACAAATGAAAATATGGTGGACTAATAAGTGTGAAAACACTTATCCTTTTACCACTTAATTATAATAATAACCAAGCCAAAACGTGTATTTTATGTCGTAAATGTCAGAATTATGCGTGGTTTGTGTTTTTGTTGTGATTTAGGATCAAAATGTGAAAAGGGAAGAAAACATGGGCTTTCACGGGCTTTTATCGAAGAAAAAGACAAAAGACGAAGTCAAAAGATCAAGAGTGCAAAAAGAACGGAAGTCCAAGGCCTATTCTAAAGATTTAGCGAAGAAAAAGTCTAAAGACGGAAGTTTAATAAAGCCGAAGAACTCAAGTCTAAATTAATGAAGAAATTATAAGACGAGTTCAAATAATCCCGAGACAAAGTCGAAGAATTTAGAAGACGAAAAGACGAGAAAGAAAGAAAGAAGGAAGCAACACATGCTTAACCTCCCTAATCACTATAAATACCCTCCTAATGACACATTAGGAGGTGTTGGCTATTTTGACAAACTAGTCTTCCACCATTTTTCATTTACTTGCACCTTTAATTACTTGCACTTTCTTATTGTCATTAACTTAATTGCACCTTTAATTTCTTGCCTTTAATTTCATGTAAGTCTTTTAATTTTTTTTATTGAATCTTTTCTTTTAATCAAGTTCTTATTTTTAATCTCTCATTCTTCCTTTCTTGTTTTGCTTAATCTTTATGTTTATGTGCTTATTGTTATGCTTATTTGATTAAGTGTTATGTTTTTATGCTTTTGATTGTCTTGGATTATTGACTTTTATAGCTTATTTGTGTTTATCTTAAATTTACTTTAGTTTTATAAAAGTTATTTTTGTTAAAAAGTTTTTTTTTAATTATTCTATCATCGAATGTTTTTAAAAGTTTTTGAATTTTAGCTTATTAGCTTTTTCTTGTACGTGTTTTAGTTAAATTTTTAGTCGTGTGCTTATTTGGTTAATAGCTTATTAGTTTAGCTTATTACGTTTTCGTTTCTGTTATTCCGATTACCCCTAATCGGAAAAGGGTTTCTAACATTCCGATCAGTGGATCGGAAAACGGTTTTGCATTCCTTTTGGATTTCGATCTGACATTCCAATCATGGATGTGTGTTTGGTATTTCGATTAGGTCTTGTGGTGACAGTATTCCGACCAGGATTCCAATCCTCATTCCGATAGGAGCCAAGGTAGTTATTCCGATAGGATTGATTTTCAGTATTCCGATTAGGGATTCCGATAACATTCCGACGGGGACGCATTCCGATCTTGATTCCGATTAGGCGTGGTAAGTCTTCATTCCGACAGGATTCCGATCACATTCCGATCGGATTCCGACAGGTTTGTTTTTAATATTTTGTTTTAGTTTTATTTTTAAGTTTACATTGTTTTAAGTTTTCAACTTTTTCACGCTTCCCGAAATCTCTGTTTTTACCAAGTGTTTTTCTAGTAATTTATAGTTTATTTTTCAAAGCTTATTTTTCCGCCATTTTTCTTTAAGTGTTATTTTAATTGATTGCATTTTTATTATATTGTCAAATTAATTTTTCGTCAAGCTTTAATTTTAAGTCATTTTATTTCTCGTCATTTACTTTTAAAAGTTTTAATATTGCACCATTTACGATTTAATTAGTTTTAGCTTTAATTAACGTCATTTACTTTAACGTCTTGCAATTTAATTTTACTACAACAACCAAAGATATTGTTTCCACCAATAGACGACTGAGTCGCACTTAAACTGGTAGTCAATTCGAAAAGATCAGACGATAACTTTTAACCCTAGCAAAATCAAACTTTCAAATGTATCTCTTTAATAAAGGCCAATGTGGATTGATTATGATGGAAAATGTAAAACTTGCTTTGTAACTAATGCATTGCATGAGGGCATTGCAATGGTCAAGTGTAGGGGATTTAATAAGTGTGAAAACACTTATCCTTTTACCACTTAATTATAATAATAACCAAGCCAAAACGTGTATTTTATGTCGTAAATGTCGGAATTATGCGTGGTTTGTGTTTTTGTTGTGATTTAGGATCAAAATGTGAAAAGGGAAGAAAACACGGGCTTTCACGAGCTTTTATCGAAGAAAAAGACAAAAGACGAAGTCAAAAGATCAAGAGTGCAAAAAGAACGGAAGTCCAAGGCCTATTCTGACGATTTATCGAAGAAAAAGTCCAAAGACGGAAGTTTAATAAAGTCGAAGAACTCAAGTCTAATAAATGAAGAAATTATAAGACGAGTTCAAATAATGCCGAGACAAAGTCGGAAAAGTCGAGAATTTAGAAGACGAAAAGACGAGAAAGAAAGAATGAAGGAAGCCTCCAACACATGCTTACCTCCCTAATATCCTATAAATACCCTCCTAATATCACATTAGGAGGTGTTGGCTAACATGACAAACTAGTCTTACACCATTTTCGTTACTTGCACCTTTAATTACTTGCACTTTCTTATTGTCATTTACTTAATTGCACCTTTAATTTCTTTCCTTTAAATTCAAGTAAGTCTTTAAATTTGTTATTGAATCTTATTTTTAAATCAAGTTCTTATTTTTAATCTCTCATTCTACCTTTCTTGTTTTGCTTAATCTTTATGTTTATGTTCTTATTTTTATGCTTATTTGATTAAATGTTATGTTTTTATGCTTTTGATTGATTTGGATTATTGATTTTATAGCTTATTTGTGTCTTTCTTAAAGTTATTTAAGTTTTTACAAAAGTTATTTTTATATAAAAGTTGTTTTCGTATAACTTTTTCATTTAAGTGTTTTCAAAAGTCTTTAAATTCTAGCTTATTAGCTTTTTCTTATACGTGTTTTAGTTAAGTTTTTAGTTGTGTGCTTATTTGGTAAATAGCTTATTTAGTTTTGCTTATTTACGTTTTGTCTATTGTTATTCCGATTACCACGATCGGAAAGGGGTTTGTGATTCCTTTTTGGATTCCGATTTGACATTCCGATTAGGGATGTTGGTTTGGTATTCCGATTGGGCTTGTGGTGACAGCATTCCGATCGGGGATTCCTATCCTCATTCCGATCTGCTTATTCCGATAGTGGATTCCGATTAACATTCCGACGGGGGACACATTCCGATCTCATTCTGATTGGAGAGGTAAGTGTTATTCCGACAGGACTACTCTTGGCACATTCCGTCGAGGTTCCTTTTGGTGTATTCCGATCGGATTCCGACGAGGATTCCGATAGGAGTGTATTACAACGGTAGGTTTGGTTTGTTTAATATTTGTCTTAGTTTTATTTTTAAGTTTACATTGTTTTAAGTGTTTTTCTAGTAATTTTTAGTTTAATTTTTTTAAAAAGCTTAGTTTTCCTACCATTTTTATTTAGTACTATTTTAATTATTTTTCTTTATTTTAAATTTCAAGTTTACATTTTTATTACATTGTCAAATTTACTTTTCGTCGAGCTTTAATTTTTGTCATTAAATTTATTTACTTTTAAAAGTTTTAATATTGCACCATTTACTTTTTAATTAGTTTTAGTTTTGATTACCGTCATTTACTTTAACGTTTTGCTATTTAAATTACTACAACGACAAATCTATTATTGTTTTCACCAAAAGACGACTGAGTCGCACATTTTCCCTTTTTCAATTCGAAGAGACTGGAACAACGAACTTTTATACTTGGCAAAAAACCAGTTATTATGGATGTTCCTATAACTTCTGTTACTTCAACTACCATTCCATCACTATCCACCCCGGTCATCACTAATGTCATCACACCAACTGTCACACCCGTACCTGTTGAACAACATGTATCAACTACCGCCCCAACGACTGAATCTACACCGTCATCAATCGTTGAACAACCTGTATCAACTACCGACCCAATAACTGAACCTACACCGTCATTAATCGTTGAACAAGATGTATCAACTACCGCCCTAATGACTCAATCTACACCGTCATCAATCGTTGAACAACCTGCATCAACCACCACCCCAATGACTAAACCTACACCATCACCTATCCTTGAACAACCTGTATCATCCACCACCACTCTAACACTCGTGGTTACACCTCCACCATCAGTACAACAAGTATCATCCACCTCCAACCCATTCCTCACAGTCAGTGATCTACTGATTCAGTCTCTTCAACAACAGCTGGAGGCTCAAGCTAAACAAATAACCGCACTAACTGAAAGATTCACCACTCCTGACACACAAATTCTCAAGGAACCACAACCTGATGAGCCTACACTTAAGAAAATATCCGACAGCGTGTCTAAACTTAAAGAACAACATAAAACATTTCTTGGAGAGAAGAAAACTCGTGACAAAGAGAATGCTGCCTTTCTTGGGTAAATTAATGAGAAGATGACTAACATCATTCGACGAGAATTAAAGTCATATGTTGATCAGGAGCTACCAACACTTTTTGGTACTGGTTTATCTACCCTTCAACTAATGAAATTGTTACAGACACAACTGAAAGATATGAGGACTGTAAATCGAAATATAAACGCAAAGTTCTACAATATCTTAACAAAGCAATCATTGAAGATACACCTGCCGATACTGAAGACTCTGAGTCTGAGGATGAAGTCGAGCTAGAGGAGGAAGATAACAAGGGTAACGGTGATGAGGATGATGGTGATGATGATCAAAATGAGGAAGAGGATGAGGAAGACGAGAATGAGGAAGAAGAGGATAAGGATAAGGATGAAGATGAACAAGAGAACGAGGAAGAAGAGGATGTAGGCAATGGTACGTCTACGTTTCTGTGGGCGGACAATTGGCACGTGGAATGCCCATTGTCTAACATGGTCTCTTCTCGCGATATCCATGCTGCAGGTTTAAATACTAATTCTTGCATTCGTGATTTATATCAGAATGATGCGTGGAACTGGCCGCATTCTATTATTGCGAAGTATCCTTCTATTGCTGCGTTAAATATGCCTACGTTGTCTGATGTCCCGGATAAAGTTGTTTGGCGTGATGTTGATGGTAAGTGCTCGGAGTTTTCGGTTACTTTGGTCTGGAATATAATTCGGTACAAGAGTCAGATTGTCCCATGGAGTGACATTGTTTGGTTTCCTGCTTGTATTCCCAAACATGCTACTAATTTATGGCTAATTTTTTGGCGAAGATTGAAGACGCAAGACAGAATTCACGTTTCAGAAGTTAATCAAAATATGGTTCAAGTATGTTCATTGTGTGAATTGGTCCCGGATTCCCATGATCACCTTTTTTTTGAATGTCCATTCTCTCGGCAGATTTGGAACCGTTTGAAGAAATTTGCTGGGATGGATTCTATTGATCCAGTCTTTAGTCATATTACTTCATTTGTTCAGCCATTTGCCAAGCGGAAGTTATTTAAAAGTATTGTCTCTAGGCTGATCATAGCTGCGTGTGCCTACTTCATTTGGCAAGAGCACAATGTTCGATTATTCACCAAGGTCAAGAGGCAAGTGCCAGAGCTATTTCAATCCATTTGGAACGAGGTGCGGCTTAAGCTTCTTTCTTGTAAGTTTAAGCGTTCGGTGGATGCGCTTATGTTCGCTCAACTTTGGAAGCTGCCCGATTCTATTTTTATTTCTTAATGTTGTTTGTTAAGTGGTTCTTTCCTATTGGTGTTATTGTTTTTGTACGCTAGGATTTTCATATGAGTTGTCGTATGATTAGATAGTAGTTCAAGCTTGGCTTGAGGTTAATGTGACACTCAGTCACATTCCATTGTACTTCATTGTTTTTGGGATTAATATATTTTACCGGGGAATGCCCCTTTACCCAAAAAAAAGAAGAAGAGGATGAGGATAACAGAGAAGACGAGGACGAGGATTCATATGGGGATGAGGATGATGATGATGATAATGATGACGGGAATGGAACCAAAAAGGGTGATACAAATTACAAAACGGGTACGAATGGCGATGAGTCAAATAAGGGTGAAGGTAATAAGGAAATTGAGAAAGGTATTGAGGTAGCTGAAGAAAGCATTGCTGAAACTGCAGAAAAGACGATGGACGCTACTATACCAGAATCTCAGCACACTGACACAGGTATATCTACTTAACCAGATTCTACTACTGTTTCTCACAACGAATCTGTAGAACCCATGCAAGAAGAGCAAATTCCAGTCTCTATGCCCAATGATAATATACTGATGACACAAGAACAACCTTCAACACCATCTGAAGGTCAACACAATTCCGATATGGAAGTAGAAGACTTAAATGTGCTAGAACTCACGTTTGCTGAATCTCTTATCATCTATGACATGGTACAAGAGCAACTCTGGCTCACAAATGCAGCACCACAACATCCTTTCGCCACAGCAACAGAAATGGAACTCACTCAATACCTAAACAATCAAATAGATTTCTCGGCCTTTCTAAGGTATCATCGTGGGAAACCAACAATGACTCCGGACCTTATCAAAATGGCAGCCGCAGACGTGGACTTCTTTGATACTTTGAAGATCAGCCATAATGAGGCTGTATATCACTTAAATGAGCTTACAAAGGCCATGAGAGCGACGACTATGGGAATTCAGACTCAAGTGTTACGACCTCTTACACCCATAGTCATCGCCGGTTCTGCAACGATTCCAATAAAACACTTTGTATCTCATGATCTCGAGTACCTTGAAAAAGGCGCGAAGAAGTATGCCACATCACTTACTATGATCAAGGCCATCAATCTGGAGAACCTACCGTGGATATAAGATAAAGTACCTGATGCGTTATGGAGAAGGAAATTGCTCAAGTTTTATGACACTTATGCATCACTTGGCATCTCTCACTCGACTCCAAAGAAAAGGTTAGAATACAATCACTTCCATCGTCCAAAGAGAGGTTCTTCTATTGTTTTAGATCATAGAATTAAAAGCATACAAGGAGCAACTACTCAGACTGTATTCGGTTATGATTACTTGAATGTAATCGTGTTCAAACGTACTGATGAAAAGGAATACAAAATTGACGAAAGTGATCTCCAGTACCTTCGCCTTGAAGACATTGAAGATCTTCTGTTGATATTGGCTCAGAAAAAAGTCGACTATTTATCACCTGAGATAGTCATTGTATTGAGCTCCAACTTTCGTCAATATGCTAGAAAAATCGATATCCAACACCGGGTGGAAGATTTTCAACTTGGAGTGGAGAGCTATCAAAATCAGCTAAACTTGCAACGTCCCCATACAACTCCGCTCTGTAATTTCCACAAGAACAAGAAGCCTTACATGGGAACCACGACACCGGAAGCAGGGATATTTTATCCGAACGAGACTGGCGTCATGCAGTTTATGTGATTCTCCGAACTGTACAAATTCAGCGATGGTATGCTCAAACATGTTCGTGATGATCTGACTGTTCTCAACGCCGACCTACCACTTCCAGCAGTCAAGTACCCCTGGACGATCCAATGCAAAAGAGGATCTAAGTACGCGATCAAAAAGATCGAGGAACTTTTAAGGAAGCGCCGATTGCTAAGAAGCGTGGAACGATTTGTAGGTGGAAGACCATATGGAGCTCACCATAGGTTCACAGAACGATCCTTTTAATTATGGATCGTCTTATAACAGGTCAACTCCATATGTCTATTACTATGAATATGTTAATTTATGTCTAATCAGCTTTTGTGGCATGTTGTAGTGTAAAAGTATGATATTTTTTAAGAATTTCTCTCAAGATTCTAAATCTTTCAAACATATCTTACTCGAGCACTACAACTAACCCTCATTAATTTGAGGAGGAGCATTAATATGTTCTTTGGCCAGCATCTAATTTCATTTTATTACCCAAAGACCGGTTAATCCATTAATATCCAAAATATTGATGGTTAACATTTTGGAAAAGGGGAGAAAATAGGATTAAGGAGACTTAATGATACTTGGCTAAACAATGAAAAAGGCTTAAAAGATAAACCAACTTAATATGTGTAATGCACATGTTAAGGGGGATCGTTTTTGATGAACAAAACACTTAAGGCACTAAAACTTTTATTATAATATCACAAGTGCTTTAAGTGGTTTTCAAGGATTTTTCATGGTGACAATACTTACCAAAAACACACTTAATTCACGACGAATGTGGTGACAAAAGGGTGGTAGGATTAGGTATTAGTCCAATGATTCATCAGAACCAATGGAATCTTCCCAAGGACAATTACCTAGATAGAATTAGAAGTTCTAGGAAAGTTGGAGATGATTGTGAACGTAGCAGAGTACCGAATAATTACTGATGCTAGCACTGGAACAATCACAACAAGGTGCTAGTGATGATGTATAGGTAAGTGCTGAAGGGGTTGAAGAATGAAAAAGAAATGTAAAGATAAAGGGTGTAAAGAAAGAAGCCCTCCTTACAACTTAGGACAAAAACCGGGTCAACACATCTATTATTGGGATCATTTTTAAATGATTCTCAATATTGAAGACAAGATATCATGGACCCAGTGATGTCATGCACAACCCCTCCCAGCTAACTCAAATATCTCTCAAAAGATATTTGTTTTAATCACACGGAGTTCAACACGTTATCTATCGGTTTATTCACTCCGAATAGACTGATATTGAATAGGTGGCAATCCTCTCCAGCCATCGCTCACTAAATCAAAACGCACTATCGAGTCTAGAGCCACGAGATCATCAAAAGTCTCATTAGGACACTTTCCATTTATTCCTTGCTTCTTCACACACTGTGAAAAGTAAGAGATCTTTATGAGTCCTACGCAGTATTCTTGTAATATTGCCAGAACATCCGAGTGATACGCAAGTATTACAATGAAGATGGAAATCCTGTTTGAGCCAACATCAAACAAGCTCATGGTAGGTGACACGTGCGGTTCTTTAAGAACTAATCTTGTGAAAACTGGAAAGAAATAGTAGTTTAATTCTTAATTGAACTTAAACTCGTTCCAGGCCTCTACGCATTATCGTATGATCTTGACAAAACACTCCGAGTGACACTCTTTAGTGTTCACAATGACGAGTGGAAATCCTTCTAGTGTTAACATCAAACAACACTTGGTAGGTGACGTGCAAGATTCTATATGAATCAAGCTCGTGACAACTTGAAAGCAACAATGGTGAAAATCTTAATCGAAATTCACTTGTTCCAGGCTCATGAATTGACGGCTTCAATCACCACGATAATTTATCCAAGTGATTCACTCTTTATGTTCGTAGTCAAGCTTAGTGATCGTAGAATAAAGAGAACGGGTTTACCCGCGAAATCCTGTCAGGAAGTTACTTAATTGAAACTATCCGTCACATGTACGATATCTAATATCGTCCAATGGTCTTCATCGACCGGAGGTAAAATGCTACCGATATAGAATGAAATATTCTAAGCAAATTTAGTTCGTGTCTTATTATGTTGCTGCATTCGAAGACGGTGGCGTTGCGGTGTACCTGTTGAAGTCGTCCTCACATACTTATTCCTTATGCTTCAAATATTTCAGCAAATTCAAGAAAGCCTGACCTAAAAGTCTTCCGTTGTATCGACTCTGAAACTTTCAAGAATTCAACAAAGGATAGGTGTGTGGGACATTAAGTCATGAAGAGGTGAACCTCACAAGAAGATAAATATTACACGTGAAAGGCCAAAAGAACATGTTCCAAGCAAAAGCCTAATATTATTCAACACATATTCATAAAAAGAAGAAAAGATAAAGAAGAAAAGATAAAGTGGACTACGAGCTCAAGAACAAGATCTAACATGCTAGATTAGGACTTTGTAAATTTGGAGTGACCTCCCTTTGGGGGAGATTGTTAGAAATACGTTTTACGAATAAAGAAAGTCTCGGTCACTCCAACAATATAGTTATAGGCTCGTAGTATTGTTTAAGTAATGTTTATGTTAATCCCGACCCCTGAGCATGTTCAAGGGCCGGAGGCTCAAGTCCATTTAAGGACTTGGGTATATAAACCCCTTTCCACCATGGAAAGGGGTGTTGGTTGTTTTATTTTCTCAAGGTAATACACATAGTTTCTCTCACTTCTCTCTCTAGTTTCTCTCTCTAGAAAAACATCAACCCTCTTGAAATACAAAGATTATCACTATTCTACAGACATCTCTAATGAGATGATTCCATCCCTCTACCCATTTCTCTTGAATTAAATTCGGGAAATCGAGTTTAGCTAGAGACTCTAGAAATAAAATCAAGCACCATATAACTAGGTTAGATTTTCCTTAGTTTTTTTACCAATAAGTGTAGTTGAGGAGTAGTGTAGGGGGACCCAAATAGCGTGTTGTTTTGTGGCGATTGTGCAGGGATTTTATCGATATATCATTACACTTTAGGTATTTTTTGAGGCGACTCCATGATCTCGTGTACCCGTGATACCGGTTCATTCAAAACTATTGTGATTCAGTATTTTATAATAAATAAATGATTCAATTGAATTTACTTTAGTTGTTTTCCTTAGCTCGATTTAAACAACGTACTCAATGTCCTAAGTGTAGGGGAGTTTATTCTTCCACATGCTTAAACATTGAGGGCAATTTTTATCTTAAGTGTAGAGGAGACTTCTATCGATGTAAAGTGGGCTTTTCCATGAATATGTCCTCATTAAAATTGGCAAATCATATTTTTCGACAGTTTTCAAAAATTTTGATCTATTTTGGCCTAGTAGTATTTTCTTTTGTTTCTTTTATTTCTTTCTCGTATCGTATGTATATATTCCAATTATAGTCTTTAAAAAATATATGAAGTCAAAAAGAAAAAAATAAACAAATAAAGGATACGGTTTTAACGAGTTTAGACGTCTTTGACATTTAGGCTCATCATGAATATTTTAACTCAACCCTAGTTTACTTATCCAAGTTTACTCTAGCTAGTATCCTTAACCATATAAATCTTTAATTCGGTTTATTAGGCTAAGCATCCACGAGTCTCATTATTTGAGATTTTAAATTGTGGAGAATGAGAAATGATAGAGTTTGAAGTAAGTGTAAAGGGCTAGACAAACCTCATATGAATTATTTGTGGCTATTATACTCCCATCGGTAACCTTTACCTTTTTGTCAACGCATGTATATATGTTAATAAATAATCAAGAACGGTTTTCTCGGTTTTTAGTCTCTTATGCATTTTTGGCTAATCATTCGTGGTTGCTATAAGTACGTCTTGAGATTCTAAGTTAGACCATTTTATGTGTATTAGACTTTTGTCATGCTTCTTATTTAGCGGGTGTTAATTTATTGTGAGGAACAAAGAAAAATAAGAGCGGCTTGAAAAAAATGAGTGGCTAGAAAAAAAAGAAAAAAATATATTATTACAAGACTCCCAAGAGGGGCAGTGAAGTGTAAAGTCTCTATCGGGTCTCAATATTACTCTCACAAGGGTTGCAGAGATCGGGTAGTTACTTTTCCGGTCCAATATTACTCTTACAAGGGTTGCGTGATCGAGAATCCAAGGTCTTAAGAAGGCGACGGATATAAATTATTGTGTGAGTTTTATTTTTCTTTTTAGGGAGTGAGTAGCTACTTATCTAAGCATGACATAAGTTTATTACACATAATACGATCAATTTATTATTTTGAGACGGACTTATAACGATTGTGGGCGGTTTTTCAAATAATGTATGAGATGGTTATCTATCGATTAAAACCGTGCTTCCTTACTTTGTGATTTTTCATTTTTATTATTTCAGGCAAAAAATTAAGACAAATTTGCTCAAAAGCAATTTGCTCGAATAATAACAAGTTTAGAGGAATAATAAGTGGGAGTATATAGTTAACACAATTAATTTTTATGGATAAGTCGATGCACTTTTTCTTATGAATAACAATGATCTCATTTTTAAGCTTGGTATGGGGAACGTGAAACTTGAGGGTGATAAATATTCATGATACCAAAAGCCCTACTCAAAGTCATTGATTTTTTACGAGTTTCTTCCAGCGAACACTTTCAAAGTAAATAAATAATATGAAATTGTATACCTTTTGATTCTTTTTGAAAACCTTTTATCTTTTTGGTTTAGTATAGTATCGTGTCGTAGTATATATATATAATATAATAAAGGACAAAATGGGTTAATTATGATGAAAAATGTAAATTTGTGGTTTAAAATCGTGCATTGCATGAGGGCATTGCAATGGTCAAGTGTAGAGGAATTTGATAAGTGTGTAAACACTTGCCTTTTTTACCACTAAAAACAAGGAAAAACCAAACCAAAACATGAATTTATAAACGTAAAATTCAGAATTACGCGTGATTTTGTGGTTAATGTGAAAATAGTTACAAAAGGATAAAAACGAAGAAAATAAGGGATTTCACGGTCGATTTACGAAGAAAAAGTCAACATAAAGTCAAAAGGACCAAAAGTGCCAAAAGTGTGAAAGTCAAAGGGCTAAAGATGAAGATTTTACAAAGTTATGGGCTAAAGATCAAGACTGCCAAAGTAGAGGGACTGATTCTGCCATTAAAGCAAAGTTTCAAGAGCCCTAGCCAAATGGACCAATGAGAATTGAGAATGGGGTAGCACACGGATTCAGATCTTTGTTTACATGTTTTAGCCAATCACAACACACCTTTCCATTGATAGTGGATTGCCAAGCTGGCACCACTTTATCAGAAAAAGCCACCAACCAGAGTTGACCACGTGTCAACCTCTCATTTACCACCATCACCAGAACGTAGCCAGAGATAGAGACCATTTCAGAAGATGATTCAAACATGAAAGGTGCTTGTTTTGAGAAGACGAACACGATGGTACAAGCCAATTAATTTTCTGTGCACTAAATCAAAAACCGCTAAATCTTTCTTGACGAACAAACCCTAAATCCACTTGTCATAATTTCATTGGCTAATTAATCTGTCATAAACTAACACCTTGTCATTTTAGAGTTCCCCCATCACCCACACGCTTTCCAACAACCTCTCCAACAGCCTATAAATAGAGGACGCTCCCCAAAAAACACATAGTTCATTTCTTAGCTTAAATTTCACGCAATTTCCTCTCATTTAGTATATGTACTTAGCTTAGTGTTTGTAATCCTTTCCTAAAATAATTGTACTTTAATTCACCATTAATCAATAAAAATGCCATTATTACTGTCCATCAGCTTCTCCATTGAGTTCTGCTGTTACTACTGCTTGTTTTGTTACTATGTTATGATCCTTAGCTTGTTTACAAGTTTTTGGCGCCATTAATCCATCCTTTGATCAAGTTTGTTGTTACAAGTTTTTGGAGGGAAAGTTCAAGTTTGAATTCACATAATTAATCTCTGTAAATTCTGTTGATCCAGTTGTTGATTTAGCTTGTTTAGAGGTAGAAGAAGGTGTTTTGAGCTTATCATCATCAAAGGACTGGCTTGGATGCAGGTTTACACATTTTACAATTTTAGGCAAAAATAAGCTTTGTGTGCGAATGCATGATAAAACTTGATATAGCTTGATTCATTGCTTCTACTTGCTTCATTTGATCTGTTTTAGTGATTGTAGTATCTGTTTGTGCTTATTGAACATTAGATCTTACTTTTCCTTTGATAATACTTCATTTAACAAGCTCAAGTGGTGTTTGGAATAGCTTTTAGTTAGCTTATTTGTTAAGTTGTTGTTTTATGGTTTTTATCATCACTTTAGGTGCCTAATAGAAGTCTAAAATCAGTCAAACAATCAGCTATTGGTGTAACACCCCATTTCGGTAAATGGAATACCAAAGGATAATCATGGCGTGTCATCAAAGCATTCAAGGTAAATGTCCAAAAACATTAAATGACCATGAATGGAAATACGGTAAATAAACATCGGTAGTCCAAGTATAAGCTCACACACATGAATATAAGTAATGAAATGGAAAAGGACTAAACAATGTCCAAAGAAATCAAGTAGCATAATGTATGGAAAATGCATAAAGTAATGAAGGTTAGATAGCTTCCATTCGTATGAACATACTCTCAATGTCTACGAGCGTCCATGAGTACCTGCCGTTTGGGAACATGAAAGGAAAATAGCTGAACATAACGCCCAGTGAACGGATATACAAGCATAGTGATGACACTACTTTTATACATAGTTTCATCGTCCAAAACAGGCTTAAAATGGTTAAAATATCATAAAGTGTGCCAAATATATGCTTGTGTTTGTTCAATGTATATTTTAGGTACGGATATTGAGAAAATGACAAAAGATCACAAGAATCAATAAAAAACGAACATGAGAAACGAAGTCGCATAAAGAACCGGGCCCTAGAGTTGATTTTCCAAGAAAAGACCTTGAAGAATTGAAGATTGTACAAGAAGGGTCCTTCAATTTTGAAGAATTGACACTTTAAACCCTTGTATATTCTTAATTAAAAGTTTGGTCCTTAAAGTTTGTCAAAATTACAAAATGTACCCTCAACTTTGAAGAATTGGCAAGAATGGTCCCTCAAATTTGAATACTTGTCACTTTTAGTCCTCCATGAATACAAGAATACAAGTGAAGACCTTGAAGAATGAAGAAATGCCAAAATCACCCATCAAATATCAAGATATTACAAAACAAGTCCTTGAAATACCTTTGAAAAGTTTTTGTGGCCAATGTGTGAAAAACAAAACTTATTTAACAAAGGATTTTCAGTTTTGCTTGATTAAACCATAAATGAAACAAAGAAAGAAAAAGGAGGGCTAAAGCTGTGAAGACATAAAACTTACCTAGACCAACCAGTGTGTGCCACGTGCCCCACTAACCCTTTTTATCCAATCACAAACCACCACACTGCCACATCACTATCCACTAAACCGGTTTAATAAGTAATTATTTAAATTAGTTATAAACACACGCTAAACACACATTCAAACCCAAACAAAGATCAAACCCCATACTGCTTACCCAAGAACACAAATTTGGGATTTGTGTTTAAGCAACAATTAGACCATAATCTCGTCCAAATTTGAGATTAAGGGTGCACTAAACAAAACCCAACCCTTAAACCCAATGCCACCTCACCCCAAAGTGCCACATGAACCACCCCTGCACCTTTTGAGGGAGAAGACAAAAATGTGGTCAGCAAATCAACGTCCAACAGCCAAAGCTTCAATCCTAAGCTCACTTGGACGAATGAGATCACAACACAACAATAAAAGGGTCACATGTTGCAGCTCCAACTCAAAATTCAGTCAAGAAAATTCAGACTTCAAAGGGCATTTTGGGACTTCTATATACTAGGGTTTCTAGTTATTTTCAGCACTTAGGTCATTGTAAAGGCTCTATATAAAGCCTCTAGTTTACAACATTTAGCTCTGTTCCTGGTTTTCCTAGGTCAAAGTTCTGTAAATCTTGTTTCCAAGTGAATGAAAAAAGTTTGAATCTTGTGACGAATTCCAAGTCCCAATTTACTTTCTTGTTATTGTTAACTGATATGAGTTTGTGTTTATGAAGTTTCAAAGTTTGGTTTGAAGTTTATGCAAGTGTTTCAAAAAGTTTTCCAAAATCTGATTTGTTTTCCAAATTTGTGTACAAACACTTGAAGTTTTTGGATCATAAGTTAATCATAGCACCCTGATAAGGAGATTATCAAGGTGTTGTGAGGCTTGTGGTTTGGGAAGATTCAAGGAGTGGGGTATAAGTTGGAACAAATCTTGTTCATTTTCCATTTTTTTCATATAATCTGTTTGTGTCTAACCTTGTTGTTCTTAGCAGCTTATTGGAAGCTTGTGGTTGTTAAGCTACCACAAAAGCTCAAACAATTTGTGAGTGTGGATGTACATTCATGAGGTTTGAACCCTTTCTCCTAAAAATCTGTTTAAAAAAGTGATTTTAAGTGATTTTGGTATTCTGCTATTGTATGTGGTGTTCTTGTGGCTTGAATCTTGTTCGTATTACTTAGTGATGTTGTTATGATGCATATCTAAGCTTGGTTTAACCTGAAAACATTTTTACTTTGCAAAATTTTGATTTTCAAAAGTTAAAAGGGTGTTTGGGTCTACTGATTTATTCTTTGTATGTTGAATTGATTAGGTGTTAGGAGTTTGTTTGAGTTTATATCTGTCATTGAGGTGTTTGTATGCTGAAATCTGCAAGACTTGTGCTTTGTAACATCAAAACATAATCATTGGTCTAACTAGTTTTTTTTAGGTTTTTGTTGACTGAAATATTGTACACACTTAGATTATATGCTTATCTAGGGTAAACAAGTGATAAAACATAGTTTGTGTGATCTGATTGGTTGATTTGAGGGTTTAAAGTTCAAGATTTGGTCAAGTATATCAGCAAGAAAGTTTTTGGTGTTCATCAGTAAAACTGCTTAAGTCATATAGGGTTCATACTAGTTCAAATCTTTAAATCAGTGCTTGAAACAAGTTTATTTGTGCTTCATTAAGTCTGTCATGGCTTGTGTATGCATTTGGTGAACTTTGGTTGGCTTAATCTGCTTATTACATCAAAACTGCTTATTGTTCATGTTTGTGTGATATCTGAGCATAAATTGAATTAACTGCACTAATTGGCTGGGTGTTTTTGTGATTTGTTGCTTGTTATTGAGTCCTTATAACCCACTGGTTATAAGGGTGCCTTGTTTGTCCAACAATACCAACTGAATCACTATAAAAAAGCAAGTCAAATAGTCAAAGTAGTGGGAACCCTTTCCCACTGTTTCTAGCCACTGCTAGTGTTTTTTTTAACAGCTTATTAATAAGATCTAATAGCTTATTTTATTGTGCAACAACTTTGTTTTGGTAATCAATCTTCCTTATTTGACCCATTTGACTAATCTAGAGCTTTTGAGCCTTTGACTTTTAGGTTTGACTAGAAAACGAATTGACTTTTCTTTTTCAAAACAACTTATTGATTTTTCCAGCTTATTGAGTGTTCTTATTTGAAATATTTTTTATTATTAAGCTTAGTTACGTGATTTAAAACATTTTGCAAAAAGAATCAACTCTTGAATCAACCTAGAACTCGAAAACGACTATTTTGTCGTTTTGTGTAAAGAGCTTTTGCTTATTTCAGGCTTATTTCTTGGGCTTATTAAAAAATTCTTTTTACAAACATCTTTATAGGGTCAAGAGAAGGACGTATGTAAATTTCAGCCTATGGCATTGGCTTATAGCTTAATGGGTAAAAAAGCCCATTAAGAATAAGTTGTTTTGATTTAAGCTGTGATAAGCACTTATTCAGCTCTTGGGCCTTTATAGTTTTTTGTTTAAAATCAAATTTTAAGCTTAACTTGTGATTTTGGGCCATTTTGGTGAACATTTTTCTTATTGGGCCTTAATAAGCCCAATTATTGGATTGTTTTATTGTTTGGCCCGTTTGGAGGCCCATTAGGGGTATTTTTGTAATTTCAAGTTCATTTTCTGTTTAATTAGGTTAAGTTAAACTAGTTTGCAAGTTTTTAGATTTTTTTATAAACTTTGAATTTTTATTAATATTTTATTATTATTTTATTGTTAAAAATTGTTTTTAGGATTTTTGCAACTTTTTCATTTTTATTATGTTAAATACATTAAGTTAGGATTTTTAAAACTTTTAGATTAATTTTCTTGTCATTTAATTAATTTTTAGGATTATTTTAATATTTTAATAGTTTTTAATCATTTTTAAATTGTTTTAATTAATTTTAAATTTTCCAAAAATAGTTTTTAGTTTAATTAAGTTATTTTAGAGGTTTACAAATTGAAAAATCTTACTTTGGGCTTTTTATTAATTAATTTGATATTTTGGGCTTTAATTAGCATTAAAAAATTATTATTTAATTAATTAAAAGGTTTGAGTAATTTTTGATTTTTCTAAACTCTAATTGCAATTTTTTAGGATTTATTCTAATTTTCTAGGAATTTTAGGGTAATTTTTAAATTTCGTCACGTTTTACGTTTACGCTTTCGTCTTAGTTTTATTTTATTCGTAACTGTCACCATTTTCTCTTTTATTTCTTCATAATATTAATCACAAATATTTAATCAAGTCTTAACATACAACACACAAGCCTCCTTGAGAACGAACTCGCCTTTAGGTCATTTGTGCACGCTTTTCCTAAATCGTCATACTTACCCTAATTACCTCGTTTTCCAAAAACGAGTGTAAAATTACAATTATCATTTTGGCGCCGCTTCCGGGTAGGCGTGTTGTGTTTTGATTTGAACAAATTTTGTTTTTGTATTATCCATAATAACTATTTGTGTGATTAGCAATCTAATCATACGTATTATCGGTCGTTTTTTGTGTGAATATTGTTACTATATTGTATACGTACCACAATAAATTCACAAGTACTCCAAAAGTGTGAAAACACAACCTTGATTTGGGATTTCATCACTCAATCATTGTATTCTAATCTCAAACAAAGAAAAAAGGCAAAATAGATAATTACTTTCGTGATGCTTAATTTTAATTAACACAAACTATAAGGTGGGTATAAGGCGGTTGTATTTCACGACCTAAGGGAAAATGGCTCTTAAGTGCTTAGCGCCGCCTCGTTTCCCCCGCTTGCTTGCGCGTTGATAAGTGTGAAAACACTCATCAATTATGATCCAAAAACCACTCAAAACACAGTCAAATACATTATATTTAATTGAAAAATATCAGAATTACGTGGGTATTTGTGTTTCATGTGTTTTCAGGTAAACAAGATACATTTTGAAGCAAAGGCACGTTTTCAAGGGTTTTTATGATCAAAGACGAAGAAAAGGAAAAATCAAGATTCAAGGGCCTTACTTGTTATTAATTCAAAGATCGAGGACTTAAAGTGTAACTTTCACAAAGGATAAAAAGAGATTTTACTTAAAAGTTATTGACACATTTGAAAAGAAAGAAGAATGGAAGGATCAAATAAAAACAATGGGGAAAGTTTATTAAATTTGGTCAATTGACCAAGACTTGGTCATACCTCACAAACATACGTTTCTTCTTCAAACGTGAAGAGAGAGGAAGAGGAAAGTTTATCAGATAAACTTCATCACTTCTACCATCTACCTGCAATTCATTTTCAAGAAGGATACAAGGAGATTCAGGCGAAACTTAAAATACCAAAAATGTTCCTCTCTTCTTCCTCTACAAGGAGATATTCATCAATTAGATCAAGAGGAAGAAACGAAGAAGCCCCCAAAATGATGAAGAATGAAGAACAAGATTAATCCTCGTATTTAAACACGTGGCATGATCTGATTAGAGGCAACACGTCACCACTACCTCTCAGACATCTATAAATACCGTGAGAAGGTCCCACTTCAAGATAGTTAGCTCTAGGTGTGATTTTCACACAGTTAGTTTAGTTTAGTAAATTAGTTAGTAATGTTTAGAGTTGTTAATCAGTTAGATAAATACACTTTGTAATTTAGTTTAACTTTCGGTTAAATTTCTGTTAGTTTGTTTTAACGAATTCTCCATTAATGAAATCCAAGCTTTTGATCTCTTTTTCTTTTTCCTCTGTTTTCTTTATCTGTTTTTAGCTATCATTTACATTCAGTAAATTCTGTTACGTGTCAGTTGAGTCTCTATTATAAACTGTAACAAACTTTCGCCATTAATGAATTCAATCGTTTTCCTTCTAAAGCTCTGTTCTTCTTAACTGGTCATAAACTTCTGAGAAACTTAAGTGTGGTTTCGTTTGAATTACAGTCTGATTTCAGTTAAAGTAGTTGTAACAGATATAACTGTTTTTCCATTAATGTCGTCTCAAGTTTGTTTACTTAATCCTGTTTTTCAATCTATTAGATTCGGTGATAATGGGTTACTAAATTGTTCTGACTTTGGTAAAGAGGTTCCAAAAGGTCTGTTTGTTATGTTACTGAATGTACTTCTAGGTCATTAGTGTGCATCTTCTTCTTTGGAGAATTCTGTTAGGATTTAGTTCACTTTCGTTTTGTCTTACATTTTCAGAATTGTTCAAAATGGTTAAGTAGTAGATGTGATTTTTAGCTTGTAGTTCATCAGCTTTTATGAGTTTATTAGAAATCAGTAGAAAATTGTTAGTTGTAGTTTAAGATTACAGTCCAGCTAGTAGATTCGATCTCCAGTTCAGAAGGTACTGTTTGGATCAGCTTATACAATAAGCTTGATATAAGCTTACTGGAGATTTAGTATGATCCAGTGGGTAGAACTGATTTTACTCAAGTTTTGATTTTCTTTCCTTGATTCTGTTTGAAAGCTCATAAGATCAAAGCTTATGAGCAAGAGCAATTTTCTGTTTTTGCTTGGTTGTAAATTTTGTAGGGTAAACAAATTATGCAGGATAGATAGGACTTGATTCATTCAGAGAGCATAGTGATTGATGATATGTCAGTTCAGCAAAGTTAAGCGAGCTCAGCGCTCCGCTTCTCCCACAATGGAGGCTTTAAATCTCTTGGTTAAGCACACTTTATGATTTCCTGTATAATATAGTGTAATATGCCATTTAGTGTGATTGTAGTATAATACTTTGTGCTATTGTTGAATTACTTTAATGATACGTCCTTGTTAACTGTTTTTGGTAAATGCATTAATTCGAGTGAATTAGCTTTTCACAGTTAACAATCTGTTTCCTGTCGTTTATAGTTTAACGGTAGTTTAGACTTAGTCGTTTCTTGCTTGTGATATTGATTTGTTTGATAAATTCTGTTTATTTGAATTCATGCTGTTACTTGTTACGGTTTCAGAAATCTAGCTTTCGTCGATTTCTTTTTTATTTCAATCTCTCTTGTATCATGTAGTTTAAAATGATTGGATTCGGATCTGTTAATACTCTATGATCTGTAACCTAGATCTGTAGTGAGTGTAGCGAGTGTTTGGAAAGTTTTTAACTGTAATATGTCGAGGACTGGATAGCGTAGAGTGCGGTTTAGTTCTCTGTATCTCTTATAATTGTTTGGCTGGAATAGCAGGATACTGGTTAAAATCAGTTTAGAAATATACATGGGCCTCTAGGATTTAGTATAATATTTGCAATTAGAAAAGTGATAGATAGGATTTGTAAAAAGTCAATTTTAGACTTATAGTGAATTCTTTACGCACAGTAAGTGTCCAGTAGTTATTCTGATTTTCTTGTTGGATTGTATAGTTTTTTTTTAGGCTTCATAAATTTTCTAGGCACGCATGTAATTCGTCACTTTTGGGCTGCGTTTTGTTATCTTTGGATAACAGATTTTCAAATTTTATGGTTTCTTGCAAATTTCAGTTTCAAAAGTCTTAATAGATTCATTTTAGTTTTAATAAAAATAGTATTAAAAATAAATAGATAGTATAAAAATAAGTTTTACATTTGTAGAATGATTTTGTATTTATATTTTTAGCATTTTAATATTTCGTGTTTTCATTTTAATTGAGTGTTTTAATATTATTTTTTACTTGCGGTACTTGCAATATTTTTTAGTGTAGTACGCATATGTAGTATCAGAGATATTATTTTTTGCATTTTTTAGGAGTTTTACTTGTCAAAGTAGTTTAAATACCAATCAAGATTTTATAACCAAAAACAATAAAGTCGAGCTTGAAAAGTTATATCAATTCGATTAGATACCGAGACAAAACGATATACTAAAAACGAAATATTAAATGGCGCCGCTGCCGGTTCTTTTCGTGAAGATTAATGGTTTCGAGTGAGACGATTGGATTTTGGGATCCGTTGACTTTATGAACGTTATTTTTACGTATTATAAATCCAAAACATAAAAAAATAAAAAAGATAAAAAATATAAAAAATAAAAAATCACAAAATCAATTCTTTTCCTAAAGAATTGAACCAAAAAAATAAAAAATCCAAGAATTAACCTTTTTCCTAAAAGATTACACCCAAAAATATATATATTATATCGGTTTCCATTGTTTTTACGTATATATAGTATTTTCTTAAAAAAACCAAATAAATACAAATATATTTTTGATATATTATTATATGTAAATACATATACGTAGATACGAACACTCAATACACATACTTCCATATTATTGCTTTTGCAATACACCGTGTTCGGGAGCGTTCCGGTCCTTAACACGTGTGTCGATCAAACTTATCTAAGGCACAATAGATAAATACCATAATGTTCTTGATCTTGAGAAAGAGGCCACTGTGTGGGGGGTATAAGGCGAGTGTATTTCACATTCTAAAGAAGCAGGCTCTTAAGTGCTACGCGCCGCCTCGTTTCTCCACTTCCTTTTGGGTCTTTCAAGAGTGATAGTGGTGAGTGGTGTGCCACCGAATTAGTATTTACATATATATATATATATTTTCTTGTGAATATTAATTATTGCACCTCGAGAGAGATAATCTCTTCTCTCTCAAAAGTCGACCGAGAGCTCATCTCTCACTCCTCGAGTTTACTCACACGTGTAACCATACCACCTTTAGTGTATTACTTCCTTCCCCGAGGAAGTTTTTAAACGTCATTTCACTTGTATATACATTCGGCCACCTTGCTAAACATGGATACTCGTTCCATGTTGGAGATTTTGCAACAACGATCCGCCAACGCTAATTATTCGACTTGTTCGAATTGTAGTGGTCCACACGATACTCATTTATGTGATCAAAATAATGGCTATTATGGGGAGGGATATGCTTACAATGGAACCAAGAATCATGATTTTCAACCTAACATTCAAATGAACTATACTTGTAATGACTATATGGGATATTATGGTTTTTCATCACAAAATGCACCATCATTTCATGATCAACCCTTTGATGAGCCATACTGTAACATCTCAATGTTTCGCGACTACTTAGTTGAATGCAATACACAAGTTGTGAGCGTCTTACGTTTTTGCCGTACGTTTTATTTGTTCTAGTTATTAAGTTTTTCGTGACGTCTCGCACCATTGTCTTTTGTTTTGGGATCGTACGTTAAACGGTTTTGCTGTCGTGTTATTTCAGTCGCGTCTAAACCTAAACATATTGAACCCGAGTCGAGTTTATAGCTATCACAGCAAGTGTACACATAACTGAATATATAAACCTTCAATTTCATTGCCAAGCTTGTCATACAAGGGTCTCAAATCAGTCACAAGTCTACATTACACATATAAACTTTATAGTTATTTGTCCCACTAAAGGACAACACATTTGCCTAGTTTACCTCCTTTGGGTACATCACAAGCAAACATTTCCAGATTTATACTAACCCTAGACTAATTATACAAGCTTATATACAAATCCAAAGTAATATCCAATGTCCAAATACAAGTTATCACAAGTTATCACAGTCCAAAATACAAACATCAAAATCTGCACAAGTCTTCACAATACAACTCCTGGGTAGAAGTTTTGGTCCAGCCAACCTACACGTCTCGTCCGAACCTGCACAACCAAGGGTCTTCATTCTGTCCGAACCTGCAAAACCGAACGTAGCATCCCCATTGTGAGTCTTTTGTCCTTTCGTCTTTCTTTCGAAGTCTAGATGTGCTTGTTTTTGTACGAACCTACGAATAAAAGAAACCATGGTTAGTCATTGTAAAGGCCTTATACTTTTAACCAAAAACTGTAAATTTCTAAACTTTTAAATACAAACATGTTTAGGTTATTATTTTGCTGTCAACCAAACCGAGACCCATTTTAGACCAAACCGAGACCCGATTGAGACCAAACCAAGACTCGATTTTGAAACCAAACCGAGACCCAACTTAGAACCAAACCGAGACCATGTCCAACCAAATCAAGACTTCAATCATGAACCAAACCGAGACCCATGTTCAACCAAACCGAGACCCAATCAAGGACCAAACCGAGCATCAAAACAAACCAACCAAAGTTCTATGTTCTGCCAAATTATTTACCATTCTTACCAACCAATCCAAAAATCTTAATCAAGCTTTCTTTTACAGAAAACCTTAACCATGCCGCGAGTATATAGAAACCCCCAACTCAAATCGAAACCCTAATCATGTAAAACCTTTTAAACATCTAATTAACATTGCCACATTTCAGAAACATCATATAAACACGAGTAACATTCGAATGTATAAAAACCCCCAATTTTTATAAAACCCTAGATTTACTTTTTATTAATTAAAATGCTAATTAAACCTAATCTAAACCCAAACCCCTTAATTAATTTGATTGAAAGTGAATTATACAAAAACCCCCAAATTAACCGAAACCCTAATTTTTATAAATCGATTTTATATTAAAATTAGTTTGATTTTATAAATGAAAACATCAATTAATTATGTTTTAAACCGATTTTGATGAAAACCCCCAAATATTTCAAAACCCTAATTTTATTTATATTTTAATCCGAGAATCATATGATTCACAACAAGTATTTACGAATCAATTGAACCCACTGATATATATTAAATCGAAAATCAATTAAAAGCTTTTAAAAGAAATAAAGGAGAATGAACTTATCTTTGATTTTGGTATTTGATTCACGAACCGCAAGGAAGAACACCATCAGAAAAACCCAAACGGTTTGATGTGGGGATTAACCCACATCTCACGTGATATAGAACCTCAGACCACCCATATTTGATTTTATAACACAAACTGATTAGATGATAACCATAGGAGAGGATGGAACCGATCTAGGTTAAGAGAGAGAGAGTATTGGGACGGTGGAGGTAATATCGAGAGAGAGAGAGAGTTATCTCTCAGTCATGGGAAGTTGTGTGTGATAAACACACATACATACTCCTCTCGTCCTTGTTTAATCCGCCAGTGGACCGGGCCGGGTCAATGACCCTTGGGCCGGTTGCTGGGTAAATGTTTTGGACCCCCAATTTGGGCCTCACATGTTTAAATTAGTTTGGTTAAAGCCCAAACGAAATTTGGTAAATTTAAGTTATGTTTTGACCCGTAAAACCCGACCCGTTAATAAACCGATTTCATTTATCGTACTTTTCCGTAAAATCGTATTTTTCATAAACGTATGGTTTCGTCAAGCACAACTAGGGTGTCGAGTCATTTAATCATACAATTATTCGTATCATAACTCGATTCTTAAATTAATTAGGTCGCGGCTAGCGTAACCGTACTCTCGAGCGATCTTATCTTCGTTCTCTTTGCTGAATTTACGAGGTGAGTTTATAGCCCCATACTTTACTATTTTCACTGCTTTTTGGGGTGAGACATTGCTTGATTTTAACGTTTGAACACAAGTGCATTTACTGATTTATCTATTAGTCTAAGTCCCACTAAAAACCCAGTTGCTTTGGCCCGTGAATCGTGAACCGTTAATTACTTTGTGTAAGCGCGAATGTTATGGATAGATCTATCGGGATTGACGTCCCTGTCGGTCTTGTCCAACAAGGGGACAAGCGGGCACAGTTTCATTTGAATCTGATATAGGATGTCGTGGGTTTAGGCATCTAGTTTGGGCTACATTTATATGATTATACTGCCGGTGTTGTTAACGCTTCGGTGTCACGAGCTTAGACTGTAATAAATACTATTGGGATGACTTTGTATCTGTTATATTGTCATCACATTTGGGAAAATCTTGTGGTTCATTAAACATTTCAAACTAACTAAACCTATGAACTCACCAACTTTATGTTGACACTTTAGCAATGTTTTTCTCAGGTATTAAGAAGGAAGATGCTAAATGAGGTCTCATGCATTACCGTCATTTCTTTGAAACAACGATCATTTGTACCATTTAAGAAAACTATGTTTTGTAACCGTATTCAGTTTATGCTTCCGCACTTTGTTAAAACAATTTATTTTATTAATTACAAGTGATCTATTTTCCGAACGTCCCATTTAGAGGTCGTTCTTTGTGACTATGTGTGTATGATAATCATGACGTCACCACTCCCTTGTCGCCACTGTACTCTGATATTTTGGGAGTGTGACAGATTGGTATCAGAGTACTAGTTATAGAGAACTAGGTTGCATTTAGTAATTCTAGACTATAACTGCTCTATGTTTAATCGATTATCATACAGATTGTAAGTACTAAGTATATGTAGATACATAAGTAATAAATGGGATACATGTGAATTAACAATTACGAGGTATATTTACATGGGTTACATGTGCAACAACAAAATCTGAATTATGTTATATGGGATACATGTGAATTCAACAATGATTGCTATGTTATGTTAATGTCCTTTTTACGGACTAATTTTATGAGATATTTACACACCTTTATTTTGTTTATGATTACAACGATGTCTTCATCCAATGATTCCACGTCTACAGGAGCGTACTACAACCGTAGTTCGCAGTCGACCATCAGTTCATCAGTAGGACTACCTAGAGGATCGCCGTCAGGATATCCGTGGTACCGGATGGTTTCAGATGATGATGTAGAGAGAGAGGCTGAGGAAGTTCGTCATTCACCGATCCGTATACCTGATGCATCAGCTGACGATGTGCTTAGCCTAGAAGGCGGGGGAGAGGATGACATGGACACTGACGTAGTGCAGTCACCAGGACAGGCATCAGTGACTGGAGATGAGACGGTAGAGGAGACAGAGGATGATGGGATGGAGTTTACAGATGGGGAAGGAGAGCCTATGGAGGTCACAGACACTGAGAACCCTCCTACTGCACATGCTGCTACTCCTGAGGTTTCCCTAGCACACATCTCCTCATCTTCATCTGAAGACGAAGGAGAAAGGACTGCTATTCCTGCTCCAGCACCTGGTACTCTACCTTTCTACTATGTGAGACGACGTCTTCGGGGGAGAGCTGCTCGACCACCACTTTCACCTTACAGACCCCTCATACCTTTCACTGCCACTGACAGGCATGCAGCCCGCACACCTGCCAGTTCTGTCCCAGAGACACCATTACTGCTACCACCACCAGAGACTGTACCTGCAGTATACCAGGAGATGCTTACTGACGCTGGTATCTCTACAGGACCGAGAGCTACGACTCCTCTTCCTAGGAGAGCTACGTCAACGGTGGTGATGCTTGGGGCGGCAGATGGTTGTGTGACGACACGGTTGAACAGGTTGGAGGATGCTGTAGAGGCTTTAGGTGAAGAGTACAATGAAGTGCAGGATAAGTTGGAGGCACTGGCGAAGAAGAGTCCAGTCAGGGATGAGACAGTGTTGACGGTATGTGTGACCCGTCTACGAGGACAGCTTCTTACTGTTCTTGATCAGATGGAATCCATGCCAAACACTCGTCTTGAGGAGATTGAGAGCCTGATGACCCGTTGGGGAGTAGAGCCATTGGTGGAGACAGGCGGACTAGAGGCACCAGTGGATGACCCTGTTGCAGACTTGGATAAGAGGTTTAGAGCCGCTTGTCATGACACCGATGTTAGGTTGAGAGATTCCCAGGCTCGTGAGCTAGTGGTCGAGAGGAGATTAGCAGAGTTGGAGAAGGAGCTTCATCAGCGCCGTGAGGGCACTAGTTAGATTTATCTTGTACCATCGACCTATCCTTGTATGACCACTAAGCTTTGAAGTCTGTCTTAGCTAGTTGGTATTTTATTTTCTCTATTTATGTTATGACAAACTATGATGTATTATCAAACGATTCCATGAATGATATTATGAGTTGCAAAAATTGTGAGATTATTATTGTGTATTATATCTTGGAGCATTTCATGATTGTGTTGTGTGTGCCATGCATGTATTGTCTGGCAAAAACTTATTATCCTATTACCTTGTTAGATTATAGCGCCAGTTAGAAGATCCGAAACGCAGAATCCGCCAGCCGCTACCGGTGGAATTGACACCGCCCTGTTAAGCCAAATGATAGCCGAACGAGTGGCCGAGGCACTCGCGACCGCTGAAGCAAACCGTACAGCTAGCACACAGGAGGAGACCAACCAAGGAGCTACAAATGCTATTGCACGTACTTGTACCTACAAGGAATTTCGTGCAGTTACGCAAGTAAGTTTCCGAGGTACTGAAGGAGCAGTAGGATTAACCAGATGGTTTGAGAAGCTAGAATCCCAATTTGGGATTAGCAATGTCGCTGAAGCCGACAAGGTGAAGTTTGCGTCAAGCACGTTAGTGGATGGTGCTTTGACTTGGTGGAACGTCTATGCTCGTGCAGTGACCATTGACGTTGCCCAAGCGACGCCCTGGAGTGAATTTAAAGCTATGTTTGTGAGGAAATACTGTCCCCGAAATGAAGTCAAGCAGATGGAAGTTGAGCTGTGGAACCTGAAGGTCAAGGGTACTGCCCTTACTGCTTACAATCAGCGCTTTCAGGAGCTGATTTTGTTATGTCCTGAAATGGTGCCCAACGATGACCGATTGTTGGAGCGCTACATTGAAGGACTACCTTTGAGCATCAAAGGGAATGTGACTTCATCCAAGCCGACTGATTTGCACGAGGCAATCGACATGGCTCAGAGTCTGATGTACCAAGTGGTACAGGAGTTGGGAGAAAATACTGGGGATAAAAGAAAGTGGTCTGGCAACCACTACAACAACAATACCAACAACAACAACAACCCAAGCAACTACAACCAGAACAAGCGCCAAGAAGTAGCAAGAGTGTTCACAGCTGGACAAGGAAATACTGGGAACTACGCTGGGAGACTACCTTTCTGCGGAAAATGTGGTCGACACCACGAAGGAGCATGTCCCCCTACGTGCTACAATTGTGGGAAGGCGGGACATAAGGCAAAGGAATGCCGAGCACCACCTCGTGCTACTAATCAAAGAGGACCTGGAACGCAAGGTGGCCAAGGAGCAAATGTCACTTGCTTCGGATGTGGAGAGAAAGGTCACTACAAGAACAAATGTCCGAGCGATGGAAACCAAGGTCGTAGTAACCAGATTCGAGGGAATCAAAATCAGAACCAAGGGAACCAGAAGCAGAATCAAGGGAACCGAGGAGGGAATAACCGAGCCACAACTAGTACTCCTGGAGGATTCACGGCACCTAGCAAAGTGTATCATCTCTGTGCTGAAGCTGCTGTGCAAGACAACAATGTTGTGACTGGTACGTTTCTAGTCAATAACAACTATGCTTCAGTACTATTTGATTCTGGTGCGGATAGGAGTTTTGTGTCGTCTATATTTAGTGAACGCCTAAATGTTACCCCTACCGCGTTAGACGTTAAGTATAATGTAGAATTAGCCGATGGGAAGTCAGTAACCACCGACGTTATTCTGAAAGGATGTAGTGTAAGGCTACAAGGTCGTTCGTTTAGTATCGACCTACTCCCTATAGAATTGGGAAGTTTTGACGTCATCATTGGAATGGATTGGATGTCGAAGTATCACGCGGAGATTGTATGTCATGAGAAGTGTGTCCGTGTTCCTTATGGAAACGACGTGCTCGTCATACAAGGCGAAAGAAGTGGTGTGAAGAATGGATCAAGATTGGAAGTCATCTCATGTATCAGGACTCAAAGATACATTGAGAAGGGATGTCCGGTATTCTTGGTTCAAGTAACACAAAAGGAAGGAGAAGAAGATCGCGAGAAGAAGGTGGAAGATGTACCGATCGTTAGAGACTTTCCGGACGTATTCCCAGAGGATTTACCCGGACTACCACCAGCACGGCAAGTGGAATCTCACATCGAGCTTACACCAGGAGCCGCGCCTGTCGCTAGAGCCCCATACCGTCTAGCACCGGCCGAGATGACAGAGTTAGCTGAACAGATAAAGGAACTTTCTGACAAAGGTTTCATTAGACCAAGTTCCTCACCCTGGGGAGCGCCGGTCTTATTTGTCAAAAAGAAAGATGGATCCTTTAGAATGTGTATCGATTACCGAGAATTGAATAAGCTAACGATAAAGAACCGCTACCCATTGCCGAGGATTGACGATCTTTTCGACCAATTGCAAGGATCTAGCATATACTCGAAGATCGATTTAAGGTCAGGATATCATCAACTAAGGGTTAGAGAGGAAGACGTTCATAAAACGGCTTTTAGAACCCGGTACGGACACTACGAGTTCCAAGTTATGCCTTTTGGTTTGACGAACGCACCTGCGGTATTCATGGATCTCATGAACCGAGTTTGCAAACCATACTTGGATAAGTTTGTGATTGTATTTATCGATGACATTCTTATCTATTCTCGTAACGAAGAAGAGCACAAGGAACATTTGAAGGCCATATTAGAGCTGCTAAGGAAGGAGAAGTTATATGCAAAGTTTTCCAAATGTGAGTTTTGGATAAACACAGTGCAATTCCTTGGGCATGTGATCGACAGCAGTGGTATTCACGTTGATCCTGCTAAGATCGAGGCTGTAAAGGATTGGGCGACTCCAACAACACCCACGGAGATCCGTCAATTTTTAGGTCTTGCTGGTTACTATAGGAGATTCATTGAAGGTTTCTCCAAGATAGCTAAACCAATGACGGAATTGACTCAAAAGGATAAGAAGTTTGAGTGGAAGGAGGAGCAAGATTTGGCATTCCAGACGTTGAAGCAGATGTTGTGTGAAGCACCGATACTAGCCCTACCCGAGGGTAATGAAGACTTTGTGGTGTATCGTGATGCATCCATAAAAGGGTTAGGTGCAGTGCTGATGCAAAGGACTAAGGTCATAGCTTACGCATCAAGACAACTAAAAGTGCACGAGAAGAACTACACAACTCATGATCTAGAGTTGGGAGCAGTGGTGTTTGCCTTGAAGATTTGGAGACACTACCTTTATGGTACTAAGTGTGTTGTATTCACTGACCATAAGAGTCTACAACATATTTTGAACCAAAAGGAACTCAACATGAGACAACGACGTTGGCTAGAGTTGCTCAGTGATTACGATTGCGAGATCCGTTATCACCCAGGCAAGGCAAATGTCGTGGCCGACGCTTTGAGTCGAAAGGAGAGAGTTCTTAGGGTGAAGGCTTTGATGATGACCATTGACTTAGACCTTCCATCCTTAATTCTCAAGGCCCAGAAAGAAGCAGTCGAGGAAGAAATTCTTAAGACTGAAGATGTTGGAGGAATGATAAAGAAGTTGGAAGCACGTTCGGATGGAACGTTATGCCTTGATAATAGGAGTTGGTTACCATGCCATGGTGACCTACGATCCTTGATTATGCATGAGTCGCATAAGTCAAAGTACTCCATACATCCGGGATCTGATAAGATGTATCATGATCTGAAGATGTTGTATTGGTGGCCGAACATGAAGGCGGACATTGCTACATACGTTAGCAAGTGTTTGACTTGTGCCAAAGTCAAAGCCGAACATATGAAACCATCAGGATTATTGGTCCAACCCGAACTGCCAGAATGGAAGTGGGAAAGGATCACTATGGATTTCATTACCAAGCTACCAAAGACAACAGCCGGATTCGACACGATTTGGGTAATCGTCGACCGACTCACCAAATCGGCTCATTTCCTACCCATCAAGGAGACTGATGGAATGGATAAGTTAGCAAGGACGTACTTGGAGGAAGTAGTCACGAAGCACGGTGTGCCTGTGTCTATAATCTCCGACCGAGACAGTCGATTTACTTCACAGTTTTGGAAGTCACTGCAGAAGGCTTTGGGAACGCAGTTGGATATGAGCACTGCGTATCATCCCCTGACCGACGGTCAAAGTGAACGGACCATTCAAACCTTAGAAGATATGCTGAGAGCCTGTGTGATTGACTTTGGGAATAAATGGGATAAACACCTACCTTTGGTGGAATTCTCATACAACAATAGTTATCACACTAGCATTAAGGCAGCGCCGTTCGAGGCACTGTATGGTAGGAAGTGTCGTTCACCCGTGTGTTGGGCAGAGGTCGGTGAAGCACAACTCACTGGACCTGAGATCATACACGAGACTACTGAGAAGATCTTTAAGATTAAGAGCCGTATGCAAGCCGCAAGGGATCGACAGAAGAGTTATGCTGATATGAGACGCAAACCTCTTGAGTTTGAAGTTGGTGACAAAGTCATGTTGAAGGTCTCACCTTGGAAAGGTGTGATTCGCTTTGGAAAGCGTGGAAAGTTAAACCCTCGTTACATTGGACCCTTCAAGATTATAGAGAGGATTGGTCCCGTAGCCTATCGTTTGGAATTACCCCAAGAACTTAGCCGAGTGCATAATGTGTTCCACATTTGCAATCTGAAGAAATGCTTAGCCGACGAAGCACTCGTTATCCCTTTGGAGGAGATTCAGATCGACGACAAACTCAACTTCGTAGAAGAACCCGTAGAAGTCATGGACCGTCAAGTTAAACAACTCAAGCAAAGCCATATACCGATTGTGAAAATCCGATGGAACGCGCGTAGAGGACCAGAATACACGTGGGAACGCGAAGATCAGTTCAAGAGCAAGTATCCTCATCTTTTCGTTAACCAACTTACTACAACAACGTCTTGATTTCGTGACGAAATCTCTAAAACATGGGAATACTGTGACATTCGTCAAATTTCCATCATTTAATTATTCATGTAGTACGAGTATTTTAACTGTTTATCGACGAGTTGTCGACATGAACGTGTTAATCATTTTGCTTTGCGGACAAAGCCCTTTTTAGGGAGAGCATATGTAACATCTCAATGTTTCGCGACTACTTAGTTGAATGCAATACACAAGTTGTGAGCGTCTTACGTTTTTGCCGTACGTTTTATTTGTTCTAGTTATTAAGTTTTTCGTGACGTCTCGCACCATTGTCTTTTGTTTTGGGATCGTACGTTAAACGGTTTTGCTGTCGTGTTATTTCAGTCGCGTCTAAACCTAAACATATTGAACCCGAGTCGAGTTTATAGCTATCACAGCAAGTGTACACATAACTGAATATATAAACCTTCAATTTCATTGCCAAGCTTGTCATACAAGGGTCTCAAATCAGTCACAAGTCTACATTACACATATAAACTTTATAGTTATTTGTCCCACTAAAGGACAACACATTTGCCTAGTTTACCTCCTTTGGGTACATCACAAGCAAACATTTCCAGATTTATACTAACCCTAGACTAATTATACAAGCTTATATACAAATCCAAAGTAATATCCAATGTCCAAATACAAGTTATCACAAGTTATCACAGTCCAAAATACAAACATCAAAATCTGCACAAGTCTTCACAATACAACTCCTGGGTAGAAGTTTTGGTCCAGCCAACCTACACGTCTCGTCCGAACCTGCACAACCAAGGGTCTTCATTCTGTCCGAACCTGCAAAACCGAACGTAGCATCCCCATTGTGAGTCTTTTGTCCTTTCGTCTTTCTTTCGAAGTCTAGATGTGCTTGTTTTTGTACGAACCTACGAATAAAAGAAACCATGGTTAGTCATTGTAAAGGCCTTATACTTTTAACCAAAAACTGTAAATTTCTAAACTTTTAAATACAAACATGTTTAGGTTATTATTTTGCTGTCAACCAAACCGAGACCCATTTTAGACCAAACCGAGACCCGATTGAGACCAAACCAAGACTCGATTTTGAAACCAAACCGAGACCCAACTTAGAACCAAACCGAGACCATGTCCAACCAAATCAAGACTTCAATCATGAACCAAACCGAGACCCATGTTCAACCAAACCGAGACCCAATCAAGGACCAAACCGAGCATCAAAACAAACCAACCAAAGTTCTCTGTTCTGCCAAATTATTTACCATTCTTACCAACCAATCCAAAAATCTTAATCAAGCTTTCTTTTACAGAAAACCTTAACCATGCCGCGAGTATATAGAAACCCCCAACTCAAATCGAAACCCTAATCATGTAAAACCTTTTAAACATCTAATTAACATTGCCACATTTCAGAAACATCATATAAACACGAGTAACATTCGAATGTATAAAAACCCCCAATTTTTATAAAACCCTAGATTTACTTTTTATTAATTAAAATGCTAATTAAACCTAATCTAAACCCAAACCCCTTAATTAATTTGATTGAAAGTGAATTATACAAAAACCCCCAAATTAACCGAAACCCTAATTTTTATAAATCGATTTTATATTAAAATTAGTTTGATTTTATAAATGAAAACATCAATTAATTATGTTTTAAACCGATTTTGATGAAAACCCCCAAATATTTCAAAACCCTAATTTTATTTATATTTTAATCCGAGAATCATATGATTCACAACAAGTATTTACGAATCAATTGAACCCACTGATATATATTAAATCGAAAATCAATTAAAAGCTTTTAAAAGAAATAAAGGAGAATGAACTTATCTTTGATTTTGGTATTTGATTCACGAACCGCAAGGAAGAACACCATCAGAAAAACCCAAACGGTTTGATGTGGGGATTAACCCACATCTCACGTGATATAGAACCTCAGACCACCCATATTTGATTTTATAACACAAACTGATTAGATGATAACCATAGGAGAGGATGGAACCGATCTAGGTTAAGAGAGAGAGAGTATTGGGACGGTGGAGGTAATATCGAGAGAGAGAGAGAGTTATCTCTCAGTCATGGGAAGTTGTGTGTGATAAACACACATACATACTCCTCTCGTCCTTGTTTAATCCGCCAGTGGACCGGGCCGGGTCAATGACCCTTGGGCCGGTTGCTGGGTAAATGTTTTGGACCCCCAATTTGGGCTTCACATGTTTAAATTAGTTTGGTTAAAGCCCAAACGAAATTTGGTAAATTTAAGTTATGTTTTGACCCGTAAAACCCGACCCGTTAATAAACCGATTTCATTTATCGTACTTTTCCGTAAAATCGTATTTTTCATAAACGTATGGTTTCGTCAAGCACAACTAGGGTGTCGAGTCATTTAATCATACAATTATTCGTATCGTAACTCGATTCTTAAATTAATTAGGTCGCGGCTAGCGTAACCGTACTCTCGAGCGATCTTATCTTCGTTCTCTTTGCTGAATTTACGAGGTGAGTTTATAGCCCCATACTTTACTATTTTCACTGCTTTTTGGGGTGAGACATTGCTTGATTTTAACGTTTGAACACAAGTGCATTTACTGATTTATCTATTAGTCTAAGTCCCACTAAAAACCCAGTTGCTTTGGCCCGTGAATCGTGAACCGTTAATTACTTTGTGTAAGCGCGAATGTTATGGATAGATCTATCGGGATTGACGTCCCTGTCGGTCTTGTCCAACAAGGGGACAAGCGGGCACAGTTTCATTTGAATCTGATATAGGATGTCGTGGGTTTAGGCATCTAGTTTGGGCTACATTTATATGATTATACTGCCGGTGTTGTTAACGCTTCGGTGTCACGAGCTTAGACTGTAATAAATACTATTGGGATGACTTTGTATCTGTTATATTGTCATCACATTTGGGAAAATCTTGTGGTTCATTAAACATTTCAAACTAACTAAACCTATGAACTCACCAACTTTATGTTGACACTTTAGCAATGTTTTTCTCAGGTATTAAGAAGGAAGATGCTAAATGAGGTCTCATGCATTGCCGTCATTTCTTTGAAACAACGATCATTTGTACCATTTAAGAAAACTATGTTTTGTAACCGTATTCAGTTTATGCTTCCGCACTTTGTTAAAACAATTTATTTTATTAATTACAAGTGATCTATTTTCCGAACGTCCCATTTAGAGGTCGTTCTTTGTGACTATGTGTGTATGATAATCATGACGTCACCACTCCCTTGTCGCCACTGTACTCTGATATTTTGGGAGTGTGACACATACCAAAACCAAGGATTTTCCAATTATGAAGGTTCCCAAAATAATTATAATTTTCAAAGCTATAATCAAGAAACCTTTCATAATCAAGGATTTTCAAACAATGAAGGCTTTCAAAATGATGGGAATTTTCAAGGTTACAATCATGATAACTTTCATAATCATGACTCTTTTCAAAACTATAATCCACCTTCACCTTATTCTTCGACTTATTCATGTGAGTTTTGTGGAAACGCACCCCATTATGGTTATGATTGTCTACCAAGTGATCCGCCTTCTTATACCCCTAATATTTGAAATGAGTCGCATTCTTTACTTGAGCAAATAAACGAGTTTATCGATGGCGTTTATAAGGAGTTTGATAGTAAGGAAGACATAACCTTAATGGAGATGCATAACACATGTCTGTGGTTAAAGACAAGGATTTCGGCTGCTGAGGGAGCGGAAATTAAGACTTGGCAAATTAATGATAAGGAAGTCGGTGATATGTGTCGTGAATCGTTGAACAAATTTTCTCGTCAACTCATGAAATATTTCGATGATTTAATCTTTAAGATTGATATGATCGAGCTCGAGGAAGTAGAAAAATATTTTGCTACTCGTGCTCGTTTGCTTAATCAATGCTTATATGACGATGATGAGGGACCTCCGATTTGCATGACACTTAATGATGACACACCTTCATCACCTTTACCTCATATGGAACCCACCAACTCTTTAACCATGGGGGACGAGCCTCTTAGCACTAATACAAACACCGATTTGGATGAATTAACCGCCTCTAGTGTTGAGAACCTAATCCCAATCCAAAGAGAGCTTGAGAGTGTTTCCAATGAACCATGCGACGAGCTTTGTATTGATACCTCTTCTCCTCACGATCACATAGAGATTTCATCACACGTTGACCTTCATGCTACTACTAGTGATATTGGTGACTTTGATCTTGATGAATTGTTTAAAGAAAAGGATAATGAGATTGAGGAAGAGTTCGTGCAAGACTTTCCACAAATGGAGGATGATGATTGTGATTATAGTGAAGCATCTAATGCTATATCAACCGATGAATTTTCTTGTCAAGATAACATTCCTAATTTAGATGAAGAATTTGCTCCTATAGGAAATGTGGATCCTTCTCCTCTTCCACATTATGATTCTTGTGATGAAACCTTTGATGATCATTATGATAGTGATGAGTCCTTTACTTCTGTTGATGATGACTCCATTTCTTTTATGACTCCTTCACCTATTCCTCCAAGTGATTTTGTGATTCATTCCAATACTCTTTTTGAAACATCATTTGATAACCCACTTTTCTACCATGATGAAGAAACCAATGAGGATTTTAGTGATGATGAACCTTCTCTTTGTGATACACCAATATATGATGATTATAGTGATGATGAGTTTTCCACTTGTGAATCTCCATTTTTTGATGATCACACTTCCTTGAGTTTTGAGGAGTCACCAATCTTTGACATACCAATCTATGATGACTATAGTGATGAAGAGGGGTCTATCATTGATGAGAATGAGGAGGTTCTAAAGATTGAAAGATTGCTTAGTGAAGATGAATTGGATAAAAAAATTGAAGAATATCTTCAAAGAGATGATATTGTGGTTTATATATCTTCTTCTAATTAGGATAAGGACATTCGTGAAATAGATAGATTGCTTTATGAAGATTCCATTCCCACTCAACTTTCTCATAAACCTTCACATATTACTCTTTCTTACCCACCTTTTGATGATGATGAGAAGCCCAACATGGACATAATTGTTATGAATGTTTTGATACCTACACCTTCATTGTCTCATGATGCTTTGATAACTAAGGGGGAATCTCATATGGTTGACACGAGCTCATCTTCTTATTTTCCCATGAAGGGAAAGGTTTTTGATCCTGGGATACGTATATTTGAAACACCTTGGTTTTCATCTACTCCACTTAAGAGTGTGATTTCGATTGATCTGGGCTTCTCGTATGAGCTTACTTTGTTGATGCTTCCTACTTTGGATTTGTTCGTGTGTCGAGATGGAAACTATGTATTTGATCCTGGTGTGCTTCCTATTTTAGAGATTTCGTATGTTGGACAAACTTGAGACATGTTGGACCGTTCCAATTATCGAGGCGGATATTGTAAATCTTATAGTAAATGGCAACGTGCTAAGTTTGAGTGTATCATGTGAGATGTGCTTCAAAGTGGATATCTTTTATTCTCCATGATGGTTTCCCCAAGGACAACCTAATTCGGGGCCGAGTCGAGCTAGCGACTTAGGGTTAAAAAAAACTCAAGCATAGAATAACTAGGTTAGAAAACGTAGACTAGATCTAAATAGGTTAAGTTTAATTAAGAGGATGTTATAATAGAGTTGAAGTGGAGGGGTGCCTTTCTTCGTCTTTTTGGTGTTTGTTTCAAGGGTTGCTCTCTCTCAATTCATGCTTGGAGCTCATAGAGGAGGCCTGTGTATCCGGTTCACTTCGATTTGTTTTTCCTATCGTGATATTCAAAACACTTGTGCTTAAAATGAATACCCTTTAGTTGTCTCTTCCTTAACTTGCGTTAAGCAAAGTAATCAATGTCATAAGTGTAGGAGAGTTTACTCTTATACTCTTAAACATTGAGGAAAATGTTTATCTTAAGTGTAGGGGAGACTTCTATCGAAGTGACCTTACCTAGACCATTTCCTTAACTTCATGATAACTTGGAAATTAATTTTTCAAACATTTTTCAAATTTTTGATCTACTTTGGCCACCAAAAATATGCATTCATAATTTTTGCATTAATCATTTTACATTTGCATAACACATTTGCATTGTATATATATTTTTTTTATTTTTCATCAAATATATAAAAAGAAAAAAATATAATAAAGGATATGGTTTAACAATTTTAGAAATCTTTGACATATTAGGCCCACCATGGATATTTTGACTCAACCCGAGTTTGCTTATCTAAGCATTCTCTAGCTATTATCCTTAACCATGTAGTCCTTCATTGGTCTATTAGGCTAAGAATCCAATACTCTCATTAGTTGAGATTTTAAATTTGTGGAGAATGGGAGATGATAGAGTTGAAGCAAGTATAAAATGGCTAGATAAACTTCATGACAATTATTTGTGTCTAAACCCTTCTCTTTCTTTGCCTCTATTTTCTTCGCATGTATATATGTTAATAAATAATCAAGAACGGTTTTAATCTGTTTGTAGTCTCATATGCATTTTTGACTAATCATTCATGGTTGGTATAAGTACGTCTTAAGATTCTAAGTTAGAACGTTTTATGTGTACTAGACTTATGTCATGCTTAATACTTAGCGGGTGTTTTTCCTTTTATTCTTTTCAACTTTCTTTATGAAGAATAAAGAAAAATAAGAGCGGCTTATGAAAAAAAATTGAGTGTCTAGAAAAAAAAAAGAAAAGAAAAGAATAAATAAATAATAATAATTATACAAGACTCCCAAGAGGGGCAGTGAAGTGTTAATTATAGTGACTATTGAATTCCAATATTACTCTCACAAGGGTTGCGGGGATTTGATAGTTGCTCCAATCCAATATTACCTTGACGGGTTGCGGGATTGAAGATCCAAAGTCTCAAAAAGGCGGAGGATATAAATTGTTGCGTGAGTTTTATTTTTCTTTCCTTAGCGAGTGTGTAGCTACTTATTAATGCATGACATAAGGATCTTACACATAAGGTGAATAACTTATTATTCTTGAGTCAGACTTATATTAATTGTTAGCGGGTTTTTAAGTAATGGATGAGAGGATTACTTAGGATTAAAATAGTGCTTCCTTATTTTTGGATTTTATATTTCTTATATTTCACGTTTTAAATAATGACAAATTTTCCCAAAAGTAATTTGCTCAAATAATAACCGGTTCCACATTTAATTGTCATGAATAAGTTGATGCACTTTTTACTTGTGAATGCAATGATCCTATTTTTAAGCTTGGTATAGGGAAAGTGAAACTTGAGGATGATAAGTGTTCATGGTACCAAAAGCCCTAATCTAAGTCATTGATTCGTTTATGAGTTATTTCCATTAAAACTATTTCAAGAAAAATCAAAATTATATAAATAGAATTGTTTCCATTTGCATTGCATTGTAAATATTCAAAATCATGAATCATGTAGTATAAACTAGTTTATTAAATCATAAAATGGCCAAGGTGGATTAATTATGAGAAAAGTGCACTCTAGAGCTTTGAAATGCTGCATTACATGAGGTCATGGCAATGGTCAAGTGGAGGGGAGTTGATAAGTTTGAAAACACTCATCAATTATGATCCAAAAACCACTCAAAACACAATCAAATACATAATATTTAACTAAAAAATATCAGAATTACGTGGGTATTTGTGTTTCATGTGTTTTCAAGAAAACAAGATATATTTTGAAGCAAAGACACGTTTTCAAGGGATTTTTATGATAAAAGACGAAGAAAAGGACAAATCAAGATTCAAGGGCCTTACTTGTTATTAATTCAAAGATCGAGGACTTAAAGTGTAACTTTCACAAAGACGAAGGATAAAAAGGGATTTTACTTAAAAGTTATTGACTCATTTGAAAAGAAAGGAGAATGAAAGGATCAAATAAAAACAATGTGGAAAGTTTATTAAATTTGGTCAATTGACCAAGACTTGGTCATACCTCACAAACATACATTTCTTCTTCAAACGTGAAGAGAGAGAAAGAGGAAAGTTTATTAGATAAACTTCATCACTTCTACCATCTATGTAACACCCCATTTTGGAAATGGAATCTTACGCATAATCATGGCGTGTCATCAAAGCATACAAGGATAAATGTCTAAGCATTATTTGACCATAAAAGGGAAATACCGGAATCAAACATCGGTAACCCCAAAGTAGAGCTCATCACACACAAACATAAATACTGTAAAAGGAAAGGACGAAACAATGTCCATAGCAACTGTATTAAAGTAAAGGAAATGCATAGAGTAAAGAAAGACAGTAAAGCTTCCAATCCATATGCACGTACGTTTGAGATCTACGAGCGTCCCTGAGTACCTGCCGTTTTGGGAACGTGAAAAGGAAAACAGCTGAGCAAGACGCTCAGTGCACGGATGTACAATATAGCATGAAATAGGATAAGCATGTAACATATAACAGCGGAAGACTAAGTTCTGAGTAAACTGGTTAAGTATTAAGAAAACTGGTTTTATAGTTTGAAAAGCCTTATGTTTATCTTATGAAAACTGTTTTAACATAAATATACCATAGCCCATATAGGTCATGAAAAGGTCACGTGCATGAATACTTGGAGGGGTGACCTCATCATGCTGATTAGAGGGGATGCCTCTAATTAATATACTGGTTTGGGTAGGAGGGATCAACTCCTTGTGAAGGATGCAAGGCACACACCACATTCACCATGAAATACTGAATAAACATGTAACTAGGATGCACCCATACGCCCCACATGATATAATAATATGGCCAAAACTGAAAGGGACGCCACGAGCAATCACTCCGCCGTGGGGAAGTCATAACATTGGTGCCTCCAATGTTATGGTTATGGTACCTCCATAACTAGGTGAAACTGGTCATGCTTGTATATGGCTATAGATTATGCTAATTAAACATAAGCAGTTCAAAACAGTAAAACAAATACTGGGGAAAACAGTTGGCTGCATACGGGGAAATCCTAATAAGGAAAGAATGTCCATACTGAAAGGACGAGAATCCGTACCTCAAGTCCAGTGAATGAACGGAAGAAAGACTCCTACTTCTGGATCACTAACGCTACATGAATACACACGTGTATAAGTATCGAATCACTGATTACGTACTGGGTTTTATGTCTCATCTTAGCTTACTTGGTATGTTTTAGGTCATGGTTTACTGTTTAAAGCCTTAAACTGTGTTTATCTTGTATTCTGATTAATCTGATTAAGTATTACTGGTATTTCATGTATTATTATACTTACTGTGTAATAATAAGTAACTTTCCAAAAATAGCAGGTTTCCAAAAATAGAAAGTTTCCAAAAATAGAAAGTTTTTAAAAATAGAAAGTTTCTAAAAATAGAAAGTTTCCTAAAATAGAATTTACTGCTTAAAATAGATTAATTTCTAAAAATAGAAAGTTTCCAAAAATAGATCAGCTGCCTTAATTAAATAAGTTTCCATATATAGAAGGTTTCCATGATTAGATTAGCTGCCTGAAATAGATAAATTTCCATATATAGAAGGTTTCCATTAATAGATTAGTTGCCTTATTTAATTAAGTTTCTATAAATAGAAGTTTCCATATTTAGAATTAAGCTGGTTACATAAGCTAACATATAAGTCTAAGTGTTTATAAGCTTATTTCTTAAGTCATATGATATAGTGTATAGTTTAATTATTATTTCATGTATTTTAATTAAACTATAGGTTAAGCATTTTAATTAAAGTATAACATGTTTTAATTAAAATGGAATAAAATACTTAGGTTAAAATATGTATTATTATACATTAATAACATAACCTAAGTCATGTCTAAATTAATTAATTATAGGCATGTTTTAAATAATTAATTAATTATAACTTATAACATAAAATACTTAGGTTAAATTAATATCATGCTAAATTAATAATTAAAATAACCTAAGTCATGATTTAATTAATATCTCATGTTATTAATTAATTTATATCTTAAGTTCATAATTCATAAAAATTAACATGTAGCATAAATCATGATTTAACCAACGAACCATGAATCGGGCATGAACTCGACACCGTAACCCGAGCCAAACTCGGGGTACTTGTGCCCCCTTGCTGCCGTGGGTCCCACATGCACCAACCAAGACCAACAATGGTCTTGATGGTGGCGGCTAAAAGCAAACTGAACCCCCCCTCGGGTTGGTTATGCTAGGCGGCCAAAACAAACACCCTTTTATATCATCCTTTGATTTTAATTAACCCCAAAACATGTTAGATCAATCTTTAATTATCATGTTTTAATAAGAATAATAATAACATGTTCATGAAAATAATCAAAGATTTAAAAAGAATTAAAAAGAAAGGTTTAGAATGATATACCAATACGTAGCTTGAAAGAGGATGAACAAACACGGTTTATAGCAATGATTTTTAAGATCAAAATCAATCAACAACCACCTATGGTGGTCCTATGGGTGGCGGCACAAAGAGAGACCAAGAGGAGGAGAGAAAACGTTTTTAGGTTAAAAGTTATTTTGCTTGAAATGTAAAAATGAAAAACATATTTACCATAACCCCCCTTTTCTTGTAAAAGTCCATGGGCTTAGCCCACCTTGGTTGTTGTGCCGTGGGTATGGGGCCCCACATGGGGTACCCGTACCTTTTCTCGTGTCCCGATGTTTCGTGTTCGTTCGTGGCTAAACGTGTTCGTGTTTAAAGTGTTACTGTTTATTTTATCATGTAGTTTATCGTAATCTTAACGCTCGTAATTATATTATATGTATTTACGTAATTATTTTAGTTCGTATTTTTAAATGGTGATCATGATTTAATTACGTTCACGTGACATATTTATTAACTGTTTATCATGAGTTCGTACGTAATCGATACTTATCATGTCATACACGTATGCACTTGCTTGACTATTAGCACATGAATGTGATCAATACTAAATAAGGTAAGTTTTAATCTAGGACGTACGATCTTAAGGGCACTATTCATGGTAAAAGCATGCGGGTTTTCCAATTCTTCCCCCCTAAAAAGAATAATTCGTCCCCGAATTATAGATAAAGCAAACTGGAAAGAAGTAACATACCCGAACTCAAAATATGAAGTGAGGGTAAGAAGCCCGGATAGACTCCTCTGTTTCCCAAGTGGCTTCCCGCTCGGTATGGTCCCTCCAAAGAATTTTGACGAATGGAATCGTCTTCCTTCTCATGACTCGTTCTTGCCTGTCAAGAACCCGTTCGGGTTCCTCTATAAAAGTGAGATCTTCACGTATCTGTTCCAGTGGATACTGAACCATGTGAAGGGGATGATACTTGTACCCTCTGAGTAAGGACACATGGAACACGTTATACACGTGCGAAAGCTGAGGAGGTAACGCCAATCGGTAAGATACTTCACCGATTCGTTCAATGATATCAAATGGTCCGATGAAACAAGGACTGAGTTTCCCTTTGATCCCGAAGCGTTTAACACCACGTGCCGGCGAAACCTTGAGGAAGACGTGGTCTCCCACATTAAAATGTATGTCCCTATGATGCTTATCGGCGTAACTCTTCTGACGTGACCGTGCTTCCTGCAGCTTCTGTTTAGCTACTTCGATCTTCTCATTGGTCATTTCTATAATCTCTGGTCCTTCGAGTGATCGCTCTCCCACTTGATCCCAGCAGATTGGAGCGCGACACTTCCTGCCATACAACATTTCGAAAGGAGCACATTTGATACTTGCGTGCCAGCTGTTGTTGTATGCAAACTCGACCAAACAGATGTAATCGTCCCAATCACCTGTCCATTCCAACGCACACGACCTTAACATATCTTCCAATGTCTGAATTGTTCGCTCCGACTGTCCGTCCGTTTGAGGATGAAAGGCCGTACTCAGCTTAAGTTGTGTACCCCAAGCTTTTTGCAGACCTTTCCAGAATCGAGACGTGAAACGAGGATCTCTGTCTGAGACGATGCTTGAGGGAGTACCGTGGAGTCTCATGATCTCCCTTCTATAAGTATCTGCGAGTTTACTTACCGGATCTTCCTTGCGTATCGGTAAGAAATGAGCTGATTTGGTGAGTCGATCAACAATGACCCAAATAGCATCGTGCTTCTTCTTGGTAGGCGGAAGACCGGTAACAAAATCCATGGTGATTTTGTCCCACTTCCACTCTGGAATATCCAACGGTTGAAGGAGACCGCCCGATCGCTGATGCTCAATCTTAACCTGCTGGTAGGTAAGACATTTGGAGACATAAGTGGCTACATCCTGTTTCATACCACTCTACCAAAAGTGCTGTCTGATGTCATGGTACATTTTTGTCGACCCAGGATGTATAGAAAATGGGGAGCTGTGAGCTTCAGCTAACAATGCTTCCCGGAGTTCTTGATTGTCAGGAACACAAAGTCTCATGCCCTGCCAAATGATACCGTCTGCGTCCATTCTGAATTCTGTCTGCTTCTCCAAATTCTGAATTATCGCCCAAATTTCTCCATCATCCTTCTGCTCTTCCTTGATCCTAGACAGTAACTCGGGTTCAACTCTAAGATTCGCCCAGTATCCGTGCTGCCCACGTACCATGATTTCGATGTCTAGCCGCTCCAAGTCTCTTATGTTTTGTTCCTTGATTCCAATGCCGTTGATCATTCCGGACTTCCTGCTTAGTGCATCTGCTACTACGTTAGCTTTCCCGGGATGATACTGTAGGTTAATATCATAATCCTTCAACAGTTCCAACCATCTCCTTTGTCTCATGTTCAATTCACGTTGAGTGAAGATATACTTCAAGCTCTTGTGATCCGTGAAAATGTCGCATGATTCTCCGTATAAGTAATGCCTCCATATTTTCAATGCGAACACCACTGCAGCAAGTTCCAGGTCATGCGTAGGATAGTTTTCTTCATAGGGCTTAAGCTGTCGTGAAGCATACGCGATCACTTTCCCATGTTGCATGAGAACACAACCCAGTCCCTCCCCCGATGCATCGCTATAGATCTGAAATCCACCTGTACTAGATGGGAGAGTAAGAATAGGTGCAGATACTAACTTCTGCTTTAGGTCTTCGAAGCTCTTCTCTCGTTCTTCCGTCCAGACGAATTTCTCTCCTTTTCGCATCAGTTTGGTGAGAGGTAGTGCCAAGCGGGAAAAGTTCTCCACGAATCTACGATAATATCCAGCTAAGCCTAAGAAACTGCGGACTTCTGTCGCTGACGTTGGTCTTGGCCATTTAGTGATAGCCTCAACCTTCGCTGGGTCCATAGTGATCCCTTCTGCTGATACAATGTGACCTAAGAATGCCACCTTTGTATAACCAGAACTCACACTTGGAGAATTTCGCATACAGCTGCTTCTGACGAAGAATCTGTAGTACCATACGGAGATGGTCTTCGTGTTCCTCCGTGGACTTTGAGAAAATCAGGATGTCATCAATGAATACAATGACAAACTTATCAAGGAATTCGTGGAAGATTCTGTTCATCAGATCCATGAATACTGCTGGAGCATTAGTCAGACCGAATGGCATGACCACAAACTCATAATGGCCATAGCGGGTACGAAAAGCAGTCTTGGCAATATCCTGCTCTTTAACCCTTAGCTGATGGTAGCCTGACCTTAGATCGATCTTTGAGAAGTGTTTGGCTCCTTGAAGTTGGTCAAACAGATCATCTATACGTGGCAGTGGATATCTATTGCGGATGGTAATCTTATTAAGTTCACGGTAGTCAATGCAAAGTCGCATGCTGCCGTCCTTCTTCTTAACGAACAAGACCGGTGCGCCCCATGGAGATGCGCTTGGTCTAATGAACCCTCGCTCAAGAAGTTCCTGCAGTTGGTCCTTCAGTTCTTTTAGCTCTATGGGAGCCATACGATACGGAGCCTTAGATATTTGCTCGGCTCCTGGAACAAGGTCGATGTTGAACTCCACTTCTCGTGCAGGTGGTATGCCTGGAAGTTCAGCTGGGAAGACGTCTTGAAATTCCGAAACTACTGGTTGATCCTGAATCGATGGGGATTCAGCATCCATGTCGTGAACCGTAGCTAGATAACCCTCACAGCCATGTGACAGTAATGTACGTGCTTGCAAGGTAGATATGACTTCTACAGACCGTCCGGGTATGAACCCGTTATGAATGTACTCTGGTGCATTAATGTCGCCGAAGATCACCCGATATGAGTGGCAGTCTATGGTAGCATGGTGCTTGGATAACCAGTCCATGCCGAGAATCATATCGAACTCAATCATGTCTAGGGGAAGTGCATCTACTGCACGAACTTTATCGTCAAACTCTAGAGGAAGACTCTTGTATACATGAGTTATTAATACAGAGTCCCTCAAAGGCGTGGAAATGATAAGCCTATTTTCTAATGGCAAGGGAAGCGTCCTGACGTTCTTAGCATAAGTAGTGGAAATAACTGAGTGAGTGGCACCCGTGTCGAAAAGAACACATGCAGCTTGGCCGTACATATACAAAATTCCAGTAATGGTACCTGTAGATTTGTTTGCCTGATCACGAGATGTCGTGTAGACACGCCCAGTGGTAGGAGGCGGCTTAGTATTAGCATGACCCGAAGTACCCTCCATTTCACCCTTACGGCAATCTCTCATACGATGGCCAGGGAGGCCGCACTTGTAGCACGCGTCGGAATCACGACGACATGGGCCAGGGTGTCTGCGATGGCAAGTGCTGCAAAGAGGATGAGTGAATCCTCCAGCAGGAGTCCTTGCTTGCTGAGGGCCTGCTGATGACAAAATGTGTTAAAATAAAGTATATGCACGAGTATAAGACATATGCATCATAAGATGTTCACCAGTGTTAGCTGAACGGTTAGGCTGCGAACCCTTGTGGTTCTGGTCCTTTCCGTTACCGTGGTTCCTGGTAGAGATTAATATAGTGTCAGCATGAGAGATATAACATGAAATCATAAGAAGATGCGTAAATAGTAGGACCTGCTGTTGTTGGAGTGTCCAGCGTTGTTACGGTAATTATCATTACCGCTACGCCTTTCCACAACAGAACGGTCGTTAGTGTGACCGTTTCCTTTGGGCTGATGAGGCTGCTGCTGAGTAGCCGGTTGAGACCGGTCCCCAGTTTTCTGCCTGGAAGATACAGTTTAAGAGATGATTATCGAACATATACTGATAAGATGCGGTTTGGTTATCGATAGAACACGAAATGTTTACCTCTTGTCGGGTCTTTCAGCTTCCCCGAACACATCGCGTTCCTGCAACATCTCTAGCTTCCTTGCTGCGTCGGCCACTTGTGCTACTGTATTGAACGTAGCACATACCAGATTGTTCGCGACCGAGGTGCGAAGTGCCCACCTAAAGTGGTGTGCCTGCTCCTCAGGAGTACCAGCTGCTGCTCCCAGAAAACCATCTAAGCGAAGAAAGCACTGCATGAATTCGTTGCTATTCTCGCCCGCTCTCTGACGTATCCCATGGTTCGCTTGAGCTTATCCTGCTCTGCCTTGGGAAAGAACTGCTCCATCACTCTCTCCTTGAATTGGACCCATGTCAAACCAGCGACCCAATCATCACCTCCTTCCGACTGCGTCAAGGCTAGCCACCAGTTGAGTACATCGCCTTCAAACCGGTAGCATGCCAATCTCGCCTTGAATGCGGGGTCACATCCCATAGCATTGAAAATCTTCTCGATATGAGTCAACCAGCTTTCAGCATCGCTGGGGCTATCAGTCTTTTCAAAAGCTCTAGGACGGAGCTTGTTGAATCTTTCCAGCCACACTGCTAGTGTCACTGGGGGAGGAGGAGGAGGAGGTGCCTGATTCTGCTGCTGCTGATTGTTGGCAGCTTGGACTTCAGCACGGATGTCATTCCTCAGTTGAGGAAGCAAGGCTTGCATGGCAGCCTGGATTGCAGCATTGAGCTGCTCTTGCTCGCGTGTGAGAACCATCTGACAGTATAACATAAAACATATGATTAACAGTTCAAACATAAAATATAACTTATATATATACATGAAAAAAACATTTTATACCAAAATTTCACGAGAAAAATTTTATGCAAGAAAATTTTTGTAAGAATGTATGATGCAGTTTTATGAAAACTTTTGATGCTCGAGAGTGAACGCCTCTGGTCAGTTCACTCAAAACAAAAGACATATCGAGGGACGCCTATGGGTCGGTCCCAAATCTAAAAGTTTCGATAAAACACATGCGACTAAATAGGGCCAGTCCTGTACCAACCATTACTTAGTCAAAAACCCTGTAACAATGACATGTATATGTATGCTTAAAATGATGAATGCTTGAAAACAACTGTCAGTTCTAGGAAGACCGTAGTGACTACCCACTAATCACAGGTCATATTTGAGAGCCTACAGGTCGAAACCTTGGCTCTGATACCATAATTGTAACACCCCATTTTGGAAATGGAATCTTACGCATAATCATGGCGTGTCATCAAAGCATACAAGGATAAATGTCTAAGCATTATTTGACCATAAAAGGGAAATACCGGAATCAAACATCGGTAACCCCAAAGTAGAGCTCATCACACACAAACATAAATACAGTTAAAGGAAAGGACGAAACAATGTCCATAGCAACTGTATTAAAGTAAAGGAAATGCATAAAGTAAAGAAAGACAGTAAAGCTTCCAATCCATATGCACGTACGTTTGAGATCTACGAGCGTCACTGAGTACCTGTCGTTTTGGGAACGTGAAAAGGAAAACGGCTGAGCAAGACGCTCAGTGCACGGATGTACAATATAGCATGAAATAGGATAAGCATGTAACATATAACAGCGGAAGACTAAGTTCTGAGTAAACTGGTTAAGTATTAAGAAAACTGGTTTTATAGTTTGAAAAGCCTTATGTTTATCTTATGAAAACTGTTTTAACATAAATATACCATAGCCCATATAGGTCATGAAAAGGTCACGTGCATGAATACTTGGAGGGGTGACCTCATCATGCTGATTAGAGGGGATGCCTCTAATTAATATACTGGTTTGGGTAGGAGGGATCAACTCCTTGTGAAGGATGCAAGGCACACACCACATTCACCATGAAATACTGAATAAACATGTAACTAGGATGGACCCATAAGCCCCACATGATATAATAATATGGCCAAAACTGAAAGGGACGCCACGAGCAATCACTCCGCCGTGGGGAAGTTATAACATTGGTGCCTCCAATGTTATGGTTATGGTACCTCCATAACTAGGTGAAACTGGTCATGCTTGTATATGGCTATAGATTATGCTAATTAAACATAAGCAGTTCAAAACAGTAAAACAAATACTGGGGAAAACAGTTGGCTGCATACGGGGAAATCCTAATAAGGAAAGAATGTCCATACTGAAAGGACGGGAATCCGTACCTCAAGTCCAGTGAATGAACGGAAGAAAGACTCCTACTTCTGGATCACTAACGCTACATGAATACACACGTGTATAAGTATCGAATCACTGATTACGTACTGGGTTTTATGTCTCATCTTAGCTTACTTGGTATGTTTTAGGTCATGGTTTACTGTTTAAAGCCTTAAACTGTGTTTATCTTGTATTCTGATTAATCTGATTAAGTATTACTGGTATTTCATGTATTATTATACTTACTGTGTAATAATAAGTAACTTTCCAAAAATAGCAGGTTTCCAAAAATAGAAAGTTTCCAAAAATAGAAAGTTTCCAAAAATAGAAAGTTTCTAAAAATAGAAAGTTTCCTAAAATAGAATTTACTGCTTAAAATAGATTAGTTTCTAAAAATAGAAAGTTTCCAAAAATAGATCAGCTGCCTTATATAAATAAGTTTCCATATATAGAAGGTTTCCATGATTAGATTAGCTGCCTGAAATAGATAAATTTCCATATATAGAAGGTTTCCATTAATAGATTAGTTGCCTTATTTAATTAAGTTTCTATAAATAGAAGTTTCCATATTTAGAATTAAGCTCGTTACATAAGCTAACATATAACCTAAGTCATGTCTAAATTAATTAATTATAGGCATGTTTTAAATAATTAATTAATTATAACTTATAACATAAAATACTTAGGTTAAATTAATATCATGCTAAATTAATAATTAAAATAACCTAAGTCATGATTTATATCTCATGTTATTAATTAATTTATATCCTAAGTTCATAGTTCATAAAAATTAACATGTAGCATAAATCATGATTTAACCAACGAACCATGAATCGGGCATGAACTCGACACCGTACCCCGAGCCAAACTCGGGGTACTTGTGCCCCCTTGCTGCCGTGGGTCCCACATGCACCAACCAAGACCAACAATGGTCTTGGTGGTGGCGGCTAAAAGCAAACCGAACCCCCCCTCGGGTTGCTTATGCTAGGCGGCCAAAACAAACACCCTTTTATATCATCCTTTGATTTTAATTAACCCCAAAACATGTTAGATCAATCTTTAATTATCATGTTTTAATAAGAATAATAATAACATGTTCATGAAAATAATCAAAGATTTAAAAAGAATTAAAAAGAAAGGTTTAGAATGATATACCAATACGTAGCTTGAAAGAGGATGAACAAACACGGTTTATAGCAATGATTTTTAAGATCAAAATCAATCAACAACCACCTATGGTGGTCCTATGGGTGGCGGCACAAAGAGAGACCAAGAGGAGGAGAGAAAACTTTTTTAGGTTAAAAGTTATTTTGCTTGAAATGTAAAAATGAAAAACATATTTACCATAACCCCCCTTTTCTTGTAAAAGTCCATGGGCTTAGCCCACCTTGGTTGTTGTGCCGTGGGTATGGGGCCCCACATGGGGTACCCGTACCTTTTGTCGTGTCCCGATGTTTCGTGTTCGTTCGTGGCTAAACGTGTTCGTGTTTAAAGTGTTACTGTTTATTTTATCATGTAGTTTATCGTAATCTTAACGCTCGTAATTATATTATATGTATTTACGTAATTATTTTAGTTCGTATTTTTAAATGGTGATCATGATTTAATTACGTTCACGTGACATATTTAGTAACTGTTTATCATGAGTTCGTACGTAATCGATACTTATCATGTCATACACGTATGCACTTGCTTGACTATTAGCACATGAATGTGATCAATACTAAATAAGGTAAGTTTTAATCTAGGACGTACGATCTTAAGGGCACTATTCATGGTAAAAGCATGCGGGTTTTACAATCTACCTGCAATTCATTTTCAAGAAGGATACAAGGAGATTCGGGCGAAACTTAAAACACCAAAAATGTTCCTCTCTTCTTCCGCTACAAGGAGATATTCATCAATTAGATCAAGAGGAAGAAACGAAGAAACCCCCAAAATGATGAAGAATGAAGAACAAGATTAATCCTCATATTTAAACATGTGGCATGATCTGATTAGAGGCAACACGTCACCACCACCTCTCAGACGTCTATAAATACCATGAGAAGGTCCCACTTCAAGATAGTTAGCTCTAGGTGTGATTTTCACACAGTTAGTTTAGTTTAGGAAATTAGTTAGTAATGTTTAGAGTTGTTAATCAGTTAGATAAATACACTTTGTAATTCAGTTTAACTTTCGGTTAAATTTCTGTTAGTTTGTTTTAACAAATTCTCCATTAATGAAATCCAAGCTTTTGATCTCTTTTTCTTTTTCCTCTGTTTTCTTTATCTGTTTTTAGCTATCATTTACATTAAGTAAATTCTGTTACGTGTCAGTTGAGTCTCTGTTATAAACTGTAACAAACTTTCGCCATTAATGAATTCAATCATTTTCCTTCTAAAGCTCTGTTCTTCTTAACTGGTCATAAACTTCTGAGAAACTTAAGTGTGGTTTCGTTTGAATTAGAGTCTGATTTCAGTTAAAGTAGTTGTAACAGATATAACTGTTTTTCCATTAATGTCGTCTCAAGCTTGTTTACTTAATCATGTTTTTCAATCTATTAGATTCGGTGATAATGAGTTACTAAATTGTTCTGATTTTGATAAAGAGGGTCCAAAAGGTCTGTCTGTTATGTTACTGAATGTACTTCTAGCTCATTAGTCAGCATCTTCTTCTTTGGAGATATCTGTTAGGATTTAGTTCACTTTTGTTTTGTCTTACCTTTTCAGAATTGTTCAAAATGGTTAACTAGTAGATGTGATTTTTAGCTTGTAGTTCATCAGCTCTTATGAGTTTTTTAGAAATCAGTAGCAAATTGTTAGTTGTAGCTTTAAGATTACAGTCCAGCTAGTAGATTCGATCTCCAGTTCAGAAGGTATTGTTTGGATCAGCTTATACAATAAGCTTGATATAAGCTTACTGAAGATTATTATGATCCAGTAGGTATAACTGATTTTACTCAAGTTTTTATTTTCTTCCCTTGATTATGTTTGAAAGCTCATAAGCTCAAAGCTTATGAGCGAGAGCAATTTTCTATTTTTGCTTGGTTGTAAATTTTGTAGGGTAAACAGATTATGCAGGATAGATAGGACTTGATTCATTCAGAGAGCATATTGATTGATGAAATGTCAGTTCAGTAAAGTTAAGCGAGCTCAACGCTCCGTTTCTCCCACAACGGAGGCTTTAAATCTCTTGGTTAAGCACACTTTATGATTTCCTGTATAATATAGTGTAATCTGCCATTTAGTGTGATTGTAGTATAATACTTTGTGCTATTATTGAATTACTTTAATGATACGTCCTTGTTAACTGTTTTTGGTAAATGCATTAATTCGAGTGAATTAGCTTTTCACAGTTAACAATCTGTTTGCTGTCGTTTATAGTTTAATGGTAGTTTACACTTAGTCGTTTCTTGCTTGCGATATTGATTTGTTTGATAAATTCTGTTTATTTGAATTCATGCTGTTACTTGTTACGGTTTCAGAAATCTATCTTTCTTCGATTTCTTTTTGATTTCAATCTCTAGTTTAAAATGATTGGATTCGGATCTGTTAATACTCTATGATCTGTAACCTAGATCTGTAGCGAGTGTAGCGAGTGTTAGAGTGCGGTTTAGTTCTCTGTATCTCTTATAACTGTTTGGCTGGAATAACAGGATACTGGTTAAAATCAATTTAGAAATATAGTTGGCCCTCTAGGATTTAGTATAATATTTGCAATTAGAAAAGTGATAGATAGGATTTGTAAAAATTCAATTTTAGACTTATAGTGAATTCTTTACGCACAGTAAGTGTCCAGTAGTTATTCTGATTTTCTTGTTGGATTGTATAGTTTTTTTTGGGCTTCATAAATTTTCTAGGTCCGCATGTAATTCATCACTTTTGGGCTGCGTTTTGTTATCTTTGGATAACAGATTTTCAAATTTTATTGTTTCTTTCAAATTTCAATTTCAAAAGTCTTAATAAATTCATTTTAGTTTTAATAAAAATAGTATTAAAAATAAATAGATAGTATAAAAATAAGTTTTACATTTGTAGAATGATTTTGTATTCACATTTTTGGTATTTTAATATTTCGCGTTTGCATTTTAGTTGAGTGTTTTAATATATTTTTTACTTGCGGTACTTGCAATATTTTTTAGTGTAGTACGTATATGTAGTATTAGAGATATTATTTTACATTTTTTAGGAGTTTTACTTGTCAAAGTTGTCAAATTAGTTTAAATACCAATCAAGATTTTATAACCAAAAACAATAAAGTCGAGCTTGAAAAGTTATATCAATTCGATTAGATACTGAGACAAAACGGTATACTAAATAACGAAATATTATGCGTGTTAAGAGAAAAAGGGCTAATTGATGTTTTGCCAACCAAAGTATTATCTACGTATCTATATATTTTCTTGGTTTCAAATATTAAACCCTCTTGAACGTTTTGGTGTTCCATCAACATTCTAAAGTCATCGAAGGCGTTCACTTCACGTGATCGTTTTCATTCCTTGAGGCTCCTTTATTCGAGAGATTTGATTTGAGGAGAGATTTGTAGATTTGTGTCTACGTAATACATCACAAAAATCCAAAAAAATAAAAACAATCAAAAGCACAAAAAATTGAAAAAGTTAAAAACACCCAAAAGAATATTCTTTTCTCATCCCCACGTTGTATGTGACGTTTATGCAAACTCGTAACCAAGCAAGACGTGCACGTAAACGTAGAAACCGAAAGGAAGGAACGCCTTCTTGTGAAGAATCTCCTATTGACGAACCCATCGTAGAACAAGAGGCAACCATGGCTAATCGTACTATGATGGAGTTACTTCATGCACCCACCGAGAGTTATGGAGAGGCAATTGTGATTCCCGCTATCCTTGCGGAGAATTTTGAAGTTAAGACGGGTTTGTTGTCCATGATTCAAAACAACAAATTATGTGGAGACGAAAAGGACAACCCGCATAAACACATCCGCCAATTCAATCGTCTTAACTCCACTTGCATGTTTAAGGACGTCTCGAACGACTCGATTAAGATGATGCTTTTTCGTATTCCTTAGCAGGGCCTGCTAAAATTTGGTCCGAGAAAGAGCCACCCAATTCTATATTGACGTGGAAGGATCTCGTTTCGAAGTTCGTGAACCAATTTTTCCCTCCTTCTAAGACTACGCATTTGAAAAAGGAGATTTCAAAGTTTTCACAAGAGTATAATGAGAGTTTTTCGACGGCTTGGAATCGGTTTAAGGAAATGTTACACGAGTGTCCTCATCACGGTTTTTCCGACTTGCATCAAATTGACATTTTTTACAATGGCTTGAACGATCATGAGCGAGATTATCTTAATGCCGCCGCGGGTGGTAATTTTTTATGTAAAACGGTCGAGGAAGAGTTGTTGATTATTGAGAATAGGTCTTATGTGTATAGTCCTCATAGCACATCGAGTGTTCATAAGACTTCGTCTTCACCTTCGCCTTCATTGTCACATACCATCGATGCTTGCCAAATCGAGGAAAAGTTGGAAAACAAAATATTTGAAAAGCTTAAGGGATTGTTAATAGAGTTTAAAGTTGGTGAACAACCAGCTCCCGCTACGGCTAAAGCAGTTGAGGTTTCTTGTATGTATTGTGGTAGAGGTCATGATTTCTCCGAGTGCATTACCAACGGTGGTAGCACTTCGAGTGACTACGCGACAACGAGAACTTATAACCAAAACGGTCAAGTTACCCGCACTAATCAATTGACTCCACCGGGTTTTCCACCAAATCAAAATGCTAATAATTATTGAAACATTCAAGTTGGTTACCAAGGAAATCAATGGAACAATTATAAGGGTAACAACTACGGGAATCAAGGGTCTAATAATCAAGTGCAAAACAAGAATCAAAACCGTGTTTTTCAAAACAATAACAAAGGTTTGCAAAACTTGAAAGATCTTCCAAATGAATTTGTTGAATATGAAAACGAAAATGATGCTAGGTTTAATAATATTCAAAGCGAGATCATTAGCTTAAGATCCGAGTTTAAGAACGATTTGAAAAATGTGTTGAAAAACGAGCTTGCAAATGAACTTAAGAATCATGCAAACAAAATGGATAGTAATGTGCAAAAGTTACAACAAAACCAACAAAATATGGAACAAGGACAACATGAGATTAAACAAGAGATGCTTAAGGCGGATAAGAGGCAATCTATGTTTGAGGATAAAATTTCAAGTATGTTTGAGGCTATAATGTGTAAACCATCTTCTTCGGGTGGTCTTCCTAGTAACACCATGTCTAATCCTAAGGGAGAGATGAAAGTGATTACCACACGTAGTGGTAAGACCTTTATGGAACCGACTCCTCAACCAATTACTCTTACGGTGGAGGAAATTGAGGAAGAACCCGAGGTGGTGGTCGAAGAGGAGCATATCCCAATCCAACGAAGTACCGCTCAAACCACACCTACGGTTGACCAATTACCATCATTGGAACCCGAGCTTCCAAACACTATGCCTATGCCCCAACCCACACCACCCTTGCCTTACCCATCGAGACTTCGTAAGGAGAAATTGAAAGAGCGTGAAAATTACCAATTTGAGCTTTTTATGTAAATGTTTCGTGATTTGTATTTTAACATATGTTTTGCCGATGCTTTAGTCACGATGCCTCGATTTGCCGCCAACTTTAAGAGTATGTTAAACAACAAGGAGAAATTGCAACACGTGTTTAGTTGTTCATCGCTTTATCTTAACCGCATACCTCAAAAAGTCGGTGATCCTGGTAAATTTTTGATTCCATGTGCTATTCAAGATATGGAAGAATGCTATGCCTTGGCCGATCTTGGTGCTAGAATTAATTTGATGCCTCTTGCAATCTTCAAGTCGCTCAATCTTCCTAATCTTACTCCTTTACTAATGTCTATCGAAATAGCCTATCATTCCACGATTCCCGCATGTGGATTGGCTGAAGGCGTTTTTGTGATAGTGGGAAAGTTCTATTATCCGGTAGACTTTATCGTAGTCGATATTCCCACGAATCCTCAAGTTCCTCTTATTTTAGGTCGTTCGTTTTTGGATACGTCAATGGCGTTGATTGATGTACATGCTAGGAAAATCACCTTACGTTTCAACGACGAGGAGCTTGTTATAAACGCAACACAAAACTCTCAACTTTCTCATGTTTATTCCGTCACGACTATAAACCATGTTGATATGATCCATATCATTTGCGAGGAATTTTCACAAGAATTTTTAGGTTTTGGTGATGAAGAAAATAGTGGCAATCCCACTATGTTCGATCCTATTCTTGATAATTCGACGCCATCCTTCACTCCATTTGAAGGAGGTGGTTTTACGTTGGAAGAATTTGATGTTCCTCGTACTTGTAACGAAGACCTAGACAATGATGAGGACTTATCGATTATCAAGGATTTTCTTAACGATTTCCCATTTCCTCCGCCGGTGGAGGTTATGAGTATCGAACCCAAATATTCAATCGAGGAACCACCAATCCTCGAGTTGAAAGATCTACCTCCTCATCTTGAATATGTATTCTTGGAAGGAGACGATAAGTTGCCAGTTATTATTGCAAAAGATCTTTCGGATGATAAAAAACCGCACTTATCGATGTCTTAAAGGATCACAAAGGGGCAATTGCGTGGAAATTATCCGACATTAAGGGGATCGACCCTAAATTTTGTACCCAAAAAATCTTAATGGAGGAAGACTACAAACCCGCATTCCAATGTCAAAGGAGGGTGAACCCCAAAAATTCACGACGTCTTCAAAAAGGAGGTCCTTAAACTCCTTGACGCGGGAATGATTTACCCTATTTCCGATACCCCTTGGGTGAGTCCCATTCATTATGTCCCTAAAAAGGGAGGAATGACCGTTGTGCCAAATGATGACAACGAGTTAATTCCAACTCGACTCGTGACCGGTTAGAGGGTGTGCATCGACTATCGTAAGTTGAATGACGCCACTCATAAAGACAATTTTCCCTTGTCCTTTATGGATCAAATGTTGGAGCGTCTTACCGGAAACGATTTCTATTGCTTTTAGATGGTTTTCCTGGTTACTTCCAAATTCCCATCGATCCTCGTGATCAAGAAAAAACTACGTTTACGTGTCCATATGGAAAGTTTGCCTATCGTAGAATGCCATTCGGACTTTGCAATGCACCGGGAACTTTTCAACGATGCATGATGGCTATTTTTCATGACATGATCGAGAAGACGATGGAAGTCTTTATGGATGAATTTTCCGTGTTTGGTAGTTCGTTCACTTCGTGTCTAGGAAATTTGAAACATATGTTAAAACGTTGTAAGGAAACCAACCTTGTGCTCAATTGGGAAAAATTTCATTTTATGGTTAAGGAAGGAATCGTCTTAGGGCACAAGGTTTTGAAAGCGGGGACTGAGGTAGACAAAGCTAAGATAGACGTCATCGCCAAATTACCTCATCCCAAAACCGTTAAGGGAGTTAGGAGTTTCCTAGGCTACGCGGACTTTTATCGCCGATTCATCAAGGATTTTTCAAAAATATCTCGACCCATTACACATCTCCTCGAAAAAGATGCTCCTTTTGTCATTAATGAAGATTGTGTACGAGCCTTTGAAATCCTTAAGAGGAAACTTAGCGAAGTTCCCATTCTTGTTGCTCCTAATTGGAACCACCCCTTTGAACTCATGTGTGACGCTTGTGATTACGCTATTGGGGCCGTTTTGGGGCAACGGCATGAAAAGCACTTCTTGCCTATTCACTATGCTAGCAAGACGATGACCGAGGCTCAACTTAAGTATACCACAACGAAAAAGGAATTCCTTGCCGTGTGTATGCATTTGAGAAATTCCGACCTTACCTCGTCTTGACTAAATGCATAGTGTATACGGATCATTCGACAATCAAGTACCTCTTGTCCAAGCAAGATGCAAAGCTGGGATTGCTTCGTTGGATTCTCCTCCTATAAGAATTTGATGTCTCAATACTTGACAAAAAGGGAGCCGAGAATCTAGCGGTCGGTCATCTTTCTCGCTTGGAAGATCCTTACCAAAGTGTGTACCAGAACAAGGAAATCACCGAAACATTTCCTCTCGAGACACTTGGTGTAGTGAATTCTAAGAAATACTCATCCACCCCATGGTTTGCGGACATCACAAATTAGCATGCGGGAAATTTCATCATTAAGGGTATGCCGACTCAACAAAAATGAAGATTCTTTCGTGACGTCAAGTTCTACTTTTGGAACGACCCTTACCTATTTCGGACTTGTGCGGATCAAATTATTCGACGTTGTGTTTTTGGCACCGAAGCTTCTAATATCCATAGAGCTTGTCACGAGGGACCAACGGGTGGTCACCATGGTGCTAATCTCACGGCGAAGAAGGTCTTTGATGCCGGTTTATTTTGGCCTACTATTTACCGAGATGCATATGAACTTTTCAAGTCATGTGACTCATGCCAACGTCAAGGAAAAGCCTCACAAAACGATGGAATGCCACAAAATATCATCCAAGTGTGTGAGATCTTTGAAGTTTAGGGAATTGATTTTATGGGGTCGTTCCCATCATCTCTTGGTAATAAGTACATCCTTGTCGCCGTTGACTACCTATCCAAGTCGGTGGAAGCTAAGGCTTTGCGCACGAACGATGCTCGTGTGGTAGTCAAGTTTTTGAAGCAATTGTTTTCTCGGTTTGGAACCCCTCGTGCTATCATAACCGATCGTGGAACCCATTTTTGTAATGACCAATTCGAAAGGGTTCTAAAGAAATATGGGGTTACACATCGGCTTTCTACGGCTTATCACCCACAAACGAGTGGGCAAGTGGAGGTTTCAAACCAAGCGTTAAAGAGGATCTTGGAGAGATCGAGAGGGGAAAACCGACAATCGTGGTCAGATAAGTTATACGATACTTATGGGCCTTTTATACCGCTTATAAGACGCCCATTGGGTGCACTCCTTACAAGCTTGTGTATGGGAAGAATTTCCACTTACCAACTGAACTCGAACACAAAGCTTATTGGGCCCTAAAGCATTGTAATAATGACATTGAGACCGCAGGAAAACACCGGAAAATGAAACTTAATGAATTGGATGAATTAAGGGATATAACTTATGAAAATTCATTGATTTACAAAGAAAAAACTAAAAAGTTTCATGATTCTAAAATTAAAAACCGGGTTTTTAACATTGGAGATCAAGTGTTGCTTTTTAACTCAAGATTGAAAATCTTTTCCGGCAAGTTGAAATCCCGTTGGTCCGGACCATTCACCATTACCCAAGTGTTTCCTTATGGGACCATCGAGCTAGCTCAAAATAATGGTCCTAATTTTAAGGTGAATGGCCATAGGTTGATGCACTACTTTGGTGGGGAAGTTCCTTCTTTGAACTACCTCGACCAAGTCACCTTCCCCAATGATAATTAGTATCGAGGGAATCGAGTCGAGCTCATGACTCGGTAATCAAAAACGAGGTGCCTCGTGGGGGAGTCCCATGCTTATCCATGTACATATTATCGCTTTCTAATGTAGCTTACGTGAGGGGATTTGTGCCCTTCCAACCTTTGTTCCGTGGTTGTTTGTGCATTGTGGTTTTTAGATGATCATTATCTCCGCGATTAGAGCCTCTCGTGTTCGTTTTACGTGAGCACTCGATCGTTTGCTTTGAAGAATTTCTCGATATCCATATGTTATATCCTTGATTGTTCTAACCTTAGGTTTTTAGCACACTTCATAACCGGCTATTTATTTAATGGTTCCACCCTTTCTATTCTAGATTAGGCATTCGACTTCGTCTCTAGTATGGGGGTATTCCACCATTAGACTCGAAACATTGAGGACAGTGTTTAACTTTAGTATGGGGGTGAATAGATACTTGCCTTGCCAAACCTTCACGCTTTCCAAAGTTTATATTTTTGTTTATTGTTTTGTTACAAAATAAGGCTAAAAATGACCAAATTTTAAATTTTTTCTCATGTTTTATAAGTGTTTAAGACACGAATGTAGATTTTCTGATGCCGAGAATAAGAGTAATTTTTGACTCGACCGTGCGTGTTGAGCACTTATCTTCGATCCTTAACTTTATATTAGGCTAAGTCTCTTAAATGAGGACGAGAAATGATAGAGTTAATTATAAGTTACTATGCTAAACGTAGAGTACTTGTATTCTTTCAAAAACTCATGTGTTCTCGTTGTTTGCTTATTCTCCCTTCGCTTTTATATATATTTTAGTCTTGATTGTTGGTTTCTAGTCTTTTCTAGTAGCTTCCATGTCATTAAATTTGGAAGACATTAAGGTATCGCCAGCGTCAAGGTTTTGAAGTATTGGCACCCCGAATAATCGAAAGCTTAACCTAATAATAAGATTTCAAGTGCTCACCTGAATTAAACAAAAAATTTGAAGCTCACAAGGCCGAAAAATCTATGCCCAAATTGAAAGTGAATCGAGCCATAATCTTTGAAGCTTTTAAGATCCAAAATTCTCTTTATCCTGAGGAGATACTTCTTTGGCCAGAATAAACACCTCATGGCGAGGTTAAATAAAAGGCAAGGCAAGACCGAAATCATAATAAAAAGCTCTATGTTGGAGTTGAATAAAAGATGGAGGTAAACCTCTGATAATAAGGCCCATCCGTTAGGGGGCGTATAAAAGTCTTGGTAATAAGTCTCATGTTCAAAACCGTTATAAAACCGTGTTTATCGATCCTTCTTGTTGACTTAATTTTTTGACATCGTTGTCTATTGGGGGGGGTTGTTAATTCGATGGTCTTGGTTACACCGTTATGACTCTATTTTTGGAACTTAATCTCTATCATCGCATAAGTAAAAAACGTATCCTCGTGAACATTCAAGACAAAAATAAAATATAAGAGATACCAAATAGTAGCAAGTAGTGGTAGTGTAGTAAGTTTATGATTCAATAAAAATGCATACAAATGAAATTTGGAGGTGCTACGATACTTTATTCTAGCATTGTGTGAGGGCAAAGCAATGGTTTAGTATGGGGGAGTGATGAGACTACTTTTATACATAGTCTCATCGTCCAAAACGGGCTTAAAACGGTTAAAATATCATAAATTGTGCCAAATATATGCTTGTGTTTGTTCAATGTGTATTTTAGGTATGGATATTGAGAAAATAACAAAAGATCACAAGAATCAATAAAAAACGAACATGGGAAACGAAGCCGCACAAAGAACCGGGCCCTAGAGTTGATTTTCCAAGAAAAGACCTTGAAGAGTTGAAGATTGTACAAGAAGGGTCCTTCAATTTTGAAGAATTGACACTTAAAACCCTTGTATATTCTTAATTACAAGTTTGGTCCTTAAAGTTTGTCAAAATTACAAAATGGACCCTCAACTTTGAAGAATTGGCAAGAATGGTCCCTCAAATTTGAATACTTGTCACTTTTAGTCCTCCATAAAGACAAGAATACAAGTGAAGACCTTGAAGAATGAAGAAATGCCAAAATCATCCCTTCAAATATCAAGATATTACAAAACAAGTCCTTGAAATACCTTTGAAAAGTTTTTGTGGCCAATGTGTGAAAAACAAAACTAATTTAATAAAGGATTTTTAGTTTTGCTTGATTAAACCAAAAATGAAACAAAGAAAGAAGAAGGAGGGCTAAAGCTGTGAAGACATAAAACTTACCTAGACCAACCAGTGTGTGCCACGTGCCCCACTAACCCTTTTTATCCAATCACAAACCACCACACTGCCACATCACTATCCACTAAGCCGGTTTAATAAGTAATTATTTAAACTAGTTATAAACACGTGCTAAACACATATTCAAAACCAAACAAAGATCAAACCACCTACTGCTTGCCCAAGAAAACAAATTGGGGATTTGTGTTTAAGCAACAATTAAACCATAATCTCGTCCAGATTTGAGATTAAGGGTGCACTAAAAAAACCCAACCCTTAAACCCAATGCCACCTCACCCCAAAGTGTCACATGAACCACCCCTGCACCTTTTGAGGGAGAAGACAAAAATGTGGTCAGCAAATTAACGTCCCATAGCCTAAGCTTCAATCCTAAGCTCACTTAGACGAATGAGATCACAACACAACAAAAAAGGGTCACATGTTGCAGCTCCAACTCAAAATTCAGTTAAGAAAATTCAAACTTCAAAGGGCATTTTGGGACTTCTACATACTAGGGTTTCTAGTTATTTTCATCACTTAGGTCATTGTAAAGGCTCTATATAAAGCCTCTAGTTTACAACATTTAGCTCTGTTCCTGGTTTTCCTAGGTCAAAGTTCTTTAAATATTGTTTCCAAGTGAATGAAAAAAGTTTTAATCTTGTGACGAATTCCAAGTCCTAATTTACTTTCTTGTTATTGTTAACTGATATGAGTTTGTGTTTATGAAGTTTCAAAGTTTGGTTTGAAGTTTATGCAAGTGTTTCAAAAAGTTTTCCAAAATCTAATTTGTTTTCCAAATTTGTATACAAACACTTGAAGTTTTTGGATCATAAGTTGATCATAGCACCCTAATAAGGAGATTATCAAGGTGTTGTGAGGCTTGTGGTTTGGGAAGATTCAAGGAGTGGGGTACAAGTTGGAACAAATCTTGTTCATTTTCCGTTTTTTTCATATAATCTATTTGTGTCTAACCTTGTTGTTCTTAGCAGCTTATTGGAAGCTTGTGGTTGTTAAGCTACTACAAAAGCTCAAACAATTCGTGAGTGTGGATGTACATTCATGAGGTTTGAACCCTTTCTCCTAAAAATCTGTTAAAAAAGTGATTTTAAGTGATTTTGGTATTCTGCTATTGTATGTGGTGTTCTTGTGGCTTGAATCTTGTTATTATTGCTTAGTGATGTTGTTTTGATGCATATCTAAGCTTGGTTTAACCTGAAAACATTTTTAGTTTGCAAAATTATGATTTTCAAAAGTTAAAAGGGTGTTTGGGTCCACTGATTTATGCTTTGTATGTTGAATTGAGTAGGTGTTAGGAGTTTGTTTGAGTTTATATCTGTCATTGAGGTGTTTGTATGCTGAAATCTTCAAGACTTGTGCTTTGTAACATCAAAACCTAATCATTGGTCTAACTAGTTTGTTTTAGGTTTTTTTTACTGAAATCTTGTGCACTCTTAGATTATATGCTTATCTAGGGTAAACAATGTATGATCTGATTGGTGGATTTGAGGGTTTAAAGTTCAAGATCTGGTCAAGTATATCAACAAGAAAGTTTTTGGTGTTCATCAGTAAAACTGCTTAAGTCATGTAGGGTTCATACTAGTTCATATCTTTGAATCAGTGCTTGAAACAAGTTTATTTGTGATTCATTAAGTCTGTCATAGCTTGTTTATACATTTGGTGAACTTTGGTTGGCTTAATCTTGCTTAATCTGCTTATTACATCAAAACTGCTTATTGTTCATGTCTGTGTGATATCTGAGCATATATTGAATTAACTGCACTAATTGGCTGGGTGTTTTTGTGATTTTTTGCTTGTTATTGACTCCTTATAACCCACTGGTTATAAGGGTTCCTTGTTTGTCCAACATACCAACTGAATCACTCAAAAAAATCAAGTCAAATAGTCAAAGAAGTGGGAACCCTTTCCTACTGTTTCTAGCCACTGCTAGTGTTAATTTGTGAACAACTTATTAATAAGCTATAATAGCTTATTTTATTGTGCACCAACTTTGTTTTGGTAATCAATCTTCCTTATTTGACCCATTTGACTAATCTAGAACTTTTGAGCCTTTGACTTTTAGGTTTGACTAGAAAACAAATTGACTTTTCTTTTTCAAAACAGCTTATTGCTTTTTCCAGCTTATTCAATGTGCTTATTTGAAATCTTTTTGATTATTAAGCTTAGTTAAGTGATTTAAAACATTTCACAAAAAGAATCAGCTCTTGAATCAACCTAGAACTCGAAAACGACTATTTTGTCGTTTTGTGTAGAGATCTTTTACTTATTTCAGGCTTATTTCTTAGGCTTATTCAACATTTCTTTTTACAAACATCTTTATAAGGTCAAGAGAAGGACGTGTGTAAAATTTCAGCTTATGGCATTGGTAATAATCGTTTTTTAGTATATCGTTTTATCGTTTTTCCTCGACTCGACTCGAATTGATATCCAATTAATCACAAGATTTATTTGTTTTTGGTTAAGATATTCTTGAATTTTATGTTACTTAAAATGAGCACGTAAAAAGCTAAAAATAATAAGTATACGTAAACTACTTACTATTGCTAAAACATATTGCACGTACCACAATTAAAGCAAAAAAAGTACAAGTAAACAAAGCACGGAATGAAAAATAAATGCAAATATAAAGCTACTAAAATGCAAGTTCTAAAAATACACCAAATCTAAAATGTAAAAATGCCAAAAGAAAACTTTTTTTTAAAATCTAACTTTTTAATACTCAAATCTAAAAAAATACTTTTTACCAAAAAAAACTAAACTTTTTATTAGAACTAACTTTTACAAAAAATGAAATTGGATGAATTCTTAAAATCAACTAATGAAATTGCCATGTTTGTTTACATCTTAGCCCAACACAAACAAGCGGTCCAAAACTTAGCCGATTGACTTATGGTGCAATGGTTTAATACTACAGCTAACTATGATACAAATGAGTATAATAAAATAACAATTCAACAATAAAGAAATACACCAATGGGCTAACAAAACTAATGTTTCTATGAATAATTGTTCACTAAAACTCGAATATATCCTACCGAGTATCTAAAATGGACTTAGGAAGTATAACATGACAAAATCACTCACTTCCATTACTTCTATACTATAGTAATATATCAACAGAATTAAAAGAAATAGCTATAAACAATGACAAATTAAACATCTATAATTTTAAGCTATAAAGGAAAAGAAAAAGACGATTACGCTGCGTCCAGACCTTGACCGTTGATGACGAGCTAACTTTACCAAAATACTTTTGATCGATATCCAAACGCTAACTTGAAAGTTAAACCGAATGACAGCAGCTTTCTGCCATCCCGGCATGTCCATTGTCGAGACGTGCTATGTAACATCCCATTTTGATAAATGGAATGTCACGCGTGATTATGGCGTGTCATCAAAGCATACAAGGATAAATTTCTAAACATTACATGACCATAAAGGAAATACCAGAATCAAACATCGGTAGTCCAAAAGTAGAACTCATCACACACAAACATAAGTACTGTAAATGAAAGGACTAAAGAATGTCCATGGAAATGAGTATCAAAGTATAGATAAATGCATAAAGGAAAGAAGGCTAGAAAGCTTCCAGTCCATATGCACGTACGCTTAAAGTCTACGAGCGTCACTGAGTACCTGCCGTTTTGGGAACATGATAAGGAAAACGGCTGAGCAATACGCTCAGTGCACGAATATACAAGTATAGCAGGAATAATATAAGCATATAAACATGGAACAACGGAAGCAACTAAGTCCTGGATAACCTGGTTATATCTTAGTAAAACTGGTTTTATAGTTTGAAAAGCCTTACGTTTAACTTGTAAAAACTTTTATCATATTTTACCATTAGCCAATATAGGTCATGAAATATCAACGTGCATGAATAGTTGGAGGGGTGACCTCGTCATGCAAATTAGAGGGGTTGCCTCTAATTTAATATACTAGTTTTAGGTAGGAGGGATCAGCTCCTTGTGAAGGATGCAAGGCACACACCACATTCACACTGAGTAATCTGCTGAAAACATGTATACTAGGATGCACCCATACGCTCCACCTGATAATATAATAAATGGACAAAAGCTGAAAGGGACGCCACGAGCTATCACTCCGCCGTGCTGAAGTCATAACACTGGTGCCTCCAGTGTTATGGTTATGGTACCTCCATAACTAGGTGAAACTGGTCATGCATGTATATGGCTTTAGGTATTCTAATTAAACATAAGCAATTCAAAACATATAAACATATACTGGGGAAAACAGTTGGCTACATACGGGGAAATCCTAATAAGGAAAGAATGTCCATACTGAAAGGACGGAGAATCTGTACCTTATGTCCAGTGAACGAAGAAGACGAACGGAAGAGAGTCCTACTTCGGTATCACTAATGCTACATAAATACATACGTGTATAAGTATCTGATTACTGAGTACGTAACTGGTTTTTATATCATGTCTTAGCTTATTTTATATGTTCATGTCATGTTTTACTGATTTAAGCTTTATACTGTATTTATCATATATTCTGTCTATTCTGATTAAGTATTACTTGTATTTCATGTATTATTATACTTGTTGTGTAATAATAAGTAACTTTCTAAAAATAGCAGGTTTCCTAAAACAGAAAGTTTCCAAAAATAGAAAGTTACCAAAAATAGAAAGTTTCCAAAAATAGAAAGTTTCCAAAAATAGAAAGTTTCCAAAAACAGAATTACTGCTTAAAATAGATAAGTTTCTAAAAATAGAAAGTTTCCATAAATAGATTAGCTGCCTTAAATAAATAAGTTTCTAAACATAGAAAGTTTCCATAATTTGATATAAGCTGGATAATTAAGCTAATTATATAAGCTTAAGTGTTTTCTGATTAATATTCTAAGTCATGTGATTATATAGTATAGTTTATTAATTATTTCATGTGAATTAAATAAACTATAGGTTAAAGTATTTAATTAAATATAACATGATTTAATTAAATTATAGGTAAAATACTTAGGTTAAAACATGTATTATTATTTATTAATAATATAACCTAAGTCATGAAATTAATTAATTATAAGTCATGGTTTTAATAATTAATTAATTATCTAGTCTAATTAAAGATAAAAATACGTAGGTTAAAATTCATGTGTTAATAATAAAATTAATAACCTAAGTCATGTAAATTAAATTAATCATGTTCATGCCTTTAATTAATTTAATTTAAATCTTGTAAAAAATAATATAACTTGTAAAAATAATAAACCTTGAAAAAGAACTCATGAACCAGACCGTGTTTTAAATCTAACATGTGTGAACCGGACCCGTGATTAAAACCCATGAACCGGACCCGAAACATCACCATACCCCGACCTAGGTCGGGGTTTCCCTTGCCTTGCTGCTGCCGTGACCCGAGACCACCCAAACCACCACCAAGCCGAGACCAAGTGGTCTCGGTGGTGCGAGTAAACCCAAGCCGAGACCCCCTTGGGGCTCGGTTAGGCGTCAGCCACAACAAACAAACACCCCTTAACCCTAAATTGATTTAAACCCCATGATTACAACATGTTTATATTTGTTTTTAATTAGTTTATTAAAAACATCATGATTTTACGTGATTAAATAAATAAAAACATAAAATAAAAGAAGGTTAAAGATTATACCAATCACGTGAATCGAATGAGGATGAACACACCACGATCCTTGCAATAAATCAAAGACCAAAATCAACCCGAATCACCCTTGTGGTGATGTAAACCCGGCGGCCAAAGACAAAGGAAGAAGGAAATTTTTTTTAGGGTTTTCTTGTTTTAACTAAATGTGTTAAATGAAAATAAATTTCTCCATAATTCATGTTTAGCAAAATTTAATGAGCTTGGCCCCTTTTCCTTGTTGTGTCCGCGGGTATGGGGCCCACATGGGGTGACCTGAACATTTTCCGTGTCTAAAATAATAGTGTGTTCTCGTGTTCGTGTTTTTCGTGTTTTAATTAGTTATCGTTCGTGACTTAATATATTTATTTGTGATCGTAATAAATATACATACATGTTTGTGATCGTAATATTAGCTCGTGATTAATTACGTTCATGATTTCATGTTTGTATGTTCGTGATTATAATTATTATTGGAATAATTATCGTGTGTTCATACGTAATAAATACTTATCGTGTTATAATACGTACGTAATACTTGTAATTCTTGTTCGTGAAACGTAAACGTGCTATAAAAGGAAAGTCCTAATCATGTACGTACTATCGTAAGGATACTATTCATGGTAAAAACATGCGGGTTTTACATGCTAGCTGCCGAAACGAGCGAGACAGATATCGAAACTATCCGAGCTAAAATTCCATATAAAACTAAATTCATACAACTTAGCATTGAACAACCACCACAGTTTATAGTAATAAGCTATAACAGCCCTTAGTCAACGAACCAAATAAGAAACTGAACAAAACTTTGACTTTAATAACTATGACAATATCCTAAACCAACTATATACTATGGTAAATCATGGAATAACATAAATTAAAATGAAATAACAAAAAGTTGGGAGGAAGATTTTATTTAAAAGCTAAGTAAATTACTTGGAGGATTCGAGTTAACCAAAGAAAAAGACATCTAATCGAATCTACCTCATAAAGAAAACGCAACACAGGAATATAAATCGAAACCCGAGTCTTCGACCGAATCTAAATCAAACGAATTCGTAAGCTTCAAGCAGCAACGGTGAATAATCACTACAACCTACCCGAATCAAATCCAACAATATTAAACTTTCTCACAAATAGATTCCGAATCGATCATTAACCGTAACCATATCAAACAAAAATATAACCAAGCTTTTTATCACTAAACGAAAATTAATACAAAGGTTTAATAAAAATAAAGCTGCGAAAATTAATTTTACTAAATCAAACACCTAATTTAAACTAATCTAAAAACAGAAAGGAAAAAAATGAAAAAGATAGAAAGAAGTCAAGATAATATGCGTACAAAAATGTATATATATTACAAGTGAGTATATGCTTTCTTTCTACGCAGCCCCACTTCATAGATCTGATCTCACTTGGACGTGAGGTGGGCCTCATGGGCTTTGCTTTACTTCTTTGCAATTCGGGCCTGCCGGGCTGTCGTAAACAAAGGTTGGGGCTTTTAATAACAGGCCCGTCAGATTCGGGCTGTGGTGATTAAGAGAGCCCAACAGCTTGTAAATTGGCTAGTGAGATATAATAATGGGTCGATTCGACCCATTTAAATGGTGTCGGTCCGGCCCAATAAAAAATGAATTCACCGTCAAACTCTATTTTTCGTGCTCTTTCCATATCTTGTGCTCGTTTTTGGCTCTTTGGCTTCGTTTTTTCTCTTTTTCTTCATATTCGTGCCTACAATAATAAATAACACATTTTAAACGATGTATGCACTAAAAGTACACTTTTGCTTTTTATTATTCGAAAAATGAAGGGATATTAGCACTAAAAGATGAATAATTACGTGTTCAACACACCCCTAAGCTAATAAAAGACACTTAGATGAAAAAAACGACGGTAATTAGAGATTGAAGATTCAAAGAAGAGATCACTCCATGTAGCGACTTTCTTCTCAGCTTGTCCTTTAGCAAAGCTTAGGAGGCTAGGTTTTTACACCCTCGAGAATAGTATCGGAGCTCACGGGACCTTTGACTTCTACACTCTCTAATACCATCTAAACTCTTATACAAAATTGGTGAATTCTAGTTCAACTTCGGATTTAAATTTAAGAAAAAGCAAGTTTCTCACAATTAGTATTTAAGCAACAAAAAACACTTATTCATTCACTCGACTCTTCTAACTCTATTGAACACTTTTTTTTCCAATTTCTTTTTCTTTTCAAATTTTTCTTTTTTTCTCTTTTTTTTTCTTTCTTTTTTTCTCTCTTTTTTTTCTCTCTTTTTTTTGATTCGATTTTTTTTCAACATATTTATTGACGCAACATTATTTCAAATTTAAGAAAGTATGCTTTCACTCAAATTTAAATAAAAAGTTGAACTAGGACTCTATATCAAAATTGCATAAGAATTTATTTTTGCATAACAACACAATTTTTAACGTTCAAAGGCTTGAAAAAAAACACACTTATTTAGTCTAGTTATAATCTAAGAGGAAAAGCCACAGGTTACTTATATAAGCTCTAAAGAGAACCAACTACTCCACGTTTAGCATTTTCATTTGCACAATTCCTAAAAGTTCAGTCTAAAAGTTAAGTGAGCAGCCAGATCAACACTCAAGCAGAGTCAGGATCCCCTTTTGTTCTAGCCTACGGGACAAGTCAATCACGCACGGTCAAAATTGTTTTATTATTTTTAATAAAATAAAAAACACACATTTGATCGAAATAGGATGCAAGAGGACAAACAGGTAGGCATGAATATGATCATTATGATATAAAACCCCCCTACACTTAGAACCGAACATTGGCCTCAATGTTCAAAAGTGATAAGGTGCTACCCTTACACTTAAGAACACAAAAGGATAATGCTAGAATTCCAAGTGTAAGAAGGAGAACACAATCAGATATGCATGGATAAAGATGAGAACTGAGTACTCCCCGGATATAGACTTGAAGATCGATCAGAGACTGAATGAAGAAGATGATGGAAAACAACAACATCAACCCTATGAAAGTCTTCTCAATCCAAGGGAACCCTGCACAAAAAAAAAACAAATACCAACAAGCACACATGGAGAGAAGCACGCCCCTACACTTATGTTAGGAAAAAAGGATAGATCATCGGGTTGCCTCCCGATAAGCGCTTGTTTTTGTTAACCGAGTCACGAGCCTGACTCGACCCCGAATTAAATGGTGCATGGGGGAGCAAGAGAATCACCACTGGCTCAAAACAGATATGCCAAGGTCAAAAATCTTATCCTCATTACCGGATGTGAATAAAGAAGAAGAATCTACAGTGTAAGTGAAGAAAAGCAGAAGGATTCTTATAACATACGAGAAATAGGTATAAAGGCGATCCTTAAGAATACTTGTCTTCGCCAAGGGCGGGACGGTGGGAGAAAAATATATAAAAGTTTCACCCGAGGACACTTTATAGAAACTCAAAGCAAGAGTCGATGGGGTAATCGGTAAAACATCACAAGTAATAGCAACATCAATGTCTCCTCAAATATCAAAACACTCATCCTCATTTCCCGGTATGAAATGAGGCGAGTAAAAGCGATACATCACCCGCTTGGGCGTGCACGTGGTAGGACGGGGTGGCAACATAATATGATAAATAACAAAAGAAATGTCTACCACCCACGTCATCTCTCTAGACCGAATCAAACGGATGGTAGGGTCAAATCCCTCCACCTCCTCTACGATGGGAGGTGACATGGCTAACAAAGAATGCTCATCAGTAGCAAGAGAGTCGGAGCTATTAATGTCCTCAAGCCCCTCTTCAAATAGAGGATTCACCTCACTAGAGATGTAGGCGTCATCAAAATCAAACAAAGGGTTCGGATAAATCTTGAATTTTTCCTTCAGAACGTCTTCATCGGATAGTGACTCGTCATCACTAGAAGTAAAATCATCATTGACATAAAAAAGAGGATTAGAGAAAGCCAAAGAATCATCTCCCAAGATGTCAGTGGGAGGTAATGAATCATCACTAGAAAGAGATTCACACTCACTATCACTATCAGAAGCAACCGTAGGCTCACTTTGGGTTGGAATATGAATCTCCTCACATGGAATAGTGATAAGACCCTCATCCCCCATGATGAGAGAGACATCGGTCTCCGTAGTGGAAGAATCGAGAATAGGAGTGGTAGTCTCACATGATGGATTGAGATCGTAAATATTTGTAGGTCCATATTTCTTAGGATTAAGCAATCTATGGTTTAATCTATTGAGATGGATGGAAATGGAAGATGAACTAGAGAGAGAAAGGAGAGTAGAAGAAGTGTAGAGAGAGAAAGAAAATGTTTATTGAATGAAAGTGTGAATGACCAAATGAGCAACCCCTCCAAACATGCTAGGAGGGGGTTTATATAGCCCACCCTACATGTGGGCTATATGGACTATATTGGATCATGACCCCAATATCATTGGAGTGACCGATCCTTTCTAAATACGTAAAAACGTATTTCCAACAATCTCCCTCAAAGGGAGGTCACTCCAAGTTACAATGTCCTAAATAGTCTATAGCTCGTGATCTATGCTAATAATGATGTGACCGAGACTTTCCTTGGAAAAACGTATTTCCAACAATCTCCCCCAAAGGGAGGTCACACCATTTTACAAAATCTTAAACCTAGCATACTATGCTTGAGTCTTCGATCTTGTTCTTGTGAATATGCTGATCAGATCTTTGACTTCAGTCTTGAGCATGTTCTCTTGTCTTGACCTTGTGCATTCATCACTAGTGATATTTGTCTCTTCGTGACTTCATGTTCCACATACTTATACTTTTATATATTCTTGAAAGCTTCAGAGTTTGATACAGCAGAAGACTTGACTTTTAGACTTTCTTGAATTTGTTGAAGTATTAAGTGCAGAAAGCATAAGCATGTGTTGACGACTTCTTCTGGATTGAACACCGCAATGCCACCTTCTTGTTACGCTGCATAAGACAGTTAGCAACAAAACATATACACGGATGAAATGGCCTTGAACATTTCATTCTAATTTGGTAGCATTTTACCTCCGGTCGGTGAAGACCGTTGGACGATATTAAATATCGTACTTGTGGCAGGTAGTTTCAATTAAGAACCTCCTTGACAAGATTTCGCGGGTAAACCCGTTCTCTTTATTCGACTGTCCAAGGCTGATTGCGAACATAAAGATTGAATCATTTAGATAATAATATCCGCATGATTTGAAGCCGTCAATTCATGTTCCTGGAACAAGTGAAATTCAATTAAGAACCGTACCATTGTTGCTTTCCAGTTGTTACGAGCTTGATTCGTATAGAGTCTTGCAAGTCACCTACCAAGTGCTGTTTGAGGTTAACACAAGAAGGATTTCCACTCATCACTGTGAACACTAAGGTATCACTCTGAGTGTTCTGGCAAGATCACTAAGATATTGCATAGAGGCCTGGAACGTGTTTAAATTCATTTAAGAATTAAACCACTGTTGCTTTCCAGTTATCACAAGTTTGATTCATAAAGAATCGCACAAGCACCTACCATGAGCTTTTTGACGTTCGCTCAAGAAGGATTTCCATCTTCATTGTAAATACTTTCGTATTACTCGGATGTTCAGGCAAGATCATGAAGATTTTGCGTAGGACTCTTAATATCTTTCTTACTTTTCACATTGTGCGAACAAGCAAGGAATAATGAAAGTGTGTCCTAATAAGATATATGATGATCTCAAATGGCTCTAGACTCGATCGTGCATTTTGGATTTTAGTGATCGGAGGCTTGAGAGGAGTGCCACCTTTTCAATACCAATTTATTCGGAGTGAATAAATCAATAGATAATGCGTTGTCTCCGTGTGATTAAAACAAATATCTTTTGAGAGATATCTGAGTTAGCTGGGATGGGTTGTGCCTTGCATCACTGGGTCCATGATGTCTATCTTCAATATCAAGAATCATTAAAAATGATCTCAATAGCATATGAATTGACCCTGTTTCTGCCTAAGGTTGTAAGGAGGGCTTCTTTCTTTACACCCTTTATCTTTACAATTCTTTTTCATTCTTCAACCCCTTCAATGCCTACCAATACGTCATCACTAGCACCTTGTTGTGATTGTTCCAGTGCTAACTTAAGTACTTGGTCGGCATTCAGCTACGTTCACCATCTTTCTCCATCTTTCCTAAGGACTACTATTTCTAGCTATGGAAAGTCCTTGGGAAGATTCCTCCGGTTCTAGAGAAATCATTGGACTTTAACCTATCCTACCATCCTTATGTCACCACAATCTTCACCGTCGTGAATAGAGATGTTTTGGGTAAGTGTATGTCACCATAAATCCATTTTGAAATCCAAATCCATTTTGCTCCCCCTTAACATATGCCACGATATTCGAAAACATTTCGCACATGTCGGGATGAGCCAGCACATTAAGTCAAACCATTGAGATACATTAAATCACATTTTCTCCCCATTATTAAAAATATTAACCCAATCGATGTTTTTAATATCAATTGATTTAATGATGTTTTAAGAAAAAATTAGGAAGAAAAATGCAAGTGAAGTTTAATCCATTTATCTTCATGATTTTTACAAGCTCCCCCTCAAATGAATGAGGGTGTACTCAAAACGTAAACTAAGTACCTTTTAAACACAAGTGTAAGGTACTTATTACGTGCAAAGATGAGATATGATAATGTATTCACAAGATTAAAGTGTACGAGTTAGGACCTGAAATGATGAGAACATCATGTGATACGATCACGTGGTTCTTGTCTGCGAATGTTGGTCTTCCTCGTAACGTCTGAAATTATCTTCTCCTTTACCCCACATGGACAATTGATATCGTTGTCTTGACACCAGCTTGTGAACATTGGCACTTTCGGCAGCGAAGAGTCTGAACGCTTGACAATTGCTCCCCCTCAATTGTTGACCCGTGTTCTAATTAAAGAGCTGTAGTCGTCGTTTGAGTAGTCTCATAGTCTAGTATGTAGATATCAATTGCAATGAACTTCGGATTGTGGAGTTGATAACTTCGGATTTTGAAGTCAAAGCTTTCCGGTGAAATGCTTGACTTCAATGTGAAAAACGGGTTACTATCAGAAATAATAGCAAACCATAATTGAGCATGTTTTAAATTTGAACTTCTGCTCGAACTTTATTTATAACCCCGGGTCATTATTGAATGACATTTCTAGGATCGTAAATATTATCGATTCCAGAAGACATGCTCTTTTTATCAAAACATATTTGAACACACAATTTTGAAAGATTTAGAAAAACCCTTTGAAAAATTCTTGAAAAATTGTGTTCAAAGTTTTGAAAAACAATTACTTAAGCTTAAGATGTTGAATATCTTAAAAACGAGCTCAAGTCCGAGAAGTTGTAAACTTCCCGTTGTTAAGGATAAGTTACCATCGGCGATAAACTTTCCTTTTATCTGAAGGACAAGTCCTAAGCTGACATTTACATAGAAGTCGTTTTCATGAGCTTGAAAACTTTGACTGTTTTAACGAAAAGCTCATGACCTAGAAATGTTAATTCTCGTTATGAGGAAAAGTTCTCTTATTTGAAAGATACACTTTCCTTTCTGAGCTTAAAACTTCGAATGTTTTAAGACAAGCTCATGACCGAGAAAATTGAATTTCTCGTTATGAGGATAAGTTATCATTAATGATAAACTTTCTTTATTTGAAGTTCGGGTCACAATCTGTCAATTAACTATGAGCCATTGTGCATGAGCTTAAAAACGTCGAATGTTTTCAATATTAGCTCATGCCCGAGAAAAAATAATTTCTCGTTTGTGAGGATAAGTTTATCATCGGCGATAAACTTTCCTTTCTATGAAGATCGAGTCATCATCTGACATTTAACGATGAGCCTTATATACGAGCTTAAAACCTTTGAATGGTTTTAAGATAAGCTCGTGTCCGAGAAAACTTAATTTCTCGTTTTGAGGGTAAGTTATCGTTGCGTGGATAAACTTCCCTGTCTCTGAAGTCTGGGTTATCGTCTGTCATTTAACGAGGAGCCATATACACGAGCTTAAAGCCTTTGAATGGTTTTAAGATAAGTTCATGTCCGAGAAAACTTAATTTTTCGTTTTGAGGATAAGTCATCATCGGGATGAACTTTCCTGTCTTTTGAGAGCGAGTTACAGTCTGTTATGTGACTGTAAGTCCTTTGTACACTGTAAGCTTAACTGCAAATCCCCTGAGACACTTGTTTCTTAGATATCAGCTTCTTCAGCAACCAAACTCTAAGAGTGTCCTTAATTGAATGGTATACAATGATTAGACCGCTTCGTTCTTTTGGAACATCCTCTTTGGTACCTGCATTCTCATTTGGAATTTGCATGCTTTGATATGGGTTAGCGATATCTATCTTAGAAGCAAGTGGGGGTTCACAGTTTTCTTTTCTTGTGCTAGAGGTGACCTGAGGAGATGATTCACTTGTCTTAGCTGGTAAACGTTTCCTTTTATAGAAAACCTTAAGATCAGGCTTAAGTGATGTATCATCCTTTTCAATTTCCTCCCTAGTAGTCTTAGTAGAATCGGAGACAATCCTAGTTAAAGGGCACTCGTTTCCTACAATAGTGAAAGTTCTACCAGTGGGGCGCCAAACTTTATCAATGGGTTTGATTTTAGCAACCCACTGGGATTTAAGTCTAGCACTGGAGTTCACCTTATTAAGTAATTTCTTGACACAAGATTCATGATTTGCCGTAAAGACACATTTTCTACATGTTTTACAAGTAGCATATTTAATGTCCGAGTAATTCCTAGATGATTGATCGATGCTCCTAGGAGATGACATGCTACGGTTAGCAGTGCTGGGTAATCTATAAGGCATCTGACTAGGTATGACATTTCTATCTCTTACATGTGTCTTTTGCTTAGCTTCCCTTAGACCAAATGTATGGCGAACGTCATTTGAACTAGTTCGAGACGTATTCCTTGGACTATGTCTAGGGAGACTAGAGGAAATCATGTGATTAGGACTTTGAAAAGCTGTTTTGGTCATATTAGCCCTAGTAGGTGGAGTGACTGGTCTAGAAAGATGAACCATATCAACTTGGGAGGCAAACCGCTGTCTCGAGGATTGCGATCGCTTGGATCTAAATGCAGTCGGTTGTCGAATAACCTGATATGTAGGCGGTTTCCCCAAGATTGATGGTTTTTCAAGCTTAGTGTCCACACTAGTTCCTTTAGTTTTCCTTAATTCATTTTTCAATGCAGCTATAGCAAAGACCTTTTCTTGAACCTGAGCTTTAAAGTTTCATTCTCTTTGACCAATTTATCTTGGAATGCCAATTTAGATTCTAGCAAATTAATTTGTTTCAAAAGATTATCCTTTTTAGCTTTAGAATCTAGAACTGTTTGATCTAATTTTCGTTCAAGAACAACGTTTGACTTTTCAAGTTTTTCAAAATACTTTTCAAATTTATCTATTTTCTTTGAAAATTCAATTTTGGCATCCTCAAGCTCTTTGGATTGCTGAGCTATAATCTTTTCGAGCTTTTTAATCTTGGAATCAAAGGCAGTCAATGAAGCAGTTATAAGACAATTATCATGATATACTATAGCATTCTGAGCAATCTCTCCCCCATTATGACTCACATAGGATGAATCAGAAGTGGTATTGTTATCACTCTTCTCCATCCCATGTTTGTCATAATTAGGTTCAAAATGCCCAATATGTGACTGTTCATTAACATTTTCATTGGCATACACATCATATACAACATTACAATGTACCATGTTTGTAGGCTCTTCGTCATAAACGGGTTTGGTGTCATCATAAGAGATGTCTATATCATTCCATGACGTGTTGCTGATATCATGCTTAACTGTTGATTCTATGCCTTTACGCTCTTTAGCCGCCCCCAATTCGTCAATCGTATGACTATTATCTTCTTGTATCATAGAATCTCGCACTCCATTGTCACACGCATGCTGAAGTCCAGATTTTTCATAAATCGAAGATGAGACTGATGACAAATGTTTCAATAGTGTACCACGGAAAACTTGAAGCTCGGTTTGTGTGTCTCGAAAAAATGACCGACATATCCCTGAATTGTCAGACTTGATGATATTGAATTGGAGGAAAGGCGTGAGTTGTGTCACAAGAGCCTGATATGCTATTTTTGATGTAGAGTGATTAAAGTCTTCATTGTTGAGTTGCTCTGTTAGTTGGTTCAAGATGATGAACATCGATTCCATGAATATATGACGAAATTGACCAAAGAGTATCACAAATTCGCTCCCTCATTGAATCCGTGAAATAGTAACTAGATGATACTGAAGCATTTGAAATGAAGTGATGCCATTATCACTAACTTTGTCTTGCATTTTATGCGCTTCTCCCTTTTGACATGTAGAATCGAACAAATCCATTGAATATCGATGAAAAATGATGTGGATGTGGTTGTTTTCGGGATTTTACAATTCGTGAAGAAATCGTGAAGTTGATTTTACGAGATTCTACACCCCAACGAATTAATAAACCGTAAAACTTCGTCACAATCCTCGTTTGATGGTATAACTCTTTACTCGGCTCAAAAATAGTTGTCGGCTCAAACGATGATAAGTTAGACCGGAGACCAAAACAAAGTCGTCTCACTCCAAAAATAAAGCCCGTCAACAAATAAATCCAAGCTACGGTAAATATAATGATCGGCCCGTTAAATATTTTACCACTTTGGTTCTTTCTAAATACCCGCCTCAATACGATGTACCAAAAATTAATAAACAAAATTTACTAAACTAAAATACAAAAGTGACAAATATTAATTGATAAAAATACTAAATTAACTTAATTAAAAAAGAATTATCTTTAAAATATAAAAATATAAAAAGGTAAAAAAAAATAAAAAAAATTTACTTAACTAAACTTCAAAAAACAAAAACAAAAAAATAAAAATAAAAAGAATCGGATAGATAGCGGTTGTCTAAAAAAAATAAAAATCTGATATGTGATAGGAGCCTACCCACGTGTTCCCACCCTAAAAACGTGGCTTACTTTAAGCCCACTCACCCTTGCTTTGTAACTTCCGCCCAGATATTTAATCCATCTCCTTGTATCCTCCGCCCCTTAATATATATATAAACTCAATTTATATCCACTTTTTTTTATCTCTCTCGAAACACAAACAGTCTTCTTTCTCCTCAAACAAATCGCCTCCCAAAACCTCTTGTTAACCAATGCTCCCAAAATGTTACTCCTCCGTCAAACAATCTCCCGTCCTAACTGTATCTCCTAATCGCCTCCGCCCTAGAAAAACCCTCTCAATCACCACACATACAATTCCTCCGTGTCAGATTGTAACACACTATCCTCTCTATTGAATCTCAACACCCAAATCAAAAGTATCTCAATCAAGATCTTTTACACCCCACGAACTAACTGCTACAAGCGACACAAGAATGAAAGTACGGTCTTCAAGGTCCTGTTGGGGTCTCGGGTAGGTTTTCTTTTATTGCATGTTGGTTTTGAGTCAAATCGAAACAAAGAAGAGATATGAACATATATGTTCTTAATCTTTCTTTATTTTCGAAAATTGATGAGATGGTTTAACCCTACATCAATCTGTGATGATGTAATTCTAACTTACAAGATCTAAAAGATCTTATAAAGTTTGAAGAATCTGATATTCGAGTTGTTGATTAATGAGACGAAGGGATATAGATATGTGTCGAGGTTTGATGAGAGTTTACTGTTGATAAATCGAGTCTGGGTGAAAGTGTGTTTTGCTGAGTGTCGGAGTAGATTTGGTTGGGGTTGATGAGAGAGTAGAGTCGTTGTGAAGGATGTTTGTTTGTAAGTAAGTGGGTCTGTTGAGAATGAGGGTGTAGGTTTCGAGTCTTCTGGTGTCGGAGTCGAGTGATGTGAGATGGAGTGTGTAGGTTTCGAGTCTTCTGGTGTTATAAATCGTGTGTGTTAGTCTGTGTTTGGGTCGATAGTCGAAATATGTGAAGTTTTCAGAGAAACACGGATTTGCAGAAAAACAAAGCTTTTTCGAAAAAACGTGATTTTTTCAGAGAAATCTTCGGATAAATATTCGGAATAATTGGGTTTTCAGAAAAATGTGAATCTTCGGAATAAGTGATTTTCAGAGAAATCTTCGGATAAAACTTCGGAATAATTGGGTTTTCAGAAAAAAATGTGAATCTTCGGAGTAAGTGGATTTTCAGAGATTCCTTCGGAATAAGTTAATTTTCAGAAATTTCTTCAGAAAAAATGGGTATTCAGAAAAAACTTCGGAAAAATAACCCTTTTCCGAAAATATGAGACTGTAGACAGACTGTTGACAGATCTGATATTGGAGAGAGAGAAAAATAAGAAAAAAATAAAAATTTAAAAAGAAAAACTAACTTGTTTGGACAAGAATTAATGGAAAAAAAATTATAAAAAAAACAAAAGTTAAAAAAATTGATAAATAATCAGTAGATGATGGACAAATATATCAATTGATGTGAAAAAATTGATATAAATTAGTAACACCAAAACTTGATAAATGAAAAAACAGATTGAGACCAAGAATGAATAAAGATTGAACACGTAACACCCAAAACCAGATTGTCACTTTTTAAAAGAATTTAACCACAAAATCAATAGATAAAAAAATATGCAAACCTTAAGATTCAACCATGGCTCTTGATACCAATTGTAGGTCCATAGTTTCTTTGGATTAAGCAATCTATGATTTAATCTATTGAGATGGATGGAAATGGAAGATGAACTAGAGAGAGAAAGGAGAGGAGAAGAAGTGTAGAGAGAGAAAGAAAATGTTTATTGAATGAATGTGTGAATGACCAAATGAGCAACCCCTCCTAACATGCTAGGAGGGGGTTTATATAGCCCACCCTACATGTGGGCTATATGGACTATATTGGATCACGACCCCAATATCATTGCAGTGATCGATCCTTTCTAAATACGTAAAAACGTATTTCCAACAATATTATCCTCGTCATCATCATAACAATAAGGGCTCACAATTGGCGTAGAGGTATAAGCACTAAGATTAGATACTTGCTCTTGTCGCCTTTCCTCTTGCAATTTATCTTTTAGTCGATCTAATTCGTCTTGAACTTTTAGGAGTTCATTCAAAATAGTGGCTCATTGTTCTTAACTCATTGCAAAAGAAGGATGATGATCGAGGGTGTAATGTGGGGGCTCAAAATTATGAAAACCGGAATTATAGCACAGATTTTGCTCATAATAATACATCGGTTGACAAGAAAAAGTATCGTGAGGGCCCCCACAATCGTTGCAACACGGGTATTGAGAAAAACCCGGTGCATGTTGCGGATACGGAGCGTCATATATGGAAGAGGGTGAGATAGTGTCATTAGAGGTGAAGTGTGAATTGATCGAATTGCAAAATGAACAATGTCCAAATTCGTAATTAGGGATATCCATTCCGCACCGCTCCCATGAACACCAATGACATGATTGACTACCAGACGATGGTCTCCCACACCCTACAAAATCGACATGCGAATCTATGAAGAATTAAAAATAAAAGGGGTTGAGAAAAAGAATTAAACACGACAGAAGATAAAGAAGAATATTTTTTTAATACTTTTTTATTTATTTTAATTAAAATAATAATAAAATAATAAAAAGAAAATAGTATAAAATAATATACTATATAAAACTATATATCATATATAATTATAGCTAAAATAAAAATAAAGTCGAAAGAAAATATTTTTGGATTTTTTAAATGATATATAGTAATAAAGAAAAGAAGATAAAATAAGAAAATATTTTTTTGTTTTTATTGATTTTATATTTTTTTTGGATTTTAAATTATTTATTTATTTATTTTTTTATTATATATATTTTTTATTGCAATGAAAAATAACGTTCAAAAGTGAACGGATCCCAAATCCAAATCCTCTCACGAAAAATCTTCAATCGTAACGAGCACGTACCGACAGCGGCGCCATTTTAAAAACCGTTTTTTAGTATATTATTTTATCGTTTTTCCTCGACTCGACTCGAATTGATATCCAATTAATCACATGATTTATTTGTTTTTGGTTAAGATATTTTTGGATTTTATGTTACTTAAAATGAGCATGTAAAAAGCTAAACACCTACCACAATTAAAGCAAAAAAAGTACAAGTAAACAAAGCACGGAATGAAAAATAAATGCAAATATAAAGCTACTAAAATGCAAGTTCGAAAAATACCCCAAATATAAAATGTAAAAATGCCAAAAGAAAATTTTTTTTTTAAATCTAACATTTTAATGCTCAAATCTAAAAAAATACTTTTTACCAAAAAAAACTAAACTTTTTATTAGAACTAACTTTTACAAAAATGAAATTGGATGAATTCTTAAAATCAACTAATGAAATTGCAATGTTTGTTTACATCTTAGCCCAACACAAACAAGCGGTCCAAAACTTAGCCGATTGACTTATGGTGCAATGGTTTTATACTACATCTAACTATGATACAAATGAGTATAATAAAATAACAATTCAACAATAAAGAAATACATCAATGGGTAAACAAAACTAATGTTGCTATGAATAATTGGTCACTAAAACTCGAATATATCCTACTGAGTATCTAAAATGGACTTAGGAAGTATAACATGACAAAAGCACTCACTTCCATTACTTCTATACTATAGTAATATATAAACAGAATTAAAAGAAATAGCTATAAACAATGACAAATTGTACATCTAAAATTTTAAGCTATAAAGGAAAAGGAAAAGACGATTACGCTACGTCCAGGCCTTGACCGTTGATGACGAGCTAACCGCACCAAATTACTTTTGATCGATCTCCAAACGCTAACTTGAAAGTTAAACCGAATGACAGCAGCTTTCTGCCATCCCGGCCTGTCCGTTGTCGAGACGTGCTAGCTGCCGAAACGAGCGAGACAGATATCGAAACTATCCGAGCTAAAATTCCATATAAAACTAAATTCATAAAACTTAGCATTGAACAACCACCACAGTTTATAGCAATAAGCTATAACAGCCATTAGTCAACGAACCAAATAAGAAATTGAACAAAACTTTGAATTTAACAACTATGACAATATCCTAAACCAACTATATACTATGGTAAATCATGGAATAACAGAAATTAAAAAGAAATAACAAAAAGCTGGGAGGAAGTTTTTATTTAAAAGCTAAGTAAATTACTTGGAGAATTCAACTTAACCAAAGAAAAAGACATATAATCTAATCTACCTCATAAAGAAAACGCAACGCAGGACTATAAATCAAAACCTGAGTCTTCGACCAAATCTAAATCAAACGAATTCATAAGCTTCAAGCAGCAACGGTGAATAATCACTACAACCTACCCGAATCAAATCCAAAAATATTAAACTTTCTTCACAAATAGATTCCGAATCGATCATTAACCGGAACCATGTCAAACAAAAATATAACCAAGCTTTTTATCACTAAACGAAAATTAATACAAAGGTTTAATACAAATAAAGTTTCGAAAACTAATTTTACTAAATCAAACTCCAAATTTAAACTAATCTAAAAATAGAAAGAAAAAAAATGAAAAAGATAGAAAGATGTCAAGATAATATGCGTACAAAAATGTACATATATTACAAGTGAGTATATGCTTTCTTTCTACGCAGCCCCACTTCATAGATCTGATCTCACTTGGACGTCAGGTGGGCCTCATGGGCTTTGCTTTACTTCTTTTGCAATTCGGGCCTGTCGTGCTGTAGTAAACAAAGGTTGGGGCTTTTAATAACAGGCCCATCAGATTCGGGCTGTGGCGATAAAGAGAGCCCAACAGCTTGTAAATGGGCTAGTGACATATAATAATGGGTCGGTTCGACCCAATTAAATGGTGTCGGTCCGGCCTAATAAAAATGAATGCACCGTCAAACTCTATTTTCCGTGCTCTTTCCATATCTTGTGCTCGTTTTGGCTATTCGGCTTCGTTTTGCTCCTTTTCTTCATATCCGTGCCTACAATAATAAATAACACATTGTAAACGATATATGCACTAAAAGTACAGTTTTGCTATTTATTATTTGAATAATGAAGGGATATTAGCACTAAAAACATGAATAATTACATGTTCAACAATTGGCTTATAGCTTAATGGGACAAAAAGCCCATTAAGAATAAGCTGTTTTCATTTAAGCTGTGATAAGCACTTATTCAGCTCTTGGGCCTTAGAGTTTTTTGTTTAAAATCAAATTTTAAGCTTAACTTGTGATTTTGGGCCATTTTGGTGAACATTTTTCTTATTGGGCCTTAATAAGCCCAATTAGTGGACTGTTTTACTATTTGGCCCATTTGGAGGCCTATTATGGGTTTGTAGTAATTTCAAGTTCATTTTCTGTTTGATTGGGTTAAACTAAACTAGTTTGCAAGGTTTTAGATTTTTTTATAAATTTTTTAATTTTTATTAATATTTTATTATTAAAAATTGTTTTTACGATTTTTGCAACTTTTTCATTTTTTAGGTTAAATACATTAAGTTAGGATTTTTAAAACATTTAAATTAATTTCTTGTCATTTAATTAATTTTTAGGATTATTTTAAAATTTTAATGGTTTTTAATCATTTTTAAATAGTTTTAACTAATTTTAAATTTTCCAAAAATAGTTTTTAGTTTATTTAAGTTATTATAGAGGTTTACAAATTGAAAAATATTATTTTGGGATTTTTATTAATTAATTTGATTTTTTGGGCTTTAATTAGCATTAAAAAATTATTATCTAATTATTTAAAAGGTTTGAGTAATTTATGATTTTTTGTAAACTCTAATTGCAATTTTTTAGGATTTATTGTAATTTTCTAGGAATTTTTAGGGTAATTTTTAAATTTCGTCACGTTATACGTTTATGCCTTTCGTCTTAGTTTTATTTTATTCGTAACCGTCACCATTTTCTCTTTTCTTTCTTCATAATATTAATCACAAACATTTAATGAAGTCTTAACATACAACACACAAGCCTCCTTGAGAACGAACTCACCTTTGGGTCATTTGTGCACGGTTTTCCTAAACCATCGTACTTACCCTAATTACCTCGTTTTCCTAAACGAGTGTAAAATTACAATTATCACATAGCATGAAATGACATAAGCATAATAAGACAAATAGCAGCAGAAATATATAAGTCATAGATAACCCGTTCATAAAACTGGTTTTATAGTTTGAAAAGACATATGTTTATATATGAAAAACTGTATTAATTAGCCAATAGCCCATATAGGTCATGAGGTTCCACCGTGCATGAATACTTGTAGGGGAGACCTCATCATGCAATTAGAGGGGATGTCTCTAATTAAATAGTCTGGGTAGGAGGGATCAACTCCTTGTGAAGGATGCAAGGCACACACGACATTCACCATGAAAATCCTGTAAAAAAACTTGTAACTAGGATGCACCCATACGCCCCACATGATAATATAAATATAAGGCCAAAACTATAAAGGGACGCCACGAGCAATCACTCAGCCGTAGGGAAGTCATAACACTGGTGCCTCTAGTGTTATGGTTATGGTACCTCCATAACTAGGTGACACTGGTCATGCATGTATATGGCTTAGGCATTTAAAACTAACATAAGCAGATCAAAACATATAAAACATATACTTGGGAAAACATTTGGCTGCAAACGGGGAATCCTAATAAGGAAAAGAATGTCCATACTGAAGGACGGAATATCCGTACCTTATGTCCAGTAAACGAGAAAATATGAAAGGAAGAAAAGTCCTACTCCAACCTCACTAAAGCTACATAAATGTAGAATATTGATAAACTATGAATCTATGAAGTGGGTTGAAGATTCCTAGAGAGAGAAACTAGAGAGAGAAAGTGAGAGAGAAACTATGTGTCTTTTATTAAAATGAAATGAGTGAAAATCAACAACCAACCCCTTTCCAAGGAGGAAAGGGGTATTTATACTTCCAAGCCTTATTTGGACTTGGGCCGGCCCATGACAAGCCCATGGGCCGGTTTCTTACTTAACTTAATAAGTAACACTAACTACGAGCTATTACAACATAAATAATATTGTGGAGTGACCGATACTTCTAATATACGTTAAAACGTATTTCTAACAATCTCCCCCTAAGGGAGGTCACTCCACGTTTACAAAGTTCTAAACCTAGCATACTATACTAAGTCTTCGTTCTTCAGCTCGTAGTCTTTTCTTTTTTCTTTTTGTTGTGAATATTTTGATTTGATCTTTTAGGCTTTGGCTTGAGAGCATTGTTCTTTGGGCCTTTCACGTGCGATCTTTGCCTTCTTGTGAATTTTGCCTCCTCGTGACTCCATGTTCCACACACTTATGTCTTTTTGTTGAATTCTCGAAAGCTTCAGAGTTTGGTACAGCGGAAGACTTTATCTTGTACTTTCTTGAATTTTTGCTGATGTTTGATGCAGAAAAACATAAGCATGTGAGAACGACTTCTACAGGTACACCGCAACACCACCTTCTTTAACTGGTACACAACAACGTCACCGTCTTCAACAGGTACACAGCAACGCCACCGTCTTTAACAGGTACACAGCAACGACACGAATAAAATGGCTTTGACATTTTATTCTAATTCGGTAGCATTTTACCTCCGGTCGGTGAAGACCGTTGGACGATATTAGATATCGTACCCGTGACGGATAGTTTCAATTAAGTAACTTCCTGACAGGATTTCGCGGGTAAACCCGTTCTCTTTATTCGACCGTCCAAAGCTGACTGCGAACATAAAGAGTGAATCACTTGGATAAATTATCCTTGTGATTTGAAGCCGTCAATTCATGAAACCTGGAACAAGTGAATTTCAATTAAGATTTTCACCATCGTTGCTTTCCAGTTATCACGAGCTCAATTCATAACGAATCTTGCACGTCACCTACCAAGTGCTGTTTGATGTTAACACTAGAAGGATTTCCACTCGTCACTGTGATTAATAAAGAGTCACTCTGAGTGTTCTGGCAAGATCATATGATAATGCATAGAGGCCTGGAACGAGTTTAAGTTCAATTAAGAATTAAACCACTGTTTCTTTCCAGTTTTTCACAAGATTGGTTCTAAAAGAACCGCACGTGTAACCTACCATGAGCTTGTTTGATGTTGGCTCAAGCAGGATTTCCATCTTCATTGTAATACTTGCGTATTACTCGGATGTTCTGGCAATATTACAGGAATACTGCGTAGGACGCATGAAAATATCTTACTTTTCACAGTGTGTGAGAAAGCAAGGAATAAATGGAAAGTGTCCTAATGAGACTTTTGATGATCTCTTGGCTCTAGACTCGATAGTGCGTTTTGATTTAGTGAGCGATGGCTGGAGAGGAGTGCCACCTTTTCAATATCAGTCTATTCGGAGTGAATAAACCAATAGATAACGTGTTGATCTCCGTGTGATTAAAACAAATACCTTTTGAGAGATATTTGAGTTAGCTGGGAAGGGTTGTGCATTGCATCACTGGGTCCATGATGTCTTTCTTCAATATCGAGCATCATTAACAAAAATGATCTCAATAGCATATGTATTGACCCGGTTTCTGCCTAAAGTTGTAAGGAGGGCTTCTTTCTTTACACCCTTTATCTTTACATTTCTTTTTCATTCTTCAACCCCTTCAATGCTTACCAATACGTCATAACTAGCACCTTGTTGTGATTGTTCCAGTGCTAGGTTAAGTACTTAGTCGGCATTCAGCTACGTTCACAATCTTTCTCCAACTTTCCTAGGACTTCTAATTCTATCTAGGGAATTGTCCTTGGGAAGATTCCATCGGCTCTGATGAATCATTGGACTAAACCTATTCCTACCACCCTTTTGTCACCACATTCGTCGTGAATTAAGCGTGTTTTGGGAAAGTGTAGCCACCATGAAAAATCATTGAAAATCACATAAGGTACTTGTGATATTGAAATTAAAAGTTTTGTACCTTAGGTGTTTTGTTCATCAAAAACGCTCTTCCTTAACACGTGATTTACACATATTAAGTTGGATTATCGTTAAGTCTTTTTCATCTTTTAGCCAAGTATCATTTAAGTCTCCTTAATCCCATTTTCTCCCCTTATCCAAAATGTTAACCATTAATATTTGGGATATTGAATGGATTAACCGGTCTTTGGGTAAAAATGAAATTGATGTTTGGCCATAGAACATGTAAATGCTCCCCCTTAAATTAATAAGGGATATTTGTAGTGCTTTAGTATGATATATTTTGAAAGATTTAGAATTTCGTGAGAAATTCTTGAAAAATTATCATACCTTAACACTACATCAAGCCGTACAAGCACAATATTCACAAATATACATATTCACAATTGAAAACCAATATAAAGTGGACCTGAAATGTACGACCCATTAGATGGATCGTTGCAGTAGCTTGTGGTGCACTAAATATGGTCTACCACCAACGAATCTTTCCAAGCTCCTCATCAATCTACGTTCACGGAGCTTTTGATCAATCTTCTTGATCACATACTTCGCCATTTGCCGATAACCCTGATGCCAATCCTCAGTCATCTCTGGTAAAGTCCCACCCGAATTAAGATGCTCCAACTTTCCTCTTACGTATAGGAGAGTCCCATCACTGTACTTATAAAGCTCACCTACCCTCATAAACTTCATTAACCCTCGACTGTTCAAGTAGAAAATGCCACAATTCGGGACAGAAATGCCGGTATAGGGACATCTATCTACATGTTGAGGTGACACTTGATTCACTGGACGGGTTAGGTTAAGCTTCCTTTGGTAGCTTTCGACTCCCAACTGAAGATCTTCAACTCGTTTCTTGATAACAACGCTTCGTGTGAACATACGAAGTGCTGTATTCAAAGCAATGATGTCTTCACGAGGAATATGTGTGAGTTGATCCCGGGTCATCATAAGCAACATATCTTCGATATCCTCAAGGCGAATGATAGAAAAATCTCCCTGCTGGATTTTGTATTCTCTGTCATCCTCCCTTTTCAGATGAATCTCCGTCACATGATAGTAGCCATTCTTGGCTTCAGTTTTCAGCCCTAAAATACTGGAGATGCGGTTATCGGATCTAACGTTGTTTCCTGAATTGGCTAAGCAGCAACCCCTGTACGCCCTTCGGACTCGTTCATCCCAATGAGATGCACCTATAACAGCATACATATCATAATTACGATTTACCTTTGGGACCCAGAGTCGGTTTACCTTTTCCTCGATAAAGGGTATTGTCCCCCAGTTGGCAGCATTCAGCAAGGTCAGGGAGGTTGCGTACTTTGATGAACCCTTGAGGAGATAAACAAGATCATTGGTGACGAAGAAGTCAAGAGCGATCTGATTATCTTGAGAAGGATCAAGTGGAGGTGGAGCTCTTTCTGATTCATGGAGACCTGGCCGTTGAATGGTATTCAGAGCTTTCAGGATCTCATCAGCATAATACTCGAACTCCATTCGGGTTAACCGGGTTTTGGCGCGAATTCTCTTATCTTTTAGCGCTCTCTTCACCAAAGACGGAGTAACCGAAGTCTTATACTCATGAGCCAGAAATGCGCACAAGTCAATCAGACTGCGGATACGGAGATATAAAACATCTCTGTCAGCGTCTGTGATTGGATCATATTGCGCCGCTGCCGTGATCCAAGCCTGTGGTGGTGCAGTCTCGTCAATCTCCAACGTGTCTGCCCAGTTCCGTGTGCTTGATTTAGGAACAGTAGATTGTGGTTCTTATTGTAGAGGAGTGGAAACGTGAACCTCTGTTGGTTCTGATTCAGGCATCTCAGCGGTGTAATGAACGGGCGAGTGTTGTGCAGCTTCAGGTTCAGTTACCGACTCTGCAATCACAGGAGCAACAACAACAGAACTAACAGGGTTAGTGGTAACAGATATAGATACAGCGATAGATGTACCGGGAATCGATGACGCCGTAGTAGCATTCACATCATGGCGCCACTTAGATCGTCTTGATTCCGTGGAAGTAGATTTTTCCTTTGCCGCTGCATCTTTCTTAGACTTGGTTCCAGACTTAGCAGGTTTCTTTGTGCTGGCAACCTTATCCCCCTTTTCAGGCTGTTTACCCCCATCATCATCCTCATCGTTATCCTCGTTGCTCCCCTTAGCACTTTCCTCATTACCATCACCACCATCATTACCATCATCATCATCATCATCCTCATCATCATCATCATCCTCATCATCATCACCACCATCATCATCTTCTCCTTCTTCTTCTTCTTCTCCTTCTTCTTCTTCTTCTTCTTCTTCACCAGTACCCTCTTCTTCTTCACTTTCTTCCCTTTCTTCCTCAGGCAGAATGTGGTAGGGTACCACACTTCCAAACATCTTGAACAACCGATCATCCTCCATGATAGCGTCATTCAGGGATTTGTAGAGTGTCCGTTGAATCTTAGATTTATCAAACGATCCAAGTTCCCTCATACGAGCTTTGAGGATCTTCTTTAGCTCAAAATCCATCAAGTCATAGGCAATTTTGTAGGCGGATTCAGAAGGATTGGATGACTTGATCATCAAGTTATCAGCCGCGAGTGTCTTCAACTCATCACGCAGTTTTGGCATAAGGGATTCAACGGATTCTTTCACTCTCTCCTCAATAGAAGCTTCAAGAGTTTCTTTCTGCTCCTTGTAGTTATCCTTAATGGCTCGAAGTCTCGTAAGTCGTGCTTCATACCTATCAACCTCAGCCTGCTTAACCTGAGCTAGTTCTTTTGCATGAGCTTTTCGCGTCAATTCCATCTCTGCAACGAACTTAGCAAGCATCTCTTCTTGGGCTTTCCTAGATGCTTCTTCACTTTGAACTCGTCTATGTAGCTCTTGGCGAAGTTCATCCATCTCTCTTTTGTGATTATCCGTATGTTTATCCAACATTTCGGCCATTACCAATGCAGCCATTGTAGACGTTGCAGAGCTGCTCTGGGTTGATTGAAGAGGCTCGGTTGTGACCACAGTACTGAGAGTGGGAGTTATTGGAGGTGGAAGGAATGGTGTTGAAACCGGTCGGGTTGGTAAAGGTTGTATTGGTGGAGGTTGAGTTGCTAAAGGTTGAGTTACTAACGGTTGAGTAGACACCATGATTGTAGGAGCACCGGACTCTTTTTCAACACTTGCTGAAACAGGGATTGATGTCTCCTTCGAAGTAGAATACCGCTCAGGTGACCCAAACTCATCAATATCCTCTGGCTCCTCGTACTCTTCTTCAATATTTATCTGAGCACCCGAACCACTACCACGCGTATCTCTCCTACTCCTTTCAATGGCTATCTTCATTGCTTTTCTCTCAGCCTTGTTAAGAGTAGGATCATCAACATCTTCTTCATCGTGGAGAACTAACTCATCAGCCGTACCCTTTCCCTTCTTAACTTCAGTCTTCTTCTTTTTGGCTTTGGGTTCAGGTAAAGCTGTTTGCTTGCGTTTACCTTTGCTCTTAACCGTGGTAGATGAGTCTTCTCCTGCTTGAATACTTGCTCGTTGATTCTCGATTTCTTGTAGCAAGTTCTTGTAGTCAGTAGAAGCAATAATATCATCGGTCAGGAGATGACTGGGAATGGGACCAGGAATAACCATATTCGAATGAGTCTCCTGCCTTAAGTCTACCAAATCATCATCATCCATCGTGTGGTGACGACTACCTGCACGCTTGTCAATGGAAGCATCGTTCTCCATAAAGTAATGTATGATCAGCTTAATGAACCTAGGGTACTGGTAACTTTTAACCTTACCCTTCGTGTTTGTGAAGAGTTGAAAAGTAAACTCTTCCCACAGCAATGATGCATAGTCAATACCCATACCTCTGTATACCCCATAAAACAGCTTGATGATCGTTGGACGAACAACATCAAATCCAGTTGTTTTGGGTGTGAGACATCGGCTTAGAATCCCAAAAATAGCTTTCCATGGTTGACCAACTTTGGCAGTAGTAAACTCAGACACGGTTCGTATGTCAGGACATCCCATGGCAGTGAACATTTCCATGATCTGATCCTTAGTCGGGTTGGCTGAGAATGATAGGCTTTTGGGTGACGGCCGAAATCCAAAGATCTTCCTGAAGTCTGACACATTAAGCGTCTGCTGCTTGTTGTCCAAGGAAAATGTGATTTTGTTCGACGTCCTCTCCTTGGTAGCCCAGAACTCGTAAAGGTAGTCATAGGGCACTAAAGCACTTTGCCTTAGCGCATGCTTGAGTTTAGAGTTATCAAGTATGGCTGAACCTACCTTAAATCCATTATGGGTAGAATGAGATACCTCCTTCAGAAGGAAGTTGTTTGGAAGAAACTTTAGAGTCTTGGCTTCGGCAATGGCGGTGGCTCTGGCGTCTTGTATTTGTTGTATTGTAGGGTTAGTCATCGTCTCTGCTTAAGATAAAACACAAAGGTTGAAACATACAAATATGAATATCATTATGATTTTAAACCTAAGCATTGAACATATGACCTAATCCCTTAAGCTTGTAAAAAACACTGAAACATCTTCTATTCGGAATAAACATTCAATTCGGAATAATTTTCTATCCGGAATAAAACTCCTATTCGGAATAACTCTCTATGCGGAATAAAGTTCTTATTCGGAAAGATCAGTCTATGCGGAATAAAATTTCTATTCGGAAAGATCTGTCTATGCGGAATAATATTTCTTATTCGGAAAGATTACTCTATGCGGAATAAAAACTCTTATTCGGAAAGATTACTCTATGCAGAATAAAATTCTTATTCGGAAAGATCTGTCTATGCGGAATAAAATTTCTATTCGGAAAGAACTGTCTATGCGGAATAATATATTCTTATTCGGAAAGATTACTCTATGCGGAATAAAAACTCTTATTCGGAAAGATTATCCTATGCGGAATAAAAACTCTTATTCGGAAAGATTAGTCTATGCGGAATAAGACTTCTATTCGGAATGTTCATTCTATGCGGAGTAAGTGCCTTATTCGGAAAGATCAGTCTATGCGGAATGATTAAACACTTATGATTTTTCTAATTAAGCACGAATTCGGTTGATTCAAGTGTTCTAAAGGCCATATCCGTTCATTTTGTTCTATTCCGAATCAATCCCAGGCAAAACCCCCAATTAATTTAACCCTAATTTTAAGCAGAAACTTAAATCGATTGATTCCAATTAAAAAGAGGTAATTAAATTGAATTGCATGAATGTTAAGCCGATTTAATACCTTTTTGAAGATCTGGATCTAGAAGATTGAATGGTTTGAGATGATTTGTTTGAATTCGTGTGGTTGTGTGTTTGTATGTTAATGGCGGCCAAGAGAAACAGAAGAATGAAGGAAGGAAGAAACGGGGGGGGGGGGGGGGGTGAGTTTCAACTTGGTCAAACTTTCACATGTTTGACATATTGTCAAATTTAACCCCTCAACTTTTCTTCTTTCTTCAATCAAAATTCTTTTTGCTTTCCAAGTTTTAATTCTTGTCATTTTTCACCCTATCTTATGTTAAATTCCCGAGCCTTAGTGATTAACCTATCTTAACACACGCACAAATCTATTCACGACAAACTTATGAGCAACAACAAGACAAGTGCCAAAGCTATCCAACCATTTAACCATTGAGCTACTTGAGTTTCCTCGAAAACTTTTGAAGATCTTTTTGATGTGAAAGATGATTTAACATTTTCTCCCCCTTTGACGATGACCCGTTTTCTATTTAAAGAGCTGTAGTCATTGTTTAACGAGGCACATGATGAAAACATTTCCAATTAATATCTTGAAAAGATTGATTCGTGGTGGCAATAAGATTTCTCTTATTTAGACAAATAATGCACTGAGACGTACACTTATTTGTGTTAGATCAAGTTGTAAAGTAAACTTGATCCCTTTGCATGATTTGGCTTGTAAATCATGCCTGAGAAAATTAATTCCCGTTGTGAGCCAATGTTTTCCAAGGAAAAACGTGACTTTAATATGAAAACCGGGTTGTAGTCAGAAATAACTACAAGCCAATATGGGCATGTTTTAAAAATGTACAACTTTTATACGGACTCTATTTATGGCACCGTGTCAATATTGATCGACATTTCTAAGGCCGTAAATATTACTGTACTAAAAGACATGCCCGATTTAAAAACGAAAAATATTTTTGGTTTTTCTTGATTTTATAATTTTTATGGTTGTTCTAGGTTTTATATTTTTTATGGTTTTTGTTGGTTTTATATTTTTGTATTTTTCTTTTTGTGGTTTATATATGTACGATAATATACATGATCACGAACAAAAGATACTCTGAATAGTTTACCACCACTATTCAGCTGATTCTTCTGCCAATTCTTTGAGAGTCGCTGGAGTGAATGATTTCATGCCAAGCTTGTCGATCAAAAACTCGATTCGTCCTCGATCTAAGGCTTTGGTGAACATATCTGCCAGCTGATACTCAGTAGTGACAAAATACAGCTCGATCACTCCGTTCTCCACCTGCTCTTTAATAAAATGGTAGCGAATGTCTATGTGCTTGGTCCGGGAGTGTTGAACATAGTTGCAGCAAAGGGCAATGACGCTCTTGTTGTCACAATACATCGGGATTTTGTTAAATCCCAAACCGTAGTCAGTTAATTGTGATCTCATCCAAAGGACTTGAGCACAACAACCGGACATGGCGATGTATTCAGCCTCCGTGCTAGAAATTGCAGCGCTTTTCTGCCTTTTTGAAGACCAACTGATCAATCTATCTCCAAGGAGTTGCACAGATCCAGAAGTGCTACGCCTCGTGTCTTGACATCCAGCATGGCGGCATCTGCGTATGATATTAAAGCAATAGAGGAATCTTTCGGATACCATAGACCACGATGAAGTGTTCCTTTTAGATACCGAAAGATCCTTTTAACAACATGTAGGTGCTTTTCGGTAGGTCGAGCCTGATACCGGGCACACATGCATACGGCAAATTGCAAATCAGGCCTGCTAGCAGTCAGATAGAGAAGGGTGCCGATCATCCCACGGTAAAGTTTTGGATCAACAATAGTCCCATTCCTATCTTCATCTAACTTGGATTTCTCCACCATTGGAGTGTCCACGGGGTCACAATTATCAAAGTTATATTTCTTTAAAGATTCTAGAGCATATTTGGATTGATTAATAAAGATGCCTCTGGGATTCCGAGAAATTTGTAATCCTAAGAAAAATGAAAATTTTCCCATCATTGACATCTGAAAGCGTGTGGACATTATCTTCTCAAAGCGATTTGACAATTCTATGTTAGTGGCAGCAAATATTATATCATCAACATAAATTTGTACCAGAATCATGTCATTGTCCTCCTTGAGAGTGAATAGAGTGGGGTCCACCTTGCCTTTGGAGAAGCCTTCCGAGATGAGATATGTTGAAAGGAGATCATACCACGCGCGTGGAGCTTGTTTCAACCCATAGAGAGCCTTCTTAAGCTTGTACACATGATTAGGAAACTCCGTGCTAACGAACCCATCCGGCTGACTAACATAGACTTCTTCCCTTAGTTCACCGTTCAAAAATGCCGTCTTCAAATCCATTTGATAGACGATCATGTTCATATGAGCAGCATACGCAAGGAATAGTCTAATAGCCTCCAATCTCGCAACAGGAGCAAAAGATTCTTCAAAGTCTATACCCAAGGCTTGTTTATATCCTCTAGCAACCAATCTAGCCTTATTCTTCAATACTGCACCCATCTCATCAAGTTTAACCTTATAAACCCACAACAAAGTAAGGATGTTAGCCTTGTCAGGGAGAGGAACTAATTCCCATACTTCAAGTCTTTGAAACTCATTTAGTTCCTCTTGCATGGCTTCAATCCAAGATGATTGAGTCACAGCATGTTGCCAGTTTTTAGGTTCAACTTCGGAGAGAAATGCATCAAAGTAGCAATAGAGTGCACTCTCTTGTAATTGATGGCGTGTAGAGACTGGTCGATCGAGATTACCAATGACATTCCTAATTGGGTGATCTTTTGTCAATTTGGTGCTATGTTTTTCAATCCTAGGTGGTCCGGAGTGAACAATAGAAGGAGCTTCTTCTGAGGTAGACGCGACTGAAGGGTTTTCAGGTATCGCTACACCAAAGAAAGGAAGCTCTTGTAGGTGAGCATATTCTAAATCGTGATCATTAGAATCATCTTCAACATCATTAGGCACAAGTAGGGGTGACGATTCAGGTGTAGTTTGAGAATTACTTGGTGAAGGTGCATCCGGTTCAATGTTAATTGAAGATGCATTGGATAAAGCTTCATTTGCAGGAGCAATAACTTCAGGGATTGGAGCTATCACTACAGGTGCTGGAACTTCATCATTTGGGGGATCAAAGAATTCATCAAACAATGGTTGAAACAGTTTATCCCACTCGGGCCTTGTAGGTGGTAAAAATGATGTAGAAGTAGGATTATTGGGAACTAATCCGGAACTAATAGCACCGGTTCCCATCTCGTGAAGCGCGGGTTCAGAGCTGCGTTGCTTAGAAGCCATCGCTGTCAGCTCATCGAAATCTGCGTCCATAGTTTCTACGATCTTACCAAGACGACGGTTGTAAATTCGGTATGCTTTCTTGGAGGGTGAGTAACCAATGAAAATACCTATATCGGCTTTCGGTTGAAGCTTGCCCAAGTTCTCACTATTAATGTTTGGATAACAAAAAGCACCAAACACATGAAAAAATGAAACATTGGGTTTACGGTCATGTAGAATCTCGTAAGGTGTTTTTCCATGGCGTTTCCGAATGATAGAACGGTTTTGGGTGAAACATGCAGTAGATATGGCTTCTGCCCATAAGAACAATGGAGCGTTCGCATAAATTAGCATAGTCCTAGCAGCTTCCATAAGCGTACGATTCCGTCTTTCAACGACACCGTTTTGTTGTGGAGTGCGTGCAGCGGATGTTTCATGTGAGATACCAACTCCTTCATAGTAATCACGAAGAGTCTGGTTGACGAACTCGTTTCCATTGTCTGTAAGAATACGGCGGTCAGTAGTATTCAAATGTACCTGAATGAATTTCAGAAAAGTGATGATAGCCTTCGGTGCTTCATCCTTTGTACGTAGAAATCTAACCCATGTAAACCTGGAGAAATCATCCACAATGACAAGAATGAATTTCTTACCGCTCACACTTTTAGTTCTCATTGGTCCACAAAGATCCATATGCAAAAGATGAAGTTTTTCTTGATTGGTGTTCAGCTTTGGGCTTGTATGATTTCTTGGTACTTTTCCCCCTTGAACACGCGGAACATAAATGATCTTTGTAAAATTTGAGCTTTGGAAGACCACGAACTAATTCGTTTTTAGCCAGATGATTAATAGCATCAAAGTTGAGATGAGATAATCTGCGATGCCATAACCATGACTTGGTCTTAGATGCTTTAGAGAGAAGACATACTAGAGAGGCGGCCATCATGTCTTGTAAGGACAAGGTATAAAGATTTGCACCACGAGATCCCTTCAACAAATCTTTTCCTTCCAAGTTGCGGATGAAACAAGTGTGTTGTCGAAAAGCAACCTCTAGGTTGGAATCACAAAACTGTCCTACTGAGAATAAATTATGACCAAGACCTTCTACATAGTATACCCTTGAAATCGTAACGTTTCCAATCTGATATTCACCATACCCCATTATCTTTGCAATATGATCATTCCTGAATTTAACCGTACCAAGAAACTTGCTGACGAAATTTCGGAGCATCGATCGATCTCCGGTCATATGCTTTGAACAACCGGAGTCCAAATACCAGAGGATGATTTGGACCACCTGAAAATATCACCAGACGAGGACAATGTAGAGGTATCGGAATCTGAATGTTCCTTGTTATTAGCAGGTACAGATTTAATAATCTTAGATTTGCTAACTTTAGGTTTCTTAGATTTCCTAGCCTTCTTCTTCCTAGTTGGTGGTGTAGATTCTAGTTGGCTTAAATCCTGTGGTATTTCTTCACTGATAGGCACTATAGTGGGGGCTGACCTAATTAAAGGGCGCTGTTTCCATACTTTAGTGCTAGTGTGCCTAATTAAAGGACGCTCAGACCTAACCTCAATGGATGCATTCCTAGTTAAAGGGCACATTTTTCCATCTAATGTAAAGGTCCTACCAGTGGGACGCCATTGCCAGCCAACTTGGGCACGTGTTCTACCAGTTGGCTTCCATTCAAGATCATTCCTAATGGCATTCATCTCATTCACATGATCAATAAGACACAAATCATGACGTTGGGAAAACATACATTCATTACAATTCCAACATTTTAAATCAGAATTCACAAATGGTTTAGGCTTCTGCACAGGCGCAGAGCTTTTAGTCTTAACATGATTCTTTTTATTTAAAATGAACTAACATTCCTATGGTGAGCTTCTACTTTCTTCTTTTTGGCACTACTAGTGGAGGGCTTGATCTTATCTTTCTTGAGTGGCGATCCTTTAGCCTTAGTAGTCTCTTTTAATCCTATAGAAGGCAAAGTGGGAACATTAGCAACAGATTTTATAGTTGCCTTACTTGATTGTGCCAATGACGGTTTTGCTCCTGGAGTCTTATTAAATGGAGTTACAGCAATGGGTCGATTAGTGAGTAGTGTAGAACCTGGTTTACCTATGTATTGCAAGTAGGCTAAGCAATATTGAACACGCTTAATATATTCATGGGCTGAATAATAGTAGCTACTTGAGGGATCTAAGGCATAAAGATCGTCTAAAATATCCCTACCAAGATCTACATGCTTAATTGCGTTCCTCATATAATCATCGTAGGTAACCGGGTTTTTCTTATGGAGCGGGTTCTTATAAAGCACTACTGACTTGGTTGTTGGAGCACTAGTGGACGGTGCAGAGTCGGTAGCTAAATTATCAACAACTTCTTGTCGGGTGAGAAGAAGTGTCTCCTTTAACTCGGCCAAAACCATGTTTTTGTCAATGAGCAGGATGTTTAAGTCAGAGATTTCCTCACACTTTTGGTTCAGTTGTTCAACATAATATTGTTGCTGTGCCGCATTAAAAGCGAAGCGTTCTTCTAGTGAACCATAAAGAGCGGATAGTCCCTGTCTTGTCCGATCCATCTCCCCTAGAACAGACGAAAGTCTAATTTCTAAGACCTGGTTTTTAGACTCTGCAGCCTCTAGTTCCAATTTTAGTGTTACATTTGATGACACATATCTCTTCAATCTCATAATCTCTTCCTCTAATGCCTTAACTATTGCAATCATCTTGTCACTCGTCTCAACACCGTTTTCACAACTATTTGTTATCAAAAGATCCTCATTTTGAGTTTGTTGTTTTAATTCTAAAGATATACAATGTTGTTCTAGTTAATTAAAGCGCTTTGAAAGTAAATTGTAAGAATCTTGTAGCTTTAAAAACTCAGCGTTAGATTCGTGACAAGAATGATTATCTACATCATTTACAGTATCAGCAACATTTACAGAGAGATCACACACATCATCACAAATATTCACATCATCACATTTAATCATAGCGGATGTAAGCTCATTCGAATAATTAACATTTACAGTAGTAAGCACATCACACGAGATTACTTCGGACAAGAATCGGTCATATTCGGATAAAATCTTTTCCTTTTCAATTAGTTGTAGTTCGTAAGCGGTGTCCATTTCATAAAACACTTTTTGAACTTCTCCAATTTCAAACTCAAGATTTTCCTTAAGAGATGCAAAACTTCCTTTTAGACTTTCGAAAAATGGATTGATCTCATTTTTAAACACCTCGTTCATGTGTTCGAAAGCCCATTCTCCGGCGTTTAGGCCATTTGAAGTCGTACATTCCAAAATGACCTTGTCAAAATTAGTAAAGTATTGATTAATCTCTTGCAAGTTTAACCATACAGTGCTAACAGGTGGAAGATCCTTTGGAATTTCCTTAGGACCTTCCATGTTGACAAGTGTAGGAAATGTACTAGGGTTTTCTTCATTCAACATGTAGGTTGGTGCTGTAATGAGATCTTTGTCCATATGGAAGCGAATTCTAAAATCCGTTTTAGCAAGCTCCTGATTCATTTTAAAATAATCACAATCTGGATATTTTGCAGAATTGTATGACCGATTCTCATCAACTAGATCCTTATTGGTGCGATCATCGAAAATATTAATCGGGTCTAAGACCAATCCTAATTGGGTTGCATTATAAAGTCTAGGACTATGGATTAAAGCTTGTTTTGCATACCGTGGATTTGGGGGAAGGCCTTTTTGACGCGATAAGTTAAATTCTCTAAACGAAGCATCAAATAAGTGCACTAGTTGAGAGGCAGCGTATTGTCTTAAAAGCAAATAATCTAGACTTCTAATCTTATTAGCAGCATTAATCTCAATTTCATTATTCTTAGACTCGAGTAATTCAAAATCCGTTTGAAGTTTTTGAAAATTAGTGACCACTAACTCTTTTTCTTTAAGTTCATTAGAAAGATTTGCTCTTAAGTTTTCAATTTCTTGCAAATGACCCATTTGTTTGTTTCGAAAATGATCATACTCGGGATTTGTTAGAACACTAGACAAAGGCACTAATTCCAAAGTTTGAACTTTCTCGTTGCTTAAGGCAAGCTCATCAGACAAATTCTTATTCTTAGCTAGGGTTTCTAAGAGTGCAGCATTCATTTGGATAAGTAATGTAGCAGGAACCATGACCAAATCTTTTTGAGCAGGAGTATGCGTATGCGAAATAACTCCCGGTTGTGTTTCACTCAAAGTCTGGGGACTCACATTGATATTACTATCATTGATTGTCTCCTCATTTGAAAGACTCACCACCAAAGACTCATTCGAATCAGCACACTCTTGCACAACTTGATGTGGTTGAATACTAGCATCAGTGGTATTATTAGTGGTATTAATAAGTACCTCAAATCTCTTTTCTGGCCCTAAGCTGGAGATAGTTGCCATAAGAGCTGCCTTTGCAGATTGAAATTCATCACAGTCTGAGTCATACGCATCAAGATCATCTGCTTGGTAGGCTGCATTCTGTGTGGTGACAATGTCTTGTTCAGCAATCCCTGGATCAGCAAGAAATGCAAGCTCCTCTTCATCAAGTTCCCTTCCTTGTGCCTGAGCATTTACCAGATAAATCTTTTCTGCAAACCATTGACCATCCCTTCTCCTCTTGGGTTTCTTGCAATCCCTGGACATGTGCCCTTCTTCCTTGCAATTGTAGCATGTAATCATTCTCAACTTGCCTATGGAATTTGCCCGTGGAGGAGTGTTGACCATTGGAGCAGGATTGACCGTGCGAGCATTGGTAGTTGATGTAGTAGGTCTCCCCTGATAAGGTTGAATAGGTTGAACCATTACCCTGCCATTCTCAATAGTAGCTTTTTGGCAAGAATTGGATGAATTCCTCAACTGATTGTTAGTAGGAGCTGATCCCCTAAATCCTCATTTGCTTAATGTCCTAGTGAGATAAGCAGACATAGTGGTTAACACTTCAACTAGGTCAGTTCCTTGTTTGAATACAGGAATGGGGACTTCCTCATCATCAAAGTACATAGCTTGGTCTTGTTGAACTACATAATCACTAGAAGGAATACTCATGTGATTAGAGTAGCTTGATGGATATGCTGCATTCTCTTGATAAGAAGAATATGATGGCTGAGCATAAGGTGCAATACTTGCTGAGTGAGGTTGTGAAGCATATTGTGGTGAAGGTGCATTAAACCGATATTGTTGCTGATGTGAGGTGGGTGGTTGCGGTAGAATCGAGTATTTGGGGAAAGGTAGGTGTCATGTAAGGTGATGGATGATAGGCTTGATGTCCCAAGATATAAGGAGTGTTGTGTGACAAGCTTGGTTGATTCGCCATCAAAGCGAAAGAATCAGGGTACATACCTCGAGGCGAACGGTGCATGATCACATGTTTCTCATGCTGCTGAAGAAAAGCATATAGTTGATCCAAATTGCACTTATGCAAATCCCTGGTTAACTTAACATCGGTAATATACTCACCCCATTCAGCTTGAGGTAAAGTATTCAAGAATTTGGTGTTAACCTGGAATGGAGCAATCACGAGATTATATACATTCAGATCATTCATGAGAGTGGTGAATCTGAAGTAATAATCGTGAAGCGTTTCCCCTGGGTTGTATGTGAATCTATCAAACAGATCATACAACTGACATTCCATTTCCTGTTTGGTGAGAGACGTACCTTGTAGCAACACCTTTAGACGTTCCCATAAATCCTTTGCCACCGTATACTGACTTACCATTCGATAGATGTCATGTGGAAGAGCTTGGAGAATGGTTTGAAGAGCCTTTTCGTCTGCATCGGCAACAAGTTGTTGAGCTGGTGTAAGTTCTTCAAACTCCCTTCGTCGAGTCACATTGTTAACCACGATGGTACCATAGTCAAGTGGACCATTTAAAATTGACTTGACCATAAGCCTCCCATATACCAGTTTTCCCTTAAGGTATGACATCATCCGGCCTTGCCATGCTTCAAAAACTTCTTTGATGAGCATTGGAGGACGATTATCCGTACCCGTAATGACGGAAATATCCGTAAGTGATGTCATCTGAGGCATTACTGAATTCGGATTCATTTTGTTCACTTCAAAGAAACAAAGATTATCGGTTGATCGAGCAGTGAAGAAAGGTTGAGAATTTGTGTTGTGTTGTTGAAATCAAGATTAAATCCACTAAAGATCGTCGAAAAAACTCGGAAAAATACCCCTTGAACTTGCTATTCGGAAAAATCCCTATTCGGAATAACCCTATGCTGAAAAACCCTTATCCGGAATAATCCTTATGCTGAATACCCCTATTCGGAATAATCCTTATACGAAAAAACCCTTATGCGGAATAACCCTAATAAACCCTATTCGGAATGTTCCTGCTATTCGGAATATTCTTCAATTCGGAATGTTGGCTATTCGGAAAGATGTCTATTCGGAATGTTGGCTATTCGGAAAGATTGCTATTCGGAAAAATGGTTATTCGGAAAGATGGGCTATTCGGAATGTTTGACTATTCAGAATGTTTTGGCTATTCGGAAAACTTTGCTATTCGGAAAGATTTTGCTATTCGGAAAAAAATTGCTATTCGGAAATCTTTTTCTATGCGGAATGTCTATTCGGAAAATCCTGCTATTCAGAAAACTCTCCTATTCGGAATGTCTATTCGGAAAACCTTTATGCTGAATATCTAATATTCCGAATAGAACGTCTATTCGGAATAATCTAGGAATATTAAGTTCGAGACTTAGAATAGAGCTTTAAATCCGATTTTTTGATCAAAAACCACAAAACGTTTTATGATTTTTACCAAAATAAGCTAAACCCAATCCTTATCAATTAATCCCAATAACAAAAACACCAAAAACAACAAGATTCAAGATTGATTTTTTCTAAAGATCACTAATTGATTCAATAACTAAAAAAGCAACACAATCCTTACCTTAAATCACCCCATGGCTCTGATACCAAATGTAGAATATTGATAAACTATGAATCTGTGAAGTGGGTTGAAGATTCCTAGAGAGAGAAATTAGAGAGAGAAAGTGAGAGAGAAACTATGTGTCTTTTATTAAAATGAAATGAGTGAAAATCAACAACCAACCCCTTTCCAAGGACGAAAGGGGTATTTATACTTCCAAGCCTTATTTGGACTTGGGCCGGCCCATGACAAGCCCATGGGCTGGTTTCTTACTTAACTTAATAAGTAACACTAACTACGAGCTATTACAACATAAATAATATTGTGGAGTGACCGATACTTCTAATATACGTTAAAACGTATTTCTAACAATAAATAAGGGCCATGTATTAGTTGTCTGATATCTGAGTATGTTATTGGTTCTTGTATGTTCTTAGCTTGTTTTATATGTTCTTGTCTTATTTACTGTTTTAAAAGATATACTGTATTATTCATGTATTTCGTGTCTTCTGATTATGTATTATCTTGTATTCTTGTATTATTATACTTGTTATGTAATAATAAGTAACTTTCTAAAAATAGCAAGTTTTCAAAAATAGAAAGTTTCTAAAAATAGAAAGTTTCCAAAAATAGAAAGTTTCCAAAAATAGAAAGTTTCCAAAAATAGGTCAGTTTCTAAAAAAAGACCAGTTTCTAAAAATAGTAAATTTTTCTAAAATAGAAAGTTTCCATAATTAGAAATAAGTTGGATTAATAAGCTAATAATATAAGCTAGTGTTAACTAGTTAAAAGTTATAAGTCATGGAATTAATATCACAGTTTATTAATTAAATACTATAGGTTATAACTGATTATTAATTAATAACGATATTACATGTTTTATTAATTAATAATATATCTTGGTTAATTAATAAACTATAGGTTATACAAATATAATTAAGTCATGGTATAATTAAATTAAATCTATAAAATACTTAGTTTATCATGTTTTATTAATTTTAATTAATAAACCTAAGTCATGCATTATTAATTAATTATAAGTTCATGTATAAAATAATTAATTAATAAAACTACAATCTAAATTAAATGACAAAATATACTTAGGCTAAACATGTATTATTTATAAAAATAATATAACCTAAGTAATGTTTTAATTAAATTAATTATTTAGACATGTTAATTAATTTAATTAAATCTTGTAAAAAAATAACTTGTAAATAATCTCGAGCACGAATCCCGAGACAAAACAAAAAATCCGAACACCAACCACCACTTACAGTCACAGATGTGGTGGTGGATGGCGGCTACGTAGCCAACGGCGGCAGCTGCTGCTGCTGCGCCGTGGCTAGCCACTGCCAACACAAGGTTCCCACCGGCCTAGGCCGGTGGTTCCCCCTGCTGCCCTCGCGGCTCCCCCTGTTCAAACAACTTAGCCACCGGCAACAGCCGGTGGTTCCTGCTGCTCGTCCGAGACACACACCGGGTCCCATAGGGGGTCTCAGTTGTGGCAAAAGGAAGGACACCGAGAGCCCTTGGCTCTCGGTTGGCTACCGAACCACACAAACAAACCAAACAAAACCCTCCCCTTGATTATTTTAATCCATGACATGTTTTTATCATTTGTTTTAAAAGATCCATCATAAGAACATAATTAAAATTAAAAGAACTAATGATCAAGGTTTAATGTTTCACCCCAATGCGTGATTGAAAAGAACACGAACACAATCACCAATAAATCAAAGATAAAAAATCAACCGAATCCTTCTTGTTCTTTTGTGGGTGACACTGCCAATAGTCAACAAAGGAGAGCTAGGGTTTTATCTTTAATAAGTGTGTAAATACTTATCCTTTTACCACTTAAAACAATGAAAAACAAGACCAAAACGTGTAATTAATATCGTAAATGTCCGAATTATGCGTGGTTTGTGTTTTTGTTGTGAAATAGGTACAAATGATCAAAAGGAAAGAAAATACTTGATTTCAAGGTCATTTATCGAACAAAAAGTCAAAGATAAAGTCAAAGGACCAAAAAGTGCCAAAAGAATGAAGTTTGGAGGGCTAAAGATGAAGATTTAATGAAGATTTTACAACAAGGGCCATTTTATCAATATCCAAAGTCATCCACTAATAAACCACGTTGAAGAGCACAAAATCACGAAGCCAACGATCCCGACCTCGCGTCATAACTCCTTACGGTTTATTTTCTGTGAATTTTTTAAGTTTAATTAGTTTTTAAATTAAATTAATTAGTTTTTAAATAAATAAATAGTTTTTAATAAATTAATAATATATATAAAATAATTTCCGAAAATACAAAAAAATAAAATAAAGTTTTAATAAAAATATAAATTAATTTTCGTGATATTTATTATTATTATTATTATTATTATTATTTTTTTTATTATCAACACTTTATTAGAATAATAGGATTTACAAAAAGTTAGTGGGAAGCCGAGATACTAACTGGGCCCCCACTCCTTTAGCTATAACAAAACCAATCCTATTAAAGATATGTAAAGCAACACGTGCTCCAATGTCTTGAGTCATAGAGAACTTTCGGATCCGCTTCAATAAGGCAGCCGCATCCTTCTCTAATTCCCCAAACAAGGAAAATGAAAAGGGTAGAAAACCATATCCAATGTCCGAACATTTAGTCTCATACTTAACTCGTTTACGATGTGCCGCCTCAGCCACCGCACGACCTGCTACGAAATCAACCATCCCAGTTTGCGTCAAAAGAGAGGACCCTGTCAAATCCACACACACATCAAGCCCTCTGTCCCATGAGTAAAGTAAAATATCCGCTGGACGTAAGGGTTTGTCATGTCCTCCACCAAGCCCAATATCAACTTCCTTACCGGCAGAAATCCCCGACCTAAAACAGATATCAACAAGGGTATCACGTACGAGATTATGCCGATGTTTAATGCCAATGATACAAGAACATGATACAGCATGGTCTCCATAAATATCTCCCGTAAACACCCTTGAACAAGCTGAGCACGGCTTCTGAACAGAAAATAAGGGAACACCTAACCGATAGCATAAAATACAACGGTAAGTCTTACCATTCATAGTCTGGCCCAAGCCAGAAATCGGAACCACCCTAAGCCAGTTAGAAGTGTAATCCTCCCTTTGAGATTTCCATAAGGCCATCTGTCGAGAAGATAAGGAAAATGTAGATTCTGCAGTTTTGGTAACCTTTGTGAAATATATATCTGCCATTTTCTTCATGAGTTTGGGGGCAGCGATCTCACTTGGATTACTCAAAAAGTCAATCTCCATTGATTTATTAAACACACATAAAGCACCATCAAAGTTAGGTCCGGGATCTACAATACCAGTATGCTGAAGAAGCTTAGTCTGCAAAGCAGCAGACTGTAATCGCGATGCAAGAAATGCATAATACAAAACATCCCCAGCAGAATAAACACCAAGCCCTCCAAATGCAAAAGGTAACGTGGAAAGCCTCCATTGCCAGTCACCAAAACCTGGTCCAGAAGAAGTGACAATACGCTCTAAAGAAGAACGAAGAGCCATGTCAAAAGAAAGTTGGGCAGACTCAAAGAAACGAGGAGGGCATGTGCGCATAGTGAAGTATAGCCTGGAAATACCCGTACAAGAACGAAGAAGCAACAACTCACACTGAGGATCATTGATTTTAGCAACAGCATCCATAAGCACAATGGTTTTAGCCACTCTCTTCATCACAAGCTCATTACAAAAATTAAAATCCACATTAGCGGGCCCACCTAGTAATTTAACACCATGTACGGGTCGAGCAATATTAGGCGGGAACACACCTGGGAGCCTACTTCGAGGGTCTTCCTTTGGCTAAAAAACTTCAGTTTTGTCGACATTGAGATGCAAGCCAAACCCGGGGCCATCCTCCATAATTAACTTTAAAACCTCCCCCACAACTAAAGTATCTCCAATAACAGTACCATCATCCAAATACCAAGCATGCAAGGAAAGCCTAAAGGAGTCTCGGATTTTACATACCAAAGGATGTAACACCAGTGCAAAAAGCAAAGGGCCAAGGGGATCACCCTGTTGTACCCCTTGACATGACCATAATACGTGTTCCCTGTAATACAATCTGGCGGGGCTAGAGTAGCAGAAATCAACCCAACATGAGATAGCAGGACAATGAAGGCGAACCTCCCGAAGCATAACCTCCCGAATCGTCTTCCACTTTTTCAAATGTTGATGACGAAGACCTTGATTTGGGTGAGCGGAATATCAAGCAATGTAAGAGGAAGATTTGTGATGGACATTATACTGCCGCAGTCAGAGTTCTTTCATCTTCAGGTGTTGCTCCTTATAGTGATGCTACCCTTGAGGACTTAAAGACTAAGCACCCTTTCCAAACAGCTCCCTCATTGCCACATACATCTATTGATCATCATTCTCTCATCGCATCTTCGACTGTGGTTCTTGACAGAATAAAGAGTTTTCCTCGTGGTACGTCTTGTGGGCGTGATGGGTTACGTGCCCAACACCTCATGGATTGCTTTAGTGGAGCGGCTGTAGCTGTTTCTGATGAGTTGGTCTCCTTTATCACTCAAGTGGTGAATCTCTTTCTTGCTGGGAAATGTCCTCAAATTTTAGGCGAGTATATTGCTAGTGCTCCTCTCACGCCGCTTGTTAAGCCGGGTGGTGGTATTCGTCCGATAGTTGTGGGTACTGTTTGGAGACGTCTAGTCTCAAAGGTTAGTGCTATTATGATGGGTCATTCTTTGGATGATTATTGAGATGGTATACAGTTTGGTGTTGGGGTGTCGGGAGGAAGTGAGGCTATATTGCATGCCGTGAACCGCTTGATTGAGGGTTGTGGAGATGATGTTGGTCTTTCGATGTTATTATTTTTATTATTATTTATAACCATCACTTTATTAGAATCAAAAAAGGATTTACAAGAAATTGGATGAGAGTCGAGATACTATCTGTGCTCCCACCCCTTTAGCAATAGCAAAACCTATTCTATGAAAAATATGTACAACAACGCGTGCTCCATTGTCTTGAGCTTTAGAAAATCTCTTAATCCGCTTCAGTAGCGCAACTGCATCATCCTGTAACTCACCTAGAGAAGAGAAAGAAAAAGGAAGAAACCCATATCCGAGAGCTGCACACTTAGCCATATACTTTCATCGTTTACGTTGTGCATCATCAATCACAGCTCGGCCAGGTAGAAAGTCATTCATCCCCGTTCGAGTCAAAGGAGAAGAACCAGTCAAATCTACACAAACATCTTTACCTCCATCCCACGAATAAAACAAGATATCTACCGGACGTAATGCATTATCATGTCCTCCAACTAATCCGATATTAACTTCCTTTCTGACAGGTATCCCTGAACGATAACATATATCAGCAAGAGTATCACGTACCAAATTGTGACGATGCTTAATCCCAACGATACCGACACACGATACCGCATGATCCCCAAATATATCCCCATCAAATACTCTCAAACAAGCTGAACATGGCTTCGAAACAGAGAACAAGGGAATACCTAAGCGATAACAAAAAACACATCGATAAGTCCTCCAATACATAGTTTGACCCAACCCCGAAATAGGGACCGTCCTAAGCCAATCAGAAGTATGATCCTCCCTCTAAGATTCCCATAAAGCCATCTGTCTAGTAGACAAAGCGAAAGAGGATTATGCATTCTTCGTAACCCGAGTAAAATATATATCTGCCATTTTCTTTATGAGTTTGCGGGCAGAGACTTCATTCAGATTACTTAGAAAATAGATCTCCATAACAGAGTTAAACACAGATAAGGCATCATCAAACTGGAGTCCCAAATCTCTAATATCAGTGTGTTGAAGTAGCTTAGACTGCAAATCAGCTGATTGTAACCGAGAAGTAAGAAAAGCATAATGCAATACATCTCCCACAGAATAAACACCCAACCCCCAAAGGAAAAGGGCAACATAGAAAGTCTCCACTGCCAGTCACCAAATCCCAGTCTAGAAGCAATAAGGATACGCTCCAAAGAAGAACGAAGAGCCATATCAAAAGAACATTGAGCAGACTTAAAAGCACAGGGTGAACATGTACGCGTAGAAAAGTATAACTTGGAAATACCCGCACAAGAGCGAAGAAGGAGCAACTCACATTGAGGGTCATTAATCTTGGCCACATCATCCATAAGCTCAATAGTCTTAGCCACACGCTTCAACACAAGCTGACTACAAAAATCAAGGTCCACACTCGCAGGCCCCCCTAGTAACTTAACACCGCGTGTAGGTCGAGGAATATTATCCGGGAACACACCCACAAACTTGCTACGAGGATCCTCGGTCGGCCAAACAATTTTAGTCTTATCAACATTTAGATACAAGCCATACGCGGGTCCATCCTTCATTATACACTCCAGAACCTTCCCCACAACCAAAGTATCCCCAACAATAGTACCATCGTCCAAATACCAGGCTTGTAAAGAAAGAGAGAAGGAATCTCGAATCTTGCATATCAATCGGTGAAGTACAAGAGCAAAGAGTAACGGACCAAGAGGGTCACCCTACTGTACCCCCTGACAGGACCGCAAAACATGCTCACCATAATACAACCTCGCCGGGATAGAATAACAGAACTCCACCCAAGACGAGATGGAGGGAAAACGAAGACGAACCTCTCGCAACATAACCTCTCGATCAACCAAATTGAAAGCATTTTGAAAATCCACTAATAACATCAAAAAACCAATATCATCTCCATACCTCTCAAGTAAGCGATTCACAGCATGAAGAATAGCCTCACTACCTCCCGACACCCCAACTCCAAACTTCAAATCACCAAAGTACCCATCCAAAGAGTGACCAACCTCATAAGCACATACCTTGGAAACAAGTCGTCTCCAAACAGTACCCACAGCTATAGGGCGAATACCACCAGCCTTAACCAAAGGAGTAAGAGGGGCACTGGAAATATACTCACCTAACACCATGGGACAACGCCCATCAAGAAAAAGGTTCACCACTTAGGTGATGGAAGACATAAGTGATTGTGGTAAATTACGACCTTTAGGAAAAGGTGCGTAAAAGCAGTAAGTATTAAACAAATGATTTTAGGAAAAACCAAGTGTTAATGACCCTTATGGTGTGAAAGTTCGTTTCCCAAGGAGGTATATGTGTGTGAAAAACTTGTTAAATGTTTGTGATTAATGATTGGTTTAGAAGGGGATGAGAAAAGAAGGTGACGAAGACGTGAAAATTACTACTAGAATGATAAAACGTAAAACCGTAAAAACTACAAAAATAAAAATTAATTCTAAAAATTACCAAAAATTCACCAAAAATCAAAATTAATAAACTAAGAGTTTACCAATGATCAAAACTTTTTCAAATCTTTTAAATAATTAAATATTCAATTTTTAAATGCTAATTAAAGCCCTAAAAATCAAATAAATTATCAAAAAGCCCAAATAAAGATTTTTCAATTGGTAAACCTCTAAAATGACTTAAATTGATTAAAAACTATTTTTAGAAAATTTTAAACTAATAAAAACTATTTAAAATGATTTAAAAACTATTAAAACTTAAAATAATTATAAAAATTAATCTATCAGTGATAAAATTATTCTAAAAGCTGCTAAATTCCTATTTTAATGTATTTAAGCTAAGAAAAATGTAAAAAGTTGGAAAATGTGAAATTTGAAAAATAATAATAAAATAATATTAAAAATCCAAAAATTCTAAAAAATTCTAAAAACTTGCAAACTAGTTTATATTAACCTAAATAATCAGAAAATCAAGGTAAAATGACCAGAATACCCCTATTGGGCCCTCAAATGGGCCAAAACAAAAAACAATCAACCTTAATGGGCTATTGGGCCCAAAAAGTCAAACTTGGCCCAATTGACTTTGAAAAGCCCTATCTGACTCAAAATTTAATTCTAAGCACAAAACTCTAGGCCCAAAGCTGAATGTGAGCTTATCACAGCTTAATAAGCAGGGAGCTTATTCTTATTGGGCTTTTCAGCCCATTAAGCAATAAGCCAATGCCATAAGCTCTAATTTGACACACAACCTTCTTTTGGGATGCTTATGAGATCTGTAAAAAGAAATTTTGAAAAAGCACACTCAATAAGCCAGAAATAAGCAAAGTAAAAATCCACAAAACGACAAAATAGTCGGGTTTGAGATTTAGGGCACCTCAGAAGCTCTAGTTTGTTGCAAAAGCTCACAAATAGCTTAACTAAGAATAATCAATCAATAAAATCACAAAAAGCCAAATAGAATAAGCTGTAAGAACAAATAAGCTGGCTGAAAAAGCCAAATAAGCTAGTTTTCTAGCAAAAGCTTAACCAAAAGACATGTAACCTTCCAGATTTGATATTAAGTTAAGAAAAATGATTTCTATTACAAAAGCCAAGTTGTTGCATGTGCCAATAAGCAGTTCTAAAAAATAAGCCAATATGTGCTTATTTGACCAAAAGTCAAAGTACTCCAAAGTTCACCAAATGATCAGGAATGGTATAAGGGCTTGTTATAAGCAATTTTTGTGAAGGACTCAAGGATGAGGCCTTGTGAATCAAGATGTCAGTTTACATTTTGATGGCAAATTTTGGCAATAAGGGCTTAATAAGCCAGTTAGCTTATAAGCCAGATACAAAGCACACCAAATAGCAAAATCCACTCACAAGCAGCACATAAACAAGTTCCAAGCAGCAAAATCACAAGGCATACACTAGGATAACAAATGTAAGCACAAAATGAGGTGGTCACTTTGCTGATGCAAATGACCACTTCAGCAAACTTTGATAAGCTATAGCAATCACAATAAGCCACCAAATTCAACAACCAGATAACCAATAGATAGCTTATCACCCAAACTATTCCCAAACCTGATTTCAGACCTTAGATCCAAGTAACAAAGAAGTTATTGGATCTGATGTGTTTGACCAATTCCAAAACCAATTTTATCAGATTTTTGCAAAACTTCAAATCCCTTTTCCAAACTTTCAGAAAGTAAACCAATGACTAAAACTTGTATATTAAGACTTGTTTAGACTTCCCAAACCCTAAGAACCAAGGGCTCAAGGCCACAAGGCCTTATGAACCAGCAATCCCAAACAATCCTTTATCAACGACTTTTCAAACAAACTTCTGATTTTCAAACACAACTGATTGTCATATTTTTACCCCTTTAGGAAAAGGAAGGTAAATTAGGGTAAGTATTAACGAGCGATTTAGGAAAACCACAAGTTATGACCCAAATGGGGATCGTTCTCTCGAGGAGGCACGTATGTTGTGTAATGAATTGATTTGATTGATTATTTTATTAAGAAGAAAAGAGAAGAGAAAATGGCGAAGACGAAAAAATAAAAATTAACAAAAAGTACTACTAGAAAGTTAAGACGTAGGAACGTAAAAAAAACACAAAAATTAAAATTTTAACCTAAAAATTCCTAAAAATTACTAAAAATCCACAATAAAATTCTAAGAGTTTACAAAAAATCAAAACTTGCTAAAACCTTTTAATTAATTAAATAATGACTTTTTAATGCTAATTAAAGCCCTAAAAATCACTTTTAAATATTAAAAAGCCCTAAACAAGATTTTATAGTTTGTAAACCTCACAAATGACCTAATTAAGCTAAAAACTATTTTTATAAATTTTAAAACCAAATTAAACTATTTTTAAACTCCTAAAAACTATTAAAATCTATTAAATTTTAAATTAATTCTAGAAAATAAATGAAAAGCATAAAAATTAATTGGAAAGTTACAAAGTTCCTAATTTAATGACTACAATCTAGGAAAAATGAAAAAATTAGAAAAAATAAACTTTCTATTTTTACCAATAAAATAATATTAAAATAATACAAAAAAATAAAAGTTTATAAAATAAATTCTAAAAAATTTCTAAAAACCTAGAATAATATAACTAAGAGAAAAATGAAAATTAAAGTTCCTAAAAACTCTTAATTAATTTTATATTAATTTTTAAAGTTTAATAAAAAACCTAAAATCAAATAAAATTAAAAATTAAAGTTTTTGAAAACTTTTTTGAATGTAAACCTCAAAAATATAAATTAAAACCTAGAAAATATTTTTCTGGATTTTTAAAATAACTTTTACTATTTTTAAATTACTATCTAAAATTAAATCTAAAAATAATCCTAATAAATAATTAATTAAAGAGAAAAATAGTATTTTTGGACAGAAAAGTCTACAATGCTAATCAAAACCTAGAAAAAATAAGCTTGGCCAAATAAGCTTATTAAATAAGCTGTAAAGGTCAAAATAAGCTACGGCTTATTATTACAAAAGCAAAAACCAAAACCCCTTAAATATAAACCAACACATACTCTTACCAGTCAAAGTCCCTAGGGCAACGGTAAGAGGTGTGTGTTGTGAGCGTGATGTCTTGGGTTCGAGGCTGGTGAACCCCTTTTTGGGCTATTTATTTATTATTATTTTTTTTAAACTTTAAAATCCCAACCTGTTAACTCTTAAGCTTGTAAACACAAACCAAATCCAATTAGATTCAAAGATTAAGCCTGGATTAGAACAAAACGTGACCAGTTAACAACTTTTATGAACACAAGCACAAGTTGAAGTTTTCACTTGTGCAATTAAAGACCAAGAGGACTTGGATCTGCTGGTTTGTGGTGTATTTGTTGGATACAAGGGCACCCCTATACTCTTTGGAGTATAGGGAGTAAAAAGCAAGCAGAAAACAACAACACTTAGCACAAAAATTCCACACAAATATGCACACAAAGCCAAATACTGTTGCTGATGCAATTGTTAAGGTCTGGTGGGTTCTTTAGCTTTTTTACTTGCACCAAATTAGATTTCAAAGGCCCAGGTTTTGCATACACATTCACCAAATGTTAAACAAACAACCTTCAATCCTACTTAGTCCTAACTCTAACAGGTTTCAAGATCCAAGCACAAAATTTACCAAAACTAAGCAGAAAAAGTGACCTAGACAGATTTAAGCTAACTTTTTCTTTTTTTATTATGCAAATGTGTTTTAAACTACTCAAGTTTAAAACTCAGCCTAGCATACACCTATTGCTACCCTTTTAAGTACTTCTAACACGTTTTAAAACCAAAAATCCTACAAAATTCCTAGCTAATATGCTGATCCAAACACACCTTTAAAATCTGTTAAGCAATTTTTTTCAAAGCAATCCTACTCTAATCAACTTTAAACTGAATCAAAACTTACCTAACATGCATATAATAACAAAATAACTCAAATCAAACCAACTTTACACACTTTAACACTTATCATGCAAATCACATCAAATTGCATAAAATTTTCAGAAACTAAGAATGAAAAGGAAAAATGAGGACTACCTTAAGGGTCCTACATCCAGGACCCTTTGTGACAGCTATGTCACCTCCTATAGGCTGGGGCCTATGCTGGGCCTTTAATCAGCAACAAGCTTTCAACAATTAAACCTTCAAAAAGAAAATGAACACAAGCAAACAATACAAAATGATTTTTACTTTCTCCTTTGTTAAACCTTTATAAAACTTTGCTTACACGTTTCTCTTGTTTAACACACTTAAACACAACTGATTAATCCAAAAACACAAACCTTGAAACAGATTTTTACCAAAAATCACAAATATTTCAGAAACTTGAAAATCTTGTTTTTGACAACTCAAAAACATACAAATCTTTTGGAACTCAGTCTTAGCTCTCTCTACACACACCAACTTTTATAAAACAATAAAAGGAATTACACTTTCTTTTTTAAAATTACCAACTTTATAATTTATATAAAAAGGAATTACAAATGTGAGAAACTAAAACTGGAACAAAGGTATAGGGTCACAAACGACTCCTATATATACTAGCTAAGGAACTATCTAGAATCTAGAATAAAAAATTACAGGGAAAATGCAACCCTAAACCCTAATTGTATGAAATGCCAATTGAGCCCTTTGGTCTTCACTTTAATTTCAGTCAAAAAGCGTCTCATGTGAAATGCCAGCTTGATGAAATGATCTTGGACGTTAAAGAGGTCCTTGGAGGCAAAGGAATGAGGCTAGATCGTTTATTATGTCGGGTTTTGGGAATTGGGGGAAAACGATGTAGCAGGGGAGGGACCCACAAGACACATGGGTGTGTCTTGTGGTGGGTTAGGATGTGGGTTAGGGTGAGGTCATGGTTAATTAACGATCTGCACATAATCAGGGAATACCCCTTTGGTTTGGGTGTAATTGGGTCTGGGTAGTAATTAGGGTTTATGGGGATTAATATGTGGGTTTAATCCATTTTGGGTTAAAAGAGTTTTTTAAAAACGTGTTTGGAGGGAGATTAGGGTGAGTTGACCACTTGACCGGCTTAATATTTTAATACGGGTAATAACTTTGGGTGGGGTTGTTGGGCCAAGGGATTAATTGGGCTAGGGTTGGGTAATTTCATGGCCAGTCCAAAGTCTTAACCCCCCGTTTGTTTTCTTTTCACCATCAGTCCAAAAAGCTAACAGCTGGTTAAGTCCTTTGCATAGCCAGTCCATATGCATTTGCAAAATTAGTCCTTTTGTGATTTCGACTAACTTTTGCATATTTAAACAATTTCCAAGGGCCTCTTTTGACATGTCTTCAAACTTAAAGGACCACACTTGTACAAATGATATGTGGAGGGTCAAATGTGACAAGTTCTTCAAAGATGAGGGACTAAAGTTGCCAATTCTTCAAACTTGAGGGGTCTTTTTGCAAATTTCCAAACTTGGGCATGGTTCATTGTGCGTCTTCGTTTCCCGTGTTCGTTTTTGATTGATTCTTGTGATCTTTTGCCAATTCCTCAATATCCGTACCTAAAAATACACAAGTAACAAACACGAGCATATATTTGGTATATTTTATGATATTTAATGCAGTTTAAGGCCGTTTTGGACGATGAGACCATGTATAAAAGCCGTCTCATCACTCCCCCATACTAAACCATTGCCGTGCCCTCACGCAATGCTAGAATAAAGTATCATAGCATCTCCAAAATTCATTTTATTCACTTTATTGAAATGAAAAACTAGCTACATTACTACTATTACTACTACTTGCGTTTTAGACATAATGTATGATTTTCATCGCAAAATGGGACGTTTAGGTTCATAGAACAAGAACACGTGAATGTTTCGTTAGAAATAATTTCGTCGTCCTCGATTTTCACTCCAATTTCCATGCCAAGCATGCAACGAGATCATTGTCATTATAAGTTAGTAATGCTAACACTACTCATATGCCCTAATCACGTACTTATTCTCCCATTATTCCTAAGTTGTATCTCTTATATTTTATTATGTCTTAATGATCACGAGGATACATTGTTTGACTTATGCGATAATAGAGATTTAGGTCTAAAATAGAGTCCTAACGGTGTATGATACAAGCATTTTTGTGTGGGTTCAAAATATTTTCTCGGAATCCTCTCGAATTGATCTCAGTTTTAAGTGGAATGATTTGTTCTTGGTGATAAAAAGTGGATTTGGTTTTCTATTCTAAATAAATAAATGAAATGAATAAAGATTAAAGCCGGAAACAGTAGATAAAAGCAATTAAATGGTAAAGCAGAAAAATACTCTTACTGAAAAATGCTCTATGCTGAAAATCACCCTTATGCGGAAAGATGCTCTATGCGGAAAATCTCCCTATTCGGAATAAATCCCTACGCGGAATAAAAAGTCCTATGCGGAAAAAGAGTACTATGCGGAATATATGGTCTATTCGGAAAATAATGCTATGCGGAATAAGAACACCTATGCGGAAAGTAAGGCTATGCGGAAAATAGAATCCTATGCGGAAAATAATGTCTACTCGGAAAATATGGTCCATTCGGAAAAATATTCCGAATAAGGAAATGAAGAAGCTATCATGCGGAATATTGAAAATATTCCGAGTAAAAGAAAAATGAGAATCCCTATTCAGAATAAAGGCTCAATTCGGAAAGTCCTGGGAAGCGAAGAACAGAACAGTAGTAGTAAACAGGGACACGAAATTAAATCCAAATCGACTTGAATACTCAAAAAGGTTTTACCAAATCAAACATAAATCATCTAAATACCATAAGTAACAAATCCCACCAATAAAAACACTAAATCAACAACTTTTTGAAATCAAACTTGAATCAAACAAGAAACTTAGAAACTTGCAATAAAAATGGAGATGAACAAGATGAATGAAAACATTGAAATGGATTAATTAATGGAAAAGTAACAAGAGTATTGAATCAAACTTACAAGATTGAAAGAAAGAAGAAAAATCACCAAACTCCCTAATGGAGTTGGTTAAGGACGAACCTAAGATACTGGGAAAAAGGAAAAAATGAACTAACTCCCTAAAATGTGAAGGGAGAGATCTATTTATAGTCCTAGTGGTTGGTTGGTGAGTGGGCTTCCTCCCTTTCTTCTTGTCTTCTCGTCTTTTCAGAAAAGTTGACGTTTTCGATTCTGATTCGGGATTTGTTGTCGATTAAATCCAACTCGTCTTTTAATTTCTTCGTTAAATAGACTTGAGTTTCTTCGACATATGTAAATCTTCCGTCTTTGGTCCTTTTCTTCGATAAATCTTTAAATAGGCCCAGTGACTTCAAATCTTTTGCATCTCTTGGACAATAGACTTCGTCTTCAGTCTTTTTCCTTGACAAAACCCGTGCAATCCCATGTTTTCTTTAATATTCATCCGGTTAGCTCTGAAAACACAATAAACACAAAAACCACGCATAATTCCAAACAAATGATATTAAATACGTGTTTTGGTCTTGTTTTTGCCCGAATTAAGTGGTAAAAGGATGGGTGTTTACATACCTATCAGTGTAACTAAGACCATCAAATCAATAACCCCTCCTAATAGACAACGATGTTAAAAAATTAAGTTGACAAGAAGAATCGATAAACACGGTTTTATAACGGTTTTGAACATGAGACTTATTACCAAGACTTTTATACGCCCCCTAACGGAAGGACCTTATTATCTTTGGTTTACCTCCATCTTTTATTCAACTTCGCCATGAAGCTTTTATTATGACTTCGGTCTTGCCTTGCCTTTTATTATCCGCCTCATCGGTGGTTTTATTAGCCAAAGACGTATATCCTCACGCTAAATCGAATTTTGGATCTTTAAAGCTTCGAAGATTAAGGCTTGATTCACTTTCAATTTTTGCATAGATTTTAGGCCTTGTGGGGCTTCAAATTGTTTGCTTGATTTAGGTGAGCACTTGAAATCTTATTATTAGGTGAAGCTTTCGATTATTCGGGTTGCCAATACTTCAAAACCGTGACGCTGGCGATACCTTAATGTCTTCCCAATTTAATTACACGGAAGCTACTAGAAAAGACTAGAAACCCAACAATCAAAACTAAACCACTAAGTCAATATTTATTAAGCAAAAAATATTTACAAGCGAAGGGAGAATAAGCAAACAACGAGAACACATGAGTTTTTGAAAGAATACGAGTATTCTGCGTTTAGCATAGTAACTTATAATTAACTCTATCATTTCTCGTCCTCATTTAAGAGACTTAGCCTAATGTAAGTTAAGGAATCAAAGCTAAGTGCTCAACACGCACGGTCGAGTCAAAAATTACTCTTATTCTCGCCATCGGAAAATCTACATTCGTGTCTTCAAACACTTATAAAATATGAGAAAAAATTTAAATTTTGGCCATTTTTAGCCTTATTTTGCAACAAAACGATAACAAAACGATAAACTTTGGAAAGCGTGAAGGTTTGGCAAGGCAAGTATCTATTCACCCCCCATACTAAAGTTAAACATTGTCCTCAATGTTTCGAGTCTAGGGGTGCAAACACCCCCATACTAGAGACGTAGTCGAATGCCTAATCTAACATGGAAAGGGTGTAACCATTAAATTAATAGCCGTTTATGAAGTGTGCTAAAAACCTAAGGTTAGAACATAAAAGGATATATCATTTGGATATTGGGAAAGGCCTTCAAAGCAAACGATCGAGTGCTCCCATAAAACGAAACACGAGAGGCTTCAATCGTGAAGATCATGATCTAAAAACCACAATTCACAAACAACCACAGAACAAAGGTTGGAAGGGCACAAATCCTCTCACATTAAACTAATTAGAAAGCAATAATATGTACATGGATAAGCATGGGTCTCCCCCACGAGGCACCTTGTTTTTGATAACCGAGTCAAAAGCTCAACTCGAATCCCCATAAATGTGATCATTTAGGGATAATCATGGTGTGGTCAATTTTTGGTGGGGCTTACATGATAAACAAGGCCCAAAAACAACCGGTATAAAGGACTAAGTCCTTTGATGGTGCAAAATACCGGGATCGAAGATGGCGTTCTCATTTTCATTGGAAAAACTAATCAACGCCACTTCATCAATGATCAACAAAAACTCAAAGAGTTTCAAGAAAATAGGTGAGAAATAGAAGGGTGGGACAATGGGTAAGTCAAAACATTGAGCTACTCGAGGTAGACTCGCACCAATCAAATGAAAAGATTTTCCATTTATTGCATCGGTGGAAGACCGAGATTTCCCTATATAAGCAATTCCAGGATCAAATATCTCGTCCTCGGTGGAGAAAGGGGAGGGAACATAAGGGGATTCCCCCACACTAAGTCCACACAAAGCATCGTCAAAAGGAGAAGACGAGCTTGTAGTACTCAATAAACGCGGTGATGACGGAGTTAGAATTGTAGAAAAATCTTTTAAATCCAAGTTAAAATCTTTTCCTTTTTCATCTTTTACACTCTCCTTGTGAAAACCCGATTTAATTATGTCAAAAATATTTGGTGTATCTAAAGCAATGTTCGTCACACTAAAAATTCTCACATTTTGAAATCTTTTTGGTTTAGGTGGTGGCAAGTTTTCAAATCTTTTGTCAACAAAGAAAACCTCCCCATCGGGATCAACGTATTCATCATCCGAAGAATCACTCGAGATTGGAATCGTAGTCTTAACACTCTTAACCTCCACCGGCGGAGGGGACGGAACTTCATTTTTCTCAACAACTCCTAAAACTCTATTTGAAATCTTTTTGCAAATGCTTTTGATGGGATTGACATTGTACAAAGATGTGATAGAATACACATGAGAAAGAGTGAAGTTTTGGGTTGCATTAATGACGAGTTCTTCCTCATTGAAATGAAGAGTGATTTTTCTTGCATGCACATCGATAAGTGCTCTCGAGGTATCCAAAAAAGATCGACCTAAAATTAACGGAACTTTAGGATCGATGGGAATATCAACAACAATAAAGTCTACAGGATAGTAGAACTTTCCAACTTTTACAAAGACGTCCTCGGCAGCTCCACAAGCTAGAATCGTAGAATGATCGGCCATTTCGATTGACATTCTTGAAGGAGTGAGATTTGGAAGATTGAGCGATTTAAAAATCTCAAGAGGCATCAAATTAATACTAGCACCAAGATCGGCCAAGGCGTAGCATTCTTCCATGTCTTGGATAGCACATGGGATTAAAAACTTTCCAGGATCACCGACTTTTTGAGGTATGCAGCTTAGTAAAACCGATGAACAACTAGACGATTTTTGCAATTTCTCTTTGTTATTCAACATACTTTTGAAGTTCGCGGCAAATCGAGGCATCATGACTAAGGCGTCGGCAAAACTTATATTAAAATGCAAGTCACGAGACATTTTCATAAAAAGTTCAAATTGATAATTATTTCGTTCTTGTGCCTTTTCCTTGTCTCGTCTTGAAGGGTAGGGTAGACGTGGTGTGGGTTGGGGCAAAGTAGGCATAGGCATAGGCCTTAGAATCTCGGGTTCCATGATTGGTGTGGATTCAACCGTAGGTGTGGTTTGAGCGGTACTTCGTGGGCTTGTAATTTGCTCCTTTTCAACCACAACCTCGGGTTCTTTCTCTTTTTCCTTCTCCATAGAAGTACTTGGACAAGAAATGGGTTCTTTGAAAGTTTTACCACTACGAGTAGTAATAACCTTCAATTCTCCTTTCGGGTTCACGATGGTATCACTAGGAAGACCACCCGAAGAAGAGGGCTTACACATGATAGCTTCAAACATCTTAGCCATTCGGTCTTCAAACTTAGATTGCCTAGCATCCGCTTTTAACAACTCTTGCTTAATCTCATGTTGTCCTTGCTCCATTTTTTGTTGATTTTGTTGGAGTCGTGTGACATTTTCTTCCATTTTATTAGCATGAGTTTTAAGTTCATTAGCAAGTTCGTTTTTAAGCTCGTTTTTCAACTCGGACCTTAAGCTAACCATTTCACGTTGCATATTGTCAAACTTAGCATCATTAGCCTTAGCATAATTCAAAAATTCTCCTTGAAGATTTTTGGTGTGATCATTTTGAAAACCTTGGGCATTGTTTTGAAAATCACGGTTTTGGTTTTGATTTGAAATTTGCCCATTTCCACTTTGGTAATTACCTTTGTTATAATTCCTTTGATTTCCTTGGTAATTTCCACCTTGGTTGTTGTTGCGATAGTTATTAGCATTTTGATTTGGTGGAGCTTGATTTGAACGAGAACCTTGACCGATTTGGTTATAAGTTCCCGTGGCTACAAAAGCATTCGAAGTGTTACCATCCGCGGTAATGCACTCGGAAAGATCATGAGCTCCACCACACGACAAACAACTCTTAGAAACCGCTTTAACCGAAGCGGAATTTGAAGCTTCTTGAGCTTTCCAATGGGACATAAGGTTAGCAAATCTATCAAAAAATCGATTTTCTTCATTTGCCTCATCATGTAAAGCATTGATACTACGAGACGATGATGAGCCCATTTTGGCAACAATCGGTGTGTGACGAGGGCTATAAACCTTAGACCTATTCTCAATTATGACCAAAGCTTCTTCAACCGTTTTACACAAAAAATTACCACCCACGGCGGCATTTAAATAATCTCTTTCATGATCATTAAGTCCATTGTAAAACGTGTCTATTTGGTGCAAATCGGAAAAACCGTGATGAGGACATTCATGTAACATCTCCTTAAACCTATTCCAAGCCGTAGAAAAACTTTCATTTGATTCTTGTGAAAATTTAGAAATTTCATTCTTCAAATGCGTAGTCTTAGAGGGCGGAAAAAATTGGTTCACAAACTTTGAAACGAGATCCTTCCACGTCAATATAGAATTGGGTGGCTCTTTCTCTAACCAAATTTTAGCGGGCCCCGCTAAGGAATACGGAAAAAGCATCATCTTAATCGAGTCATTCGAGACATCCTTGAATTTGCACGTGGCGGTAAGACGATTAAATTGGCGGATATGGTTGTGGGGATTGTCCTTCTCATCACCACGGAATTTGTTGTTTTGGATCATCGGCAACAAACCCGTTTTCACCTCAAAATTCTCCGCAAGGATAGCGGGAATCACAATAGCTTCTCCATAACCCTCGGTGGGTGCTTGAAGTAACTCCATCATAGTTCGATTCGCCATGGTTGGTTCTTCTCGTACAATGGATTCGTCAATAGGAGACTCCTCACTAGAATGAGTTGGAGTGGGAGTTTTGTTCTTTCGTTTACGTGCACGTTTTGCTTTGTTACGAGTGAGCATAAACGTCACGTACAACGTGGAGACGAGCAAAGAAGATTCTTTTTGGTATTTTGTGTTTTTGAATTTTTTTTGTGGTTTTTGATGGTATTAACTTTTTTGGAAATTGGTGAATGTATTAAGTAGACAAAAAGTCCACAAATCTCCTCCTTAATCAAATCTCTTGATTAACGAAGCCTCAAAGAATGAAAACGATCACGTGGAGTGAACGCCTTCGATGACTTTAGAACGATGGTGGAACACCAAATCGTTCAAGAGGGTTTAATCAATGAAAACCAAGAAAATATATATGATATGTAATAATACTTTGGGCGGCAAAACCCTCGATTCACTCTCAAAATCAAATACGCACAAGCAAGCGGAGGAAACGAGGCGGCGCGAAGCACTTAAGAGCCTTTTTCCTTTAGGTCGTGAAATACAACCGCCTTATACCCACCTTATAGTTTGTATTATCAAGATTAAGCTTCACGAAAGTATTTATCTATTTTTGCCTTTTTTTCTTTGGTTTGAGATTCGAATACAATGATTGGGTAATGACCTCCCAAGTCAAGGTTGTGATTGCTCACGTATTTGGAGTACTTGTGTATTTATTTTCTACGTATACAATATATTAATAGTATTCACAAAAAACCGAAAAACGATAATACGTATTAGTAGAGTGCTACTAATACAAATACTATTATGACTAATATAAAAAACAAAAATGGTCAATCAAAACACAACACGCCTCCCCGGCAGCGGCGCCAAAATGATTGTCGTATTTTTACCCCTTTAGGAAAAGGAAGGTAAATTAGGGTAAGTATTAAAGAGCGATTTAGGAAAACCACAAGTTATGACCCAAATGGGGATCGTTCTCTCGAGGAGGCACGTGTGTTGTGTAATGAATTGATTTGATTGATGATTTTATTAAGAAGAAAAGAGAAGAGAAAATGGCGAAGACGAAAAAATAAAAATTAACAAAAACTACTACTAGAAAGTTAAGACGTAGGAACGTAAAAAAAACACAAAAATTAAAATTTTAACCTAAAAGTTCCTAAAAATTATAAAAATCCACAATAAAATTCTAAAAGTTTACAAAAAATCAAAACTTGCTAAAACCTTTTAATTAATTAAATAATGAATTTTTAATGCTAATTAAAGCCCTAAAAATCACTTTTAAATATTAAAAAGCCCTAAACAAGATTTTATAGTTTGTAAACCTCACAAATGACCTAATTAAGCTAAAAAATATTTTTAAAAATTTTAAAACCAAATTAAACTATTTTTAAACTCCTAAAAACTATTAAAATCTATTAAATTTTAAATTAATTCTAGAAAATAAATGAAAAGCCTAAAAATTAATTGGAAAGTTAAAAAGTTCCTAATTTAATGTCTACAATCTACGAAAAATGAAAAAATTAGAAAAAACAAACTTTCTATTTTTACCAATAAAATAATATTAAAATAATACAAAAAAAATAAAAGTTTATCAAATAAATTCTAAAAAATTTATAAAAACCTAGAATAATATAACTAAGAGAAAAATGAAAATTAAAGTTCCTAAAACCTCTTAATTAATTTTATATTAATTTTTAAAGTTTAATAAAAAACCTAAAATAAAATAAAATTAAAAATTATAGTTTTTGAAAACTTTTTTGAATGTAAACCTCAAAAATATAAATTAAAACCTCGAAACTATTTTTCTGGATTTTAAAAATAACTTTTACTATTTTTAAATTACTATCTAAAATTAAATCTAAAAATAATCCTAATAAATAATTAATTAAAGAGAAAAATAATATTTTTGGACAGAAAAGTCTACGATGCTAATCAAAACCTAGGAAAAATAAGCTTGGCCAAATAAGCTTATTAAATAAGCTATAAAGGTCAAAATAAGCTACGGCTTATTATTACAAAAGCAAAAACCAAAACCCCTTAAATATAAAACAACACACACTCTTACCAGTCAAAGTCCCTAGGGCAACGGTAAGAGGTGTGTGTTGTGAGCGTGATGTCTTGGGTTCGAGGCTGGTGAACCCCTTTTTGGGCTATTTATTTATTTTATTTTTTTTAAACTTTAAAATCCCAACCTGTTAACTCTTAAGCTTGTAAACACAAACCAAATCCAATTAGATTCAAAGATTAAGCCTGGATTAGAACAAAACGTGACCAGTTAACAACTTTTATGAACACAAGCACAAGTTGAAGTTTTCACTTGTGCAATTAAAGACCAAGAGGACTTGGATCTGCTGGTTTGTGGTGTATTTGTTGGATACAAGGGCACCCCTATACTCTTTGGAGTATAGGGAGTCAAAAGCAAGCAGAAAACAACAACACTTAGCACAAAAATTCCACACAAATATGCACACAAAGCCAAATACTATTGCTGATGCAATTGTTAAGGTCTGGTGGGTTCTTTAGCTTTTTTACTTGCACCAAATTAGATTTCAAAGGCCCAGGTTTTGCATACACATTCACCAAATGTTAAACAAACAACCTTCAATCCTACTTAGTCCTAACTCTAACAGGTTTCAAGATCCAAGCACAAAATTTACCAAAACTAAGCAGAAAAAGTAACCTAGACAGATTTAAGCTAACTTTTTCTTTTTTTATTATGCAAATGTGTTTTAAACTACTCAAGTTGAAAACTCAACCTAGCATACACCTATTGCTACCCTTTTAAGTACTTCTAACACGTTTTAAAACCAAAAATCCTACAAAATTCCTAGCTAATATGCTGATCCAAACACACCTTTAAAATCTGTTAAGCAATTTTTTCAAAGCAATCCTACTCTAATCAACTTTAAACTGAATCAAAACTTACCTAACATGCATATAATAGCAAAATAACTCAAATCAAACCAACTTTACACACTTTAACACTTATCATGCAAATCACATCAAATTGCATAAAACTTTCAGAAACTAAGAATGAAAAGGAAAAATGAGGACTACCTAAAGGGTCCTACATCCAGGACCCTTTGTGACAGCTATGTCACCTCCTATAGGCTGGGGCCTATGCTGGGCCTTTAATCAGCAACAAGCTTTCAACAATTAAACCTGCAAAAAGAAAATGAACACAAGCAAACAATACAAACTGATTTTTACTTTCTCCTTTGTTAAACCTTTATAAAACTTTGCTTACACGTTTCTCTTGTTTAACACACTTAAACACAACTGATTAATCCAAAAACACAAACCTTGAAACAGATTTTTACCAAAAATCACAAATATTTCAGAAACTTGAAAATCTTGTTTTTGACAACTCAAAAACATACAAATCTTTTGGAACTCAGTCTTAGCTCTCTCTACACACACCAACTTTTATAAAACAATAAAAGGAATTACACTTTCTTTTTTAAAATTACCAACTTTATAATTTATATAAAAAGGAATTACAAATGTGAGAAACTAAAACTGGAACAAACGTATAGGGTCACAAACGACTCCTATATATACTAGCTAAGGAACTATCTAGAATCTAGAATAAAAAACTTACAGGGAAAATGCAACCCTAAACCCTAATTGTATGAAATGCCAATTGAGCCCTTTGGTCTTCACTTGAATTTCAGTCAAAAAGCGTCCCATGTGAAATGCCAGCTTGATGGAATGATCTTGGACGTTAAAGAGGTCCTTGGAGGCAAAGGAATGAGGCTGGATCATTTATTATGTCGGGTTTTGGGAATTGGGGGAAAACGATGTAGCAGGGGAGGGACCCACAAGACACATGGGTGTGTCTTGTGGTGGGTTAGGATGTGGGTTAGGGTGAGGTCATGGTTAATTAACGATCTGCAGATAATCAGGGAATACCCCTTTGGTTTGGGTGTAATTGGGTCTGGGTAGTAATTAGGGTTTATGGGGATTAATATGTGGGTTTAATCCATTTTGGGTTAAAAGAGTTTTTTAAAAACGTGTTTGGAGGGAGATTAGGGTGAGTTGACCACTTGACCGGCTTAATATTTTAATACGGGTAATAACTTTGGGTGGGGTTGTTGGGCCAAGGGATTAATTGGGCTAGGGTTGGGTAATTTCATGGCCAGTCCAAAGTCTTAACCCCCCGTTTGTTTTCTTTTCACCATCAGTCCAAAAAGCTAACAACTGGTTAAGTCCTTTGCATAGCCAGTCCATATGCATTTGCAAAATTAGTCCTTTTGTGATTTTGACTAACTTTTGCATATTTAAACAATTTCCAAGGGCCTCTTTTGACATGTATTCAAACTTAAAGGACCACACTTGTAAAAATGATATGTGGAGGGTCAAATGTGACAAGTTCTTCAAAGATAAGGGACTAAAGTTGCCAATTCTTCAAACTTGAGGGGTCTTTTTGCAAATTTCCAAACTTGGGCATGGTTCATTGTGCGTCTTCGTTTCCCGTGTTCGTTTTTGATTGATTCTTGTGATCTTTTGCCAATTCCTCAATATCCGTACCTAAAAATACACAAGTAACAAATACGAGCATATATTTGGTATATTTTATGATATTTAATGCAGTTTAAGGCCGTTTTGGACGATGAGACCATGTATAAAAGCCGTCTCATCACTAAACTTCTAATTTTAATGATCAAAAACACTTACTCGGCACCAACTAACATAATCAAACACAAAAATTACCAACACATATACAAGAACACAAAATCAAAGCTCAAAATCCAAAACAGGCAGTAACATGAATTTTTGAGAGGAAACTTAAAAAAGAGATTATACCTACCCTCCACAACATCCTAGGAGGGCCAGCTATGCTCCTTGGACCTTGTTCAACAACTAGAACAAGACCAAGGTACTTCAAAGGAGATGATCAAAGCCTGCTGATGTTCAAAGTAGAACAAGGCTTTGATTATGATATGTCTTCAACACAAACAGCAATCAAACTCAACCAAGGGCTTAGAACTCTTCCCAGGCTTGGTGTCAACAAGCTTGAAGGAGCTCAAGGCTTATGGCTAAGGGTTAGTACACAAATAAAACCAAAATCAGAAACAAGGACTTCATGGTCTTTGAACCTTAAGAACCATATGAACCAAGACGTGCCTTAACCACAAGATTAAGGAAGGTCTTAACAATCAAATGGAACTCAGATTTAGGCTATTCTAACACCAACTTTTAATCAAATCAAAAAGAGAATTCAAAATTTTCAGAAATTCAAATTTTATTAAACTTAAAAAGGAATTACAAAGATTGATAGCCTAAAACTGGAACAAAGGGACTCTCACATGTTGAGGTCTCCTTTTATAGGCAAATGCCTGGCTACACTATTCACAAACCCTAGCACTGATTTCTCTAAAATGCCCTTGAGTGCTTCTAGATAATTCTTGGTTGTGAGCTGTCCAAAATGATCCTAGACGTTTAAAGTAGCTTTGGGGTGAAGCAAAGGCTCTCAGCTGTTGATCTTGACACGTGGCATGCCTTTGGGAAGAAGTGGTGATGTGATGGGTGAAACGGTTTTGAGTGTGGGGCCTCTTGGTGAGTGGGAGTGAGGGTTTTAAGGTTGGGATAGGATTATAGGCGTGTGAATCAAGTGCGAGTAAGGGTAATTGAGATTTACCCTTTGTTTTAAGTGATGTAAAATCTGGGTGGTGAAAAGGTGAACAGTGGTGATTTTGATCCGTTTTTGTAGGATTGGAAGTTGTTTGGCGCAATTTGTGTATTTGAATGTTTTGGTGCACACATTTGGCCCTTGTATTTTGGTAAAACATGTATAACACGTTTTTCAGCCTAAAAACTTCCATCCCTTTGTAAATAACTTTCATCTTTTGGCAGTTTTGGCACAAAACTTTGGAAAAGGGTTTCAAAGGATTATTTTTGCCATTTTGAGATATTTCAAGGGCTGATCTTGGACATTTTTGATCTTCAAAGGTCTTCAATGTATTTTTGGCTTCATGATGGACCATTGTTGGCAATTTGAAATTGTTGAGGGACTAATCTTGCCATTTCTTCAAAGTTGAAGGACCATTTGTGCAATTTTGACAAACTTAAGGGACCAAACTTGTAATTATTAATATAAAAGGGTTTTAAGTGTAATTTCTTCAATAAATGAGGATTAATCTTGCATATCTTGAAGTCTTCAAGGATATCTGTTGAATATTCCATGATTTAGGGCCCGGTTCTTTGTACGGCTTCGTTTCTCGTGTCGGTTTTTCCTTGTATCTTGTGATCTTTTGTCTTTTTCACGATATCCATACCTAAAATACACAAGTAAACAAGCACAAGAATATATATGGTATATTATGACATTTTTATGCATTTAAATCCCGAAAAGAACGATGAGATCATGTATAAATGCCATCTCATCACTCCCCCATACTAAGCCATTGTCGTGCCCTCACGCAATGCTAGAATAAAGTATCGAAGCATCACCAAAGTTCAATTTTATTAACCTTTATTGAAGAGTAAAAAACATACTACGAAGATGTGTAAAGACATAATGCATGATTTTCATCACAAATGTGACTTTTAGGGTCAAAGAATAGAAATAAGCAAATTTCCCTTAGAGTAAACTTCGTCGTCCTTGATTGTCATACATTCCATGCTAAGTGCAAAAACGAGATCATTGTTGGTACAAGTCACAATGCTAACACTAATCATACATCCAAATTGTGTAATACTTTTCTCCCCGCAATCCTAGTTATTATAAAGGGAAATGGGTTACTAGCATTTTTTTATCTATTTTTTATGGATCACAAGTGATTCATATTGACTTATTTGAGTAGTTATTAGTCCGAAAGCAAAGTAGCACGATTTGATCAATAGTTAGCTGAAGGACAAAATCTTTTAAAACGGCTTCTCGTGTATCTCCTTAAGTTCATATCTTGGCATAACTCGTTTCACGATTTGAGACCTTTCTCGGACCGATATTTGGCATGTACTTCATACTTCAAATCTTGGGAAGACGTTCTTGAAATTATGGTCTTCTCTTCATATATTTGGAATTTCTTCACTTGACATTTTTGAGAGATTCTTCATATTTGGACCACGACTTCATCTTTTTTCTTCAATCTTTACTTTGGATTTTGATATACAACGATCCGCCTCCTTTTCGGACTTGGATATATTTATCCTCATACCTTGTAAGGGTCTTTTTGGATAGACTTTCTCCATGATCTTTAGGGGAGTAATTGCTTTTCGTCGTGTGTCTCGATCCTTCATATTGATTTAGGAATAATGATACTTCACATCATCTTGGATCTTTATCAAAAATAGAGCTCCTCATGCCTTGTTAGGGCCTTTTTGGATGATCGCCAATCTTCGCGTCCCGCTTCAATAAGTTATGCCTTGGCTATGAACTCTATTCAACCCCGAGCAACTTCTAAACGATCTTGCGCTAGAGGCTAAGTAACCTTTCAAATCGTACGACCTTACTTATTGCAATTATGATTTATTCCTAATGCATTGATCTTATGGGAAGAAAAAGCCACAATTAAAAACATATGAGTTTTTGAAAGAACATTTTCATGTTCTACGTTTAGCATGATCACTTGTCTAACTCTATCATCTCTCGTTCTTCACTATATAAAGACCTCTAATTAAAGAGACTCGTGAATACTTAGCCATGCAAGTCAAAATTAAGCCAAATTTGGATTAGCTTTCATTAAGACTATATCAAATCAAAGTTTTGGGTTTTCAAGCCACCTATAGGATCTTACACTTTCTTGGACTTTTTCAAGTTTAAGAGAATGCTTTTTATAGTTCCCTTGATAAGTGACTTTCTAGGATCAATTATAGGAACTTGCGAAAAGTTCTTGTTATTAACCCGTATGAATTAAGACTTTCGCGTTTTAAAGCTCCCTATATAAAAGTCTAGCAAAACTTGAATTGAGGGGGTTAAGGAATGTAAATGGCTCCAAATGCCCATCAAGTCAAAAATTAACTCTTATTCTACCCAACGGAAAATATACATTCGTGTCTTAAAAACACTTATGAAAAAAATAAGAAATTTTTTAAAATTTGGCCATTTTTAGCCTTATTAGCAACAAAAACAAAACATTGAAAGTTGGAAAGCGTGAGGGCGTAGCAAAGCAAGTATCTATTCACCCCCCCATACTAAAAGTAAACATTGTCCTCAATGTTTCGAGTCTAAAGGTGGAGCACCCCCATACTAGAGACGAAGAGTCGAATGCTTAGGATCTAGCATGGAAAGGGTGATCAACAATATATCTAAAGCCGTTTATTAAGTATGCTAAAAGATAATTGTTAGAACAATAAAGGATATGTCATGGATTCGTGAAAAACATCTTCAAGCAAACGATGGAGGCTCACGTAAACGAACACGAGAGTCTTCAGTCGTAGATGATGATGATGATCTAGATAACACAATCACAAACAACCATGAGAAAACGAGTTGAAAGGGTACAAGTCCCCTTATTAGTGAATAGTAAGCAATAAGGATAAGCATGGGATCTCCCCCACGAGGCACCTCGTTTTTGATTACCGAGTCATGAGCTCGACTCGATCCCATGAATGCTAATTATCATTGGGGAAGGTGACTTGGTCGAGGGCAACCATTGAAGGAATTTCCCCACCAAAGTATTGCTTAAGCCTATGTCCATTCACCTTGAAATTAGGACCATCATCTTGAGCTAGCTCGATGGTCCCATAAGGAAACACTTGTATAATGGTGAACGGACCCGACCAACGAGATTTCAATTTACCGGAAAATATCTTTAGTCGAGAGTTAAAAAGTAACACTTGATCACCAACTTTAAAAACCCGGTTTTTAATCTTTGAATCATGAAACTTTTTAGTCTTTTCTTTAAAAATTAATGATTTTTCATAAGCATTATCTCTTAATTCATCCAATTCATTCAATTGTATTTTCCGGTGATCTCCCGCGGTCTTCAAGTCAAAGTTTGCATGCTTAAGGGCCCAATATGCCTTGTGCTCCAACTCAATGGGCAAATGACAATTCTTCCCATAGACTAGCTTATAAGGAGTGCAACCGATAGGTGTCCTATAAGCGGTCCTAAAGGCCCATAAAGCGTCATCGAGTTTGTCGGACCATGAAGCACGGTTTTCTCCAATTGACCTCTCTAAAATCCTCTTCAAAGCTCGGTTCGAAACCTCGACTTGCCCACTCGTTTGTGGGTGATAAGCGTAGAAAGACGATGAGTAACTCCATATTTCTTTAGAACCTTTTCGAATTGGTAATTACAAAAATGGGTTCCACGATCGCTTATAATAGCACGAGGGGTTCCAAACCGAGAGAATAGTTGCTTAAAAAACTTCACTACCACACGAGCATCATTAGTAGGCAAAGCCTTAGCTTCCACCCACTTAGAAAGGTAGTCAACCGCGACGAGGATATATTTGTTGCCATGAGACGATGGGAATGGCCCCATAAAGTCTATTCCCCATATGTCGAAAATCTCACACACTTGAATTATGTTTTGCGGCATTTCATAACGTTGAGACGATTTTCCTTGACGTTGGCACGAATCACACGACTTCACAAGTGCGTGTGCATCACGATAGATAGAAGGCCAAAAGAAACCGGCATCGAACACTTTCTTATCCGTGAGATTAGCACCGTGGTGACCACCCGTGGGTCCCTCGTGACAAGCTCTAAGGATATTAGAAGCTTCGGCACTAAAAACACAACGTCGAACGAGTTGATCCGCACAAACCCGAAAGAGATAAGGGTCGTCCCAAAAATAGAACTTGACGTCACGAAAGAATTTTTGTTTTTGTTGTGTCGTCATACCCTTGATTATGAAATTGCACGCATGGTAATTTGAAACGTCGGCAAACCATTGGGTGGTGTCTTTAGAATTCACTACACCGAGAGTCTCGAGAGGAAATGTTTCGGTGATTTCCTTATTCTCGAAAACATCTTTGTGAGGATCTTCTAGACGAGAGAGATGATCGGCCGCTAGATTCTTGGCTCCTTTTTTGTCAAGCACGGTGACATCAAATTCTTGGAGGAGGAGCATCCAACGAAGTAATCTCGGCTTAGCATCTTGCTTACCTAAGAGATACTTGATAGCCGAATGGTCGGTATACACGATGCTTTTAGTCAAGACAACATAAGGTCGGAATTTCTCAAAAGCATAGATCACGACAAGGAATTCCTTTTCCGTTGTGGTGTACTTTAATTGAGCCTCGGTCATAGTCTTACTAGCATAGTGGATAGGACGGAAATGCTTGTCATAACGTTGCCCTAAGACGGCCCCTATAGCATAATCACTTGCATCGCACATGATTTCAAAGGGTAATTCCCAATTAGGAGAAACAAGAATGGGAGCTTCGGTAAGTTTCCTTTTGAGAGTTTCGAAAGCTCTAACACAATCCTCATTGAAATTAAAAGGAGCATCCTTCTCGAGAAGGTGCGTCATAGGTCGAGAGATTTTTGAAAAGTCCTTGATGAAATGACGATAAAAGCCCGCGTGGCCTAGGAAACTCCTAACTCCCTTAACGGTTTTGGGATGAGGTAACTTGGCGATGACGTCTACCTTAGCTTTATCGACCTCGATCCCCGCTTTCGACACCTTATGTCCAAAGACGATTCCTTGTTTACACATAAAATGACATTTTTCCCAATTAAGCACAAGGTTGGTTTCTTCACAACGTTTTAACATTTTCTCAAGATTAGATAAACACGACGTGAACGAATTGCCAAACACCGAGAAGTCATCCATAAACACTTCCATCGACTTCTCGATCATATCATGAAAAATCGCCATCATACACCGTTGAAACGTACCTGGTGCATTACAATGTCCGAAAGGCATCCTACGATAAGCGAACGTTCCATAAGGACACGTAAAAGTAGTCTTCTCTTGATCACGAGGGTCGATAGGGATTTGAAAGTAACCGGAAAAACCATCTAAAAAGCAATATAATTCATTTCCCGCAAGTCGCTCCAACATTTGATCCATGAAGGGCAAAGGAAAGTGGTCTTTACGAGTGGCGTCATTTAACTTTCGGTAGTCAATACACACCCTCCAACCGGTCACAACACGAGTGGGAATTAACTCGTTTTTTTCATTAGGCACAACGGTCATTCCTCCCTTTTTAGGGACACAATGGATTGGGCTCACCCATGGGCTATCGGATATAGGATAAATCATTCCCGCGTCAAGGAGTTTAAGGACCTCCTTTTTAATGACATCGTGAATTTTGGGATTCACCCTACTTTGACTTTGAATTGCGGGTTTGTAGTACTCCTCCATTAAAATCTTGTGAGTACAAAATTTTGGGTCAATACCCTTAATGTCGGATATTTTCCAGGCAATTGCCCCTTTATGAGCCTTAAGAACTTTCAAGAGCTCGGTTTTTTCTTCATTAGCAAGACCTCTTGCAATAATAACCGACAACTTGTCATTACCTTCCAAGAATGCGCATTCAAGGTGAGAAGGAAGATCTTTCAATTCAAGGATAGGTGGTTCCTCGATTGAAGATTTTGGTTCAACACTCATAACTTCCATCGGCGGAAGAAATGGTGGAATAGAAGTATCATCGCTAATCAACACGTCATCTTCATTGTCGATTTCATTTGAAGTGAGATCGCCTCCTTGGAATAGAGTGAGATTTGGTGTGGAATTAGCAAGAATCGGATCCAAAATAGTTGGATTGCCACTTGACGAGCTATCGGAAAAACCTAACACTTCTTGTGAAAACTCATCGCAAACCATATCAACGATGTCAATGTGATTGATGGTAGCGATTGCATAAACATGAGAAGGTTTCGAGTTTTGAGTAGCGTTTATAACAAGTTCCTCTTCGTTGAATCTCAAAGTGATAGTTCTCGCATGAACATCGATAAGCGATCTCAAAGTGTCTAAAAATGAGCGACCTAAAATTAGAGGAACTTGAGGATCCGCGGGGATGTCAACTACTATAAAATCAACGGGATAGTAGAACTTCCCCACTTTCACGAAAACATCTTCAGCTACTCCACATGCAAAAATCGTAGAATGATCGGCCATCTCGATAGACATGTTCGAAGGAATAAGAGCCGGAAGCGAAAGCGATTTCCAAATGGAAAATGGCATCAAATTAATGCTCGCACCAAGATCGGCCAAGGCGAGGCATTCTTTCATATCTTGTATGTCACAAGGAATGAGAGACTTTCCTGGGTCACCAACTTTTTCCGGTATGCGGTTAAGATAAACCGAAGAACAATTAGCAAGCTTTGAAAGCTTTTCCTTATCGCTCATCATACTTTTAAAAGTGGAAGCGAAACGAGGCATATACAACAACGCGTCGGCTAAACTCACATCAAAATGTACATGTTGAAACATTTTTATTAAAAGCTCGATTTGTTGTTTGTTACGGTCTTGCAATTTCTCTTTGTTTCGTCTCGAAGGGTAGGGTAAAGGTAGTGTGGGTTGGTCATTAGGCAACGGCCTTGGAAACTCGGGTTCCACAATTGGTATTGGTTCAACCGTAGGTGTGGTATGAGCGGTAATTCGTGGGATTGTAATGTGCTCCTTTTAGATCATCACCTCGGGTTCTTTCTCGATTTCCTTCTCCGTAGAAGTACATGGACGAGAGATTGGTTCCTTGAAAGTTTTACCACTTCGTGTAGTAATAACCTTCATTTCTCCCTTCGGGTTTGCACTGGTATCACTAGGAAGACCACCCGAGGAAGAGGGCTTACACATGATTGCTTCAAACATCTTAGCCATTCGGTCCTCAAATTTTGATTGCCTAGCATCCGCTTTTAATAAATCTTGCTTAATCTCATGTTGTCCTAATTCCATCTTTTGTTGGTTTTGTTGAAGACGTTGGACATTTCCTTCCATTTTGTTTGCATGAGTTTTAAGTTCATTAGCAAGTTCATTTTTTAGCTCGTTTTTTAACTCGGATCTTAAGCTAATCATCTCACGTTGCATGTTATCAAATTTAGCATCATTTGCTTTAGCATAATCCAAAAATTCTCCTTGAAGATTTTTAGTGTGAGCATTTTGAAAACCTTGTGTAGTGTTTTGAAAATCACGGTTTTGGTTTTGATTAGTGACTTGTCCATTCCCATTTTGATAATTCCCCTTGTTGTAGTTGCGTGAATTGCCTTGGTAATTACCACCTTGGTTGTTGTTTCGATAGTTATTAGTGTTTTGATTTGGTGGAGCTTGATTTAGGCGGGAACCTTGATCGTTTTGGTTGTAAGTTCCCGTTGCTACATAAGCACTCGAAGTGTTACCATCCGCGGTAATGCACTCGGAAAGATCATGAGCTCCACCACAAGACAAACAACTCTTAGTAACCGCTTTAACCGAAGCGGAATTTGAAGCTTCTTGAGCTTTCCAATGGGACATAAGATTAGCAAATCTATCAAAAAACTGATTTTACTCATTAGCTTCATCATGTAAGGCATTAATGCTACGAGACGATGACGATGATGATGAACCCAAATTGGCAACACTCGGTGTGTTACGAGGGCTATAAAACTTAGATCTATTCTCGATGATTTTCAAAGCCTCATTTGTTGTCTTGCACAAAAAATTACCACCCGCGACGGCATTCAAATAATCTCGTTCATGATCATTAAGCCCATTATAAAAAGTATCAAGTTGATGTAATTCCAAAAAATCATGGTGTGGACATTCATGTAACATTTCTTTAAAGCGTTCCCATGCAATTGAAAAACTTTCATTATTTTTTTGAACAAATCGTGAAATCTCATTTTTCAAATGTGTTGTTTTAGATGGTGGAAAAAACTTGTTCACAAACTTAGAAACGAGATCGGCCCATGTCAAAATCGAATTTGGCAGTTCTTTCTCAAGCCAAATTTTTGCGGGTCCATCTGAAGAGTATGGAAACAACATCATCTTAATAGCGTCATGTGGAAAATCCTTAAACTTGCTAGTAGCGGTGAGACGATTAAAATTCCTAATGTGATAGTGCGGGTTGTCTTTCTCATGACCTCTAAACTTATTTGCTTGCAACATCGACATTAAACCCGTCTTAATCTCGAAATTCTCCGCAAGAATGGCGGGAAATCACAATAGCCTCTCCAAAACCCTCGGTGGGTGCTTGTAGCAACTCCATCATAGTACGATTAGCCATGACGACTTCTTGTTCTACAATAGGTTCAACAATTGGAGGTTGTTCAATAATCAACGTCTCTTGATTGGCTTGCTTTTGAAGACGTTTACGAGCTCGTTTTGCTTGATTACGAGTGATCATAAACTTCACGAAGAATGGGAGGTGAGCAAAGAAGATTCTTTTTGGGCGTTTTGTGAATTTTCAATTTTTTTTTGTTTTTGATTGTATTTTTTTTTTGGATTTTGGTGTATCTTCGTAGACAACAATCTACAAAATCTCTCCTCGAATCAAACTCCTGATTAAAGAAGCCTCAAAGGAATTGAAAACGATCACGTGGAGTGAACGCCTTCGAATGACTTTAGAACTTTTGGTGAAAACCAAATTGTTCAAGAGGTTTTAATCACAAAGAAACCAAGCAAATATATTATACGTAATAATACTTTGGGCGGCAAAACCCTCGATTAGCCTTCAATCTCAAAATACTCACAAGCAAGCGGGGAAACGAGGCGGCGCGAAGCACTTAAGAGCCTTTTTCCTTAGGGTATATTTTATAATACCCGCCTTATACCCACCTTATAGTTTGTATTTTTCAAAATCGAGCTTCACGAAAGTATTTATCTATTTTTGCCTTTTTCTTTTTGTTTAAGATTCGAATACAATAATTGAGTGATGAAATCCCAATTAAGGTTGTGTTTTCACACTTTTGGAGATATTGTTTATTTGTTGTGATACTTAATACAATATAGTAATAATATTTTTACAAGAAAAACCAAGAAAACCGATAATACGTATTAGTAGAGTTCTACTAATACAAATACTATTTTGGTTAATATTAAAAACAACAATTCAAACTAATCACGACACACCTCCCCGGCAGCGGCGCCAAAAATGATTGTGGTAAATTACGACCTTTAGGAAAAGGTGCGTAAAAGCGGTAAGTATTAAACAAATGATTTAGGAAAAACCAAGTGTTAATGACCCTTATGGTGTGAAAGTTCGTTTCCCAAGGAGGTATATGTGTGTGAAAAACTTGTTAAATGTTTGTGATTAATGATTGGTTTAGAAGGGGATGAGAAAAGAAGGTGACGAAGACGTGATAATTACTACTAGAATGATAAAACGTAAAACCGTAAAAACTACAAAAATAGAAATTAATTCTAAAAATTACCAAAAATTCACCAAAAATCAAAATTAATAAACTAAGAGTTTACCAATGATCAAAACTTTTTCAAACCTTTTAAATATTTAAATATTCAATTTTTAAATGCTAATTAAAGCCCTAAAAATCAAATAAATTATCAAAAAGCCCAAATAAAGATTTTTCAATTGGTAAACCTCTAAAATGACTTAAAAAGATTAAAAACTATTTTTAGAAATTTTTAAACTAATAAAAACTATTTAAAATGATTTAAAAACTATTAAAACTTAAAATAATTATAAAAATTAATCTAGAAGTGATAAAATTATTCTAAAAGTTGCTAAATTCCTATTTTAATGTATTTAAGCTAAGAAAAATGTAAAAAGTTGGAAAATGAGAAATTTGAAAAATAATAATAAAATAATATTAAAATAATATTAAAAATCCAAGAATTCTAAAAAATTCTAAAAACTTGCAAACTAGTTTATTTTAACCTAAATAATCAGAAAATCAAAGTAAAATGACCAGAATACCCCTATTGGGCTCTCAAATGGGCCAAAACCAAAAACAATCAACCTTAATGGGCCATTGGGCCCAAAAAGTCAAACTTGGCCCAATTGACTTGGAAAAGCCCTATCGGACTCAAAATTTAATTCTAAGCACAAAACTCTAGGCCCAAAAGCTGAATGTGAGCTTATCACAGCTTAATAAGCAAGCAACTTATTCTTATTGGGCTTTTCAGCCCATTAAGCAATAAGCCAATGCCATAAGCTCTAATTTGACACACAACCTTCTTTTGGGATGCTTATGAGATCTGTAAAAAGAAATTTTGAAAAAGCACACTCAATAAGCCAGAAATAAGCAAAGTAAAAATCCACAAAACGACAAAATAGTCGGGTTTGAGATTTAGGGCACCTCAGAAGCTCTAGTTTGTTGCAAAAGCTCACAAATAGCGTAACTAAGAATAATCAATCAATAAAACCACAAAAAGCCAAGTAGAATAAGCTGTAAGAACAAATAAGCTGGCTGAAAAAGCCAAATAAGCTAGTTTTCTAGCAAAAGCTTAACCAAAAGACTTGTAACCTTCCAGATTTGATATTAAGGTAAGAAAAATGATTTCTATTACAAAAGCCAAGTTGTTGCATGTGCCAATAAGCAGTTCTCAAAAATAAGCCAATATGTGCTTATTTGACCAAAAGTCAAAGTACTCCAAAGTTCACCAAATGATCAGGAATGGTATAAGGGCTTGTTATAAGCAATTTTTGTGAAGGACTCAAGGAGGAGGCCTTGTGAATCAAGATGTCAGTTGACATTTTGATGGCAAATTTTGGCAATAAGGGCTTAATAAGCCAGTTAGCTTATAAGCCAGATACAAAGCACACCAAATAGCAAAATCCACTCACAAGCAGCACATAAACAAGTTCCAAGCAGCAAAATCACAAGGCATACACTAGGATAACAAATGTAAGCACAAAATGAGGTGGTCACTTTGCTGATGCAAATGACCACTTCAGCAAACTTTGATAAGCTATAGCAATCACAATAAGCCACCAAATTCAACAACCAGATAACCAATAGATAGCTTATCACCCAAACTATTCCCAAACCTGATTTCAGACCTTAGATCCAAGTAACAAAGAAGTTATTGGATCTGATGTGTTTGACCAATTCCAAAACCAATTTTATCAGATTTTTGCAATACTTCAAAACCCTTTTCCAAACTTTCAGAAAGTAAACCAATGACTAAAACTTGTATATTAAGACTTGCTTAGACTTCCCAAACCCTAAGAACCAAGGGCTCAAGGCCACAAGGCCTTATGAACCAACAATCCCAAACAATCCTTTATCAACCACTTTTCAAACAAACTTCTGATTTTCAAACACAACCTACTGATTTTAATGATCAAAAACACTTACTAGGCACCAACTAACATAATCAAACACAAAATTACCAGCACATATACAAGAACACAAAATCAAAGCTCAAAATCCAAAACAGGCAGTAACATGAATTTTTGAGAGGAAACTTAATCAAGAGATTATACCTACCCTCCACAACATCCTAGGAGGGCCAGCTATGCTCCTTGGACCTTGTTCAACAACTAGAACAAGACCAAGGTACTTCAAAGGAGATGATCAAAGCCTGCTGATGTTCAAAGTAGAACAAGGCTTTGATTATGATATGTCTTCAACACAAACAACAAACAAACTCAACCAATGGCTTAGAACTCTTCCCAGGCTTGGTGTCAACAAGCTTGAAGGAGCTCAAGGCTTATGGCTAAGGGTTAGTACACAAAAAAAACCAAAATCAGAAACAAGGACTTCAAGGTCTTTGAACCTTAAGAACCTTATGAACCAAGACGTGCCTTAACCACAAGATTAAGGAAGGTCTTAACAATCAAATGGAACTCAGATTTAGGCTATTCTAACACCAACTTTTAATCAAATCAAAAAGAGAATTCAAAATTTTCAGAAATTCAAATTTTATTTAACTTAAAAAGGAATTACAAAGATTGATAGCCTAAAACTGGAACAAAGGGACTCTCACATGTTGAGGTCTCCTTTTATAGGCAAATGCCTGGCTACACTATTCACAAACCCTAGCACTGATTTCTCTAAAATTCCCTAGAGTGCTTCTAGATAATTCTTGGTTGTGAGCTGTCCAAAATGATCCTAGACGTTTAAAGTAGCTTTGGGGTGAAGCAAAGGCTCTCAGCTGTTGATCTTGACACGTGGCATGCCTTTGGGAAGAAGTGGTGATGTGATGGGTGAAACGGTTTTGAGTGTGGGGCCTCTTGGTGAGTGGGAGTGAGGGTTTTAAGGTTGGGATGGGATTATAGGCGTGTGAATCAAGTGTGAATAAGGGTAATTGAGATTTATCCTTTGTTTTAAGTGATGTAAAATCTGGGTGGTGAAAAGGTAAACAGTGGTGATTTTGATCCGTTTTTGTAGGATTGGAAGTTGTTTGGCGCAATTTGTGTATTTGAATGTTTCAGTGCACACATTTGGCCCTTGTATTTTGGTAAAACATGTATAACACGTTTTTCAGCCTAAAAACTTCCATCCCTTTGTAAATAACTTTCATCTTTTGGCAGTTTTGGCACAAAACTTTGGAAAAGGGTTTCAAAGGATTATTTTTGCCATTTTTAGATATTTCAAGGGCTGATCTTGGACATTTTTGATCTTCAAAGGTCTTCAATGTATTTTTGGCTTCATGAGGGACCATTGTTGGCAATTTGAAATTGTTGAGGGACTAATCTTGCCATTTCTTCAAAGTTGAAGGACCATTTGTGCAATTTTGACAAACTTAAGGGACCAAACTTGTAATTATTAATATACAAGGGTTTTAAGTGTCATTTCTTCAATAAATGAGGATCAATCTTGCATATCTTGAAGTCTTCAAGGGTATTTGTTGAATATTCCATGATTTAGGGCCCGGTTCTTTGTACGGCTTCGTTTCTCGTGTCGGTTTTTCCTTGTATCTTGTGATCTTTTGTCTTTTTCACGATATCCATACCTAAAATACACAAGTAAACAAACACAAGCATATATATGGTATATTATGACATTTTTTTGCATTTAAAGCCCGAAAAGAACGATGAGATCATGTATAAATGCCATCTCATCACTCCCCCATACTAAGCCATTGCCGTGCCCTCACGCAATGCTAGAATAAAGTATCGAAGCATCACCAAAGTTCAACTTTATTAACCTTTATTGAAGAGTAAAAAACATACTACGAAGATGTGTAAAGACATAATGCATGATTTTCATCACAAATGTGACTTTTAGGGTCAAAGAATAGAAATAAGCAAATGTCCCTTAGAGTAAACTTCGTCGTCCTTGATTGTCATACATTCCATGCTAAGTGCAAAAACGAGATCATTGTTGGTACAAGTCACAATGCTAACACTAATCATACATCCAAATTGTGTAATACTTTTTCTCCCCGCAATCCTAGTTATTATAAAGGGAAATGGGTTACTAGCATTTTTTATCTATTTTTCATGGATAACAAGTGATTCATATTGACTTATTTGAGTAGTTATTAGTCCGAAAGCAAAGTAGCACGATTTGATCAATAGTTAGCTGAAGGACAAAATCTTTTAAAACGGCTTCTCGTGTATCTCCTTAAGTTCATATCTTGGCATAACTCGTTTCACGATTTGAGACCTTTCTCGGACCGATATTTGGCATGTAATTCATACTTCAAATCTTGGGAAGACGTTCTTGAAATTATGTTCTTCTCTTCATATATTTGGAATTTCTTCACTTGACGTTTTTGAGAGATTCTTCATATTTGGACCACGACTTCATCTTTTTTCTTCAATCTTTACTTTGGATTTTGATATACAACGATCCGCCTCCTTTTCGGACTTGGATATATTTATCCTCATACCTTGTAAGGGTCTTTTTGGATAGACTTTCTCCATGATCTTTAGGGGAGTAATTGCTTTTCGTCGTGTGTCTCGATCCTTCATATTGATTTAGGAATAATGATACTTCACATCATCTTGGATCTTTAGCAAAAATAGAGCTCCTCATGCCTTGTTAGGGCCTTTTTGGATGATCGCCAATCTTCGCATCCCGCTTCAATAAGTTATGCCTTGGCTATGAACTCTATTCAACCCCGAGCAACTTCTAAACGATCTTGCGCTAGAGGCTAAGTAACCTTTCAAATCGTACGACCTTACTTATTGCAATTATGATTTATTCCTAATGCATTGATCTTATGGGAAGAAAAAGCCACAATTAAAAACATATGAGTTTTTGAAAGAACATTTTCATGTTCTACGTTTAGCATGATCACTTGTCTAACTCTATCATCTCTCGTTCTTCACTATATAAAGACCTCTAATTAAAGAGACTCGTGAATACTTAGCCATGCAAGTCAAAATTAAGCAATTGGGTTTAGCTTTCATTAAGACTATATCAAATCAAAGTTTTGGGTTTTCAAGCCACCTATAGGATCTTGTAATTTCTTGGACTTTTTCAAGTTTTAGAGAATGCTTTTTATAGTTCCCTTGATAAGTGACTTTCTAGGATCAATTATAGGAACTTGCGAAAAGTTCTTGTTTTTAACCCGTATGAATTAAGACTTTCGCGTTTTAAAGCTCCCTATATAAAAGTCTAGCAAAACTTGAATTGAGCGGGTTAAGGAATGTAAATGGCTCCAAATGCCCATCAAGTCAAAAATTAACTCTTATTCTACCCAACGGAAAATATACATTCGTGTCTTAGAAACACTTATAAAAAAACTAAGAAAATTTTTAAAATTTGGCCATTTTTAGCCTTATTAGCAACAAAAACAAAACATTGAAAGTTGGAAAGCGTGAGGGCGTAGCAAAGCAAGTATCTATTCACCCCCTATACTAAAAGTAAACATTGTCCTCAATGTTTCGAGTCTAAAGGTGGAGCACCCCCATACTAGAGACGAAGAGTCGAATGCTTAGGATCTAGCATGGAAAGGGTGATCAACAATATATCTAAAGCCGTTTATTAAGTATGCTAAAAGATAATTGTTAGAACAATAAAGGATATGTCATGGATTCGTGAAAAACTTCTTCAAGCAAACGATGGAGGCTCACGTAAACGAACACGAGAGTCTTCAATCGTAGATGATGATGATGATCTAGATAACACAATCACAAACAACCACGAGACAACGAGTTGAAAGGGTACAAGTCCCCTTATTAGTGAATAGTAAGCAATAAGGATAAGCATGGGATCTCCCCCACGAGGCACCTCGTTTTTGATTACCGAGCTATGAGCTCGACTCGATCCCCTCAATGCTAATTATCACTGGGGAATGTGACTTGGTCGAGGGCAACCATTGAAGGAATTTCCCCACCAAAGTAGTGCTTAAGCCTATGTCCATTCACCTTGAAATTAGGACCATCATCTTGAGCTAGCTCGATGGTCCCATAAGGAAACACTTGTATAATGGTGAACGGACCCGACCAACGAGATTTCAATTTACCAGAAAATATCTTTAGTCGAGAGTTAAAAAGTAACACTTGATCACCAACGTTAAAAACCCGGTTTTTAATCTTTGAATCATGAAACTTTTTAGTCTTTTCTTTAAAAATTAATGATTTTTCATAAGCATTATCTATTAATTCATCCAATTCATTCAATTGTATTTTCCGGTGATCGCCCGCGGTCTTTAAGTCAAAGTTTGCATGCTTAAGGGCCCAATATGCCTTGTGCTCCAACTCAATGGGCAAATGACAATTCTTCCCATAGACTAGCTTATAAGGAGTGCAACCGATAGGTGTCTTATAAGCGGTCCTAAAGGCCCATAAAGCGTCATCGAGTTTGTCGGACCATGAAGCACGGTTTTCTCCAATTGACCTCTCTAAAATCCTCTTCAAAGCTCGGTTCGAAACCTCGACTTGCCCACTCGTTTGTGGGTGATAAGCCGTAGAAAGACGATGAGTAACTCCATATTTGTAAAACCCGCATGCTTTTACCATGAATAGTGCCCTTAAGATCGTACGTCCTAGATTAAAACTTACCTCATTTAGTTATGATCACATTCATGTGCTAATAATCAAGCAAGTGCATACGTGTATGACATGATAAGTATCGATTACGTACGAACCCATGATAAATAATTAATAAATATGTCACGTGAACATAATTAAATCATGATCACCATTTAAAATACGAACTAGAATAATTACATAAATACATATAATATAATTACGAGCGTTAAGATTACGATAAACTACATGATAAAATAAACAGAAACGCTTCAGACACGAACACGTTTAACCACGAACGAACACGAAACATCGGGACACGAAAAACATTTGGGTTACCCCTTGTGGGCCCCATATCCATGAAATTGGAAGAAGAAATGGGCTTAGCCCATGCAAAATTAACTAACATGAAAAATTTAGAAAAGCTTGTTCATTTTGACAAAACCTAGAAAAAAGATAAAACCCTAAAAAGTTTCTCCTCTCCTTCTTCCTCCCCATTTTTGGCCGCCACTTCTACAACACCATAGGAGGGTGATTGGTTGATTTTGATCTTAAAAACTATTGCTATAATCAGTGTTTGTTCATCCTTTTACAAGCTACATAGTGGTATACCTTTTTAAACCCTTCTTTTTAATTCTTTTGAATCTTTGTTTATGTTCATGAACATGTTATTGTTTTTCTTATTAAAACATGGTAATTAATCATAGATCTAACATGTTTTGTGGTTAATTAAAATCAAAGGTTGTTAAAAGAGGGTGTTTGTTTTTGGCCGCCTAGTTTAATCAACCCGGGGGAGGGTTCGGTTTCTTTTTAGCCGCCACCACCAAGACCATTTTTGGTCTTGGTTGGCCCATGTGGGACCCACGACAGCAAGGGGGCACACGTACCCCGAGTTTGGCTCGGGGTACGGTGTCGAGTTCATGCCCGATTCATGGTTCGTTGGTTAAATCATGATTTATGCTACATGTTAATTTTTATGAATTATGAACTTAGGATATAAATTAATTAATAACATGAAATATTAATTAAATCATGACTTAGGTTATTTTAATTATTAGTTTAACATGACATTAATTTAACCTAAGTATTTTATGTTATAAGTTATAATTAATTAATTAATTAAAACATGCCTATAATTAATTAATTTAGACATGACTTAGGTTATATTATTAATAATAATACACATTTTAACCTAAGTATTTCATTTCATTTTAATTAAAACATGTTATACTTTAATTAAAATGCTTAACCTATAGTTTAATTAAAATACATGAAATAATAATTAAACTATACACTATATCATATGACTTAAGAAATAAGCTTATAACACTTAGACTTATATGTTAGCTTATGTAACCAGCTTAAATCTAATTATGGAAACTTAATTAAATAAGGCAACTACTCTAATTATGGGAACCTTCTATATATGGAAATCTATCTATTTTAGGCAGCTAATCTAATTATGGAAACCTTCTATATATGGAAACTTATTTAATTAAGGCAGCTGATCTATTTTTGGAAACTTTCTATTTTTAGAAACTAATCTATTTTAAGCAGTAAATTCTATTTTAGGAAACTTTCTATTTTGGGAAACTTTCTATTTTTGGAAACTTTCTATTTTTGGAAACTTTCTATTTTTGGTAACTTTCTATTTTTGGAAACTTTCTATTTTTGGAAACTTTCTATTTTTGGAAACCTTCTATTTTTTTTGGAAACCTGCTATTTTTGGAAAGTTACTTATTATTACACAGTAAGTATATTAATACATGAAACACCAGTAATACTTAAACAGATTAATCAGAATACAAGATAAACACAGTTTAAGGCTTTAAACAGTGAACCATGACCTAAAACATACCAAGTCAGCTAAAATGAGACATAAAACCCAGTACGTAATCAGTGAATCGATGCTTATACACGTGTGTATTCATGTAGCGTTAGTGATCCAGAAGTAGGAGTCTTTCTTCCGTTCATTCACTGGACTTGAGGTACGGATTCCCGTCCTTTCAGTATGGACATTCTTTCCTTATTAGGATTTCCCCGTATGCAGCCAACTGTTTTCCCCAGTATTTGTTTTATTGTTTTGAACTGCTTATGTTTAATTAGCATAATCTATAGCCATATACAAGCATGACCAGTTTCACCTAGTTATGGAGGTACCATAACCATGGCATTGGAGGCACCGATGTTATGACTTCCCCACGGCGGAGTGATTGCTCGTGGCGTCCCTTTTCAGTTTTGGCCATATTATTATATCAGGTGGGGCGTATGGGTGCATCCTAGTTACATGTTTTATTCAGTTTATCATGGTGAATGTGGTGTGTGCCTTGCACCCTTCACAAGGAGTTGATCCCTCCTACCCAAACCAGTATATTGATTAGAGGCATCCCCTCTAATCAGCATGATGAGGTCACCCCTCCAGGTATTCATGCACGTGACCTTTTCATGACCTATATGGGCTATGGTATATATATGTTAAACAGTTTTCATAAGATAAACATAAGGCTTTTCAAACTATAAAACCAGTTTTCTTGATACTTAACCAATTTACTCAGAACTTAGTCTTCCGCTGTTATATGTTACATGCTTATCCTATTTCATGCTATATTGTATATCCGTGCACTGAGCGTTTTGCTCAGCCGTTACTTTCCTTTCCATGTCCCAAAACGGCAGGTACCCAAGACTCGAGCATTTGGAGGACATGCATAGGATGGAAGCTGCCATAGACTTCTTCTCCTGTTTCCTTCATATATTTATGCTTGTTTAGTCTTTCTTTCAGTTCATTTACTTTGTTATGTTTTGGGCTTATGTTTGGGAACCGATGTTTGATTCCGGTTTTCCCTATGGTCATGTATGTTTTACTACATATTACCTTGCATGCTTTGATGACACGCCATAATCACTCGTGACATTCCATTTATCAAAATGGGGTGTTACAATTATGGTATCAGAGCCAAGGCTTCGACCTGTAGGCTCTAAAACTCGACATGTGACTAGTGGGTAGTCACCAGGAGCTTCCTAAGCCAACGTTTGTTATTCCACGTATTGATGTTTCAGCGCGTTGTTGTTTTAACCATTATGTTTACAACACCTTTTTGTTTTAGCCATGACGTTTTCAGCACCTTGTTGTTTTCACCATGATGTTTTCACCAGTATCGTCTTACTAATATGGAATGAACAACCGTCATCCATACTTAGTTATGTGTCATTGTCTATGCATGATGTTCCTCGTGAACTGTGACGATGTGGACTGACCCAGTAGTTCATAATTTTCACAAAATTTTTTTTTTTTTTTTCTGTTAAGTTTTGACAATGACTTTTAATTATTATGTTCCATGCATTCATGCATTTATATCATATGTCATCTGTTGCAGGAATTTTGACTAAGTAATGGTTGGTACAGGACTGGCCCTATTTAGTCGCATGTGCTTTTATCGAAACTTTTAACTTTGGGACCGACCCATAGGCGTCCCCTCGCCATGTCTTTTGTTTGGAACCGACCCATAGGCGTTCCCTCGCACATATAAAGGTTTTATAAACTACATTACGCATTCATGCACTGTTTTCTTGCATAAAATTTTTCTCATGATTTAAATTGGCATAAAATTTTTTTTTTCATGTCCCATCATAAGCTATTATGTTTTTATGTCAAGTATGCCTTCATACTGTCATGGTTAACTTTAGTTTCATGCTGATTATGTTATATACTTCTTCATAATAGAGGGTTTCATGTTTCCTCATGATAATTCCGTCTTCATGTTGATTATGTTTCACGCCTCTTTTGTTATTTACGTTGTCCTGCAAGACATTGTTAGATTTCTTGAATCATGATTTCATGATAGTCACATGGTTGGTTCCCATTGATCATGCTGTCAGGCAAATCATCGTTGAATTTTGTGTAACCACACTTTAGCGTTTTTCTATGCAACCAGAATGATGTCTATGCTAATACTGCCAAGTTATCATGATGTTTTTCCTAACCGTTTAACCGGTTTACTTTCCTTAAATCATGACAAATAATCGAGCCCATACCGATCATTTCACGTGCATTCCATGTGTACTCCACGTACCGTATTTCATGTATATTACAGGTACCTTAATCCATGTGTACTCCACTTGCAATACTTCACGAGTATTCGCTAGTCGATTCTAAATCATCTCAGGCGTATGTTCACTTGCTGATATTCTACAAGGTTGTCGATGCCGCTCATAACTTGGAGATGTTATTGAACGTTGATGCTGCTGAGGTTGAGAGACGCTACGAGATGCTGATGCTGATGCTGTTCACAACCTGGAGATCCTAAAAGACGAAGACAAAGGAGTTGGAGCAAAGCAATTGGACGAGAAGATGCTTCACCATCAGACAATTCCCATCAATCATTGTCCAAATTCATAGTTACATGTCACACGTCGTTCGGCTGTCATTTCAGCCATATGAGTGCAAACCAGTACCAGCCGGCTACTCAGCTAAATAGTTACACGAGTCACGGTCATGAGAATGACCGTCATGGAACCTACAGACAAGATGATAGTAACCACTACTATGACAGCAACTATCCTAGAAATCACACCGAGGCTCGGCCACGGACGTGAGCAGACATACAAATGATCAGTAGTCCAACCGATCCGCCAATTCTGGCATATTAACCTAATATTTGTAGTTCTAATTGTTTCACATCTCGAGACACATGTCAAGACATCAGTCAAGACACATGTCTCACGTATACTTTTTGAGGACACATGTCAAGATACCAGTCAAGACATATGTCACGACACGAGTCAAGACACATGACTCACGTCTAATTATGGAACACTTCTAAGAAATTCAGGGTACCCTCCAAGGGTATATCTATGTTGTTGTGCCATGTATTAATCAGGCCACAAGAATTTCAATACTATTATCGGCGCATCAGTGAGAACTGTCACGTTGCCGATGTCACTTTCATTTCTTTCACCATAGTTCATATATTCATGAAGGACGCCTTTCGTATTTCCACGTATACGAAGATTTTCCGTCAGCTTAATGATGAAATCCAAGCTGCTAACGCATTTTCCTCGAACAGACACGAGATGAATTTATATCTTAATTATAGACTATGAACAGCACACCATGCTATGATTCATAATTATGTACAGTAATGTTCAGGCTCCTGAATACATTCAGCTTGATTTTCCATCAGGAAAATCTGTACAAATTATCTATGCTTTTCAAGCACGTGCTTTGTTAGCCATAATTGCTAAAATTTGCTACCTGTCAGTGAGACACGACCACTTAAGTCTTTTACGCATTGCCAGTTGATTTTTTCAAAATATTCCCATACATTCCAGAATAACTTACAAGGAGAAGGACGGTACCATGAGATTATGTGTCGACTACCGTCGACGTAAGCAAATCACCATTCATGACCGTTATTCTCCTCCACGTAGTGACAACATGTCCAATCGACCTTATTGTGTTAATCACTTTTCCAAGATCGAACTCATGATCATGCTGCCAACAGTGACGAGTAAAAGAGTAGGACATGTCCATGACTGCTATTCGTACACGACTCGGTCATGCTATATTTATGATTTTGGATTAGTCTCATCAATGCTCCAACAGCATTATGGACTTAATAAATTGTGTTTCCATGAACTCCTAAACAAATTCATCAGCGTTTCCATTAAGGATAACCTGATTTTATTTAAGCATAGAGAAGAACAGGAAGACCATATCTGCACTATGTTGCAAATTCTTGACAAGAGAATTACCCTAGAAATTTTCCAATATCAATTTTGTTTGATTACAGTGACACGCTGAATCACATGGGTTCCTACGGTTAATCTTACCATGAGTCTGCTTATGCGTAAAGGAGAGAACCCTACACTACATTAGGTGTTCTAGGAAATCCTACGCTAGGAGAAGTCTGATTCAAAGACTCAGAGTTTCGCAACCTTCTATGTATCAAGTTTCTACGAAGCAGGATACAGTTACGTTCATATCTTCATACCTGTTATACAAACAGGCTAAGACAGGACACCAACAAACTGGGATGTTTCATCATCTGAAATTGTGAACTAAAATGGGACAAGATCTCCATGGATGTTAGTTACCAGATTTCAGCAAACTCAGAAGAAGCATGATGCTATCTGGGTTATTGTCAACAGTTTGATCAAGTTTGCAGAATCCTTACATCCGTACGGATTTCAGAACCAACAGATTGAACGAACATATTCCAGCCAAGGCTCATCCGATCACTTGGCAACCCTCAGCTATCGGGTCAGACAAAGATTCGTAATTTTACTCCTAACATACTTCACGTCTTCATTCTAATTCCACGACTTGCTTTCGCGCTCACGTTCATGACACTATTCACATTCATGATCGTATTTTGGCTTACGATTTTACGTTCATTTCTTTCCTCATTCTGGGAAGTTTGCAAGAACTTGTGAGACCAGACCCAAGTTTAGTATAACTCTCCATCATCAGATAGACGTTTCACGTCATATTCCACGTCTCACATTGTAGCGTTTGGCGTTACCGCCATTATATTCTATGATCACGATATGTCTCACATGTCACGTTCATTCCACGTTCCTCATATCATGATCAAAATATGTTACACGTATCATGGATCGCGATATGTTTACTCATACTACACTCGCCATATCTCCACGTAGCACGTTCAAAATTTTTCACGTATCACGTTCAAAATTTTTCACGTACTACGTTTCTTTATGTCTCTCGCATCGTTTCTAATTATCAGTTAAGTCAGATTGTCTTGCATCGTAACGTTTCAGCTACCCTTACACGTTAACTCTTATTTTCCTCGATCGAATTTAGGGGATCTACTTTCCGTTGATAACCAAGAATTTCTTCGTATTCCAAGTCAAGGTCAGGAGGACCAAGATTTATCATTAGTGTCAGGATCTTCTGAAGAAACCGTTCCAAGAGGGAGGCCACTTGGAAACGGACAAGTTCATCCGGACTTCTTATCCATTTTTCTCCTATCGATTAGATATGTCCTTTCAGTCACGTCACGTTCCATGTCTTTCCAAGACAGGTCACGTTCCACGTTCCCTTCTACCATGTCACCTTCATTTCCGTTATTTTGCATACCTTTCCAGTTTGATTCGGGTATGCTTCGCTTCCAGCTACCTTATCTATAATTCGGGGACGAATTATTCTTTTTAGGGGGGAAGAATTGTAAAACCCGCATGATTTTACCATGAATAGTGCCCTTAAGATCGTACGTCCTAGATTAAAACTTACCTCATTTAGTTATGATCACATTCATGTGCTAATAATCAAGCAAGTGCATACGTGTATGACATGATAAGTATCGATTACGTACGAACCCATGATAAACAATTAATAAATATGTCACGTGAACATAATTAAATCATGATCACCATTTAAAATACGAACTAGAATAATTACGTAAATACATATAACATAATTACGAGCGTTAAGATTACGATAAACTACATGATAAAATAAACAGAAACGCTTCAGACACGAACACGTTTAACCACGAACGAACACGAAACATCGGGACACGAAAAACATTTGGGTTACCCCTTGTGGGCCCCATATCCACGAAATTGGAAGAAGAAATGGGCTTAGCCCATGCAAAATTAACTAACATGAAAAATTTAGAAAAGCTTGTTCATTTTGACAAAACCTAGAAAAAAGATAAAACCCTAAAAAGTTTCTCCTCTCCTTCTTCCTCCCCATTTTTGGCCGCCACTTCTACAACACCATAGGAGGGTGATTGGTTGATTTTGATCTTAAAAACTATTGCTATAATCAGTGTTTGTTCATCCTTTTCCAAGCTACATAGTGGTATACCTTTTTAAACCCTTCTTTTTAATTCTTTTGAATCTTTGTTTATGTTCATGAACATGTTATTGTTTTTCTTATTAAAACATGGTAATTAATCATAGATCTAACATGTTTTGGGGTTAATTAAAATCAAAGGTTGTTAAAAGAGGGTGTTTGTTTTTGGCCGCCTAGTTTAATCAACCCGGGGGAGGGTTCGGTTTCTTTTTAGCCGCCACCACCAAGACCATTTTTGGTCTTGGTTGGCCCATGTGGGACCCACGACAGCAAGGGGGCACACGTACCCCGAGTTTGGCTCGGGGTACGGTGTCGAGTTCATGCCCGATTCATGGTTCGTTGGTTAAATCATGATTTATGCTACATGTTAATTTTTATGAATTATGAACTTAGGATATAAATTAATTAATAACATGAAATATTAATTAAATCATGACTTAGGTTATTTTAATTATTAGTTTAACATGACATTAATTTAACCTAAGTATTTTATGTTATAAGTTATAATTAATTAATTAATTAAAACATGCCTATAATTAATTAATTTAGACATGACTTAGGTTATATTATTAATAATAATAATACACATTTTAAACTAAGTATTTCATTTCATTTTAATTAAAACATGTTATACTTTAATTAAAATGCTTAACCTATAGTTTAATTAAAATACATGAAATAATAATTAAACTATACACTATATCATATGACTTAAGAAATAAGCTTATAACACTTAGACTTATATGTTAGCTTATGTAACCAGCTTAAATCTAATTATGGAAACTTAATTAAATAAGGCAACTACTCTAATTATGGGAACCTTCTATATATGGAAATCTATCTATTTTAGGCAGCTAATCTAATTATGGAAACCTTCTATATATGGAAACTTATTTAATTAAGGCAGCTGATCTATTTTTGCAAACTTTCTATTTTTAGAAACTAATCTATTTTAAGCAGTAAATTCTATTTTAGGAAACTTTCTATTTTTGGAAACTTTCTATTTTTGGAAACTTTCTATTTTTGGAAACTTTCTATTTTTGGTAACTTTCTATTTTTGGAAACTTTCTATTTTTGGAAACTTTCTATTTTTGGAAACTTTCTATTTTTTTTGGAAACCTGCTATTTTTGGAAAGTTACTTATTATTACACAGTAAGTATATTAATACATGAAACACCAGTAATACTTAAACAGATTAATCAGAATACAAGATAAACACAGTTTAAGGCTTTAAACAGTGAACCATGACCTAAAACATACCAAGTCAGCTAAAATGAGACATAAAACCCAGTACGTAATCGGTGAATCGATACTTATACACGTGTGTATTCATGTAGCGTTAGTGATCCAGAAGTAGGAGTCTTTCTTCCGTTCATTCACTGGACTTGAGGTACGGATTCCCGTCCTTTCAGTATGGACATTCTTTCCTTATTAGGATTTCCCCGTATGCAGCCAACTGTTTTCCCCAGTATTTGTTTTATTGTTTTGAACTGCTTATGTTTAATTAGCATAATCTATAGTCATGTACAAGCATGATCAGTTTCACCTAGTTATGGAGGTACCATAACCATGGCATTGGAGGCACCGATGTTATGACTTCCCCACGGCGGAGTGATTACTCGTGGCGTCCCTTTTCAGTTTTGGCCATATTATTATATCAGGTGGGGCGTATGGGTGCATCCTAGTTACATGTTTTATTCAGTTTATCATGGTGAATGTGGTGTGTGCCTTGCACCCTTCACAAGGAGTTGATCCCTCCTACCCAAACCAGTATATTGATTAGAGGCATCCCCTCTAATCAGCATGATGAGGTCACCCCTCCAGGTATTCATGCACGTGACCTTTTCATGACCTATATGGGCTATGATATATATATGTTAAACAGTTTTCATAAGATAAACATAAGGCTTTTCAAACTATAAAACCAGTTTTCTTGATACTTAACCAGTTTACTCAGAACTTAGTCTTCCGCTGTTATATGTTACATGCTTATCCTATTTCATGCTATATTGTATATCCGTGCACTGAGCGTTTTGCTCAGCCGTTACTTTCCTTTCCATGTCCCAAAACGGCAGGTACCCAAGACTCGAGCATTTGGAGGACATGCAAAGGATGGAAGCTGCCATAGACTTCTTCTCCTGTTTCCTTCATATATTTATGCTTGTTTAGTCTTTCTTTCAGTTCATTTACTTTGTTATGTTTTGGGCTTATGTTTGGGAACCGATGTTTGATTCCGGTTTTCCCTATGGTCATGTATGTTTTACTACATATTACCTTGCATGCTTTGATGACACGCCATAATCACGCGTGACATTCCATTTATCAAAATGGGGTGTTACAATATTTCTTTAGAACCTTTTCGATTTGGTCATTACAAAAATGGGTTACACGATCGCTTATAATAGCACGAGGGGTTCCGAACCGAGAGAATAGTTGCTTAAAAAACTTCACTACCACACGAGCATCATTAGTAGGCAAAGCCTTAGCTTCCACCCACTTAGAAAGGTAGTCAACCGCGACGAGGATATATTTGTTGCCATGAGACGATGGGAATGGCCCCATAAAGTCTATTCCCCATATGTCGAAAATCTCACACACTTGAATTATGTTTTGCGGCATTTCATAACGTTGAGACGATTTTCCTTGACGTTGGCACGAATCACACGACTTCACAAGTCCGTGTGCATCACGATAGATAGAAGGCCAAAAGAAACCAGCATCGAACACTTTCTTAGCCGTGAGATTAGCACCGTGGTGACAAGCTCTAAGGATAATAGAAGCTTCGGCACCAAAAACACAACGTCGAACGATAATAGAAGCTTCGGCACCAAAAACACAACGTCGAACGAGTTGATCCGCACAAACCCGAAAGAGATAAGGGTCGTCCCAAAAATAGAACTTGACGTCACGAAAGATTTTTCGTGTTTGTTGTGTCGTCATACCCTTGATTATGAAATTGCACGCATGGTAATTTGCAACGTCGGCAAACCATTGGGTGGTGTCTTTAGAAATCACTACACCGAGAGTCTCGAGAGGAAATGTTTCGGTGATTTCCTTATTCTCAAAAACATCTTTGTGAGGATCTTCTAGACGAGAGAGATGATCGGCCGCTAGATTCTCGGCTCCTTTTTTGTCAAGCACGGTGACATCAAATTCTTGGAGGAGGAGCATCCAACGAAGTAATCTCGGCTTAGCATCTTGCTTACCTAAGAGATACTTGATAGCCGAATGGTCGGTATACACGATGCTTTTAGTCAAGACGAGATAAGGTCAGAATTTCTCAAAAGCATAGATCACGGTAAGGAATTCCTTTTCCGTTGTGGTGTACTTTAATTGAGCCTCGGTCATCGTCTTACTAGCATAGTGGATAGGACGGAAATGCTTGTCATAACGTTGCCCTAAGACAGCCCTATAGCATAATCACTTGCATCGCACATGATTTCAAAGGGTAATTCCCAATTAGGAGAAACAAGAATGGGAGCTTCGGTAAGTTTCCTTTTGAGAGTTTCGAAAGCTCTAACACAATCCTCATCGAAATTAAAAGGAGCATCCTTCTCGAGAAGGTGCGTCATAGGTCGAGAGATTTTCGGAAAGTCCTTGATGAAACGACGATAAAAGCCCGCGTGGCCTAGGAAACTCCTAACTCCCTTAACGGTTTTGGGATGAGGTAACTTGGCGATGACGTCTACCTTAGCTTTATCGACCTCAATCCCCGCTTTCGACACCTTATGTCCTAAGACGATTCCTTGTTTACACATAAAATGACATTTTTCCCAATTAAGCACAAGGTTGGTTTCTTCACAACGTTTTAACATTTGCTCAAGATTAGATAAACACGACGTGAACGAATTGCCAAACACCGAGAAGTCATCCATAAACACTTCCATCGACTTCTCGATCATATCGTGAAAAATCGCCATCATACACCGTTGAAACGTACCTGGTGCATTACAAAGTCCGAAAGGCATCCTACGATAAGCGAACGTTCCATAAGGACACGTAAAAGTAGTCTTCTCTTGATCACGAGGGTCGATAGGGATTTGAAAGTAACCGGAAAAACCATCTAAAAAGAAATAGAATTCATTTCCCGCAAGTCGCCCCAACATTTGATCCATGAAGGGCAAAGGATAGTGGTCTTTACGAGTGGCGTCATTTAACTTTCGGTAGTCAATACACACCCTCCAACCGGTCACAACACGAGTGGGAATTAACTCGTTGTTTTCATTAGGCACAACGGTCATTCCTCCCTTTTTAGGGACACAATGGATTGGGCTCACCCATGGGCTATCGGATATAGGATAAATCATTCCCGCGTCAAGGAGTTTAAGGACCTCCTTTTTAATGACATCGTGAATTTTGGGATTCACCCTACTTTGACTTTGAATTGCTGGTTTGTAGTACTCCTCCATTAAAATGTTGTGAGTACAAAATTTTTGGTCAATACCCTTAATGTCGGATATTTTCCAGGCAATTGCCCCTTTATGAGCCTTAAGAACTTTCAAGAGCTCGGTTTTTTCTTCATTAGCAAGACCTCTTGCAATAATAACCGACAACTTGTCATCACCTTCCAAGAATGCGCATTCAAGGTGAGAAGGAAGATCTTTCAATTCAAGGATAGGTGGTTCCCCGACTGAAGATTTTGGTTCAACACTCATAACTTCCATCGGCGGAAGAAATGGTGGAATAGAAGTATCATCGCTAATCAACACCTCATCTTCATTGTCGATTTCATTTGAAGTGAGATCGCCTCCTTGGAATGGAGTGAGATTTGGTGTGGAATTAGCAAGAATCGGATCCAAAATAGTTGGATTGCCACTTGACGAGCTATCAGAAAAACCTAACACTTCTTGTGAAAACTCATCGCAAACCACATCAACGATGTCAATGTGATTGATGGTAGCGATTGCATAAACATGAGAAGGTTTCGAGTTTTGAGTAGCGTTTATAACAAGTTCCTCTTCGTTGAATCTCAAAGTGATAGTTCTCGCATGAACATCGATAAGCGATCTCGAAGTGTCTAAAAATGAGCGACCTAAAATTAGAGGAACTTGAGGATCCGCGGGGATGTCAACTACTATAAAATCAACGGGATAGTAGAACTTCCCCACTTTCACGAAAACATCTTCAGCTACTCCACATGCTAAAATCGTAGAATGATCGGCCATCTCGATAGACATGTTCGAAGGAATAAGAGCCGAAAGCGAAAGCGATTTCCAAATGGAAAATGGCATCAAATTAATGCTCGCACCAAGATCGGCCAAGGCGAGGCATTCTTTCATATCATGTATGTCACAAGGAATGAGAGACTTTCCAGGGTCACCAACTTTTTCCGGTATGCGGTTAAGATAAACCGAAGAACAATTAGCAAGCTTTGAAAGCTTTTCCTTATCGCTCATCATACTTTTAAAAGTGGAAGCGAAACGAGGCATATACAACAACGCGTCGGCTAAACTCACATCAAAATGTACTTGTTGAAACATTTGTATAAAAAGCTCGATTTGTTGTTTGTTACGGTCTTACAATTTCTCTTTGTTTCGTCTCGAAGGGCAGGGTAAAGGTAGTGTGGGTTGGTCATTAGGCAACGGCCTTGGAAACTCGGGTTCCACAATTGGTATTGGTTCAACCGTAGGTGTGGTATGAGCGGTACTTCGTGGGATTGTAATGTGCTCCTTTTCCATCATCACCTCGGGTTCTTTCTCGATTTCCTTCTCCGTAGAAGTACTTGGACGAGAGATTGGTTCCTTGAAAGTTTTACCACTTCGTGTAGTAATAACCTTCATTTCTCCCTTCGGGTTTGCAATGGTATCACTAGGAAGACCACCCGAGGAAGAGGGTTTACACATGATTGCTTCAAACATCTTAGCCATTCGGTCCTCAAATTTTGATTACCTAGCATCCGCTTTTAATAACTCTTGCTTAATCTCATGTTGTCCTAATTCCATCTTTTGTTGGTTTTGTTGAAGACGTTGGACATTTCCTTCCATTTTGTTTGCATGAGTTTTAAGTTCATTAGCAAGTTCATTTTTTAGCTCGTTTTTCAACTCGGATCTTAAGCTAATCATCTCACGTTGCATGTTATCAAATTTAGCATCATTTGCTTTAGCATAATCCAAAAATTCTCCTTGAAGATTTTTAGTGTTAGCATTTTGAAAACCTTGTGTAGTGTTTTGAAAATCACGGTTTTGGTTTTGATTAGTGACTTGTCCATTCCCATTTTGATAATTCCCCTTGTTGTAGTTGCGTGAATTGCCTTGGTAATTACCACCTTGGTTGTTGTTTCGATAGTTATTAGTGTTTTGATTTGGTGGAGCTTGATTTAGGCGGGAACCTTGACCGTTTTGGTTGTAAGTTCCCGTTGCTACATAAGCACTCGAAGTGTTACCATCCGCGGTAATGCACTCGGAAAGATCATGAGCTCCACCACAAGACAAACAACTCTTAGCAACCGCTTTAACCGAAGCGGAATTTGAAGCTTCTTGAGCTTTCCAATGGGACATAAGATTAGCAAATCTATCAAAAACTGATTTTACTCATTAGCTTCATCATGTAAGGCATTAATGCTACGAGACGATGACGATGATGATGAACCCAAATTGGCAACACTCAGTGTGTTCCGAGGGCTATAAAACTTAGATCTATTCTCGATGATTTTCAAAGCCTCATTTGTCGTCTTGCACAAAAAATTACCACCCGCGGCGGCATTCAAATAATCTCGTTCATGATCATTAAGCCCATTATAAAAAGTATCAATTTGATGTAATTCCGAAAAATCATGGTGTGGACATTCATGTAACATTTCTTTAAAGCGTTCCCATGCAATTGAAAAACTTTCATTATTTTTTTGAACAAATGGTGAAATCTCATTTTTCAAATGTGTTGTTTTAGATGGTGGAAAAAACTTGTTCACAAACTTAGAAACGAGATCGGCCCATGTCAAAATCGAATTTGGCGGTTCTTTCTCAAGCCAAATTTTTGCGGGTCCATCTAAAGTGTATGGAAACAACATCATCTTAATAGCGTCATGTGGAAAATCCTTAAACTTGCTAGTAGCGGTGAGACGATTAAAATTCCTAATGTGATAGTGCGGGTTGTCTTTCTCATGACCTCTAAACTTATTTGCTTGCAACATCGACATTAAACCCGTCTTAATCTCGACATTCTCCGCAAGAATGGCGTGAATCACAATAGCCTCTCCAAAACCCTCGGTGGGTGCTTGTAGCAACTCCATCATAGTACGATTAGCCATGACGACTTCTTGTTCTACAATAGGTTCAACAATTGGAGGTTGTTCAACAATCAACGTCTCTTGATTGGCTTGCTTTTGAAGACGTTTACGAGCTCGTTTTGCTTGATTACGAGTGATCATAAACTTCACGAAGAATGGGAGGTGAGCAAAGAAGATTCTTTTTGGGCGTTTTGTGAATTTTCAATTTTTTTTTGTTTTTGATTGTATTTAATTTTTTTTGGATTTTGGTGTATCTTCGTAGACAACAATCTACAAAATCTCTCCTCGAATCAAACTCTTGATTAAAGAAGCCTCAAAGGAATGAAAACGATCACGTGGAGTGAACGCCTTCGAATGACTTTAGAACTTTTGGTGAAAACCAAATTGTTCAAGAGGTTTTAATCACAATGAAACCAAGCAAATATATTATACGTAATAATACTTTGGGCGGCAAAACCCTCGATTAGCCTTCAATCTCAAAATACTCACAAGCAAGCGGGGAAACGAGGCGGCGCAAAGCACTTAAGAGCCTTTTTCCTTAGGGTATATTTTATAATACCCGCCTTATACCCACCTTATAGTTTGTATTTTTCAAAATCGAGCTTCACGAAAGTATTTATCTATTTTTGCCTTTTTCTTTTTGTTTGAGATTCGAATACAATAATTGAGTGATGAAATCCCAATTAAGGTTGTGTTTTCACACTTTTGGAGATATTGTTTATTTGTTGTGATACTTAATACAATATAGTAATAATATTTTTACAAGAAAAACTAAGAAAACCGATAATACGTATTAGTAGAGTTCTACTAATACAAATACTATTTTGGTTAATATTAAAAACAACAATTCAAATTAATCACGACACCTCCCCGGCAGCGGCGCCAAAAATGATTGTGGTAAATTACGACCTTTAGGAAAAGGTGCGTAAAAGCGGTAAGTATTAAACAAATGATTTTAGGAAAAACCAAGTGTTAATGACCCTTATGGTGTGAAAGTTCGTTTTCCAAGGAGGTATATGTGTGTGAAAAACTTGTTAAATGTTTGTGATTAATGATTGGTTTAGAAGGGGATGAGAAAAGAAGGTGACGAAGACGTGAAAATTACTACTAGAATGATAAAACGTAAAACCGTAAAAACTACGAAAATAAAAATTAATTCTAAAAATTACAAAAAATTCACCAAAAATCAAAATTAATAAACTAAGAATTTACCAATGATCAAAACTTTTTCAAACCTTTTAAATAATTAAATATTCAATTTTTAAATGCTAATTAAAGCCCTAAAAATCAAATAAATTATCAAAAAGCCCAAATAAAGATTTTTCAATTGGTAAACCTCTAAAATGACTTAAAATGATTAAAAACTATTTTTAGAAATTTTTAAACTAATAAAAACTATTTAAAATGATTTAAAAACTATTAAAACTTAAAATAATTATAAAAATTAATCTAGAAGTGATAAAATTATTCTAAAAGTTGCTAAATTCCTATTTTAATGTATTTAAGCTAAGAAAAATGTAAAAAGTTGGAAAATGTGAAATTTGAAAAATAATAATAAAATACTATTAAAATAATATTAAAAATCCAAAAATTCTAAAAAATTCTAAAAACTTGAAAACTAGTTTATTTTAACCTAAATAATCAGAAAATCAAAGTAAAATGACCAGAATACCCCTATTGGGCCCTCAAATGGGCCAAAACAAAAAACAATCAACCTTAATGGGCTATTGGGCCCAAAAAGTCAAACTTGGCCCAATTGACTTGGAAAAGCCCTATCTGACTCAAAATTTAATTCTAAGCACAAAACTCTAGGCCCAAAAGCTGAATGTGAGCTTATCACAGCTTAATAAGCAGGCAGCTTATTCTTATTGGGCTTTTCAGCCCATTAAGCAATAAGCCAATGCCATAAGCTCTAATTTGACACACAACCTTCTTTTGGGATGCTTATGAGATCTGTAAAAAGAAATTTTGAAAAAGCACACTCAATAAGCCAGAAATAAGCAAAGTAAAAATCCACAAAACGACAAAATAGTCGGGTTTGAGATTTAGGGCACCTCAGAAGCTCTAGTTTGTTGCAAAAGCTCACAAATAGCTTAACTAATAATAATCAATCAATAAAACCACAAAAAGCCAAGTAGAATAAGCTGTAAGAACAAATAAGCTGGTTGAAAAAGCCAAATAAGCTAGTTTTCTAGCAAAAGCTTAACCAAAAGACTTGTAACCTTCCAGATTTGATATTAAGCTAAGAAAAATGATTTCTATTACAAAAGCCAAGTTGTTGCATTTGCCAATAAGCAGTTCTCAAAAATAAGCCAATATGTGCTTATTTGACCAAAAGTCAAAGTACTCCAAAGTTCACCAAATGATCAGGAATGGTATAAGGGCTTGTTATAAGCAATTTTTGTGAAGGACTCAAGGAGGAGGCCTTGTGAATCAAGATGTCAGTTGAAATTTTGATGGCAAATTTTGGCAATAAGGGCTTAATAAGCTAGTTAGCTTATAAGCCAGATACAAAGCACACCAAATAGCAAAATCCACTCACAAGCAGCACATAAACAAGTTCCAAGCAGCAAAATCACAAGGCATACACTAGGATAACAAATGTAAGCACAAAATGAGGTGGTCACTTTGTTGATGCAAATGACCACTTCAGCAAACTTTGATAAGCTATAGCAATCACAATAAGCCACCAAATTCAACAACCAGATAACCAATAGATAGCTTATCACCCAAACTATTCCCAAACCTGATTTCAGACCTTAGATCCAAGTAACAAAGAAGTTATTGGATCTGATGTGTTTGACCAATTCCAAAACCAATTTTATCGGATTTTTGCAAAACTTCAAATCCCTTTTCCAAACTTTCAGAAAGTAAACCAATGACTAAAACTTGTATATTAAGACTTGTTTAGACTTCCCAAACCCTAAGAACTAAGGGCTCAAGGCCACAAGGCCTTATGAACCAGCAATCCCAAACAATCCTTTATCAACCACTTTTCAAACAAACTTCTGATTTTCAAACACAACCTACTGATTTTAATGATCAAAAACACTTACTAGGCACCAACTAACATAATCAAACACAAAAATTACCAGCACATATACAAGAACACAAAATCAAAGCTCAAAATCCAAAACAGGCAGTAACATGAATTTTTGAGAGGAAACTTAATCAAGAGATTATACCTACCCTCCACAACATCCTAGGAGGGCCAGCTATGCTCCTTGGACCTTGTTCAACAACTAGAACAAGACCAAGGTACTTCAAAGGAGATGATCAAAGCCTGCTGATGTTCAAAGTAGAACACGGCTTTGATTATGATATGTCTTCAACACAAACAACAAACAAACTCAACCAAGGGCTTAGAACTCTTCCCAGGCTTGGTGTCAACAAGCTTGAAGGAGCTCAAGGCTTATGGCTAAGGGTTAGTACACAAATAAAACCAAAATCAGAAACAAGGACTTCAAGGTCTTTGAACCTTAAGAACCTTATGAACCAAGACGTGCCTTAACCACAAGATTAAGGAAGGTCTTAACAATCAAATGGAACTCAGATTTAGGCTATTCTAACACCAACTTTTAATCAAATCAAAAAGAGAATTCAAAATTTTCAGAAATTCAAATTTTGTTAAACTTAAAAAGGAATTACAAAGATTGATAGCCTAAAACTGGAACAAAGGGACTCTCACATGTTGAGGTCTCCTTTTATAGGCAAATGCCTGGCTACACTATTCACAAACCCTAGCACTGATTTCTCTAAAATGCCCTTGAGTGCTTCTAGATAATTCTTGGTTGTGAGCTGTCCAAAATGATCCTAGACGTTTAAAGTAGCATTGGGGTGAAGCAAAGGCTCTCAGCTGTTGATCTTGACACGTGGCATGCCTTTGGGTAGAAGTGGTGATGTGATGGGTGAAATGGTTTTGAGTATGGGGCCTCTTGGTGAGTGGGAGTGAGGGTTTTAAGGTTGGGATGGGATTATAGGCGTGTGAATCAAGTGTGAGTAAGGGTAATTGAGATTTACCCTTTGTTTTAAGTGATGTAAAATCTGGGTGGTGAAAAGGTGAACAGTGGTGATTTTGATCCGTTTTTGTAGGATTGGAAGTTGTTTGGCGCAATTTGTGTATTTGAATGTTTCAGTGCACACATTTGGCCCTTGTATTTTGGTAAAACATGTATAACACGTTTTTCAGCCTAAAAACTTCCATCCCTTTGTAAACAACTTTCATCTTTTGGCAGTTTTGGCACAAAACTTTGGAAAAGGGTTTCAAAGGATTATTTTTGCCATTTTGAGATATTTCAAGGGCTGATCTTGGACATTTTTGATCTTCAAAGGTCTTCAATGTGTTTTTGGCTTCATGAGGGACCATTGTTGGCAATTTGAAATTGTTGAGGGACTAATCTTGCCATTTCTTCAAAGTTGAAGGACCATTTGTGCAATTTTGACAAACTTAAGGGACCAAACTTGTAATTATTAATATACAAGGGTTTTAAGTGTCATTTCTTCAATAAATGAGGATCAATCTTGCATATCTTGAAGTCTTCATGGGTATTTGTTGAATATTCCATGATTTAGGGCCCGGTTCTTTGTACGGCTTCGTTTCTCGTGTTTGTTTTTCCTTGTATCTTGTGATCTTTTGTCTTTTTCACGATATCCATACCTAAAATACACAAGTAAACAAACACAAGCATATATATGGTATATTATGACATTTTTATGCATTTAAAGCCCGAAAAGAACGATGAGATCATGTATAAATGCCATCTCATCACTCCCCCATACTAAGCCATTGCCGTACCCTCACGCAATGCTAGAATAAAGTATCGAAGCATCACCAAATTTCAATTTTATTAACCTTTATTGAAGAGTAAAAAACATACTACGAAGATGTGTAAAGACATAATGCATGATTTTCATCACAAATGTGACTTTTAGGGTCAAAGAATAGAAATAAGCAAATGTCCCTTAGAGTAAACTTCGTCGTCCTTGATTGTCATACATTCCATGCTAAGTGAAAAAACGAGATCATTGTTGGTACAAGTCACAATGCTAACACTAATCATACATCCAAATTGTGTAATACTTTTTCTCCCCGCAATCCTAGTTATTATAAAGGGAAATGGGTTACTAGCATTTTTTATCTATTTTTCATGGATCACAAGTGATTCATATTGACTTATTTGAGTAGTTATTAGTCCGAAAGCAAAGTAGCACGATTTGATCAATAGTTAGTTGAAGGACAAAATCTTTTAAAACGGCTTCTCGTGTATCTCCTTAAGTTCATATCTTGGCATAACTCGTTTCACGATTTGAGACCTTTCTCGGACCGATATTTAGCATGTACTTCATACTTCAAATCTTGGGAAGACGTTCTTGAAATTATGGTCTTCTCTTCATATATTTAATTTCTTCACTTGACGTTTTTGAGAGATTCTTCATATTTGGACCACGACTTCATCTTTTTTCTTCAATCTTTACTTTGGATTTTGATATACAACGATCCGCCTCCTTTTCGGACTTGGATATATTTATCCTCATACCTTGTAAGGGTCTTTTTGGATAGACTTTATCCATGATCTTTAGGGGAGTAATTGCTTTTCGTCGTGTGTCTCGATCCTTCATATTGATTTAGGAATAATGATACTTCACATCATCTTGGATCTTTAGCAAAAATAGAGCTCCTCATGCCTTGTTAGGGCCTTTTTGGATGATCGACAATCTTCGCGTCCCGCTTCAATAAGTTATGCCTTGGCTATGAACTCTATTCAACCCCGAGCAACTTCTAAACGATCTTGCGCTAGAGGCTAAGTAACCTTTCAAATCGTACGACCTTACTTATTGTAATTATGATTTATTCCTAATGCATTGATCTTATGGGAAGAAAAATCCACAATTAAAAACATATGAGTTTTTGAAAGAACATTTTCATGTTCTACGTTTAGCATGATCACTTATCTAACTCTATCATCTCTCGTTCTTCACTATATAAAGACCTCTAATTAAAGAGACTCGTGAATACTTAGCCATGCAAGTCAAAATTAAGCCAAATTTGGATTAGCTTTCATTAAGACTATATCAAATCAAAGTTTTGGGTTTTCAAGCCACCTAAGGATCTTGCACTTTCTTGGGCTTTTTCAAGTTTTAGATAATGCTTTTTATAGTTCCCTTGATAAGTGACTTTCTAGGATCAATTATAGGAACTTGCGAAAAGTTCTTGTTCTTAACCCGTATGAATTAAGACTTTCGCGTTTTAAAGCTCCCTATATAAAAGTCTAGCAAAACTTGAATTGAGCGGGTTAAGGAATGTAAATGGCTCCAAATGCCCATAAAGTCAAAAATTAACTCTTATTTTACCCAACGGAAACTATACATTCGTGTCTTAAAAACACTTATGAAAAAACTAAGAAAATTTTTAAAATTTGGCCATTTTTAGCCTTATTAGCAACAAAAACAAAACATTGAAAGTTGGAAAGCGTGAGGGCGTAGCAAAGCAAGTATCTATTCACCCCCCCATACTAAAAGTAAACATTGTCCTCAATGTTTCGAGTCTAAAGGTGGAGCACCCCCATACTAGAGACGAAGAGTCGAATGCTTAGGATCTAGCATGGAAAGGGTGATCAACAATATATCTAAAGCCGTTTATTAAGTATGCTAAAAGATAATTGTTAGAACAATAAAGGATATGTCATGGATTCGTGAAAAACTTCTTCAAGAAAACGATGGAGGCTCACGTAAACGAACACGAGAGTCTTCAATCGTAGATGATGATGATGATCTAGATAACACAATCACAAACAACCATGAGACAACGAGTTGAAAGGGTACAAGTCCCCTTATTAGTGAATAGTAAGCAATAAGGATAAGCATGGGATCTCCCCCACGAGGCACCTCGTTTTTGATTACCGAGTCATGAGCTCGACTCGATCCCCTCAATGCTAATTATCATTAGGGAAGGTGACTTGGTCGAGGGCAACCATTGAAGGAATTTCCCCACCAAAGTAGTGCTTAAGCCTATGTCCATTCACCTTGAAATTAGGACCATCATCTTGAGCTAGCTCGATGGTCCCATAAGGAAACACTTGTATAATGGTGAACGGACCCGACCAACGAGATTTCAATTTACCGGAAAATATCTTTAGTCGAGAGTTAAAAAGTAACACTTGATCACCAACGTTAAAAACCCGGTTTTTAATCTTTGAATCATGAAACTTTTTAGTCTTTTCTTTAAAAATGAATGATTTTTCATTAGCATTATCTCTTAATTCATCCAATTCATTCAATTGTATTTTCCGGTGATCTCCCGCGGTCTTCAAGTCAAAGTTTGCATGCTTAAGGGCCCAATATGCCTTGTGCTCCAACTCAATGGGCAAATGACAATTCTTCCTATAGACTAGCTTATAAGGAGTGCAACCGATAGGTGTCTTATAAGCGGTCCTAAAGGCCCATAAAGCGTCATCGAGTTTGTCGGACCATGAAGCACGGTTTTCTCCAATTGACCTCTCTAAAATCCTCTTCAAAGCTCGGTTCGAAACCTCGACTTGCCCACTCGTTTGTGGGTGATAAGCCGTAGAAAGACGATGAGTAACTCCATATTTCTTTAGAACCTTTTCGAATTGGTCATTACAAAAATGGGTTCCACGATCGCTTATAATAGCACGAGGGGTTCCGAACCGAGAGAATAGTTGCTTAAAAAACTTCACTACCACACGAGCATCATTAGTAGGCAAAGCCTTAGCTTCCACCCACTTAGAAAGGTAGTCAACCGCGACGAGGATATATTTGTTGCAATGAGACGATGGGAATGGCCCCATAAAGTCTATTCCCCATATGTCGAAAATCTCACACACTTGAATTATGTTTTACGGCATTTCATAACGTTGAGACGATTTTCCTTGACGTTGGCACGAATCACACGACTTCACAAGTGTGTGTGCATCACGATAGATAGAAGGCCAAAAGAAACCGGCATCGAACACTTTCTTAGCCGTGAGATTAGCACCGTGGTGACCACCCGTGGGTCCCTCGTGACAAGCTCTAAGGATATTAGAAGCTTCGGCACCAAAAACACAACGTCGAGCGAGTTGATCCGCACAAACCCGAAAGAGATAAGGGTCGTCCCAAAAATAGAACTTGACGTCACGAAAGAATTTTCGTTTTTGTTGTGTCGTCATACCCTTGATTATGAAATTGCACGCATGGTAATTTGCAACGTCGGCAAACCATTGGGTGGTGTCTTTAGAATTCACTACACCGAGAGTCTCGAGAGGAAATGTTTCGGTGATTTCCTTATTCTCGAAAACATCTTTGTGAGGATCTTCTAGACGAGAGAGATGATCGGCCGCTAGATTCTTGGCTCCTTTTTTGTCAAGCACGGTGACATCAAATTCTTGAAGGAGGAGCATCCAACGAAGTAATCTCGTCTTAGCATCTTGCTTACCTAAGAGATACTTGATAGCCGAATGGTCGGTATACACGATGCTTTTAGTCAAGACGAGATAAGGTCGGAATTTCTCAAAAGCATAGATCACGGCAAGGAATTCCTTTTCCGTTGTGGTGTACTTTAATTGAGCCTCGGTCATCGTCTTACTAGCATAGTGGATAGGACGGAAATGCTTGTCATAACGTTGCCCTAAGACGGCCCCTATAGCATAATCACTTGCATCGCACATGATTTCAAAGGGTAATTCCCAATTAGGAGAAACAAGAATGGGAGCTTCGGTAAGTTTCCTTTTGAGAGTTTCGAAAGCTATAACACAATCCTCATTGAAATTAAAAGGAGCATCCTTCTCGAGAAGGTGCGTCATAGGTCGAGAGATTTTCGAAAAGTCCTTGATGAAACGATGATAAAAGCCCGCGTGGCATAGGAAACTCCTAACTCCCTTAACGGTTTTGGGATGAGGTAACTTGGCGATGACGTCTACCTTAGCTTTATCGACCTTAATCCCCGCTTTCGACACCTTATGTCCTAAGACGATTCCTTGTTTACACATAAAATGACATTTTTCCCAATTAAGCACAAGGTTGGTTTCTTCACAACGTTTTAACATTTGCTCAAGATTAGATAAACACGACGTGAACGAATTGCCAAACACCGAGAAGTTATCCATAAACACTTCCATCGACTTCTGGATCATATCGTGAAAAATCGCCATCATACACCGTTGAAACGTACCTGGTGCATTACAAAGTCCGAAAGGCATCCTACGATAAGCGAACGTTCCATAAGGACACGTAAAAGTAGTCTTCTCTTGATCACGAGGGTCGATAGGGATTTGAAAGTAACCGGAAAAACCATCTAAAAAGCAATAGAATTCATTTCCCGCAAGTCGCTCCAACATTTGATCCATGAAGGGCAAAGGAAAGTGGTCTTTACGAGTGGCGTCATTTAACCTTTGGTAGTTAATACACACCCTCCAACCGGTCACAACACGAGTGGGAATTAACTCGTTGTTTTCATTAGGCACAACGGTCATTCCTCCCTTTTTAGGGACACAATGGATTGGGCTCACCCATGGGCTATCGGATATAGGATAAATCATTCCCGCGTCAAGGAGTTTAAGGACCTCCTTTTTAATGACATCGTGAATTTTGGGATTCACCCTACTTTGGCTTTGAATTGCGGGTTTGTAGTACTCCTCCATTAAAATCTTGTGAGTACAAAATTGTGGGTCAATACCCTTAATGTCGGATATTTTCCAGGCAATTGCCCCTTTATGAGCCTTAAGAACTTTCAAGAGCTCGGTTTTTTCTTCATTAGCAAGACCTCTTGCAATAATAACCGGCAACTTGTCATCACCTTCCAAGAATGCGTATTCAAGGTGAGAAAGAAGATCTTTAAATTCAAGGATAGGTGGTTCCTCGATTGAAGATTTTGGTTCAACACTCATAACTTCCATCGGCGGGAGAAATGGTGGAATAGAAGTATCATCGCTAATCAACACCTCATCTTCATTGTCGATTTCATTTGAAGTGAGATCGCCTCCTTGGAATGGAGTGAGATTTGGTGTGGAATTAGCAAGAATCGGATCCAAAATAGTGGGATTGCCACTTGACGAGCTATCGGAAAAACCTAACACTTCTTGTGAAAACTCATCGCAAACCACATCAACGATGTCAATGTGATTGATGGTAGCGATTGCATAAACATGAGAAGGTTTCGAGTTTTGAGTAGCGTTTATAACAAGTTCCTCTTCGTTGAATCTCAAAGTGATAGTTCTCGCATGAACATCGATAAGCGATCTCGAAGTGTCTAAAAATGAGCGACCTAAAACTAGAGGAACTTGAGGATCCGCGGGGATGTCAACTACTATAAAATCAACGGGATAGTAGAACTTCCCCACTTTCATGAAAACATCTTCAGCTACTCCACATGCTAAAATCGTAGAATGATCGACCATCTCGATAGACATGTTCGAAGGAATAAGAGCCGGAAGCGAAAGCGATTTCCAAATGGAAAATGGCATCAAATTAATGCTCGCACCAAGATCGGCCAAGGCGAGGCATTCTTTCATATCTTGTATGTCACAAGGAATGAGAGACTTTCCGGGGTCACCAACTTTTTCCGGTATGCGGTTAAGATAAACCGAAGAACAATTAGCAAGCTTTGAAAGCTTTTCTTTATCGCTCATCATACTTTTAAAAGTGGAAGCGAAACGAGGCATATACAACAACGCGTCGGCTAAACTCACATCAAAATGAACTTGTTGAAACATTTTTATAAAAAGCTCGATTTGTTGTTTGTTACGGTCTTGCAATTTCTCTTTGTTTCGTCTCGAAGGGTAGGGTAAAGGTAGTGTGGGTTGGTCATTATGCAACGGCCTTGGAAACTCGGGTTCCACAATTGGTATTGGTTCAACCGTAGGTGTGGTATGAGCGGTACTTCGTGGGATTGTAATGTGCTCCTTTTCGATCATCACCTCGGGTTCTTTCTCGATTTCCTTCTCCGTAGAAGTACTTGGACGAGAGATTGGTTCCTTGAAAGTTTTACCACTTCGTGTAGTAATAACCTTCATTTCTCCCTTCGGGTTTGCAATGGTATCACTAGGAAGACCACCCGAGAAAGAGGGTTTACACATGATTGCTTCAAACATCTTAGCCATTCGGTCCTCAAATTTTGATTGCCTAGCATCCGCTTTTAATAACTCTTGCTTAATCTCATGTTGTCCTAATTCCATCTTTTGTTGGTTTTGTTGAAGACGTTGGACATTTCCTTCCATTTTGTTTGCATGAGTTTTAAGTTCATTAGCAAGTTCATTTTTTAGCTCGTTTTTCAACTCGGATCTTAAGCTAATCATCTCACGTTGCCTGTTATCAAATTTAGCATCATTTGCTTTAGCATAATCCAAAAATTCTGCTTGAAGATTTTTAGTGTGAGCATTTTGAAAACCTTGTGTAGTGTTTTGAAAATCACGGTTTTGGTTTTGATTAGTGACTTGTCCATTCCCATTTTGATAATTCCCCTTGTTGTAGTTGCGTGAATTGCCTTGGTAATTACCACCTTGGTTGTTGTTTCGATAGTTATTAGTGTTTTGATTTGGTGGAGCTTGATTTAGGCGGGAACCTTGACCGTTTTGGTTGTAAGTTCCCGTTGCTACATAAGCACTCGAAGTGTTACCATCCGCGGTAATGCACTCGGAAAGATCATGAGCTCCACCACAAGACAAACAACTCTTAGCAACCGCTTTAACCGAAGCGGAATTTGAAGCTTCTTGAGCTTTCCAATGGGACATAAGATTAGCAAATCTATCAAAAAACTGATTTTACTCATTAGCTTCATCATGTAAGGCATTAATGCTACGAGACGATGACGATGATGATGAACCCAAATTGGCAACACTCGGTGTGTTACGAGGGCTATAAAACTTAGATCTATTCTCGATGATTTTCAAAGCCTCATTTGTCGTCTTGCACAAAAAATTACTACCCGCGGTGGCATTCAAATAATCTCGTTCATGATCATTAAGCCCATTATAAGAAGTATCAATTTGATGTAATTCCGAAAAATCATGGTGTGGACATTCATGTAACATTTCTTTAAAACGTTCCCATGCAATTGAAAAACTTTCATTATTTTTTTGAACAAATCGTGAAATCTCATTTTTCAAATGTGTTGTTTTAGATGGTGGAAAAAACTTGTTCACAAACTTAGAAACGAGATCGGCCCATGTCAAAATCGAATTTGGCGGTTCTTTCTCAAGCCAAATTTTTACGGGTCCATCTAAAGAGTATGGAAACAACATCATCTTAATAGCGTCATGTGGAAAATCCTTAAACTTGCTAGTAGCGGTGAGACGATTAAAATTACTAATGTGATAGTGCGGGTTGTCTTTCTCATGACCTCTAAACTTATTTGCTTGCAACATCGACATTAAACCCGTCTTAATCTCAAAATTCTCCGCAAGAATGGCGGGAATCACGATAGCCTCTCCAAAACCCTCTGTGGGTGCTTGTAGCAACTCCATCATAGTACGATTAGCCATGACGACTTCTTGTTCTACAATAGGTTCAACAATTGGAGGTTGTTCAACAATCAACGTCTCTTGATTGGCTTGCTTTTGAAGACGTTTACGAGCTCGTTTTGCTTGATTACGAGTGATCATAAACTTCACGAAGAATGGGAGGTGAGCAAAGAAGATTCTTTTTGGGCGTTTTGTGAATTTTCAATTTTTTTTTGTTTTTAATTGTATTTAATTTTTTTTGGATTTTGGTGTATCTTCGTAGACAACAATCTACAAAATCTCTCCTCGAATCAAATTCTTGATTAAAGAAGCCTCAAAAGAATGAAAACGATCACGTGGAGTGAACGCCTTCGAATGACTTTAGAACTTTTGGTGAAAACCAAATTGTTCAAGAGGTTTTAATCACAAAGAAACCAAGCAAATATATTATACGTAATAATACTTTGGGCGGCAAAACACTCGATTAGCCTTCAATCTCAAAATACTCACAAGCAAGCGGGGAAACGAGGCGGCGCGAAGCACTTAAGAGCCATTTTCCTTAGGGTATATTTTATAATACCCGCCTTATACCCACCTTATAGTTTGTATTTTTCAAAATCGAGCTTCACGAAAGTATTTATGTATTTTTGCCTTTTTCTTTTTGTTTGAGATTCGAATACAATAATTGAGTGATGAAATCCCAATTAAGGTTGTGTTTTCACACTTTTGGAGATATTGTTTATTTGTTGTGATACTTAATACAATATAGTAATAATATTTTTACAAGAAAAACCAAGAAAACCGATAATACGTATTAGTAGAGTTCTACTAATACAAATACTATTTTGGTTAATATTAAAAACAACAATTCAAATTAATCACGACACACCTCCCCGGCAGCGGCGCCAAAAATGATTGTGGTAAATTACGACCTTTAGGAAAAGGTGCGTAAAAGCGGTAAGTATTAAACAAATGATTTTAGGAAAAACCAAGTGTTAATGACCCTTATGGTGTGAAAGTTCGTTTCCCAAGGAGGTATATGTGTGTGAAAAACTTGTTAAATGTTTGTGATTAATGATTGGTTTAGAAGGGGATGAGAAAAGAAGGTGACGAAGACGTGAAAATTACTACTAGAATGATAAAACGTAAAACCGTAAAAACTACAAAAATAAAAATTAATTCTAAAAATTACCAAAAATTCATCAAAAATCAAAATTAATAAACTAAGAGTTTACCAATGATCAAAACTTTTTCAAACCTTTTAAATAATTAAATATTCAATTTTTAAATGCTAATTAAAGCCCTAAAAATCAAATAAATTATCAAAAAGCCCAAAAAAAGATTTTTCAATTGGTAAATCTCTAAAATGACTTAAAAAGATTAAAAACTATTTTTAGAAATTTTTAAACTAATAAAAACTATTTAAAATGATTTAAAAACTATTAAAACTTAAAATAATTATAAAAATTAATCTAGAAGTGATAAAATTATTCTAAAAGTTGCTAAATTCCTATTTTAATGTATTTAAGCTAAGAAAAATGTAAAAAGTTGGAAAATGTGAAATTTGAAAAATAATAATAAAATAATATTAAAATAATATTAAAAATCCAAAAATTATAAAAAATTCTAAAAACTTGCAAGCTAGTTTATTTTAACCTAAATAATCAAAAAATCAAAGTAAAATGACCAGAATACCCCTATTGGGCCCTCAAATGGACCAAAACCAAAAACAGTCAACCTTAATGGGCTATTGGGCCCAAAAAGTCAAACTTGGCCCAATTGACTTGGAAAAGCCCTATCTGTCTCAAAATTTAATTCTAAGCACAAAACTCTAAAGGCCCAAAAGCTGAATGTGAGCTTATCACAGCTTAATAAGCAGGCAGCTTATTCTTATTGGGCTTTTCAGTCCATTAAGCAATAAGCCAATGCCATAAGCTCTAATTTGACACACAACCTTCTTTTGGGATGCTTATGAGATCTGTAAAAAGAAATTTTGAAAAAGCACACTCAATAAGCCAGAAATAAGCAAAGTAAAAATCCACAAAACGACAAAATAGTCGGGTTTGAGATTTAGGGCACCTCAGAAGCTCTAGTTTGTTGCAAAAGCTCACAAATAGCTTAACTAAGAATAATCAATCAATAAAACCACAAAAAAGCCAAGTAGAATAAGCTGTAAGAACAAATAACCTGGCTGAAAAAGCCAAATAAGCTAGTTTTCTAGCAAAAGCTTAACCAAAAGACTTGTAACCTTCCAGATTTGATATTAAGCTAAGAAAAATGATTTCTATTACAAAAGCCAAGTTGTTGCATGTGCCAATAAGCAGTTCTAAAAAATAAGCCAATATGTGCTTATTTGACCAAAAGTCAAAGTACTCCAAAGTTCACCAAATGATCAGGAATGGTATAAGGGCTTGTTATAAGCAATTTTTGTGAAGGACTCAAGGAGGAGGCCTTGTGAATCAAGAGGTCAGTTGACCTTTTGATGGCAAATTTTGGCAATAAGGGCTTAATAAGCCAGATACAAAGCACACCAAATAGCAAAATCCACTCACAAGCAGCACATAAACAAGTTCCAAGCAGCAAAATCACAAGGCATACACTAGGATAAAAAATGTAAGCACAAAATGAGGTGGTCACTTTGTTGATGCAAATGACCACTTCAGCAAACTTTGATAAGCTATAGCAATCACAATAAGCCACCAAATTCAACAACCAGATAACCAATAGATAGCTTATCCCCCAAACTATTCCCAAACCTGATTTCAGACCTTAGATCCAAGTAACAAAGAAGTTATTGGATCTGATGTGTTTGACCAATTCCAAAACCAATTTTATCAGATTTTTGCAAAACTTCAAATCCCTTTTCAAAACTTTCAGAAAGTAAACCAATGACTAAAACTTGTATATTAAGACTTGTTTAGACTTCCCAAACCCTAAGAACCAAGGGCTTAAGGCCACAAGGCCTTATGAACCAGCAATCCCAAACAATCCTTTATCAACCACTTTTCAAACAAACTTCTGATTTTCAAACACAACCTACTGATTTTAATGATCAAAAACACTTACTAGGCACCAACTAACATAATCAAACATAAAATTACCAGCACATATACAAGAACACAAAATCAAAGCTCAAAATCCAAAACAGGCAGTAACATGAATTTTTGAGAGGAAACTTAATCAAGAGATTATACCTGCCCTCCACAACATCCTAGGAGGGCCAACTATGCTCCTTGGACCTTGTTCAACAACTAGAACAAGACCAAGGTACTTCAAAGGAGATGATCAAAGCCTGCTGATGTTCAAAGTAGAACAAGGCTTTGATTATGATATGTCTTCAACACAAACAACAAACAAACTCAACCAAGGGCTTAGAACTCTTCCTAGGCTTGGTGTCAACAAGCTTGAAGGAGCTCAAGGCTTATGGCTAAGGGTTAGTACACAAATAAAACCAAAATCAGAAACAAGGACTTCAAGGTCTTTGAACCTTAAGAACCTTATGAACCAAGACGTGCCTTAACCACAAGATTAAGGAAGGTCTTAACAATCAAATGGAACTCAGATTTAGGCTATTCTAACACCAACTTTAAATCAAATCAAAAAGAGAATTCAAAATTTTCAAAAATTCAAATTTTATTAAACTTAAAAAGGAATTACAAAGATTGATAGCCTAAAACTAGAACAAAGGGACTCTCACATGTTGAGGTCTCCTTTTATAAGCAAATGCCTGGCTACACTATTCACAAACCCTAGCACTGATTTCTCTAAAATTCCCTTGAGTGCTTCTAGATAATTCTTGGTTGTGAGCTGTCCAAAATGATCCTAGACGTTAAAAGTAGCTTTGGGGTAAAGCAAAGGCTCTCAGCTGTTGATCTTGACACGTGGCATGCCTTTGGGAAGAAGTGGTGATGTGATGGGTGAAACGGTTTTGAGTGTGGGGCCTCTTGGTGAGTGGGAGTGAGGATTTTAAGGTTGGGATGGGATTATAGGCATGTGAATCAAGTGTGAGTAAGGGTAATTGAGATTTACCCTTTGTTTTAAGTGATGTGAAATCTGGGTGGTGAAAAGGTGAACAGTGGTGATTTTGATCCGTTTTTGTAGGATTGGAAGTTGTTTGGCGCAATTTGTGTATTTGAATGTTTCAGTGCACACATTTGGCCCTTGTATTTGAGTAAAACATATATAACACGTTTTTCAGCCTAAAAACTTCCATCCCTTTGTATATAACTTTCATCTTTTGGCAGTTTTGGCACAAAACTTTGGAAAAGGGTTTCAAAGGATTATTTTTGCCATTTTGAGATATTTCAAGGGATGATCTTGGACATTTTTGATCTTCAAAGGTCTTCAATGTATTTTTGTCTTCATGAGGGACCATTGTTGGCAATTTGAAATTGTTGAGGGACTAATCTTGCCATTTCTTCAAAGTTGAAGGACCATTTGTGCAATTTTGACAAACTTAAGGGACCAAACTTGTAATTATTAATATACAAGGGTTTTAAGTGTCATTTCTTCAATAAATAAGGATCAATCTTGCATATCTTGAAGTCTTCAAGGGTATTTGTTGAATATTCCATGATTTAGGGCCCAGTTCTTTGTACGGCTTCGTTTCTCGTGTCCGTTTTTCCTTGTATCTTGTGATCTTTTGTCTTTTTCACGATATCCATACCTAAAATACACAAGTAAACAAACACAAGCATATATATGGTATATTATGACATTTTTATGCATTTAAAGCCCGAAAAGAACGATGAGATCATGTATAAATGCCATCTCATCAATAAACTCATTCGAAATAGCAACCGCAGATCCACTTAAGCAATCAATAAGGTGTTGGGCCTGCAACCCATCTCGACCACAAGACGTACCTCGAGGAAAGCTCTTGATCATGTAGAGAACCATAGATTGAGATACAACAAGGTGATGATGATGGTCAAGAGGAATATCCGGTAATGATGGAGCATGAACAAATGGGTGCTTATTTTTTAAATCCTCAAGAGTAGAAACATTATAAGGAGCAACCCCGGACGAGGAAAGAACCCTGATAGCCGCAGAATAATGCCCATCAGTTATCTTCCGTTTACACTCCTTAATATTCTGCTCAACAACCCCACACTCTTCACCAACAACACCAGAAAAAGCAGGGAAGATTCAGCCAAACACTCCCTAAGAAGCTGCAAACTACCATCCAACGTCTCCCAAGAACGAATAGCATTAGTAATATATTCCTCTTGTCGTTGCCTCTTAATAACAGACCGACACTCGAGGTTACTTCTCGGGCGAAAGGTTCTAAGAAGACAAAGAGGCAACACAAGCAAACTAACCCAACACGAAATATCATCAAACTTGTTTACCACTTTATCGAGGGCTCTCTTCAAGGCACGAGCAAAACCCAACCGACATTTTGAAGGAATAGATTTAACAGTATGCAACCCTTTCGAAAACAACCTATCAATAATTCTCAAAGTAAACCCGCAATGTGAATCACATACTTCATCACTACTGATATCAAAATGTTCAGGGCAAGATGGAACGAGTGGTGATTTAGGAAAATCGTGCATAAATGACCCAAAGTGGGTAGGAGGGATCAGCTCCTTGTGAAGGATGCAAGGCACACACCACATTCACACTGAGTAATCTAATGAAAACATATATACTAGGATCCACCCATACGCCCCACCTGATAATATAATATATGGCCAAAAGCTGAAAGGGACGCCATGAGCTATCACTCCACCGTGGTGAAGTCATAACACTGGTGCCTCCAATGTTATGGTTATGGTACCTCCATAACTAGGTGAAACTGGTCATGCATGTATATGGCTTTAGGTATTCTAATTAAACATAAGCAATTCAAAACATATAAACATATACTGGGGAAAACAATTGGCTACATACGGGGAAATCCTAATAAGGAAAGAATGTCCATACTGAAAGGACGGAGAATCCGTACCTTATGTCTTGTGAACGAAGAAGACGAACGAAAGAGAGTCCTACTTCGGTATCACTAATGCTACATAAATACATACGTGTATAAGTATCTGATTACTGAGTACGTAACTGGTTTTTATATCACGTCTTAACTTGTTTTATATGTTCATGTCATGTTTTACTGATTTAAGCTTTATATTGTATTTATCATATATTCTGTCTATTCTGATTAAGTATTACTTGTATTTCATGTATTATTATACTTGTTGTGTAATAATAAGTAACTTTCTAAAAATAGCAGGTTTCCTAAAATAGAAAGATACCAAAAATAGAAAGTTTCCAAAAATAGAAAGTTTTCAAAAATAGAAAGTTTCCAAAAATAGAAAGTTTCCAAAAATAGAATTACTGCTTAAAATAGATAAGTTTCTAAAAATAGAAAGTTTCCATAAATAGATTAGCTGCCTTAAATAAATAAGTTTCTAAACATAGAAAGTTTCCATAATTAGATATAAGCTGGATAATTAAGCTAATTATATAAGCTTAAGTGTTTTCTGATTAATATTCTAAGTCATGTGATTATATAGTATAGTTTATTAATTATTTCATGTGAATTAAATAAACTATAGGTTAAAGTATTTAATTAAATATAACATGATTTAATTAAATTAAAGGTAAAATACTTAGGTTAAACATGTATTATTATTTATTAATAATATAACCTAAGTCATGAAATTAATTAATCATAAGGCATGGTTTTAATAATTAATTAATTATCTAGTCTAATTAAAGATAAAAATACTTAGGCTAAAATTCAAGTGTTAATAATAAAATTAATAACCTAAGTCATGTAAATTAAATTAATCATGTTCATGCCTTTAATTAATTTAATTTAAATCTTGTAAAAAATAGTATAATTTGTAAAAATAATAAACCTTGAAAAATAACTCATGAACCGGACCGTGTTTTAAATCTAACATGTGTGAACCGGACCCGTGATTAAAACACATGAACCAGACCCGAAACATCACCATACCCCGACCTAGGTCGGGGTTTCCCTTGCCTTGTTGCTGCCGTGACCCGAGACCACCCAAACCACCACCAAGCCGAGACCAAGTGGTATCGGTGGTGCGAGTAAACCCAAGCCGAGACCCCCTTGGGGATCGGTTAGACGTCGGCCACAACAAACAAACACCCCTTAACCCTAAATTGATTTAAACCCCATGATTAAAACATGTTTATATTTGTTTTTAATTAGTTTATTAAAAACATCATGATTTTATGTGATTAAATAAATCAAAACATAAAATAAAATAAGGTTAAAGGTTATACCAATCACGTGAATCGAATGAGGATGGACACACCATGATCCTTGCAATAAATCAAAGACCAAAATCAACCCGAATCATCCTTGTGGTGATTTAAACCCGGCGGCCAAAGACAAAGGAAGAAGGAAAAGATTTTTAGGGTTTTCTTGTTTTTACTAAATGTGTTAAATGAAAATAACTTTCTCCATAATTCATGTTTAGCAAAATTTAATGGGCTTGGCCCCTTTTACTTGTTGTGTCCGCGGGTATGGGGCCCACATGGGGGTGACCCGAACATTTTCCGTGTCTAAAATAATAGTTTGTTCTCGTGTTCGTGTTTTCGTGTTTTAATTAGTTATCGTTCGTGACTTAATATATTTATCCGTGATCGTAATAAATATACATACATGTTCGTGATCGTAATATTAGCTCGTGATTAATTACGTTCATGATTTCATGTTCGTATGTTCGTGATTATAATTATTATTGGAATAATTATCGTGTGTTCATACGTAATAAATACTTATCGTGTTATAACACATACGTAATACTTGTAATTCTTGTTCGTGAAACGTAAACGTGCTATAAAAGGAAAGTCCTAATCATGTATGTACTATCGTAAGGGTACTATTCATGGTAAAAACATGCAGGTTTTACAACTTTTCCCCCCTAAAAAGAATAATTCGTCCCCGAATTATAGATAAAGTAACTGGAAAAGAAGAACATACCCGAATTCAAAATATGAAATAAGGGTAAGAAGCCCGGATAGACTCCTCTGTTTCCCAAGTGGCTTCCCGCTCGGTATGATCCCTCCAAAGGATTTTGACGAATGGAATTGTCTTCCTTGTCATGACTCGTTCTTGTCTGTCAAGAACTCGTTCGGGTTCTTCTATAAAAGTGAGATCTTCACGAATATGTTCCAGTGGATACTGAACCACGTGAAGGGGATGATACTTGTACCCTCTGAGTAAGGACACATGGAAAACAATGTGTACATGAGAAAGATGCGGAGGTAACGCTAAACGGTAAGATACTTCACCGACTCGTTCGATGATATCAAACGGTCCGATGAATCGAGGACTGAGCTTCCCTTTAATTCTGAAACGTCTAACACCACGTGCCGGCGAAACCTTAAGGAAAACGCTACGTTAAAATGTATGTCCTTACGATGCTTGTCTGCGTAGCTCTTCTGACGTGACCGTACTTCTTGAAGTTTCTGCTTAGCTACTGCGACCCTCTCATTAGTCAACTCTATGATCTCTGGTTCTTCAAGTGTTCGCTCACCAACCTAATCCCAGCAGATTGGGGCGCGACACTTTCTGCCATACAACATCTCGAAAGGAGCACACTTGATACTTGCGTGCCAACTGTTGTTGTATGCAAACTCCACCAAACAGATGTAATCGTCCCAATCACCCGTCCATTCCAACGCACATGACCTCAACATGTCTTCCAATGTCTGAATCGTTCGCTCTGACTGCCCGTCTATTTGAGGATGAAAAACCGTGCTAAGCTTAAGTTGTGTACCCTAAGCTTTCTGTAGACTTCTCCTGAATCGCGAAGTGAATTGAGGATCTCTGTCTGAGACGATGCTGGATGGAGCACCGTGGAGTCTCATGATCTCCCTTCTATAAGTATCGGCGAGTTTACTGACCGAATCTTCCTTGCGGATCGGTAAGAAATGAGCTGATTTGGTTAGTCGATCTATGATAACCCAAATTGCCTCATGCTTCCTCTTGGTTGGCCGAAGACCAGTAAGAAAATCCATGGTGATTTTGTCCCACTTCCACTCTGGAATATCTAACGGTTGAAGAAGACCGCCATGTAGAAACTAGAAGGGGGGGGGGGGGGGGGGGGGGTTGAATAGTTTCTCTTCGATTGGTGACCAAATTAAAATTACTTTCAATTTGGTTTGTATCAAAACTATCTTTTACTTGAGGCTAAGTTGCATAATGATTAGGTTCAATTGAAATGCACTAGCAAGGATAATAAGCAAGTATAACGATAATGAAATAAGTAAAGAGTAAGGAAGGAGACAACCTAGTGGGAAGACACAAAGATTTATAGTGGTTCGACAACGAGGCTCTATCCTCGTTTCTACTCCACTCCTCGAGTACACATACTCGAGATTTCCACTATTTCCACAAGCTCCCTTCTCGGCGGAGAAAACCTTACATCGTTGCTTACATCATTTTCCGACACTAAGCTAAATGTCGAGACCTAATCTTTAGCTAGGACCAATCTACACGACGTTGCCTACTTCACAATTTAACGACACAAGGCTAGATGTCAGGTTCTAATCTTAAGGTAGAACCAATCTTCACGACGTTGCCTACTTCACCATTTTGCGACACAAGGCTAGATGTCGAGTTCTAATCGAAAACTAGAACCAATCTTCACGACTCTTCACTTTGAAGCTAAGTGAGATCTTCACACAACACAACTACTAATCACTTTAAAGTTTAGTGAGAACTCACAAGACACAACCACATCACTTTATAGTTTAGTGAGAACTCCTAATCAAATCTATTACAACTCAACTAGACTTATCCAAGTACACACATGTAGCTTGAATTTACACAACACAAATCCAAGCAAACACATATGCAATGGATGTACACAACAAATCCAAGAATCCACAAATAACCTGGATGAACACAACTAGTCCAAGTATTCATAAATACATTGGATTGACCTAAAACAAAAAAGGTATCATGATGAATATGACTAGCTCATAGATTCATCTTTATCACTACACTAGTGAGTGAGTGATCTTCTCATTGGACATGGTAAAGGAGGGGATCAAGAGGATAATCATATGTAAACATCCTTAACAATTTAAGTGATCATTTACTAGTGATTATGCTATAGAAAATAGAAAGAGGGTTGAGAAAAACGTCCAAGAGGCTTGCTGGAAAATGAGATTTGACCCACTATTTAAAGGAGACAAAGTTACAACGGATCTATAACGGCTACTGTACGCGATACCTTATCTCACCCCGCGGTACCATATCGCTAAGGTACCGCGTAGGTACTTAAGGTACCGCCACTAGACTCCGCTCCGTTTTTTGTCTTTTAGTGGGGTGGGAATATCTGAGGTATTTGAACCCTTCAAAGGATATTCTAACAACATTTGGAATATGCCATTTTCAAATTTTCATTTTCCATTTTAATAAAACATTTTCTAAAAAGGAAAGTTTATTAAAAAGTCTTTTGTCTTATTAACAAAAGTGAGTTTTAAGGATAATCATTTTGATGATCACTAAGTATGATTAAGAAATGTTAGTGATATGATTATTACCTTGATGATAGTGTTAGTTAAATAATTCATTTTGTGTTTTACACTAAATGTGTTGTATGGTTTGTTGTGATCAAAACTAAGAAAGATTAGTTAACACTAATAATGTTTTTAGGCATCACTTGCATTAACAATCTCCCCTTTTTGATTACGACAAATGATAAACTCATTTACGTAGAAACACAAACTATGGAATTATTAACTAGTTTATCACTATCATTTCTCCCCCTTTGTCGTAGCAAAAAGGTTAGCAAAAGTCTTTGAATAAGATCGAACTTTGCTAGTAACTCTCCCTTGGTGGTTGCTCCCCCTTGCTTGGGGCACAAACTTTGTGAGCTAAGGTGACATGCTACACAAAGGTTAGTAGAAAGGAAAGAAACACCAATGTATATATGATCACTACCTACTAAGTAACTTGAGAGGGAGAAAGAGAAGAAATCTCAAATTAGAAACAAGTATTTTGCTAAGTATGTCCAAAGAGGTAATTGACAAAATAAAACTTCAATCCAATGAAGATGATAAGCTTGTCAATGGGTTAAAGCTTTAGAATTGATGGAATCACCCATAAGCAATTGTAAAATATTAACCAAGATCAACTCAAAGTAGAACTAATGAAATAGCACACAAATAAAACAAAGGTTACATAAAAAAAATACAACAAAGAAGATAGTCATACACATAGTATGAGTATCTAAAAGCAATAAATATGGAAAATAAACCACTAAGCATAAGCAAGTCTAATAGTGATATTTTCTAAGATTGCTAAAAATAAAATAAAACTAAAAAAACGACGATGCATCATTCAAAGTTTTGTCCACCGGAACGAAAACTTGAATAGGAGGTCGAGTGAGGAGGAATTCAAGAAAATTTAACTTCTCATACACATGAGCATGTTCAATTTGTTGAAATCGGCAACAATCACACGAGGATCCATGATGCAACATAAAATCGTTTGATGGGGGTATGGCATCAAACTTAGGGTTTGGTGGTGGTCGGGTAAAGGGTTTGGGAGTGTTTTCACAATGCCTTGTGAGGTTTGGGAAGGTTGAAAGGTCATTGAGTTGAGGGGTATTGAAGGATTGTAGTGGTGGTGGAACATGTTCTTTTGCTCCGGTGATGGGGTTTATGGTGTAAGTCTCATTCCAATACTTGATTGGAGAGAAGGTAGGGTTTTTGGGTGGTTTGGACGAAGATGGTTCATTCTTCTTAACCCAAACGGGTCGAACCGAGATTTTCGGTTTCTTTGGAAGCTTGGATGAGGAAGCTTTGTGTGAGAGGGGTTGTGACAAAGAAATGTCAAGGTTAGGAATGTAGGAGTTAGGCATTGTGAGAGTGTGAGAATGATATCTCAAGGTTATGTGAGAATGAATTCTCAAGGTTGGGAAGGTGTGAGAATGAAATCTTAAGGTTGGGGTATAAGTAAAATGTAATCAAGGTAAGAATTTGAATACAAAATGTGTAGTGTCAAGGAATGTTTAGTCAATTTGAGTAAACAAGGAATCTTGACTGGGAATAGGGTTTTAAAATTTTTGACCAATAAATCGTCAAAATCCACTTTCTGGCCACGGTACCTTATATGGGCTGGCGGTTCCATATCACTAAGGAACCGCGGGTCCTTAAGGAACCGCGTCCAGTGGAATTTAAACCATGTTTTTCCTGGGTTTTGGGAAAAACTAACACTTTTTCGAAAAGTTGCAAATCTTGGAATTTTACCTCTATTAGAACCAAAATATGCTAGGGTTGCATAAAGCAACACATTCACAAAGAATGTCTTGACAAAGGGTGACAAAATAATTTAGATATCATTTTGAACCAATTTTAGTCAAGTTTAGGGGTTGTGATAGATTTAGGTTCAATTTTAATTTCAAATTAAAGTTGATTAGTGTGCACAAAAGGATAGAATCACACAAAGCTAAATCCATAAGTCAACAACATGAATCATTCATTAAGGAAACAAGTACAAAGACAAATAAAACTAACTAATACATAGCTAGCTGATAGGTGTGAAAACACCCATCCTTTTTACCACTTAATTACAATAATAACCGAGCCAAAACGTGTATTTTATGTCATTTATGTCGGAATTATGCGTGGTTTGTGTTTTTGTTGTGATTTAGGACGAAAAGGTAAAAAGTGGAGAAAACACGGCATTCACGGGCTTTTATCGAAGAAAAAGACGAAAGACGAAGTCGAAAGATCAAAAGTGGAGAAAGAACGGAAGTCCAAGACCAATTCTGAAGATTTATCGAAGAAAAATTCAAAGACGGAAGTTTACTAAAAAGCCGAAGAACTCGAGTCTTATTTATGAAGAAAATACAAGACGAGTTTGAAGAAATCCCAAGAAAAGTCCAAGTATTAAGAAGACTAACAAAAGATTAAAGAGAAAAAGGACCTAAGTGTGCAATTAAGAGAAAGAAGAAAGAGGTAGGAAGCTTCCTAAGCTCCTCCCTAATCTCCCTATAAATAGCAACCAACCTCATTTGTTTTAGAGTTGGTGGGTGGCTTGACAAACCACTCTTCCACCATTTTCATTTCTTGTCATTTTATTTCTCGCACTTTAATTAATTGTTATGCACTTTTAATCAATTTAATTTTCATGTAAGTTTTCATTAATTGTTCTTTAATCTCTACTTTTCTTGTCTTAATCTTTCATCTTCCTTTCTTGATTCTTGTTTACTTTTGGTGCGAATTACTTATGATCCGTGTTGTTCATTTATGTGTTCGTGCTTAAAAAGTTGATGTTTTTATTATTTGATCCAAAAAGTTGTTTGATTTCGAGTTAGATAAGTTGATTAGTGCTTATTTGATTCGGTTAATCTTTGGTTCGGTTTAGTTTGGTGTTAAGCTTGTCAAAATAGCTTATTTCATTAGCTTATAACCGAATTCCATAAATCTAGGAAAGGGTATAAACCCCTTTCCGATTGATCTTTTCCGACCGGACGCATCCCTTCATTCCGATTGAACAATCGGAATAGGGTTTTAGTTTTTCCGATTGCATGGATTTTGTAATATTCCGATTAGGGTACTTCATCTTATTCCGATCATGAACCTTTCTAAGCATTCCGATTAGTTTTAATTCTAGACTTTCCGATTTGTTTCTGGTTTTGATATTCCGATCGGTGATGTTTTCAAAGTATTCCGATCGGAATCTTTCTCCACATTCCGATTGTAGTAGCTTTTTGATGGGTACATTCCGATCGGATCCCTTATGGATTCCGATCGGGTGTATCCCGATTGGTGTTTTGTTTTTGCTTTGTTTACCATTTTTGTTTTTCTCGTTTTATTTTTAACTCAATTTCATTACGACTTGCATTTTTGTTTAATTGTCGATTTACTTTTCGCTAGGCTTTAATTTTACGTCATTTAATTTCACGTCATCTACTTTTAACGTTTTAAATATTGCACCGTTTACGTTTCAACTAGTTTTAGTTTTTAATTTCCCGTCCTTTATTATTAAGTCTTGCACATTTATTTTACCAAATCCAAAAATATTTGTTTCACCAAAAACAACTAATCTCACACAATTAACCGGAAATCAATTCGAGAAGATACCGAGAAAACGAACTTTCAACTAGTAAAATCTCTGTTATTAAAATGGCGCCGCTGCCGGCTCTTTTCGTGAAGATTACCGGTTTTTTGTGAGAGACGCGTTGGCTTTTGGGACCCGTTCACTTGTGAACGTTATTTTCCGTGTCCAAAAATTTTCAAAAATCACAAAAACATTTGTAAAATCATAAAAAGCATTTCTTTTTCAAAGTTTTGCACCAAAAATATTCTTCTTGATTATCTATCTTTCTTTATGGATTTTTATGTCCATTGCGTCCGGTGTAGGAAACAATTATCTGGGAACAACTCTTGTCAATGGTGTACATGTGAGCGGTGTGGAAACGATCTCGACAATACACAATTCCTATTCGGATTTTGTCCTTTGTGCAACTCGACTAATTCGTCCTTTTTGAACCCACCTCCTCCCGTTCCCCCGTGCATCTATTGTGGAAGCGATTCTCATTGGCATGTTTCGTGCCCGGTTCAATACCCGTATGCACACGGGCAAGAACCGGGGTATAATTATGAAAATGACAATAGCTATCCACAAGAAGCACCCAGTTTCTCTCCATACCCATGGTGCTATATTTGTGGGGGCCCTCACGATGCTTCTTTTTGTGATCCGTCGCAAATCTTTGAGAAAGTACCGTGCTATCATCCTAGTATCTATAACCGTCAGCCCCCACATCACACCCTCAATCATCAATCCTCTCAGCAAACAAGTCTTGATCAACAACTCACTTCTTTGAATGGCATTCTAGAAAGTCTAGCTCAACTCCGAGCTGACTTGCATCAGGAAAGGCAACCGTTGCTTGATGTGGACGAAACCTTGAAAACCACCGACACCTTTTTGAGCCAATTTAGTCGTTTTCCCTTCTTTTCTACACCAAAATGTTTAATTACAGCGTGGGATAGAATTGGTGAAATTGAACATACTCGGGGCGATGAACAACAAAAGTTGCTGCATGAGCTTCTTAAAGATGTGGAGGTTATCAAGGAAGAGTTAGCCGACTACGTCACTCCTAACTGGACTCGTCCCATCTATTATGATGATGATGACGACGATGATGTCTACACTTTCAACCAATCTTCTGAAGTTGCTGCTCCTACTGTCGATGTTCCTACTGCATCTAAGGATCTAGATTCGTTGAATGAGCTTAGTGATGTTGGTTTCGACAAAGTATTGGATGATGAGGTTTGTGACTTACCTGCTATGGAGCCTGAGGACGACGTTGCTCTTACGGAAGAGGTCGATCCTAGTGATGACGATTCTTCTCTCTGCTATGAGACTTTCACTTTTGAAATTTCTCAATCTCCACCGGGAGATGCAGACGATGACGATTTATTCTCTCCGGTTTACGAGAAGTTCACCGATGAACATGATCTTGTGGATAAGGTGGAAGACGTGCTTCTTCGCGATAGATTACGGAAAGTTCATCTTCTTATTGCTCAAATCGAAGAGTTGACTTCCCCTTCTCTTTCCAAGTCTTTACCTCCATCTATTCCTCCCGTTGAAGATAATGACCCATTGTTGGAAGAAATCGATATCCACTCCATCCCTCCAGGTATTGACGATTCTGACATGGAGGGGGACATTATTTTTGATAATTTGCTGCAGGAAAGTATTGACCCAAGTCCCCCTCCCGAGCACCTTTCATCCTCCCCTTTAGCCACTATCACGGAGGATGAGTGCTTTGACCCGGGAGGTGACATTGATTATGCTATAATTGATAACAATACGGCTTTGCCGCTTGCTCAGCATCTATTGTCTTTGGGGGAGGACAATGTGCTTACTATACCCAACCCACCTCCCGTGGATCTTGATTTCACATACTTTTCGTATGTCGAAAGGGTCTTTCTCCCATTTAAGACTTATTCCCCCGCCTCTCCTTTGTTGATGTCAACCGGGAACGAGGACAAGGTCTTTGATCCCGGTATCACATTCGAGGCTTCCCCATGGACTATTTAATTCGGGGACGAGTCAGGCTCGTGACTCGGTTAACAAAAACAAGCGCTTTTTGGGAGGCAACCCAATTATCTATTTTTACCATAAGTGTAGGGGAGCCCCCGTGGTGTTTCCTGTTCTCTTTCTTATCATGTGCAGGGATTAGAGCTTCAAAGACACACTCTTGATGACTTTTGACGAACCGTGACTCCGTGTTCCCTTCTTCCCGGTTCTATACTAAACTCTTTTCGATTCACTATTTTATATTTCTCAATATTAAAATAGGAATCTCTTTAGTTGTCTTTTCCTTAGCGAGATTTAAACAACGTGCACAATGTCCTAAGTGTAGGGGAGTTTACTCCCACATGCTTAAACATTGAGGACAATGTTTATATTAAGTGTAGGGGGGACTTCTATCGAAGTTAAGTGGTCTTTTCCTTGTATTTGTCCTCATTTTAACCGGAAAATCAATTTTTCGACATTTTTCAAAATTTTTGATCTATTTTGGCCTATTTGTTTTTCCCTTTGTATAGTTATTTTCTTTCTTTATTAGAATAAATGTTTAATAAGTGGTTTTAATTTTCAAACGTTGTGAATCTTTTGACTCAACCCGAGTTTACTCCAGCTAGTATCCTTAACATGTTTAAGTCAAGTTTTGCTGGGCTTTTATATAGGGAGCTATAAAACGCGAAAGTCTTAACTCTCACGGGTTAAGAACAAGAACTTTTCGCAAGTTCCTATAATTGATCCTAGAGAGTTGTTTATCAATGGAACTTTAAAATGCGACTTCTAAACTTGAAAAAAGTCCAAGAATCTGCAAGATCCTATAGATGACTCGAAAATCCAAAACTTTGATTTAATAGGCTAAGCATCCACGAGTCTCATTCCTTGAGATTTTAAATTGTGGAGAACGAGAGATGATAGAGTCAATTATAAGTTCGGTATTCTTTCGTGAATTTATGTGAGTTAATTATGAGCCTATTCTCCCTCCGCTTGTTAGTAAATTTATCTGCTAATAAATAAGGTTGTACGATTCAAAAGGTTACTTAGCTTCTAGCCCCAGATCGTTTAAAAGTTGCTCGGTAATGACGAGAGTTCATAGCCAAGGCATAACTTATGAAGCGGGGCGCGAAGATTGGCGAGTCCGAAAAGGCCCTAACAAGGCATGAGGGCTACATTTTGTTGCTAAAGATCCAAAAGTGATGTGAAGAATCATTTATCAAAAATCAATATGAAGGATCGAGACACACGACGAAAAGCAAGAACTCCCCAAAAGTCATGGAGAAGTCTATCCGAAAAGACCCTAACAAGGTATGAGGATAAATAGATCCAAGTCCTAAAAGGAGGCGGATCGTTGTATATCAAAGTCCAAAATAAAGATTGGAGAAAAATGAAGAAGTCGTGGTCCAAAGATGAAGAATCTCTCAAAAACTTCAAGTGAAGAAATTTATATTATAAAGAGAAGACCATAATTTCAAGAACGTCTCTCGAAGATTCGAAGTATGAAGTCGCTGCCAAATATCGGCCCGAGAAAGGTCTCAAATCGCGAACCAAGTTATGCCAAGATATGAACTTTCTGATATCCCGAGAAGCAGTTTTAAAAGATTTGGTCCTTTAGCTAACTATTGATTAAATCGTTCACCTTATTTTCAGACTAAATAACTATCTAAATAAGTCGAACAATGCATCCTCGTGATCATTCAAGACAAATAATAAAATATAAGAGAAACCCGTAGGAATAAGGGAGTCTAAGTGAATAATTGGCCCACAGGAGTTCGTGTTAGTCTACTAACTTATAATAACAATGATCTCGTTTTTAAGCTTGGTTTGGAGAAAGTGAAAAGTTGAGGATGATGATTATTCATGACATTTTCAAAACCCAAGGTATGCTTTTGATTTCTTTAGTTTGAATGTTTATAGTTTCTATCTCTTTAATAAAGGCCAACGTGGATTGATTTTGATGGGAAGTGTAAACCTTGCTTTATTGCTAAGCATTGCATGAGGGCATTGCAATGGTTAAGTGTAGGGGATTTGATAGGTGTGAAAACACCCATCCTTTTTACCACTTAATTACAATAATAACCGAGCCAAAACGTGTATTTTATGTCATTTATGTCAGAATTATGCGTGGTTTGTGTTTTTGTTGTGATTTAGGACGAAAAGGTAAAAAGTGGAGAAAACACGGCATTCACGGGCTTTTATCGAAGAAAAAGACGAAAGACGAAGTCGAAAGATCAAAAGTGGAGAAAGAACGGAAGTCCAAGACCAATTCTGAAGATTTATCGAAGAAAAAGTCAAAGACGGAAGTTTACTAAAAAGTCGAAGAACTCGAGTCTTATTTATGAAGAAAATACAAGACGAGTTTGAAGAAATCCCAAGAAAAATCCAAGTATTAAGAAGACTAACAAAAGATTAAAGAGAAAAAGGACCTAAGTGTGCAATTAAGAGAAAGAAGAAAGAGGTAGGAAGCTTCCTAAGCTCCTCCCTAATCTCCCTATAAATAGCAACCAACCTCATTTGTTTTAGAGTTGGTGGGTGGCTTGACAAACCACTCTTCCACCATTTTCATTTCTTGTCATTTTATTTCTCGCACTTTAATTAATTGTTATGCACTTTTAATCAATTTAATTTTCATGTAAGTTTTCATTAATTGTTCTTTAATCTCTACTTTTCTTGTCTTAATCTTTCATCTTCCTTTCTTGATTCTTGTTTACTTTTGGTGCGAATTACTTATGATCCGTGTTGTTCATTTATGTGTTCGTGCTTAAAAAGTTGATGTTTTTATTGTTTGATCCAAAAAGTTGTTTGATTTCGAGTTAGATAAGTTGATTAGTGCTTATTTGATTCGGTTAATCTTTGGTTCGGTTTAGTTTGGTGTTAAGCTTGTCAAAATAGCTTATTTCATTAGCTTATAACCGAATTCCATAAATCTAGGAAAGGGTATAAACCCCTTTCCGATTGATCTTTTCCGACCGGACGCATCCCTTCATTCCGATTGAACAATCGGAATAGGGTTTTAGTTTTTCCGATTGCATGGATTTTGTAATATTCCGATTAGGGTACTTCATCTTATTCCGATCATGAACCTTTCTAAGCATTCCGATTAGTTTTAATTCTAGACTTTCCGATTTGTTTCTGGTTTTGATATTCCGATCGGTGATGTTTTCAAAGTATTCCGATCGGAATCTTTCTCCACATTCCGATTGTAGTAGCTTTTTGATGGGTACATTCCGATCGGATCCCTTATGGATTCCGATCGGGTGTATCCCGATTGGTGTTTTGTTTTTGCTTTGTTTACCATTTTTGTTTTTCTCGTTTTATTTTTAACTCAATTTCATTACGACTTGCATTTTTGTTTAATTGTCGATTTACTTTTCGCTAGGCTTTAATTTTACGTCATTTAATTTCACGTCATCTACTTTTAACGTTTTAAATATTGCACCGTTTACGTTTCAACTAGTTTTAGTTTTTAATTTCCCGTCCTTTATTATTAAGTCTTGCACATTTATTTTACCAAATCCAAAAATATTTGTTTCACCAAAAACAACTAATCTCACACAATTAACCGGAAATCAATTCGAGAAGATACCGAGAAAACGAACTTTCAACTAGTAAAATCTCTGTTATTACTAGCTTATCATAAAATCTAGATAAGTAGTTTTCTTTGTCTTGTTGTTGAAAACTCTTATTATGAAAACTCCATCATTCATCTCCTAGGAGGAGGCATGGAGAACAAGGCAAGCAAGAAGTCTTGCAAACCCCTATGTAGTCCATACATATCCATCCTTAGGTTATGGATGAGGAAGTGGTTGTAGAGACAACATGGACATCTAGGACCATGAGTTTGTTGAAACCCAAAGTAAGGATCACCCAAGAGGAGGGAAAGAGGGACACCCAAAATTGGGATGTTTGAGTTGGGTGGAGGTGGAGGAGGCAAGTTCTCCAAGGGTGATGTGGGTGAAAGTAGAGGCATGTTCCCCAAAGAAGAAATGGGTGAGTGTGGAGGTAAATCCTCCAAGGTTGGTGAAATAGGTGAGTTGTGAGGGGTAAATGGTGAAGTGACAAAAGTGTCATCAAAATCATTCCCAAAAGGAATGCTTTGGATTGGTTGAGGTTGTATGGTCACTTCCAAGGGTGCACTTGGAGTGAAGGGTGAAGAAAGCTCATTCATTCTAGAGTTGAATGAAGAGGAGGTAGAACCAATGGAGTGGTTAGTACCATGGGTGGATGAAGTCTTGCATGGTGCAAGAGGTGGGGAAGGTGATGAAGAAATGAGGATAGGAGAATTCTCATTCTTAGGTGTTGGAAAGGTGAGGAGTTAGGCTTAGCTACCTTAACCCTTATTTTGAGTGCTTTCCTTGGGGTGGAGGTCTTGGAAGTGTTTGAGGTTTTCGTACACACCATGGTTGATTAGGGTGGTTTAAGGTTTAGGGAAGTATGTTTGATGTGTGAAGAACATGGCAAACAAGGTGGGTTTAAATGGGTGAGGGGATGATCCAAACTAGTAATGCGTTAAAATCATTTTAGGTGAATAATGAATTTAGGTAACCTAGTTTAGGAAATGTGCAGTTTATTACTGAAAATCATGCAAGGTTTACACAAAATTAAGAAAACAGTGTAAAGCGAAGATGCTGTCGTGCACAGTGACCGGCGGTTCCTTATCTAGGACCGGCGGTACCTTATCGATAAGGAACCGCGGGTCGATATGGAACCGCGACCAGAAGTTTTTCAAAAATTTCCCTTCCCAGTTTTTGATAAACACAGATTTTCCCAAAAGTTTCACAAGCCAAAGTTAACTACAGATCATAATCTAATAAGCTAACTATCATAAGGCATGCACAAAGCTATGTAAAACACTAACATGATGGCATAATTAACATTAAGGATCAAGATAAATGATAATTCAAACAGGCAATCACAAGTTAATACATATCCAAGATAAAATAAAATTGTTCAACAATACATGTTTACCAACATGTATTCTTTGAAAAGCTTCAACGCTTTCACCTTCTCTTCTTCCCCAATCCCTTGATCATATTCCCCAAGAACTTGAAACCTTTTCTTGATTCAACCCGGTGTTCGTGCAATTCCCCTCGAGTTCTAAGGTTTTCACGGTAAAGATGTTCCATATTGAGATCTTCCGGTACTTCACTAGAATGATGAGGAGGAGGAGCTAAGTCTTCAAATTCATCCTAGAAAGGGTTTGAGGATGGATGGGAATTACTCGAAGAGTGGAAATGAGAACTAGTACCTATGCCATCACCATCACTTGTTGGCATTTCCATGTCCTCATCATCCATCTCTTGATGAACAGATTTTCTCGATCCTCGATCACTTCTTGTCTTTCTTGCATATGCCTCTTGAATAGGCAACATAACCCGATGAACCGGGTAGAAGCGAGAAAGATCAAGGTGGGGAAAATCATGAGCAACCCTTTTGAAAAGGCGAGTTAGAAGCATAGCATAGGGAAGGTTTGTCTTGGGCTTCGAAAGGGCATAAATGATTCGTCGAGCGATATAGAATGCCAAGTTGTACTTGGTGGATGTAAAGATGCAACTCAACATATGCACCATACACGCTGGGATATGATCTCGGTTTCCACCAAGACAAAAGACATTCTCCCTAAGGATATTGGCCCATTGAACCATAAAATCCTTAAGGTCGCTAGAGAGCATTTCATATCGATTCACATTTCGTACATTTGAATGAAGGCTTCTCGCAACGTTACCATCACGCTCTTTCAAGATGATTTCAAGAATGAACTCTAGATCAATTTCGGTGAGGTCATTTGGAGGTTTATCGAAGGATTCTGAGAGAGCATCAAGTCTCCATTTATCCGTAAAACGACAAGTGCCTTCATATGGCACACCGAGAATTTGACCAAAGTCTTCAAAAGAGTATTGAATTAATTGATCATTCAATACGAAACGAATGAAGATTTCTCCATTGTATTCAATCATGGAGTAGGTGCTAAAGAATTCAAGAAGGAATAAGGGGTAAATATCTTCTTCTATGTTGAGCAAGCAATCAAACCCCGAAAGCTCAAACATAGATAGGATATAGACATAACCCGTTATCTCCTTGTCAACGACTCTACCCTCATGGAAACAACGAGTGGAAATGGATGGAAACGCGTTTTGAAGTTGGGGGGAAGCATAGGTTTGGGAGATGTCGGGCATATAATCATTAGTGAATTGATGATCTTTTTGATATTGAGAAGGCATGATTAAGTACCTAAATGCAAACACAAGACAATATTTTTCCAATCACTCATATGAAAAATAAAAAAGGAAAACAAAAAATGAAAATGTGTTATATCAATTTCTTGACAAACATAGGATTGAATCCATATCATTTTCATGTTGACAATGTGTCTATTCCATCATTAACCAAGAACACATGATCTATGTTAGATCAACAATGGATTAGAACATTGGTTTTTCAAAACAAGGTTTTTAGGTAAGCATTAACAATGTCATTACCTACTTGTTCATGGGTTCATCTCAAATCCATCATTCAACCAAAATCATTTAGCCTAAATTCGGATTTGTTCTACAAGTGGGTTTTAGTGAAATCTTAATGAATATCAACCTAAGGAATCATATTAAGATTACCATGTCAACCCACATTCCTATTGAGGTTTTAATTCAATTTCAATTTTAAAAATCCCCAATTATGAAAGGATGAACCCTAGAACAAAATAGATGAAATTGAAAGAAAATACTTACAATGAATTGATGTTAGATGAAGGATGAGTGAAACCCACAACTTGGAATCAATTAATTTGAGTGGATGAAGGTTTTGGAAGCTTCAACAACGGTGGAAAAGGTAAAACCTGTCGGCTGTGTGTTTTTGGGAGAGAGAGAGAGTTTGGTTTGAAAAAGAATAAAAAACTCAAACTGGCGCTCTGACAATAGTTACTGCCCGCGGTACCTTATCGATAAGGAACCGCGGGTTTGAGCCGCGGAGATAAGGAACCGCCTACAGAGGCAGGTTTTTATCTCTGAAAAACGCCAAATTTTGAAAATCCAGTTTTTCTAAAATACTTAAAATTAAGTCATGAGCCTTTTAGAATATCATTGGCTCATCATAACACTAAGCAATATGCCTTAATGAAGGATTACGAGTTAAATCAAGATCGAAAAGAACCGAAACGGACAAACGACTACTCGTAGCAAAACGACTAAGTGGAGAGAAGTCAAGAGAAGTGAATCAAGACTAGGATCAATGCTCAAGGGATTAATGACAATCTTCAAGTAGTTGTAACGAAGAGCTTGTGTCATATATAGTGGTTTAAGACGTGACTTTCTGGCGAAACGATAAACGGCTTTGGTAATGAATAAGCACAAAGCAATTATTCAAGTATAGACTAAGATCACTTTCAATAATAGTCTTAGTCTAAATGTGACAATCTAACATTTTCAGGTAGTAAAATATTTTATCGTATAATATTTTGAAACTTATTTTTGTGTTGGTTGACGAACTCACAATTTACGGATTTAAACTTGGGCTTACGTGCATAATTTGGCGTCTTTTACGACTAAACCGGAAACCTTAGGATTACGTATTTACGTTTTTGAACTCCGTTTTTTATGAGACAATTTTTATTGGATTCGTTTTGTGACGGTGATTCATAATTTATAAAAACGTTTTTCGTAAAACGACCCGAGGGCACGCAAATCGAGAAAACTAGAATCGAGAAATACCCGTAAACTAGTGAGATGGGACAAAACACTTTGTCCCACCCCACTAGCAATATGGGACGGCCAAACTTGACACCACAACCCTTAGGTGGCATCAAGTTTAGCTAACTTACACCAAGTGTAAGCTAGCTTACACTTTAAGCTTAACCTTTCTCCACTAACACAAAACTAGCAAATTGTTTTCATTCCCATCATTTCCTACATGCAATCCACTCTAAAATCCTCTCAACTCTCTCCTTGTGCCGTCCACTATAAGCCAACAAACACCACCTTTGATCTTTTCTAGCCATAAACCACATGTTTACTAGTCCTATTAAGGTGTTCTCTTGAAGCCTTGATCATTTGGTCGCCATATTAACATCTTTGGAGGTGATTTGCTTGTGTCCTAGGGCTGATTTTCCAACCTATGTTCTTGATATTTGATGGTCTTGGAGATACTTGTTGTGTTCATCAAGTTCTTGTCTTCCTAAAACAAGAAATCCACTTAGATTGGTAAAGAAGATCATCCTCTACATTTTTCTCTTATTATTTTGTAAAGAAAAAATGTATTTTCTTTCATTTTGTATATGTATATGATGTATATATGATTATAAAAATGTTGTGTGGGGATCAAGTGTTGATAAATATGCTTAAAAATGATGATAACCATAAGAAAGGAAGCTAAAATCTTGACTATTTAGTTGGCTGTATAAAAACAGTAGATAACTAAAAGATGAACTGATAAAATTGCATGGTTTGATCCATTTACAGTAAGTAGATTATGTTATACACATGTGAGAGTTGGCCATGCAATGGAATCAAAATAATGAGTGAGATATGATCAAAACAAGTTAGGTGGTGTAATCTGAATAAGCAGTTTTGTAGGGACTGTTAAGGCAACTTAAACTCAAAATGTGCAGTAGCTATAACTAAGTTATATGTAACACATATTATGAAGAACATGTCATATAAAAATGAGCTTCTAAGTCATTATAGAACTCTAGATATGGTAAAAATGGTGAACATGAAGTTAAAAATCAGATTTTGGAAATAATGTTTATTATTATTATATAAGCACTCACATTATAATGTATAGAATGTAAAAATATAAACCCACTAACTTATAAAACTTATTTATATAAATGTATAAAAGGTTAATTAAATGGGTAAATTATATAAATGGTGGTAAAAATAATATTTATAAGTAATAAAAACTATAAAGTTGATTTTTACGACTTTTCGGCTATCGCCGTAAAATTAACGTTTTTCGCCAAATAAAACTTAGACGACCAAACCCGTCTAATATAAAGTTTATAAAAGTCATATACTGATGTATAGATAACTAAGACAAGTAAAAACCGATAAAACCCAAACTATAAGAATTACGGACATTTACGAGCTAACTAAACCTATTGGACTAATAATTAGACTTAATAAGATAAATACTTGTAAAAAGAGCTTATTGGGCTTAACCCATTTGGGCCCAACATGAAAAGTATATATACTGATCATATAGGTATAAAATGGATAAAAACAAGTTAAAGAACTTATAAAAGAATTAATGGACTTAAAATAGGTAAAATCGATAAAACTAGTGAACTAGTAAGACGTTACCAAAATGTAAACACTAAAATGAGTAAATAAGGATGTATAAACCCACTTGATCATCATCATATGTACAAAATCATCATATATATTGTTATTTTGATAAAATTCATTGGACCGAGTCTAAGACCGATTATTATTTATATAGGTTTCCGTGACCGAAGCACGCCCGTAGCCGATAATCCGCCTTTCATTAACAACAAGAGTTCATAGCCTCGCACTCTTTTAAATGTTTTATAAAATGATTTGTAAACCCGCGAGGGAGATAACATGCTAGATTTTATAAAAATAGAACACAAGTAGTCCCGATTGTATGCTTAATGATATGGACCCGAATGATGCTATGACCCTATATTCGAGACTAAAAGGATTATTAGTAGTTAGGTTATGTCACTTAAAGTCCCATTAGCATGAATTGTGAACTACCGGGATTTGGTAGACGCTTATGCATTTGATAGTACTGTTTGGGGACGATCACCCCAGTTCGCGCCTTGACGGTTGATCCCCGTCGTACCACATTGATTGGTAAGCGAATTTATGTATGAGAAGATTCCATAGCGTGATTTTTGTGACGACACGCTAACTTAGATGGGCAAATTGTTTGTCGGGTTCGCGGCCCGCTGTTTTCACCGTAAGGTAACAATGTCATGCGGCTAATAATAATCCTACCTAATTCAGATACCATGTATCCTAATACAATATAAGACATAAATAATAAACGATAACGACGCTATTACGATGAATATATTACCTATCATGGTAATATAGAGACTACGGTCTCATGGACGGTTTCAGATGTATGCTTGATTTATATATTGCCTGACTAGCAATATGTGGACTTACTTCCGATATTATACTTGTGTTCTGATTTTAAATGAATGTAAATGATTGTTTTTATATAACGGTTTTCATTAAACTCTATGAATTCACTCGGCATTCGCTGATATGATTTTTGCATGTTTTTATCTCAGGTGCTTGAAGGTAATCCGGATGGAGATCGACTCTGATGGCCCACACTTAATATTAAAAATGTTCATTCGATCTGTGTTTTGTAAACTTAATGACCTGTATAATTTGGGACCTGTTGTAGGCTTTTGAAACTTTTTATCGAATGAATGTTTGTTAAACCTTGTACAACCATTTTTATGTGTTGTCTATGATTGGAGTTATTGTGCTATCCCGTAACACTCTGAAAGACCCTTCCGCTGTACCGATACGAAAAATGAGAGTGTTACAGTTTGGTATCAGAGCTCTCGTTATAGAGAACAAAAGATTTTAAAAACCAAGGTTTTGAACAAAACTTTTCAAAATGTTTTGACAATGAACATTTGAGAAAATATTTGAAAAATCTTTTGACTATAACGGTGCCAGAGATCTCCGACGTTACCAACAAGCCCTATTGAGAAGATATATTTTGATATATATAATATAATTTATATATATGTATATATCGTGATTTCATTATGTAATTGTTTAACTAGTATGTGATCCTAATACGAGATATATATATATATAAATGCAGATTGTCATGGCTGACCCTAATATTCCTGTAGATAACCATGCTATTCCCGAACCTAATATAGAAGATGATCCTTATTTAGACTTAGTAGATTTTGATATCGATGATGAGGAGGAACCATTTGAGGATCCCGAGCCCGAGTTAGGACTAGGAGATCAGATTGCCCCTCAGGTTGACTTAGTAGAGAATGAGATTGACAATGTGGATAATGAGAATGTGGAGATTGAGAATGTTGAGATTGAGAATGCTGATATTGAGAACGATGATGAGATTGGATTAGATAATTTAGATGATGAGATTGACGACGAGGATGTCGAAGAGGATGTAGGTATAGATGTTGAGGTTGATGACGATGAGGAAGCTGAGCTTATTTATCCGTATGATGTTCCAGAGGGAGAGCCTTTGCCCCCACCAGTTTGTTTGTCTGATTCTGAGGATGAGTTACCTAGGGACGAAATGTCTGAATCGTCTGAATCTGATTCTGAATCAGAGGAGGATGAGGATGACGATGCACCTGACGGTACTGATGGTATTGCTACTCGTAGACGTGAGATAGGAGAGTCGTCTAGTGCTCGAGAGGCTACTCATATTGATGGTCTTGCACCATGGGCCTTGAGACGTGATCTAGATGCTTCCCGTGTTAAGAGTTGTGTGACAGAGGTTAGATTAGGTGTTGTTCAGACTCAGGTTGCTTATTTGGAGTCGAAGACTAAGGTTGGCGAGAAAGAGCGGGAATTGCTTAGTTTGGATTTGAGTGATGTAGAACGTGGATTGAATGAGGCTTTTAGGAGGTTATCAGTGTTGGCAAGTGGTGAGTATGCTGCTATGAAGAGAAAGGTGAATACTATGGAGATTCAGTTGAGTGTGGCTCGTGCGATGCGTGAGAAAGCTGAAAAGGAATTGAATATATCCATGGGATGGAACAGTAGATTTTATGCTGATATGGTTGAAAGAGGAGTAATCCGTAAGCGCCCAGCTGAAGATGTGTCTAGTGATCGTCCGACGAAGATCCAGAAGACGATGGATGATGGACCATCTGGCGGTTCTCAGTAGACCAGTCTGTGTTTAGTAGTGACCTTTATATCTTTTGTGCTTTTGTAGCTTTGACTGAACCGACTTGTTAGTAATAGACTTGGCACGAATTTTGAGTGTGTATAGTGTTAGAACTTTTATATGGGATGTACTAAGACAATACTTTTGTTTCAGATCGAATGAAATATGTATCTTGTCTTGAATTCCATATTGTGCCTTATTTGTATCTTGATTATGAATTCGATCCATATTATATGAATCCCTTGTTGGGTGAATACTTAATACTTTGAAATTGTGGAATTATAGAACTATGCCGCCCAAGAAGGCTGTGACTGAGGATGATGTGCATAGGATTATTACGGAGCAAGTTACTGCATCTATGACTGAATTTATGGCAAATGCTAGAAATGAAGTTGGCGGTAGTGGAGCTGGCGGTAGTGGAGTTGGCGGTAGTGGAGCTGGCGGTAGTGGAGCTGGCGGTAGTGGAATTGGCGGTACTAATGTGAATGTGAATGCTAATAATGTGAATGCTAATGCTGGAGGAAATGTAGGAGGACTTGGAACTAATGCACCTGAAGTTGGTGGTTGTACTTATGTGACGTTCATGAAGTGTGAACCTCTACCTTTTAATGGAACTGAAGGTGCTGTAGGACTAAGCCAGTGGATTGAAAAGATTGAATCGGTGTTTAGGATTAGTAAGTGTAAATAGGAAGATAAGGTGACTTTTGCTATGGCTACTCTTAAAGGTCGTGCGTTGACTTGGTGGAACGGGAGAATTGCTTTCATGGGTCTTGATGCTGCTAATGCTACTCCTTGGGCTGAAATTAAGAAGTGGATGACTTTGGAGTTTTGTCCTCGTAGTGTGATCATTAGGTTAGAACAAGAGTTGATTCATCTGAGAATGAAAGTTGTGGACATTGATAGTTACACGAATCTATTCCATGAGTTGGCCTTGCTATGTCCTCGATTGGTTGAACCCGAAGAGATCCGAATTGAGCAATATGTGAAAGGGTTAACCAGGAATATCCGGGGGGACGTAACATCATCGAAACCATTGACCATTGATGATGTTGTTCGAATGGCTTACCAACTCATTGGACAGATAATTTAGGATAAGGAAGATGAAGCCCGTGTTGGTGAGAAAAGAAAGGGAGACGGTGAGCGTGTAGATAGAGGTGATAATAGGAAGAATTTCAATCGCCGTCAGAACAAGAGAAAGGGGAATGCAAATGCTCTTACCAACAATACACCGCGCAACGATGATAGATGTCCTAAGTGTGGCAACAAGAGGCATGCTGGCGACTGCTGGAAGGGCCGAAATTGCGGAAAGCTTGGACACAAGGTTGAAAGGTGTAAGAAGGGAACCATTTGCTTCAACTGTGATGAAGAAGGTCATAGGAAATCGGAATGCCCCAAGTTGAAAGCGATTGTACCTGGAAGAAACCCCCAGGGTGGTATCTACCAACTTGTAACAATTGAGGTGAAGAAAGAGGATCCGAATGTCGTTACCGGTACGTTTTTACTCAACAATCATTATGCTGTTGCTTTATTCGATTCGGGTGCCGATAGGAGCTTTGTATCCACTAAATTTAGTGCCCTTATTGATATTGAACCTGTTGAGATAAGTACCAGTTACGAGGTGGAATTGGCTGATGGTAAATTAGTGAAAACTAATAAGCTATTAGAAGGATGCTCTCTAAATCTCTTGAACCATTCCTTTCCGATTGATTTGATGTTGATAGAATTAGGTAGTTTTGATATTATTATTGGTATGGATTGGTTGTCGTTGAACAATGCTACTATTTTATGTGGAGAAAAGAAGGTTAAGATTCCTCTTAGGAATAGGACGTTAGTAATTGATGGTAGTCGAGGTGAATCCCGTTTGAAAATCGTTTCATGTATTAAAGTCCAAAAGTACATCAGGAACGGTTGTGAGTTATTCTTAGCTCAAGTGACCGGGAATGAGTCAAAGGAGAAACGATTGGAAGATGTACCTATTATTTGTGAATTTCCTGAGGTATTTCCTAAAGATTTACCCGGACTTCCATCGATAAGGCAAGTAGAGTTTCGAATCGATTTAATTCCTGGTGCTGCACCGGTAGCACGTGCGCCTTACCGATTAGCCCCTTCTGAATTAAAGGAGTTATCTGAGCAACTTAAGGAGTTGTCTCATAAAGGTTTTATTCGACCGAGCTCGTCGCCTTGGGGAGCTCCAGTCTTGTTCGTTAAGAAGAAGGATGGATCTTTTCGTATGTGCATTGATTATAGGGAACTGAATAAGTTGACAATTAAAAATCGATATCCTTTACCTAGGATTGATGATTTGTTTGATCAACTGCAAGGATCTAGTTTGTATTCTAAGATAGATTTGCGGTCAGGTTATCACCAACTTCGCGTCCGTGAAGAAGATATTCCTATAACTGCATTTAGAACTCGTTATGGACACTATGAATTTCAAGTAATGCCATTTGGGTTAACTAACGCACCTGCGGTTTTCATGGATTTAATGAATCGAGTGTGCAAGTCCTACTTGGATAAATTTTTGATTGTGTTTATTGACGATATTCTAATCTATTCTAAGAATGAAGATGAACATAGAGAACATTTGAGGATTGTTTTGAACTTGTTGAAGGATGAAAGGTTGTATGCTAAGTTTTCGAAGTGTGATTTCTGGTTAGATTCTGTGCAATTTCTTGGTCATGTGATTAACAGAGATGGAATTCACGTTGATCCTGCAAAGGTTGAAGCTATTAAGAATTGGTCTGCACCGACAACGCCAACGGAAGTGCGACAATTCTTAGGATTGGCTGGCTATTATAGGCGATTCATTAAAGAATTTTCTTTGATAGCTAAACCCTTGACTAAGCTTACTCAGAAGAATAAACATTTCGTTTGGGGAAGTGATGAAGATGGAGCATTTCAGACATTGAAGCAAAAATTATGTAGTGCACCAATCTTATCATTACCCGACGGGAGTGAAGATTTTGTAGTGTATTGTGATGCATCTCTTAGAGGTTATGGAGCTGTTTTGATGCAGAGAGAGAAAGTGATAGCTTATGCTTCTAGGCAATTAAGGAAGAATGAGGAGAATTATACTACTCATGATCTTGAGTTAGGAGCTGTGGTCTTTGCTCTTAGGTTATGGAGACATTATCTGTATGGCACCAAGTGTACGGTATTCACCGATCACAAAAGCCTACAGTATATTCTCGATCAGAAGGAATTGAACATGAGGCAACGAAGATGGATAGAGTTGTTAAGTGCTTATGATTGTGATATAAAATATCACCCAGGAAAAGCCAATGTTGTTGCTGATGCGTTTAGTAGGAAAGATAGAGAGCCTATCAGGGTGCGTTCTCTAGTCTTGACCGTGCACAATAATTTGTCTGAGCAAATTAGAAATGCGCAAATAGAAGCTTGTAAGAAGGAGAATTTTGTTAATGAAGGGTTCCGAGGAGAAGGAGATCCTTTAGAGGTTAGAGCTGATGGAGTGAAATGCTTAAGAGGTCGTATGTGGATACCTAAGTTTGGAGGCTTAAGAGATTTGATTATGTTAGAATCCCATAAATCTAAGTATTCCATTCATCTGGGATCTGATAAGATGTACCATGATTTGAAGAAGTTGTATTGGTGGCCGAATATGAAAGCTGACATAGCTATGTATGTTCTTCAATGCTTGACTTGTGATAGAGTTAAAGCCGAACATCAAAAGCCATCAGGACTACTTCAACAACCAAAGATTCCTGAATGGAAGTGGGAGCGAATTACAATGGACTTTATCACCAAGCTTCCTAGAACATCATCTGGAAACAATTCGATTTGGGTTATTGTCGACAGACTGACCAAATCAGCACACTTCATTCCGGTTAAGGAGCAGTTCTCACTAGAGAAGCTGACTCGAATATACCTTGATAATGTTGTATGCAAGCATGGAGTGCCTGTATCGATCATTTTAGATCTAGATCCTAGATTCGCATCGAATTTTTGGAAATCTCTCCAAAGATCTTTGGGAACGAATCTCGATATGAGCACTGCTTATCACCCCCAGACTGATGGGCAGAGTGAAAGGACGATACAAACACTAGAAGATATGTTGAGAGCTTGTTTGTTAGACTTTGGTAAGAATTGGGATAAACATTTGTCGTTAGCAGAGTTTTCGTATAACAATAGTTACCATTCTAGTATTAAGGCTGCACGGTTTGAAGCTTTGTATGGTAGGAAGTGTAGATCTCCTGTATGTTGGAGTGAAGTTGGGGATACCCAGCTCACGGGACCAGAATTGATCCGGGAGACTACGGAGATGATAGTTCAGATTAAGAAGAGGTCGTTGACTGCCCGTAGTAGACAGAAAAGTTACGCGGATGTGCGGCGGAAGCCAATGGAGTTTGAAGTGGGTGACCGAGTAATGTTGAAAGTATCGCCATGGAAAGGCGTTATAAGATTTGGAAAGCGAGGAAAATTGAATCCACGTTATATTGGACCCTTTAAGATTTTATCTAGAGTAGGTCCGGTGGCTTACAAACTAGAGTTACCCCCAGAACTTCATGGTGTTCACAACACATTCCATGTATCTAATCTGAAGAAATGTCTAGCAGTGAGTGATGAGAAAATTCCGTTAGGTAAGGTTCGAATAGATGGGAAGTTGCATTTTATCGAAGAGCCCGTAGAAGTTATGGACCGTGAGGTAAAGCAACTGAAACAAAGTCGGATACCTATTGTCAAGATCCGATGGAATTCAAAGCATGGACCGGAGTATACTTGGGAACGAGAGGATGAAATGTGGAAGAAATATCCGCACCTCTTCGATTTTAATAAGAAACGGACATCCAAATGAAATGGATCACGAGGACGTTGATCCCTTTTAGGAGGAAAAGCTGTGACAATCTAACATTTTCAGGTAGTAAAATATTTTCTCGTATAATATTTTGAAACTTATTTTTGTGTTGGTTGACGAACTCACAATTTACGGATTTAAGTTTGGGCTTACGTGCATAATTTGGCGTCTTTTACGACTAAACCGGAAACCTTAGGATTACGTATTTACGTTTTTGAACTCCGTTTTTGATGAGACAATTTTTATTGGATTCGTTTTGTGACGGTGATTCATAATTTATAAAAACGTTTTTCGTAAAACGACCCGAGGGCACGCAAATCGAGAAAACTAGAATCGAGAAATACCCGTAAACTAGTGAGATGGGACAAAACACTTTGTCCCACCCCACTAGCAATATGGGACGGCCAAACTTGACACCACAACCCTTAGGTGGCATCAAGTTTAGCTAACTTACACCAAGTGTAAGCTAGCTTACACTTTAAGCTTAACCTTTCTCCACTAACACAAAACTAGCAAATTGTTTTCATTCCCATCATTTCCTACATGCAATCCACTCGAAAATCCTCTCAACTCTCTCCTTGTGCCGTCCACTATAAGCCAACAAACACCATCTTTGATCTTTTCTAGCCATAAACCACATGTTTACTAGTCCTATTAAGGTGTTCTCTTGAAGCCTTGATCATTTGGTGGCCATATTAACATCTTTGGAGGTGATTTGCTTGTGTCCTAGGGCTGATTTTCCAACCTATTTTCTTGATATTTGATGGTCTTGGAGATACTTGTTGTGTTCATCAAGTTCTCTACATTTTTCTCTTATTATTTTGTAAAGAACAAATGTATTTTCTTTCATTTTGTATATTTATATGATGTATATATGATGATAAAAATGTTGTGTGGGGATCAAGTGTTGATAAATATGCTTAAAAATGATGATAACCATAAGAAAGGAAGCTAAAATCTTGACTATTTAGTTGGCTGTATAAAAACAGTAGATAACTAAAAGATGAACTGATAAAATTGCATGGTTTGATCCATTTACAGTAAGTAGATGATGTTATACACATGTGAGAGTTAGCCATGCAATTGAATCAAAATAATGAGTGAGATATGATCAAAACAAGTTAGGTGGTGTAATCTGAATAAGCAGTTTTGTAGGGACTGTTAAGGCAACTTAAACTTAAAATGGGCAGTAGCTATAACTAAGTTATATGTAACACATATTATGAAGAACATGTCATCCAAAAATGAGCTTCTAAGTCATTATAGAACTCTAGATATGGTAAAAATGGTGAACATGAAGTTAAAAATCAGATTTTGGAAATAATGTTTATTATTATTATATAAGCACTCACATTATAATGTATAAAATGTAAAAATATAAACCCACTAACTTATAAAACTTATTTATAAAATGTATAAAAGGTTAATTAAATGGGTAAATTATATAAATGGTGGTAAAAATAATATTTATAAGTAATAAAAACTATAAACTTGATTTTTACGACTTTTTCGGCTATCGCCGTAAAATTAACGTTTTTCGCCAAATAAAACTTAGACGACCAAACCCGTCTAATGTAAAGTTTATAAAAGTCATATACTGATGTATAGATAACTAAGACAAGTAAAAACCGATAAAACCCGAACTATAAGAATTACGGACATTTACGAGCTAACTAAACCTATTGGACTAATAATTAGACTTAATAAGATAAATACTTGTAAAAAGAGCTTATTGGGCTTAACCCATTTGGGTCCAACATGAAAAGTATATATACTGATCATATAGGTATAAAATGGATAAAAACAAGTTAAAGAACTTATAAAAGAATTAATGGACTTAAAATAGGTAAAATCGATAAAACTAGTGAACTAGTAAGACGTTACCAAAACGTAAACACTAAAATGAGTAAACAAGGATGTATAAACCCACTTGATCATCATCATATGTACAAAATCATCATATATATATTGTTATTTTGATAAAAGTCATTGGACTGAGTCTAAGACCGATTATTATTTATATAGGTTTCCGTGACCGAAGCACGCCCGTAGCCGATAATCCACCTTTCATTAACAACGTGAGTTCATAGCCTCGCACTCTTTTAAATGTTTTATAAAATGATTTGTAAACCCGCGAGGGAGATAACATGCTAGATTTTATAAAAATAGAACACAAGTAGTCCCGATGGTATGCTTAATGATATGGACCCGAATGATGCTATGACCCTATATTCGAGACTAAAAGGATTATTAGTAGTTAGGTTATGTCACTTAAAGTCCCATTAGCATGAATTGTGAACTACCGGGATTTGGTAGACTCTTATGCATTTGATAATACTATTTGGGGACGATCACCCCAGTTCGCGCCTTGACGGTTGATCCCCGTCGTACCACATTGATTGGTAAGCGAATTTATGTATGAGAAGATTCCATAGCGTGATTTTTGTGACGACACGCTAACTTAGATGGGCAAATTGTTTGTCGGGTTCGCGGCCCGCTGTTTTCACCGTAAGGTAACAATGTCATGCGGCTAATAATAATCCTACCTAATTCAGATACCATGTATCCTAATACAATATAAGACATAAATAATAAACGATAACGACGCTATTACGATGAATATATTACCTATCATGGTAATATAGAGACTACGGTCTCATGGACGGTTTCAGATGTATGCTTGATTTATATATTGCCTGACTAGCAATATGTGGACTTACTTCCGATATTATACTTGTGTTCTGATTTTAAATGAATGTAAATGATTGTTTTTATATAACGGTTTTCATTAAACTCTATGAATTCACTCGGCATTCGCTGATATGATTTTTGCATGTTTTTATCTCAGGTGCTTGAAGGTAATCCGGATGGAGATCGATCCAAGTTTCAAAGTACAATATACTTCAAAGATCTTGAGTGACCATCGCTCTGATACTAATTGTAGAAACTAGAAGGGGGGGGGGGGGGGTTAAATAGTTTCTCTTCGATTGGTGACCAAATTAAAATTACTTTCAATTTGGTTTGTATCAAAACTATCTTTTACTTGAGGCTAAGTTGCATAATGACTAGGTTCAATTGAAATGCAGTAGCAAGGATAATAAGCAAGTATAATGATAATGAAATAACTAAAGAGTAAGGAAGGAGACAACCTAGTGGGAAGACACCAAGATTTATAGTGGTTCGACAACGAGGCTCTATCCTCGTTTCTACTCCACTCCTCGAGTACACATACTCGAGATTTACACTATATCCACAAGCTCCCTTCTCGGCGGAGAAAACCTTACATCGTTGCTTACATTATTTTCCGACACTAAGCTAAATGTCGAGACCTAATCTTTAGCTAGGACCAATCTACAGAACGTTTCCTACTTCACAATTTAACGACACAAGGCTAGATGTCGGGTTCTAATCTTAAGGTAGAACCAATCTTCACGACGTTGCCTACTTCACCATTTTGCGACACAAGGCTAGATGTCGAGTTCTAATCGAAAGCTAGAACCAATCTTCACGACTCTTCACTTTGAAGCTAAGTGAGAACTTCACACAACACAACTACTAATCACTTTAAAGTTTAGTGAGAACTCACAAGACACAACCACATCACTTTATAGTTTAGTGAGAACTCCTAATCAAATCTATTACAACTCAACTAGACTTATCCAAGTACACACATGTAGCTTGGATTTACACAACACAAATCCAAGCAAACACATATACAATGGATGTACACAACAAATCCAAGTATCCACAAATAACTTGGATGAACACAACTAGTCCAAGTATTCATAAATACATTGGATTGACCTAAAACAAAAAAGGTATCATGATGAATATGACTAGCTCATAGTTTCATCTTTATCACTACACTAGTGAGTGAGTGATCTTCTCATTGGACATGGTAAAGGAGGGGATCAAGAGGATAATCATATGTAAACATCCTTAACAATTTAAGTGATCATTTACTAGTGATTATGCTATAGAAAATAGAAAGAGGGCTGAGAAAAACGTCCAAGAGGCTTGCTGGAAAATGAGATTTGACCCACTATTTAAAGGAGACAAAGTTACAACGGATCTATAACGGCTACTGTGCGCGGTACCTTATCTCACCCCGCGGTACCATATCGCTAAGGTACCGCGTAGGTACTTAAGGTACCGCCACTAGACTCCGCTCCGTTTTTTGTCTTTTAGTGGGGTGGGAATATCTGAGGTATTTGAACCCTTCAAAGGATATTCTAACAGCATTTGGAATATGCCATTTTCAAATTTTCATTTTCCATTTTAATAAAACATTTTCTAAAAAAGAAAGTTTATTAAAAAGTCTTTTGTCTTATTAACAAAAGTGAGTTTTAAGGATAATCATTTTGATGATCACTAAGTATGATTAAGAAAGGTTAGTGATATGATTATTACTTTGATGATAGTGTTAGTTAAATAATTCATTTTGTGTTTTACACTAAATGTGTTGTATGGTTTGTTGTGATCAAAACTAAGAAAGATTTGTTAACACTAATAATGTTTTTAGGCATCACTTGCATTAACACGCCAGATCGCTGATGCTCGATCTTAACCTGCTGGCAGGTAAGACATTTGGAGACGTAAGTGGCAACATCCTGTTTCATACCACTCCACCAAAAGTACTGCTTGATGTCATGGTACATCTTGGTCGAACTAGGATGTATAGAGAATGGGGAGCTATGAGCCTCAGCTAACAAGGCTTCCCAGTGTTCTTGATCATCAGGAACACAAAGTCTCGTGCCCTGCCATAAGATACCATCTGCATCTACTCGAAATTTTGTCTGCTTCTCCAAATTCTTAATTATCGCCCAGATTTCTCCATCATCTTTATGAGCTTCCTTGATCTTAGAGAGTAACTCGGGTTCTACTCTAAGATTAGCCTAGTAACCATGCTGTCCACGTACCATGATCTCTATGTCTAGTCGCTCTAAGTCTCTTATGATTTCTTCCTCAATCTCAATGTCGTTGATCATTCCGGACTTTCTGCTAAGTCCATCTGCTACTACATTCGCCTTGCTGGGATGATACTGAAGATTAATGTCCTAATCCTTCAACATCTCTAACCATCTCCTCTGTCTCATGTTCAAATCACGTTGAGTGAAGATATACTTCAAGCTCTTGTGGTCCGTGAAAATTTCACATGATTCTCCATATAAGTAGTGCCTCCATATCTTCAATGCAAACACGACTGCTGCAAGTCCCAAGTCATGCGTAGGGTAATTTTCCTCATAAGGCTTAAGCTGCCGTGAAGCGTACGCGATCACCTTCCCATGTTGCATGAGAACACAACCAAGTACCTTCCCCGATGCATCACTGTAGATTTGAAATCCACCAGTACCAGATGGGAGAGTAAGAATAGGTGCATATACTAAATTCTGCTTCAGGTCTTCAAAGCTCTTCTCTCGTTCTTCAGTTTAGACGAATTTCTCCCCTTTTCGCATCAGTTTGGTCAATGGTAGTGCTAGGCGGGAAAAGTTCTCCACGAACCTATGGTAAAAACCAGCTAAGCCTAGGAAGTTGCGGACTTCAGTCGCTGATGTCGGCCTTGGCCATTTGGTAATAGCCTCAACCTTTGATGGATCCATCGTGATTTGTTCTGCTGATACAATGTGGCCTAAGAATGCCACCTTGTCTAACCAGAACTCACACTTGGAGAAATTAGCATACAGCTGCTTCTGGCAAAAAATCAGTAGTACTGTACGAAGATGGTCTTCGTGTTCCTCCTTGGACTTAGAGAAAATCAGGATGTCATCGATGAACACAATGACGAACTTGTCTAGAAATTCATGGAAGATTGTGTTCATCAAATCCATGAACACTGCTGGAGCATTGGTCAGGCCGAATGGCATGACTACAAATTCGTAGTGTCCATAGCGTGTACGAAAAGCAGTCTTGGCGATGTCTTGCTCCTTAACCCGTAGCTGATGGTAGCCTGACCTAAGATCAATCTTGGAGAAATGTTTGGCCCCTTGGAGTTGGTCAAACAGATCGTCTATACGTGGTAATGGATACCTATTCTTGATGGTAATCTTGTTGAGCTCGTGATAGTCTATGCAAAGACGCATACTGTCGTCCTTCTTCTTAACAAATAAGACTGGTGCGCCCCATGGAGATGCGCTCGGTTGAATGAAACCTCGTTTTAGAAGTTCTTGCAGTTGATCCTTCAGCTCCTTTAACTCTATGGGAGCCATGCGATAAGGAGCCTTGGAAATCGGCTCAGCTCCTAGGATGAGCTCGATATTAAACTCCACTTCACGTGCAGGTGGTATGCCCGGAAGTTCTTCTGGAAATACATCTAGATATTCTGACACTATCGGCTGATCCTGAATTGATGGGGATTCAGCATCCACGTCATGAACAGTAGATAGATAGCCCTCGCAACCATGTAAGTAGTGCACGTGCTTGAAGGGTTGATATGATTTGTACAGACCTGCCGGGTACGGACCCGTTGTGAATGTACTCTGGCGCATTAACATCACTGAAAATGACTCGATATGAAAGGCAGTCTATGGTAGCATGATGCTTGGATAGTCAATCCATGCCCAAAATCATGTCAAAATCATTCATGTCCAGCGGAAGTGCGTCAACAGGACGAACCTTGTCGTCAAACTCTAGGGGAAGGCTCTTGTACACATGGGTTATAACTACAGAGTCTCTCAAAGGCGTGGAGGTACTGAGTATATTCTCTAGTGGCATGGGGAGTATCCTAACATTCTTGGCATAAGCAGTAGAAATGACCGAGTGAGTAGCACCCGTATCAAACAAAACACATTCAGCTTGACCATACATATACAAGATTCCAGCGATGGTACCTGTAGACTTGTTGGCCTAATCGCGAGATGTCGTGTAAACGCGTCCAGTAGTAGGATGCTGCTTGGTATCAGCATGTCCCGATGTGCCCTCTATCTCACCCTTGCGGCAGTCTTTCATGCGATGGCCAGGAAGACCACACTTGAAGCATGCGTCACTGTCGTGGCGACATGGCCCTGGGTGCCTACGGTGGCAAGTAGAGCAAAGAGGATGAGTATATCCTCCAGCAGGTGTCCTAACTGGCTGAGAACCTAATAAAACATTATACGTGAGACATGATAATAGGGTACAAAGGACAATGCGGATAATCGTAAGTTTAAATACCAGTAATAGTTGGACGGCTAGGCTGTGAACCTCTCTGGTTCTGGTCCCTACCATTTCCATGGTTCCTGGTAGAAGATTTGCTAATGTGTCATAATTTAGAGTTATAACATGTAATCATAAGAAAATGAGTATGTATTAGGACCTGCTGCTGTTGGAGTGTCCAGCGTTGTTATGGTAGTTATCATTACCGCCACGCCTATCCGTAGAAGAACAGTCGTTAGTCTGACCGTTTCCCTTGGGCTGATTAGGCTGCTGCTGAGTAGCCGGCTGAGACTGGTCCCCAATCTTCTGCCTGGAAGATACAATTTAAAGAGATGAAATATTGACACATACTGAAAGAATACGGATTGGTCACCGCTTGAATACGAATGTTTACCTCTTATCAGGTCTCTCTGCTTCCCCGAACTCATCTCTCTCCTGCAGAATCTCCAGCTTACGTGCTGCATCGGCCACTTGTGCTACCGTGTTGAACGTAGCACACACCAAGTTGTTTGTGACCGATGTGCGAAGAGCCCACCTGAAGTGGTGTGCCTGCTCTTTAGGAGTACCTGCTGCTGCACCAAGGAAACCAGCTAAGCGAAGAAAGCGCTGCATGAACTCGTAGCTATTCTCCACAGCTCTCTGTCGGATCCCATGGTACTCTCTCTTTAGCTTGTCTTGTTCAGCCCTGGGAAAGAACTGCTCCATCACCCTATCCCTGAACTGAGCCCATGTCAAACCAACCACCCAATTATCACCTCCCTCATACTGCTTTAGTGCTAACCACTAATTTAACACATCACCTTCGAACCGGTAGCATGCCAACCTCGACTTGAAAACGGGGTCACAACCCATAGCATCGAAGATTTTCTCAATGTGAGCCAACCATCTTTCAGCTTCACTGGGGCTATCTCTTCTATCGAAAGCTCGAGGATGGAGCTTGTTGAATCTCTCCAGCCATGTGGCCAATGTCACTGGAGGAGGAGGAGGAGGTACTGGGTGATGCTGCTGATTGTTGGCAGCCTGAACCTCAGCCTTGATTTCGTTCCTCAACTGAGTTGTTCCTGCTCGCGTGTGAGAACCATCTGACAGTATAACAAAAATACACGATTAAACTGATCAAAACATAAACTATATGCATGAAAAAATTTTATACCAGTAAATCATGAGAAAAATTTTATGCAGGAAAACTAGTACATGAATGCATGATGCAGTTTTATGAAAACTTTTGTATGTGCGACAGTGAACGCCTATGGTCAGTTCACCCAAAATAAAAGACATGGCGAGGGGACGCCTATGGGTCGGTCCCAAATTTAAAAGTTTCGATAAAACACATGCGACTAAATAGGGCCAGTCTTGTACCAACCATTACTTAGTCATAAACCTGCGACAATGACATATATATGTATGCATGAAAATGATGAATGCATGAAAACCGACTGTCGGTTCTAGGAAGACCATATTGACTACCCACTAATCACAGGTCATGTTTTGAGAGCCTACAGGTCGAAGCCTTGGCTCTGATACCATAAATGTAACACCCCATTTTGATAAATGGAATGTCAAGCGTGATTATGGCGTGTCATCAAAGCATACAAGGATAAATGTCTAAACATTACATGACCATAAAGGAAATAACGGAATCAAACAACGGTAGTCCAAAAGTAGAACTCATCACACACAAACGTAAGTACTGTAAATGAAAGGACTAAACAATGTCCATGGAAATGAGTATCAAAGTATAGATAAATGCATAAAGTAAAGAAGGCTAGAAAGCTTCCAGGCCATATGCATGTACGCTTAAAGTCTACGAGCGTCCCTGAGTACCTGCCGTTTTGGGAACATGAAAAGGAAAATGGCTGAGCAATACACTCAGTACACGGATATACAAGTATAGCATGAATAATATAAGCATATAAACATGGAACAGCGGAAGAAACTAAGTACTGGAAAACCTTGTTATATCTTAGTAAAACTGGTTTTATAGTTTGAAAATCCTTATGTTTATCTTGTAAAAACTGTTTATCATATGTTACCATTAGCCAATATAGGTCATGAAATATCAACGTGCATGAATACTTGGAAGGGTGACCTCGTCATGCAAATTAGAGGGGCTGCCTCTAATTTAATATACTGGTTTTGGGTAGGAGGGATCAGCTCCTTCTGAAGGATGCAAGGCACACACCACATTCACACTGAGTAATCTACTGAAAACATGTATACTAGGATGCACCCATACGCCCCACCTGATAATATAATAAATGGCCAAAAGCTGAAAGGGACGCCATGAGCTATCACTCCGCCGTGGTGAAGTCATAACACTGGTGCCTCCAATGTTATGGTTATGGTACCTCCATAACTAGGTGAAACTTGTCATGCATGTATATGGCTTTAGGTATTCTAATTAAACATAAGCAATTCAAAACATATAAACATATACTGAGGAAAACAGTTGGCTGCATACGGGGAAATTCTGATAAGGAAAGAATGTCCATACTGAAAGGACGGAGAATCTGTACCTTATGTCCAGTGAACGAAGAAGACGAACGGAAGAGAGTCCTACTTCGATATCACTAATGCTACATAAATACATACGTGTATAAGTATCTGATTACTGAGTACGTAACTGGTTTTTATATATCATGTCTTAGCTTGTTTTATATGTTCATGTCATGTTTTACTGATTTAAGCTTTATAATGTATTTATCATATATTCTGTCTATTCTGATTAAGTATTACTTGTATTTCATGTATTATTATACATGTTGTGTAATAATAAGTAGCTTTCTAAAAATAGCAGGTTTCCTAAAATAGAAAGTTTCCAAAAATAGAAAGTTACCAAAAATAGAAAGTTCCCAAAAATAGAAAGTTTCCAAAAATAGAAATTTTCCAAAAATAGAATGTTTCCAAAAACAGAAAGTTTCCAAAAATAGAATTACTTCTTAAAATAGATAAGTTTCTAAAAATAGAAAGTTTCCATAAATAGATTAGCTGCCTTAAATAAATAAGTTTCTAAAAATTGAAATTTCCAGAATTAGATATAAGCTGGATAATTAAGCTAATTATATAAGCTTAAGTGTTTTCTGATTAATATTCTAAGTCAGGTGAATATATAGTATAGTTTATTAATTATTTCATGTGAATTAAAAAAACTATAGGTTAAAGTATGTAATTAAATATAACATGAATTAATTAAATTAAAGGTAAAATACTTAGGTTAAAACATTATTATTTATAGATAATATAACCTAAGTCATGAAATTAATTAATTATAAGTCATGGTTTTAATAATTAATTAAATATCTAGTCTAATTAAAGATAAAAATACTTAGGTTAAAATTCATGTGTTAATAATAAAATTAATAACCTAAGTCATGTAAATTAAATTAATCATGTTCATGCCTTTAATTAATTTAATTTAAATCTTGTAAAAAAATAGTATAACTTGTAAAAATAATAAACCTTGAAAAATAACTCATGAACCGGACCGTGTTTTAAATCTAACATGTGTGAACCGGACCCGTGATTAAAACCCATGAACTGGACCCAAAACATCACCATACCCCGACCTAGGTCGTGGTTTCCCTTGCCTTGCTGCTGCCGTGACCCGAGACCACCCACACCACCACCAAGTCGAGACCAAGTGGTCTCGGTGGTACGAGTAAACCCAAGCCGAGACCCCCTTGGGGCTCGGTTAGGCGTCAACCACAATAAACAAACACCCCTTAACCCTAGATTGATTTAAACCCCATGATTACAACATGTTTATATTTGTTTTTAATTAGTTTATTAAAAACATCATGATTTTATGTGATTAAATAAATCAAAACATAAAATAAAAGAAGGTTAAAGGTTATACCAATCACGTGAATCGAATGAGGATGAACACACCATGATCCTTGCAATAAATCAAAGACCAAAATCAACCCGAATCACCCTTGTGCTGATGTAAACCCGGCGGCCAAAGACAAAGGAAGAAGGAAATTTTTTTTAGGGTTTTCTTGTTTTTACTAAATGTGTTAAATGAAAATAACTTTCTCCATAATTCATGTTTAGCAAAATTTAATGGGCTTTGCCCCTTTTCCTTGTTGTGTCCACGGGTATGGGGCCCACATGGGGTGACCTGAACATTTTCCGTGTCTAAAATAATAGTGTGTTCTCGTGTTCGTGTTTTTCGTGTTTTAATTAGTTATTGTTCGTGACTTAATATATTTATTCGTGATCGTAATAATAGCTCGTGATTAATTACGTTCATAATTTCATGTTCGTGTGTTCGTGATTATAATTATTATTGGAATAATTATCGTGTGTTCAAACGTAATAAATACTTATCGTGTTATAATACGTACGTAATACTTGTAATTCTTGTTCGTGAAACGTAAACGTGCTATAAAATGAAAGTCCTAATCATGTATGTACTATCGTAAGGGTACAATTCATGGTAAAAACATGCGGGTTTTACATGCTAGCTGCCGAAATGAGCGAGACAGATATCGAAACTATCCGAGATAAAATTCCATATAAAACTAAATTTATACAACTTAGCATTGAACAACCACCACAGTTTATAGCAATAAGCTATAACAGCCCTTAGTCAACGAACCAAATAAGAAATTGAACAAAACTTTGACCTTAACAACTATGACAATATCCTAAACCAACTATATACTATGGTAAATCTTGGAATAACAGAAATTAAAATGAAATAGCAAAAAGCTGGGAGGAAGTTTTTATTTAAAAGATAAGTAAATTACTTGGAGGATTCGAGTTAACCAAATAAAAAGACATCAAATCTAATCTACCTCATAAAGAAAACGCAACGCAGGAATATAAATCGAAACCCGAGTCTTCGACCGAATCTAAATCAAACGAATTCATAAGCTTCAAGCAGCAACGGTGAATAATCACTACAATACTAACCAAGCTTTTTATCGCTAAACGAAAATTAATACAAAGGTTTAATAAAAATAAAGTTGTGAAAATTAATTTACTAAATCAAACTCCTAATTTAAACTAATCTAAAAACAGAAAGAAAAAACTGAAAAAGATAGAAAGAAGTCAAGATAATATGCGTACAAAAATGTATATATATTACAAGTGAGTATATGCTTTCTTTCTACGCAGCCCCACTTCATAGATCTGATCTCACTTGGGCGTGAGGTGGGCCTCATGGGCTTTTCTTTACTTCTTTTGCAATTCTGGCCTGCCGGGCTGTAGTAAACAAAGGTTGGGGCTTTTAATAACAGGCCCATCAGATTCGGGCTGTGGCGATAAAGAGAGCCCATTAGCTTGTAAATGGGCTAGTGAGATATAATAATCGGTCTGTTCGACCCATTTAAATGGTGTCGGTCCGGCCCAATAAAAAATGAATGCACCGTCAAACTCTATTTTTCGTGCTCTTTCCATATCTTGTGCTCGTTTTTGGCTCTTTGGCTTCGTTTTTGCTCCTTTTCTTCATATCCGTGCCTACAATAATAAATAACACATTTTAAACGATATATGCACTAAAAGTACACTTTTGCTATTTAATATTCGAAAAATGAAGGGATATTAGCACTAAAAACATGAATAATTACGTGTTCAACACACCCCTACACTTAAACGTTGCTTGCCCCAAGCAACTATTATCACAAACGTTAAATCCAAAAACAATTTAAAACTACTTTATTCGAAATTGCTAAAATAAAATAAAAATAAAAATCTATAGTGACCCGCCATGCTCGACTTTTTATTCAAGGTATAAGGATCATAGAACGGGAAACACGCAAACTGGGTGTCTCCAGGGAATAAATATCGTCATCCTCTTTTTATTACTCCCAACTAAGCTAAAATTCCTTGTGCAAACGTTTTGGCAAAATGCTAACACTACTTATACTAATAACCTATGTAAGCATAACTTTTTACTCCTATAATTATAAAAGACTAGGCAAGTGTGTTCATTTTCAAAGTTTTGATCGTTCAAATCGACATTTGGTACGATTGCTAATCATCTAAGTGGAATATTAGACCCACCAAAAATGACGAGATTTAAGTTTCAAAAATGGCCTTTCCCATGTAGCGGCTTTCTTCTCGGAACGTCCCAACCTCATCGGTTAAGTGCCCGGGCTTTTGACACCCCACGGAGAATAGTACCGGGATTGGAGGGATTTTGAAATCAAAGATCTTGAAATCACCGCTAAGCTAATAAAAGACACTTACATGAAAAAAACGACAGTAATTAGAGATTGAAGATTCAAAGAAGAGATCACTCCATGTAGCGACTTTCTTCTCAGCTTGTCCTTTAGCAAAGCTTAGGAGGCTAGGTTTTTACACCCTCGAGAATAGTATCGGAGCTCACGGGACCTTTGACTTCTATACTCTCTAATACCGTCTAAACTCTTATACAAAATGGCGAATTCTAGTTCAACTTTGGATTTAAATTTAAGAAAAAGCAAGTTTCTCACAATTATAATTTAAGCAACAAAAATCACTTATTCATTCACTCGACTCTTTTAAGTCTATTGAACACTTTTTTTTCCGATTTCTTTTTCTTTTCAACTTTTTCTTTTTTTCTCTTTTTTTTTCTTTCTTTTTTTTTCTCTCTTTTTTTTTCTCTTTTTTTTGATTCGATTTTTTTTCAACATATTTATTCACGCAACATTATTTCAAATTTAAGAAAGTATGCCTTCACTCAAATTCAAATAAAAAGTTGAACTAGGACTCTATATCAAAATTGCATAAGAATTTATTTTTGCATAACAACACAATTTTTAACGTTCAAAGGCTTGAAAAAAAAACACACTTATTTAGTCTAGTTATAATCTAGGAGGAAAAGCCACAGGTTACTTATATAAGCTCTAAAGAGAACCAACTACTCCACGTTTAGCATTTTCATTTGCACATTTCCTAAAATCTCAATCTAAAAGTTATGGGAGCAGCCAGATCAACACTCAGGCAGAGTCAGGATCCCTTTTGTTCTAGCCTACGGGACAAGTCAATCACGCACGGTCAAAATTGTTTTATTATTTTTAATGAAATAAAAAAACGCACATTTGATCGAAATAGGATGCAAGAGTACAAACAAGTAGGCATGAATATGATCAATATGATATAAAACCCCCTACACTTAGAACATTGGCCTCAATGTTCAAAAGTGATAAGGTGCTACCCTTACATTTAAGAACACAAAAGGCTAATGCTAGAATTCCAAGTGTAAGAAGGAGAACACAATCAGATATGCATGGATAAAGATGAGAACTGAGTACTCCCCTGATATAGACTTGAAGATCGATCAGAGACTGAATGAAGAAGATGATGGAAAACAACAACATCAACCCTCTGAAAGTCTTCTCGATCCAAGGGAACCCTGCACAAAAAAAAACAAATACCAACAAGCACACATGGAGAGAAGCACGCCCCTACACTTATGTTAGAAAAAAAGGATAGATCATCGGGTTGCCTCCCGAGAAGTGCTTGTTTTTGTTAACCGAGTCACGAGCCTGACTCGACCCCAAATTAAATGGTCCATGGGGGAGCAAGAGAATCACCACTGGCTCAAAACAGATATGCCAAGGTCAAAAATCTTATCCTCATTACCAGATGTGAATAAAGAAGAAGAATCTACAGTATAAGTGAAGAAAAGTAGAAGGATTCTTATAACATACGAGAAATAGGTATAAAGGCGATCCTTTAGAATACTCGTCTTCGCCAAGGGCGGGAGGGTGGGAGAAAAATATATAAAAGTGTCACCCGAGGACACTTAATAGAAACTCAAAGCAAGAGTCGATGGGGTAACCGGTAAAACATCACAAGTAATAGCAACATCAATGTCTCCTCCAAGATCAAAACACTCATCCTCATTTCCCGGTATGAAATGAGGCGAGTAAAAGCGATACATCACCCGTTTGGGTGTGCACGTGGTAGGACGGGGTGGCAACATAATATGAAAAATAACAAAAGAAATGTCTACCACTCGCGTCACCTCTCCAGACCGAATCAAACGGATGGTAGGGTCAAATCCCTCCACATCCTCTATGATGGGAGGTTACATGGCTAACAAAGAATGCTCATAAGACAAGAGAGTCGGGGCTATCAATGTCCTCAAGCCCCTCTTCAAAGAGAGGATTCACCTCACTAGAGATGTAGGCGTCATCAAAATCAAACAAAGGGTTCAAATAAATCTTGAATTTTTCCTTCAGAACGTCTTCATCGGATAGTGACTCCATCACTAGAAGTAAAATCATCATTGAGATCAAAAAGAGGATTAGAGAAAGCCAAAGAATCATCTCCCAAGATGTCGGTGGGAGGTAATGAATCATCACTAGAAAGAGATTCATACTCACTATCACTATCGGAAGCAACCGTAGGCTCACTTTGGATTGGAATAAGAATCTCATCACAAATAATAGTGATAAGACCCTCATCCCCCATGATGAGAGAGGCATCGGTCTCCGTAGTGGAAGAATCGAGAATAGGAGTGGTAGTCTCACATGACGGATTGAGATGGTAAATATTATCCTCGTCATCATCATAACAATAAGGACTCACAAGAGGCGTAGAGGTATAAGCACTAAGATTAGATACTTGCTCTTGTCTCCTTTCCTCTTGCAATTTATCTTTTAGTCAATCTAATTCGTCTTGAACTTTTTGGAGTTCATTCAAAATAGTGGCTCATTGTTCTTAACTCATCGCAAAAGACGGATGATGATCGAGGGTGTAATGTAGGGGCTCAAAATTATGAAAACCGGAATTATAGCACAGATTTTGCTCATAATAATACATCGGTTGACAAGAAAAAGTATCGTGTGAGGGCCCCTACAATTGTTGCATCACGGGTATTGAGAAAAACCCGGTGCATGTTGCGGATACGGAACGTCATATATGGAAGAGGGTGAGATAGTGTCATTAGAGGTGAAGTATGAATTGATCGAATTGCAAAATGAACAATGTCCAAATTCGTAATTAGGGATATCCATTCCGCACCGCTCGCATGAACACCAATGACATGATTGACTACCAGACGATGGTCTCCCACACCCTACACAATCGACATGCGAATCCATGAAGAATTAAAAATAAGAGGGGTTGAGAAAAAGAATTAAACACGATAGAAGATAAGGAAGAATATTTTTTTAAAACTTTTTTTATTTATTTTAATTAAATTAATAATAAATTAATAAAAAGAAAATTATATAATATAATATACTATATAAAACTATATATCATATATAATTATAGCTAAAAGAAAAATAAAGTCGAAAGTGTTTATCCCAAACTTAGATCGATTTAGCTTGTGTAAATGAGATTAGATCAGGTTATACACGTAGAGAAACTTTGTTTATGTATAAAACAATTTAAGTGCTATGCGGAATTAACACTCAAACAAGAACACACAAACAGTTGTAAAACAAACTTTCACTTGATTATCCTATTCTCCTAAGCATGGTACATCTGAACTACTTTTGGCATATCTGGATTCTCCATTATCATATTCTCCCAAGCATGGTACAAACACGTAGAGAATCTCCAATCCCCAAATCTGGTCTGAAATTGTCAAATCTGGATTCTCCATTATCCTATTCTCCCAAGCATGGTACATTTGAACTACTTCTGGCATATAAAAATCTACTTGCAATTTTAACTCTCTAAGCTTCTCTCTTGCCAAGTCATCACCATATTCAAGTCTTTCTGGTTGTTCAATTATCATCACACTTGAATCTGAACTTTCTTCATCACTTCCTTCTTGTTCCTCTGAAGTGACAACAAATGGTGATTCACCAACCTTCTTCCTTTCTTGTTCCAAAAGTTGTGCAGCCAACCTTGAATCAAACTCTACTTGTGCTGCATTCTTTGGAACTTCTACTTCTACCATGATTCCTTTACCCTTATCTAATGGATCAATGATGGGTAAGGATGATGGTAATACCTGTGAAGATACTTCTTTGATGATAGCTGATGACTGGAATACATCAACCATATCTACAGGTCTGTCAACGCTCAAATTCCTAGTGTCAGCGCCCAAATTACTCTTGTCAGCGCTTGGTGTGTCAGCGTTCAAATTTTTCTTGTCAACGCCCAACTTACTTGTCTCAACGTCTCTAGTGAACTGCTCCATCATAGCTGTAAAAGACAAGTTCAAATTTGTAGGAGTAATCAGAGACGTATCAAAACCTGATTACTTCTTCAATTCAGTGAGGGCTTCAGCAACACCCAAAGATTCTATATCATATGAGCCTTTTCCACTCAAATCAAATGGCTCTGTAGCAGCTTCATGTGAGCCTTTATCACTCAAATTAACAGGCTCTGTAGCAGCTTCCTTCCCTTTGTAAGAATCCTCCTCTGACAAAAGGACTCTTGTCTGCCTTCTCCTAGACTCAGCAGTTTCCAAAATAACAATCCTCTCCTTCAATTTCTTGAGTTCAAGGCCTTGTGTACTGACTGTTTGTACCAAGTCTGCATTTTGCTTTTGCAAGCTAATGCAGACAGCCGTCAATTCCATCAATGTGTATGGTTCCAATCTCCCATCCTCTAGAATGGGTATTTGACCTCCCAAAGTAGAGTCATGGGGCATGGATGAGGTCTTAAAGATGTTAGGACTGTCTTGGCCTGCATCTAAGCCAGAACCAATAGTCCCAGCCTCATCCATAGCACCAACCACACTTGTGGTGGTGGTTCTCGCTGCTACATGGCTAGGACCACTAAAGGAGAACACTCTAGTATTCCTTGGACGTTTTTGCAACCTATATTCAGGTGGGGTAGAAGATGATGTGGATTGGGTGGTAGTTTGAAGGTTAAAGGGTGTTTGAGTCTGTGAGGGAAAGGTGTCAACTTTTGGATTACTTGTGTCAACGCCAACATTTAACGTGTCAGCGTTGAAGGGTTCTTGGTCAATTTCCATGTGTTGAGGTGAAGGCAAAGGTTCTGGTATTGGGTCAAGTTGTGGTTGTGGGTCTGGTTGAGGTTGTGCTGCTACAATAACCGCAAGCATAGCTTGAGTGAGGGGTAATTCACGGTGAGGGGGTGAGTTCATCTTGGTAAAAATAGCTTTCTTTTGCACAGGGGTCTCATAAAAATCATCATGATCCCTTGTGCAGTAATTTTGCACATCAAAAACCATTTGCAAAAATCTGGGATAAGCCAATGTCATCTTATTCCCTTTGTTTTTACACATGCCATCAAAAATCAGTTTTGAAAAATTAAACTTTTGCCCATTTGCAATGCACATAATTGCACTAGCAATTGATCTATTAATTTCATTGTGTGCAGTACATTTGGGACTCAAACATTGAAGGATGACATGTATGAGGTACTTCCAGGCTGGGGGAAACTCTTGTTTATGATATTTGTTTAAAGTGCTCTCATCAGGGAAAGGATACCCCAAAGCCCGAAGTCCTTGTTCTATTTAATTAATGGGAAGGGTGGTTATACCATCTGCATCATCAAGATGCAAAGCCTGGCGAACCAAGGCTTCAGTAACCACCCATGTACGCCCATGAACAATAGCTGATAATGTAGTCACATTATTAATTGTTGAGGAACTGACAGTGTTCCAAAACTGTTTAATATGAGTGAAAGGGATGAGAGGAGCATGAGAAAGAGCATACCTAATAGGAGATGCATTCAAATACGCCACCATCTCGGTGTATTGTGGAAACAAAGTATCATCAACGTCCAAATAAGCAATCATGTTGTGCTGACTCCTGAATCCCAATACCAAGTCACTAGGTTTAAACGTTGGTGCCATTGTTGAAGAAAGCTGTTTGTGAAGTATTGAGAAAGATGAATTATAGGAGAAATAGGCACATGTATAGGAGAGATAGGCACATGTGATTGGTCAAAAATAAGGCAAGAAATTTTCAAAATATAATGATGAAAATCTTGAAAATAAAATAATTTATCTTGTGCATTAATTAAAATTTAACTACTCCCAAAATTACGGCCCCAAAATTCGTCAAAAATAACAACTGGGTAGGTCCCAATGAGTGTCAACGGTAAAAAATAACCCATCAACGCCCAACGGCTATATTCTTGTCAACGTTTGCCAAAGCCATGTCAACGTCTAAATTGGTCATAACAACGCTTGAAAAAATATTTGTCTGCGTCCAAAAATAAATGTAATAAAAATGAAAAAGGACCTTAACAAAGTAAGTTATCCTAGTGAAGATAACCTATAAATTGATAACTATTATAGGGCGGCAAGAACGGTCCAGTTATGCACACTTACTTATGCAAGATAGACATAACAGTCCTCTAGTGTCCCTTGCTAACCAAATTTCTTAACAATTAAGTTATCTCATAAAATTCCTTGTAACTCCCAAGTAAACCCATTATAAATCCTTCCCAAGTCTCCCAACAGACCACATCCAATTCTAGGCCAAAAATGTCTTGGCAGCATACATAGTATATCAACTTTGCATGCTACAGTGCCTCATGATTTAGTAAACTAACTCATACTCACCTGTGGACACAATCTAGAATTGTGATAAGAGTATTATAAGAATACCCAAAAGTCCTAAAGGTTCCTAAATCCTCCCCTTAAACTGTGATACATATGTTTCCAAATAATATGCATGAATATAAAAATTTATGTCAAGATAGGAATATAAATATTCCAACCATCATCCATAAATTGAAACATGCTCCAATTGATGCTCCAATGATCCATAAGCAACTCTGTATCCAATGGTACAATGCTAACAATGCGTGCACACTTAGATCAAAAACCACAAAACTAACATTGTTGCTGACAACGTCACGATAACACTTATCAACGTTAAGATAACCTTTGTCAGCGTTGGACAAATATAGTGGAAAATCTAACTTTTCAAAAAGACCAATAACAATGCATTATCATGTACATACTTTTACAATAAGACCCCAAAATACATATTAAGTGAGATTGATCATTCCAATACTTGTTACCAAGTATTAGAACCTTCCAGTATCAAAAGGTTTAGTTAATAAATCAGACACATTTTCTTCTATGTCAACCCTATATGGTTGTATTAAACACTTCTCAAAACAATCTTTTATAAAATGATTTCTAATTTCTATGTGTTTTGTTTTAGAATGATGTACAGGATTTTTAATAATGCATAAAGTACTGTTATTGTCTACAAAAATCTTGGTATGCATGAAATTATACCCATAATCCAACAGCTGGTTCTGAATCCGTAAGACTTGTCCACAACAAGCAGCTGCTGCAACATACTCTGCTTCAGTTGTAGAATTGGCCACCAATGTTTGTTTCTTGCATTGCCAAGATATCAACCTACTCCCAAGAAACTGACATCCACCAGTTGTGGATTTTCTATCAAATTTATCACCACCATAGTCACTGTCTGAATATGCCATAAGCTCCAATGGTGAATCTTTTGGATACCATAATCCAAGATCTGGATAACATCTAAGGTACCTAAAGATTCTCTTGACAGCATGAAGGTGACATTATTTGGGAGTCACTTGATGGCGTGAACATGCACACACAGCAAACATAATGTCAGGTCTTGAGGCTGTGAGATACATCAATGAACCAATCATTGATCTATAGTGCCTGACATCCACATCTTTTCCATCTCCAACTTTTCCCCAAGGGTGTTCTCTATCTATAGGAGTACTGGCCCTCTTTTCATTTGGAGAAAAGCCAAACTTCTTCAAGATTTATGCTACATATTTATCCTGAGAGATGAAAATACCATCTTCTTTCTGCTGAACTTGTAACCCTAAAAAGAAGTTCATCTCTCCCATTGCACTCATCTTGAATTTGTCTGTCATAAGCTTGGAAAAGTCTTCACTCATCTTTGGATTGGTAAAGCCAAAGATGATATCATCCACATAAACCTAAACAAGTAAGACATCCTTACTAGTCTTCTTTGTAAATAAGGTTTGGTCTATGGTGCCCCTTTTGAATCCATTTTCCACCAGATAGGTAGACAATGTGCCATACCATGCTCTTGGGGCTTGATGAAGTCCATACATAGCTTTCTTGACTCTATACACTTTGTCTGGATGCTCTGGATCTTCAAAACCAGGAGGCTGCATAACATATACCTCCTTAACAATTGTTCCATAAAGGAAAGCACTCTTCACATCCATTTGATAGACAGTAAAGCCCATGCAAAAAGCATAGGCTAGAAATATCCGTATAGCCTTAATTCTTGCAACTGGTGAGAAGACCTCCTCATAGTCTATCCTTTCCTCTTGTGTATATCCCTGAGCCACTAAACGTGCCTTGTTTCTGACCACAATGCCTCTTTCATCTTTCTTGTTTCTAAGAACCCATCTTGTCCCAATAGGTCTGACATATCTGGGACAATCTACCAGCTCCCAAACATCCTGAATAGAAAATTGGTGAAGCTCATCCTGCATTGCTTCTACCCAACTTTGTTCTTTGAGAGCATCAAAAATCTTCTTGGGTTCCTGTTGTGACAGAAAACAGGCAAACAAACATGCTTGAACAAGAGGGGTATCAACCTTCTTGTGTATATTGGCAATAAAACCTCCAAGATTCTGATGAGATCTTCTAGTCTGAACAGGAGACATGACATCTCCAATAATTTGAGAAGAGGGGTGATTCTTCATTGTAGAAGTAAGAACTCCTCCCTCAAAAAGTCTGTTGTCTTCAACCTCATCATCCAAGTTACCAATATCTTCTTCAGACTCTCTTCCATCAATATCTAAATGAACCTCTTCATTTCTGCTTTAAGGTTCACCTTGTTCAAAATTGGAAGATAAAATATGCTCAAAAGAGTTGTCAACGCCTGAACCAAGATTGTCAGCGTTTGAGCCATCAACGCCTGAATTTGTCCTGTCAGCGCCATATTTTCCTTTGTCAGCTCCTGAAGGACCACGCATGTTGTTAACTGGTGATATTTGGGGACCACCATTTTCCTTTTTAGCAGCAGCAGCAGCAGCAAAAGCATTTGTGCATATGGGAACAGCAACATACTCAAGTATGGGAGATGACTTGTCTGCTTGTGATCCAACCTCTTCATTAACCTGTGTACCTGAAACACCAACAACTGGTTCTTCCATAACATTTGAAGTTACCTTCACAATGTCTGGATTAGTAACAGGCATATAATTCAAAGTCCTAGATAGAGGTTCCAAGTCAAACAACCAATTTGGACCACTTTCAGGATCACTAGGTTTACTCTCTAAAAACCTAACATGTACCTTTTCAAGTATACGTTTTTCCTTCTTAAGGTAAACCCTATATCCCTTGCTCTGCACTAAATAACCCATGAAGTAGCCTTCATCACCTTTAGCACTGAATTTACCTAAGGCATCACTAGTGTCTAGTACAACTACATGACAGCCAAAAGGTTTAAGAAAACCAATATTAGGTTTCCTTCCTCAAAGTAAATCATAAGGTGTTTTGTTATGTATCTTGTTGACTAATGCTCTATTCTAAACATAACAAGCAGTATTCACAGCCTCAGCCCAAAAAGCAATGGGAAAGTGAGCATCAACCAACATAGTCCTGGCTGCTTCAATTAGGGCTCTATTCTTTCTCTCATCAACCCCATTTTGTTGTGGGGTTCTGGCAATACTAAACTGTCTAGCAATCCCTTTCTTGGCACAAAAATCATCCAACAGTTTATTTCTAAACTCACCACCATTATCACTTCTAATCATCTTAATAAGTGTGAAAACACTTATCCTTTTACCACTTATTTCAAATAATAACAAGACCAAAACGTGTATTTTATGTCGTAAAAGTCGGAATTATGCGTGGTTTGTGTTTTTGTTGTGTTTTAGGACCAAAAGATGAAAAAAGAAGAAAACACGGGCTTTCACGGGTATCGAAGGAAACGGGAAAAGACGAAGTCAAAAGATCAAGAGTGCAAAAAGAACGAAAGTCCAAGGCCTATTCTGAAGATTTATCGAAGAAAAAGTCTAAAGACGGAAGTTTAATGAAGTCGAAGAACTCAAGTCTAAATTAAAGAAGAAAATTAACAAGACAAGTTCAAATCCCGAGACGACGTCGAGAAAAGACAAAGAATTAAATCGAGTCGAGAAGACGTAAAGAAAGAAAGAAGATGCAACACATGCACTCCTTCCATTTTCCCCATAAATACCCTCCTAATACACATTAGGAGGGTAGTTAGTTTTTAGTTTTAGTTTTCATTTTTTTCATTTTTCTTTCTAGTTTTTAGAGAGAGAAAGTTCTCCACTTTCTCTCACTAAGTTTTCATCTTTCTTTCTTTTAATCTTTCAAGATTAAACATTTGTGTATTGTTGATTTCATTAATCAAGTTCTAGTCAAGCTTTTAATCTTTCATCTCATTCTACCTTTCTTGATTTTAGTTAACTTTTGGTGCGAAATACATTTGATCCGTGTTGTTCTTAATGTTTTTGTGCTTAAAAAGTTAATCTTTTTGTTCCTAGATAAGCTTTCATTCGATTAAGCTTTAAGATTTGTGTGCTTATTGGCTTATTCGCTTCTTTTAGCTTATTACTTTTTAAAAGTTTTCTTAAAAAGTTTATCTTTTTATAGTTTGATTCAAAAGATTGATTATTTTAAGTTTGGATAAGTTGGTATTAGTGCTTATTTTATCCGTTTCATTATTGATTCTGTTAGAAATACGTTTTTACGTATATTAGAAGTATCGGTCACTCCACAATAATATTTATGTTGTAATAGCTCGTAGTTAGAAAATAGTCATTAGTTACTTATTAACTTAAGTAAGAACCGGTCCATGGGCTTGTCATGGACCGGCCCAAGCCCATGTTAGCTTGGTACTATAAATACCCCTTTCCACCATGGAAAGGGGTTGGTTGTTGTCATTTGCTAGTTTCCATATTAATAAAATACACATAGTTTCTCTCACTTTCTCTCTCTAACTTTCTCTCTCTAGAAATCAACAAACCCCTTCATAGATTCATTGATTATCAATATTCTACATTTGGTATCAAGAGCTATGGGGTGATTTAAGGTAGTGATTTGTGTGGTTTTTTAGTTTTTGATTGTATTAGTGTTCTTTAAGAAAAATCATCTTGATTCTTGGTGTTTTTGGTGTTTTTGTGATTGGGATTAGTGGATAAGTATTAGTTGTTACTTATTTTAGTCGAAAGCACAAAACTTTTTGGGTTATTTGGTCAAAATCTGGGTTTAATCTCTTGTTTTAAGGTCGACTGTTCATCGTAAGAAGTTTCTGATTAACCCAGCAAAAGTTCCGGATCAAGAAGTTCCGGATCAACAAGTTCCGAACCAAGGAAACTTCCGGATCAAGAAGTTCCGGATCAAGAAGTTCCGGATCAAGAAGTTCCAGATCAACAAGTTCCGAACCAAGGAAACTTCCGAATCAAGAAGTTCCGGGTCAAGAAGTTTCGGATCAAGAAAGTTCCGAACCAAGGAAACTTCCGAATCAAGAAGTTCCGGGTCAAGAAGTTCCGGATCAAGAAAGTTCCGAACCAAGAACTTCCGAACCAAGAAGTTCCGGATCAAGCCAAGAAGTTCCGGATCAAGAACTTCCGAACCAAGAAGTTCCGGATCAAGCCCAAAAGTTCCGAACCAAGAACTTCCGAACCAAGAAGTTCCGGATCAAGCCAAAAGTTCCGAATCAAGGTAATTCCAAGCCAAATCTTCCGAATCAAACTTCCGAATCAACAAAAGTTCCGAATCAAGGGTTATTTTGCTTGTTTTTTTCGACGATTTTTTAGAGGATTTAATCTTGGTTTCTTACAACAAAAACACAACACAATTCACAAGCTTTACTTCACTGCTCGATCAACCGATAATCTCTGTTTCTTTGAAGAAAACAAAATGAATCCAAATTCAGTAATGCCTCAGATGACATCTCTTACGGATATATCAATCATAACGGGAACTGATAGCCGTCCACCGATGCTTATTAAAGAGGTGTTTGAGGCATGGCAAGGTCGAATGATGCAATATCTAAAGGGGAAACCAACATACGGAAGGCTTATGGTCAAATCGATTTTGAATGGTCCACTCGACTATGGTACCATTGTGGTTGACAACGTGACTCGACCACGAGAATTTGAAGAACTTACTCCAGCTCAACAACTTGTTGCAGATGCAGATGAAAAAGCTCTTCAAACAATTCTCCAAGCTCTTCCCCATGACATCTATAGGATGGTGAGTCAGTATACGGTGGCAAAGGATTTATGGGAACGTCTTAAGGTGTTGCTACAAGGAACGTCTCTCACCAAACAGGAAAGGGAATGTCAGTTGTATGACCTGTTTGATAGATTCACGTACAACCCAGGGGAAACGCTTCACGATTATTACTTCAGATTCACCACACTCATGAATGATCTGAATGTATACAATCTTGTGATTGCACCATTCTAGGTTAACACCAAATTCTTGAATACTCTACCTCAAGCTGAATGGGGTGAGTATATTACCGATGTCAAGTTAACCAGGGATCTGCATAAGTGCAATTTGGATCAAATATATGCCTTCCTTCAGCAGCATGAGAAGCATGTGATTATGCACCGTTCTCCTCGCGGTATGTACCCAGATTCCTTAGCTTTGATGGCGAATCAACCAAGTTTGTCACACAACAACACACCTTATATCTTGGGACATCAAGCCTATCATCAATCACCTTACATGACACCAGCCTTTCCCCAATACTCGATTCTACCACAACCACCCACCTCACATCAGCAACAATATCGGTTCAATGCACCTTCACCACAGTATGCTTCACAACTTCATCCAGCAAATGTTGCACCTTATGCTCAGCCTTCATATTCTTCTTATCAAGAGAATGCAGCATATCCAACAAGCTATCCTGATCAAATGAGTATTCCTTCTACTGATTATGCAGCTCATCCAGATCAAGCACTGTATTGTGATGATGAGGAAGTCCCCGTTCCTGTATTCCAACAAGGAGCTGACCCAGTTGAAGTGCTAACTACTATGTCTGCCTATCTCACAAGAACTTTAAGCAAACGAGGATACAGAGGATCAGCTCCTACCAACAATCAGTTAAGGAATTCATCCAATTCTCGTCAACAAGCTACTATTGAGAATGGCAGGGTCATGGTTCAGCCTATTCAACCATATCAGGGGAGACCTTCTACATCAACCAATGCTCGCACGGTCAATCCTGCTCCTGCTCCAATGGTCAACAACCCTCCACGGGCTAATACAGGCAAGTTGAGAATGATTACATGCTACAACTACAAGGAAGAGGGTCATATGTCCAGGGATTGTAAGAAACCCAAGAGGAGAAGGGATGGACAGTGGTTTGCAGAAAAGATCTATCTGGTAAATGCTCAGGCGCAAGGAAGGGAACTTGATGAAGAGGAGCTTGCATTTCTTGCTGATCCTGGGATTGCTGAACAAGACGTTGTCACTACGCAGAATGCAGCTTACCAAGCCGATGATCTTGATGCGTATGACTCCGACTGTGATGACTTTCAATCTGCAAAGGCTGCTCTCATGGCAACTATCTCCAGCTTAGGGCCAGAAAAGAGATCTGAGGTACTTATTAATACCACCGATAATACCACTGATGCTAGTATTCAACCACATCAAGTTGTGCAAGAGAGTGCTGACTCGAATGAATCTTCGGTGGTGAGTCTTTCAAATGAGGAGACAAACAATGATAGCAATATCAATGTGAGTCCCCAGACTTTGAGTGAATCACAACCGGGACCCATTTCGCATACGCCTACTCCTGCTCAACAAGATTTGGTCATGGTTCCTTCTACATTACTTAGCCAAATGAATGCTGCACTCTTAGAAACCTTAGCTAAGAATAAGAATTTGTCTGATGAGCTTGCCTTAAGCAATGAGAAAGTTCAAACTTTGGAATTAGTGCCTTTGTCTAGTGTTCTCACAAATCTCGAATATGATCATTTTAGAAACAAACAAATGGGTCACTTGCAAGAAATTGAAAACTTAAGAGCAAATCTGTCTAATGAACTTAAAGAAAAGGAGTTAGTGGTCACTAATTTTCAAAAACTTCAAACAGATTTTGAATTACTCGAGTCTAAGAAGAATGAAATGGAGATTAATGCTGCTAATAAGATTAGAAGTCTAGACTACTTGCTTTTAAGACAATACGCTGCTTCTCAACTAGTGCACTTATTTGATGCTTCGTTTAGAGAGTTTAACTTATCACGTCAAAAAGGACTTCCCCCTAACCCAAGGTATGCAAAACAAGCTTTTAGACATAGTCCAAGATTGTATAATGCAACTCAATTAGGATTGGCCTTAGACCCGATAGTTTTTCCCGATGATCGAACAAATAAGGATCTAGTTGATGAGGATCGGTCATACAATTCAGCAAAATATCCCGATTGTGATTATTTTAAAATGAATAAGGAGCTTGCAAAAACTGATTTTAGAGTTCGCTTCCATATGGATAAGGATCTCATCACAGCACCAACCTACATGATAGAGGAAGAAAGCCCTAGTACATTTCCTACACTTGTCAACATGGAAGGTCCTAAGGAAATTCCAAAGAATCTTCCACCTGTTAGCACTGTATGGTTAAACTTGCAAGAGATTAACCGATACTTTACTAACTTTGACAAGGTCATTTTGGAATGTACGACTTCAAATGGCTTAAACGCCGGAGAATGGGCTTTCGAACACATGAACGAGGTGTTTAAAACTGAGATCAATCCGTTTGTCGAAAGTCTAAAAGGAAGTTTTGCATCTCTTAAGGAAAATCTTCAGTTTGAAATTGGGGAAGTTCAAAAAGTGTTTTATGAAATGGACACCGCTTACGAACTGCAACTAATTGAAAAATAAAAGATTTTAACCGAATATGACCGATTCTTGTCCGAAGTAATCTCGTGTGATGTGCTTACTACTATAAATGTTAATTATTCAAATGAGCTTACATCTGCTATGATTAATTGCGATGCTGTGAATATTTGTGAGGATATTTGTGATGATGTTTGTAATCTTTCTGTAAATGTTGCTGATACTGTAAATGAGGTAGATAATCATTCTTGTCACGAATCTAACGCTGAGTTTTTAAAGCTACAAGATTCCTACAATTTACTTTCAAAACGCTTTAATCAACTAGAACAACATTGTATATCTTTAGAATTAAAACAACAAACTCAAAATGAGAATCTTTTGATATCAAATGTTTGTGAAAACGGTGTTGAGACTAGTGACAAGATGATTGCAATTGTTGAGACATTAGAGGAAGAAATCATGAGATTGAAGAGAGAGGTATCATCAAAGGAAACATTAAAATTGGAACTAGAGGCTGCAGAGTCTAAAACCCAAGTCTTAGAAATTAGACTATCATCTGTTCTAGGGGAGATGGATCGAACAAGACAGGGACTATCCGCTCTTTATGGTTCATTAGAAGAACGCTTCGCTTTTAATGCGGCACAGCAACAATATTATGTTGAACAACTGAACCAAAAGTGCGAGGAAATCTCTGACTTGAACATCCTGCTCATAGACAAAAATATGATTTTGGCTGAGTTAAAGGAGACACTTCTTCTCACCCGACAAGAAGTTGTTGATAACTTAGCTACCGACTCTGCACCGTCCACTAGTGCTCCAACAACCAAGTCAGTAGTGCTTTATAAGAATCCGCTTCATAAGAGAAACCAGGTTACCTATGATGATTATATGAGGAATGCCATTAAGCATGTCGATCTTCTTAGGGATATTTTAGACGATCTTTATGCCTTAGATCCCTCAAGTAGCGACTATTATTCGGCTCATGAATATATTAAGCGAGTTCAATATTGCTTGGCTTATTTGCAATACATAGGTACACCAGGTTCTGCACTACTTAATAATAGGCCCATTGCTGTCACTCCATTTAATAAGACTCCAGGAGCGAAACCATCATTGGCACAATCAAGTAAGACACCTTTAAAATCTGTTGCTAATGTTCCCACTTTGCCTTCTACAGGATTAAAAGAGACTACTAAGGCTAAAGGATCGCCACTCAAGAAAGCTAAGATCAAGCCCTCCACTAGTAGTGCCACAAAGAAGAAAGTAGAAGTCCACAATAGGAATGCTAGTTCAGTTTTAAATAAAACGAATCATGTTAAGACTAAAATCTCTGCGCCTGTGCAGCAGCCTAAACCATTCGTGAATTCTGATTTAAATTGTTGGAATTGTAATGAATGTATGTTTTCCCAGCGTCATGATTTGTGTCTGATTGATCACGTTAATGAAATGAATGCTATTAAGAATGGTCTTGAATGGAAGCCAACGGGTAGAACTCGTGCCCAAATTGGCTGGCAATGGCGTCCCACTGGTAGGACCTTTACACTAGATGGTAAAATGTGCCCTTTAACTAGGAATGCATCCATTGAGGTTAGGTCTGAGCGTCCTTTAGTTAGGAACACTCGCACTCAAGTATGGAAACAGCGCCCTTTAATTAGGTCAGCCCCCACTATAGTGCCTATCAGTGAAGAAATACCTCAGGATTTAAGCCAACTAGAATCTACACCACCTATTAAGAAAAGAAAGGCTAGGAAATCTAAGAAACCTAGAGTTAGCAAATCTAAGATTATTAAATCTGTACCTGCTAATAACAAGGAACACTCAGATTCCGATACCTCTACATTGTCTTTGTGTGGTGATATTTTCAGGTGGTCCAAATCATCCTGTGGTATTTGGACTCCGGTTGTTCAAAACATATGACCGTAAATCGCTCGATGCTCCGAAATTTCGTCAGCAAGTTTCTTGGTACGGTTAAATTCGGGAATGATCATATAGCAAAGATTATGGGGTATGGTGAATATCAGATTGGAAACGTGACGATTTCTAGGGTATACTATGTGGAAGGTCTTGGTCATAACTTATTCTCAGTAGGACAGTTTTGTGATTCCAACCTTGAGGTTGCTTTTCGACAACACACTTGTTTCATCCGCAACTTGGAAGGAAAAGATTTGTTGAAGGGATCTCGTGGTGCAAATCTTTATACTTTGTCCTTACAAGACATGATGGCCGCTTCTCCAGTATGTCTTCTCTCTAAAGCTTCTAAGACCAAGTCATGGTTATGGCATCGCAGATTATCTCATCTTAACTTTGATGCTATTAATCATCTGGCTAAAAACGAATTAGTTCGTGGTCTTCCAAAGCTTAAATTTCAAAAGGACCATTTATGTTCCGCGTGTTCAAGGGGGAAAAGTACCAAGAAATCTTACAAGCCCAAAGCTGAAGACACCAATCAAGAAAAACTTCATCTTTTGCATATGGATCTTTGTGGGCCGATGAGAACTGAAAGTGTGAGCGGTAAGAAATTCATTCTGGTAATTGTGGATGATTTCTCCAGGTTTACATGGGTTAGATTTTTACGTACAAAGGATGAAGCACCGAAGGCTATCATCACTTTTCTGAAATTCATTCAGGTACGTTTGAATACCACTGTCCGCCGTATTCGTACAGACAATGGTACAGAGTTCGTCAACCAGACTCTTCGTGATTATTATGAAGGAGTTGGTATATCACATGAAACATCCGCTGCACGCACTCCACAACAAAACGGTGTCGTTGAAAGACGGAACCGTACACTTATGGAAGCTGCTAGGACCATGCTTATTTATGCGAACGCTCCATTGTTCTTGTGGGCAGAGGCTATTTCTACTGCATGTTTCACCCAAAACCGTTCTATCCTTCGGAAACGCCATGGAAAAACACCTTATGAGCTTTTACATGACCGTAAACCCGATGTTTCATTTTTCCATGTGTTTGGTGCTCTTTGTTATCCAAACATCAATAGTGAGAACTTGGGTAAGCTTCAACCGAAAGCCGATATAGGTATTTTCATTGGTTACTCACCGTCCAAAAGAGCATACCGAATCTATAACCGTCGTCTTGGCAAGATTGTAGAAACTATGGACGCAGATTTCGACGAGCTGACAGCGATGGCTTCTGAGCAACACAGCTCTGAACCCGCGCTTCATGAGATGGGAACCGGTGCTATTAGTTCCGGATTAGTTCCCAATAATCCTACTTCTACATCATTTTTACCACCATCAAGGCCCGAGTGGGATAAACTGTTTCAACCGTTGTTTGATGAATTCTTCGATCCCCCGACTGATGAAGTTCCAGCACCTGTAGTAATTGCTCCAATACCTGAAGTGGTTGCTCAAGCTAATGAACCTTTATCTAATGCATCGACAATTCACATTGAACCGGATGCACCTTCACCAAGTGATTCTCAAACTACACCTGAATCATCACCCCTACTTGTGCCTAATGATGTGGAAGAGGATTCTACTGATCACGACTTGGAATATGCTCACTTGCAAGAGCTTCCTTTCTTTGGTGTAGCGATCCCTGAAAACCCTTCAGCCGCGTCTACCTCAGAAGAAGCTCCTTCTATTGTTCACTCCAGACCACCTAGGATTGAAAACCATAGCACTAAATGGACAAAAGATCACCCAATTAGGAATGTTATTGGAGATCTAGATCGACCAGTCTCTGCACGCCATCAATTACAAGAGAGTGCACTTTATTGTTACTTTGATGCATTTCTCTCTGAAGTTGAACCCAAAAATTGGCAGCAGGCTATGACCCAATCATCTTGGATTGAAGCTATACAGGAGGAACTCAATGAATTCAAACGACTAGAAGTATGGGAATTGGTTCCTCGCCCTGACAAGGTTAACATTCTTACTTTGTTATGGGTTTATAAGGTTAAACTTGATGAGATGGGTGCGGTATTGAAGAATAAAGCTAGATTGGTCGCTAGAGGATATAAACAAGCCTTAGGTATAGACTTTGAGGAATCTTTTGCTCCTGTGGCTAGATTGGAGGCGATTAGACTATTCCTTGCGTTTGCTGCTCATATGAACATGATCGTCTATCAAATGGATGTGAAGACGGCATTTTTGAACGGTGAATTAAGGGAAGAAGTTTATGTTAGTCAACCAGATGGGTTCGTCAGTACGGAGTCTCCTAATCATGTGTACAAGCTTAAGAAGGCTCTCTATGGGTTGAAACAAGCTCCACGCGCGTGGTATGATCTCCTGTCAACATATCTCATGTCGGAAGGCTTCTCCAAAGGCAAAGTGGACCCCACACTATTCACTCTCAAGGAAGGCAACGACATGATTCTGGTATAAATTTATGTTGATGATATAATATTTGCTGCCACTAACATTGAATTGTCAAATCGATTTGAGAAGATAATGTCCACTCGCTTTCAGATGTCGATGATGGGAAAAATTTCATTTTTCTTAGGATTACAGATTTCTTAGAATCCCAGAGGCATCTTTATTAATCAATCCAAATATGCTCTAGAATCTCTTAAGAAATATAATTTTGAAAATTGTGACCCCGTAGACACTCCAATGGTGGAGAAATCCAAGTTAGATGAAGATATGAATGGGACTATTGTCGATCCAAAACTTTACCGTGGGATGATCGGCACCCTTCTATATCTGACTGCTAGCAGGCCTGATTTGCAATTTGCTGTATGCATGTGTGCCCGGTATCAGGCTCGGCCTACCGAAAAGCACCTACATGTTGTGAAAAGGATCTTTCGGTATCTAAAAGGAACACTTCATCGTGGTCTATGGTATCCGAAAGATTCCTCTATTGCTTTAATATCATACGCAGATGCCGATCATGCTGGATGTCAAGACACGAGGCGTAGCACTTCTGGATCTGTGCAACTCCTTGGAGATAGATTGATCAGTTGGTCTTCAAAAAGGCAGAAAAGCGCTGCAATATCATGCACGGAGGCTGAATACATCGCCATGTCCGGTTGTTGTGCTCAAGTCCTTTGGATGAGATCACAATTAACTGACTACGGTTTGGGATTCAACAAAATCCCGATGTATTGTGACAACAAGAGCGCCATTGTCCTTTGCTGCAACTATGTTCAACACTCCCGGGCCAAGCACATAGACATTCGCTACCATTTCATTAAGGAGCAGGTGGAGAACGGAGTGATCGAGCTGTATTTTGTCACTACTGAGTATCAGCTGGCGGATATGTTCACCAAAGCCTTAGATCGAGGACGAATCGAGTTTTTGATCGACAAGCTTGGCATGAAATCATTCACTCCAGCGACTCTCAAAGAGTTGGCAGAAGAATCAGCTGAATAGTCGTGGTAAACTATTCAGAGTATCCTTTTGTTCGTGATCATGTATATTATCGTAAATATATAAACCACAAAAAGAAAATACAAAAATATAAAACCAACAAAAACCATAAAAAATATAAAACCTAGAAAAACCATAAAAATTATAAAATCAAGAAAAACCAAAAATATTTTTCGTTTTAAAACGGGCATGTCTTTTAGTACGGTAATATTTACGGCCTTAGAAATGTCGATCAATATTGACACGGTGCCATAAATAGAGTCCGTATAAAAGTTGTACATTTTTAAAAAAACATGCCCATTATGGCTTGTAGTTATTTCAGACTGCAACCCGGTTTTCATATTAAAGTCACGTATTTCCTTGGAAAACGTTGGCTCAGAACGGGAATTAATTTTCTCGGGCGTGATTTACAAGCCAAATCATGCAAAGGGATCAAGTTTACTTTACAACTTGGTCTAACACGAATTTGTGTACGTCGCAGTGCATTAATTTGTTAAAATAAGAGAAATCTTATTGACACCACGAATCAAAATTTTTCAAGATATAAATTGGAAATGCTTTCATCAATATTTGACTCTTTAAACAATGACTACAGCTCTTTAAATAGAAAACGGGTCATCGTTTAAGGGGGAGAAAATATTAAAATCATCTTCGTCATTAAAATTGATTTTCAAAAGTGAATGTGAAAATTAAGGGCTACATGGGAATTGAGTGGTTTTGCTTTAGAATACGACTTGTGTTCGTTCTAAGTGATAGGCATGGCTTTTAGATTTTGGGGATATGCTAATAGATTGTGTTTGCTAAGTTATGTGTAAGTTAAACAAGGGTTAAGTGAAATGAAAAAGTTGGAAACAAAAAGGAAAAGAATAGATAATTAAGGGACTAAAAGTGTAACTTGTTGAAACTTGTCAAATTTTTGACCTAAGTCAAAACATAAACCCCCCCGCCCCTCACTATTCATTCTCACTGTTTATCATCTTTGCCGCCATTGTTACACACACTCACAAGAAATCAAAACACTCGTTTCATCCATCTAGATCCTGTTCTTTCGACTTTATAAGGTAAATAACATCAACTACTCAATTTCTAATTCGTATAAATCATGTAAATCCAATTGATTAAATCAAATAATCAACTTAAAACTAGTTAGGGTTCGTTCGCCCCAATTAGGCTAAATTGATTAGGGATTTATGGTGGGTTTTGTGCGGATTAGCGTTAGATGATGCTTAAATGCCTTAGTTTGCCTTAGAAACTCACAAACGCGCTAGAATAATCATCATAGCTACGGTTGAAAAAGTTCCGGATGAACATGGATTAAAAACTTCCGAATGAAGGATTTCTTCTGAAAAACTTCCGAATGAGGAAGTTCCGAATGAAGAACTTCCGAATGAAGGAAGTTCCGAATGAAGAACTTCCGGATGAAGGAAGTTCCGAATGAAGAACTTCCGGATGAAGGAAGTTCCGAATGAAGAACTTCCGGATGAAGGAAGTTCCGAATGAAGGAATGTTCCGGATGAAGGAAGTTCCGAATGAAGAACTTCCGGATGAAGGAAGTTCCGAATGAAGGAATGTTCCGGATGAAGGAAGTTCCGAATGAAGAACTTCCGGATGAAGGAAGTTCCGGATGAAGAACTTCCGGATGAAGGAAGTTACGAATGAAGAACTTCCGGATGAAGGAAGTTCCGGATGAAGAACTTCCGGATGAAGGAAGTTCCGAATGAAGGAATGTTCCGGATGAAGGAAGTTCCGAATGAAGAACTTCCGGATGAAGGGAGTTCCGGATGAAGAACTTCCGGATGAAGGAAGTTCCGAATGAAGAACTTCCGGATGAAGGAAGTTCCGGATGAAGAACTTCCGGATGAAGGAAGTTCCGAATGAAGGAATGTTCCGGATAAAGAAGTTCCGAATGAGGAATAGTTCCGGATGAAGAGTTGTTTGACTATTATTGTTTGCATGCTATATGTACTTGTTGTTTTATCTTATGAAATGTGTTATGCTTAGAAGTAAGAATGATATATATCTATATGTTTTTGTGCATCAACCTTTCATGTCTTATCTTAAGCAGATACAATGACTAATCCAACAGTACAAGCAATCCAAGAATCTAGAGAAGCCGATATTGCTAAAGCACGAACCCTTAAGTTTATGCCCAACAACTACCGGCTGAAGCAAGTCTCTAAATCCACTCACCATGGTTTTAAGGTCGCCATAGCCATCCTCGATAACTCTCATTTCAAGAACGCCCTTAGGAGTACAGCCTCGGTGCCTTATGAGTATATGTATGAATTTTGGGCTACCAAGGAAATCACTTCAAACAAGATCACCTTCACCATCGACAACAAGCAGCAGACACTCACAGTTTCAGACTTCCGTAAGATTCTTGGTATACGGGATACACCCAAAGGCATGTCATTCTCGAGGGATCCTACTAAAGATGAACTCGTGGAGTTATTTGACGCACTTGGATGTCCGGAAATACGAGTTGCGTCTGAGTTTACCACTGCTAAGGTAGGACAACCTTGGAGAGCATTGATGGGTATTCTCAGTAAATGTCTTACACCGAAAACGAGTGGCCATGATGCTTTGCGCAGTCCGATAATAAACCTCTTCTATGGCATGTACAAAGCTGCAAATTCAGATTATGCTTTGTTGATATGGGAAGAATTCACCTTTCAACTCTTCCAGAACAAGAAGCTGAAGACAAATTTCTTTCCTTATCCAAGGTTCATCAAGCTCATCATTAATTACTTTATGAAAAATGATACTACTATTGATAGGCGTGCAGGAAGTCGCTATCACACTGAAGAAGCTGATGATACTGTGGATCTGAGGCATGAAGGACCGTCTATTGGTGTGATTCCGGGTCCTATTCCTGATTACCTTCTGTCCGAGAAAATCAAAGGTTCTGCTGATTACAAGCTACTGCAGATAGAAATCAAGAGGCTGAAAGCAAACCTTCAGACTGGAGAAGACTCGTCCACGACGGTTAAGAGTAAAGGTAAACGCAAACAACCAGCTGTGCTACCTGAACCCGAACCCAAGAAGAAGAAGACAGAGGGTAAGAAGGGAAAGGGTAAGGCTGATGAGATGGCCTTACGTGATGAAGAAGATATTGTTGATCCTGCTCTAGACAAGACCGAGAAACAAATGATGAAGATAGCAATTCAAAGGAGTAGGAAAGATACTGGCGGTAGTGGTTCAGGTGCAAGGGTAGATTTTGAGGATGAGTATGTGGAACCAGATGATGTTGATGAGTTTGGGTCACCTGAACATTATTCCACTTCGAAGGAGCCATCAATTCCTATTACAGCAAGTGTAGAAAAGGAGTCTGTTGCCCCTACGATCATGGTGTCAACTCAACCCTTAGCAACTCAACCTCCACCCATACAACCCTTACCAACAAGACCGGCTTCAACACCATTTCTTCCACCACCTATAATTCCCATCCTTAGCACCGCAGTAACTACCGAGCCTCTTCAATCAACCAAGAGCAGCTCTGCAACATCTGCAATGGCTGCATTAGTGATGGCCGAAATGTTTGACAAACATGTGGATACTCACAAACGCGAAATGGATGAACTTCGCCAAGAGTTGCAAAGACGAGCTCAAAGTGAAGAAGCATCTAGGAAAGCCCAAGAGGAGATGATTGCTAGGTTCGCTTCAGATATGGAGTTGACTCGAAAAGCACATGCAGAAGAACTTGCTCGGGTTAAGCAGGCTGAGGCTGATAAGCATGCTGCACGTATTACCAGACTTCAAGCGATGAGGGATAAATACAAAGAGCAAAAAGAAGCACTTGAAGCCTCTGTGAAAGAAAGAGTGCAAGAATCCGTTGAATCCCTAATGCCTAAACTTCGTGATGAGTTGAAGACACTTGCTGCTGACAACTTGATGATCAAATCATCCAATCCTTCAGAAGCCGCCTACAAGATTGCTTATGACCTGACGGATTTTGAATTGAAGAAGATCCTTAAGGCTCGTATGGTGGAACTTGGATCGTTTGATAAGTCTAGGATTCAACGGGCTCTATATAAATCCCTGAATGATGCTATCATGGAGGATGATAGGTTATTCAAAACGTTTGGAAGTGTGGTACCTTATCACATTCTACCTGAAGAGGAAAGGGAAGAAAGTAAGCAGGAAGAGGGTACTGGGGAAGAGGAAGAGGAAGAAGAAGGAGAAGAAGAGGAAAAGGATGACGATGATGGTGATGATGAGGATAAGGATGAGGATGATGATGACGAGGATGAGGATGATGATGATGGCGATGATGGTGGTGATGAGAATCAGGAGAGTGCTAGGGGTAGTAACGGGGATGACAATCAGGATGATGATGGGGGTGAACAGCCGAAAGAGGGAGACAAGGTTACCAGCTCCAAGAAAACTGCTAAGACTGGAACCAAGTCCACAAAAGATGCAGCACAGAAGGACAAATCAACATCGACGGAATCAAGACGAACTAAGTGGCGCCACGATGTGAATGCCACTACAGCGTCATCGGTTCCCGGAACCTCTATTGCTGTATCTTTACCTATTACCACTAACCCCATTAGTTCTGTTGTTGTTGCTCCTGTGATTGCAGAATCAGTGACGGAACCCGAAGCTGCACAACACTCTCCAGTTCACGACACTGCCGAAATGCCTGAAACTGAACCAACAGATGTTCGCACTTCAACTCCTCTACAACAAGCACAACAATCTACGGTTCCTGAACCAAGCACACGAGTTTGGGAAGACACGTTGGAGATAGACGAAACTGCACCACCACAGGCTTGGATCACAGCAGCAACACAATATGATCCGATCACAGATGCTGACAAAGATGTGCTGTATCTCCGTATCCGCAGTCCTATTGACTTATGTGCATTTCTTGCTCATGAGTATAAGACTTCGGTTACTCCATCCTTGGTGAAGAAAGCGCTGAACGATAGGAGACTTTGCGCCAAAACCCGATTAACCCGAATGGAGTTCGAGTATTATGCCGATGAGATCCTGAAGGCTTTGAAATCGTTCAACGGCCAGGACTTCATGAATCAGAAAGAGCTCCACCTCCAATGGATCCTGCTCAAGATAATCAGATTGCTCTTGACTTCTTCGTCACCAATGATCTTGTGTATCTACTGAAGGGGTCATCAAAGTACGCAACCTCCCTGACCTTACTGAAAGCTGCCAACTGGGGGACAATACCCTTTATCGAGGAAAAGGTAAATCGACTCTGGGTCCCAAAAATGAATCGTAATTATGATATGTATGCTGTCATAGGTGCATCTCATTGGGACGAACGAGTCCGAAGGGCGTACAGGGGTTGCTGCTTGGTCAATTCTGGAAGCAATGTTAGATCCGACATCCGCATCTCCAGCATCTTAGGAATGAAAACTGAAGCCAAGAATGGCTATTATCATGTGACGGAGATTCGTTTGAAAAGGGAGGATGACAGGGAATACAAAATCCAGCAGGGAGATTTTTCCATCATTCGCCTTGAGGATATCGAAGACATGCTGCTTCTGATGACCCGAGATCAACTCACACATATTCCTCGTGAAGACCTGATTGCTTTGAATACAGCACTTCGTATGTTCACACGAAGCGTTGTCATCAAGTCACGAGTTGAAGATCTTCAGTTGGGAGTCGAAAGCTATCAGAGGAAGCTCAATTTAACCCGTCCTGTTAATCAAGTGCTGCCTCAACATGTAGAAAGATGTCCCTATACCGGCATTTCTGTCCCGAATTACGGCATTTTCTACTTGAACAGTCGAGGTTTGATGAAGTTTATGAGGGTGGGGGAGCTCCACAAGTATAGTGATGGAACTATTATACAAGTCATAGGAAAGTTGGAGCATCTGAACTCGGGTGGGACTTTGCCAGAGATGACGGAGGATTGACATCCGGGTTACCGGCAGATGGCGAAGTATGTGATCAAGAAGATCGATCAAAAGCTCCGTGAACGTAGATTGATGAGGAGCTTGGAAAGATTCGTGGGTGGAAGACCATATCTAGTGCACCACAAGCTACTGCAACGATCCATCTAATGGGTCGTACATTTCAGGTCACTTTATATTGGTTTTTCAATTGTGAATATGTATATTTGTGAATAATGTGATTTAATGGCTTGATGTAGTGTTAAGGTATGATAATTTTTCAAGAATTTCTCACGAGATTCTAAATCTTTCAAAATATATCATACTAAAGCACTACAACTATCCCTTATTAACTTAAGGGGGAGCAATAACTTGTTCTATGGCCAAATATCAATTTCATTTTTACCCAAAGACCGGTTAATCCATTCAATATCCCAAATATTAATGGTTAACATTTTGGATAAGGGGAGAAAATGGGATTAAGGAGACGTAAGTGATACTTGGCTAAAAGATGAAAAAGACTTAACGATAATCCAACTTAATATGTGTAAAGCACGTGTTAAGGGGGAGCGTTTTTGATGAACAAAACACCTAAGGTACAAAACTTTTGATTTCAATATCACAAGTACTTTAGGTGATTTTCAATGATTTTTCATGGTGACAACCCTTCCCAAAACACGCTTAATTCACAACGGATGTGGTGACAAAAGGGTGGTAGGAATAGGTTAAGTCCAATGATTCATCAGAGCCGATGGAATCTTCCCAAGGACAATTCCCTAGATAGAATTAGAAGTCCTAGGAAAGATGGAGAAAGAATGTGAACGTAGCTGAATGCCGACCAAGTACTTAAGCTAGCACTGGAACAATCACAACAAGGTGCTAGTGATGACGTATTGGTAAGCATTGAAGGGGTTGAAGAATGAAAAAGAATTGTAAAGATAAAGGGTGTAAAGAAAGAAGCCCTCCTTACAACTTTAGGCAGAAACCGGGTCAATACATATGCTATTGAGGTCATTTTTGCTAATGATTCTCGGTATTGAAGAAAGACATCATGGACCCAGTGATGCAATGCACAACCCTTCCTAGCTAACTCAAATATCTCTCAAAAGGTATTTGTTTTAATCACACGGAGATCAACACGTTATCTATTGGTTTATTCACTCCGAATAGACTGGTATTGAAAAGGTGGCACTCCTCTCCAGCCATCGCTCACTAAATCAAAACGCACAATCGAGTCTAGAGCCAAGAGATCATCAAAAGTCTCATTAGGACACTTTCCATTTATTCCTTGCTTTCTCACACATTGTGAAAAGTAAGAGATTTTCATGAGTCCTACGCAATATTCCTGTAATATTGCCAGAACATCCGAGTAATACGTAAGTATTACAATGAAGATGGAAATCCTGCTTGAGCCAACATCAAACAAGCTCATGGTAGGTTACACGTGCGGTTCTTTGAGAACCAATCTTGTGAAAAACTGGAAGGTAACAGTGGTTTAATTCTTAATTGAACTTAAACTCGTTCCAGGCCTCTTCGCATTATCATATGATCTTGCCAGAACACTCAGAGTGACTCTTTATTGACCACAGTGACGAGTGGAAATCCTTCTAGTGTCAACATCAAACAGCACTTGGTAGGTGACGTGCAAGATTCTTTATAAATTAAGCTCGTGACAACTGGAAAGCAACGATGGTGAAAAATCTTAATTGAAATTCACTTGTTCCAGGTTTCATGAATTGACGGCTTCTAATCACAAGGATAATTTATCCAAGTGATTCACTCTTTATGTTCGCAGTCAGCTTTGGACGGTCGAATAAAGAGAACGGGTTTACCCGCGAAATCCTGTCAGGAAGTTACTTAATTGAAACTATTCGTCACGGGTACGATATCTAATATCGTCTAACGGTCTTCACCGACCGGAGGTAAAATGCTACCGAATTAGAATAAAATGTTCAAAGCCATTTTATTTGTGTCGTTGCTGTGTACCTGTTAAAGACGGTGGCGTTGCTGTGTACCTGTTGAAGACGGTGGCGTTGCTGAGTACCAGTGAAGACGGTGGTGTTGCGGTGTACCTGTAGAAGTCGTTCCCACATGCTTATGTCTTTCTGCATCAAAGTTTAGCAAAAAATTCAAGAAAGTACAAGATAAAGTCTTCCGCTGTATCAAACTCTGAAACTTTCGAGAATTCAACAAAAAGACATAAGTGTGTGGAACATGGAGTCATGAGAAGGCAAATTCACAAGAGAGGCAAAGATCGCACGAGAAAGGCCAAAGAACAATGCTCTCAAGCCAAAGCCAAAAAGATCAAACCAACATATTCACAACAAAAGAAAGAAAAGAAGAAAAGACTACGAGCTAAAGAACGAAGACTTAGTATAGTATGCTAGGTTTAGAACTTTGTAAACGTGGAGTGACCTCCCTTAGGGGGAGATTGTTAGAAATACGTTTTTACGTATATTAGAAGTATCGGTCACTCCACAATAATATTTATGTTGTAATAGCTCGTAGTTAGAAAATAGTCATTAGTTACTTATTAACTTAAGTAAGAACCGGTCCATGGGCTTGTCATGGACCGGCCCAAGCCCATGTTAGCTTGGTACTATAAATACCCCTTTCCACCATGGAAAGGGGTTGGTTGTTGTCATTTGCTAGTTTCCATATTAATAAAATACACATAGTTTCTCTCACTTTCTCTCTCTAACTTTCTCTCTCTAGAAATCAACAAACCCCTTCATAGATTCATTGATTATCAATATTCTACAGATTCGTTCTAGATTTGGTGATAAGATTATCATAATAGCTTATTGCTTGGCTTATTTCGAATCCCACATAAATCGGAAAGGGCCTAAACCCCTTTCTGATCGCTACATTCCGACCCACACCCCATCCCCCTCTTTCCGATCTTCAAATCGGAAAAGGGTTTCTGTTTTCCGATTAGCACCCATTATTCCGATTGTAGTGATCGGATTAGGGTTTATATATTCCGACGGCAGAGAGTCGTTTAGATTCCGATCTGGCCCCTTTTGTAACATTCCGATTAGCTAGTGTTTTAAAGATATTCCGATTGGGGTCTTTTTGATATTCCGATTGGCATTGTTTTCAACATTCCGACTGCCTTATTCCGATTACAGTATTCCTACGAGCTTTGTGGGCATATTCCGACTGATGCTGTTTTCCACCATTCCGATCACTCATTCCGATTGGTGATCTTTTCTCATATTCCGATCATTCTCTTTTGGCATATTCCGATTAGTGTTGCAAAGTTTTCAAGTGTTAGGTTTATAAAGTTTTCAAGTATTTCTCTTTAAGTTTTCAATCATTTACTTTTAACACGTTACTTTAATATAATCTTTAAACTTCTACTTTACTCAACGACACTTACTTATTTGTTATTAGTTTAAATAGATAATCAACCAAACCATTCTCTTGTTCACCAAAAGACAATTGAGTCGCACTTTAGACCGGTAATCAATTCGAAAAGACTTGGGACTACGAATTTTGATACTTGGGGTAAAAACCGAGTATTAAATGGCGCTGCTGCCGGCTCTTTTCGTTAAGATTAACGGTTTCTAGTGAGAGACGCATTGAATTTTGGGATCCGTTCTTTGAACGTTATTTTCTTTGCTTTAAAATTTTTCAAAAATCCTAAAAAATATAAAATTCTTCAAAAATACAAAAACATTAAAAAAATCATAAAAAGCAATTCTTTTCCAAAAGGTTTTGCACCAAAAAGATTATATAGATATTCTCTCTGTGTATATTTTTCTTCTGCAGGTGTATGCGTACTAGATCTTCGAACTATTCTGAGCCCGAGACTCGTGAAAATTTAGATATGGCTGGTGTTCATAACAACAATACTAACCCACCTCTACCCAATTTGAATAACAATAACAATAACAACAACAACAACAATGTCCCCCTACCTGATTTACGAACAATGGAGGAATTGTGTCAACCCACCATGAACGGACGCGGAGGCCCGATTGCGCCGATGCACGTCACGGCTCAGGAGTTTTCGTTGAAGCATCACATGATCCAACAAGTGCAAACTAACCCATTTCGCGGAATTCCGGATGATGATGCCAACAAACACCTCGACAAATTCATTACCATCACCCAAAGCATGAAGTCTCCCGGTGTTTCTATGGATGACCTTCGCCTTCAACTATTTCCCCACTCGCTTTCTAACCATGCCGAAAAATGGTTTGACCGTCTCCCAAAGAATTCTATTCATACTTGGAATGACATGACTCAACGCTTTTTGTCGCGCTACTTCCCACCATCCATGGTCACCAGCCTTCGTAACCAAATTAGTGGATTCATGCAAGACAATGATGAATCGCTCTTCGATACTTGGGAACGATAGAATGATTTGATCGACCGCTGTCCAAATCACAACATGCTCCCCGTCACTCTCATTGATACTTTCTACAATGGTCTCACTTTTCGTGATCTTGACACAATCAACGCCGCCGCCGGTGGTACTTTTATGAAAAGGAGACCGGAGGAGTGTAGAGAGTTGATTGAAAACATGACTACTCACCACAAGAATTGGGATTCATCCGCATCCTCAAGATCTAACTCGAGAGTCAATGTTTCTTCTACTACCTCCAATCCTGAGATAACCGAACTTACCCGGAAAATCGCGGATATGCACAAGGATTTCATGACCATGGCCACAAACCACTTTCAACAAGATAAAGCCGTTGCTATTTCTTGTGACACATGTGGTGGTCCTCATTCTTACAATGATTGTCCTTCTACCCAAGGCAATTTTTCTGAAAACGTTAACGCGGCATACGGTACTTATCCCACGGGAGGCTATCAAGCTCGTCCTCAAGAGACCGTAGCTTGCTAAGTTAGCGTTCAAACAATTATCTTGCTCCACCCGGTTTCCCTCCTCCAAACCAAAACCAACAACAAAGCTATAACCGAAACAACCAATCCCAACCTCGTGCTACCAATCAATATCAATCCCATAGAAACCCATACCCAACTCAAGGAAATCCTCAAGCTTACCAAGCTCCACCTCTCAATCAACCGATGGCATTGACTCAAGACGTGGAGACGTTCATGAAGACTAATCGAGAGATGGTGACGAATCTTCAGAGTCAATTCGTCAACTTGAAGGGCAAAATGGCGAAACAAGGGAACGATATTCGAGCTGAGCTAAGGAATGACATGACAAAACAAAGCAATGAGATCCGTTCAGACATGAGAGATTCTTTCAGCACTCAAGCACTTAACATACGTGATATGATCGGTTCGCTCTTCCAAGGTAATCAACCCTCTTCTTCGGGTACTCTTCCGAGTAACACCGTTGCGAATCCAAGAGGGGAGATGAAAGCAATCACCACTCGTAGTGGAAAAGGTTACACGGAACCCGAGCTTCCTACACCTCCACCCGTGATTGTGAACAAGGAAAAAGAGTAACTTTCCTTACCTCCTTCACCTTCTATCCCCATTTCCCCACCACCCGTGGTTGTGAGTGATCCTACTCCCCTAAAGCCTTCTTCTTCATCCAATATACCTTATCCTTCAAGGTTGAGGAAAGAGAAGCAAAAGAGCAAGGATGATATTCAAGTTTCAAACTTTCTTAAAATGTTTAAACAATTGAATTTTAACATCTCCTTTGCCGAGGCTCTCGCTCACATGCCTAAATACGCGAAGATGTTTAAAGATCTTCTTAGTGACAAGGAGAAGCTTCTTGACATTGCTCAGACGCAACTTAATGAGAATTGCTCCGCCGTTCTCTTAAGGAAATTGCCCACCAAACTTGGTGATCCGGGTCGCTTCTTGATTCCTTGCAACTTCCCGGGAGTAGAGAATTGCATGGCCCTAGTCGATCTAGGTGCCAGTATAAACTTAATGCCTTTAAGTGTTTGGAAGCAAATATCTCTCCCCGAGCTAGTCCCCACCAAAATGACTTTGTAATTAGCCAACCGTACGGTTGCTTATCCAGTAGGGATAGCCGAAGATGTCTTTGTTGGCGTTGACAAATTCACCTTCCCGGCGGATTTTGTCGTCGTTGACTACGAGATGGACCCCCGTGTTCCATTAATCGTTGGACGTCCATTCCTAAGGACCGGTCGCACTCTCATTGATGTAGCTGCAGGCGAAATAATCATGAGAGTTGGTGACGATAAAATTGTCTTCAACATGGGTAAGATTTCTAAGCAACCTTATTCATATGAGAGCGTTAATTCTATTGATGTTCTCGATGAGGCTTATGAAGAACATTTTCATGATGCTTTTGATAGTACTCTCTCTTCTCTACCCAATGTTGAGACCGTTGCCTCAATTGCTCTGTCATTAACTCCTTTTGGAGAAAGTGACTTGGATGATTTCGAAGCTAGCTTGGGTCCTCTCGATATTAAGTATGATAATTCGTCCACCGATTGGGATGAAGACATTCGTACTATTGAGAGACTTCTCAATGAAGACCCGTTTTCTCCTCCTTCTCCTAAAGAGGTGACTAATGATGATCCATCGTTAGTTACACCATCTATTGAGGACCCTCCTACTCTTGAGCTTAAGGACCTACCTCCTCATCTTGAGTACGTTTTCCTTGAAGACAACGAGAAGTTACCGGTCATCATCGCAAAGGACCTGAAAGAAGAAGAAAAATCCCGACTCATCGCCGTGTTGAAGAAGCATAAAACAGTTATCGCTTGGAAAATCTCCGATATTCGCGGAATTGATCCTCACTTTTGCACACATAAAATTCTCATGGAGGACGACTTTAAGCCCACAATTCAAAGCCAACGAAGGGTGAATCCTAAAATCCATGAAGTCATCAAAAAAGAGGTTATTAAACTTCTTGATGCGGGTATGATTTACCCTATTTCGGATTCACCATGGGTTAGTCCAGTCCATTGTGTGCCTAAGAAAGGCGGAATCACCGTTGTGCCCAATCAAAGCAACGAGTTGATTCCTACCCGTCTCGTTACTGGGTGGAGAGTTTGTATAGACTACCGCAAACTCAATGATGCCACGAGAAAGGATCATTTCCCTCTTCCTTTTATGGACCAAATGCTTGAACGTTTAGCGGGTAATGAATATTACTGCTTTCTTGATGGTTTCTCGGGTTACTTCCAAATACCCATCGATCCCCAAGATCAAGAGAAGACAACATTCACTTGTCCCTATGGCACATTTGCTTACAAAAGAATGCCTTTTGGCTTATGCAATGCCCCCGGGACTTTCCAAAGGTGCATGTTGGCTATCTTCCATGACTTGGTTGAGCAAACCATGGAAGTCTTCATGGATGATTTCTCGGTCTTTGGGGATTCCTTCTCTTCTTGCCTTGCCAATTTGGATCGTATGCTTAAGCGGTGCGAAGACACTCGCCTTGTTCTGAATTGGGAAAAATGCCATTTTATGGTAAAAGAAGGCATTGTGCTAGGACACAAAATCTCTAAAGCTGGTCTTGAAGTCGACCGTGCTAAAGTAGATGTCATAGCCAAATTACCTCTACCCTCAACCGTGAAGGGTATGAGAAGTTTTCTGGGTCATGCGGGCTTCTATCGTCGATTCATTCAGGATTTTTCTAAAATCGCTCGCCCGATGACCCACCTCTTGGAAAAAGATACTCCTTTTATCTTTTCTAAAGAGTGTATCGAAGCCTTCAATCTTCTTAAGGATAAGCTAACTAAGGCACCGGTCTTGGTTACCCCTAATTGGGAGCTGCCTTTTGAATTGATGTGCGATGCTAGCGACTTTGCTATTGGTGCGGTTTTGGGTCAAAGAGTGAATAAACACTTCCAACCAATCCATTACGCTAGAAAGACAATGACGGGGGCTCAATTGCATTATACGACAACCGAAAAAGAGCTTTTAGCTGTTTTCTATGCTTTTGAAAAATTTCGCCCCTATCTTGTTTTATCCACCACCATCGTATACATGGACCATTCCGCGTTGAAGTACTTGATGACTAAGAACGACTCTAAGCCAAGACTTCTTCGCTGGGTTTTACTCCTTTAAGAATTCAACATTGAAATTCGTGACAAGAAGGGTGCCGAAAACCTAGCCGCGGATCATCTGAGTAGACTTGAGGATCCATACCAAGGGGATCATCCGAACAAAGAGATCAATGACTCTTTCCCCCTTGAGACCTTAATGTCTATAAATCTCAATCTTGATGACACCCCGTGGTTTGCCGACATTGCAAACTACTTAGCGGGTGGTGTTCTCATCAAAGGGTTAACATCCCAACAAAAGAAGAAGTTCTTGAATGATGTTAAGACTTACTTTTGGGATGACCCTTTTCTATTCAAACAATGTGCTGATCTGATCATTCGTCGATGTGTTGATGGACCGGCAGCTTTGCAAATCCTTGCTGCTTGCCATAAAGGACCCACTGGTGGTCACTTTGGTCCCAACTACACCGCTAAGAAAGTGTTTGACTCTGGATTCTATTAGCCCTCCATTTATCGTGACGCTCACTAAATGGTTAAGCATTGTGATGCTTGCCAACGCCAAGGCAAGATCACACATAAAGATGAGATGCCTCAAAATTTCATACAAGAATGTGAAATCTTTGATGTATGGGGCATCGACTTTATGGGGTCATTTCCATCCTCCAAAGGGAACAAATACATCCTCGTAGCCGTTGACTACGTTTCTAAATGGGTTGAAGCTAAGGCTCTCCCAAAGAATGATACGATGGTGGTTGTGAACTTTTTAAAGCAGCTTTTCGCTCGATTCGGCGTTCCTCGTGCTATTATCAGTGACCGCAGGACTCATTTTTGCAATGATCAATTTGTAAGAGTCATGGCTAAGTATGGTGTCAATCACCGTCTTTCCACCGCCTATCATCCCCAAACCAATGGGCAAGCCGAGATTTCCAACCGTGGATTAAAGCGAATTTTGGAGCGTACTGTGGGAGAGCATCGCGCCGCGTGGTCCGATAAGTTAGATGATGCTCTATGGGCTTTCCGTACTACTTATAAGACCCCGATCGGTTGTACACCTTATCGTCTTGTGTACGGGAAAGCATGTCACCTCCTCATCGAGCTAGAACATAAGGCGCACTGGGCCTTGAAGTGGGCTAACTTCGACATCAACAAAGCCGGTGATCATCGCAAGATTCAACTCAACGAGCTCAACGAACTGAGGAATGAAGCTTACGAGAACTCACTGATCTACAAGGAGAAGACCAAGATCATTCATGACGCAAGGATTAAGAACCGAGAGTTCCACGTTGGTGATCAAGTCTTACTCTTTAACTCTCGGTTGAAGATCTTCTCTGGCAAGTTGAAGAGCCGCTGGTCTGGTCCATTCACCGTCGCCAAAGTCTTTCCATATGGGACCATTGAGCTTTCTCAGCCAAATGGGCCCAATTTCAAGGTGAATGGCTAGCGTTTGAAGCTGTATATTGGTTAGGACATCTCTCATGAGATGATTCCATCCCTCACCATGTTTCCCATGAACTAAATTTGGGTCAAGTCAGGCTCATGACTCGGTTATCAAAAACAAGCGCTTCTCGGGAGGCAACCCGTGATCTATCCTTTACTGCTTTCATAATAAGTGTAGGGGGGAGCCCCATATGTGTTTGTTGTCTTGTTTCTTGTGATGTGCATGGATTCAAGCTTCAAAGAGCACCTTGATGACTTTTGACGAACCGTGATACCGTGTTCCCATCTTCCCGGTTCTATCCTAAACTCTTGTGCTTCAATATTTCATATTTTATATGTTCACATTGAATTCACTATAGTTGTCATTTCCTTAGCAAGATTTAAACAAAGTGCACATTGTCATAAGTGTAGGGGAGTTTACTCCCACATGCTCAAACATTGAGGACAATGTTTATATCAAGTGTAGGGGGACTTCTATCGAAGTAAGTGGTCTTTTCCATGAATTTGCCCTCATTTTAACAGGAAAAAGGAAAATTTGATTCTTCGACATTTTTCAAAATTTTTTATCTATTTTGTCCTAGTTGTATAGTTGTTTTTTCCCTTGTTATGTTTATTTTCTTTCCTTGCTAGAATAAATTTTCAATAAAGTGGTTTTAAATTTTTCTTAGTCATGAATATTTTGACTCAACCCGAGTTTACTTATCTAAGTTTACTCTAGCTAGTATCCTTAACATGTTTAAGTCAAGTTTTGCTAGGCTTTTATATAGGGAACTATAAAACGCGAAAGTCTTAACTCTCACGGGTTAAGAACAAGAACTTTTCGCAAGTTCCTATAATTGATCCTAGAGAGTTGTTTATCAAGGTAACTTTAAAATGCAATTTCTAAACTTGAAAAAGTCTAAGAGTTTGCAAGATCCTATAGATGACTCGAAAACCCAAAACTGTGATTTAATAGGCTACACGAGTCTCATTCCTTGAGATTTTAAACTGTGGAGGATGAGAGATGATAGAGTCAATTATAAGTTTGGTATTCTTTCGTGAATTTATATGAGTTAATTATGAGCCTATTCTCCCTTCGCTTGTTAATAAATTTATCTGCAATAAATAAGGTTGTACGATTTAAAAGGTTACTTAGCTTCTAGCCCAAGATCGTTTAAAAGTTGCTGGGTACGGATTAGAGTTCATAGCCAAGGCATAACTTATTGAAGCGGGATGCGAAGATTGGCGAGTCCGAAAAGGCCCTAACAAGGCATGAGGGCTACATTTTGTTTCTAAAGATCCAAAAGTGATGTGAAGAATCATTTATCGAAAATCAATATGAAGGATCGAGACATACGACGAAAAGCAAATACTCCCCTAAAGATCATGGAGAATTCTATCCAAAAAGGCCCTAACAAGGTATGAGGATAAATAGATCCAAGTCCTAAAAGGAGGCGGATCGTTGTATATCAAAGTCCAAAATAAAGATTGGAGAAAAATGAAGAAGTCGTGGTCCGAATATGAAGAATCTCTCAAAACTTCAAGTGAAGAAATTCCTATTATTAAGAGAAGACCATTATTTCATGAACGTCTCTCAAGATTCGAAGTATGAAGTCGCTGCCAAATATCGGTCCGAGAAAGGTCTCAAATCGTGAAGCGAGTTATGCCAAGATATGAACTTTATGAGGTCCCGAGAAGCAGTTAAAAAAGATTTTGTCCTTTAGCTAACTATTGATTAAATCGTTCACTTTATTTTCGGCCTAAATAACTATCTAAATAAGTCAAACAATGCATTCTCATGATCATTCAAGACAAAAATAAAATATAAGAGATACACCTAGGAATAAGGGAGTCTAAGTGAATAACTGGCCCACATGAATTCGTGTTAGTTTTCTAACTTATAATAACAATGATCTCATTTTTAAGCTTGGTATAGGGAACGTGAAACTTGAGGATGATAAACGTTCATGATAGCCGAAAACCAATGTAAGTCTTTGATTTCTTTACTTATTTTTATCTTTTTACTTTCCTTAAATGTTTAGTATTTAATAAAGGCCAAGGTGGGTTATTTATGATGGAAAATATAAACCGTGCTTTAAAATTAATGCATTGCATGAGGGCATTGTAATGGTCAAGTGTAGGGGATTTAATAAGTGTGAAAACACTTATCCTTTTACCACTTATTTCCAATAATAACAAGACCAAAACGTGTATTTTATGTCGTAAAAGTCGGAATTATGCGTGGTTTGTGTTTTTATTGTGTTTTAGGACCAAAAGATGAAAAAAGAAGAAAACACGGGCTTTCACGGGCTTTTATCGAAGAAAACGGGAAAAGACGAAGTCAAAAGATCAAGAGTGCAAAAGAACGAAATTCCAAGGCCTATTCTGAAGATTTATCGAAGAAAAAGTCTAAATACGGAAGTTTAATGAAGTCGAAGAACTCAAGTCTAAATTAAAGAAGAAAATTAACAAGACAAGTTCAAATCCCGAGACGACGTCGAGAAAAGACAAAGAATTAAATCGAGTCGAGAAGACGTAAAGAAAAAAAGAAGATGCAACACATGCACTCCTTCCATTTTCCCTATAAATACCCTCCTAATACACATTAGGAGGGTAGTTAGTTTTTAGTTTTAGTTTTCATTTTTTTCATTTTTCTTTCTAGTTTTTAGAGAGAGAAAGTTCTCCACTTTCTCTCACTAAGTTTTCATCTTTCTTTCTTTTAATCTTTCAAGATTAAACATTTGTGTATTGTTGATTTCATTAATCAGGTTCTAGTTAAGCTTTTAATCTTTCATCTCATTCTACCTTTCTTGATTTTAGTTAACTTTTGGTGCGAAATACATTTGATCCGTGTTCTTCTTAATGTTTTTGTGCTTAAAAAGTTAATCTTTTTGTTCCTACATAAGCTTTCATTCGATTAAGCTTTAAGATTTGTGTGCTTATTGGCTTATTCACTTCTTTTAGCTTATTACTTTTAAAAAGTTTTCTTAAAAAGTTTATCTTTTTATAGTTTTATTCAAAAAATTGATTATTTTAAGTTTGGATAAGTTGGTATTAGTGCTTATTTGATCCGTTTCATTATTGATTCGTTCTAGTTTTGGTGATAAGCTTATCATAATAGCTTATTGCTTGGCTTATTTCGAATCCCACATAAATCGGAAAGGGTCTAAACCCCTTTCCGATCGCTACATTCCGACCAACACCCATCCCCCTCTTTCCGATCTCCAAATCGGAAAAGGGTTTCTGTTTTCCGATTAGCACCCATTATTCCGATCGTAGTGATCGGATTAGGGTTTATATATTCCGACGGCAGAGAGTTGTTTAGATTCTGATCTGGCCCCTTTTGTAACATTCCGATTAGCTAGTGTTTTAAAGATATTCCGACTGGGGTCTTTTTGATATTCCGATTGGCATTGTTTTCAACATTCCGACTGCCTTATTCCGATTACAGTATTCTGACGAGCTTTGTGGGCATATTCCGATTGATGCTGTTTCCAACATTCCGATCACTCCTGTTTTCCAACATTCCGATTGGTGATCTTTTCTCATATCCCGATCATTCTCTTTTGGCATATTCCGATTAGTGTTGCAAAGTTTTCAAGTGTCAGGTTTATAAATTTTTCAAGTATTTCTCTTTAAGTTTTCAATCATTTACTTTTAACTCGTTACTTTAATATAATCTTTAAACTTCTACTTTACTCAACGACACTTACTTATTTGTTATTAGTTTAAATAGATAATCAACCAAACCATTCTCTTGTTCACCAAAAGACAATTGAGTCACACTTTAGACCGGTAATCAATTCGAAAAGACTTGGGACTATGAATTTTGATACTTGGGGTAAAAACCGAGTATTACATCTTAACTTGATTACCAGTTTTCTTTTCAATTTGGTTAATAAAGTTAATTAAAGTATCAACAGTGTCACTTTTCATGGCTAAAAAGAAAGTCCATGTAAACCTAGAAAAGTCATCTGTGAAGACAAAGCAGTATGATTTACCATTCAAACTCTCTATATTAGTTGGACCAAACAGGTCCATATGCAGCAAGTGAAGTGGTTTAGAACTAGAGTGCACTTGTTTAGACTTAAATGAGACCTTGTGCTGTTTGCCTTTAAGGCATGCAATACAAGAGCGGTTATTGTGAAAAGCCTTTTCAGGAAAACCATCAACCAAACCAAGTCTCACAAGTCTGTTTATATTTTTAAAGTTAATGTGCCCTAGTCTCATGTGCCATAGATTACTCTCATCAACTGAAGCTTTAGCATAAAAACATGAGATATTATTATTCATCCTAATACCATTAAGATTCACATTATAAATTTCCTTATGCCTAGGTGTCCTATAATAAATAAATTTCTCATCTGGCATTTTAAAATCCTTGCTCAACACCAAGCATTCAGTATCAGTAAAAAGAACCTTATTTTTGTTATCACAAACTTGTGATACACTAAAAAGATTATAATCAAGTTCTTTTACCAGAAACACGTTTTCAAAACGCAAGTTGTTGGCGAGTAGAGTTCCTTTGCCTGTGATAGTTCCATATCCGCCTCCAAAGTAAACTTTATCACCATCCTTAATGGGAGTGAAGTTTGTGAGATAATCTTCCTTCCCAGTCATGTGCCTAGAGCATCCACTATCCCAATAGCCATAATCATTCACCTGTTTTTGAATGCCCTGCACATAAAGAAAACAAATTAGTTTTCTTTGGGAACCCAAGCCTGAGCAGACTTGGATTCATCTGGTTGTTCAATAAGAACAGACTTAGTTCTCATAATAACCCCTTGTTCATCCCTTTTTGGATGAAACACCCAGTTAACCCCAATTGGTTTTGTGATGACTCTTGAAATATAATTAAATCTGTTACAGGTCATAGAAATCCCATTAGAATTAGGGTTTTGATCTTGCTTAGGTCTCCATGTCAAGCTAGCAGAAGCTTTAGATCCCTTTCCCTGTGGTTGCAAATATTTACCATTATATGGTGTGGCAACAATTTTGTCAGCGTTTGATTTGGTCTTGTCAACGTTGAAATTACCCTTATCAGCGTTGAACCTAGGGTTTGCTACAGGAACCCATTTCCTATTAGATCATGTATTGGTCTTCTGAAAAGGTCTTTGTCCATGAGTGTTAGACCCTTTTGAAAAGAATAGGGCTGGTCTAACAACTTGTGGACTTTGCTCCACAAAAGTTTTGGGTCTGACAGTGTTTGACCTTTTGTCAGCGTTGACCTTGGAAGCGTTGACACACTTATAGGCTAAATGTGAAAAGCTACCACAAGTATAACAGGCTTTTCTAGACACCACTCTAGGTCTAGAAGAAAAGAAACATGTTCCATTATCAACTGTTAGCCTCAAAATATTGAGTCAAACAAGAATGCTCGGTCATAGGTTATTATTGTAACATTAGTTAGAACGTTGTAATAGGTAGAATGTTAGTCGTGTATTACGGGCTTAACTTTAAGCTAAGGTTCATTCATAAGTAACCAAAGCCCAAAAGGAAAGCCCGACCCATGATCATATAGCCTATAAAGCTACATGTAAGCAAAGGCTATATAAACCCTTCCTAGCATGTTAGGAAGGGTGTTGATCATTTCATTTTCTCTAATCTAATATCACCTAGTTTCTCCAACCATTCTCTCTACTTTCTCTCACTACTTTCTCTCTCTAAAATTCATCTCATATCTACCTTTCTTTCTTTAAATTCGTGTTATATCATTCATATATTAGGGACAACATTAAGGTTTCCACAATTGGTATCACTAACTTGCCTTTTTGGTGACCTAGTATTTCTATACATTTCTGCATATTTAATGCTAGGTTTTCTAACAGTGTTTGAGCCAAGGTCAACAGTCTTGCCAGTGATTGGGTTTGTTACATTGATAGGCGTAGACTCATTTGGGCTATCACAAAGCATGCCACCCTTGACAAACAAGGTAGGGTTGGCTTTCTTCCATTCATTCAAATTAGTCAACTTTTGCCTATATTCCTCTACTGGGGTAAGGACTCTTGGTGGAGGAATAAATTCCTCTTCTTGGAGTTCTGGTAAACCAGTCCAAGATAAGTCCTTTCTTTGGACACCATAGAAGTCCCCAGCTGGTGGTGGAACACTAGCATACTCTTTCATCCCAATCCCAGTCATGTCCCTAGAATCCCTTTGTTTACTAACACATTCTCCTAGGGTTTGTGAGGCCTTATCAAATCTCTGAATTTTAAGGTCTACATTATCCTTATTCTTGATAGCCTCATCTAACATAACCTGTAGTTCAGCATTGACCCTCTCCATGATGTTTCTAATATCATTAATAGCATTTAAATCATGTTTTAAGATATTAATTTTATCTTTTAAGTCAAACTCCATTTTCTTATACTCAGCTACAGTCTTTTCAGTTTGAGTAAGAGCAAGTTGATAGTTAGACAACTTGCATCTCTCAGTACTCACATCTCCTAACAATCTTAAAACCTCTTTGTTAAGTCTTTCAGTATTTAAACGACAACCCTTACTACAAAAAGCATCATCATATACCTCATTGTCTGATGAAGATGAGGAGTGTGCCATGAAAGCATATTGAACATGCTCTTCTTCTTCTATCTCAGCAACAAAAGCTTTATCCTCTTCCTCATCCTTAGCCAAATAGATCCAGTCCCATCCAATACAATCAATTTCTTGCACTGCCACCATGGCCTTAGGATCCTGAGCCTTAACAATTTTGCTTGAGGGTTTTCCAGCATCAGATCTTCTTGGAGATCTGCATTCTCTCATAAAGTGCCCCATACGATGACAATTGTAACACTCAACCTTGGATTTATCAAATCCATCAGTGTCCTTAGCATTAAACGTCATCTTCTTCTTGAATCTTCTATTCCATCTGTTTGCTCTTATACTTACAAGAGCCATGTTCCACTTTATATCCATCTCCTCCAAATTCTCATCACTTATTTGCTCAAGGTCCTCATATGCAATCACTGAACCATTGGGCAATGAAGCAATGTATGCACACACAGTATCCAGATCAATACCAGCAGGTTTAACTCTTGGAAAGTCAATTTTGTATGTGTCAGCGTCTGAATGTGAGGCGTTGACAGGATATGATCCAGCGTTGACACATGTTGATCCAGTAACTGGGTGCATGTATGAATCCTTCTGATCAAATTGGCCTTCACTATGTGAGAAGAAGGCCATGTTACTATTGGTAGACTTACTTCCATGCTCCAAAAGAGTTTCATTCTCCAACAGCCTCAGTTTGTTGTAAACATCATCAAAAGTAGAACTTTTGTGAGTGTTGTTGGTAATTATAGATCTTGCCTCAATCTTCCAGGCATCACCAAGGCTTTTAAGAAAAGTGGCAATAATGTCAACATCACCAATTACTGTCCCCATGAAGGACAGCTTGCTTGTAATGTCAAGAAGTCTGCTTCTCACACTACTTAGCTTCTCATTAGGTTGAGCCTTAAAAACAGCATACTCATGTAAGAGTTGCTTCTTTTTCTCTTCCACAGTATCAGCATTACCACCATAGGCAACTTCAAGAGCTGCCCAAAGGTCCTTTGCAGACTCATAACCTCTGTATTTGTGCTGATTTTCTTGTCCCAAAGAGAGTTTCAGAATGCTTAGGGTTTTCATATCAACCCTTCTCTTTGCTATGTCCTCAACAGACACAACTCTACCATCTTCAGGTTTTTCTTTCTTATCCGCTTCAGAGCATCCTTGAACAGCTGATCTTGTAGCAATGGCATCTGCAATCTTTTGAGCTTTATTGAATGTGTTTCCATATTCAATAATTTCCCAGAGAGTGTAGTCATGGATTTGCAGATATTACTCAAAGTTGAACTTCCACAGCTCAAAATTGTATGGATCTAGCATGGGAATCTTGATGTTGTGGTTTAAGGAGGAGGAGGTTACTTCTGGAGTAGACATGATCTTTTTAGGGTTTTGTGAAAATTAGGGTTTTGGTGATTTAGGGTTCTTGTGTTCTTTTAGATCAAAGTTTCTCAACAAGCTCTGATACCACTTGTTGATCCCAAACTTAGATCGATTTAGCTTGTGTAAACGAGATTAGATCAAGTTATACACGTAGAGAAACTTTGTTTATGTATAAAACAGTTTAAGTGCTATGCAGAATTAACACTCAAGCAAGAACACACAAACAGTTGCAATTTATGTTTTAGTCGATCTAATTCGTCTTGAAATTTTAGGAGTTCATTCAAAATAGTGGCTCATTGTTCTTAACTCATTGCAAAAGAAGGATGATGATCGAGGGTGTAATGTGGGGGCTCAAAATTATGAAAACCAGAATTATAGCACGGATTTTGCTCATAATAATACATCGGTTGACAAGAAAAAGTATCGTGTGAGGGCCCCCACAATTGTTGCAACACGGGTATTGAGAAAAACCCGGTGCATATCGCGGATACGGAGCGTCATATATGGAAGAGGGTGAGATAGTGTCATTAGAGGTGAAGTATGAATTGATCGAATTGCAAAATGAACAATGTCCAAATTCGTAATTAGGGATATCCATTCCGCACCGCTCGCATGACACCAATGACATGATTGACTACCAGACGATGGTCTGCCACACCCTACACAATCGACATGCGAATCCATTAAGAATTAAAAATAAGAGGGGTTGAGAAAAAGAATTAAACACGATAGAAGATAAAGAAGAATATTTTTTTAAAACTTTATTTATTTATTTTAATTAAAATAATAATAAAATAATAAAAAGAAAATAGTATAATATAATATACTATATAAAACTATATATCATATATAATTATAGCTAAAAGAAAAATAAAGTCGAAAGTGTTGATCCCAAACTTAGATCGATTTATCTTGTGTAAACGAGATTAGATCAAGTTATACACGTAGAGAAACTTTGTTTAAGTATTAAACAATTTAAGTGCTATGCGGAATTAACACTCAAACAAGAACACACAAACAGTTGTAAAACAAACTTTCACTTGATTGATAATAGCGAACTTGCTTACAATGAAAGTGTTTAACGTATGAAAAACTTATATGAAACATAACCTAAAGGTCTTCTTTTATAGACATAAGAAGCCTTGTACAAGAGTCTACGTATCAGCTATTATAGGTAAAGATAATTATAGAAAATACAATGTTGATCCTATCTTTACTAGAAACAAACTAGAAACAAAATACGCGTAGACCATATCTTTTTATCGGTGCTTGTCTTCAACCTATCAACGTTTGACTTCTTCCTGTCAACGCTTGATCTGTCAGCGCTTGTTCTCTTCTTATCAACGTTTGTTTTCTTCTTGTCAGCGTTCAAGTGGACTGGCTACATTTTATTCCCACCAGAAAGAAAATATTTTTTGATTTTTTAAATGACATATATATATACTAATAAAGAAAAGAAGATAAAATAAGAAAATATTATTTTGTTTTTATTGATTTTATATATATTTTTTGGATTTTATATTTTTTTATTTTTTTATTTTTTTATTATATATATTTTTTATTGCAGTGAAAAATAACGTTCAAAAGTGAACGGATCCCAAAATCCAAATCGTCTCACGAAAAATCGTCAATCGTAACGAGCACGTACCGGCAGCGGCGCCATTTTAAAAACCGTTTTTTAGTATATCGTTTTATCGTTTTTCCTCGACTCGACTCGAATTGATATCCAATTAATCACAAGATTTATTTGTTTTTGGTTAAGATATTTTTGGATTTTATGTTACTTAAAATGAGCACGTAAAAAGCTAAAAATAATATGAATACGTAAACTACTTACTATTGCTAAAACATATTCACGTACCACAATTAAAGGAAAAAAAGTACAAGTAAACAAAGCACGGAATGAAAAATAAATGCAAATATAAAGCTACTAAAATGCAAGTTCGAAAAATACCCCAAATTTAAAATGTAAAAATGCCAAAAGGATTTTATTTTTTTAAATCTAACTGTTTAATGCTCAAATCTAAAAAAATACTTTTTACCAAAAAAAACTAAACTTTTTATTAGAACTAACTTTTACAAAAATGAAATTGGATGAATTCTTAAAATCAACTAATGAAATTGCCATGTTTGTTTACATCTTAGCCCAAGACAAACAAGCGGTCCAAAACTTAGCCGATTGACTTATGGTGCAATGGTTTTATACTACAGCTAACTATGATACAAATGAGTATAATAAAATAACAATTCAACAATAAAGAAATACATCAATGGGTAAACAAAACTAATGTTGCTATGAATAATTGGTCACTAAAACTCGAATATATCCTACTGAGTATCTAAAATGGACTTAGGAAGTATAACATGACAGAAGCACTCACTTCCATTATTTCTATACTATAGTAATATATCAACAGAATTAAAAGAAATAGCTATAAACAATGACAAATTTTACATCTAAATTTTTAAGCTACAAAGGAAAAGGAAAAGATGATTACGCTGCGTCCAGGCCTTGACCATTGATGACGAGCTAACCGCACCAAATTACTTTTGATCGATCTCAAAACGCTAACTTGAAAGTTAAACCGAATGACAACAGCTTTCTGCCATCCCGACCTGTCCGTTGTCGAGACGTGCTAGCTGCTTAAACGAGCGAGACAGATATCGAAACTATCCGAGCTAAAAATCCATATAAAAATAAATTCTTACAACTTTGAATTGAACAACCACCACAGTTTATAGCAATAAGCTATAACAGCAGTTAGTCAACGAACCAAATAAGTAATTGAACAAAACTTTGACTTTAACAACTATGACAATATCCTAAACCAACTATATACTATGGTAAATCATGGAATAACAGAAATTAAAATGAAATAACAAAAAGATGGGAGGAATTTTTTATTTAAATGCTAAGTAAATTACTTGGAGGATTCAAGTTAACCAAAGAAAAAGACATCTAATCTAATCTACCTCATAAAGAAAACGCAACGCAGGACTATAAATCGAAACCCGAGTCTTCGACCAAATCTAAATCAAACGAATTCATAAGCTTCAAGCAGCAACGGTGAATAATCACTACAACTTACCCGAATCAAATCCAACAATATTAAACTTTTTCACAAATAGATTCCGAATCGATCATTAACCGGAACCGTATCAAACAAAAATATAACCAAGCTTTTTATCACTAAACGAATATTAATACAAAGGTTTAATAAAAATAAAGTTTCGAAAATTAATTTTACTAAATCAAACTCCAAATTTAAACTAATCTAAAAACAGAAAGAAAAAAATGAAAAAGATAGAAAGAAGTCAAGATAATATGCGTACAAAAATGTATATATTACAAGTGAGTATCTGCTTTCTTTCTACGCAGCCCAACTTCATAGATCTGATCTCACTTGGACGTGAGGTGGGCCTCATGGGCTTTGCTTTACTTCTTTTGCAATTCGGGCCTGTCGGGCTGTAGTAAACAAAGGTTGGGGCTTTTAATAACAGGCCCATCAGATTCGGGCTGTGGCGATAAAGAGAGCCCAACAGCTTGTAAATGGGCTAGTGACATATAATAATGGGTCAGTTCGACCCATTTAAATAGTGTCGGTCCGGCCCAATAAAAAATGAATGCACCGTCAAACTCTATTTTCAGTGCTATTTCCATATCTTGTGCTCGTTTTTGGCTATTCGGCTTCGTTTTGCTCCTTTTCTTCATATCCGTGCCTACAATAATAAATAACACATTTTAGACGATATATGCACTAAAAGTACACTTTTGCTATTTATTATTCGAAAAATGAAGGGATATTAGCACTAAAAACATGAATAATTACATGTTCAACAATTGGCTTATAGCTTAATGGGACAAAAAGCCCATTAAGAATAAGCTGTTTTCATTTAAGTTGTGATAAGCACTTATTCTGCTCTTGGGCCTTTAGAAGTTTTTGTTTAAAATCAAATTTTAAGCTTAACTGGTGATTTTGGGCCATTTTGGTGAACATTTTTCTTATTGGGCCTTAATAAGCCCAATTAGTGGACTATTTTACTGTTTGGCCCATTTGGAGGCCTATTATGGGTATTTTTGTAATTTCAAGTTTATTTTCTGTTTAATTAGGTTAAATTAAACTAGTTTGCAAGGTTTTAGATTTTTTTATAAATTTTGAATTTTTATTAATATTTTATTATTATTTTATTATCAAAAATTGTTTTTACGATTTTTGCAACTTTTTCATTTTTTAGGTTAAATACATTAAGTTAGGATTTTTAAAACTTTTAGATTAATTTTCTTGTCATTTAATTAATTTTTAGGGTTATTTTAATATTTTAATAGTTTTTAATCATTTTTAAATAGTTTTAACTAATTTTAAATTTTCCAAAAATAGTTTTTAGTTTAGTTAAGTTATTATAGAGGTTTACAAATTGAAAAATATTATTTTGGGCTTTTTATTAATTAATTTGATTTTTTGGGCTTTAATTAGCATTAAAAAATTATTATTTAATTAATTAAAAGGTTTGAGTAACTTATGATTTTCTGTAAACTCTAATTCAATTTTTTAGGATTTATTGTAATTTTCTAGGAATTTTTAGGGTAATTTTTAAATTTCGTCACGTTTTACGGTTTTACGTTTACGCCTTTCTTCTTAGTTTTATTTTATTCGTAACCGTCACCATTTTCTCTTTTCTTTCTTCATAATATTAACCACAAATATTTAGTGAAGTCTTAACATACAACGCACAAGCCTCCTTGAGAACGAACTCACCTTTGGGTCATTTGTGCACGGTTTTCCTAAACCGTCGTACTTACCCTAATTACCTCGTTTTCCTAAACGAGTGTAAAATTACAATTATCACATAGCATGAAATGACATAATTATAATAAGACAAATAGCAGCGGAAATGTATAAGTCCTAGATAACCCGTTCATAAAACTGGTTTTATAGCTTGAAAAGACATATGTTTATATATGAAAAACTGTGTTAATTAGCCAATAGCCCATATAGGTCATGAGGTTCCACCGTGCATGAATACTTGTAGGGGAGACCTCATCATGAATTAGAGGGGATGTCTCTAATTAAACAGTCTGGGTATGAGGGATTAACTCCTTGTGAAGAATGCAAGGCACACACCACATTCACCATGAAAATCGTGTAAAAGAACATGTAACTAGGATGCACCCATACATTATGATAATATAAATATAAGGCCAAAACTATAAAGGGACGCCACGAGCAATCACTCCGCCGTAGGGAAGTCATAACACTGGTGCCTCTAGTGTTACGGTTATGGTACCTCTAACTAGGTGACACTGGTCATGCATGTATATGGCTTAGGCATTTAAAACTAACATAAGCAGATCAAAACATATAAAATATATACTTGGGAAAACATTTGGCTGCAAACGGGGAATCCTAATAAGGAAAAGAATGTCCATACTGAAGGACGGAATATCCGTACCTTATGTCCAGTGAACGAGAAAAGATGAAAGGATGAAAAGTCCTACTCCAACCTCACTAAAGCTACATAAATAAGGGACATGTATTAGTTGTCTGATATCTGAGTATGTTATTGGTTCTTGTATGTTTTTAGCTTGTTTTATATGTTCTTGTCTTATTTACTGTTTTAAAAGATATACTGTATTATTCATGTATTTCGTGTCTTCTGATTATGTATTATCTTGTATTCTTGTATTATTATACTTGTTATGTAATAATAAGTAACTTTCTAAAAATAGCAGGTTTTCAAAAATAGAAAGTTTCTAAAAATAGAAAGTTTCCAAAAATAGAAAGTTTCCAAAAATAGAAAGTTTCCAAAAATACATCAGTTTCTAAAAAAAGGCCAGTTTCTAAAAATAGTAAATTTTTCTGAAATAGAAAGTTTCCATAATTAGAAATAAGCTGGATTAATAAGCTAATAATATAAGCTAGTGTTAACTGGTTAAAAGTTATAAGTCATGGAATTAATATCATAGTTTATTAACTAAATACTATAGGTTATAACTGATTATTAATTAATAACGATATTAGATGTTTTATTAATTAATAATATATCATGGTTAATTAATAAATTATAGGTTATATAAATTTAATTAAGTCATGGTTTAATTAACATAAATCTATAAAATACTTAGTTTATCATGTTTTATTAATTTTAATAAATAAACCTAAGTCATGCATTATTAATTAATTATAAGTTCATGTATAAAATAATTAATTAATCAAACTATAGTCTAAATTAAATGACAAAATATTCTTAGGCTAAACATGTATTATTTATAAAAATAATATAACCTAAGTCATGTTTTAATTAAATTAATTATTTAGACATGTTAATTAATTTAATTAAATCTTGTAAAAAAAATAACTTGCAAATAATCTCGAGCCCGAATCCCGAGACAAAACCAAAAATCCGAACACCAACCACCACTCACATTCGCGTCTGTGGTGGCGGATGGCGGCTACGTAGTCAATGGCGGCAGCTGCTGCTGCTGCACCGTGGCTAGCCACTGCCAACACAAGGTTCCCACCGGCCTAGGCCGGTGGTTCCCCCTACTGCCCTCGCGGCTCCCCCTGTTCGAACAACTTAGCCACCGACAACAGCCGGTGTTTCCTGCTGCTCGTCCGAGACACACACCGAGTCCCATAGGGGGTCTCGATTGTGGCAAAACGAAGGACACCGAGAGCCCTTGGCTCTCAGTTGGCTGCCGAACCATACAAACAAACCAAACAAAACCCTCCCCTTGATTATTTTAATCCATAACATGTTTTTATCATTTGTTTTTAAAGATCCATCATAAGAACATAATTAAAATAAAAAGAATTAAAGATCAAGGTTTAATGTTTTACCCCAATGCGTGATTGAAAAGACCACGAAAACAATCACCAATAAATCAAAGATAAAAAATCAACCGAATCCTTCTTGTTCTTTTGTGGGTGACGCGACCAATAGTCACCAAAGGAGAGCTAGGGTTTTATCTTTAATATGTGTGTAAATACTTATCCTTTTACCACTTAAAACAATGAAAAACAAGACCAAAACGTGAAATTAATATCGTAAATGTCCGAATTATGTGTGGTTTGTGTTTTTGTTGTGAAATAGGTACAAAAGATCAAAAGGAAATAAAACACGGGATTTCAAAGTCATTTATCGAAGAAAAAGTCAAAGATAAAGTCAAAGGACCAAAAAGTGCCAAAAGAATGAAGTTTGGATGGCTAAAGATGAACATTTGATGAAGATTTTACAACAAGGGCCATTTTTGTCAATCTCCAAAGTCATCCACTAATAAACCACTTTGAAGAGCACAAAATTACGAAGCCAACGATCCCGACCTCGCGTCATAACTCCTTATGGTTTATTTTCTATGAATTTTTAAGTTTAATTAGTTTTTAAATTAAATTAATTAGTTTTTAAATAAATAAATAGTTTTTAATAAATTAATAATATATATAAAATAATTTCCAAAAATACAAAAGAATAAAATAAAGTTTTAATAAAAATATAAATTTATTTTCGTAATATTTATTATTATTATTATTATTATTATTTTTTTTTTTTTTTTTTTTATTATTATTATTATTATTATTATTATTATTATTTATAACCATCACTTTATTAGAATCAAAAAGGGATTTACAACAAATTGGATGAGAGTCGAGATACTATCTGCGCTCCCACCCCTTTAGCAATAGCAAAACCTATTCTATGAAAAATATGTACAACAATGCGTGATCCAATGTCTTGAGCTTTAGAAAATCTCTGAATCCGCTTCAGTAGCGCAACTGCATCATCCTGTAACTCACCTAGAGAAGAGAAAGAAAAAGGAAGAAACCAATACCCGAGAGTTGCACACTTAGCCATATACTTGCATCGTTTACGTTGTGCATCATCAATCACAGCTCGGTCGGGTACAAAGTCATTCATCCCCGTTCGAGTCAAAGGAGAAGAACCAGTCAAATCTACACAAACATCTTTACCTCCATCCCACGAATAAAACAAGATATCTACCAGATGTAATGCATTATCATGTCCTCCAACTAATCCGATATTAACTTCCTTTCTGAGAGATATCCCTGAACAATAACATATATCAGCAAGAGTATCACGTACCAAATTGTGACGATGCTTAATACCAACGATACCGACAGACGATACCGCATGATCCCCAAATATATCCCCATCAAATACTCTTAAACAAGCTGAACAGGGCTTCGAAACAGAGAACAAGGGAATACCTAAGCGATAACAAAAAACACATCGATAAGTCCTCCCGTTCATAGTTTGACCCAACCCCGAAATAGGCATCGTCCTAAGCCAATCAGAAGTATGATCCTCCCTCAGAGATTCCCATAAAGCCGTCTGTCTAGCAGACAAAGCGAAACAGGATTATGCATTCTTCGTAACCCGAGTAATATATATATCTGCCATTTTCTTCATGAGTTTGGGGGCAGCGACTTCACTCAGATTACTTAGAAAATAGATCTCCATAACCGAGTTAAACACAGATAAGGCATCATCAAACTGGAGTCCCAAATCTCTAATATCAGTGTGTTGAAGTAGCTTAGACTGCAAATCGGTTGACTATAACCGAGAAGCAAGAAAAGCATAATGCAATACATCTCCCACAGAATAAACACCCAACCCCCCAAAGGAAAAAGGCAACATAGCAAGTCTCCACTGCCAGTCACCAAATCCCAGTCCAGAAGCAATAACGATACGCTCCAAAGAAGAACGAAGAGCCATATCAAAAGAACATTGAGCAGACTTAAAAGCACAGGGTGAACATGTACGCGTAGAAAAGTATAACTTGGAAATACCCGCACAAGAGCGTAGAAGGAGCAACTCACATTGAGGGTCATTAATCTTGGCCACATCATCCATAAGCTCAATAGTCTTAGCCACACGCTTCAACACAAGCTGACTACAAAAATCAAGGTCCACACTCGCAGCCCCCCCCAGTAACTTAACACCGCCTGTAGGTCGAGAAATATTATCCGGGAACACACCCACAAACTTTCTACGAGGATCCTCGGTCGGCCAAAAAAGTTCAGTCTTATCAACATTTAGATACAAGCCATACGCGGGTCCATCCTTCATTATACACTCCAGAACCTTCCCCACAACCAAAGTATCCCCAACAATAGTACCATCGTCCAAATACCAGGCTTGTAAAGAAAGAGAGAAGGAATCTAGAATCTTGCATATCAATGGGTGAAGTACAAGAGCAAAGAGTAACGGACCAAGAGGGTCACCCTACTGTACCCCCTGACATGACCGCAAAACATGCTCACCATAATACAACCTCGCCGGGCTAGAATAACAGAACTCCACCCAAGACGAGATGGAGGGACAACGAAGACGTACCTCTCGGAACATAACCTCTCGATCAACGAAATTGAAAGCATTTTGAAAATCCACTAATAACATCGAAAAACCAACATCATCTCCATACCTCTCAAGTAAGCGATTCACAACATGAAGAATAGACTCACTACCTCCCGACACCCCAACTCTAATCTTTAAATCACCAAAGTACCCATCCAAAGAGTGACCAACCTCATAAGCACATACCTTGGAAACAAGTCGTCTCCAAACAGTACCCACAGCTATAGGGAGAATACCACCAGCCTTAACCAAAGGAGTAAGAGGGGCACTGGCAATATACTCACCTAACACCCTGGGACAACGCCCATCAAGAAAAAGGTTCACCACTTGGGTGATGGAAGACATAAGCTCATCCGAAATAGCAACCGCAGATCCACTTAAGCAAAAAATAAGGTGTTGGGCCCGTAACCCATCTCGACCATAAGACATACCTCGAGGAAAGCTCTTGATCATGTCGAGAACCACAGATTGAGATACAACAAGGTGATGGTGATGGTCAAGAGGAATATCCGGTAATGATGGAGCATGAACAAATGGGTGGTCATTTTTTAAATCCTCAAGAGTAGAAACATTATAAGGAGCAACCCCGGACGAGGAAAGAACCCTGATAGCCGCAGAATAATGCCCATCAGTTATCTTCCGTTTACACTGCTTAATATTCTGCTCAACAACCCCACACTCTTCACCAACAACACCAGAAAAAAGCAGGGGAAGATTCAGCCAAACACTCCCTAAGAAGCTGCAAACTACCATCCAACGTCTCCCAAGAACGAATAGCATTAGTAATATATTCCTCTTGTCGTTGCCTCTTAATAACAGACCGACACTCGAGGTTACTTCTCGGGCGAAAGGTTCTAAGAAGACAAAGAGGCAACACAAGCAAACTAACCCAACACGAAATATCATCAGACTAGTTTACCACTTTATCGAGGGCTCTCTTCAAGGCACGAGCAAAACCCAATCGATATTTTGAAGGAATAGATATAACAGTATGCAACCCTTTCGAAAACAACCTATCAATAATGCTCAAAGTAAACCCACAATGTGAATCATATACTTCATCACTACTGATATCAAGATGTTCAGGGCAAGATGGAACGAGTGGTGATTTAGGAAAATCGTGCACAAATGACCCAAAGTGGGGATCGTTCTCAAGGAGGCTTGGTGTGTGTGTTAAGAATTGATTAATTATGTGATTATATGACTATAAGAAAAGAAAATAGAAACGGGATAAGAAGAGAATGACGGTTACGATGACGGATTAAACTAAGACGAAAAGGTCGTACACGTAAAACCGTAAAAGCAACAAAATTAAAAATTGATAATAAAAATTCTTAGAAAATTGCAATAAATCCTAAATGATTTATTAAGAGTTTACAAAAAAATCAAAAATCACCCAAACCTTTTATTTAATTAAATAATGATTTTTTAATGCTAATTAAAGCCCTAAAAATCAATTTAATTAACAAAAAGACCAAAATGAGATTTTTTCAATTCTAAACCTCTAAAATGACCTAACTTAATTTAAAACTATTTTTGAAAATTTTAAAATTAATTAAAACTATTTAAAAACAATTAAAAACTATTAAAACTTAAAATAATTATAAAATTAATCTAAGGACAATAAAAATATTCTAAAAGTTGTAAAATTCCTAACTTAATGTATTTAACCTAAGAAAAATATCAAAACTTAAAAAACCTAAATTTTAATTTTTAATAGTAAAATAATAATAAAATAATATTAAAAATCCAAAATTTATAAAAAATTCTAAAAACTTGCAAACTAGCTTAATTTAACCTAAATAAACAGAAAATGAAGTTAAAATTACAATATACCCCTAATGGGCCTAGAAATGGGCTAAAAGTTAAAACGGACCCCTTAATGGGCTCAAATAGGCCCAATAAGAAAAATGTTGTCCAATTTAGCCCAAAAACTTCTATCTGACTCAAAATTTGATTTTAAATACAACTTTTCAAAGGCCCAAAAGCTGAAAATGTGAAATAAGCTGGCTTATATCAAACAGCTTATTCTTAATGGGCTTTTTGGCCCATTAAGCTATAAGCTGATGCCATAAGCTCAAATTAGACACACAAGCTTCTTTTGAGTTGCTTAAGACTTCTGTAAAAAGAAATTTGAAAAAAGTCCAAGGAATAAGCCTGAAAATGCAATAAGCAATCTACAGAAAACGACAAAATAGTCGTTTTTGAGTTCTAGGCTATCCCAAGAGCTGATTCAAGTTTCTAAAGCTTTTAAATGACTAAACTAAGCTTAATCAACAAAAAGTTTTCAAATAAGATCACTCAATAAGCTGAAATAAGCAAATAAGCACTTATGAAAAAGTCAAATGAGTTGGTTTTCTTGCAAAAAGTCAAAGTCAAAGTCTAATAAGCTCCAGTTCAAACAAATGGGTCAAATGATGAAGATTGATCACAAAAAATAAGTTGTTGCAGGTCTGGATAAGCCAAAATGGCTTATTGATAAGCTAACTGAAAAATTGCACTAGTAGGGGCTAGTTTTGGGTGTTGAGCAGTGGAAACTTTTTCCACTGCTTGACTTCTTGACTTTTTTGTCTTTAGTGACTTTTTGGAGATTTAAGTTACACAAAGGCACCCAAATGATCAGTGGATCAAGAGGAGTCAATAATAATCAATAAATCACAATCACTAACAGCCAGTTAGCACAGTTTAATCAAAACATCACTAGATATGCACCAGACATGAACACATAAGCAGTTGAGGTTCAATAAGCACTTATAGCACAATTCAGCCAGCCAAACTTAACTAAATGCATACACAAGCAATAATAAACTTAAATAAGCAAGTGTAACAGGTTTCATGCACTGATTCAAAGTATAGAGAAAGATTTAAGCACAACAAGTTACTGATGAACACTTACACAAGCAGATTTTACTTTTGCTGATGCACTTGACCAACAAGCCAAATTCAATCACTCAAATCTATCACATATGTTATATTCATGATGTTTTAACAACTTTCAGCCCTAAGCATGCATAAATTCTAGATTATACCAAAATATTAGGTCAAAATCAGTCAAACTCAACAAGATATAGCACAATGTACGATTCAAGGTTTCAAACCCAAAAACTTGCAGCAATATGCACTCAACCAAGTAGTTAACAGATACAAAGCACAAACAACACCTTCCACAAACACAATAACAACTTATGATCTATAACAGGTAATCCCAAACACCCTTTTAACTTTTCAAATCCAAAATTTTCAAATCAAAAGTGTTATCCAAGACCACCCAAGCCCAAATAAGCACAATAACAGATATATTAAGCAGACTTAAGCAAGATTAGACCATAAGCAAGAACAAAAGTCACACACAAATTCACCAAAAATCAAGATTTTAACATATTTTGGGTAGAAAGGTGTGTACCTCATGGATGTACATCCATACCCACGAATTTTGAGCTTATGTACTAGCAAGAACAAGTACAAGCTTCCACAAACAACCCCGCTAAGAATCAACAAGGTTAAGAGCACAATATAAAAATCAGAAAAGTGAAAAATTCTTGATTAATGCAACCTTAGTTCCCCACACTTGATTATCCCCAAGTTATAGGCTTCACCACACCTTGATAACTCAATATCAGGATGCTATGATCAGCTTTATAGCCCAAGAATTCCAAGGTTTGAATTAGACTTAGCAAAATGTGAAGAAAAGTGGAAAATGTGTAAACTTTTGCACACTCCTTTTGAAAACAAGTTTAGGATTCAAGAACAATAAACAAGAAACAATAATAAGCAGATTAAAAATGAAGCAACCTAAGGCCTTTATATAGGCATACAAGTTATCTAGGAAAGCTGAAACAAAACCCTAATGCTTGGTGAAGTCCCCATTATGCCCTTGTGAAGTTTGAATATATGAAGATCATGTGACTGTTTCTTGGATTGTTGTGGAGCTGGCAAGATAAAAGTGAATCCAATGGCTTACAAGGAGCTTAGAAAGTAAGCTAGAATCTCACACGTTGGATGACTGGCCTCTTTTGGTAGTTTCTTCTTTTTTGCAGCAGGGGAATGATGTGTGGGACAAAGGAGTGATGTGGTAAGTATTTTTGGTGTTGGGATGTGATTAAGGGATGCTTAATCACTAATCTGGAAAGATTTAGTGGCTAATTACAAGTATTTAGCAAACCCCTAATTATATTCTTGAGTGAATAGTGCCATGTTTTAATCCGTTTTTGGTTTGGATTAAGTTTAAAAACTTGTTAATGGCGCCAAGATTAGTTAATAATAAACCTGGTGAGTGGATGGGTGAGGTTCTCATTGGTGGAGAAGGTGAGTAGGGCACGTGTCACCATGGCACTGGTCTAGGTATCTTCCTTGTCTTTGCAAAAATCACCCCTTTTTTTCCAAACTTGTTTCACTTTGTAAATAAACCTCACAAATCCGGATTCCCTTTGTAATAAAGTTTCACTTTTCACACTTTTGCCCCAAATACTTTTCCAAAGTATTTTCAAGGGTATTTCTTGCCATTTCTTGATTCTTGAAGGACTGATTTGATATTTTCTTCAAGGATTATGGTCTTTACTTGTATGATTAACATTTTGGAGGAATGAAAATGACAAGTCTTCATTTTTGAGGGACCATTCTTGCCAAGTCTTCAAAGTCAAGGGTCCTTTTGGTAAGTTTGACATTTTCAAAGGACCAAATTTGTAATTCTTGTAACTTAAAGTTCTTCATGGTATGTTTGACTTTGAGAAGGACTAATATTGACATTTTAGTTTTGTTAAGGGACTAAAATTGCCAATTCTTCAAAGTAGAGGGCCCTTTTTGCAATATTGACAAACTTTAGGGACCAATCTTGTAATTATGAATATACATGGGTATAAAGTGTCAATTATTCAATATTGGAGGACCCATCTTCATAAATCTTCAAGGGTTTCCTTTGGAAAATCTTCATTAGGGCTTGGTTCAATGTGCGACTTTGTTTCCCGTGTTCGTTTTTGCATGATTCTTGTGATCTTTTGTCATTTCTCAATATCCGTACCTAAAATACACAAGCAACAAACACAAGCATATATTGGGTTATTTTGATGATATTTAATGCATTTAAAGCCCTTTTTTGGACAATGAGACTATGTATAAAAGCAGTCTCATCACTCCCCATACTAAACCATTGTCGTGCCCTCACGCAATGCTAGAATAAAGTATCGTAGCATCTCCAAAATTCTTTTTTATTCACTTTTATTGAATGATAAACTAGCTACACTACTACCACTTGCGTTTTAGACATAATGTATGATTTTCATCGCAAAATGGGACGTTTAGGTTCATAGAACAAGAACACGTGAATGCTTCGTTAGAAACAATTTCATCGTCCTCGATTTTCACCCCAATTCCATGCTAATCGTGCAACGAGATCATTGTCATTATAAGTTAGTAATGCTAACACTACTCATATGCCCTAATCACGTACTTATCCTCCCATTTTCCTAAGTTGTATCTCTTATATTTTATTATGTCTTGAATGTTTCACGAGGATATATTGTATGACTTATGCGATAATAGAGATTTAGGTCTAAAAATAGAGTCCTAACGGTGTAACCAAGTCCATCAAATCAATAACCCCTCCCAATAGACAACGATGCCAAAAAATTAAGTCAACAAGAAGGATCGATAAACACGGTTTTATAACGGTTTTGAACATGGGACTTATTACCAAGACTTTTATACGCCTAACGGAAGGGCCTTATTATCTTTGGTTTACCTCCATCTTTTATTTAACTTTGCCATGAAGCTTTTATTGTGACTTCGGTCTTGCCTTGCATTTTATTATCCACCTCATCGGTAGTTTTATTAGCCAAAGACGTATATTCTCACGCTAAGGTGAATTTTGGATCTTTAAAACTTCAAAGATTAAGGCTTGATTCACTTTCAATTTTGCGTAGATTTTTCGGCCTTGTGGGGCTTCAAATTGTTTGCTTGATTTAGGTGAGCACTTGAAATCTTATTATTGGGTGAAGCTTTTGATTATTCGGGTGCCAATAATTCAAAATCGTGACGCTGGCGATACCTTAATGTCTTCCCAATTTAATTACACGGAAGCTACTAGAAAAGACTAGAAACCCAACAATCAAGACTAAACCGCTAAGTCAATATTTATTAAGCAAAAAATATTTACAAACGAAGGGAGAATAAGCAAACAACGAGAACATATGAGTTTTTGAAAGAATACGAGTACTCTACGTTTAGCATAGTAACTTATAATTAACCTATCATTTTTCGTCCTCATTTAAGAGACTTAGCCTAATGTGAAGTTAAGGAATCAAAGCTAAGTGCTCAACACGCACGGTCGAGTAAAAAATTACTCGTATTCTCGCCATCAGAAAACCTACATTCGTGTCATCAAACACTTATAAAACATGAGAAATGTTTTAAAATTTGGCCATTTTTAGCCTTATTTTGCAACAAAACGATAAACAAAAAGATAAACTTTGGAAAGCATGATGGTTTGTCAAGGCAAGTATCTATTCACCCCCCATACTAAAGTTATACATTGTCCTCAATGTTTCGAGTCTAGGGGTGCAAACACCCCCATACTAGAGACGTAGTCGAATGCCTAATCTAGCATGGAAAGGGTGTAACCGTTAAATTTAAAGCCGTTTATGAGGTGTGCTATAAACCTAAGGCTAGAACATAAAAGGATATATCATGGACATTGAGAAAGTCTTCAAAGCAAACGATCGAGTGATCCCATAAAACGAACACGAGAGGCTCCAATCGTGAAGATCATGATCATCTAAAAACCACAATTCACAAACAACCACGAAACAAAGGTTGGAAGGCCACAAATCCCCACACGTTACTACATTAGAAAGCGATAATATGTACATAGGATAAGCATGGGACTCCCCCACGAGGCACCTCGTTTTTGATTACCGAGTCATGAGCTCGACTCGATCCCCTCAATACTAATTATCATTGGGGAAAGTGATTTGGTCGAGGTAGTTCAAGGATGGAACTTCCCCACCAAAGTAGTGCTTCAACCTATGTCCATTCACCTTGAAATTGGGGACATCATTTTGAGCTAGCTCGATGGTCCCATAAGGAAAAACTTGAGTCCCAGTGAATGGACCGGACCAACGGGATTTCAACTTACCAGAAAAGATTTTCAAACGAGAATTAAAAAGCAAAACTTGATCCCCAATGTTAAAAACCCGGTTTTTAATTTTAGAATCATTCAACTTTTTAGTCTTTTCTTTATAAATCAATGAATTTTCATAAGCAATATCCCTTAATTCATCCAATTCATTTAATTGCATTTCCCGGTGTTTTCCCGCGGTCTCCATGTCATCATTACAATGCTTTAGGGCCCAATAAGCCTTGTGTTACAATTCAATAGGCAAGTGACAATTCTTCCCATACACAAGCTTATAAAGAGTGCACCCAATGGGAGTCGTATGAGCGGTCCTAAAGGCCCATAAAGCATCGTCCAACTTATCCGACCAAGATTGTCGGTTTTCCCCTACGGATCTCTCCAAGATCCTTTCAACGCTCGGTTTGAAACCTCGACTTGCCCACTCGTTTGTGGGTGATAAGCCGTAGAAAGCCGATGTGTAACCCCATATTTCCTTAGGACAATTTCGAATTGGTCGTTACAAAAATGGGTTCCACGATCGCTTATGATCGCACGAGGGGTTCCAAACCGAGAAAACAAGCTTTTCAAAAACTTGACTACCACACGAGCATCATTGGTGGGCAAAGCCTTTGCTTCCACACACTTAGATAGGTAGTCAACCGCACCAAGGATGTACTTATTACCACGAGATGATGGGAACGGCCCCATAAAGTCTATGCCCCAAACGTCAAAGATCTCACACACTTGGATGATGTTTTGTGTCATTTCATCTTTTTGTGAGGCTTCTCCTTGTCGTTGGCATGAGTCACACGACTTCACAAGCTCATGTGCATCTCGGTAAATAGTAGGCCAAAAGAAGCCGGCATCAAAGACCTTCTTAGCCGTGAGATTAGCACCATGGTGACCACCCGTGGGTCCCTCGTGACAAGCTCTAAGGATGTTAGAAGCTTCGGTGCCAAATACACAACATCGGATTATTTGATCCACACAAGTTCGAAACAAGTAAGGGTCGTTCCAAAAGTAGAACTTGACGTCACGAAAGAATTTTCGTTTTTCTTGAGTCGTCATACCCCTGATGATGAAGTTTCCCGCATGGTAATTTGCGATGTCCGCAAACCATGGGGTGGAAGAATCAAGCTTCGAATTCACTACACCAAGTGTATCGAGCGGAAATGTTTCGGTAATTTCCTTGGGCTCGTAAACACTTTGGTGAGGATCTTCCAAACGAGAAAGATGATCGGCCGCTAGATTCTTGGCTCCTTTTTTGTCAACGATTTTGTGATCAAATTCTTGAAAGAGGAGAATCCAACGAAGTAATGTTGGCTTAGCATCTTGTTTAGGCATAAGATACTTGATAGCCGAATGATCCGTATACACTATGTATTTCGTCAAGACGAGATAAGGTCGGAATTTCTCGAATGCATACACCACGGCAAGGAACTCCTTCTCCGTTGTAGTGTATTTTAGTTGAGCCTCGGTCATCGTCTTGCTAGCATAGTGAATAGGCAAGAAGTGCTTTTCATTACGTTGCCCCAATACGGACCCAATAGCATAGTCACTAGCATCGCACATGAGCTCAAAGGGGAGGTTCCAATTGGGAGCAACAAGAATGGAAACTTCAGTAAGTTTCCTCTTAAGGATTTCAAAGTCTCGTACACAATCTTCGTCAAAGACAAAACGTGACTCTTTTTCAAGAAGATGTGTAATAGGTCGAGAGATCTTTGAAAAATCCTTGATGAATCGACGATAAAAGCCCGCGTGGCCTAGGAAACTCCTAACTCCCTTAACGGTTTTGGGATGAGGTAATTTGGCGATGACGTCTACCTTAGCTTGATCTACCTCAATCCTCGCTTTCGAAACCTTGTGCCTTAAGACGATTCCTCTCTTAACCATAAAATGACATTTTTCCCAATTTAGCACAAGGTTGGTTTCCTCACAACGCTTCAACATTCTCTCAAGATTCGACAAACACAAAGTGAACGAATTACCAAACACGGAAAAGTCATCCATGAAGACTTCCATCGTCTTCTCGATCATATCATGGAAAATAGACATCATGCACCTTTGAAAGGTTCCCGGTGCATTACAAAGTCCGAATGGCATTCTACGATAGGCAAACGTTCCATATGGACACGTAAACGTAGTTTTTTCTTGATCACGAGGATCGATGGGAATTTGGAAGTAACTGGAAAAACCATCCAAAAAGCAATAGAAATCGATTCCCGAAAGACGCTCCAACATTTGGTCCATGAAGGGCAAGGGAAAATGGTCTTTACGAGTGGCTTCATTCAACTACGATAGTCAATGCACACTCTCCATCCGGTCATGAGTCTAGTGGGAATTAACTCGTTGGCATCGTTTGGCACAACGGTCATTCCTCCCTTCTTAGGGACACAATGAATAGGACTCACCCAAGAGCTACCGGAAATAGGGTAAATCATTCCCGCGTCAAGGAGTTTTAGGACTTCCTTTTTGATGACGTCGTGAATTTTGGGGTTCACCCTCCTTTGACATTAGATTGCGGGCTTGTAATCCTCCTCCATTAAGATTTTATAGGTAGAAAATTTGGGATCAATCCCCTTAATGTCGGATAAATTCCACGCAATGCCCCCTTTGTGATCCTTTAGAACATCGACAAGTGCGGTTTTTTCATCATCCGAAAGTTCCTTCACAATAATAACCGGCAACTTGTCGCCCTCCTCCAAATAGACATATTCGAGATGAGGAGGTAAATCTTTCAACTCGAGGATAGGTGGTTCCTCAATTGCAGATTTGGGCTCGATACTCATAACCTCCTCGGGTGGAGGAAATGGGAAATCGTTAAGAAAGTCCTTGATAATCGAGAAGTCCTCATCATTGTCGAGGTCTTCGTTACAAGTACGTGGAACATCGAATTCTTCCAACGTAAAACCACCACCTTCAAATGGAGTGAAGTTTGGTGTCGAGTTATCAAGAATGGGATCTAACATAGTGGGATTGCCATTATTTTCATCATTACCAAAACCTAGAACTTCTTGTGAAAATTCCTCGCAAACAACGTCAATCATATCAACGAGGTTTATGGTCGCAACAGATTAAACATGAGAAATTGGAGAGTTTTGAGTTGCGTTTATAACAAGTTCCTCGTCGTTGAAACGTAAGGTGATCTTTCTAGCATAAACATCGATCAAAGCCATAGACGTATCTAAAAATGAACGACCTAAAATGAGAGGAACTTGAGGATCCGTGGGAATATCGACAACGATAAAGTCTACCGGATAATAGGACTTTCCCATTTTCACAAAAACGTCTTCCGCCAATCCACATGCGGGAATTGTAACACCCCCAAATTTATACAACTCAATACAGCGGAAGACTCGTTGGTGTTACGGGATAACACATTACTCACATCATAGACAACGCTTAAAAATCGCGTCGTTTAATAATAAAGCTTTTCCATTCAAAAATATCAATTTTTTTTACATAGGTCCCAAGTCATAGTCATTTCATACAATTTTACAAAAGATTTGAATAGAAGTTGTTATTTAAGTGTGGGCCATGAATTCTTGTCGTCTTCCCGAGAATTACCTTCAAGTACCTGAGACAAAACATGATAAAAGAAAAGGTCAGCGATAACGCCGAGTGAATTCATAGAGTTTAATGAAACCATTAATATATCATCGGTATATAATTATTACCGAAAATCATTTTGCACAAATCTTTGTAATAGGCCATAAAATAGCCAAAGTCATTTTATACAAATCCTTATCAAAATCATAATATAGGATTTCGCCTTCAAAACCATTATACGAACTAATGTCGTAAAAATATCATACAATATGTTTTATAACGTTGTATAGAAATAAAAACCGCTATATGAATATGGTTATGAAAAACCAAAACACGAACATATTATCAATAGTAAGAACCCGTATTGCTAGTCAGACAATATATCGTAATTTAGTGCGTATAGCAGTATTTCGTTATTTTTGGATTATTATAAGCCGCATGACATTGTTACCTTACTACAACAAACAACGGGTATCTAACCAGAAACTCAATTTTCCCATCTAAATTAGCGTGTCGTCACAATAATCACGCTTTTGTAAATCTTCTCATACATAAATTCGCTTACCAATCAATGTGGCACGATGGGGATCAACCGTCAAGGCGCGAACTGGGGTGATCGTCCCCAAATAGTACTATTATATGCATAAGCGTCTACCAAATCCCGGTAGTTCACAATTCATGCTAATGGGACTTGTAGTGACATAACCTAACTTTAATAATCCATTTCATTTCATCTATCGGGTCATTTAATCATTCATCGGGTCATACAATCATTCGTGTCCAAATCAATAAACAGACAATCGGGACAACTAGTGTCCTATTTCATAAAAACTAACATGTTATCTCCCTCGCGGGTTTATAAAACATTTCACAAAAACATTTAATAGAGTGCGAGGCTATGAACTCACGTTGATGTGGGAAGGCGATTATCGACGATTTGGATGTACGGTACGTGCTTCAATCACGGAAACCTAGACAAATAATACTCGTCTTAGACTTTTGTCCAATGACTTTATCAAAATAATAATTATGTATACATATGATGATTATATATATATGATTATGATCAAGTGGGTTTATACATCTTTACTCATTCATTATAGTGTTTATGTGTTGGTAATTTTCAAGACTAGTTACACTAGTTCAACTTGTTTACATTTTGAAGTCCAATGGGCCTATTACAAGCCCAATACTATTCATTAGCTCAATTATACTTTTATTATAAGTATTATACTTTATATGTTGGGCCCAAATGGGTTAAGCCCAATAAATAAGTTTATAAGTGTTTTATCAAATTAGTCGGGTTTATTGTCCATTAAGGCTACTTTGGCCCGTTAATGTCTATATGTTGTAAAGCTCGGGTTTTATCGGTTTTTACTTGTTATATATGTTTATATATCAGTATTTGAGTTTATAAAAGTTTACATTCGACGGGTCCAACCGTCTAAATTTACTTAACAAAAACGTTAATCTTTCGATTTTAGCCGAAAAGACGTAAAACTTAGTATATAGTTTTTATAACTTATAAAACTTACCAAACTACCATTTTTACATAATGTCCATTTATTTATCCTTATGCATCTTTATATAAATGAAATATATAAGTTAGTGGGTTTTAATTCACATTTTATATTATATTTATTTGAGTGCTTATATAATAATATTAAACTTTAATTTCACAAAATCAGTCCTAAAAATCTAGTTTATAAAATGATTATATCTAGAGTTCTACATAGAGATAGAACCCCAAATTTTTATCACAGAAACTCCATGATATGTGCTGCATTTTATTCCAGTATAGCTACTGATGAATCAACCTCTAAGTATTTTATAAAATTCGTCCAAAACAGTGTACTCAGATTTGCATTCTAAACTTGTTTTGATCATATCTCTCAGTTTTATGATTCCATTGCATGGCCAACTCTCATATGTGTACAAGTCTCAATACTCACTGTATATCATTACGTCTATACTATTTTATCAGTTCATCATATGGTTATTTACTGTTTTTATACAGCCTACTAAATTAAGCAAGATTAACCACTTTTACATATAGTTTTTCATCTTTTTACCCATGTTTATCAACACCAAATCCACAAAAAATAATTTTAATCATCACTCATCATCATATACATATACATAAGTAAAAGAAAATACAAGATTACATAATCAAAATAACAAGAAGGATAGGAAGGATGATCCTTATACCACCATAGTGACGAAAATGTGAGGTTGATGAACAAGGCTTGGATTTGGATGGCAAAACTTGTGATACCAATATCAACTTCAAGATCACCTATCTTCATGAACATCTTCTGGAAAATCAGCCCCAAGACACCAACAAAACTTCTCCTTGGATGTTAAAATGACCACCAATCAATAGAGCTTCAAGAGTCCTTCATCATGTGTATGAATAACACATGATTTCATGGTTGAATCAAGATCAAATGGGGGTTGTTTTAGGTGAGTTTGGGACGAAATATAGAGAGATAGGAGAGAAAAATGGTGGTTTGCATGTTAGATTTGTGAGAAATGGTTTTAGAAAGTGGTTTTGTAAAGTTTTATACATGTGGTAAACTTCTTTGTGAAGTTTTGAGACAAGTGTCTCATGTATTAATCAAAATTTGACAACAATGGTCATGTGTAGGCTAGTTTGGCCGCCCATTGTGTGGGGGTGGGGCAAAAGTGGTTTTGTCTCATCCCCATTTATTTACGGGTACTTCTCGATTCTAGTTTCCTCGATTTACGTGCCCTCGGGTCGTTTTACGAAAAATGTTTTTATAAATTATGAATCAACGGCACAAAACGAATCTAATAAAAAATGTCTCATCAAAAACGGAGTTCGAAAACATAAATACGTAATCCTAGGGTTTCCGGTTTAGTCGTAAAGGACGTTAAATTAAAATCGTAAGTCCTAATCTCTTCTCGTAAATTTGTGAGTTTATTGACCAAATCAAAACTAAAATCCCAAAATAATATTCACGGATAAATTTATTTCCTGAAATGTCGGACTGTCACCAAAACGGTGTATGTAAACGTAAGCACGTGACGTAGAATCCTGCGGTTTAGACGCAGTCGATGCTACTTCAAGACGTAAATCCAAATTTTTTCCCAAAAATAAGTGAGTTTATAATATAACATTAAAATAATGTTTTCAAATAATAGTTGAGAATAAAATATCAACCATAAATTGACGGATTGTCACAGCATTTACCCCTAAACAGGATCTTTGTCCTCAAAGATAATCTTACCTTACTACTCGCTTCTTATAGAGTTAAAACCATGTGGGTATTTCCTCCACATTCGGTCTTTTCTCACAAGTGTAATTCATTACAGTACGCGAGTTTCATCAAACATAACTACGGGAATAAGATCAGGCTTAATGTTGACTTACTTTCTCTATCCATGATTTTCACGGGTTTTTTATGAATGCAACTTTTCGCCGATCTAAACGTCATCAAGAAGTGATCAGATTCTCACTTGATAGACATTTTATCAAGTTCGATATACAAAACATAATTCACGCATCCCTTGAAGTCCTAGGGTAGATCCAGCTTATATGCCTTTCAAACCAACTTCTACATCATCTCTATCGTCCCATACTACAGGGACTTATTTCCCATGATCTTTCAGATCATCTATTCTTTTTCCAAAGTAAAATTTTTTGGCATAACTTCGCTACCCATCCGGCACTTCAAGATCTACATTTCATATTCACATAACCTCCTGCCCACTACCGGCAGTCAATAATCAGATCCTAATTTCAATAATCATTTCAGGTTTCACGGGTCAGGTATTTTGTAAGGTTAGGTTCGTCATCATAGGAAACCTTAAACCTAAAAGACATGTCCAACTCACAATGGGTGTATGTCGGATGTCTTCATCCCAACTCCTGCTTACAGATCCTCTAATATTTAGATCCTAACAAGATTCGATCTCGATCCAAATAAGATAGTTTTCAATGATAATCTCTCCAAAGGAAAAAGATTATACGGTTCATTACCAAAGGTCAATCATTCAAACATAAAACAAGACTTATAGTATTTTGTATCGTTACTTTACCTCATCCCTTCGATTGGGGTGGCAAACAGTACTCTCATCAAGGTTCGTTCTCAATAACATCTGAGCAAATCTCTAGAAATTCGATGCGAAGCGAGGATCTTGATAGAGATGATCGATACAGGCACACCATGTTTACACAACTCCTTTAAATACAAAAGGGTCAATTTCTTCATCAAGAATCTATCATTAACAGGAATGATGTTAGCAGATTTGGTCAGTCTGTCGACGATTACCCAAATCGAATCAAATTCAGATGATGACCTTTGCAATAGTTAGACGTTTACTAATGTATGAGGTGATGTCTGCCTTCATAATTTGTCATTAGTATAACTTATTCAGACAAAGATACATTTAGTCAGAAATGACATGAATAGAATACTTAATCTTACGAGATTCCAACATGACTAAATCTCAAAATCCTCTATATTCAGGCAATCACAAGTGGACTGTTATACATTCAACACCATCGGCTTCTCAATTTTGATGGTTCACATTAGCCGCGAACCCCTCTTTATTATCTATATTATCCTTTTTACACGCATCAATTATTTTTAAATTGTTCGGGCAATTTATTTTGCACAGTCGTTCTTAAGGAACACATTCTAATTGGTTCGTTTTCCTTCCTATATAATGTGTCAGTAAATACGTTCACTTTCCTAGATGGAATAAATATCATGACCGTATTTATTCGAAAATTCTTTCTTCACATTTTCTAAGTCTTAGTTCTATCTCAACTATTGTTTTTATCAGTTTTGCTCAATCCGACGTATGAAGCGTCGATAATTATTACAATTAATTAGATAATAATTATTAAATTTTTATGAAACTTAAACGTAAAAAATTTTAAATTTCTTAGTTCGACCAGTTATATAAAATGCTCAAAATAAATTTGAATTTAATTAACAAGATTTTTGTTGATTTATCGAAAATATTTAATAAGATTCGTAAATGTTCGAAAAATATTTGGTTATACTTGGGTCAAAATTTTCTTAGTTGAAAAGCAAAAATTGTCGCTTCAAATTTCAAGTCATGGTTTAAATGTTTTCCTCAATCCCTCTTAGGTTGTCTTGAGGTATACACGAACATTTACCCCTAAACAGGAGTTTAGTTAAATGTTCTGGGTATAAGGGAATAATCCCTTAAAAATTCATTTGATAAAACATTTGTCAAAACATATTTGTAGTTTTTTTTGGTATAACCCAAAGTCTTAAATCACATGTTAATTATTCAAGGTACATGTTTTCATTGTTCGACCAATTTAGGGCAGTCTATAACTAATTATTAACTCATTCTTATTCCTATAAACAAACAGATGGTCCTTAATGATCACGAGCATGAATTCATCAAATTACAGCCTACACACGTGATTCACCAAATTTATGAATGCTACATGTGCATTGATCAATCCAAACAACATAACATGAAACTCATAATGTTCATCACGAGTTCTGGATGTAGTAATTGGAATAGATAATCTTTTCGCGGCCGCGAAGTTGATAATAACCATGCCGTGGATCAAATTCCTGAATATACGCTAGAACCTTGTAAATGATCGAACAAATCTTCCATTTCGAGTCATGGATATCGATTTCGATTGTCAATTTACTCAGTTCACAGTTATCCATAAATATAAGGAATGATAACACCATAGCTCTTCATAATGACGAGCTTGGTAGAATAAAATCTTTCTCCGACAACTCTCTCAGTTGTACGGTAATTCTTTTAATTCAGATGGTGCTGACGTACATTGCACATGCCACAGGTGCAGCACCGGGAATATAATCAATACCCATTTCAACTTGAGTTAACGGCGAAAGTCTAGATAATTCACCAGCAAATACCTCCTAAAGTCTAAAATAACATGAACATTTTTTTTAGTAAATTCATATTAGGTTCTTTCTAGATTATAATATCTATGACTAGTTCACAACCATTGACGGTATAATTTCAAGTCTAAATGCAGGATATGGTCATCCATCAAGAATTATTTTGATCACTTTTGATAATCAACATCTTATCATTTAGGGGAATTCTATTCGAGTTCCCACCAATTAAGATAATGTCGTCATGTCATAATCAATCAATCCATTCTACTGGCATTACCAACTTTTCAGTTTTATTGCCGTCGATAAGATGTGAACTTCTCAAAAGACTAATAATAATTCATAATCCTTCACAAATTCAAGGATATCAGGAGACATAACTAACCTTAAAAGAGTAAGGTCAACTCATATCTACGCGATAAAATTTCAAATCAGATAAAGACGAAAACATTTAACGAATATGAATATATTACATGTTTTCATAATTTGAGTACGCATTCGAAAGCTCCTCGGATCGCTACCCAGTTCATTCAAATTCAATCTAATCAAAAGAAACGATAGGAACGTCGATACATCCAATCGGGTATCAACACTCGGTAATCAGATACTTTTCCTAAGAATCTCACTACAGGAGAATTGGACAAGAAGGGAATATCAATTGTCAAATAAGACAAGTTCCACAGATGAGTAAATTCGACTCAGGAGAATAAATAGTACGGGCACATATGTAGGTGTCCCTATCAATATGTCCCTATTTTTCACTTCTTGCAGATCTCATAAAATTTAATCTTTCACAATCTTCAAAGAAAATTTAGTGTTTATTAATAATTTCATGGTGACTACTAATCAGCCTTGCATGGTCACTTCCAAATTGTATGTAGGTGCGCAACTATATACAATTTCAAGATTAACGATGCAATACTCAGTTCGCCAAAATTGTATCATCATGTTTATAATAAAAATATTTTCATGCCTAATTCTTAAATAAGAATCAAAAATAAATTTACAAAGATTTTCTTTGTTATGAAAAAAATTAAGTTTTCCAAGGTGTTTTATAAACAACTTCATTTCGATAAGAATCACTTATAAATCTCACTTTGAATAATCCTTATAGTGATGAAAATTAAATTTTCTCAAAGGATACAGTTTTAACTTTATAAAAACAATGTGTGATCTGCAAAAGAGTGATGAAGAGTTGTTCACCAAGAACTAACTACAATATGATAGGAAATGAGCTTTAGCCAAATAATCATGAGGCTCATGACCTTTCTGGCGCTCGAAAAGAATAATCCACAACGTAACTCAAATCAAGATGAGTACTTGTTCAATGGTTGCATCACTAATGCGAACATTAGGATGAAGCAATAAAGGATAGATAACATCGATATATTTAGAATTTAGCAATCAATGATAGTCTTTTCATTAATCACAAACAAGTCAAAATTGTACCGTAACACATTATGTGTCACTATGTCATACAATTCCAAGAACTCATCCTACCAACTAATGTCTCAGTTAAGTTAGGGATTATTTTTAAAAGATACCACAATGAATACTAATCTACAAGCGTCATTAGGTGTTCCACATGTCTCAGAAGATCCATCGGTCTCAATTCAGAAGAAGATTTCTTCAATTTATTTCTTGGACACTCGGCATCCTCGTTAGTGGACAATGGCCTAGGAACAACACTTAACATGAATCAATAATCAATTAAAACCTTATAATTCAATCACAGAACTTAACGACTTCCTCTTAACAATCTCATATTCCATACGGGTTAAATTTTACTTTATTCAAGTTTCAATCAACTTATACTCAATGCAATATCCTACCGCATTGTCCAATACTTACAACCTTATTCTTAGACCTTGAAAGGGCAATAAAATCTCAATATGAATAACACTTAATTTCCAATCCTATAGATCCTTCATCAGTAGTTATCAAATGAGTCACTAGTATGAAATGACTCGATCATTCAACTAGACTTCTCGGAAAGGTACTAGTGGCATGAGGCTTTTGGGTAATGGTTCCAATGACAGCCTCAAGTGCAACATTCACCCTTTCGATTTCAAATATAAGAATTGGGTGACAACGAATCAGATGACATCTTTCTAGGTGGTAACATTTTGTAAAAGTCCACTCTATAAGGAAAGATCGTCATGACATCGATATCAGTTTTAATCTCGCCAATTCTTCTTCAATATCACCATCAACTAATATCTATATTTCTACGAATATTAACCATTTTGTTGGGATCATAAATATCCACAACTTGGTTTAGATCTAGGATAGCTAGAATTCCTACGAGAATAGCTTTGATTAATTTACTAGGAGATTTAGGGTTCCTTGTGACAATCTACGTCGTATAAATACCTCGTATAAATATCAAAATAATCATCAAACAATCATGTAATAAAATTACATCATATATATATATATATATATATATATATATATATATATATATATATATATATATATATATATATATATATATATATATATATATATATATATATATATATATATATAATCCAAGTTATATATATATATATATATTAAAATAACACTTCTCAGTCTGGCCTTGTCGGTAACTCGGGAATTCTTTGGCACCGTTATAGTCAAAATATTTTTAGACATTTTGTGAAAAATGTTTATAGTTAAAAGATTTTGAAATGTTTTATTCAAAACCTTGGTTTTAAAAATCTTTCGTTCTCTATAACGAAAGCTCTAGTACCAAACTGTAACACCCCTAAATTTATACAACTCAATACAGCGGAAGACTCGTTGGTGTTACGGGATAGCACATTACTCACATCATAGACAACGCTTAAAAATCGCGCCGTTTAATAATAAAGCTTTTCCATTCATAAATATCAATTTTTTTACATAGGTCCCAAGTCATAGTCATTTCATACAATTTTACAAAAGATTTGAATGGAAGTTGTTATTTAAGTGCGGGCCATGAATTCTTGTCGTCTTCCCGAGAATTACCTTCAAGTACCTAAGACAAAACATGTTAAAAGAAAAGGTCAGCGATAACGCTGAGTGAATTCACAGAGTTTAATGAAACCATTAATATATCATCGGTATATAATTATTACCGAAAATCAATTTGCACAAATCTTTGTAATAGGCCATAAAATAGCCAAAGTCATTTTATACAAATCCTTATCAAAATCATAATACAGGCTTTCGCCTTCAAAACCATTATACGAACTAATGTCGTAAAAATATCATACAATACGTTTTATAACGTTGTATAGAAATAAAAACCGTTGTATGAATATGGTTATGAAAAAACAAAACACGAACATATTATCAATAGTAAGACCCCGTATTGCTAGTCAGGCAATATATCGTAATTTAGTGCGTATAGCAGTATTTCGTTATTTTTGGATTATTATAAGCCGCATGACATTGTTACCTTACTACAACAAACAACGGGTAGCTAACCCGAAACTCAATTTGCCATCTAAATTAGCGTGTCGTCACAATAATCACGCTTGTTTAAATCTTCTCATACAAAAACTCGCTTACCAATCAATGTGGCACGACGGGGATCAACCGTCAAGGCGCGAACTGGGGTGATCGTCCCCAAATAGTACTATTATATGCATAAGCGTCTACCAAATACCGGTAGTTCACAATTCATGCTAATGGGAATTTTAGTGACATAACCTAACTCTAATAATCCATTTCATTTCATCTATCGGGTCATTTAATAATTCATCGGGTCATACAATCATTCGTGTCCAAATCAATAAACAGACAATCGGGACAAATAGTGTCCTATTTCATAAAAACTAACATGTTATCTCCCTCGCGGGTTTATAAAACATTTCACAAAAACATTTAAAAGAGTGCGAGGCTATGAACTCACGTTGATGTGGGAAGGCGATTATCGGCGATTTGGATGTACGGTACGTGCTTCAATCACGGAAACCTAGACAAATAATACTCGTCTTAGACTTTTGTCCAATGACTTTATCAAAATAATAATTATGTATACATATGATGATTTTATATATATGATGATGATCAAGTGGGTTTATACATCTTTACTCATTCATTATAGTGTTTATGTGTTGGTAATTTTCAAGACTAGTTACACTAGTTCAACTTGTTTACATTTTGAAGCCCAATGGGCCTATTACAAGCCCAATACTATTCATTAGCCCAATTATACTTTTATTATCAGTATTATACTTGATATGTTGGGCCCAAATGGGTTAAGCCCAATAAATAAGTTTATAAGTGTTTTATCAAATTAGTCGGGTTTATTGTCCATTAAGGCTACTTTGGCCCGTTAATGTCTATATGTTGTAAAGCTCGGGTTTTATCGGTTTTTACTTGTTATATATGTTTATATATCAGTATGTGAGTTTATAAAAGTTTACATTAGACGGGTCCAACCGTCTAAGTTTTACTTAACAAAACCGTTAATCTTCCGGTTTTAGCCGAAAAGACGTAAAACTTAGTATATAGTTTTTATTACTTATAAAACTTACCAAACTACCATTTTCATATAATGTCCAATTATTTATCCTTATGAATTTTTATATAAATGAAATATATAAGTTAGTGGATTTTAATTCACATTTTATACTATATTTATTTGAGTGCTTATATAATAATATTAAACTTTAATTTCACAAAATCAGTCCTAAAAATCTAGTTTACTAAAATGATCATATCTAGAGTTATACATGGAGATAGAACCCCAAATTTTTATCACAGAAACTACATGATATGTGCTTCATTTTATTCCTTTATAGGTACTGATGAATTAACTTCTAAGTATTTTATAAAATTCGTCAAAAACAGTGTACTCAGATTTGCACTCTAAACTTGTTTTGATCATATCTCACTCATTTTTATGATTCCATTGCATGGCCAACGCTCACATGTGTACAAGTCTCAATACTCACTGTATATCAATTCATATATACCGTTTTACCAATTCATCATATGGTTATTTACTGTTTTTATACAGCCTACTAAATTAAGCAAGATTAACCACTTTTACATATAGTTTTTCATCTTTTTACCCATGTTTATCAACACCAAATCCCCACACAATAATTTTAATCATCATTCATCATCATATACATATACATAAGTAAAAGAAAATAAAAGATTACATAATCAAAATAACAAGAAGGATAGGAAGGATGATCCTTATACCACCATAGTGATGAAAATGTGAGGTTGATGAACAAGGCTTGGATTTGGTTGGCAAAACTTGTGATATACCAATATCAACTTCAAGATCACCTATCTTCATGAACATCTTGTGGAAAATCAGCCCCAAGACACCAACAAAACTTCTCCTTGGATGTTAAAATGACCACCAATCAATAGAGCTTCAAGAGTCCTTCATCATGTGTATGAATAACACATGATTTCATGGTTGAATCAAGATCAAATGGGGGTTGTTTTAGGTGAGTTTGGGACGAAATATAGAGAGATAGGAGAGAAAAATGGTGGTTTGCATGTTAGATTTGTGAGAAATGGTTTTAAAAAGTGGTTTTGTAAAGTGGTTTTGTAAAGTTTTATACATGTGGTAAACTTCTTTGTGAAGTTTTGAGACAAGTGTCTCATGTATTAATCAAAATTTGACAACAATGGTCATGTGTAGGCTAGTTTGGCCGCCCATTGTGTGGGGGTGGGGCAAAAGTGGTTTTGTCTCATCCCAATTTATTTATGGGTACTTCTCGATTCTAGTTTCCTCGATTTACGTGCCTTCGGGTTGTTTTACGAAAAATGTTTTTATAAATTATGAATCAACGGCACAAAACTAATCTAATAAAAATTGTCTCATCAAAAACGGAGTTCGAAAACGTAAATACGTAATCCTAGGGTTTCTGGTTTAGTCGTAAAGGACGTTAAATTAAAATCGTAAGTCCTAATCTCTTATCTTAAATTTGTGAGTTTATTGACCAACTCAAAATTAAAATCCCAAAATAATATCCAGGGATAAATTTATTTCTTGAAATGTCGGACTGTCACCAAAACGGTGTATGTAAACGTAAGCACGTGACGTAGAATCATCCGGTTTAGACGTAGTCGATGCTACTTCAAGACGTAAATCCAAATTTCTTCCCAAAAATAAGTGAGTTCATAATATAACATTAAAATAATGTTTTCAAATAATACTTGAGAATAAAATATCAACCATAAATTGACGGATTGTCACAGCATTTACCCCTAAACAGGATCTTTGTCCTCAAAGATCATCTTCTCTTACTACTCGCTTCTTATAGAGTTAAAGCCATATGGGTATTTCCTCCACATTCGGTCTTTTCTCACAAGTGTAATTCATTACAATACGCGAGTTTCATCAAACATAACTACGGGAATAAGATCATGCTTAATGTTGACTTACTTTCTCTATCCATGATGTTCACAGGTTTTTGATGAATGCAACTTTTCGCCGATCTAAACTTCATCAAGAAGTGATCAGATTCTCACTTGATAGACATTTTATCAAGTTCGATATACGAAACATAATTCACGCATCCCTTGAAGTCCTAGGGTAGATCCAGCTTATAAGCCTTTCAAACCAACTTCTACATCATCTCTATGGTCCCATACTACGGGGACTTATTTCCCATGATCTTTCAGATCATCTATTCGTTTTTCCAAAGTAAAATTTTTTGGCATAACTTCGCTACCCATCCGGCACTTCAAGATCTACATTTCATATTCACATAACCTCCTGCCCACTACCGGCAGTCAATAATCAGATCCTAATTTCAATAATCATTTCAGGTTTCACTGGTCGGGTATTTGGTAAGGTTAGGTTCGTAATCATAGGAAACCTTAAACCTAAAAGACATGTCCAACTCACAATGGGTGTATGTCGGGTGTCTTCATCCCAACTCCTGCTTACAGATGCTCTAATATTTAGATCCTAACAAGATTCGATCTCGATCCTAATACGATAGTTTTCAATGAAAATCTCTCCAAAGAAAAAAGATTATACGGTTCATTACCAAAGGTCAATCATTCAAACATAAAACAAGACTTATAGTATTTTGTATCGTTACTTTACCTCGTCCCTTCGATTAGGGTGGAAAACAGTACTCTCATCAAGGTTCGTTCTCAATAACATCTGAGCAAATCTCGAGAAATTCGATGCGAAGCGAGGATCTTGATAGAGATGATCGATACAGGCACACCATGTTTACACAACTCCTTTAAATACAAAAGGGTCAATTTCTTCATCCAGAATCTATCATTAACATGAATGATGTTAGCAGATTTGGTCAGTCTGTCAACGATTACCCAAATCGAATCAAATTCAAATGATGACCTTTGCAATAGTTAAACGTTTACTAATGTATGAGGCGATGTCTGCCTTCATAATTTGTCATTAGTACAACTTCTTCAGACAAATATACATTTAGTCAGAAATGACATGAATAGAATACTTAATCCTACGAGATTCCAACATGACTAAATCTCAAAATCCTCTATATTCAGGCAATCACAAGTGGCCTGTTATACATTCAACGCCATCGGCTTCTCAATTTTGATGGTTCACATTAGCCGCGAACCCCTTTTTATTATCTATATTATCCTTTTTACAAGCATCAATTATTTTTAAATTGTTCGGGCAATTTATTTTGCACAGTCATTCTTAAGGAACACATCCTAATTGGTTCTTTATCCTTCCTATATAATGTGTCAGTAATTACGTTCACTTTTCTAGATGGAATAAATATCAAGACCGTATTTATTCGAAAATTCTTTCTTCACATTTTCTAAGTCTTAGTTCTATCTTATCAGTTTTGCTCAATCCGACGTCTAAAGCGTCGATAATTATTACAATTAATTAGATAATAATTATTAAATTTTTATGAAACATAAACGTAAAAAATTTTAAATTTCTTAGTTCGACCAGTTATATAAAATGCTCAAAATAAATTTGAATTTAATTAACAAGATTTTTGTTGATTTATCGAAAATATTTAATAAGATTCGTAAATGTTCGAAAAATATTTGGTTATACTTTGGTCAAAATTTTCTTAGTTGAAAAGCAAAAATTGTCGCTTAAAATTTCAAGTCATGGTTTAAATGTTTTCCTCAATCCCTCTTAGGTTGTCTTGAGGTATACACGAACATTTACCCCTAAACAGGAGTTTAGTTAAATGTTCTGGGTATAAAAGAATAATCCCTTAAAAATTGCTTTGATAAAACATTTGTCAAAACATATTTGTAGTTTCTTTTTGGTATAACCCAAAGTCTTAAATCACATGTTAATTATTCAAGGTACATGTTTTCATTGTTCGGCCAATTTAGGGCAGTCTATAACTAATTATTAACTCATTCTTATTCCTATAAACAAACAGATGGTCCTTAATGATCACGAGCATGAATTCATCAAATTACAGCCTACACACGTGATTCACCAAATTTATGAATGCTACATGTGCATTGATCAATCCAAACAACATAACATGAAACTCATAATGTTCATCAGGAGTTCTGGATGTAGTAATTGGAATAGTTAATCTTTTCGCGGACGCGAAGTTGATAATAACCACGCCGTGGATCAAATTCCTGAATATACGCTAGAACCTTGTAAATGATCGAACAAATCTTCCATTTCGAGTCATGGATACCGATTTCGATTGTCAATTTACTCAGTTCACAGTAATCCATAAATATAAGGAATGATAACACCATAGCTTTTCATAATGACGAGCTTGGTAGAATAAAATCTTTCTCCGACAACTCTCTCAGTTGTACGGTAATTCTTTTAATTCAGATGGTGCTGACGTACATTGCACATGCCACAAGTGCAGCACCGGGAATATAATCAATACCCATTTCAACTTGCCTTAACGGAGAAAGTCTAGATAATTCACCAGCAAATACCTCCTAAAGTCTCAAATAACATGAACATTTTTTTTAGTAAATTCATATTAGGTTCTTTCTAGATTATAATATCTATGACTAGTTCACAACCATTCACGGTATAATTTCAAGTCTAAATGCAGGATATGGTCATCCATCAAGAATTATTTGGATCACTTTTGATAATCAACATCTTATCATTTAGGGGAATTCTATTCGAGTTCCCATCAATTAAGACAATGTCGTCATGTCATAATCAATAAATCCATTCTACTGGCATTACCAACTTTTCAGTTTTATTGTCGTCGATAAGATGTGAACTTCTCAAAAGACTAATAATAATTCATAATCCTTCACAAATTTACGGATACCAGGAGACATAACTAACCTTAAAAGAGTAAGGTCAACGCATATCTACGCGAGAGAATTTCAAATCAGATAAAGACGAAAACATTTAACGAATATGAATATATTACATGTTTTCATAATTTGAGTACGCATTCGAAAGCTCCTCGGATTGTTACCCAGGTCATTCAAATGAAATCTAATCAAAAGAAACGATAGGAACGTCGATACATCCAATCGGGTATCAACACTCGGTAATCAGATACTTTTCCTAAGAATCTCACTACGGGAGAATTGGATAAGAAGGGAATATCAATTGTCAAATAAGACAAGTTCCGCAGATGAGTAAATTCGACTCAGGAGAATAAATAGTACGGGCACATATGTAGGTGTCCCTATCAATATGTCCCTATTTTTCACTTCTTGAAGATCTCATAAAATTTAATCTTTCACAATCTTCAAAGAAAATTTAGTGTTTATTAATAATTTCATGGTGACTACTTATCAGCCTTGCATGATCACTTCCAAATTGTATGTAGGCGCGCAACTATATACAATTTCAAGATTAACGATGCAATACTCAGTTCTTAAAAATAGTATCATCATGTTTATAATAAAAATATTTTCATGCTTAATTCTTAAATAAGAATCAAAAATAAATTTACAAAGATTTTCTTTGTTATGAAAACAATTAAGTTTTCCAAGGTGTTTTATAAACAACTTCATTTCGATAACAATCACTTATAAATCTCACTTTGAAAAATCCTTATAGTGATGAAAATTAAATTTTCTCAAAGATACAGTTTTAACTTTATAAAAACAATGTGTGATCTGCAAAAGAGTGATAAAGAGTCGTTCACCAAGAACTAACTACAATATGATAGGAAATGAGCTTTAGCCAAATAATCATGAGGTTCATGACCTTGCTGGCGCTCGAAAAGAATAATCCACAACGTAACCAAATCAAGATGAGTACTTGTTCAATGGTTGCATCACTAATGCGAACATTAGGATGAAGCAATAAAGGATAGATAACATCGATATATGTAGAATTTAGCAATCAATGATAGTATTTTCATTAATCACAAACAAGTCAAAATTGTACCGTAACACATTGTGTCACTATGTCATACAATTCCAAGAACTCATCCTACCAACTGATGTCTCAGTTAAGTTAGGGATTATTTTTAAAAGATACCACAATGAATACTAATCTATAAGAGTCATTAGGTGTTCCACATGTCCCAGAAGATCCATCGGTCTCAATTCAGAAGAAGATTTCTTCAATTTATTTCTTGGACACTGGGCATCCTCGTTAGTGGAGAATGGCCTAGGAACAACACTTAACACGAATCAATAATCAATTAAAACCTTATAATTCAATCACAGAACTTAACGACTTCCTCTTAACAATCTCATATTCCATAGGGGTTAAATTTTACTTTATTCAAGTTTCAATCAACTTATACTCAATGAAATATCCTACCTCATTCTCCAATACTTACAACCTTATTCTTAGACCTTGAAAGGGCAATAAAAGCTCAATATGAATAACACTTAATTTCCAATCCTATAGATCATTCATTAGTAGTTATCAAATGAGTCACTAGTATAAAATGACTCGATCATTCAACTAGACTTCTCGGAAAGGTACTAGTGGCATGAGGCTTTTGGGTAATGGTTCCAATGACAGCCTCAAGTGCAACATTCACCCTTTCGATTTCAAATATAAGAATTGGGTGACAACGAATCAGATGACATCTTTCTAGGTGGTAACGTTTTGTCAAACTCCACTCTATAAGGAAAGATCGTCATGACATCGATATCAGTTTTAATCTCGCCAATTCTTCTTCAATATCACCATCAACTAATATCTATATTTCTACGAATATTAACCATTTTGTTGGGATCATAAATATCCACAACTTGGTTTAGATCTAGGATAGCTAGAATTCCTACGAGAATAGCTTTGATTAATTTACTAGGGGATTTAGGGTTTTTTGTGACAATCTACGTCGTATAAATACCTCGTATAAATATCAAAATAATCATCAAACAATCATGTAATAAAATTACATCACATATATATATATATATATATATATATATATATATATATATATATATATATATATATATATATATATATATATATATATATATATATATATATATATATATATATATATATATATATATATATATATATATATATATATATATATATATATATATATATATATATATATATATATATATATATATATATATATATATATATATATATATATATACTAGAGGCAAAACCCGTCCGATGGACGGGTATAACTTATGATTATTGTTTAACTTTTTTTATTTGGCGAGTATTTGTTTGTATTTTTTTTTGTATAGTTATGTTTTAATGAGTTATCAATTGTCATAGTTTGTTTTTGTTATCGATATTTGTTATTTGCGAAAATAATTGTTTGTATGTTTATTGTATAAGTATTTGTTTTTTTTAGCATAGCGTTCGTTGTTCAGATATATTTTTTCAATTTGAATTTATAAAAGCATCTATCATGAAAGGTCTAAAAATAGATTCAAAAAACTTGAATAAAGTCACATGAAAATGTTTTAAATTTGAAAACTCTTCTCAATTTATTGCATGTGTTGTTTGCAACCATTATAAAATTTTAAAAAATTTATACTATAATAGAATAGGTTTATTAATTCAAAATGTGTAATATTTATTAACACGTTATGAATATCCAATTCATAAAGCTTTGTTGAATTCTTTTTTGTTTAGCTAAATATTGGTATTAAAAATTATATATTTTGTAAAGGTATTTTAAAATATAATTGAAATGTTTGTCAAATTATTTGTATTCATTATATTACCAAGCATATCATATGGTTTTTATATTAACCCTATAAGATTCATATTAAGTTTCTTTAAATTCTACACGACAAAACATTAAAGTATATTTTATTGAGTATTAAAAAAGCTTGGCAAACTTTTTATACATGGTCATACGAAAGCAATATTGATTAGGTAACTGTCGTTGTTTTAGTTTAAATAACGGTTAATGACCATACAAAGAACTGTGCAAAATACTCACACTACCACCTTATACTACAATAATAAATTTAAATATGTTTTAATCGATCAATAATTTTGAAACATACAATTTGGAGTTGTATGTAAATTAACATTGCTTTAAGAAAAATACACATAATTATACTTTTGATATTGATCTGAAAAATCAAAAGTAAAAAATTGACGAAAACGTAAAAGTATTGACGAAAACATAAAATACTAACAAAATAAACTAACTTTGAATTATTGGTCTCAAATTGTAATATTCTTTATTTTACCCGTTTGCCCTATGCTCGTTTGTCCAGCGCCCATTTGACCCGCGCCCGTTTAGCTCGCGTCTGTTTATCCCGCGCTCGTTTAGCCTAAAATTTAAAAATCGCCCATTTAGCCCGTGCCCGTTTTGCCCCATGTTGTGCCCGCCCGCTCGTTTTGCCACCTCTAGTAAAAATATACATAAATAACAGAAAATAAAATATATATATAAGCTTTTGTCTATAGGTATTAAAATGCCAAAGTATTACGTATGAATTTTAAGAATGTCTTATGTGGGGTTGACCAACTACTTTGTGTAGCTAAATTTTTTAATTTTGTAAGTATAGTAGTAGTTTAATACAAATTTCAAATATATTTAATGATTTTAATGAACTGTTGTAGAGTGAAAAGGTCAAACTAATCATAACACCAAATAATAACTAATTGTATCAGAAGTATCAGAAGTCGTGTGACCTTAAAGGTAGTATCCTTCTTAATTTGACTTACTCGACAATAGTATACCTTCTCTTTTGGTCAGGAGTATCAGAAGTAGTGCTCATTTTTTTATCTTGTTACCAGTCTAACACCATCAGTGCTTGCATAATAGTTTACATGATCACATTTCTAGTTTTGCCAACACAAGGTTCATTTTGTTGCCCTTATCATAGTCGACTCAAAGCTTTACAGTTTAATATCTTTCACAATACTATTTATGCTTGATCTGTTTCTTCTAAAGTACTAATCCTTTCTACCCATATCAGATAACCAATGGCCTATAACTTGCCACAAATTTTGATTATTTATCCAGTATCTCATTCGCTTGTGATGATGGTTAGTATCCCCCTTTCTTTAGTTGTTCCTTGTACTTACGAAGCTACACATTGTAGCATAGAAACATCACAATTCTATATAGTAATCGATCAGTTAAGTAGTACTACACTATATAGTGGTCGTAAAAGTAATACCTCGTATTTACTATTTAGTACTTTCGAGATCATTTTCTCGACTTCCTAAAGCTGAAAGTATGTTATATTCTAACTTTATGTTTATAGTAATTTGAATACTACTATGTGTCAAAATGCTAAAACAAAAATACAAATGATGTTTAGAGTAAAATGCAACTGAAGGAAAATTTAGATACGTAGACATACCTTTGTATCTAATGTGATTAAAGGTTAATAAAAGCGGCAAAATGTGTATGTCAGGTCAGGTCACGGGTTTAGATGGGTCACTTAGGTCACAGGTTTAGATGGGTCACTTAGCTGCAAACTAACCATTATCAGAAACCATCATTGCTAGAAGGGATATGTGTTCTACTAATCTGCGAGTTACCTATTCTCTCCACCAACATCTAAACGTCCATGCCAGTCACAATTATTAGACACTGACTTATAACATGACCAAGTGAAATTAGTATCTGTAATGATCGATGACCACACGACTTGTGAAATTATTATCTATAAAAATCAATTATTACATACTTAGTGAAATAAGTATTTGTAATGAGCATTTCACTGATTGCAACAATGACTAAAAATGACTAACATGACCATCACACATACACCTTTAAATAGTATACCATGGCCTAAATTATACGTAGCTTGTCACTGATTCAATGTATATCTGGTTAGATCGAGCTTCTATTTTGAATGAACTGTATGGTGGATGGTTATAAGCTAATTAGGGCTATTTGGCTATTGAAACACCTGTTTGTTGCACATATTAGTGATGACGATTATTTGCAAGAGTCGATTGAAAGAAATAACAAAAAAGTTGCTAGAAAGTGTTACTTGTAGCGAGATGCACCATGTAGTGTTGCACCAAACTCATTATCTTAGATTCTTCAACCAACCATGCCCTCAAAAATAGACTTTAGACCATGATACATAGAACCGACCACAGTCCCGTAAAACCAAACATGTAAAGCCATGGAAGCTAAAGAAAGGTTCACAAATCTACTAAACAACTTAGGATGCTAAAACCATTTATCTTGTGCTAAAAAGGCAACTTTCTAACTACCCGTCTTCCTATATAAGTTAACTCAGCTTGTATGTTTTTTATCTTATATCTTTAAAAATTCCATCTATAGACTTTACTTGCATATTATGTCATAGAATATAATTTAGGTCAGTGGTATGGAAAAGTAGCAGAAAAATATAGTCTGGCGACTCGAAAAGTTCTCATCATCCTCATATGAGGTCAACTATTTAAAACGGGGAGCCACAATGGTTTTATTTATTTCCATCTCAATTGGCCTCTATCCAACTCCACGAGCTTACAGTTAACCATGAACATCAGACATACAAATATGCAACGTGAGACATCTAGTCACTGGTCCTTCATATCTGCAAGTCCAACGATGTCTCACTTACAATATTTTTAAAACTTAATCACTACTTTCACATACGCATAGAAATAATATCAAAAGCATATTAGAACCACCTACCTTAATTAGATTACCTCATATTTGCAGTTGTAAATTATCTCATCCAGTTCATTGACCTAAACGTTAATATATGCCATAGGTCCCATGAATATAATTATTCAAGAGTTTGATTCCATGTATGTGACCAGTTCCGCATAACTTTTTTTAAGCTATCAAGTATTGTGCTCAGATGTTTACAGTAGGTTCAAGATTTTTAAGATTCTTAAGGTGTAAACATGTAGTTGAAACATTCTGAGAGACCTAGGTTGAACCATCCAATAAACCATAGACATCGGCCAGGTATAATATACTTTGGGTTTAATAGTGTTTCTAAAAGCATAAGCTTACCAAGCTGAATCTTTTCACCAGCAAGCACGGAGTGGGAAAAAATGGGTTTCATTGGTAGTGTGATCACCAGTAGATGTTACCATGTTGACCCTTGCAGGCTTCATCACATCAGCAAGTTGCATCTAAGGTAAAGGAATGACCTGTAGTTTTTTCACATTAGTTAAAATTACAAAGAGCCTCAATCATCTGTAAGAAACATTTGTGAACCTTGTAAGATTACTGTCGTTAGAACTTGAATCTAGCTTGACGCTGATATATTAAACCAAAATAGTTATTTTGTAGAAAACCCAAAAGACTCAGATCTATTAAAAAAATAAGAGACGTCAAAATAAAAGCGAGCAAGTTATATCGGTTTAAAATCTATTCTTCATATGTCCATTTTCGAAACCTCTTTAATTAGTTAGTTAATCTCATACCTTTGCTTCATCAAGAGGAAAAATTGTTTTATGTTGTCCATATAATTTGTACATGCATCTAAAACAATTTCAACAGCCCCTTTCTCGTGTACATGAGGTACATATCACTTTTTCGACTTGCTGAGTTCATTTGATCTTCAATCATGATAATTTCAAAATGCACAGTAGTATCATCATTGTGAGCCGTGTAATCTTGCAAAAAGAACATGGGGTTGCCATATTAGAGCTATAAAGGTAATAAAATAAAATTACAGTATATATACATTAACTATATAAAACTTGTTAAGTTACCGTGATGAGAGGTGTTTTGTCCCTCCCTTCCTGTGCAGCTGCCTCCAAAAATTCCTTGTATTCCTGAGTCCACCTCCTTACAGGGAGTTTAGCGACACTAAGAGAATTCTCGTCTTATTTTTCCTCCATTATTCCTATCGTGGTGTATCAAGTTTCCTTTGATGTTGTTTTCTGAATAATTCCTTTGAACCATTTATACCACGGATGCATTGGCACCATTGCTTCACCATTCATTAGGCATCTTAGGTTTGCAATAATGTCTCTTGGGTTATAATTTAGAATAAATGAACTCCATCCAGTCCCTATTCCTTCACTTCTGTTTACCAGAACCATTGGGATGACTGGAACAAACCTTTGTTAACAAAAAAAGTCATTTAACAACCAATTCAAACAGTATCACATACTTATAAAAATACAATAGATTATAAACTACCATGCTAAGAAGTAAGAACGTGAACCTGGACAGCAAGTGGCCAGCGAATTTCAAGAATATCACACAATTTTGTGTGGGTTTTGACCAGTACGTATTGGTTGGGTATGAAGCCTTCATTGCGATACCACATTTCCCTGCCTTATCTGCAATGTTTCTTTCCATGTTCAAGCAACCGGATTTAACATAACACAAAAACACTTACCTATTGACAAAAGTATTTTTATTTTATAGTAAGCAAAGGATAATAAGAATAGACTAACATGAATAATAGATAAAATACCCAAAGAAAATTCATCAGCTTTACCATTTCAAACTTCAACATTTCATCAAAAGCTACCCTATAATTTGTTTACGACTACTGTGTCCTTAGGAGAGCATATATCCTGTGCGAGCACCCACTTGTACTATAAAGACACCCTCCACGGGAGTCCTGAGTCCATACCACCAATACCAATCTCCACCTTTATCAGATAATAAACTAATTTAGTCATAAAATCAATAATACACACCTCATTTGAGATAGACACAACATAAAGTTAGTAAATTAAATATGCAAGATACTTGTGACTGCCCTCTTTTAATCCTAAATGCATAAACACTCTGACTTCTTTTTAATAATCTTAATATTTTGCATAAAGACGTATTTTAATAGTTTTAGGAGATGTAGTTTCAGAATGATCCCAATCTGGAACACCGCGAAGAGAAACAATTGACTTCTCGAGTACCCAGTTGTTCAACCTAAGCATTTCCTTATTCAGATCCAGATGCTTAAATCTTATAAAGGCCAAATCTATAACGCTTAAAAGCATATTCAAATGGTAATGATGGTGGAACATGTGTTATTCTTTGTTGCGCTTGAGTTTTACATCCAGCTTCAGGAGGTGTGGGTCTAATCATTTCACCTATTAGAGGATAAACAGAAGCTGAATCGACCCATTAACATAAAAAAGGGTCCCAGTTTGCTTATTTCAGCACAATCATTTTGTGTATAACATATCTAAAATAGGGAAGAAAAATACCCTTTGATCCAGATGCACAACGAAACTTGTTATCATATATCTCAAGAAGTTGTAAAGCGCTCCTTGGCTCAATCAAATGCTCCATTAAACTTTCTCGCATAGGGTTTTCAAAGTTGATACTTGCCTGTTTTCAGTAATACCCTTTTGCCAGACACTGAAATTCATACGGTGATTACACTTTAATGCTATAATGACAAAAATTCATTCTACTTCAACATGTTGAACGGGTAGGTCTCTGTTAATTCTTTCCCGTTTGTATCAAAGGGTAGTAAAATAACAGCTACACCTGATAGAAGTATGGTACTGTAAGCCTTTGGTTGCAGTTACTATGCATTCCAACTGCTATCAAAGGGCATACGCATACCATCCCCGAATTCTACCTATAGTTGTAGCTATTCCAACTCTTGTTGCTCTACGTGGTCCTGTGATATCTGAGGGGCTGACCTTGCTCCTTTTCTTGATATCATGAGAAATGGAAGCTGCACATATATAAAAAAAACAAATCATTCGTATCATAGTTCATAACACTATATTTAACAGCTGATTTTTTTTAATCAAGCAACCAACCTTCGGGAAGTAAGGGTCGCTTGATGTGGCAACCTTTTGGCTTTTATCAAGCAACCAACCTCAAGAGCCATCACTCATAAATAGTATAAGCACATTCAGTATACAAATTGGTTGGTAAAACAAATATCCAACTTGTCAAATCAGTCAAAATTTCATTCGAAAAAAGTGTATAAATTTCTTCAACTGTCATTAGCTATGCAAAATTGCAAACTCAGTCAAATCAATCAAAATTCATTCAAGAAACCCTCTAAACAGATTTGCTGACCTAAAAGGCAAAATGAAAAGATGTGCCTAGACTAATAACAACAAACTGGTGCAAAAGGTGTATCCCTACTGATATTGGAGCAACACCACATTGCCATTTATTTTAAGGACTTTCTAGGTTAGTGACAGTCGCCATATAACCATTAAGACCAGCTGTTAAGATATCTTATGCATAATCGCAATGAAACATTGAATGCAAAGAACCACGAGCTTGTAGCCAAAATCATTATTGTACAACATAACAGAATCTGAAATAGAAAGATGACTCCTGTTAACTCACACATCAAATTAAGAACTAACCAAAAAAATACAAAGCAAATTATCCGTGTCACACATCAAATTATGAACATGTTTATTAGAATAAATTTACAACTTAGGATAACATTATGCAATGATGATGTTATTACAAACAGTACTTACTTGATTGCATACTTGATTTGCTTTTATAAGTAGCTTTCTGTTCGAGATTGATGGATGTTCATTCGAGTTTCTTATTTACCCAATATTGCTGATCTGCTCATTCTAATCCACTATCGTCTTCATTATTATGACACACTTTCAAAATAATTAGACTAACCCACTCAAAAGATCTGACTTTTTATATCCGACTTTTTGAGTCAATCCTCCAAGCCATGTACAAAACATAATAAAAACATTGGATAGTAACTCAGTGATGATATAAAAACGGATTGAAATTTACCTGATTGGTTGTTAAATCGAATTTGTTGCGATACTATAAACCTGCGTCAACCATAAACATAAAAAACGACAGAAACAATGAAAACAATAAATTTAAATAAAGTATTTGTTATTATCAAAACTGAACATATTGTGATAAGATGGGATCAATTTAAATAAATAGATTATTTACTTACTTTGAATATAATCTGATTCGCAGATCTATGTGAAGTTTCAATTGAATCCGGTTTATTTGGGCTAAATAGCAAAAGTTGCTAATAGAACAATGAATCGATTAATAAGGCTACTGGTATTTTTGAGAATGATTTCATGTGTACATGTGTATATGTATTTAATTTTTCAGTTTTATATAGTAACAATTGGTATGGTACAATGGTAGCGGTTGTTTGTCTTGAACTGCAATACTCAAGTTCGAATCTTGACATGATCCAAATTTTTTTAAATAAAAAAGACGACAAAAATAAAAAAAGAATACTAAAAATAATAAATGTGACATGGCATTATGAGGTGCTTATGTGGCATATCCCTCCTCTTATATATAATGTAAAGATATATATATATATATATATAATCCAAGTTATATATATATTAAAATAACACTTCTCAGTCTGGCCTTGTCGGTAACTCGGGAATTCTTCGGTACCGTTATAGTAAAAAGATTTTTAGACATTTTGTGAAAAATGTTTATAGTTAAAAGATTTTGAAATGTTTTATTCAAAACCTTGGGTTTTAAAAATCTTTTGTTCTATATAACGAGAGCTCTTGTACCAAACTGTAACACCCCCAAATTTATACAACTCAATACAGCGGAAGACTCGTTGGTGTTACGGGATAGCACATTACTCACATCATAGACAACGCTTAAAAATCGCGTCGTTTAATAATAAAGCTTTTCCATTCATAAATATCAATTTTTTTACATAGGTCCCAAGTCATAGTCATTTCATACAATTTTACAAAAGATTTGAATGGAAGTTGTTATTTAAGTGCGGGCCATGAATTCTTGTCGTCTTCCCGAGAATTACCTTCAAGTACCTGAGACAAAACATGTTAAAAGAAAAGGTCAGCGATAACGCCGAGTGAATTCATAGAGTTTAATGAAACCATTAATATATCATCGGTATATAATTATTACCAAAAATCATTTTGCACAAATCTTTGTAATAGGCCATAAAATAGCCAAAGTCATTTTATACAAATCCTTATCAAAATCATAATATAGGCTTTCGCGTTCAAAACCATTATACGAATTAATGTCGTAAAAATATCATACAATACGTTTTATAACGTTGTTTAGAAATAAAAACCGTTATATGAATATGGTTATGAAAAACCAAAAACACGAACATATTATCAATAGTAAGACCCCGTATTGCTAGTCAGGCAATATATCGTAATTTAGTGCGTATAGCAGTATTCCGTTATTTTTGGATTATTATAAGCCGCATGACATTGTTACCTTACTACAACAAACAACGGGTAGCTAACCCGAAACTCAATTTTCCAATCTAAATTAGCGTGTCGTCACAATAATCACGCTTGTGTAAATGTTCTCATACATAAATTTGCTTACCAATCAATGTGGCACGACGGGGATCAACCGTCAAGGCGCGAACTGGGGTGATCGTCCCCAAATAGTACTAGGGTTTCCGGTTTAGTCGTAAAGGACGCTAAATTAAAATCGTAAGTCCTAATCTCTTCTCGTAAATTTGTGAGTTTATTGACCAACTCAAAATTAAAATCCCAAAATAATATTCACGGATAAATTTATTTCCTGAAATGTCGGACTGTCACCAAAATGGTGTATGTAAACGTAAGCACGTGACGTAGAATCCTCCGGTTTAGACGTAGTCGATGCTACTTCAAGACGTAAATCCAAATTTCTTCCCAAAAATAAGTGAGTTCATAATATAACATTAAAATAATGTTTTCAAATAATACTTGAGAATAAAATATCAACCATAAATTGACGGATTGTCACAGGAATCATGCAATGGTCGGCCAACTCGATAGACATTAGTGAAGGAGTAAGATTAGGAAGATTGAGCGACTTGAAGATTACAAGTGGCATCAAGTTAATGCTAGCACCTAGATCGGCCAAGGAAAAGCATTCTTCCATATCTTGGATTGCACAAGGGATCAAGAATTTACCGGGATCACCGACTTTTTGAGGTATGCGATTAAGATAAACCGATGAACAACTAGAAAATTTGCGCAATTTCTCCTTGTTGTTCAACATACTCTTAAAGTTAGCGGCAAATCCAGGCATCATGACCAAAGCATCGTCGAAATTCACATTAAAGTGCAAATCAAGAAACATTTTCATAAAAAGCTCAAATTGGTAATTGTCGCGCTCTTGACGTTTCTCCTTCTTAAGTCTCGATGGATAGGGCAAAGGTGGTGTGGGTTGAGGCATAGGCATAGCCTTTGGAATCTCGGATTCCAAATGTGGTAATGGGTCAACCGTAGGTGTGGTATGAGTGGTACTTCGTGGGATTTGGACATGCTCCTTTCGGACCAACACCTCGAGTTCTTCCTCAATTGCTTCCTCCGTAGGAGAAATTGGTTGAGGAGTCGGTTCCTTAAGTGTCTTACCACTACGTGTGGTAATTACTTTCATCTCACCCTTAGGGTTTGATATGGTGTTGCTAGGAAGACTACTCGAAGACGGTTTGCACATAATCGCCTCAAACATAGATGAAATTTTATCCTCAAATATGGATTCCCTCTTCTCGGCTTTAATTATTTCTTGCTTAATTTCATGTTGCCCTTGTTCCATTTTTTGTTGGTTTTGTTGTAACCTAGTTACATTTCCTTCCATCTTGTTTGTATGGATTTTAATCTCATTTGCTAACTCATTTTTCAACTCTTTCTTCAAGTCGTTCTTAAACTTGGATCTTAGGCTAATTATTTCTCTTTGAATGTTGTGAAACCTAGCATCGTTCCCATTAGCGTATTCAATAAATTCATTTGGAAGATCTTTCAAAGTTTGCAAACTCTTGTTGTTGGTTTGAAAATAATTTTGATTTTTGTTTGAAACTTGATTATTAGCCCCTTGATTACCATAGTTTCCCTTGTTGTAATTGTTTTTGAAACCAACTTGATTGTTGTGATAGTTGTTGTTAGCATTTTGATTTGAACCAAAACCTGGTGGAGTCAATTGATTGGAGCGGGTAACTTGACCGTTTTGGTTGTAAGTTCCCGTGGCCGCGTAGGCACTCGAAGTGTTACCACCGTTGGTAATGCACTCGGAGAAATCATGACCTCCACCACAATACATGCATGAAACCTCAACCGCTTTAGCCGTAGCGGGAGCACTTGGTTCTCCAACTTTGAACTCAATCAAAAGACCTTTAAGCTTATCAAAGATTTTGTTTTCCAAGTTCGCCTCAATTTGGCAAGCATCGATGGTAGTAGACAAAGAAGGTGAAGCCGGAGAGGAAGCCTTACGAACACTCGACGTGCTACGAGGACTATACACCTTAGATCTATTCTCAATTATCACCAAAGCTTCCTCAACCGTTTTACACAAAAAATTACCACCCGCGGCGGCATTAAGATAATCCCTTTCATGATCATTAAGTCCATTGTAAAACGTGTCAATTTGATGCAAATCGGAAAAACCGTGATGAGGACACTCATGTAACATTTCCTTAAACCTATTCCAAGCCGTTGAAAAACTCTCATTAAATTCTTGCGAAAATTTTGAAATCTCATTTTTCAAATGCGTAGTCTTAGATGGTGGAAAAAATTGGTTCACAAATTCAGAAACGAGATCCTTCCACGTCAATATAGAATTGGGTGGCTCTTTCTCTAACCAAATTTTAGCGGGCCCCGCTAAAGAATACGAAAAAAGCATCATCTTAATCGACTCATTAACAACATCCTTAAATTTGCAAGTGGCGGTAAGATGATTGAATTGGCGGATATGGTTGTGTGGGTTGTCCTTCTCGTCACCACGGAATTTGTTGCTTTGGATCATCGACAACAAACCTGTTTTCACCTCAAAATTCCCCGCAAGGATAGCGGGAATCACAATAGCCTCTCCATAACCCTCGGTGGGTGCTTGAAGCAACTCCATCATAGTTCGATTCGCCATGGTTGGTTCTTCTCTTACAATGGGTTCGTCAATAGGAGACTCCTCACTAGAAAGATTAGGAGTAGGTGTTGACTCCTTTCGGTTTCTTCGTTTACTTGCACGTCTTGCTTGGTTGCGGGTTTGCATAAACGTCACGTACAACGAGGGGATGAGCAAAGAAGATTATTTTTGGTGTTTTGTATTTTTCCAATTTTTTTGTGGTTTTTGATTGTTTTTACTTTTTTTTAGATTTTTGTGATTGTATTAAGTAGACCAAAATCTACAAATCTCCTCCTTAATCAAATCTCTTGATTAAAGAAGCCTCAAGGAACGAAAACGATCACGTGAAGTGAACGCCTTCGATGACTTTAGAACGTTGGTGGAACACCAAAACGTTCAAGAGGGTTTAATCAATGAAACCAAGAAAGTATATATGATACTTAATAAAACTTTGGGCGGCAAAACCCTCGATTAGCTCTCAAAATCAAATACTCACAAGCAAGCGGGGAAACGAGGCGGCGCGAAGCACTTAAGAGCCTTTTTCCTTAGGGTATATTTTATAATACCCGCCTTATACCCACCTTATAGTTTGTATTTTTCAAAATCGAGCTTCACGAAAGTATTTATCTATTTTTGCCTTTTCTTTCTTGTTTTAGATTCGAATACAATGATTGGGTAATGACCTCCCAAGTCAAGGTTCTGTTTTCACACTTTTGGAGTACTTGTGAATTTATTGTTCTACGTATACAATATAGTAATAGTATTCACACAAAAAACGAAAAACCGATAATACGTATTAGTAGAGTGCTGCTAATACAATAGATATTATGGCTATATATAAAAACAACAATTGCCAAATCAAAACACAACACGCCTCCCCGGCAGCGACGCCAAAATGATTTAGGAAAATCATGCACAAATGACCCAAAGTGGGGATCGTTCTCAAGGAGGCTTGGTGTGTGTGTTAAGAATTGATTAATTATGTGATTATATGACTATGAGAAAAGAAAATAGAAATGGGATAAGAAGAGAATGACGGTTACGATGCCGGATTAAACTAAGACGAAAAGGTCGTACACGTAAAACCGTAAAAGCACCAAAATTAAAAATTGACTCTAAAAATTCCTAGAAAATTGCAATAAATCCTAAATGATGTATTAAGAGTTTACAAAAAATAAAAAATCACCCAAACCTTTTATTTAATTAAATAATGATTTTTTTAATGCTAATTAAAGCCCTAAAAATAAATTTAATTAACAAAAAGCCTAAAATGAGATTTTTTCAATTATAAACCTTTAAAATGACCTAACTTAATTTAAAAGTATTTTTTAAAATTTTAAAATTAATTAAAACTATTTAAAAACAATTAAAAACTATTAAAACTTAAAATAATTATAAAAATTAATCTAAGGACAATAAAAATATTCTAAAAGTTGTAAAATTCCTAACTTAATGTATTTAACCTAAGAAAAATATAAAAACTTAAAAAACCTAAATTTTATTTTTTAATAATAAAATAATATTAAAAATCCAAAATTTATAATAAATTCTAAAAACTTACAAACTAGCTTAATTTAACCTAAATAAACAGAAAATGAAGTTGAAATTACAAAAATACCCCTAATGGGCCTAGAAATGGGCTAAAAGTCAACATAGACCCCTTAGTGGGCTCAAATAGGCCCAATAAGAAAAATGTTGTCCAATTTAGCCCAAAAACTCCTATCTGACACAAAATTTGATTTTAAACACAACTTTTCAAAGGCCCAAAAGCTAAAAATGTGAAATAAGCTGACTTATATCAAACAGCTTATTCTTAATGGGCTTTTTGGCCCATTAAGCTATAAGCTCAAATTAGACACACAAGCTTCTTTTGAGTTGCTTAAGACTTAAGTAAAAAGAAATTTGAAAAAAGTACAAGGAATAAGCCTGAAAATGCAATAAGCAATCTATAGAAAACGACAAAATAGTCGTTTTTGAGTTCTAGGCTATCCCAAGAGCTGATTCAAGTTTCTAAAGCTTTTAAATGACTTAACTAAGCTTAATCAACAAAAAGTTTTCAAATAAGTTCACTCAATAAGCTGAAATAAGCAAATAAGCACTTATGAAAAAGTCAAATGAGTTGGTTTTCTAGCAAAAAGTCAAAGTCAAAGTCTAATAAGCTCCAGTTCAAACAAATGGGTCAAATGATGAAGATTGATCACAAAAAATAAGTTGTTGCAGGTCTAGATAAGACAAAATGGCTTATTGATAAGCTAACTTTAAAATTGCACTAGTAGGGGCTAGTTTTGGGTGTTGAGCAGTGGAAACTTTTTCCACCGCTTGACTTCTTGACTTTTTTTGTCTTTAGTGACTTTTTGGAGATTCAAGTTACACAAAGGCACCGAAATGATCAGTGGATCAAGAGGAGTCAATAATAATCAATAAATCACAATCACTAATAGCCAATTAGTATAGTTTAATCAAAACATCACCAGATATGCACCAGACATGAACGTATAAGCAGTTGAGGTTCAATAAGCACTTATAGCACAATTCAGCCAGCCAAACTTAACCAAATGCATACACAAGCAATAATAAACTTAAATAAGCAAGTCTAACAGGTTTCATTCACTGATTCAAAGTATAGAGCAAGATTTAAGCACAACAAGTTACTGATGAACAATAACACAAGCAGATTTTACTTTTGCTGATGCACTTGACCAACAAGCCAAATTCAATCACTCAGATCTATCACATACGTTATATTAATGATGTTTTACCAACTTTCAGCCCTAAGCATGCATAAATTCTAGATTTTACCAAAATCTTAGGTCAAAATCAGTCAAACTCAACAAGATATAGCACAATGTATGATTCAAGGTTTCAAACCCAAAAACTTGCAGCAATATGCACTCAACCAAGTAGTTCACAGATACAAAGCACAAACAACACCTTCCACAAACACAATAACAACTTATGATCTATAAAAGGTAATCCCAAACACCCTTTTAACTTTTGAAATCCAAAATTTTCAAATCAAAAGTGTTATCCAAGACCACCCAAGCCCAAATAAGCACAATAACAGATATATTAAGCAGATTTAAGCAAGATTAGACCATAATATCAGCAAGAACATAAGTCACACACAAATTCACCAAAAATCAAGATTTTAACAGATTTTGGGTAGAAAGGTGTGTACCTCATGGATGTAAATCCACATCCACGAATTTTGAGCTTATGTACTATCAAGAACAAGTACAAGCTTCCACAAACAACCCTGCTAAGAATCAACAAGGTTAAGAGCACAATATAAAAATCAGAAAAGTGAAAAATTCTTGATTAATGCAACCTTAGTTCCCCACACTTGATTATCCCCAAGTTATAGGCTTCACCACACCTTGATAACTCAATACCAGGATGCTATGATCAGCTTTATAGCCCAAGAATTCCAAGGTTTGAACTAGACTTAGCAAAATGTCATGAAAAGTGGAAAATGTGCAAACTTTTGCACACTCCTTTTGAAAACAGGTTTAGGATTCAAGAACAATAAACAAGAAACAATAATAAGCAGATTATATGAGTGGCACTTGAGTTTTCTTCACCAAATTCAAACACATTTCATTAATATGAATATGAGATTTACAGATTTGTGAACCAAGGAAAATTCAAGAGCAAAGTAAAAATGAAGCACCCTAAGGCCTTTATATAGGCATACAAGTTATCTAGGAAAGCTGAAAACGAAACCCTAATGCTTGGTGAAGTCCCCATTATGCCCTTGTGAAGTTTGAATATATGAAGATCATGTGACTGTTTCTTGGATTGTTGTGGAGCTGGCAAGATAAAAGTGAATCCAATGGCTTACAAGGAGCTTAGAAACTAAGCTAGAATCTCGCACGCTGGATGACTGGCCTCTTTTGGCAGTTTCTTCTTTTTTGCAGTAGGGGAATCATGTGTGGGACAAAGGAGTGATGTGGCAAGTATTTTTGGTGTTGGGATGTGATTAAGGGATGCTTAATCACTAATCTGGAAAGATTTAGGGGCTAATTACAAGTATTTAACAAACCCCTAATTATGTTCTTGAGTGAATAGTGCCATGTTTTAATCAGTTTTTGGTTTGGATTAAGTTTAAAAACTTGTTAATGGCGCCAAGATTAGTTAATAATAAATCTGGTGAGTGGATGGGTGAGGTGGATGAATGGGAGGTTCTCATTGGTGGAGAAGGTGAGTGGGGCACGTGTCACCATGGCACTGGTCTAGGTATCTTCCTTGTCTTGGCAGAAATCACCCCTTGTTTTCCAAACTTGTTTCACTTTGTAAATAAACCCCACAAATCCGGATTCCCTTTGTAATAAAGTTTCAGTTTTCACACTTTTGCCCCAAATACTTTTCCAAAGTATTTTCCGGGGTATTTCTTGCCATTTCTTGATTCTTGAAGGACTGATTTGGTATTTTCTTCAAAGATTATGGTCTTGACTTGTATGATTAACATTTTGGAGGACTGAAAATGACAAGTCTTCATTTTCGAGGGACCATTCTTGCCAAGTCTTCAAAGTCAAGGGCCCTTTTGGTAATTTTGACATTTTCAAAGGACCAAATTTGTAATTCTTGTAACTTGAAGTTCTTCATGGTATGTTTGACTTTGAGAAGGACTAATATTGACATTTTAGTTTTGTTGAGGGACTAAAATTGCCAATTCTTCAAAGTGGAAGGCCCTTTTTGCAATATTGACAAACTTTAGGGACCAATCTTGTAATTATGAAGATAGAAGGGTATAAAGTGTCAATTCTTCAATATTGGAGGACCCTTCTTCATAAATCTTCAAATCTTCAAGGGTATCCTTTGGAAAATCTTCATTAGGGCTTGGTTCAATGTGCGGCTTCGTTTCCCGTGTTCGTTTTTGCATGATTCTTGTGATCTTTTGTCATTTTCTCAATATTCGTACCTAAAATACACAAGAAACAAACACAAGCATATATTGGGGTATTTTGATGATATTTAATGCATTTAAAGCCCTTTTTTGGACGATGAGACTATGTATAAAAGCAGTCTCATCAAGTGGTTTAGGAAGGTCATAAAGCACAAAATGAACAATGCCGTCACCACAATCAGGAGGCGGTACAAAATCCGAACCATTACCATGTCGACACTTAGTCCGAAGCGTATGTGTAGTAAAACAAACACCGCACAACCAAATCCCCATACACTTAAATGTTAACTCGGCCCTCTCATATATTGCCAAATCTGATAAAATCAATTTTTTAGAAATAGCTTGTGCCTCACCCCAAAAGTGTCGATCACGGAGATGAGTAATCAAGGAAGTCTTCGTAAGCCCATTTCCACCACCATCCCGACACCCATTAAGAGCAACAAAAGGACAATGAAAACGCACGACTGCCATAACACCTCAAACCAAAATAATCCAAAGAAACCACCCAAAACGGCACCAACAAACTCCCAAAACTGAAACCACCTAACCAGAAACCAGACCCTCAACAACGCACGAAAGAGCAAATAGGCCAACGATATCCATACCGAGCGCTAAACCACCACTAGCACAAATGAACCCCATACCAAAAGCCGAATGCAGACCTCGAGCGAAAAAAACCAAACGAGTCAAACCAACATAAAACACCATCGAAACAACCCACCAGCAGCAAACGAAACCCACTGTCAAAACAAACCAAACGAGCCAAAACACCTGTCGGAAGCCGAATGCAGACCTCGAGCGGCACAAACCAAACGACAAACCACCAGCAGCAAACGAAACCTACAGTCAAAAAAAAACCAAAACCACCGAAACCCTGCTCAAGAAACAACTAAACCAACAAAACACCTCAAACCAACGAAAGCACTCCTGAAAACTTCAGCGAAACCTCGAAAAAATATGCCAACAATCCTAATAACAGTCCAAACCAACCGCAAACCTAATAACAGTCTTAATCCACCTAAGCTCACCTGAACTCACAAGCTGCCAACAACCGCAATCCTAAAAATAGTCCTAACCAATCGCAAACCTAAACATACAACCTCGAAAACAGTCCACAATCGCAACCAAACGCCCTAACCAATCGCAAAGCCCCACGACCCTAACCAAACGTCCTCAACAAAATCCTAACCAATCAAAATAAACACCAAAACGAACCCCACCCATGACCCCCAAGACCCCACCCAAACTCCCTCACCGAATCCAAACCAATCGAACCACCAACAGCATCCACCAAACAAACAAACAAACAAACAAACAGCCTCCAGTCAAGACCAAAAACGAGATGAAGACGAAACGAGAGGAAAAATTAAAGAAATAACAAGAGGAAAAATAAAGTGCCAGAAATGGTGAAGATGGTAAACCGGAATAATGGAGATGGAGGAGATGGAAATGAAGGAAGATATGGTGAACTTTAAATGGAAGAAATGAAGAATATGGTGGATATGGAAGAAGTGAACAGATCGCCCACAAAATTTGATATTGAATCTATCGGATTTTCAGTTTTGGAATAAATCATCAATCAAAACGGAGATGGAAGAGTGTTCGACCCACAGTGATGGTGTACCGGTAATGGTGATATGATGTACACGTAATGGTGAAACAAGATGGTGGATAAACAAATATGGAAGATGGTAGATAAACAAGATGGTGTATAGGTAATGGTGATATAAAATAATGGAAGAAAGAATCGTGATTAACGAATCTAGATGGTGGATAAACGAGATGGTTTACTAGTAATGGAGGAAAGTGGATCGCGAAGTGGATCGCCCACCATATTCTTATTCTTTTTATTATTATTTTTTTTATTATTATTATAATTATAATTATTATTAATATAAATAAATAGTCAAACAAAGTCAAACATGCCTGGGTCTAAAACAAAAGAGGGTTAAGTACACTGTTTTGCATATGTAAACATAAAGGGCTGCTCAGCTCAGCTGATAGCCCTTGGTTGCTTGGTGTTGCGACACAAACACCCTAGGTTCGATTCCTGGCTAAGGACTTTAGCTGGGTATTTATACTCAGTGCCACGTGGCACCACGTGGCACCACGTGAGTGGTTCACGTGGCAGACAGACCCGAACCAGAACCAGACCAGACTGGTTCAACCTGGTTCAGACCAGCCGGTTCAGACCGGTTCAGACCCGGTCAAGACCCGAACCAGACCTGGTCCAGACCCGAACCAGACTCGGTTCAGACTCAGTCCAGACCGGGTGACGTCATGCTGACATAAGCATCCACGTGGCGGCGACTGGCCAATGCCAGCGCGCCACGTGGCACTGACAATAATTAATGTTTCGTAGGTACACATGGCAGTGGCAGTGGCGGCGGCCAATCATATGGCGACACGTGGTAGTGGCAGGGCGGCGCTGACATGTCAACTGACATGTCAGTCTGAGGTACAGAGCTGGTGGTGGCTGGCCAACCAGAAGATGACACGTGGTGGCGGCGCTGCCACGTCAGTACGATGTGCAAGTGTGGTAGATGAGTCAGGGCGGCTAGCTAATGAGGGCCCAACACGTGGCAGTTTCGACGAAAACAAGAAAAGAAGGAGTGTGTCAGGTGAATGATTGCACAAGATCCCACAATACCTTCTAGAAGATGTTAATAACAAAGAGAGAGGTCAGCTGTCCTCATTTGTGCTTAGCTTTCAAGCTAAGATAGATAGTGAAAAGCCTATTATACCCCCATGTTGGTTGATTATATAAAGTCTCCATCTCCCTTTATTTTTCACTAGTTTTCTTTATTGTTTTTCATATAGTTTTAAGTTGTATTTTTTTTTCTTTCAAAAATCGTGTACTAGCTTATTAATTAAGCTTTTTCATATTAATAAAATTAAAGTTTTAGCTTAATCTCTTAGCTTATTCTCATTCTTCCTTTCTTTTTATTTTCTTAACAATCTAGCTTATTATTTGGGATAAGTTTTTATAACTTTTCCCTAATAAGTTAGATTTATATACAAGCTTATTTCAAGCTTATTGTTGCCTTATTTTCCTAGATTTAGCTTATTGTTGGAGTAATTATTTAATTAGCTTTTTAGCTTTTTAAATCCCATAAGTTCTAAGCTTAGGCTTATAACTTATTTATAAGCTAGCTTTTTATTTAAATACTTTTAGTTTTTATCTATTAGTTTTTTTAGATATATTAGTTTTAAGTTTTAAAAATTAAAAATACTTTCATAAAACCCAAAAAAATAGTTAGATCTCTTAGTTTTTTATAATCTATAAGTTTAGAGTTTAAAATTTAAAGTATTTTTATTAATCCTTAAAAAATAGTTTAGATCTATTAGGTTTTCAAATAGATTAAGTAGATCTATAATTTTTAGCTTTAAAATTTAAAATACTTTTATAAAATATAAAAAAATTCTAGATCTATTAGTTTTATTTGAATCTCTTTATCATATAATAATTATTGCTTATTATCCTAACCATTTATGTTTTCTTTGATCTTGGCGATCTATCACTTTTGAAGAGAAGCAAATGGGTTGAATAGTTTTGGTTAATTAGTTCAATTAGTTAGAGCGTTTGGTTGGCAAAAGTTGTGTAGTTTTGGGTAAATTGAGAGGCCGTGTACTTTACGGGCCAAATTTGGGTTTTGCTTTTGATTATCTTGCTATTAGGAGGCCGTGTACTTTACGGGCCATATTGTGTTGATTATGTTGATGATTGTTTGTTTAGAGCGTTTATTTTTGGCTACGGGTACTAGTTTTTCCCTTTTTAATTTCTAGCTTAATCGTTTGAGTTTAAATAATTAGATCGTTATAGTTAAATTGTTTTCATAAAACTTGTATTTTTCAACAAATCGGTTTAATTTGTTTTAATTATTATTATTGTTTTAAAAAAATAGATTTCATTTTGATAAGCTTATTATTGGTAAAAAGTTTACACCTTTTTGTGATTACTAAGCTTATTAGTATATAAAGCTTGTAACTTTATAATCTAAAAAGATTAATAAGCTTTAAAGGTTGAAGCTTTATGCTTTATTTTTAAGTTTATCTTTGTGATTTCATTTTTTTGTCACTATTACTTGATATTACGTGCTTGCATTAGATTAATTTTTCATTTAGATTTATTATTATTTTTAATTATAGTTTATTTTTATTGCATCTAGATCTAAATTTGTAGTTTAATTTTATTTTGCATTTTAGAGTAATTTTATGTGAATTAATTGCATTTTTAGTTTTATATATTCCTTAGCCTACATACTTTTCCCATTTTTAGTTTAGATAGACATAGATTACCAAACAATTATTATTAATCAAGAACAATTAATCTTGTGATAAAGTTGTTAATCAATTCGAGTCGAGTCAAGGAGAAAACGATATACAAAATAATGTTATATTAAATTGGCGCTGTTGTCGCATCGATCTCGTTACGATTGACGATTTTTCGTGAGAAGATTTGGATTTTGGGATCCGTTCACTTTTATACATTATTTTTCTTGTTAAAAAATCAAAAACATAAAAAAATCAAAAAGAAAAAAAAATTTCACAAAAGCAAATTCTTTCCTAAGATTTGCACCAAAAAAATAAAAAATCCAAAAGTAATACTTTCCCTTAAGTATTACACCAAAAAAAATTAAGTACTATTGTTATTTTTCTTATTTTGATTTCTCTCGTTTTTTATTGTGAATATATATTTTCTTAAAAAAATACAAAAATATTTTCTTTTTACTATAGATATTACGTATAAGAACCTTAATACACAATATTTCCATAAGTATTGCTTGCAATGCCCCGTATTTGGAGGCGTTCCGCTTCCTTATACGTGTATCGATCAAACAAAAAAAAATAAAGGAAAATATAGATAAATACTTTCGTTAAGCAATAATTCGAAAAATACGAACATTAAGGTGAATAGAAAGGCGATGTGCTATAAAAGGCCGTATAAGGGAAGCTAGGTACTTAAGTGCTTTGCGCCACCTCATTCCACCCGTTCACTTGTAAGTATTTTGAGAAGGAAGGCTAATCGACGGTTTTACCGCCCAAGTAGTATTACATATATATTTTTTGTAGCTTTTTAATATTGAACCGCGAGAGGGATAATCCCTTTCCTCTCAAAGTCGACCGAGGTCTCCTACCTCATTCCTCGAATTTAATGGTATGCGCACTCGCGCGCGTGCACACATACGGAGTGGTGTACCAAATACTTCTAATTCTTCCAAAAAGAAGAAGAAGACCAAAAAGACCGTCAATCAAGCCGATCCCAAGAATCGAGCTTTGAACAACACGATGGAAATGGATAATCGACCAATGATTGAGATTTTACAATCTCACGTTGAGGGAAATGATGACGCGATTGTGGTGCCGGATATTGGAGCGAATAATTTTGAACTAAAAATGGGGTTTATTCAAATGGTTTCCGCTACACCATTTTTAGGCCGTACTCATGATGACCCACACGCTCATATAAAACGTTTCATACAATTGGCAAACACCGTCAAATACAATGGGGTGCCACAAGAGGCCATTCGTTTACTCCTCTTTCCTTTTTCCCTCGAGGGACAAGCCCAGATTTGGCTTGATAAGGAACCACCCCAAAGTATCACCAAATGGGTGGATTTAGAGACCAAGTTCATTAACTACTTTTTTCCACCATCACGGACCACCACTTTAAGGAATGACATCATTACCTTTGAACAAAAATATGGAGAAACGTTTAGTGAGTCTTGGGACCGTTTTAATGAGCTTTTACGAAAATGTCCACAACATTGTTTTACAAAAGTGCATCAAATCAATATGTTTTACAATGGTTTAACTCTTAATGACCAAGACTCACTTAATAATGTAGCGGGGGGGGGGGGGGTAATATTCTTGTGAAATGCTTGAACGAAATCATTGAAAACAAGGCAAAAGTTCAAACCAAGAGTATAAGGGCTACAAGCTAGTGCTAGTGATAATGAGGTGACTAATCAAACTAAGGAGCTTACTTCAATTGTGAAACAACTTGCTTTAAGAGATAACCCTCCCACTACACATGTGAATGGCCTAAAAGAGACTTGTGATACGTGTAAGACTTGTGGTGGACCACATTCGTACTATAATTGTGACAAGGTTTACAATCAACAACAAGAAGTTTATGCTTATAAAAACAATGACAATGAGCGAGTTCATTTTAAATAAATGTTGATGTTAACCATTTTTCTTATAATTCTAATAACTATTTGGCACCCCCGGGTTTTGTAACTCCACAAAGACCACCCCAACCCGCCCAAAATAGGAACCAAGGTCCTCAACAGGGTAATTTTCAATGGAATTCAAATACAAGGGGTTTTAATCAAAATCAAGGGAATTTTCAAGGGCAAAACCAAGGGTTTAATAATAAAAATCAAGGCTTTAATAACCAAGGTTTTCAAAATCAAGGTTTTCAAAATTATAATCAATATCAAAACCAAGGTTTTCCTAATCAAGGGTTTAACAATCAAGGGTAAAATGAAATGAACATGCATAATCCTCAAATGGACTTGGTTCTACAAAAATTAACCGAACATGAGCGAACCATGAAAGAGATGCAAGAATCGAATGATAGGAAATTTATGCAAATGCTTCAAACCCTTCGTCCACAAGGTGCCCTCCCTTCTAACACCATGACAAATCCTAGGTCTAATGTTAATGCCATCACTAATAGGAGCGATAAGACCACCGAAGAACCTTCTTATTCCCAACACAAACAAGGACCCGAGATTCCTTCTACTTCTACCCACCCTCTTTCACCTTCTACTTGTGAGATACCTCCCTTAAAGCCTTCGTCTACACCTTATGTTCCCCCTTTACCTCAATCTTATACCACACCTTTGGTTCCCAAACCGAGTCCTTCACCTTCCATCCCCACCCCACCACCAAAGGATGTGAGTGAGCAATCCACTCCAAAGCCTTCATCTCAATCCAATATACCTTATCCCTCAAGGTTGAGGAAAGAGAAATCGAGGAATAAGGATGATATTCAAGTTTCGAACTTCTTAAAAATGTTCAAACAATTGAATTTTAGTATCACCTTTGCTGAGGCTCTCGCTCACATGCCTAAGTATGCTAAGATGTTTAGGGACCTTTTAAGTGATAAGGAAAAGTTGCTTGATATTTCCAATACCCAATTGAATGAGAATTGTTCCGCGGTTCTTTTGAAAAAATTACCGGTTAAGTTAGGAGATCCTGGTCGATTCCTTATTCCTTGCAATTTTCCGGGTGTAGAGAATTGTATGGCCTTGGCGGATCTCAGAGCGAGTCTCAATCTTATGCCATTGTCCATGTGAAAACAATTATCTCTACCCGAGCTAGTCCCCACTCGTATGACTTTGGAATTAGCTAACCGTTTAGTTGCTTATCCGGTGGGGATAGCCGAGTATGTGTTTGTAGGAGTAGACAACTTTACTTTCCCTGCTGATTTTGTCGTTGTTGACTATGAGATGGATCCCCGTGTTCCTTTAATTGTGGGACGACCCTTATTGAGGACCATGCGTACATTGATTGATGTAGCCGCGGGTGAGCTTATCATGAGGGTAGGGGATGACAAAATCGTCTTTAACATTGGTAAACTTTCCAAACATCACGATGAGTCCGAATCTGTGAATTTGATCGATCTGCTCGACGAAGCATGTGAAGAACATTTTCACGAGGCTTGTAAGAGCGGGACTTCTCATTTACCTCATTTTGAGACCGTAGCTTCTATTGCTCCATCATTGAATCCATTTGGAGAAAGTGGCTTTCTTTTACAAGAATTTGAAGCAAGTTTAGGGTATGTGGACTTCAAATATGACGATTCTCCCATCGATTGGGAAGAAGACATTCGTACCATTGAGAGACTTCTCAATGAGGACCATATTTCCCACCTACTCCTAAGGAAGTTACAAACGATGATCCAAATTTAACTAAGCCTTCCACTGACAATCCACCAGATTTAGAGCTTAAGGATTTACCGTCTCATTTATAATACGTTTTCTTAGAAGACGATGATAAATTACCCCTCATAATTGCTAAGGACTTAAAAGAGGATGAAAAATGTCGACTTATCGAAGTGCTTAAGAATCATAAGAGCAATTGCTTGGAAAATCTTCGACATCCGCGGAATTGATCCTAACTTTTGCACTCATAAAGTTCTCATGGAAGATGACTTTAAACCGACAATCTAAAGTCAAAGAAGGGTCAATCCAAAAACTCATGAAGTCATTAAGAAAAAAGTTATCAAACTTCTAGATGCCGGCATGATTTACCCTATTTCGGATTCGCCGTGTGTTAGTCCCGTCCATTGTGTGCTTAAGAAAGGCGGAATAACCATTGTTCCCAATGAAAACAACGAGTTGATTCCTACTCAACTTGTCACGGGTTGGCAAGTTTGCATAGACTATCATAAGCTCAATGATGCCACTCGTAAGGATCATTTTCCTCTTCCTTTCATGGATCAAATGCTCGAGAGTTTAGCGGGTAATGACTACTATTGCTTCATAGATGGTTTTTCCGGATATTTTCAAATTCCAATCGATCCAAAAGACCAAGAAAAGACCACATTCACTTGTCCTTATGGAACATTTGCTTATAAAAGAATGCCTTTCGGCTTATACAATGCTCCCGGGACTTTCCAAAGGTGTATGATGGCTATATTCCATGACATGGATGAAGAAACTATGGAAGTCTTTATGGACGATTTCTCGGCCTACGGTGATTCTTTCTCTTCTTGCCTTGCCAATTTAGAACGTATGCTTAAACGGTGTGAAGACACTCGTCTCGTTCTTAATTGGGAAAAATGCCATTTCATGGTAAAACAAAGCATTTTCCTCGGTCACAAAATTTCAATAGCCGGTATCGAAGTCGATCTTGCTAAAGTTGACGTCATTGCTAAGTTGCCTCCACCTACCACCATCAAATGAGTTAGGAGTTTTTTAGGTCATGCGGGATTTTATCGACGTTTCATTCAAGATTTTTCTAAGATAGCTCGACCAATGACTCATCTCTTAGAGAAAGATGCTCCTTTCATATTTTCTCAAGATTGTCTCGACTCTTTTGAACTTATTAAAGGTAAATTAACTAAGGCACCGGTCTTAGTCTCTCTAAATTGGGAGTTACCTTTCGAGCTCATGTGCGATGCTAGTGATTTCGCGGTAGGAGCGGTTTTAGGTCAACGAGTTAACAAACACTTCCAACCTAACCATTATGCTAGTAAGACAATGACGGGGGCTCAATTGCATTATACCACTACCGAAAAAGAGCTTTTAGCCGTAGTGTATGCTTTTGAGAAATTTCGCCCCTATCTTGTGCTTTTCACCACCATCAGTTACACCGACCATTCCGCCTTGAAATACTTGTTGACCAAGCAAGATGCTAAACCGAGACTCCTTCGTTGGGTTTTGATCCTACAAGAATTTAAAATCAAAATTCGTGATAAAAAGGGAGCGGAAAACCTAGCCGCGGATCATCTTAGTAGACTCGAGGATCCTTATCAAGGGGAACATCCAAATCAAGAGATTAATGAATCTTTTCCCCTTGAGACCTTAATGTCTATTAATTCCAATCTTGATGATACCCTATGGTTTGTGGACATTGCAAACTATTTGGCGGGTGATGTTCTTATCGAAGGGTTAACGTCCCAAGAAAAGAAAAAATTCTTTAAGGATATTAAGCACTATTATTGGGACGACCCTTATCTTTTCAAGCAATGTGCGGATCTTATGATTCGTAGGTGTGTTGATGGGTCGGCGGCTTTACAAATCCTTGAAGCTTGCCACAAAGGACCCACCGGTGGTCATTTTAGTCCTAACTACACCGCTAAGAAAGTTTTCAACTGTGGATTCTATTGGCCCACCATTTATCATGACCCTCATGAGATGGTTAAGCATAGTGATGCTTGCCAAAGACAAGGCAAGATCGCATATAAAGATGAGATGCCTCAAAATTGCATCCAAGAGTGTGAAATCTTTGACGTATGGGGCATCGACTTTATGGGGCCATTTCTATCATCCAAAGGGAACGGTAGAACTTATGCACACGACTTAACCCAATACGAATAACATCATGGAATAAACCAAAAAGAAAGATTAGATTAAGAAGAATAAAAGAGAAGAAAAAAAAGGTTGTGAATTCCTAGTGAGAGAAAGACATAAGTTTCTCTCTCTACAATCTATGAAATAGAAAACACACACACACAAATGAGGTGTTTAGTGCCTTTTATACTATGAGTGTATGAGTAGAAGGCCTTCCTTATTTATGTGTTCGGGACTAATTCCCGTTACATACCAAACATTATACTATAACTCTCAACACCATTATGTAGCATTTTCCACGAGCTTCGCAACAGTATATTATATGACCATCACTTTAAATACGGCTAACAGTCTCCCCCTAAGGGGTGGTCATGTAATATGTGACTTCACTTCTTTGGTGTTGTTGACTTTGAAGCTCGTTGTCTTGAGAGTTCTTTCATAGTTCCTTTCATGACTTGTGATCTTGGACCTTTGATCTTTGCCTTGACTTGATCTTAAAACTTTGACATCTTGTGTTCATGTGCCTTTCCCCACATACTCAAACTTTGATTTGATATGAAAGCTTGTTAACAATATCCCTTGATCATCAGAGTAGCAGAAGTCTTTGTCTTTAGATGTTCTTTAGCTTTCTTCATTTAATTGAGTATGTGGTATTGAATCACGACTATTGAGATTTCGCCACCGTTTGCATTCCTCCGGTTTCCCGTTATACAGTACGAATACTGTACCTGTGATTAGGTAAGTTCAAAGAACTTCCTTGACAGGGTTTCCGACATTGGTAGCCGTTCTCAATACTTGAATATCTCGAAAGATAATTCATAGTGAAGAGTGTAAAACCCGCATGCTTTTACCATGAATAGTACCCTTAAGATCGTACGTACTAGATTAAAACTTTCCTAATATAGCATGATTACGATTACGTGTTAGGATTTTACGTATTACGTACGTGTTAGAACACGATAAGTATTTACTACGTACGAGCACGTAATAATTATTTGACAATAATTAATCACGAACATGCGATCATGAAATCATGAACGTAATTAAAACACGAACTATTATTAATTACGTATATATATTTATAACGAGCGTAATTAAATATATTATATCACGATAATTACGTAACGAGAACACTTAAAATGCGAACACAAATAATCACGAACAAATAACTTAACATCGAGACACGGAAAAAGGTACGGGTACCCCAAGTGGGGCCCCCTACCCGCGGCTACAAGGGACAAATGGGCCAAGCCCATTTGTAAATTTTACTAAAGGGGGTTAAAGATTTTTACACTACTCATTTTACTTTACAGAAGATTTTTAGCAAAAACCTAAAACCCTCCTCCTTCTCCTCTTTTTGGCCGCCACCCTAAGAACACCACAAGGAGGTGTTTGTTGATCTTGGATCTTGGAGTATTAGTTGGTGATCGTGTTTGTTCTTCGTCCTTTTGATCCACGAATTCGGTAAATACTTTTTAAACCTTTTCTTTTGATTTGATCTTTTAATAAATCAAGAACATGTTATGTTTTTACAAAAACCTAATTAAAATCATGGATCTAACATGAATTTGGATTTAATAAAATCAAAAGTATGGTTTTAAGGGGTGTTTGTTTTAGCCGCGGCCTACACCGAACACAAGGGGGGTTTCGGTTTGGGCATCCGACCACCACCGAGACCATAAGGTCCCGATTGGTGGGTGTGGGTCCCACGGCAGCATCAAGACACGGGTACCCCGAGTTGGTTTGAGGTACGGTGTCGATTTCATGTTCGGTTCATGGTTTTGATTCTAGATCCGGTTCATGGTGTATGTTTAGTTTTATTTTTTATGATCTTATGTTAAAAATTAAATTAATAAATGACATGATTAATTTAATAACATGAATTAGGTTATCTTAATTATTAATAATCATGAAATTAATTAACCTAAGTATCTTATATTTTAGACTTATAATTAATTAATTATTTAAAAACCATGATTATAATTAATTAATTAACATGACTTAGGTTATATTATTAATAAATAATAACACATGTTTTAACCTAAGTAGTTAACTTGATTTAATTAAAACAGGTTATACTTTAATTAAATATTTTAACGTACAGTTTAATTTAACTACATGAAATAATTATTAAACTATACATTATATCATATGTCTTAGAAAATAATCATGAAAACACTTAGGCTTATATACTTAGCTTATTTAACCAGCTTATTTCTAATTATGGAAACTTTCTATTTTTAGAAACTTAATTAAATAAGGCAGCTAATCTATTTATGGAAACCTTCTATTTTTAGAAACTTATTTATTTCAGGCAGCTAATCTATTTATGGAAACTTATTTAATTAAGGCAGCTAATCTACTTATGGAAACTTTCTATTTTTAGAAACTTATCTATTTTAAGCAGTAATTATATTTTTGGAAACTTTCTATTTTTGGAAACTTTCTATTTTTGGAAACTTTCTATTTTTGGAAACTTTCTATTTTTAGAAACTTTCTATTTTTGGAAACTTTTTATTTTTGGAAACTTTCTATTTTTGGAAACTTTCTATTTTTGGTAACTTTCTATTTTTGGAAACTTTCTATTTTAGGAAACCTGCTATTTTTGGAAAGTTACTTATTATTACACAGTAAGTATAATAACACATGAAATACCAGAAATACTTAATCAGATTTAACAGAATATAAGATAAACATGGTTTAAGTCTTTAAAACTGTAAAACATGGTAAGAACACATAAAATAAGCTAAGAAATGACATAAAACCAGCTACGTATTTAGTAAGCAGATACTTATTCATGTATGTATTTATGTAGCACTAGTGATACGGAAGTAGGATTTTCTCTCAGTTCATCTTCTTCGTTCACTGGACATAAGGTACGGATTCCCGTCCTTTCAGTATGGACATTCTTTCCTTATTAGGATTCCCCGTATGCAGCCAACTATTTTCCCGTAGTATAAGTTACGTGTTTGATTGCTTATGTTTAATTAAGAATAACTATAGCCATATACATGCATGACCAGTTTCACCTAGTTATGGAGGTACCATAACCATAACATTAGAGGCACTGATGTTATGACTTCACCACGGCGGAGTGATTGCTCGTGGCGTCCCTTCAGCTTTTGGCCATTTATATTATATTTATCATGTGGGGCGTATGGGTGCATCCTAGTTACATGTTTTTAGTCAGGATTTCATGGTGAATGTGGTGTGTGCCTTGCATCCTTCACAAGGAGCTGATCCCTCCTACCCAAAAACCAGTATATTAAATTAGAGGCAGCCCCTCTAATTTGCATGATGAGGTCACCCCTCCAAGTATTCATGCACGGTGGATTTTCATGACCTATATTGGCTAATGGTAAAATATGACAAACAGTTTTTATAAGACAAACATAAGACTTTCAAACTATAAAACCAGTTTTATCAAGACTTAACCAGGTTACTCGGGACTTAGTTTTCTTCCTCTGTTATATGTTATATGCTTATCCTATTCATGCTTTATTGTACATCCGTGCACTGAGCGTATTGCTCAGCCGTTTTCCTTTTCTATGTTCCCAAAACGGCAGGTACTCAGGGACGCTCGTAGACACTAAGAGTACGTGCATATGGACTGGAAGCTGTCTATCCTTCTTTACCTTATGCATTTCCTTTCTTATGATACATTTGCTTTGGACGTTGTTTAGTCCATTTCTTTACTATACTATGTTTGTGTGTGATGAGCCTTAATTTTGGACTACCGATGTTTGATTCCGGTATTTTCCTTTTTATGGTCAAGTAATGTTTAGACATTTTTCCTTGTATGCTTTGATGACACGCCATAATTGCATGTGACATTTCTATTATCAAAATGGGGTGTTACAATTATGGTATCAGAGCCAAGGCTTCGACCTGTAGGCTCTCAAATATGACCTGTGATTAGTGGGTAGTCACTACGGTCTTCCTAGAACTGGCAGTTGTTTTCATGCATTCATCATTTTTAAGCATACATATACATGTCATTGTCGCAGATTTTTGACTAAGTAATGGTTGGTACAGGACTGGCCCTATTTAGTCGCATGTGTTTTATAAAAACTTTTAAATTTGGGACCGACCCATAGGCGTCCCCTCGCTATGTCTTTTGTTTTGGGGGAACTGACCAGAGGCGTTCACTCTCGAGCATACAAAAGTTTTCATAAAACTGCATCATGCATTCATACACAAAATTTTCTTGCATAAATTTTTTCTCGTGAAATTTTAGTATAATTTTCTTTTCATGTATATATATATATATATATATATTATGTTTTGATCTGTTTAATCATATGTTTATGTTATACTTCTCACACGCGAACAGGAGCAGCTCATTGCTTCAATTCATGCTGCCATGCAAGCTTTGCTTCCTCAACTGAGGAATGACATCAGGGCTGAAGTTCAATCTGCCAACAATCAGCAACATAATCAGGCACCTCCTCCTCCTCCTCCAGTGACATTAGCACTATGGCTGGAGAGATTCAACAAGCTCCGCCCTCGAGCTTTTGAGAAGACAGATAGCCCCAGCGATGCTGAAAGCTGGTTGGCTCACATCGAGAATATTTTCAATGCTATGGGTTGTGACCCCGCATATAAGGCGAGGTTGGCATGCTATCGATTCGAAGGCGATGTGCTAAACTGGTGGTTAGAATTGATGCAGTCTAAAGGTGGTGACGAGTGGGTTGCTGGTTTGACTTGGGCTCAGTTCAAGGACAGGGTGATGGAGTAGTTCTTTCCCAAGGCTGAGCAGGACAAGCTCAAGAGAGAGTACCATGGGATCCGACAGAGAGCTGGGGAGAATAGTAACGAGTTTATGCAGCGCTTTCTTCGCTTAGCTGGTTTCCTTGGTGTGGCAGCAGGTACTCCTGAAGAGCAGGCACATCACTTTAGATGGGCTCTCCGCACATCGGTCGCAAACAATCTGGTGTGTGCTACGTTCAACACTGTAGCACAAGTGGCCGATGCAGCACGTAAACTGGAGATGCTGCAGGAGAGAGATGAGTTCGGGGAAGCTGAAAGACCCGACAAGAGGTAAAACATTCGTATTCAAGCAGTGATCAATTCGTATACTTTCCATATATGTCAATTATTCATCTCTTAAACGTATCTTCCAGGCAGAAAACTGGGGACCGGTCTCAGCCGGCTACTCAGCAGCAGCCTCATCAGCCCAAGGGAAACGGTCACACTAACGACCGTTCTACTACGGATAGGCGTGGCGGTAATGATAATTACCGTAACAACGCTGGGCACTCCAACAACAGCAGGTCCTAATATTTAAGCATTTCCTTATGATTTCATGTTATAACTCATATTCTTACACTTTAGCAAAACTTCTACCAGGAATCATGGAAACGGTAGGGACCAGAACCAGAGAGGTTCTCAGCCTAGCCGTCCAGCTATCACTGGTATTCCATCTTACGATTATCCGCTTTGTCCTTTGTACCCAACTATCATGTCTTATGTAAAATGTTTTATCAGGTTCTCAGCCAGCCAGAGCACCTGCTGGAGGATACACTCATCCTCTTTGCTCTACTTGCCACCGTAGGCACCCAGGACCATGTCACCGTGATACTGACGCGTGATTCAAGTGTGGTCTTCCTGGCCATATTATGAAGGATTGCCGTAAGGGCGAGATGGAGGGTATATCAGGACATGCTGATACCAAGCCGCCTCCTACTACCGGGCGTGTCTACGCGACATCTCGAGACCAGGCCAACAAGTCTACATGTACCATCACTGGAATCTTGTATATGTATGGTCAAGCTGCATGTGTTCTTTTCGATACGGGTGTTACTCACTCGGTTATTTCTACTACTAATGCTAAGAACATTAGGATGCTCCCCATGCCACTAGAAAATAGGCTTACTATTTCCACGACTTTGAGGGACTCTGTATTAATCACCCATGTATACAAGAGTCTTCCCCTAGAATTTGACGATAAGGTTCGACATGTCGACGCACTTCCGCTGGACATGAATGACTTCGACATGATTTTGGGCATGGATTGGCTATCCAAGCATCATGCTACCATAGACTGGCATTCATATCGAGTTATCTTCGGTGATGTTAATGCACCAGAGTACATTCATAATGGGTTCATAGCCGGACGGTCTGTACAAATCATATCTACCCTACAAGCGCGTGCACTACTGTCACATGGCTGCGAGGGTTATCTAGCTACGGTTCACGACATGGATGCTGAATCCCCATCAATTCAGGATCAACCTATAGTGTCGGAATTCCAAGATGTTTTTCCAGCAGAACTTTCAGGCATACCACCTGCACGAGAAGTGGAATTTAGTATCGAGCTTATTCCAGGAGCTGAACCAATCTCCAAAGCACCTTATCGCATGGCTCCGATAGAGCTGAAGGAGCTGAAGGATCAACTGCAAGAACTTCTTGAACGAGGTTTCATTCGACCGAGCGCATCTCCATGGGGAGCACCGGTCTTGTTTGTTAAGAAAAAGGACGGCAGTATGCGTCTTTGTATAGACTATCGCGAGCTCAACAAGATTATCATTCGGAATAGATATCCACTTCCACGCATTGACGATCTGTTTGACCAACTCCAAGCGGCCAAACACTTCTCCAAGATTGATCTTAGGTCAGGCTATCATCAGCTTCGGGTCAAGGAGTAGGACATCGCTAAGACTGCCTTTCGTACCCGTTATGGCCACTACGAGTTTGTAGTTATGCCATTTGGCCTGACAAATGCTCCAGTAGTGTTCATGGATTTGATGAACAGAATCTTCCATGAATTTCTAGACAAGTTCGTCATTGTCTTCATCGATGACATCCTGATTTTCTCAAAGTCCAAGGAGGAACACGAAGACCATCTTCGTACAGTACTACAGATTCTTCGCCAGAAGCAGCTGTATGCTAAATTTTCCAAGTGTGAGTTCTGGTTAGACAAGGTGGCATTCTTAGGTCACATTGTATCAGTAGAAGGAATCACTATAGATCCAGCGAAGGTTGAGGCCATTACTAAGTGGCCAAGGCCGACATCAGCGACGGAAGTCCGCAGTTTCTTAGGCTTAGTAGGCTATTAACGTAGGTTCGTGGAGAACTTTTCCCGCCTAGCACTACCATTGACCAAACTGATGCGGAAAGGGGAGAAATTCGTCTGGACTGAAGATCGAGAGAAGAGCTTTGAAGACCTGAAGCAGAAGCTAGTATCTGCACCTATTCTTACTCTACCATCTGGTACGGGTGGATTTCAAATCTACAGCGATGTATCAGGGAAGTGACTTGGCTGTGTTCTCATGCAACATGGGAAAGTGATCGCGTACGCTTCACGGCAGCTTCAACCTTATGAAGAAAATTACCCCACGCATGACCTGGAACTTGCTGCAGTCGTGTTTGCATTGAAGATATGGAGGCACTACTTATATGGAGAATCATGTGACATTTTCACGGACCACAAGTGCTTGAAGTATATCTTCACTCATCGTGAATTAAACATGAGGCAGAGGAGATGGTTAGAGTTGTTGAAGGATTATGACATTAATCTACGGTATCATCCCGGAAAGGCAAATGTAGTAGCAGATGCTCTTAGCAGGAAGTCCGGAATGATCAACGGCATTAAAATCGAAGAGGAAATCATCAGAGACTTGGAGCGACTAGACATCGAGATCATGGTACGTGGACAACACGGTTACTGGGCTAATCTTAGAGTAGAACCTGAGTTACTCTCTAAGATCAAGGAAGCTTAGAAGGATGACGGAGAAATCTAGGCGATAGTACAGAATTTGGAGAAGCAGACAGAATTCAGAGTAGATGCAGATGGTATCGTATGGCAGGGCACGAGACTTTGTGTTCCTGATGACCAAGAACTCCGGGAAGCTTTGTTAGCTGAAGCTCATAGCTCCCCCTTCTCTATACATCCTAGTTCGACTAAGATGTACCAGGACATCAAGCAGTACTTTTGGTGGAGTGGTATGAAACAGGATGTGGCGACTTACGTCTTCAAATGTCTTACCTGCCAGCAGGTTAAGATCGAGCATCAGTAATCTGGCGGTCTCCTTCAACCGTTAGATATTCCAGAGTGGAAGTGGGACAAAATCACCATGGATTTTGTTACTGGTCTTCCGCCTACCAAGAGGAAGCACGATGCAATCTGGGTTATCGTTGATCGACTTACCAAATCAGCTCATTTCTTACCGATCCGCAAGGAAGATCTGGTAAGTAAACTCGCAGATATGTACAGAAGAGAGATCATGAGACTCCACGGTGCACCATCCAACATCATCTCAGACAGAGATCCTCGATTCACTTCGCGCTTTTGGAAAAGTCTGCAGAAAGCTTGGGGTACACAACTTAAGCTTAGCACGGCTTTTCATCCTCAAACGGACGGACAGTCGGAGCGAACCATTCAGACATTGGAAGATATGTTGAGGTCATGTGCGTTGGAATGGACGGGTGATTGGGACGATTACATTTGTTTGGTGGAGTTTGCATACAATAACAGTTGGCACGCAAGTATCAAGTGTGCTCCATTTGAGATGTTGTATGGCAGGAAGTGTCGCGCCCCAATCTGCTGGGATCAGGTTGGCGAGCGAACACTTGAAGGACCGGAAATCATAGAGATGACCAATGAGAAGATCGCAGCAGCTAAGCAGAAAATTCAGGAAGCACGGTCACGTCAAAAGAGTTACGCCGATAAGCATCGTAGGGACATACACTTTAATGTAGGAGATCACGTCTTCCTTAAGGTTTCGCCGGCATGTGGTGTTAGACGCTTCAGGATTAAAGGGAAGCTCAATCCTCGTTTCATCGGACCGTTTGATATCATTGAACGAGTCGGTGAAGTATCTTACCGATTGGCGTTACCTCCGCAGCTTTCGCATGTGCACAATGTGTTTCATGTGTCCTTACTCAGAGGGTACTAGAATCATCCCCTTCATATGGTTCAGTATCCACTGGAACAGATACGTGAACATCTCACTTTTATAGAAGAACCCGAACGAGTTCTTGACAGACAAGAACGAGTCATGAGAAAGAAGACGATTCCATTCGTCAAAATTCTATGGAGGGATCATACCGAGCGGGAAGCCACTTGGGAAACAGAGGAGTCTATCCGGGCTTCTTACCCTCATTTCATATTTTGAATTCGGGTATGTTCTTCTTTCCAGTTTACCCTATCTATAATTCGGGGACGAATTATTCTTTTTAGGGGGGAAGAGTTGTAAAACCCGCATGCTTTTACCATGAATAGTACCCTTAAGATCGTACGTACTAGATTAAAACTTTCCTAATATAGCATGATTACGATTACGTGTTAGGATTTTACGTATTACGTACGTGTTAGAACACGATAAATATTTACTACGCACGAGCACGTAATAATTATTTGGCAATAATTAATCACGAACATGCGATCATGAAATCATGAACGTAATTAAAACACGAAATTTTATTAATTACGTATATATATTTATTACGAGCGTAATTAAATATATTAGATCATAATAATTACGTAACGAGAACACTTAAAATGCGAACACAAATAATCACGAACAAATAACTTAACATCGAGACACGGAAAAAGGTACGGGTACCCCAAGTGGGGCCCCCTACCCGCGGCTACAAGGGACAAATGGGCCAAGCCCATTTGTAAATTTTACTAAAGGGGGTTAAAGATTTTTACACTACTCATTTTACTTTACAGAAGATTTTTAGCAAAAACCTAAAACCCTCCTCCTTCTCCTCTTTTTGGCCGCCACCCTAAGATCACCACAAGGAGGTGTTTGTTAATCTTGGATCTTGGAGTATTAGTTGGTGATCGTGTTTGTTCTTCGTCCTTTTGATCCACGAATTCGGTAAATACTTTTTAAACCTTTTCTTTTGATTTGATCTTTTAGTAAAATAAGAACATGTTATGTTTTTACAAAAACCTAATTAAAATCATGGATCTAACATGAATTTGGATTTAATAAAATCAAACGTATGGTTTAAAGGGGTGTGTGTTTTAGCCGCGGCCTACACCGAACCCAAGGGGGGTTTCGGTTTGGCCATCCGACCACCACCGAGACCATAAGGTCCCGGTTGGTGGGTGTAGGTCCCACGACAGCATCAAGACACGGGGTACCCCGAGTTGGTTCGGGGTACGGTGTCGATTTCATGTCCGGTTCATGGTTTTGATTCTAGATCCGGTTCATGGTGTATGTTTAGTTTTATTTTTTATGATCTTATGTTAAAAATTAAATTAATAAATGACATGATTAATATAATAACATGACTTAGGTTATCTTAATTATTAATAATCATGAAATTAATTAACCTAAGTATTTTATATTTTAGACTTATAATTAATTAATTATTTAAAAACCATGATTATAATTAATTAATTAACATGACTTAGGTTATATTATTAATAAATAATAACACATGTTTTATCTTAAGTAGTTAACTTGATTTAATTAAAACATGTTATACTTTAATTAAATATTTTAACCTATAGTTTAATTTAATTACATGATATAATTATTAAACTATACATTATATCATATGACTTAGAAAATAATCATGAAAACACTTAGGCTTATATACTTAGCTTATTTAACCAGCTTATTTCTAATTATGGAAACTTTCTATTTTTAGAAAGTTAATTAAATAAGGCAGCTAATCTATTTATGGAAACCTTCTATTTTTAGAAACTTATTTATTTCAGGCAGCTAATCTATTTATGGAAACTTATTTAATTAAGGCAGCTAATCTATTTATGGAAACTATCTATTTTTAGAAACTTATCTATTTTAAGTAGTAATTATATTTTTGGAAACTTTCAATTTTTGGAAAATTTCTATTTTTGGAAACTTTCTATTTTTGGAAACTTTCTATTTTTTTTTACTTTCTATTTTTGGAAACTTTCTATTTTTGGTAACTTTCTATTTTTGGAAACTTTCTATTTTAGGAAACCTGCTATTTTTGGAAAGATACTTATTATTACACAGTAAGTATAATAACACATGAAATACCAGAAATACTTAATCAGATTTAACAGAATATAAGATAAATACGGTTTAAGGCTTTAAAACAGTAAAACATGGTAAGAACACATAAAATAAGCTAAGAAATGACATAAAACCAGCTACATATTTAGTAAGCAGATACTTATTCATGTATGTATTTATGTAGCACTAGTGATACGGAAGTAGGATTTTCTCTCAGTTCATCTTCTTCGTTCACTGGACATAAGGTACGGATTCCCGTCCTTTCAGTATGGACATTCTTTCCTTATTAGGATTCCCCGTATGCAGCCAACTGTTTTCCCGTAGTATAAGTTACGTGTTTGATTGCTTATGTTTAATTAAGAATACCTATAGCCATATACATGCATGACCAGTTTCACCTAGTTATGGAGGTACCATAACCATAACATTAGAGGCACTGATGTTATGACTTCACCACGGCGGAGTGATTGCTCGTGGCGTCCCTTCAGCTTTTGGCCATTTATATTATATTTATCATGTGGGGCGTATGGGTGCATCCTAGTTACATGTTTTTAGTCAGGATTTTATGGTGAATGTGGTGTGTGCCTTGCATCCTTCACAAGGAGCTGATCCCTCCTACCCAAAAAAACTAGTATTTTAAATTAGAGGCAGCCCCTCTAATTTGCATGATGAGGTCACCCCTCCAAGTATTCATGCACTGTGGATTTTCATGACCTATATAGGCTAATGGTAAAATATGACAAACAGTTTTTATAAGACAAACATAAGACTTTCAAACTATAAAACCAGTTTTATCAAGACTTAACCAGGTTACTCGGGACTTAGTTTTCTTCCATTGTTATATGTTATATGCTTATCCTATTAATGCTTTATTGTACATCCGTGCACTGAGCGTATTGCTCAGCCGTTTTCCTTTTCTATGTTCCCAGAACGGCATGTACTCAAGGACGCTCGTAGACACTAAGAGTACGTGCATATGGACTGGAAGTTGTCTAGCCTTCTTTACCTTATGCATTTCCTTTCTTATGATACATTTGCTTTGGACATTGTTTAGTCCTTTCCTTTACTATACTATGTTTGTGTGTGATGAGCTTTACTTTTGGACTACCGATGTTTGATTCCGGTATTTTCCTTTTTATGGTCAAGTAATGTTTAGACATTTTTCCTTGTATGCTTTGAGGACACGCCATAATTGCATGTGACATTTCCATTATCAAAATGGGATGTTACAAAGAGTGAATCATGCAGTTTCATTCTGCTGATTAAGTCGTCAATTCATTTCCTTGAACAAGTTTGAATCAATTAAGAATCAAACCATTGTTGCTTTCCAGTTGACACAAGTTTGATTCATATAGAATCTAACAAGTTACCAACCGCAGTGCTGTTTGATGATGAAACTGGAAGGATTTCCATTCGTCACAGTAAATATTAAGAAGTATTACTCTGAATGTTCTGGTAAGATCATAAAGATATTGCGTAGATACCTGGAACGAGTTTGAATCAAAATAGAATCAAACCACTTCTGCTTTCCCGTTAGCATATGTTTGATTCAAGTGAATCTTACATATGACCTACCGCAGTGCTGTTTGATGTCGACACTCGAAGGATTTTCATTAATCACTCTGACTACTAGAGAGTATCACTCTGAATGTTCTAGCAATACCACAAGGATAGAGCGTAGGACTCTGTGAATTATCGCTTGTGTTCTAATGGTGAACAACAATTGATATATGGAATAAGTGTCCTAATGAGATTTTTTGATAAATCTCGTTGGCTCTAGACTCTATAAGTGCACGTTTATTTGGTGATCGGAGGCTGAAGCAGACTGCCACCTATTCAATATCTACTATCTCAGAGTGAGAGAGTTGATAGAAATGAGTTGAACTCCGTGACAACAAAACAAACTTATTTTGAGAGAAGCTTGAGTAGGTTGGGAAGGTTTATGCATTGCATCACTGGGTCCATGATGCTTTGTCTTCAATACCAGAAATCATCAACTTGATTCTGATAGTAGATGTATTGTCCCGGTTTCTGCCTACGTTGTATGGAGGGATATTTTCTTTTCACCCTTTATCCTTAAATTTTCATTCTTAAACCCCTTCAATGCTTACCAAGACTTCATAACTAGCACTTTGTTGTGATTGTTCCAGTGCTAACTTAAGTCATTAGTCGGCATTATTCCCGTACACTCAACTGCTCCATCTTTCCTAAGGACTTCTAAGTTCTAATGGATTTTCCCTAGGAAGATCCCTCCGTTTTGGTTGGATCATAGGACGAGTACCTAACCGCCTTTTGACACCAATAATATCGTGAATTAATATGTTGAAGGGTATAGATATCGTAACCAGAAAAACCAATTGAAAATGCAATCAAGGTGTTTATGAAATCAATGTTTACACCTTGAAAGCTTTCAATATCACCAAACGCTCCCCCTACATATGTGTATCATAAAATGAAAGGTTTTTTCACATATTAGGAAGAGAAAGAACTTATATCAAAGATCTTATCCAAGATGACACATTTTGAACACATTTTAATCACTATTCTCCCCCTCAAAAATTGCATGTGATTGAAATTTTTGTGAAACTAGTGATGAAACATGGAGAGAATAATGTTGCATGAAAGTTTATACTCCCCCTAGAAAAGAAATTCTAATTAAAATATGGGAGTTTACGAGCACACAGTTTTGAAATACCTTGAAAAATTGTGCTCAAACCTGAGAAAACTGAATTTCCCGTTGTTGACGTAAAATGTACATAAATGAACATTTTCCTTGAGTTCATGAGCTTAAAACTTTGAATGTTTACTATAAGCCCATGACCGAGAAAAATTAATTTCCCGTTGTTGAGGATAAGTCATAGACTTTCCTTTCTTTGGGGACCGGGTTATAGTCTTACATGTGACTATAAGCCATTATGAGAAGAAAATAGAAAAAACATGTTTTGAAAACATTTGAACTCTCATTCGAACTTTATGTACGTACCCGTGTCGTTATTGAGCGACATTTCTAAGTGCATCCATATTATTGATGCTGAGAGACATGCCGGAGAAGAATATTTTTGATATTTTTGAAAGATTTTCTCATTTTTTTTATAGGTTTTATATTTTTGTATTTTAATTTTCTGATAGATATATACAAGGTTAGTGTGAATGTGCAAGACATTCAAGTTCATCTGGAGTGAAACTACGCATACTAAGTCGACGAACCAAGAATTCAAATCTGTCTTGAGAAAGAGCTTTGGTGAAGATGCCGGCTAGTTGGTAGTCCGTCTTGACAAAATACAGTTCTATCGTTCCTCTTTCCACATGCTTCTTTATGAAATGGAATCGAACAGCTATGTGCTTGGTCTTGGAGAGTTGGGACCGGGTTGCAGGATATGGCTATGGTTGATTGTGAGTCACAATAGATAGGCACTTTGTTAAAGTGAAAGCCATAATCCGTCAGTTGTGTTCTCATCCAAAGGACTTGAGCGCTACACACGGATAGAGACACATATACTTCTTCCACGGTGGACAACACCGTGCAATCTTATTTTCTTGAGGACCAGCTCACTAGCTTCTCGCCTAAGAATTGTGCTCCACCGGAAGTGCTCTTGAATGTATCATGACACCCTGCATGATCGGCGTCTGAAAACCAGTGAGATTAAAACCAGAATCCTTCGTATACTAGAGACCCATGTGAATGGTTCCCCAGAGATAACAAAAGATCCTTTTAACCTCCTTGAGGTGCTTCTCGGTTGGCTTAGCCTGGTACTGAGAACATAAACAAGTAGCATGCACAATGTCCGGTCTACTTGAGGTTAAGTACATAAGGGACCCGATCATACTTCGGTATTTTGTAGCGTCTACGAATGTCCCTTTCTTATCCAAATCAAGCTTGTGTTTAGTGTCCATTGGAGTACCAATAGGATCACAGTTTTCCATACAAAATTTCGTTAGAATCTCAAGCACATACTTGGACTGATTTATGAAAATACCACGGGGGATTGGTGAACTTGGAGACCAAGAAAAAACGTCATTTCCCTCATCATGGACATTTCGAGTCGACTTTTCATAAGGTCGGCAAATAATATGGAATATTTTGGGTTAGTAGAACCAAATATAATATCATCTATATAGACCTGAGCCACCAAGATGTCGTTGCCGTAGTGCTTGATAATCAATGTTGGGTTAATGATTCCTTTGCTGAAGTGATATTGGAGAAGAAATGATGATAATTCGTCGTACCATGCCCTCGGTGCTTGTTTCAAACCATAAATTGCCTTTTTCAACTTTTACACATGGCTTGGATGTTCGGTGTTGATGAAACCTTCAGGTTGACATACATACACATCTTCTTTTAACGGCCAATGCAAGAAAGCCGTCTTCACGTCCATTTGATACACAGTGTTTAACACCCCCAAATTTACACGCAGCGGAATACATCTTTGGGTGCTAAACAATGATACAACAACACATAATTTATAAAGAACGACTCAAAAAGTGACGTTTTAGATTTATCGTTCCTAAAACATTTGTTAGAGTAGCGTAGTCCCAAGTAATCGTTACCAAAAGATACGTTAAAACAACATATTAGTTTGTTTTTAAAAATGGAACGATAAATTAATCAAAGAGTTTGAACAACATAGCAGTGCACAACTTCATCCCCCGTGACCTCCAAGCTTCCACTTCTTGATTACCTGAAATACATGTGATTAAAACGATCAGCAAAAATGCCGAGTGAATCTATAGGTTTATGAAATCAATTTGAACACAAGCAAAGATTATAAGTTTGTGGCATGCTTATAAGCATCAAATAATAATTTGCATCAACAATGATAATTGTATATAGCATAAATTGCAATAAGCTCATGGAACCGAGCCCTTAGACACTCCCATATCAGTCTAATAAGACGAGAGATTTATTAATTGTCGGTTACCTCCAGATTATTGGTACATTGCCGTATACCTGACTTCTCAATACAATATGTTAAAACAGTGTGGAGGTCGGGCATAAGCTTCTATGACAAGTCCACAAAAACTGAACCGGGGCGGCTTCCCCCATAGATCTATTAATTGTACTAGCGGTTAACCCATCATAGGTTAATTAACGGTCCATAATTGAGGTTTTAACAAAGGCAATCACTTAATGCAATTTAAAGGCAACCACGGGTCCATTCATAGAGGGACAAAGCATACCATAGAAATCTTGTGTTCTAAGTATATAAAACATGTATTCCCCCTCGCGGGTTTAAAATCATTTAATAACTAGTATAAAACGAGGCTATAGACTCACGTTGATAATGAAAGGCGGATTATCGGCTACGGACGTGCTTCGGTCACGGAAACCTATATAAATAATAATCGGTCTTAGACTCTTGTCTAATGACTTTTATCAAAATAACAATATACATATGATGATTTTGTACATATGATGATGATCAAGTGGGTTTATATATTCTTGTTTACTCATTTTAGTGTTTACGTTTTGGTAACTTTTTACTAGTTTAGTAGTTTTACCTACTTACCTATTTTAAGTCCAATAAGCTTAGTATAAGTTCTTTAACTTGTTTTAGTCCATTTTATACCTATATTATCAGTATCTATACTTTCCATGTTGGGCCCAAATGGGTTAAGCCCAATAAGTTCTTTTTATAAGTGTTTAACTTATTTAGTCCAATTATTAGTCCAATATGCTTAGTTAGCTCGTTAATGTCCGTATGTCCTATAGTTCGGGTTTTATCGGTTTTTACTTGTATTAGTTACTTATATATCAGTATATGACTTTTAAAAACTTTACATTAGACGGGTTTGATTGTCTAAGTTTTAATTGGCGAAAAACGTTAATTTTACGGTAATAGCCGAAAAAGTCGTAAAAATCAAGTTTATAGTTTTTATTACTTATAAGTATTATTCCACAACCATTTATATAATTCATCCATTTAATTAACCTTTTACATATTTATATAAATAAGTTTCATAAGTTAGTGGGTTTTTATTTTACATTTTATACAATAAAATTTGAGTGCTTATATAATAATAATAAACATTAATTCTCAAAATCTGATTTTTATCTTCATGTTCACCATTTTTATCATATCTAGAGTTCTATAATGAATTAGAAGCTCATTTTTAGGTGGCATTATATTCATATTATGTGCTACATTTAACTTAGTTATAGCTACTGCTCATTTTAAGTTTATCTTGCCTTAACAGTCCCTACAAAACTGCTTATTCAGATTAGAACACCCAACTTGTTTTGATCATATCTCACTCATTATATTGATTCCATTGCATGGCCAACTCTCACATGTGTATAACATCTTGTACTTACTGTAAATGGATCATACCATGCAATTTTATCAGTTCAAGTTTTAGTTATATACTGTTTTTATACAGCCAACTAAATAAGCATGATTTTAGCCTCATTTCTTATAGTTATTAACCTTTTTAAGCATATTTATCAACACTTGATCCCCACATAACATTTTTATCATCATATATACATCATATAAATATACAATAATAAAGAAAATACATTTGTTCTTTACAAAAATAACAAGAGAAAATGGAGAGGATGATCTTCTTTACCAACCAAGTGTATTTCTTGTTTTTGGAAGACAAGAACTTGATGAACACCAAAAGTAACTCCAAGATGATCAAATACCAAGAACAATAGTTGAGAAATCAGCCCTAGGACACAAGCAAATCACCTCCAATGTTGTTATTATGGCCACCAAATGATCAAGGCTTCAAGATAACTCCATGATAGAGCTAGTAAACATGTATTTCATGGCTAGAAAAGATCAAAAGGGGTGTTTGTAGCTTCAATATGGATGGCAATGGTGAAGGTTTTTGAGAGGATTTGTGTTGGTTTGTATGTAATTAAATGGAATGTGTGAAGTTAGTTGATGGTTTTGTGTTAGATAGTGGAAAAGAGTAGCTTAAGGTGTAAGCTTTGCTTACACTTGTAGCTAGTTAGTTAACATGATGCCACATCCTTAGATGTGGTGTCATGTGTGCCATCCCATGTTATCTAGTGGGGTGGGATAATGTAATTTGTCCCACCTCACTAATTTACGGGTATTGCTCGATTCTAATTTTCTCGATTTGCGTGCCCTCGGGTCGTTTTACGAAAAACGTTTTTATAAATTATGAATCAACGTCACAAAACAAATCCAATAAAAATTGTCTCATCAAAAACGGAGTTCAAAAACGTAAATACGTAATCCTAAGGTTTCCGGTTTAGTCGTAAAGGACGCTAAGTTATGCACGTAAGCCCAAATTTAAATCCGTAAATTGTGAGTTCATCAACCAACACAAAAATAAGTTTCAAAATATTATACGATATAAAATTTTTGGCATCCGTCGGTATCGCGATCACTAGTAGTCCTCGTTGCTCGTCAAAATATTAAAATATAATATTTAATATCGGTTTCAACTTAAACCGTTAAACATAATAATATTTAACGTTATAAAATACTTAAAAAGAATTGAAAATAGAATTAAATTATGACCTTATTTTTACGGGTTTTACATCCTCACCACCTTAAGGGAGCGACGTCCCGGCGCTCAACTCGCCTCATACACGAGTTGTTCACTACCCGGAAGGATGACGACATTCCTTATAAAGAAGTCTTCACGTTCCTACGTGAATCTCGATCCACGATCTCCACTGGTTCTTTTACCAAACGCAACTTGTCGTCAGGTTCTATCTCACCAAAAGGAATAAATAAATCGTTATCCAACAGTCACCCGTCAAGCTCGACACATGAAAATTTTATGAATTCACGAAGCTCGTTCGACGACAAGAATAGATGATAGGATTTTCGGGTAAGTCCAGTTAAAAATATGTTGCAATTTAAAGGATAGCCACTGGCCGGATAGGCATGGACACGCATCAAAAAGAACTAACAAGAAAAATATTTTCGTCATCGGAGGGTGTTCACACGCGGGTCCCTACTCAAAAGATAATACAAAGACACCATCTCACTTTCGCCAACGCGCATTAAAGTCTCAATAAACATCGTCTTTGAAAGTCAAAAAGATATTACATAATATATGTTCTACATGATCGGACGTCATCGGATGATGCCGTCTCAAGTTCTCACAACTTACGATCATTTGACTAGATCACATACCACATAAGTACATAAAAATAAAAGGTCGAACAATAACATCAAGTATAGATTTCCATCGTTAATCATCGAGAAAACCTTGAACGAACCCTTGATAATAACTACTTGATCTCAAGATTCTTTCCACTTGCGGTGTCGGCTTCAACATACTCCTCGAGGTCGTAACGAATTTATTAACTCCATTCATTAAGAGATTTGGTCCTCAATCATTCCACAAGTACACGCATAAATCCTGGTGACACTTATCGTTTCTTCTTATACACTGCTTCCCGAGATTCATTTTAAACTCAGAATAAAATAATGATATTCAATACGAGGAATAGAACGAGACAAAAATAAATTCAATAAACGCATAAACGGACTAGATGTGGTAAAATGATTTAAGGTTGACGACCGACGAGGGATCTCGACTCACGCAACCGTAAAACATAATAATTCACAATACTAGAAAAATGAGAGCAAATAATGAAGTAAATATTAACATTAAAATAATGTTTGTCACAATTATCCGTCCCGGATTTGGTATTACCTTAAAATTCAGTTGAGGTACTTTCTTGATAAAGATGATATATAAAAAAATATAGAAGTTAAATAGCTTCATAATTTATTTTGGTTGTAAAAAAAAACTTTGAAAGAATGGCATGAATTTTATAAATTAAACTCATATTTTTGGTTAAAATTAGAAGATATAATTTCCAAATTAAATCATTATTAGGAATATAAATTAAACCAGTAATTTCATTACATTAAAAGTAAAGTATGATAAGTCAATTAGTTCAAAAGGTAGAACATAATTTTTTTTAACATTAGTTTTAGTTATACAGAATATGGTGTATAAATTTGACATTTTACTTGTGATGGTTATTTCGATAATTGAAAATCATTAGAGAATGTAGACAAGTTCCATAAAAATTTTATAATACTTTGCAGAAATACATAAAGGTGTTTATTATTTCAAAATAACAAGGGATATATTCGGGTTTCAAAGTGTGACAAGATAACAAACGGATACGAATGGAAATAATAGTCAACAATTAATACGAAATCAGTGGTACAAAAGAGAACGAAGCAAATGTCGTATGAATTCTTAAAGAGAATAATAAAATAAAGGCATTGATGGTATGACGATAAGAAATAATAGATTAAACAAGTTGTCAAATTTTGTTAGTGCGGTTGATGGTTCACCAATATCAGCTCGTTAACTTAGCGGTGGTCGTTACACGATCGGAAATAAGATCCACACAAAAATTTTAATCAAAGAAAATTCCTAATAATCACTTGTAATTAAAACAAATCAAATGAACGATGTTAGTGTTTAAAGAGAGAAGTCAAAGCACGGTTCACAAGAGTGGATTTCGAGACAAACGAGAGTGACGGACGTCATCCTGGATATACGAAAATCGCTCTAGTGATAATTCATTATTCACGTGCGGAGACATTCCAAAGATCTACCCAGTCGCATAAAGAAGATTGGACGAGAAGGAAGGATAAAACATTGAGACTTTCAAGTCATTTATCAACAGTCAGTAATTAGAAGAACGGTCAAAAGAAATCAGTTATAAGATAAAATAAAGTAACAAGTAGAAAAACGATCGTCGAGTAAAAACGTATTCGTAAGCGCGTAATTCGTTCAAGAAAAGGTAAGAAAACGTATGCGGATGCATAGAAATTGCCCTACTTGCATAAAATATAAAGGTTTTCAAAACTTATTTTTACTTTATTTCACTTTATTTATCTTTATCATAAATACAAGTAAAAAGTTAATTATTATCAAGATTTTTAAGGTGACTACTATTCAGCCTAGCATGGCTCCTTCTAAATTAGACATAGGTGATCAGGCCATGTATAATTTAGGGCTAGCAATGCAGTGCTCCATTTCGTCGAAAAGTATTAAGTTTCTTATGTTTATATATAAACCATGCCATTTGAAAAGTGGAATTTAAAAATAGTTTATAAATTTATAGGATACAGGTAATTTGTGAGATACTTAATAAGCAACTTTTAATGTTACAAAAAGTATTTTATAAGATCAAAGTAAAAACAATTGGTGAAAATAATTGTATAACAATATCAGATTTATTTATAATATGACATTATGACAACGTATAAAGTAGTCAAAGTTTTGCAAAAAGTGGCAAATAGTAGCTCATAAAACAACCAATGAAATGGTTACAAGTTGTTAAGGTTTCAAAAGGTTATAAGGTTAGACGAAACGCCATGAGACACGCGATAATATCGACGAAGAAGAATGTGAAGGCAAAACTTCAAAACTCAACCCAAATCAGTGGAAGGTTAGAGAAGAAAAAAAAATAAAATAACATCGAATGACAACTGAGTCATATATATAAAAAGAATAGAACAATCCACATGTGTATTCGTTAGTTGTAAAATAATATTTGTTAAAATTTTACGATCTCAAATGAAATCAAAACAGCTTAGAAACATTTAAAACTCATGTTCTGAATTTTCTATCAGATTTAACTTTTAAATATGAGCCGATTAATTGACCCAATAAACGACATCTCCAAGACTCAGAGTCTAAAGCATTTTGATGCAAAACGACGTTTCAGACGACTTTCTAGTTTTACCCGAGACCTGAAACCCAATGTAAAATGACCAAAATACCCCTGCAAGTTCTGTGCAGGTTTGACTGTTTTATTTTAAAGGTTTTACTTTTATGTTTTGACCTGTTATACTGCCCCTGCAGTTTCTACAAAAAATGTATTTTTAGATACTTCTTAACGGCTCAAAATATATACATATATACACACATGTCTTGTGGATTTTATAACAACGAAAAATAAATCTCGTAATAAGCATCAAATAAAATATAGCATGATGAATGACAGAAAATGCTTCAAGGTATTCAACACGAAATTTTGGAAGCAAGACGGTGAAAGACGTTCGTAATTTAGATTCCAAAATGCAATGTAGGCAAATCTCCTTGGTGCCACGATTGTCAAAAACACAAAACATAACAAGAAAAGAATGTAACATTAACATGCTACCCTCCGGGAGCGAGAAGGTTAATGAAAAACAAATGATACAATTTTATATAAGTAAAATCGTATTCCAATTCTAGTGCCATAATCTAGACGATGATTTATAAAATGACGATGACGTTACCGAGATATAAGTGAACAATACACTTCGGAGTCGATACATATAAATGTCAATAAATAGCGGTTAGTCTATTCCAAGGACACATTGAGCTACACAATGGGCTAGAAATTACGTTTCAAGACGTCCAAGCACAAATAACCGGAAGATGATTTGGATATCTACGTAGATATCTCAAAGGGTTAAATAATGAAAGTAACGCGCGCAGATGAAGGTATGTAAGGTCATAATATAAAAATTTTGCAATAAAAGCAATTTAAATAGTTCAAAAATAAATACAGAAAGATCTTGAAATTTCAATGTATTTATTTAAGTTAATCATTAATAAATGATAAACTTTTATCGAAAAGTTTAACGACATATATATATATCGATAAAGGAATATAGTATTTATTTAGAAATACTTAGCAATAAGGCATACATAATAATGTATACTAAAGTTGTAATCCTAGAAGTAGCTTGAACCTGAAGTCACGCGAAATCATGTGCACCGACTCTTTGAAAAATAAAACCGACAGTTATAGTTTAGGTTTTTAGAAAAAGACCTAGTTCTCTATAACTCATGGCTCTGGTACCAATCTTTAACACCCCCAAATTTACACGCAGCGGAATACATCTTTGGGTGCTAAACAATGATACAACAACACATAATTTATAAAGAACGACTCAAAAAGAGACGTTTTAGATTTATCGTTCCTAAAACATTTGTCAGAGTAGCGTAGTCCCAAGTAATCGTTACCAAAAGATAAGTTAAAACAACATATTAGTTTGTTTTTAAAAATGGAACGATAAATAAATCAAAGAGTTTGAACAACATAGCAGTGCACAACTTCATTCCCCGTGACCTCCAAGCTTCCACTTCTTGATTACCTGAAATACATGTGAGTAAAACGATCAGCAAAAAATGCCGAGTGAATCTATAGGTTTATGAAATCAATTTGAACACAAGCAAAGATTATAAGTTTGTGGCATGCTTATAAGCATCAAATAATAATTTGCATCAACAATGATAATTGTATATAGCATAAATTGCAATAAGCTCATGGAACCGAGCCCTTAGACACTCCCATATCAGTCTAATAAGACGAGAGATTTATTAATTGTCGGTTACCTCCAGATTATTGGTACATTGCCGTATACCTGACTTCTCAATACAATATGTTCAAACAGTGTGGAGGTCGGGCCTAAGCTTCTATGACAAGTCCACAAAAACTGAACCGGGGCGGCTTCCCTCATAGATCTATTAATTGTACTAGCGGTTAACCCATCATAGGTTAATTAACGGTCCATAATTGAGGTTTTAACAAAGGCAATCACTTAATGCAATTTAAAGGCAACCACGGGTCCATTGATAGAGGGACAAAGCATACCATAGAAATCTTGTGTTCTAAGTATATAAAACATGTATTCCCCCTCGCGGGTTTAAAATCATTTAATAACTAGTATAAAGTGAGGCTATAGACTCACGTTGATAATGAAAGACGGATTATCGGCTACGGACGTGCTTCGGTCACGGAAACCTATATAAATAATAATCGGTCTTAGACTCTTGTCTAATGACTTTTATCAAAATAACAATATACATATGATGATTTTGTACATATGATGATGATCAAGTGGGTTTATATATTCTTGTTTACTCATTTTAGTGTTTACGTTTTGGTAACTTTTTACTAGTTTAGTAGTTTTACCTACTTACCTATTTTAAGTCCAATAAGCTTAGTATAAGTTCTTTAACTTGTTTTAATCCATTTTATACCTATATTATCAGTATCTATACTTTCCATGTTGGGCCCAAATGGGTTAAGCCCAATAAGTTCTTTTTATAAGTGTTTAACTTATTTAGTCCAATTATTAGTCCAATATGCTTAGTTAGCTCGTTAATGTCCGTATGTCCTATAGTTCGGGTTTTATCGGTTTTTACTTGTATTAGTTACTTATATATCAGTATATGACTTTTATAAACTTTACATTAGACGGGTTTGATTGTCTAAGTTTTAATTGGCGAAAAACGTTAATTTTACGGTAATAACCGAAAAAGTCGTAAAAATCAAGTTTATAGTTTTTATTACTTATAAGTATTATTCCACAACCATTTATATAATTCATCCATTTAATTAACCTTTTACATATTTATATAAATAAGTTTCATAAGTTAGTGGGTTTTTATTTTACATTTTATACAATAAAATTTGAGTGCTTATATAATAATAATAAACATTAATTCTCAAAATCTGATTTTTATCTTCATGTTCACCATTTTTATCATATCTAGAGTTCTATAATGAATTAGAAGCTCATTTTTGGGTGGCATGATCTTCATATTATGTGCTACATTTAACTTAGTTATAGCTACTGCTCATTTTAAGTTTATCTTGCCTTAACAGTCCCTACAAAACTGCTTATTCAGATTAGAACACCCAACTTGTTTTGATCATATCTCACTCATTAAATTGATTCCATTGCATGGCCAACTCTCACATGTGTATAACATCTTGTACTTACTGTAAATGGATCATACCATGCATTTTTATCAGTTCAAGTTTTAGTTATATACTGTTTTTATACAGCCAACTAAATAAGCATGATTTTAGCCTCATTTCTTATAGTTATTAACCTTTTTAAGCATATTTATCAACACTTGATCCCCACATAACATTTTTATCATCATATATACATCATATAAATATACAATAATAAAGAAAATACATTTGTTCTTTACAAAAATAACAAGAGAAAATGGAGAGGATGATCTTCTTTACCAACCAAGTGTATTTCTTGTTTTTGGAAGACAAGAACTTGATGAACACCAAAAGTAACTCCAAGATCATCAAATACCAAGAACAATAGTTGAGAAATCAGCCCTAGGACACAAGCAAATCACCTCCAATGTTGTTATTATGGCCACCAAATGATCAAGGCTTCAAGATAACTCCATGATAGAGCTAGTAAACATGTATTTCATGGCTAGAAAAGATCAAAAGGGGTGTTTGTAGCTTCAATATGGATGGCAATGGTGAAGGTTTTTGAGAGGATTTGTGTTGGTTTGCATGTAAGTAAATGGAATGTGTGAAGTTAGTTGATGGTTTTGTGTTAGATAGTGGAAAAGAGTAGCTTAAGGTGTAAGCTTTGCTTACACTTGTAGCTAGTTAGTTAACATGATGCCACATCCTTAGATGTGGTGTCATGTGTGCCATCCCATGTTATCTAGTGGGGTGGGATAATGTAATTTGTCCCACCTCACTAATTTACGGGTATTGCTCGATTCTAATTTTCTCGATTTGCGTGCCCTCGGGTCGTTTTACGAAAAACGTTTTTATAAATTATGAATCAACGTCACAAAACAAATCCAATAAAAATTGTCTCATCAAAAACGGAGTTCAAAAACGTAAATACGTAATCCTAAGGTTTCCGGTTTAGTCGTAAAGGACGCTAAGTTATGCACGTAAGCCCAAATTTAAATCCGTAAATTGTGAGTTCATCAACCAACACAAAAATAAGTTTCAAAATATTATACGATATAAATTTTTTGGCATCCGTCGGTATCGCGATCACTAGTAGTCCTCGTTGCTCGTAAAAATATTAAAATATAATATTTAATATCGGTTTCAACTTAAACCGTTAAACATAATAATATTTAACGTTATAAAATACTTCAAAATAATTGAAAATAGAATTAAATTATGACCTTATTTTTACGGGTTTTACACAGTGAAAGATTTGTGTGTAGCGTATGCCAAGAAAATCCTAATAGCTTCCATCCGAGCAACCGGGGCGAAGGATTCTGCGAAATCAATTCCCTCCTTTTGTTTATAACCTCTCACAACTGACCGAGTCTTGTTCCTAATGACCGTTTGCTCTTCATCCATCTGGTTTTTGAATAACCATTTCAGGGTAAGGGGATCGATATTATCTGGGCGTGGTACTAACTCCCATACATCAAGCGGGATGAATTGATTGAGCTCTTCTTGCATGGACTCAATCTTGATGCATCGATTAATGCTTCTTTAACACTTGATGGTTCCATTGTGCTGACTGAAAGTGCATAGATACACATATCACCGTCGATACGCAGCTGATTTCGTGTTAAGACTGGCCGTGAGAGATTGCCAATCACTTGAAGTAAAGGATGATTCTTAGTCCATTTGTGTTCATGTGGAAGTGTATGAGAAACTTGATGCAAGCTCGACGGATCCACATATGGTGTTGAAGGTTGAGTAGTACTTGTGGAAGCCACAAATGGGTTAACAAACTCATGTTCGTTGAGCATCGCATTGTTTGCATTTTCAGCAACTATTTTATTCTGAAGATGAACACGATTAGGAATTTGTTGAGAATGTTGGTAAGTTGCGTCAGCTGTCATAGAAGTGGTTGAAATGTTTGGAATCAATATGGTTGAGGTTGACGTAGATGGTGCAAAAACGGATGCCGTTGGTGTAGATGCAATTAGTGGTTCTGGAACTACTGTAGCAGGTGCAGCCGGGGCATTTTGAGGAACACCAAACGACGAACGACCCTCCTATATTCATCATAAATTGGTCCAAATATAACTTCCAAGTCACGTTCCGAAGGTTGTAACAATGAGATTGCTGACAGTGCAAATTGAAGCGCGAGTCTTGAACTTACGTGTCCAGAAGTCTGACCATGAAGCTCGGGGTGTGAACTTCTATGTTGAGAGGCCATACCCAAGAGTTCATCAAAGGTAACATTCATAGTCTCCGTTACCTTTCTTGTCCTTCGATTATAAACCCTGTAAGGAAAAGCAGTTGAAGAACAACCAATGAAAAAGCCAATATCACCTTTAGGTTCAAGTTTACCGATATCTTCACGATCATTCTTCGGATAACATAAAGCACCGAAGACATGTAAAAATGAAATATCCAGTTTTCTTCCATCAATGATCTCATAAAGTGTTTTGTTGAAACGGGTGTGAATAATGGAGCGGTTTTGAGTATAACATGCAGTTGCTATAGCGTCAGCCCAAAGGAATAATGGTGCACTGGAGGAGAGAAGCATCGTCCGAGCAGCTTCAACTAATGTACGATTCCTCCGTTCCATAACTCCATTCTGCTCTGGAGTTCTTACAGCCGAAGTTTGATGAGAAATCCCAACTTCGTCAAAATAAGCAGGGGCTTGAAGTAGCACTGATGTTTTCCGTATATTTGAACTTTGGGAGACCGGTAACGAGATCATCTTTTGCAAGATGGGTGATGGCATCAAAAATGAGATGAGATAACCTTTGATTCCATAACCATGACTTTGTTGAAGTGGCCCGGGCCATGATACAAATTGGAGATCCAGTAGACATTTGAAAAGATCAATGGTGTAAAGGTTGGTGCTACGATTTCCTTTCAATAGATCAATTCCTTCAAGATCCCTAACGAAGCATGTATGACTTCTGAAGGCAACCTCCAAATCTGAATCACATAATTGCCCAACCGAGAATAAATTGTGTCCCAAGCCATCAACAAAAGAGACTCTGGTATTGATTATATTTCCCCAATGAAGATCACCATAGCCTAGAATTGCAGCAACATGATAATTTCGAAATCGAATAGTTCCCATGAATCGCCATACAAAGTTCTTGAGAAGGCTTCGATTCCCAGTCATATGTTTGGAACAGCCTGAGTCCACGCACCAGAGACAAATTTCAATAGCCTGCCAATGATAAGAGAATAAAATATTTTGGCAACCGATGAAATAGGTTCCTGTAGGGTTATATGATAATTAATCCTTATCACATTATGACATTTCACTGTCAGTATGCGATCTACTACTGTTGATAATTTTGCCACTACAATCAAAATTTCTACCAGTAGGCAACCATTTAGAGGTGAATCCAAGGCTACTAGGCTTAGCAAGACTTGCTGTGGACCCTACATGCGTACTTTTTGGAACATACACCTTAGCCTTAGGAGTGCGTTGTTGTTCACTGACTGACAGCTTGTCAATTCGAGTGTAACCACCATAATTCAAACCATTCATAGTCAAACCAAAAGCGTCATGACTAAAGGTAAAGAAACATTTATTACATTTAGCACAAATAACTTCATATTTTTCATTCAAAATAGCATGTTTAAAGTCATTACCTTCAGATGAATTAAGTTTCTGATTGTGATTATAAAGCGGTCAATTCCTAGGGTGTTCTTCTACTTCCATATTATTGATCTTGGGTCAGACTACTTCTAGAGGCAAAAGGGACCCTATCATTCCTTGTATTGCTCGTAGGTTGTGGCCTTCGGCACTTAGTGTAGTTGTTTATTCCTGTAGAAGAAGACACGCGTCTATTAGAATTAGCACTTTTTAAATCAATGACATGTGGTTGAGATATAGTGGTCGGTTTTGTCCTACGCTTGCTTTACGTTGTTTGCTAGGCATAGAGGGAGAACTAACACGAAACATTCTTGGGGCAATCACAGCAGTTTTCGTTCCAACAACCTTGGGAAAAGGTGTCACAGCAATACGAGTGGGTCCCGAGGTTGCTGGCGTCTGAAGTCGTATCTTTTAATAAGGCTTTTAACTTACAATTCTCACAGATTTAATCAATAAGTTTCTGATAGACATACTTACTTAGTTTAACAGCCCGCTTATATGAAACAACAACATATTCTAAATCTGAAATTTTAGCCTTAAGCTTCTCAACATTCCACCACTGACCTTCTTTAACCCAAAAGAAGCCAGATTGTTTCCCTGAGCACCTCCCAACTGAGCTGTCAAATGAACAATTTTTTGTTGCATTTCATTGTAAGTTTTTTCGTACGAAATCTTGTCATATTTGCATTCATCACATTTTTTTAACAAATTTATTCCAAAGATCGGTGAATTCTTTATCCTTTTTAATGACATAAGCTTCCATTTTCTCTTTCATAAGATCAAGCTCACTTTGGAGGTTTTCATTATGCGACACAAAGGTACCTAACTCAACAGGGCTACTATCAATACTATTACGTGCTTTAGAGAGGCGTTCAAGATCGTTTTCCAAAACTTTGATTTTATCAAGAGATTCATCAGTTTCCTTTGCTAAATATTTAAAGTCGTCAAAAAAGTTGGCTAATTCTTTTAGAAAATCGTTTTCCAAATTGCCAAATCGAGCATCAACTTGATTAATAATCGGATTAATATCATTTTGAAGGATTTTCTGAACCTTAATCTGAACAGGTGATGTAAAATTTCCTCCAGTTATTTTTGAATAAACAACACGTGTAAGGATGACAAAGTTATCTTTAAGCTCGTTTAGAAATCGGCGAGTGATACTCGGTTCAAGAGGGTCATCAAACAATTCCTCACTTGGGAGCAAAAGCATTTCAGTACTCGTTTTAGACCGAACAAAAACAGTTGGAGGTTTAACTTTAGGATAATAAACGGGTGTCACTTCTTTATCAAGTTTTTTCATTCTTAAACGAGTCTCTACTGCAAGTTCAGTAGTTTCCTCAAAATCATGCACACTAGGAGGATCATGCTTATCAGACAAGAGCACACTACCATTATATAATGTCTCATTAGTGGCCTGAACTTGCTTAAGATATCCGGGATTAGGAGGAAGAGGACAACCCAAAGCCAATTTGTATCGAGTGTAATTTATCTCATTCACTTTTGGTGCGAGCATATTTATCGTCTGCATAGTTTGGCCACATTTTACTAAAAGGTTGTCTAATTCTCTAATCCTATCCTGGGCTTTGCAAAAATCCTCAAGAAGCCCATCTTCTCGAATTTTGAAATTATGTGTCAGCTTTTTTCGTTCTTCTTTTAAATCCAAAATAGTAGATTTTTCATTTGAAAGCTGTTTATTAAGAGAGGTGATTTCATCATTCAATTCGCTTATCTTTTTTGCACTACTTAAATGTAAGGCATTTAATTTCTTAGTTGTGCATTTTTCTTGATAAACCGATGTAGCATGAGGTTGTTCAAGTTCTTTAATTATAGTATGATGAATTTCAAAACTTTTCTCCCATTCCTTATATCCCACAAGTTCAGTGGTCAATTTGGCATTAGTTTCTCTAAACTTATTATTAACCACCGTAGCATGGTCAACATCCTTAGCAAGCTTATCAAATAAAGATTTATAATACGCATGTGCCGCATCAGGAAGGGTTGTAGGCTGGGAAACTTGATCCACACTAAGGTCCACACTGGGCTCATTTGAACTAATATTACTATTATTCGTTTGATCCCCGTGTGTCTCAATGTAGGGCTCAAGCATCTCAGTATACTCCTCCTCCTGATTAGACGTACTATATATATCATTATCATCGAAACGTGGATGTACCTCAGAGGGACCGTCTGAATCATAAACGGGAGCTCTGTCAACATGCATTCCTGAGATAGATGTTTGCTGTAAGTTAGCCATCAAGATGTAGTTGGCATTCACCTCTTCTTCCTCGTCATATTCTGTAGCAAAAGCCATAAGATCGAATTCCACAACTTGAAGTGGAATCCCTGCCTCTTCCTTTTGTGCTATGAGAAGCTGAGTCTGAAGATAAGCAGCATCCCTCTTCTTTTTGGCTGTGCAATCTCGAGCATAATGACCAAATCCCCTGTAGTTGTAGCACTGAATCTAACGATTGATGTTTCCAATTCCCGTACCAGTATTCTCAGCCCTTGCAGCCACAATGTTTCCCATCTGGTTACCAACCGCTGGCACAACTATTAACCCATTCTGATTACCCGCATTCGGAACATTCAGATTCTGTCCACGGTTTTGACCATACTGATTTCCTGCATTGTTAACGGTGGTCCCAGCATTCTTACCATATTGTTGAAACTGAGTCCCCGTGTTCCCAGCAATTACCAATTGGCGATCTTGATTCGCCCTCATGAAAGTTTGAGCAATCTGCCTATTTCTAGTGTTCGAGGAGATTCTCTGATTGTTGTTGGTGGGGTTAATGGTGAATTTGAATGCCTTTGCAATAAGGGCAAGACCAATATTAATAGCATGAGTAGGATCTGTGATGTCATCAAAACAGGCAATGGGTTGTTGTAAGTAATTCCCAGTAGCAGGCGGTTGATATCCATAAGAGGTGAGTTGTTGTTGTTGTTGTTGTTGTTCTTGTGGCATGAAGTTACATGATGAGGGTTGATGGTAGGGTACCATGGGATATGACATAGATGACGGATAATTTGCCATAAAAGCCAATAGATCTTGGGTTTTGGCACGTCTTTCAGCCCTAACTTCGTTATCTTCATCTTGATTCATCTTTAAATTGTTGATCCCAAACTTAGATCGATTTAGCTTGTGTAAACGAGATTAAATCAAGTTAAACACGTAGAGAAACTTTGTTGTGTATAAAACAATTTAAGTATTATGCGGAATTAATACTCAAACAAGAACACACAAACAATGTAAACCAAACTTTCACTTGATTGATTAGAACAAACTTGTGTACAATGAAAGTGTTAAACGTATGAAAACTTATTTGAAACAAAACCTAAAGGTCTCCTTTTATAGAATAAGAAGCTTTGTACAAGAGTCTACGTATCAGCTATTATAGGTAAAGATAAACATAGAAAATACATTGTTGATCATATCTTTATTAGAAACAAACTAGAAACATAATACGTGTAGACTAAATCTTCTATCAGTGCTTGACTTCATCCTATCAACGCTTGACATCTTCCTGTCAATGCTTGTTCTGTCAGCGCTTGTTTTCTTCTTATCAACGTCCCAATTCCTCTTGTCAGCGTCCAAGTGTACTGACTACATTTTATTCCCAACAATCCTCCCCTAAACTTGATATCTACTCTAGCAATCAAGTTTCTGAATAAAAACTAAGAACTAGGAGGATTCTTACAAATCTTATCATATTGGTAATAAACATGCCTAATCAAATCTTTGGCCACGTTACTTGAGTAGTCAATCTCCAACTGTGTTGTCTTCATCTTTTCAAAAACTTTTTTGGACATGGGATACTCAGCATCCACAAGAAGATATTCAGAAAACTTTGTAGAACTCAAATAATACACACCATCAGCTGAATACAAACGCCATTGAAGTCCACTGATATCATCCTCAAGTTACTTCCAAACAGGATCTTCTTCTTCTGGTGCACACATTCTCTTAAATGTTGACCAAAGCTTTATTGCATTGACTGAAGTAGGTGCTTCAGTCTCATACTTGGCCAGCAATAACCTCCAAAGGTCTTCTAATTCTTCCCTATCCATACTTGCAAAGAGAAACATAAGAGTAGTAAATGTATGTACCTCTTTTCCATATCTGCCAATCATCCAAAACCCACTTGCATCTTCTTCATAGCTAATGATAGGGTTTCTGGCATCAAGAGGTAACACTTGTACCATATCTGAAGCTTCCATGGGTGAGAGCTTAATGCTCCTTCTTATAACAGCTTCACTGGGAATCACATTATTCAAATCTTTAGGAAACTCAAGTGGAACTCCCTTTTTCAAAGGCCTTGGAACAATCATTGCCTTTTGAATCTCCATCTCTTCTGCAAGTTCTTCTCTCCTTTCATCTGAGAGAAGCCTTATACTCCAATTCTTCAAAGGATAATCCATGCAATTTCTGAAAGGTCCATCCTGTTTGATGACATCTGAGCAACATGTAATAAATCTCCCTTCTATCTCTCTTAAGCAGTGAGAAAACATTACTAGCCTTATGCTTCAAAATTACCTTGCACTCTCTTTGAACTCTGAGAAGAATCTCCAATCCCCAAATTTGATCTGAAATTGTCATATCTGGATTCTCCATAACCTTATCTTCTCAAGCATGGTACATCTGAGCAACTTCTGGCATATCATAATCTACCTGCAACTTTAACTCTCTAAGTTTCTCCCTTGCCAAGTCATCACCATATTCAAGTCTTTCTGGTTGTTCAATTATCATAACACTTGAATCTGAACTTTCATCATCACTTCCTTCTTGTTCCTCAGAAGTAACTACAAATGGTGATTCACCAACCGTCTTCTTTTCTTGTTCCATAAGGTGTGCAACCAACTTTGAATCAAACTCTACTTGTGCTGCATCCTTTGGAACTTCTGTTTCTACCATGATTCCTTTACCCTTATCTAATGGATCAATGATGGGTAAAGATGATAATGGTACCTACGAAGACACTTCCTTGATGATAGCTGATGACTGGAATACATCAACCATATCTTCAGATCTGTCAACGTTCAAATATTGTGTGTCAGCGCCCAACTTGATCTTGTCAGCGCTTGGTGTGTCAGCGTCCAAAATCTACTTGTCAACGCTCACCTTACTCTTCTCAATGCCTCTTGTGAACTTGATTGTGGTAAAATACGACCTTTTAGGAAAAAGGCGTAAAAGCGGTAAGTATAAAACACATGACTTTAGGAAAAATCAAGTGTTAATGACCCTTAATGTTGTGAAAGTTCGTTTCCCAAGGAGGTATATGTGTGTGAAAAACTTGCCAAATGTTTGTGATTAATGATTGGTTTAGAAGGGGATTAGAAGAGAAAATGACGAAGACGTAAAAATAAAAAATTAACACAAAATCACTACTAGAAAGTTAAAACGTAGAACCTTAAAAAAATCACCAAAATAAAAATAAATTCTAAAAATTACAAAAAATTTACCAAAAATCAAAAATAATAATCTAAGAGTTTGCCAATGATCAAAACTTTTTCAAACCTTTTAAATAATTAAATATACAATTTTTAAATGCTAATTAAAGCCCTAAAAATCAAATAAATTATCAAAAAGCCCAAATAAAGATTTTTCAATTGATAAACCTCTAGAATGACCTAAAATGATTAAAAACTATTTTTAGAGATTTTAAAACGAATAAAAAATATTTAAAATGATTTAAAAACTATTAAAAATTAAAATAATTATAAAAATTAATCTAAAGGTGATAAAATTATTCTAAAAGTTGCTAAATTCCTAATTTAATGTATTTAACCTAAGAAAAATGTAAAAAGTTGGAAAAAGTGAAATTTTAAAAATAATAATAAAATAATATTAAAAATCCAAAAATTATAAAAAATTCTAAAAACTTGCAAACTAGTTTATTTTAACCTAAATAATCAGAAAATCAAAGTGAAATTACCAAAATACCCCTAATGGGCCCTCAAATGGGCCAAATCCAAATTCAGTCAACACAAATGGGCTTTTGGGCCCAAAAAGTCAAACTTGGCCCAATTGACTTGGAAAAGCCCTATCTGACTTAAAATTTAATTCTAAGAACAAAACTCTAAAGGCCCAAAAGCTGAAAATGTGCTTATCACAGCTTATTGAACACCAAGCTTATTCTTATTGGGCTTTTCAGTCCATTAAGCCATAAGCTAATGCCATAAGCTCTAATTTGACACACAACCCTCTTTTTGGATGCTTAAGAGATCTGTCAAAAGAAATTTCCAATAAGCTAACTCAATAAGCCAGAAAATAGAAAAGCAAAAATCCACAAAACGACAAAATAGTCGTTTTTGAGAAATAATGCACCTCAAAGGCTGATTCAACTTGCAAAAGCTTTCAAATGGACTCAATAAGCAATATCAATCAACAAAAATCCAATAAGCACAAGAAATAAGCCAGAATAAGCACAAATGAACTTATGTAAAAGTCAAAGGACTTGGTTTTCTAGTCAAACCTAAAAGTCAACCACCCAAATGCTCCAGTATGAACAAATGGGTCAAAATATGAGCACCTATTACAAAAACAAAGTTGTTGCTGGTTAAAATAAGCTATTATAGCTTATTGATAAGCTGACACCAAAATTGCACTAGCAGTCGTAACCAGCAGGGGAAAGGAGTTCCCACTGCTTTGACTAATTGACCAAGCTTATTTGAGAGTTCTGGTTTGATTCAATTGGAAACAAAGGCACCCTTGTGATCAGTGAACCACAAGGAGTCAATAGCAACAATAAAATCACAAAATGATCCACACAATAAGCCACAATAAGCCAAACAGTCCACAGATATGCTCCAGATATGCAAATAAGCAGTTAAGCACTTAATAAGCAGATTTAAGCAAAATAAGCCAACCAAACTTAACCAGATGCACACACAAGCTATATAAACTAACAATAAACACAAAGCAACAAGAATCAAACACTGAATCAAAGTGAGTAGCAAGATCAAAGCACAAAATGTTACTGGTGAACAATGAACAATGTGCAGAAACAGTTTGCTGATATACTTGACACTTGATCCAATTTCAAGCCTCAAATCCTTCTACCCTGGTGTGATTAGCTATGATTTAGCACTTGTTACCCTTAACCTATGCTTAGATCTAGGTGTCCTTAAAATCCTAACCAATTTTACCAAGTTATGAAGATTTTATAGCCAATCTATGAATCTATGTGTTCAAGACCACAAAACCTGCAAACAGATGAACATATGCTCCCAAATAACAGATACCAATACTTGCATACAACACACAAGCACTTAACAAACCACAAGTCCAACTTATGCAGTAATCCCAAACACCCTTTTAAAACTTGATTTCACAAATTTTCAAAGGCTTATGAAGATTCAACCCACAAATTAGATCAGTAACACCTCATTAACATCAAACCAAGCCAAATCAACAATAATCAACCACAATAACACAGATTCAAGCAATAATCCACAAAAATCACAAATAATCAGAAACTTAAAGAGAAAATTAAAAGGGAAGAAGGTGCAAACCTCCAAGACCTACATCCAGGCCCTGGATTGTTTGAGCTGAGGTACTAGCAAAACAAGTACCAGCTTCCAATGCTGCTAAGATGAAGAAACACAAAGTGAGATCAAAAATAATGCCAACTTTCTGATTTTTGAAACCCAAGCTTTATCAACTAAAACCTTGCCTCAAAAACCTTCAAACATATAAATGGAACTCATATTTTAGCTTCTCAAACACCAAACTTTTATAAATAACAGATTAGAACTCAAAATTTTAAGAAATTCAAACTTTATTTCATAAAAAGGAATTACAAAGATTAAAAGCTAAAATCTGGAACAAAGGGACTCTCACATGTTGAGGTCTCCTTTTATAGGCAAATGCCTGGCTAAACACTATTCACAAACCCTAGAAGTGAAATTCCCTAAATGCCCTAAGTCTTCTAGACGTTTTCTTGGTGTGAGCTGTCCAAAATGCATCCAAACCGTTTAAAGTAGCTTTGTGATGAAGCAAAGGATGTGGGCTGTTGATCTTGACACGTGGCAAGCCTTGGTGAGGAAGTTGTCACATGATGGTGAAACGGTTTTGGTGGTGGGTCCTCTTGGTGAGTGGGAGTGAGGGTTTTAAGGTTGGGATAGGTTTTTAGGCGTGTGAATCAAGTGTGGGTAAGGGTAATTTCATTTTACCCTTTGTTTTAAGTGGAGTAAAATCTGGGTTCTTGACTGCTACAGTAACAACCTTTGATCCGATTTTGGGGGATTGGGATGTGTTTGGCGCATTTTTGAAGTTAAATGTTTCAGTGCACAAGAATGGTCCTTGTTCTTTGGGATTTTTGGTAAACAAAGTCTTTCTGCCTAGAAAACGTATTCCCTTGGTTAATAACTTTCACCACTTGTCACTTTTGGCACCAAACTTTGGAAAAAGGATTTCAAGGGTTATTTTTGCCATTTTTGGATAATTCAAGGGCTGATCTTGGACATTCTTGATCTTCAAAGGTCTTCATTGTATCTTTGACTTCATGAGGGACCATTATTGGCAATTTTGATTTGTTGAGGGACTAATCTTGCCATTTCTTCAAAGTTGAAGGACCTTTTGTGTAATTTTGACAAACTTAAGGGACCAAACTTGTAATTATGAATATACAAGGGTTTTAAGTGTCATTTCTTCAATAAATGAGGATCAATCTTGTTTGTCTTCAAGTCTTCAAGGGTATTTGTTGAGAATTCCATGATTAGGGCCCGGTTCTTTGTACGGCTTTGTTTCTCGTGTCCGTTTTTCCTTGTAACTTGTGATCTTTTGTCTTTTTCACGATATCCATACCTAAAATACACAAGTAAACAAACACAAGCATATATATGGTATTTTATGACATTTTTATGCATTTAAAGCCCGAAAAGAACGATGAGATCATGTATAAATGCCATCTCATCACTCCCCCATACTAAGCCATTGCCGTGCCCTCACGCAATGCTAGAATAAAGTATCTAAGCATCACCAAAGTTCAATTTTATTAAGACTTGCAACATACTACGAGGATGTGTAAAGACATAATGTATGATTTTCATCACAAAAAGTGATTTTTAGGGTCAAAGAATAGAAACAAGTAAATGTCCCTTAGAGTAAACTTCGTCATCCTTGATTGTCATACATTCCATGCTAAGTGCAAAAACGAGATCATTGTTGGTACAAGTCACAATGCTAACACTACTCATACGTCCAAATTGTGTAATACTTTTTCTCCCCGCAATCCTAGTTATTATAAAAGAAAATGGGTTACTATCATTTTTTATCTATTTTTCATGGATCACAAGTGATTCATATTGACTTATTTGAGTAGTTATTAGTCCGAAAGCAAAGTAGCACGATTTGATCAATAGTTAGCCGAAGGACAAAATCTTTTAAAACGGCTTCTCGTGTATCTCCTTAAGTTCATATCTTGGCATAAATCGTTTCACGATTTGAGACCTTTCTCGGACCGATATTTGGCATGTACTTCATACTTCAAATCTTGGGAAGACGTTCTTGAAATTATGGTCTTCTCTTCATATATTTGGAATTTCTTCACTCGACGTTTTTGAGAGATTCTTCATATTGGACCACGACTTCATCATTTTTCTTCAATCTTTACTTTGGATTTTGATATACAACGATCCGCCTCCTTTTCGGACTTGGATATATTTATCCTCATACCTTGTTAGGGTCTTTTTGGATAGACTTTCTCCATGATCTTTAGGGGAGTAATTGCTTCTCGTCGTGTGTCTCGATCCTTCATATTGATTTAGGAATAATGATACTTCACATCATCTTTGGATCTTTTGCAAAAAATAGAGCTCCTCATGCCTTGTTAGGGCCTTTTTGGATGATCGCCAATCTTCGCGTCCCGCTTCAATAAGTTATGCCTTGGCTATGAACTCTATTCAACCCCGAGCAACTTTTAAACGATCTTGCGCTAGAAGCTAAGTAACCTTTCAAATCGTACGACCTTACTTATTGCAATTATGATTTATTCCTAATGCATTGATCTTATGGGAAGAAAAAGCCACAATTAAAAACATATGAGTGTTTGAAAGAACACTTTCATGTTCTACGTTTAGCATGATCACTTGTCTAACTCTATCATTTCTCGTTCTTCACTATATAAAGACCTCTAATTAAATAGACTCATGAATACTTAGCCATGCAAGTCAAAATTAAGCCAAATTTGGATTAGCTTTCATTAAGACTATATCAAATCAAAGTTTTGGGTTTTCAAGCCACCTATAGGATCTTGCACTTTCTTGGACTTTTTCAAGTTTAGAGAATGCGTTTTAAAGTTCCCTTGATAAGTGACTTTCTAGAATCAATTATAGGAACTTGCGAAAAGTTCTTGTTCTTAACCCGAATGAATTAAGACTTTCGCGTTTTAAAGCTCCCTATATAAAAGTCTAGCAAAACTTGAATTGAGCGGGTTAAGGAATGTAAATGGCTCCAAATGCCCATCAAGTCAAAAATTAACTCTTATTCTACCCATCGGAAAATATACATTCGTGTCTTAAAAACACTTATAAAAACTAAGAAAAATTTTAAAATTTGGCCATTTTTAGCCTTATTAGCAAAACATTGAAAATTGGAAAGCGTGAGGGCGTAGCAAAGCAAGTACCTATTCACCCCCCATACTAAAGTTAAACATTGTCCTCAATGTTTCGAGTCTAGGGGTGGAGCACCCCCATACTAGAGACGAAGAGTCGAATGCTTAGGATCTAGCATGGAAAGGGTGATCAACAATATATCTAAAGCCGTTTATTAAGTATGCTAAAAGATAATTGTTAGAACAATAAAGGATATGTCATGGATTCGTGAAAAACTTCTTCAAACGAACGATGGAGGCTCACGTAAACGAACACGAGAATCTTCAATCGTAGATGATGATGATGATGATCTAGATAACACAATCACAAACAACCACGAGACAACGAGATGAAAGGGTACAAGTCCCCTTATTAGTGAATAGTGAGCATAAAAGATAAGCATGGGATCTCCCCCACGAGGCACCTCGTTTTTGATTACCGAGTCATGAGCTCGACTCGATCCCCTTAATGCTAATTATCATTGGGGAAGGTGACTTGGTCGGGGGCAACCATTGGAGGAATTTCCCCACCAAAGTAGTGCTTAAGCCTATGTCCATTCACCTTGAAATTAGGACCATCATCTTGAGCTAGCTTAATGGTCCCATATGGAAATACTTGTGTAATGGTGAACGGACCCGACCAACGAGATTTCAATTTCCCGGAAAATATCTTAAGACGAGAGTTAAAAAGCAACACTTGATCACCAACGTTAAAAACCCGGTTTTTAATCTTTGAATCATGAAAATTTTTAGTCTTTTCTTTAAAAATTAATGAATTTTCATAAGCATTATCCCTTAATTCATCTAATTCATTCAATTGTATTTTCCGGTGATCTCCCGCGGTCTTCAAGTCAAAGTTTGCATGCTTAAGGGCCCAATATGCCTTATGCTCCAACTCAATGGGCAAATGACAATTCTTCCCATAGACTAACTTATAAGGAGTGCAACCGATAGGTGTCTTATAAGCGGTCCTAAAGGCCCATAAAGCGTCATCGAGTTTGTCGGACCATGAAGCACGGTTTTCTCCAATTGACCTTTCTAAAATCCTCTTCAAAGCTCGGTTCGAAACCTCGACTTGCCCACTCGTTTGCAGGTGATAAGCCGTAGAAAGACGATGAGTAACTCCATAATTCTTTAGAACCTTTTCGAATTGGTCATTACAAAAATGGGTTCCACGATCGCTTATAATAGCACGAGGGGTTCCGAACCGAGAGAATAGTTGCTTCAAAAACTTCACTACCCCACGAGCATCATTAGTAGGCAAAGCCTTAGCTTCCACCCACTTAGAAAGGTAGTCCACCGCGACGAGGATATATTTGTTGCCATGAGACGATGGGAACGGCCCCATAAAGTCTATTCCCCATATGTCGAAAATCTCACACACTTGAATTATGTTTTGCGGCATTTCATTACGTTGAGACGACTTTCCTTGACGTTGGCACGAATCACACGACTTCACAAGTGCGTGTGCATCACGATAGATAGAAGGCCAAAAGAAACCGGCATCGAACACTGAAAGTCCCTAATCAATGCAAGAAACCCTAATTTTAACTTAATCAACACAAGGTATTACTTTTCAAACGTAATCTTATTATTGTATAATAAAGAATTACAAGTGTTATGGATAACACCGTTTGATGACAATGTGTTGTGCACACTTTGAACAACAATAAACCTTAACTTATGAATACAGTCGTAGCTGTTTGATTCACTAAGTTATACGCACTAATGTTCTTAATATCTCAAAGTGTTAAGCATTAATGCATGGATACACATCCTATTTATAGTGTTACGAGTTTGACTTAAACAGTACTTGATGTCGACTACACAAGCTTTTACAAGTTCCCACATCAGTCACATGATGTCCTTCTATTCTTGGTAGTCTTCCATTATGCTTTAAGGAACAGTTGTCAAAAACAGTTTCCTTATTCTTCATATTCTCGAACACACAAATGGCATGTCCAAAGTGTGCTGAGAGTTATCAGGGTATTGCCACCCCTGTTAACTCTCAACCCCTCAGAGTCCCTAATACATCTTGGTTGTTATCCATCACAGCCAAGGAGTATGTCTTCAGGTAATCTTCGACTTCCCTGACAATGTCTCTGACATGGACTCCTCTGAGGTTGCTCACAGAGACTTGGATCTCTGTGAGTCTTGCGAAACTTGCCTGCCTCCTAGGCACAGGCAAGGGACTATCTATCAGCCTAATTATGTTTAAATCAATGATCAGGGAATCTAACAAGTTCAGATTCCCAACAATCTCCCCCTATTTAAACATAAATAATGCTAGATCTAACTAAGTTAAGGTAAGTGAGTTTAACAGCTTCTTCTTACACATAACAGATCTAAACAAACATACCTCATGATTTTATTAAGACTTAAAGAAAATTACAAGTTCATTACATAAGTAAAATAAAAGATGAAGGTAAAAAGGGCTGACACCATCTTCAATAGTCATCATTTTTGATTCTTTCTTCAGCTTCGGCCACATCTAATCTGTTATCAATTTCATCCTGCAAAGTCTTTGCAAACTTCTTGGAATACTCTGTGTTGATCTTGAGACACTTCTTGTGACAGAGTAGCTGAATAGTTGAAGCCAGGCACAGCTCATCTTCCCTCTGAAAAGCATACTGGTAGGCCTTGTTCATAAATGCCATTCCTCTTTCAGGCACTGAGTATGTCTGACCATCAACAGGGCCAACGATACCATTTGGAAGGATCAGATCCCTGTGCATACCATCCACACGAACATCTTCAGTAACAAAAGTTTCATCAATAATTTGGGAAATTCTTCTTCTTTTGTTGCCTGTGTTTGGGGGTTCTTGTTCGAAAAGCTGTGGTGGGGGATCAATCTTGAGTTTGGCAGCTGTTTCCTTGATCCAGTTAAACTTAGCCTTAAGAGTTTTAAGCAGAAGGGAATTTGCCTGTCCAGACTTTTTGGCAGCTAAGGCTTCAAGTTGAAACCATTCTGATAACCCAAGTGTTTTTAACCTGAAGTTGTCAAACACATCCATATTCCTCTGTTGGTTTTCCCTCCATAAGATCATCTGTGGGGTGTTTGTGGATTTGTGAATGGTGTATTTAAACTTGGTTATCTTTCCAGCAGCATACCTGTTGTTCACGCAGGCATCATAGTCAGCTTTGACTTTCTTCAAGGCCTCAGCGCGTTTTAGTTCCATTTCCCTCAACCTTTGTTTTTGTTTTTCCCTTTCAGGTGGTGTCATCTTCCTCAGAGTAGCTTCATTTAGTTCTTTGGCTGTCTTGAGCTCATTTAGTCTTTTGAATTCTTCAGCCTGTTGCTCTATTTCTTCAGGAGTTAAAGGACTCTCATCGGAAGGTGTAAAGGTTGAAAAGTGGGAAAGGTCTGTGGTGGATCCTCCTGTCTCTAGCATCGTAGCTATCTTCTTAAGTTTGGTGTCAGTATCAACCAAAACTATCTCCTTACCTTTCTTCGAGACAGAGGACTCCACACTTATGTTTTTCAAATCATCAGCTCTTTTGAGAAACGCTGTCTGAGCCTGATTTTGAATAGATTTTGGGAGAGAGCTCACAGTGAATTTAAGTTTCTTGGCCGCTGGTTCATCATCATCCTCAGGCTTGCTGATGTTAACTAAGATCATGGATTTAGATGAGTCAGCTCCATCTTGTGTTTGTTGCTCCCCCTGAGTATCATCCTCATCATCATGTACTATAACTAGTGTGATGACTTGTAGAGGAACAGGTGTTGTTGAGGGATTGGCTGATGATGAGCCTTGTTCAGCAGATGCAAGGCTGAGTATATTAGTCTTCTCCCCCTCACGTTCATCCTTACTTCCCTGATGCTTGGATGAACGTGCCTGAAGTCGTCTTGCAATCTGCTCCACAGAGGCAGCCATGGCACGTTGACGTTTTCTTGAAGCCCTGGCAATCTTCAGCAAGAGGTTGGCATTGGCATTGGTATTTGCCTGAACACGCCTGACAATAAAACCAGCATGATTGTATTGCCTGTTGCGAACCGCATTGAAGTTCCTGTTCATGTTGTTTTCTTGCTCATGGAACATAGCAGGGACAACTGAGTCAATTGCATCCTTGATTCGTGTCGAGAGATGACTTAGTCCCTGGGCCACACCTTTTCTTGCACCCTCCTGAATTGGCTCAGTGACAGCCTCAGTCACAGCCTTCTTTATAATGCCTGGAAAAGTGACAGTGAAATTGTACATCTCTGACTTGATCACGTCCAGCTTCCTTGATAAGCGCTCAATATCAGATTGATGATGTACGGGCTGAAGGTTCTTGATATTGAGGCTTTGCTGAGCAAAATCATCCCCCCTTGGAATTAAGTCGAAGTTGGTCTGGGTAGGATTATCAAACATGAGGAATTCTGCTGTTGGATCATATGTTGGTCTTTGGAAAACTGTTGTTGCAGATGTAGCAGAGTTTGGAGTGTCAACGGCTTCCTTGAGAGGAGAAGTCTTGTCATCTTCTTTAGGAGGAGAGGCTGACAGCTGGTCATCCTCATCTTCTTCATCCTCTTCATCAAACATTCCCTCAGGGAATTCATCTTCAGGCATGGGCTCAAACTCAGAGACATAATCTTCTACTGAAAGCATTTCTTCATCAGCATTGAGCACAGGTTCTTCTTCATTTGGAATGTCCTGAGTTATTGTTTCAGCCTCCTTTTCATGTACCTGAGATTCTTTGACTGGCTGTATAATTTCAGCCTGCAAGTTTGTTGTAATTAGTAACAGGGAAAAATATAAGGGGAATGGTCGCCATTTCGCTGTCCCAGAGAGGCTGAGGGTGATTACTCAGCCACTCCAAAGGATAAATCCTTTGGATTCTTTTAAGTGTGAATGAAGTGTGGTTAATGGTCGCCATTCGCTGCCCCTAGGAAAGCTGAGTGTGATTATTCAGCCCCCCCAAAAGGTAAAAACCTTTGGGACTCTTTTGATTGTGAAACATATGTTGTTTAATGATCGCCATTCGCTGCCCCTAGGAAAGCTGAGTGTGATTATTCAGCCCCCCCAAAAGGTAAAACCTTTGGGACTCTTTTAAGAGTGAAACATATGTTGTTGTAGGTCGCCTGTTACGCTGCCCCTAGGAAAGCTAAGGGTGATGATTCAGCTCCCCCTGAAATGATAAATCCTTTGGGAACCAAGAGGCTGTGTGAAGTACAGCGATCAAGGTTGAGACATTAATGTATTCAGGTTGTTGTTAGCCTGAATACTGTCTAGAGGGTTCAGGGTCATCGGGGTGCTTTATAAACACAAATGAATCATTCCCTGGTGCAAAGACAGGGTGTACAGAAGTCTTAAAGTATTCTAAGTGTAATGACAGACTTCTATGGGTCGAGGATTACCCTAACTTCACCACTTTCTCCTACAGACAAATGAGAGTGATTGCTTGTGAACCTCTAAAAATGTATACTGATTACCTGTGAGATATCAGCTTGGTTTGGCTGGTTTCCTGTTGTCTCTGCTGACCTAGAGACACTAGATGCCTGTTGTTTGTCAACCAAAGATTCTGAATCCACAAGAGTATCTGGACTAGAGGTGGTGTCAATCTTCTTTTCCTTGGCCTCACTAACAGCTTTGGAGTGGGAAGAAGAGGGGATTTTCTTCTTCTTTGGCTGTTGGCCAGATGAAGCCTTGGACTTAGTAGTGTGCTGCCCAGAGGTCAAAGACGTAGACTTGCCAGCGACACTAGAAGTATTCACCTTCTCAGAGGAAGGGAGCAAGGGCTTCTCAGCGTTGGGTACCTGGTTGGCCACGTTCAGCATGTGAGCGGTGACAGGGATATCCTCAGCTCCTATCTCCTTGTAGATGGCGCCTGTGATGCGATAGGGCTTAAGAGTTGTCAAGGCCTTGTTGTGATAATTCTCTCCCAGCAAGCTCTCAAAGATCAGGGACAGGTAGCGTACGTAACAGATGTTCTTTTCCCTGACCTGATTCCTTCCCTTGAGTTGTTCTACCAGGTTTGAGAACAGGATGCTTCCAAAGTCGACATCAGCTCCCCAGATAAGTCCATACGCAATAGCCTGATGATTTGACGACATCTGATCCTGTGATCCCTGCATTCCTCCCAGGGACTTCACAATGTGGGTGAAGACGACACGCCACATAGGAGTGAAATACTTAATCTTCAGAGGGGCTTTGGCGAGGACCTCAGCTGGTGTAAGGGCAGGGTTAACATCATGGCAAGGGTTTAGAGTGTCCAGGGCTTCCTTGACAGCCTTTTTGTCCACAGTCTTCAAGCATTCATCTCCATGTTTTAGTCCGGCCACACTAGAAAAGTCGTTAAGGGAAAAAGCAAAAGGATGTTCATTGCATGAGAGGCTAAAGGTAATGGTGTCTTCTACTACTTCAGCAGAATACCAGAAATCCCTAAGGTATTCTTGGTAAAAAGTGGATGGAGATTTGGTGAAGGCTTCATTTAGGTCACAATGCTGCATGAAATTTACCAGATCTGAATAGGTGTTGTTTGGTGCTTTAATCCATCCAATGGCATTGTTGGAGGCGATGATGCTCTCGTTGATCTCGAAGTTCACATTGGAGGCTTTTGGTACGGGAAACGCCATTGATTTAAGGTTGAAGGAGAATGAAAATGGCGGATGATTGAGAGAGATAAGAGTTTAGAGAGAGAAGATGATTTTAGAATGGTGGTGGGTGAGAAGAGAAAGAAGACAATATATATATTCAAACTTAATTGAACAGTTATTCAACCGAATTAAATGCAAGGGCGAAAATGACTGCTCAAGTGGGTCCCCTTGACCTTTCAAAAAGTTTGTCTCCTCGTTATCCGAAAAATAAATGATTAAAAATGTGAGAATGTTTTTTGCATTTACTTGGAAAGTAACTACCTAGTTTCATGTGAAAAACATTTAATAAAACATTTAATATAGAATCAATCATTTAATGAACACATTTAATATCAAGCCACAGGCTTTGAGATATTGAGCATCCCTAGCTCAGCAACTAGCCTGTTGAACGAAGGTTCAGCCAAAGGCTTTGTAAAGATATCAGCTAGTTGCAGCTCTGTGGGAACAAAATGCAGCTCAATATCTCCCTTCATTATATGATCCCTGATAAAATGATACCTGATATCAATGTGTTTGGTACGAGAGTGAAGAACAGGGTTGTTGGATATGGCAATGGCGCTAGTGTTGTCACAAAAGATTGGCACTTTGTCATACAAGATTTCATAGTCAGCCAATTGACTTTTCATCCAGAGCACCTGAGCACAACAGCTGGCTGCAGCGACATATTCTGCTTCAGCTGAAGACATAGCCACAGAGTTTTGCTTCTTAGCACTCCATCCAACCAATTTTCCTCCTAGGATTTGACAGCTGCCTGAAGTACTTTTCCTGTCAATACAGCATCCAGCATAATCTGAATCTGAATAGGCCTTGAGATCAAAGCCTGATTCCTTTGGATACCATAGACCTAGGGATGGTGTTCCTTTGAGATACCTGAAAATTCTTTTAACAGCTACTAGATGGGATTCTTTTGGGTTAGCTTGGTACCTTGCACAGAGACATGTGGAGAATTAGATATCTGGACGACTGGCTGTTAGATACATCAGTGACCCAATCATGCCTCTATATAAAGTCTCATTGACAGAGACCCCTGACTCATCAGGGCCCAAGTTGTTGGGTGGAAGCATGGGGTATTTCACTGATGCACAATCAGCTAAGTCATATTTTTTAAGTAAATCCTTAACATACTTTTCTTGACAAATGGAAATTCCCTTAGGACATTGTTTAATTTGAAAGCCCAAAAAGTAAGTTAATTCACCCATCATACTCATCTCATATTTCTTGGTCATTAATTTAGCAAAACGTTTACTAAGATTGACATTTGTTGACCCAAAGATGATATCATCCACATAAATCTGCACAATGATGAAATCACTCTTGTCCTTGAAGGTAAAGAGTGTTTTATCAATAGAACCCCTGATAAATTTATTTTCAGATAAGAAATTTGAAAGAGTTTCATACCATGCTCTTGGAGCTTGTTTCAGACCATACATTGCTTTGTGAAGTCTGTACACATGGTTGGGAAACTCGCTGTTCTCAAATCCTTCAGGTTGTGCAACATAGACTTCCTCAGCCAAATCACCATTGAGGAAGGCACTCTTTACATCCATCTGATAGACAGTGATGTTCATATAGGTAGCATAAGCAAGAAAGATTCTGATGGCCTCAAGTCTAGCAACAGGTGCAAAAGTTTCATCATAATCAATTCCTTCAGTCTGAGAGAACCCCTGTGCTACCAGTCTTGCCTTGTTCCTGATGATGTTCCCAATTTCATCCATCTTATTTCTATAGATCCATCTAGTGCCTGTGATATTCTTTCCAGGTGGAGCTGGCACTAGTGTCCATACTTTGTTCCTCTTGAACTGATTGATTTCTTCTTGCATAGCAGCTACCCATCCTTCTTCTACCAGAGCCTCAGCTACTCTTTTAGGTTCAATTTGTGAAAGAAATTCAGCAAATAGACATTCATTGGCTGAGGCTGACTCTGAGTCTTGGATTCGCTGTCTGGTTGTGACCCCTGCATTTGGTTCCCCAATAATGTTGACAAGAAGAATGTGTTGATCTCTTGACCACTTATTTTGAGGAGCTGGGGATTCAAGAACAGGGGTACTTGAGGGCACAGCTGGTACAATTTGAGTCTCATCCTGCTGACTAGGAGGGCTTTCTTCAAAGACTACTTCAGTGTCAGAGTCTTCTTCAGCCATATCAAGGGAAGCTATTTCATTATCAGCAGGAGAATCTTCAGAGATTTGAAGAATTGGTGAGTCATCAATATCATGAGAAGGACCATCAGAGATTTGAGGTTCTTCTTCATCAAGTTCCTGAGAGGTAGGAACTTCTATGTTGTGAGTAGACAGAGGGTCAAAAGCAGGAACATAAGGAGTGAGAGTGTTGGAGTGGTGATGACAGGTAGGTCTGGGTTCTGTGAACTCATCACTTGGGAAAGAAATATTTTCATTAAAATCTACTTCATCACCCTCTGTTCCTGTCCTCTGTATGACTTCATCATCTTCATTAAATCTGACATGGAAAGTTTCTTCTACTTCTTGTCCTCTGATGTTGAATACTCTGAAGGCTTTGGCTGTTGGAGAGTATCCCAAAAAGAAACCATCATCAGCTTTTTCATCAAACTTTCCAAGTTTATCCCTGTAGTTATAAATAAACACAGGGCATCCAAACACATGAAAATAGCTGACGTCTGGAGATCTTTTTCTGAAAACTTCATAGGAGGTTTTGCCATGTCTTTTGACAATGATTGATCTGTTTTGAGTGTAGCAGGCAGTGTGTACAGCTTCTCCCCAAAATTGCTTTGGTAAGGCTGCACCATTTAACATAGTTCTAGCTGCTTCAATCAGAGTCCTGTTTCTTCTTTCAGCTACACCATTTTGTTCTGGGGTGCCAGCTGAAGAGAAGTTCTGAGAAATTCCTTTTTCATCACAAAATGATTCAAGTTGATGATTCTTGAATTCTGTACCATTATCACTTCTTAGAGCTTTGACTCTAACATCATTCATATTTTCAACCTGTCTAATGAAGGACATGATGGTATCAGCTGCATCACTTTTCCTTCTGAGGAAGAACACCCATGTATATCTTGAAAATTCATCAACTATGACCAAGGTGTATTTGTTGTGATTAATGGTTTGAGGTTTGACAGGCCCAAACAAGTCCATGTGAAGGAGATGTAAGCACTTGTCAATAGAGAATAATTGCCTAGTCTTGAATGAAGACCTGTGATGTTTTCCTTTGACACAGGCAGAACAAGTTTTGTCTTTGGAAAACATTACAGGAGGTAGACCAGCAACCAAGTTTTGAGTGGCTATCTTATTGATGTTCTTGAAGTTGAGATGAGACAGTCTTTTGTGCCACAGCCAGTTGACACTTTCAGAGGCTTTGACAAGAAAACAATTTGAACTGTCTTCAGAGCACACAGCCATGTTGATGACATAAACATCTCTCCTTCTAGGTGCAACCAGCACAACATAATTTTTTTTTGTTGAATATGGTTCCCTGAGTCTTAGTAAACAAAACCTTATAGTCAGCATCACATAATTGGCTGATGCTAATAAGATTGTGTTTAAGACCATTCACATATGCAACCCTGGTAAATGTGATCCCATTGCAATTCACTGAGCCATATCCTTCTGTGTCACCTGAAGAGTTATCTCCAAACACCACTTTGGGACCTGGCTCCTTTGAGTATCTGTGCAGGTATTGTTGAATCCCTGTCATGTGTCTAGAACATCCACTATCTAGATACCATACCGATTCCTTGAGATATTTCTGCACAGATACATAGAAACAGATTAGTTCCTATGGTGAACCCACTTTCCAGTGGGTTCCCTGAATTGCTTGTTAGCAACTCTTGTGTTCCTGAAAAACTTTTGGCGTTGGGATGGACAGTTCATTGTTTCATGGTTATAACTCCCACAGATATCACACCCAGGGAAGTCACCACACTTGTCTGAGTGATGGTCTGTGAACCCACAAAATTTACAGGGAGGATAAGATTTGTAATTTCCCTGTTGTCTTTTTGAACTCTGTGGTCTGTCCCTAGAGGGTGTCTGAGCTCTTTTAGCTGCCATGTGTCTGTCATGATCTAAGGTCGAGTGGTGAGAATTTTTACAAACATTGCAATAAGGTTTGATTAACCTTTCCCCTTTGGGTTCACCTAGGACTGACTTAGGTTCATAAGAAGTAGAGCATTCAGCGGAAGGCTTACTGTGTTGTTTCAAGAGTTCTACTTCTTTCATAAGAGACAACAGGCGATCTTCAGTGGTGGGGTCAACCTTATTCACAGCTTTAGTAGTAACAGGCTTAAAAGCTACTTGTTTACCAGTTTGTTTAGCAGGCACACAAAAAACTTTGGCTGGAGGATTCTCAATATCTGTCTTAAGTTCGTCCTTAGCAGATCTAGAAGAACTGCTAGGTTCAACTCCATAGAGTTTGGGCAAAGGTGGTAGCTCAGCCACATCTTCAGAGACAGTGTCATTAGTCAAAGAGGTATCTGACATATGAATAGTCTCTGTAGATTTAAAGATAATGTCTTTGGGTTTGGTGAGAATCCTCAGCTTTTTATTCTTAGCAGTTATATCCCTGTTTAAGTCAGCAGGCACTTCATCACTAAGCAATTCATCAATAGTAAACCTAGCACACAGCCATTTTTCAATAATCTTGTTCAATTCAGTGACTTGATCATTTAAAGCTATGTTTTTCAAGGTTAATCTAGCTACTTCATTTTGCAGGGATATTTTCTCTAAGTTAACCCGCCTGAGAGTTTCACATTCAGCCTTAACATTTATCATTTCAGTTTTAACAGAGTGAAACTTATCAAGTAGGTTCTTCCTTTGTTCCTCAACAAAGTGCAAATCAACAATGGTGTAATCAAGGACATGCTTACGTTCATCACTATCAGACATAGATAGAAGCCTGTGTACCTTTTTCATTGTGATGTCAACCCATTCTCCTGATCTTGCATCACCTTTTCCAACAGCTGGTTCATCCTCAGCTATTGCCATAAAAGCCCTGACTCTTGTGGTGTCTTCTTCATCTGAAGTCAATGGTTCATCATTCCAATCATAGGTTTCAGCAACCAACCCTTTCTCTGTCTTTTTCTCACCACCTTTCTTTTTTGACATAGCTTCAATCTTCAAGTTCATTTGTTCTAACTCAGCTTTAAGTGCCTTGTACTTATTTTTGTAATCTTTCTTCTCAGTGTCTGAAGAATTGGATTGAGATGAGTTGTTATGTTGTTTGAACTTGTAGGGTTTGGATGAAGATGATGGATAAGAGAGTGAGGATGTCTTGGTGGAAGGACACTCTTTTTGAAAATGTCCAAGCTTTCCACAGGCAAAACATGTTTCTTTTGACCTGTCAGTTGGTTTGCTAGCTGATCCTACTCTTCCAGATCTTTTGTAGTATCTTCTTTGGTTGGCTAGCAGTGCTCTTGCATGGAATTCTGCATTGAGGTCTGACAAGAACTCTTGGCTGCTACGGGTATCTTCTTCAATATCAGAATCGCTGCCAAGAGGATGTGTTGCAGAGATCAAAGATTTGGAAGATGCTCCTTGGACTACAAATCTTTCAGTCTCTGATTTGTAGATAGTATCGATCAGCCCTTCTTCATAATTGTACTTACCATAGAGCTGAGCAAGGGTATCATTTTTGATTGAGTTGTTAGCTCTCTGAGTCTGATTCATGCTCAGCCACTTTCTTGGAAGGCTGTTGACAAAAGTAGCATTGATCTCAGCTTGACCAATAGTGACATCATTCATAGCGAGGTCATTTAGAAGAATCTTCAGCCTAGTATAGGTTTGCTGAACTTTTTCACCTTCAAGTGACTTAAAGGCATTAAACTGAAGTCTGAGTGCCTGAATCTTTGTCTCTCTTGTTTCAGAGGGTCCTTCATGGCCAAGAATGAGGTCTGTCCACATTTGTTTAGCTGTGGGACACTGAATGACAGACTTCATGATATGCTTGGGAAGACAGGAAATTATGATGCTTTTGAGACGTTTATCTTGGTTTGCTAATTTCCTATCAGCTGCGGTCCATTGTTTGACAGGCTTGGGAAGAGGGTTTTCTTTAGTAGAAGTAAGCGCCATGGGAATATATGGACCATTTTCTAAAATTTCTAAGAGAAAAGGTTCAAGTCCATCAAGGTATACAAGAAATTGACTCTTCCAACTGGCAAAGTCTTCTTCATCAAAGACTGGTACACTGGTTACGTGTGATCCACCTCTTGAGTCAAGAAGTTGGGGTAGATCATCGTCATTTGCTGGGGGGTTAAGTCTTGGTGAAGATGGGTTTGTGGAAGGTGAGTGTGGGCTAGAAGTTTCCGGCATGGTGGATCTTGATTATAAAACTGAGAACGATGTTTCTTGAAGGTTTTAATATCAAACACCGCTCTGATACCAATTGAAAGTCCCTAATCAATGCAAGAAACCCTAATTTTAACTTAATCAACACAAGGTATTACTTTTCAAACGTAATCTTATTATTGTATAATAAAGAATTACAAGTGTTATGGATAACACCGTTTGATGACAATGTGTTGTGCACACTTTGAACAACAATAAACCTTAACTTATGAATACAGTCGTAGCTGTTTGATTCACTAAGTTATACGCACTAATGTTCTTAATATCTCAAAGTGTTAAGCATTAATGCATGGATACACATCCTATTTATAGTGTTACGAGTTTGACTTAAACAGTACTTGATGTCGACTACACAAGCTTTTACAAGTTCCCACATCAGTCACATGATGTCCTTCTATTCTTGGTAGTCTTCCATTATGCTTTAAGGAACAGTTGTCAAAAACAGTTTCCTTATTCTTCATATTCTCGAACACACAAATGGCATGTCCAAAGTGTGCTGAGAGTTATCAGGGTATTGCCACCCCTGTTAACTCTCAACCCCTCAGAGTCCCTAATACATCTTGGCTGTTATCCATCACAGCCAAGGAGTATGTCTTCAGGTAATCTTCGACTTCCCTGACAATGTCTCTGACATGGACTCCTCTGAGGTTGCTCACAGAGACTTGGATCTCTGTGAGTCTTGCGAAACTTGCCTGCCTCCTAGGCACAGGCAAGGGACTATCTATCAGCCTAATTATGTTTAAATCAATGATCAGGGAATCTAACAAGTTTAGATTCCCAACAAACACTTTCTTAGCCGTGAGATTAGCACCGTGGTGACCACCCGTGGGTCCCTCGTGACAAGCTCTAAGGATATTAGAAGCTTCGGCACCAAACACACAACGTCGAACGAGTTGATCCGCACAAATCCGAAAGAGATAAGGGTCGTCCCAAAAATAGAACTTGACGTCACGAAAGAATTTTCGTTTTTGTTGTGTCGTCATACCCTTGATTATGAAATTGCCTGCATGGTAATTTGAAATGTCGACAAACCATGGGGTTGTGTCTTTAGAATTCACTACACCGAGAGTCTCAAGAGGAAATGTTTCGGTAATTTCCTTGTTCTCGAAAACATCTTTGTGAGGTTCTTCTAGACGAGAGAGATGATCGGCTGCCAGATTCTCGGCTCCTTTTTTGTCAAGCACGGTGACATCAAATTCTTGGAGGAGGAGCATCCAACGAAGCAATCTTAGCTTAGCATCTTGCTTAGCTAAGAGATACTTGATAGCCGAATGGTCGGTATACACGATGCTTTTAGTCAAGACGAGATAAGGTCGGAATTTCTCAAAAGCATAGACCACGGCAAGGAATTCCTTTTCCGTTGTGGTGTACTTTAATTGAGCCTCGGTCATCGTCTTACTAGCATAGTGGATAGGACGAAAATGCTTGTCATAACGTTGCCCTAAGACAGCCCCTATAGCATAATCACTTGCATCGCACATGATTTCAAAGGGTAATTCCCAATTAGGAGCAACAAGAATGGGAGCTTCGGTAAGTTTCCTTTTGAGAGTTTCGAAAGCCTTAACACAATCCTCATTAAAGTTAAAAGGAGCATCCTTCTCGAGAAGGTGTGTCATAGGACGAGAAATTTTCGAAAATTCCTTGATGAAGCGACGATAAAAGCCCGCGTGGCCTAGGAAACTCCTAACTCCCTTAACGGTTTTGGATGAGGTAACTTGGCGATGACGTCTACCTTAGCTTTATCGACCTCAATCCCCGCGTTTGACACCTTATGTCCTAAGACGATTCCTTGTTTACACATGAAATGACATTTCTCCCAATTAAGCACAAGATTGGTTTCTTCACAACGTTTTATCATTTGTTCGAGATTAGATAAACATGACGTGAACGAATTACCAAACACCGAGAAGTCATCCATAAACACTTCCATCGACTTCTCGATCATATCGTGAAAAATCGCCATCATACACCGTTGAAACGTACCGGGTGCATTACAAAGTCCGAAAGGCATCCTACGATAAGCGAACGTTCCATAAGGACACGTAAACGTAGTCTTATTTTGATCACGAGGGTCGATAGGGATTTGAAAGTAACCGGAAAAACCATCTAAAAAGCAATAGAATTCATTTCCCGCAAGTCGCTCCAACATTTGATCCATGAAGGGCAAAGGAAAATGGTCTATACGAGTGGCGTCATTTAACTTTCGGTAGTCAATACACACCCTCCAACCGGTCATAACACGAGTGGGAATCAACTCGTTGTTTTCATTAGGCACAACGGTCATTCCTCCCTTTTTAGGGACACAATGGATTGGGCTCACCCATGGGCTATCGGATATAGGATAAATCATTCCCGCGTCAAGGAGTTTAAGGACCTCCTTTTTAATGACATCGTGAATTTTGGGATTCACCCTTCTTTGACTTTGAATTGCGGGTTTGTAGTCCTCCTCCATTAAAATCTTGTGAGTACAAAATTTTGGGTCTATACCCTTAATGTCGGATATTTTCCACGCAATTGCCCCTTTGTGAGCCTTAAGAACTTTCAAGAGCTCGGTTTTTTCATCATTAGCAAGTCCTTTTGCAATAATAACCGACAACTTGTCATCACCTTCCAAGAATGCGTATTCAAGGTGAGAAGGAAGATCTTTCAATTCAAGGATAGGTGGTTCCTCGATTGAAGATTTTGGTTCAACACTCATAACTTCCATCGGCGAAAGAAATGGTGGAATAGAAGTATCATCACTAATCAACACCTCATCTTCATTGTCGATTTCATTTGAAGTTAGATCGCCTCCTTGGAATGGAGTGAGATTTGGTGTGGAATTAGCAAGAATCGGATCCAAAATAGTGGGATTGCCACTTGACGAGCTATCGGAAAAACCTAACACTTCTTGTGAAAACTCATCGCAAACCACATCAACGATGTCAATGTGATTGATGGTAGCGATTGCATAAACATGAGAAGGTTTCGAGTTTTGAGTAGCGTTTATAACAAGTTCCTCTTCGTTGAATCTCAAAGTGATAGTTCTCGCATGAACATCGATAAGTGATCTCGAAGTGTCTAAAAATGATCGACCTAAAATTAGAGGAACTTGAGGATCCGCGGGGATGTCAACTACTATAAAATCAACGGGATAGTAGAACTTCCCCACTTTCACGAAAACATCTTCGGCTACTCCACATGCCATAATCGTAGAATGATCGGCCATCTCGATGGACATGTTCGAAGGAATGAGAGCCGGAAGCTTAAGCGATTTCCATATGGAAAATGGCATTAAATTAATGCTCGCACCAAGATCGGCCAAGGCGAGGCATTCTTTCATATCTTGTATGTCACAAGGAATGAGGAACTTTCCGGGATCACCAACTTTTTCTGGTATGCGGTTAAGATAAACCGAAGAACAATTAGCAAGCTTTGAAAGCTTTTCCTTATCGCTCATCATACTTTTAAAAGTGGAAGCGAAACGAGGCATATATAACAACGCGTCGGCTAAACTCACATCAAAATGCACTTGTTGAAACATTTTTATAAAAAGCTCGATTTGTTGTTTGTTACGTTCTTGCAACTTCTCTTTGTTTCGTCTTGAAGGGTAGGGTAAAGGTGGTGTGGGTTGGTCATTAGGCAACGGCCTTGGAAACTCGGGTTCCACAATTGGTATTGGTTCAACCGTAGGTGTGGTATGAGTGGTACTTCGTGGGATTGTAATGTGCTCCTTTTCGACCATCACCTCGGGTTCTTTCTCGATTTCCTTCTCCTTAGAAGTACTTGTACGAGAGATTGGTTCCTTGAAAGTTTTACCACTTCTTGTAGTAATAACCTTCATTTCTCCCTTCGGGTTTGCAATGGTATCACTAGGAAGACCACCCGAAGAAGAGGGTTTACACATGATTTCTTCAAACATCTTAGCCATTCGGTCCTAAAATTTTGATTGCCTAGCATCCGCTTTTAATAACTCTTGCTGAATCTCATGTTGTCCTAATTCCATCTTTTGTTGGTTTTGTTGAAGACGTTGGACATTTCCTTCCATTTTGTTTGCATGAGTTTTAAGTTCATTAGCAAGTTCATTTTTAAGCTCGTTTTTCAACTCGGACCTTAAGCTAATCATCTCACGTTGCATGTTATCAAATTTAGCATCATTTGCTTTTGCATAATCCAAAAATTCTCCTTGCAAATTTTTAGTGTGAGCATTTTGAAAACCTTGTGTAGTGTTTTGAAAATCACGGTTTTGGTTTTGATTAGAGATTTGTCCATTCCCACTTTGATAATTCCCCTTGTTGTAATTGCGTGTGTTGCCTTGGTAATTACCTTTGTTGTTGTTTCGATAACTGTTAACATTTTGGTATGGTGGAGCTTGATTTTGGCGGGAACCTTGACCGTTTTGGTTGTAAGTTCCCGTTGCTACATAAGCACTCGAAGTGTTACCATCCGCGGTAATTCACTCGGAAAGATCATGAGCTCCTCCACAAGATAAACAACTCTTAGCAACCGCTTTAACCGAAGCGGAATTGGAAGCTTCTTGAGCCTTCCAATGGGACACTAGATTAGCAAATCTATCAAAAATCGATTTTCCTCATTAGCTTCATCATGTAAGGTGTTAATGCTACGAGACGATTGTGACGAAGATGACGAACCCATATTGGCAACACTCGGTGTGTTACGAGAGTTATAAACCTTAGATCTATTTTCAATGATTTGTAAAGCCTCATTTGTCGTCTTGCACAAAAAATTACCACCCGCGGCGGCGTTCAAATAATCTCGTTCATGATCATTAAGCCCATTATAAAAAGTATCCACTTGATGCAATTCCGTAAAATCATGGTGTGGACATTCATGTAACATCTCTTTAAAGCGTTCCCATGCCATTGAAAAACATTCATTATTTCTTTGCACAAATCGTGAAATCTCATTTTTTAAGTGTGTTGTTTTAGATGGTGGAAAAAACTTGTTCACAAACTTAGAAACGAGATCGGCCCATGTCAAAATCGAATTTGGCGGTTCTTTCTCGAGCCAAATTTTTGCGGGTCCATCCAACGAGTATGGAAACAACATCATATTAATGGCGTCATGTGGAACATCCTAAATTTGCTAGTGGCGGTGAGACGGTTTAAATTCCTAATATGGTAATGCGGGTTGTCTTTCTCGTGACCTCTAAACTTATTTGCTTGCAACATCGACATTAAACCCGTCTTAATTTCGAAATTCTCCGCAAGGATGGCGGGAATCACAATAGCCTCTCCAAAACCCTCGGTGGGTGCTTGTAGCAACACCATCATAGTACGATTAGCCATGACGACTTCTTGTTCTACAATAGGTTCAACAATTGGAGGTTCTTCAACAATCAACGTCTCTTGATTGGCTTGCTTTTGAAGTCGTTTACGAGCTCGTTTTGCTTGATTACGAGTGATCATAAACTTAACGAAGAATGGGAGGTGAGCAAAGAAGATTCTTTTTGGGTGTTTTGTGAATTTTCAATTTTTTTGTGTTTTTGATGATATTTAATTTTTTTTTGGATTTTGGTGTATCTTCGTAGACAACAATCTACAAAATCTCTCCTCGAATCAAACTCTTGATTAAAGAAGCCTCAAAGGAATGAAAACGATCACGTGGAGTGAACGCCTTCGAATGACTTTAGAACTTTGGTGAAAACCAAGTTGTTCAAGAGGGTTTAATCACAAAGAAAACCAAGCAAATATAGTATACGTAATAATAATTTGGGCGGCAAAACCCTCGATTAGCCTTCAATCTCAAAATACTCACAAGCAAGCGGGGAAACGAGGCGGCGCGAAGCACTTAAGAGCCTTTTTCCTTAGGGTATATTTTATAATACCCGCCTTATACCCACCTTATAGTTTGTATCTTTCAAAATCGAGCTTCACGAAAGTATTTATCTATTTTTGCCTTTTTCTTTTTGTTTGAGATTCGAATACAATAATTGAGTGATGAAATCCCAATTAAGGTTGTGTTTTCACACTTTTGGAGATATTGTGAATTTATTGTGATACTTAATACAATATAGTAATAATATTTGTACAAGAAAAACCAAGAAAACCGATAATACGTATTAGTAGAGTTCTACTAATACAAATACTATTTTTGTTAATATTAAAAACAACAATTCAAATTAATCACGACACACCTCCCCGGCAGCGGCGCCAAAATTGATTGTGGTAAATTTTACACCCTTTAGGAAAAAGGCGTAAAAGCGGTAAGTATCAAACACATGACTTTAGGAAAAATCAAGTGTTAATGACCCTTAATGTTGTGAAAGTTCGTTTCCCAATGAGGTATATGTGTGTGAAAAACTTGCCAAATGTTTGTGATTAATGATTGGTTTAGAAGGGGATTAGAAGAGAAAATGACGAAGACGTAAAAATAAAAAATTAACACAAAATCACTACTAGAAAGTTAAAACGTAGAACCTTAAAAAAATCACCAAAATAAAAATAAATTCTAAAAATTACCAAAAATTTACCAAAAATCAAAAATAATAAACTAAGAGTTTGCCAATGATCAAAACTTTTTCAAACCTTTTAAATAATTAAATATTCAATTTTTAAATGCTAATTAAAGCTCTAAAAATCAAATAAATTATCAAATAGCCCAAATAAAGATTTTTCAATTGATAAACCTCTAGAATGACCTAAAATGATTAAAAACTATTTTTAGAGATTTTAAAACTAATAAAAAATATTTAAAATGATTTAAAAACTATTAAAACTTAAAATAATTATAAAAATTAATCTAAAGGTGATAAAATTATTCTAAAAGTTGCTAAATTCCTAATTTAATGTATTTAACCTAAGAAAAATGTAAAAAGTTGGAAAAAGTGAAATTTTAAAAATAATAATAAAATAATAATAAAATAATATTAAAAATCCAAAAATTATAAAAAATTCTAAAAACTTGCAAACTAGTTTATTTTAACCTAAATAATCAGAAAATCAAAGTGAAATTACCAAAATACCCCTAATGGGCCCTCAAATGGGCCAAATCCAAATTCAGTCAACACAAATGGGCTTTTGGGCCCAAAAAGTCAAACTTGGCCCAATTGACTTAGAAAAGCCCTATCTGACTTAAAATTTAATTCTAAGAACAAAACTCTAAAGGCCCAAAAGCTGAAAATGTGCTTATCACAGCTTATTGAACACCAAGCTTATTGTTATTGGGCTTTTCAGCCCATTAAGCCATAAGCTAATGCCATAAGCACTAATTTGACACACAACCCTCTTTTTGGATGCTTAAGAGATCTGTCAAAAGAAATTTCCAATAAGCTAACTCAATAAGCCAGAAAATAGAAAAGCAAAAATCCACAAAACGACAAAATAGTCGTTTTTGAGAAATAATGCACCTCAAAGGCTGATTCAACTTGCAAAAGCTTTCAAATGGACTCAATAAGCAATATCAATCAACAAAAATCCAATAAGCACAAGAAATAAGCTAGAATAAGCACAAATGAACTTATGTAAAAGTCGAAGGACTTGGTTTTCTAGTCAAACCTAAAAGTCAACCACCCAAATGCTCCAGTATGAACAAATGGGTCAAAATATGAGCACCTATTACAAAAACAAAGTTGTTGCTGGTTAAAATAAGCTATTATAGCTTATTGATAAGCTGACACCAAAATTGCACTAGCAGTGGTAACCAGCAGGGGAAAGGAGTTCCCACTGCTTTGACTAATTGACCAAGCTTATTTGAGAGTTCTGGTTTGATTCAATTGGAAACAAAGGCACCCTTGTGATCAATGAACCACAAGGAGTCAATAGCAACAATAAAATCACAAAATGATCCACACAATAAGCCACAATAAGCCAAACAGTCCACAGATATGCTCCAGATATGCAAATAAGCAGTTAAGCCCTTAATAAGCAGATTTAAGCAAAATAAGCCAACCAAACTTAACCAGATGCACACACAAGCTATATAAACTAACAATAAACACAAAGCAACAAGAATCAAACACTGAATCAAAGTGAGTAGCAAGATCAAAGCACAAAATGTTACTGATGAACAATGAACAATATGCAGAAACAGTTTGCTGATATACTTGACACTTAATCCAATTTCAAGCCTCAAATCCTTCTACCCTGGTGTGATTAGCTATGATTTAGCACTTGTTACCCTTAACCTATGCTTAGATCTAGGTGTCCTCAAAATCCTAGCCAATTTTACCAAGTTATGAAGATTTTATAGCCAATCTATGAATCTATGTGTTCAAGACCACAAAACCTGCAAACAGATGAACATATGCTCCCAAATAACAGATACCAATACTTGCATACAACACACAAGCACTTAACAAACCACAAATCCAACTTATGCAGTAATCCCAAACACCCTTTTAAAACTTGATTTCACAAATTTTCAAAGGCTTATGAAGATTCAACCCACAAATTAGATCAGTAACACCTCATTAACATCAAACCAAGCCAAATCAACAATAATCAACCACAATAACACAGATTCAAGCAATAATCCACAAAAATAACAAATAATCAGAAACTTAAAGAGAAAATGAAAAGGGAAGAAGGTGCAAACCTCCAAGACCTACATCCAGGCCCTGGATTGTTTGAGCTGAGGTACTAGCAAAACAAGTACCAGCTTCCAATGCTGCTAAGATGAACAAACACAAAGTGAGATAAAAAATAATGCCAACTTTCTGATTTTTGAAACCCAAGCTTTATCAACTAAAACCTTACCTCAAAAACCTTCAAACATATAAATGGAACTCATATTTTAGCTTCTCAAACACCAAACTTTTATAAATAACAGATTAGAACTCAAAATTTTAAGAAATTCAAACTTTATTTCATAAAAAGGAATTACAAAGATTAAAAGCTAAAATCTGGAACAAAGGGACTCTCACATGTTGAGGTCTCCTTTTATAGGAAAATGCCTGGCTAAACACTATTCACAAACCCTAGAAGTGAAATTCCCTAAATGCCCTAAGTCTTCTAGATGTTTTCTTGGTGTGAGCTGTCCAAAATGCATCCAAACCGTTTAAAGTAGCTTTGTGATGAAGCAAAGGATGTGGGCTGTTGATCTTGACACGTGGCAAGCCTTGGTGAGGAAGTTGTCACATGATGGTGAAACGGTTTTGGTGGTGGGTCCTCTTGGTGAGTGGGAGTGAGGGTTTTAAGGTTGGGATAGGTTTTTAGGCGTGTGAATCAAGTGTGGGTAAGGGTAATTTCATTTTACCCTTTGTTTTAAGTGGAGTAAAATCTGGGTTCTTGACTGCTACAGTAACAACCTTTGATCCGATTTTGGGGGATTGGGATGTGTTTGGCGCATTTTTGAAGTTTAAATGTTTCAGTGCACAAGAATGGTCCTTGTTCTTTGGGATTTTTGGTAAACAAAGTCTTTCTGCCTAGAAAACGTATTCCCTTTGTTAATAACTTTCACCACTTGTCACTTTTGGCACCAAACTTTAGAAAAAGGATTTCAAGGGTTATTTTTGCCATTTTTGGATAATTCAAGGGCTGATCTTGGACATTCTTGATCTTCAAAGGTCTTCATTGTATCTTTGACTTCATGAGGGACCATTATTGGCAATTTTGATTTGTTGAGGGACTAATCTTGCCATTTCTTCAAAGTTGAAGGACCTTTTGTGTAATTTTGACAAACTTAAGGGACCAAACTTGTAATTATGAATATACAAGGGTTTTAAGTGTCATTTCTTCAATAAATGAGGATCAATCTTGTTTGTCTTCAAGTCTTCAAGGGTATTTGTTGAGAATTCCATGATTAGGGCCCGGTTCTTTGTACGGCTTTGTTTCTCGTGTCCGTTTTTCCTTGTAACTTGTGATCTTTTGTCTTTTTCACGATATCCATACCTAAAATACACAAGTAAACAAACACAAGCATATATATGGTATTTTATGACATTTTTATGCATTTAAAGCCCGAAAAGAACGATGAGATCATGTATAAATGCCATCTCATCAGAACTGCTCCATCATTGCTGTAAAGGACAAGTTCAAGTTTGTAGGAGTAACCAAAGATGCATCAAAATCTTGTTGCTTCTTCAATTCAGTAAGGGATTCAGCCACACCCAAAGATTCTCCATCATGTGAGCCTTTGTCACTCACATGTATCCGCTCATCCTCCCCTTTGGAAGAATCCTCCATACGACGCGTATTGTTAGCATCCTCCAAAAGAAAAATCCTCTCCCTCAATTACTTGAGTTCAAGGCCTTGTGTACTGACTGTTTGTACCAAGTCTACATTTTGCTTTTGCAAGCTAATGCAAACAGCCGTCAATTGAAACATTGTATATGGTTCCAATCTGCCCTCCTATAGAATAGGTATTTGACCACCCAAAGTAGAGTCATGGGGAATGGATGAAGTCTTAAAGATGTTAGGACTGGCTTGGCCTGCATCTAAGCGAGTACCAACAGTCCCAGCCTCATCCATATCACCAACCACACTTGTGGTGGTGGTCCTCTCTACAACATGGCTAGGACCACTAGAGGAGAACACTCCAGTAGTCCTTGGACGTTTGATCAACCTATATTCAGGGGGTGTAGAAGATGATGTGGATTAGGTGGTAGTTTGAAGGTTAAGGGGTGTTTGGGTATGTGATGGAAAGGTGTCAACGTTTGGATTAGTAGTGTCAACGCTAAAATTTAACGTGTCAGCGTTGAAGGATTCTTGGTCAAGTTCCATGTGTTGAGGTGAAGGTAAGGGGTCTGTTATTGGGTCAAGTTGTGGGTCAGGTTGAGGTTGTGCTGCTGCAATAACAGCAAGCATGGCCTGGGTAAGGGGTAAGTCTCTATGAGGGGGTGAGTTCATGTTACTAAAAATAGCTTTCTTTTGCACAAGGATCGCATAAAAATCATCATCATCCCTTGTGCAATACCTTTGCTCATCAAAAATCATTTGTAAAAATCTTGGGTAAGCCAAAGTCATCTTATTAACCTTGTTTTTACACATGCCATCAAAAATCAGTTTAGAAAAATTATACTTTTTCCCATTTGTAATACACACAATTGCACTGCAAATTGATCTGTTAATTTCATTATGTGCAGTACATTTGGGACTCAAACATTGAATGATGACATGTATTAAGTACTTCCAAGCTGGGGGTAATTCTTGTTTATGATATTTATTTAAAGTACCCTCTTCAGGGAAAGGATACCCTAAAGCTTGAAGTCCTTGTTCTATCTCATTAATGGGTAGAGTGGTTATACCATCTACATCATTAAGATGAAAGCCTGGCGAACCAAGGCTTTAGTAACCACCCATGAACGCCCATGAACAATAGCTGTTAATGTAGTAACATTATTAAGCATTGAGGAACTTACAATGTTCCAAAACAGTTTAATATGAGTGACAAGGATGAGAGGAGCATGAGAAAGAGCATACCATAATGGAGATGCATTCAAATACGCCAACATCTGGGTGTATTGTGGAAATAGAGCATCATCAGCCTCCAAATAAGCAATCATATTGTGCTGACTTTTGAATCCCAATACCAAGTCACTTGGTTTAAACTTAGGCGCCATTGATGTAGAAAGCTGTTTGTGAAAGATTATAAAAGATGAATTATAGGAGAAAAATTGTTAGACAAGAATATGAGAGTACCCTCTGTAAAAAGTAGGAGACAAATATATAGGAGTGATAGGCACATGTGATTGGTCAAAAATGAGGCAAGTATTTTCAAAATATAATGATGAAAATATTGAAAAGAAAATAAGTTATCTTGTGCATTAATTAAAAGTTATCAACTCCTAAAATTACGGCCCCAATTATCGTCAAAAATAACAATTGGGTAGGACCCAATGAGTGTCAACGGTCAAAAATAACCCATCAACGCCCAACGGCTATATTCTTGTCAACGTTGGTAAAAGCCATGTCAACGTCTAAATTGGTCACAACAACGCTTGGAAATATATTTGTCAACGTCCAAAAATAAAAATAATAAAAATGAAAAAGGACCTTAACAAAGTAATTTATCCTAGTGAAGATAACCTATAAACTAAAAATTACTATAGGGCGACAAGCACTGTCCAATAATGCACACTTGCTTATGTAAGATAGACATAACAGTCCTCTAGTGTCCCTTGCTAACCAAAATTCTTAACAGTTAAGTTATCTCATAAAATCCCTTGTAACTCCCAGGTAAGCCCAATATAAATCATACCCAAGTCTCCCAACAGACCACATCCAATTCTAGGCCAAAAAGGTCTTGGCAGCATGCATAATATATCAACTTTTCATGCTACAGTTCCTCATGAGATACTAAACTAACTCATACTTACCAGTGGACACAATCTAGAATTATGATAAGAGTGTCATAAGAATACCCAAAAATCCTAAAGGTTCCTAAACCTCCCCTTAAACTATGATACATAAGTTGCCAAATAATATGCATGTAAATAAAAATTTATATCAAGATACGAATATAAATATTCCAACCATCATCCATAAAATAAAACATGCTCCAATAAGGCTCCAAGGATCCATAAGCAACTCAGTATCCAATGGTACAATGCTAACAACGCCTGCACAATTAGATCAAAAACCACAAAACTAACATGTTGTTGATAACGTCACGATAACACTTATCAACGTTAAAATCACCTTTGTCAGCGTTAGACAAATAAAGTGGAAAATCTAATTTCACATAAAGACCAATAACAATGCATATCCTGTACATACTTTTACAATGAGACCCCAAAACATATATTAAGTGAGATTGATCATTCCAATACTTGTTACCAAGTATTGAAATCTTCCAGTAGCAAAAGGTTTAGTCAATAAATCAGACACATTCTCTTCTGTGTCAACCCTATCTGGTTGTATTAAACGCTTTTCAAAACAATCTCTTAAAATATGATGTCTAATTTCTATGTGTTTTGTTTGAGAGTGATGTACAAGATTTTTAATAATGCATAAAGTGCTGTTATTGTCTACAAAAATCTTGGTATGCATGAAATTATACCCATAATCCAACAGTTGGTTTTGAATCCATAAGACTTGTCCACAACAAGCAGCTGCTGCAACATACTCTGCTTCAGTTGTAGAATTGGCCACCACTGTTTGTTTCTTGCATTGCCAAGATATCAATCTACTCCCAAGAAACTGACATCCACCAGTTGTGGATTTTCTATCAAATTTGTCACCTCCATAATCACTGTCTGCATATGCAATAAGCTCCAATGGTGAATCTTTTGGATACCATAATCCCAGGTGTGGATAACATCTAAGGTATCTAAAGATTCTCTTGACAGCATGAATATGACACTCGTTGGGAGTCACTTGATGGCGTGTACATGCACACACAACAAACATAATGTCAGGTCTTGAAGCTGTGAGATACATCAATGAACCAATCATTGATCTATAGTGCCTGACATCCACTTCTTTTCCATCTCCAACTTTTCCCTAAGGGTTTCCTCTATCTATAGGAGTGCTATCCCTTTTCTCATGTGGAGAAAAGCCAAACTTCTTCAAGATTTCTTCTACATATTTATCTTGAGAGATGAAGATACCATCTTCTTTCTACTGAACTTGTAACCATAGAAAGAAATTCATCTCCCCCATTGCACTCATCTTGAACTTGTCTGTCATAAGCTTGGAAAAGTCTTCACTCATCTTTGGACTTGAAGAGCCAAAGATGATATCATCCACATAAACCTGGACAAGTAAGAAATCCTTACCAGTCTTCTTTGTAAATAAGGTCTGGTCTATGGTGCCCCTTTTGAATCCATTTTCCACCAGATATGTGGACAATGTGCCATACCATGCTCTTGGGGCTTGCTGAAGTCCATACATAGCTTTCTTGACTCTATATACCTTGTCTGGATGTTCTGAATCTTCAAAACCAGGAGGCTGCATTACATAAACCTCCTCTACAATTTTACCATAGAGAAAAGCACTCTTCAGATCCATTTGATAGACTGTAAAGCCCATGCAGGACGCATAAGCTAAAAAAATTCATATAGCCTCAATCCTTGCAACTGGTGCAAAGACCTCCTCATAGTCTATCCCTTCCTCTTGTGTATATCCTTGAGCCGTTAAACGTGCCTTGTTTCTGACCACAATGCCTCTTTCATCCTTTTTATTTCTAAGAACCCATCTTGTCCCAATAGGTCTGACATGTCCGGGACAATGACCCAACTCCCAAACATCCTGGATAGTAAATTGGTGAAGCTCATCTTGCATTACTTCCACCCAACTTGGTTCTTTGGGAGCATCAAAAATCTTCTTGGGTTCCTGTTGTGACAGAAAACAGGCAAACAAACATGCTTGAACAAGAGGGGTATCAGCCTTTTTGTGAATATTGGCAATAAATCCACCAAGATTATGATGAGATCTTCTAGTTTAAACATGAGACATCACATCACCAATAATGAGAGAAGAAGGGTGATTTTTGATTGTAGAAGTAAGCACTCCTCCCTCAATAAGTGTGTTGTCCTTAATCTCATCTTCCATGTTACCAATATCCTCTTCAGACTCTCTTCCATCAACATCTGAATGAACCTCTCCATTTCTGTTTAAAGGTTCACCTTGTTCAAAATTATTGGAAGAGAAAATATGGTCAAAAGAGCTGTCAACGCCTGGACCATGGCTGTCAACGTTTGAGCCATCAACGCCTGAATTTGTCTTGTCAGCGCCAGATTTTCCTTTGTCAGCGCCTGAAAGATCATGCATGTTGTCAACTGGTGATACTTGGGGACCACCTTTATCCTTTCCAGCAGCAGCATCAAATGCATCTGTCCATATGAGAATAGTAACATACTCAAGTATGGGTGATGATTTGTCTGCTTGTGATCCAACCTCTTCATTAACCTATGTACCTGAAACATCAACAACTGGTTCTTCCACAACATTTGAAGTTACCTTCACAATGTTTGGATTAGTGACAGGCATATAATTCAAAGTCCTAGATAGAGGTTCCAAGTCAAATAACCAATTTGGACCACTTTCAGGATCACTAGGTTTACTTTCTAAAAACCTAACATGTACCTTTTCAAGAATACGTTTTTCTTTCTTAAGGTAAACTCTATATCCTTTACTCTGCACTGAATAACCCATGAAGTAGCCTTCATCACCTTTAGCACTAAACTTACCTAAGGCATCACTAGTATCCAACACAACTACATGACATCCAAAAGGTTTAAGAAAACCAATATTTGGTTTTCTTCCCCAAAGTAACTCATAAGGTGTTTTGTTGTGAATCTTGTTGACTAATGCCCTATTCTGAACATAACAATCTGTATTCACAGCCTCAGCCCAAAAAGCAATGTGAAAGTGAGCATCAGCCAACATAGTCCTAGGTGCTTCTATGAGGGTTCTATTCTTTCTCTCAGCTACCCCATTTTGCTGTGGGGTTCTAGCTACACTAAACTGTCTAGTAATCCCTTTCTTGGCACAAAATTCATCTAACAACTTATTTCTAAACTCACCACCATTGTCACTTCTAAGTATCTTAACCTCATTACCAGACTTCTTTTCTATCTGTGTAATAAAGTTAATCAAGGTATCAGCAGTGTCACTTTTCAAGGCTAAAAAGAAAGTCCAAGTAAATCTAGAAAAATCATCAGTGATGACAAAACAGTAAGATTTAACATTTAAGCTTTCTATATTAGTTGGACCAAACAAGTCCATATGTAGCAAGTGAAGTGGTTTTGAACTAGAGTGCACCTGTTTAGACTTAAATGAGACCTTGTGCTGTTTGCCTTTAAGGCATGCAACACAAGAATGGTCAATGTGGAAAGCCTTTTCAGGCAAACCATCAACCAAACCATGTCTCACAAGTCTGTTTATATTTTTAAAATTAATGTGCCCTAATCTCTTATGCCAAAGATTACTCTCATCAACTGAAGCCTTAGCATATAGACATGAAAAATTATTATTCATCCTAATTCCATTTAGATTCACATTATAAATGTCCATATGCCTAGGTGTTCTATAATCAATGAATTTCTCATCTGGTATTTTAAAATCTTTGCTCAACACCAAGCATTTAGTATCAGTAAAAAGAACCTTATTTTTGTTATCACAAACTTGTGATACACTAAACAGATTATAGTCAAGTTCTTTTACCAGAAACACGTTTTCAAAATGCAAATTGTTGGTGAGAGGAGTTCCTTTGCCTGTGATAGTTCCATATCCGCCTCCAAAGTAAACTTTTTCACCATCCTTAATGGGAGTGAAGTTTGTGAGATAGTCTTCCTTCCCAGTCATGTGCCTAGAGCATCCACTATCCCAATAGCCATAATCATTAACCTGCTTTTGAATGCCCTGCACATAAAGAAAACAAATTAGTTTTCTTTGGGAACCCAAGCCTGAGCAGACTTGGATTCATTTGGTTGTTCAACAAGAACAGACTTAGTCCTTATGACAACCCCTTGTTCATCCCTTTTTGGATTAAACACCCAGTTAACCCCAATTGTTTTTATCATGACCTTTGAAATATAATTAAATCTGTTACAGGTCATCGAAATCCCATCTGAATTAGGGTTTTGATCTTGCTTAGGTCTCCATGTCAATCTAGAAGAAGCTTTAGACCCTTTTCCTTTTGGATGCAAATATTTACCATTATTTGGTCTGGCAACGTTTCTGTCAGCGTTTGATTTGGTCTTGTTAAAGATGATATTACCTTTATCAGCGTTGAACCTAGGGTTTGCTACAAGAACCCATTGTCTATTAGACCATGTATTGGTCTTCTGAAAAGGTCTGTGTCCATAAGTATTAGACCCTTTAGTAAACAATGGGGATGGTCTAACAACTTGTGGACTTTGCTGGACAAAATTTTGGGTTTGACAGTGTTTGACTTTTTGTCAGCGTTGACCTTTGAAGCATTGATACACTTTTAGGCTAAATGTGAAAAACTTCCACAAGTATAACAGGCTTTTCTAGACATAACTCTAGGTCTAGAAGAAAAGAAACCTGTTCCATTATCACTAATTTAGCGTTTTGGTGACCTAGGTTTTCTATACATTTCTGCATATTTAATACTAGATTTTCTATCAATGTGTAAGCCAAGGTCAACAGTCTTGCCAGTGGTTGGGTTTGTCACTTTGATTGGTGTAGACTCATTTGGGCTATCACTAAGCATGCCACCCTTAACAAACAAGGTAGGGTTGGCTTTCTTCCATTGGTCCAAATCAGTGAACTTCTTCCTATATTCCTCTACTGGGGTAAGAACTCTTGGTGGAGGAATAAATTCCTCTTCTTGGAGTTCTGGTAAACCAGTACAAGATAGGTCCTTGCTAAGGACACCATAGAAGTTCCCAGCAGGTGGTGGGACACCAGCATACTCTTTCATCCTAATCCCAGTCATATCCCTAGAATCCCTTTGTTCACTAACATATCTTTCTAGGGTTTGTGAGGCTTTATCAAATCTCTGAATTTTAAGATCTACATTATCCTTATTTTTGATAGCCTCATCTAACTTAGCCTGTAATTCAACATTGACTCTCTCCATGATGTTTCGAATATCAATACTAGAATTTAAATCATGTTTTAAAATATTGATTTGATCTTTTAGGTCAAGCTCCATTTTCTTATACTCAGCCACAGTCTTTTCAGTTTAAGTAAGAGCAAGTTGATAGTTAGACAACTTGCATCTTTCATTAACCACGTCTGTTGACAATTTTAAAACTTCTTTGTTAAGTCTTTCAGTGTTTAGACGACAACCCTTACTACAAAATGCATCATCATATACCTTATTGTCTGATGAAGATGAGGAGTGTGCCAAGAGAGCATAGTGAACATGCTCTTCTTCTTCCTTTCCTGCAACCAAAGCTTTGTTCTCTTCCTCATCCTTAGCCAAGTAGCTCCAATCCCATCCAACACCATCAATTTCTTGCATTGCAACCATGGCTTTGGAATCCTGAGCCTTAATGATTTGGCTTGAGGGTTTTCTAGCATCAGATCTTCTTGGAGATCTGCATTCTCTAATAAAGTGTCCCATGCGATGACAATTGTAACACTCAACCTTGGATTTATCAAATCCAGTAGTTTCCTTAGCATTAAAAGTCATCTTCTTCTTGAATCTTCTATTCCATCTATTTGCCCTTATGCTTGCAAGGGCCATATTCCACTTTATGTCCATCTCCTCCAAATGTTCATCACTAATTTTCTCAAGGTCCTCATATGTAATCACTGAACCATTGGGCAATGAAGCAATGTATGCACACACAGTATCTAGATCAATACCAGTAGGCTTAACTCTTGGTGAGCCAACTTTGTATGTGTCAGCGTCTGAATGTGAGGCGTTGACAGGATTTGATCCAGCGTTGACACAAGTTGATCCAGTAACGGGGTGCATGTGTGACTCCTTTTGATTAAATTGACCTTCACTATGTGAGAAGAAGGCCATGTTTCCATTGGTAGACTTGCTTCCATGATCCAAAAGAGTTTCATTCTCCACCAACCTCAGTTTTTTTTAAACATTATCAAAAGTAGAACTTTTGTGAGTGTTATTAGCAATTATAGATCTTGCTTCAATCTTCCATGCATCACCAATACTTTTAAGAAAAGTGGTGATAATATCAACATTACCAAACACTGTTCCCATGAAGGACAACTTTCTTGTAATGTCAAGAATTCTGCTTATCACACAACTTAGCTTCTCACTGGGTTGAGCTTTAAAAACAGCATACTCATGCAAGAGTTGCTTCTTTTTCTCTTGTACAGTATCAGCATTACCACCATAAGCAACTTCAAGAGCTGCCCAAAGATCTTTTGCAGACTCATAGCTTCTATATTTGTGCTGATTTTCTTGTCCCAAAGAGAGTTTCAGAATACTTAGGGTTTTCGTGTCACACCTTCTCTTTGCTATGTCCTCAGTTGAGACAGCTCTACCATCTTCAAGTTTTTCTCTTTGATCCTCTTTAGTAGAGCCTTGAACATTTGTTCTTTGTAAGATGGCAGCTGCAATCTTTTGAGATTTATTGAATGTGTTTCCATATTCAATAATTTCCCATAGGGTGTAATCATGGATTTGTAGATACTGTTTAAAGTTAAATTTCCACAGCTCAAAATTGTCTGGGTCTAGCATGGGAATCTTGATGTTGGGGGTTGAGGAGGAGGAGGAGTTTACTTCTAGGGTAGACATGTTGTTTTTAGGGTTTTGTGAAAATTAGGGTTTTTGGCGATTTAGGGTTCTTGTGTTCTTTAGATCAAAGTTTCTCAACAAGCTCTGATACCACTTGTTGATCCCAAACTTAGATCGATTTAGCTTGTGTAAACGAGATTAAATCAAGTTAAACACGTAGAGAAACTTTGTTGTGTATAAAACATCTTAAGTATTATGCGGAATTAATACTCAAACAAGAAAACACAAACAATGTAAACCAAACTTTCCCTTGATTGATTAGAACAAACTTGCGTACAATGTAAGTGTTAAACGTATGAAAACTTATTTGAAACAAAACCTAAAGGTCTCCTTTTATAGAATAGGAAGCTTTGTACAAGAGTCTACGTATCAGCTATTATAGGTAAAGATAAACATAGAAAATACATTGTTGATCATATCTTTACTAGAAATAAACTAGAAACATAATACGTGTAGACTAAATCTTCTATCAGAGCTTGACTTCATCCTAACAACGCTTGACATCTTCCTGTCAACGCTTGTTCTGTCAACGCTTGTTTTCTTCTTATCAACGTCCCAATTCCTCTTGTCAGCGTCCAAGTGTACTGGCTAATATACTTGAGTGTAGTCCACGACATGAAGATCCTTGGTTTGATTGACAAGAGTGACATATCATGACCATTCAGAAGGAAGATTATCAAGATATTTGATGTTGGCAGCAATTTGTGAAGATTCATGTTTGTTTCTTCTAAGATGATTCATGAGGGTTGAAAACCGATGGTAGTAAGGTTCAATTTGTTCCCCTTCAGTAGACGTAAATTTCTCCCATTCACGAAGAAACTTAGTTTCCTTTTCTAGTAAACCTATTTCACTCCCCTTCATCATTTTCTGAATCCTAAGCCACATCTCGTGTGCGGTTTCACAACTATCAACAGCAGCATAAACATCTTCAGGAAGTCCCATGAGAATGACTTCAATTGCTTTATCATCAGCGTCGAGTTGTTTGGATTCAGCTTCAGTTAATTCTTCATCCGTTTGCTCATGACTAGAGTCAGCCACTGGGTTAGCATTCGTAGGGTCCCCAGGCACAAGAATTGTTCTTCTAACATACGGACCTTTTTGAATCGAGTTGACAATCAACTTTCCCAAAGGTTTAAATTTTGCATAACGAAGGAGACGACTAGCCCATGTAGTGTAATTCTCCTTGGTAAGCATGGGTGGACGATTCTCAGTACCCGCAACATAAATATCTTGTTGAGACGTCATCGTAGAAGTCGTGTGAAAAATAGGATCTCAATTCATAGAAAGCGTGTGTTGGAGTGTCGACAAAATCAAACTTTGCATAAATTTTCTAGCCCGACAAAAATACCTCAGTCCGACAAAACGGTAAGCTGAAAAAATTTTGTATCGACAAATTTTGAAATTGAGTTAGAGATAGCCAAAAACTAGTAGGGAAAAAATTTGATTTTACTTGACCTAAAAATTAGGTTCCGAGACAAGTCTAGATAGTGGCTAAGTCTAAAAAATACTCGAACAAGATTTAACCAAACAGATCGCAATGTCCATCGGAATGTTGATCGCAATTCTAGATCGCAGTCTGATCGCAAGTCTGATCATAACCTCTGATCGTAACTATTGATCGCAATAGTTGATCGTAACACGTGATCGCAGTCCCTGATCGTAGTTCTTGATCGTAACGATTGATCGCAACTAGTGATCGCAGTCCTTGATAGTAACGACTGATCGCAACTAGTGATCGCAGTCCTTGATCGCAATAATGGATCGCAACACATGATCACAACAATTGATCGCAACTGTCGATCGTAACACGTGATCACAAGTTGTGATCGCAAGTTATAATCGTAACACCGATCGCAGTGTCAGATCGCAACGTGGATCGTAATAAGTGATCGGAATATTAGATCGCAAGTAGAAACCCTAGGTTTATGCGATCGTAATATCCAGATCGTAACAAATAAAAGTTCAAGACTTTAAGGCAACACGAAAGATGAGATTTTCACCTGGTAATTCGTGTTTCAAGCCAAACCAATATACCTAAATCGCTACTACAACTAATTAGAAGATATATGAATCACGAAACACAAGAAAAACAAGGACAACACCAAATAGCTATCCACGAATCCCTTGGCGAATGGTACCACTTGTAGAACTTATGCACACGACTTAACCCAATACGAATAACATCATGGAATAAACCAAAAAGAAAGATTAGATTAAGAATAATAAAGGAGAAGAACAAAAAGGTTGTGAATTCCTAGTGAGAGAAAGACATAAGTTTCTCTCTCTACAATCTAAGAAATGGAAAACACGCACACACAAATGAGGTGTTTAGTGCCTTTTATTGTTAATCATAAGATTCAAGCTATTTAGGGGTGATCCGGAGGTCGGGGAGGATAAAAGAAATGTTTAGACATTTTAGAGAGAGAAATATAACAAGGTGAAACGAGTGTGTTTATTTTAGAGAGAGAAGTGAAAATAAACAAATGAGAATCCTCATCCCTCCATGGAAGTATGGAGGGTTATATATAGGCTAAACAAGGAGTAACTTTGACAACCTGTCAATAGTAGTCCCTTCACGTTTTGCCTATTTGAATCTAATGTAATTCCGTAAATGGCGCTCACATTTTAGGGCTAACAATCTTCTCCCAATGTGGAGACATATGGAATACTTACAATGTTCCTAACAAGTAAAAATACAACAAAATAAAGTCTTCTAATGCGCTTCCAATGCTGAGGATGTCTTTTAATTCTTCTTGTCTTGATAACTTGTACCTCAGCTTGAATCCTCTTTGTCTTTTCTTGTTGTGGAACAATTGTATTATGCATGATTTGGATTAACTTCCCCCCAATTCATGAAGCATGTATTAAAAAACTTTCTTCATAAACTTCTTTTTGACGAAGTTTCTGAATCAGCTTCCCCCCAAACCAATATCTGTATCTTAAGTAGATTCTGACACTTTGATGTAGTTTGAACAATCTTCTAGCTTATCGATTTAAGTGCACAGCGGAAATTTGTAGAAGAACCACACCAAATAACACTGCTTCTATACCGTTTCATGTCGTTTAGGTTTTGGTGATAATCCGTTTGGCGTAACATGCAGGAAATCAGCAACAATTCTTCTCACGCCTGTAGAATACTTCATAAAAATCATATAAAGTAAGTAGATACCATTCCATGTACACTAATTCCCCCTGGAAGTTGATCCGATTACTTCAAAGTACATGATCTTCCCCCATGATGATTTCGAACTCTTGGAAGCATCATCATCGTGGACGTCCATATACTCGAGAAGTTCTTAGTCTTAAGTAAATGTCTTGAAAAGTTTTGAAAGTCATTGAGAAACTTTGAAAATATTGCTTAGACTATGAAGTACCATTGTCGTTATGTAGCTCAGAAATATCCCGTGAGAATTGTTTGTTGATCCCATCTCTCTCTATCTAACTTACCAACCTCGAATTCATTCGGCTATTTGTTATGACCACATGTGAAGTAAACCCGATATTCCAAACTTTAAACTGAAGTACAATCCCCCAAATTTGTTACTAAAGCTTGCACTTATGTCGATTGAAGAACGGTGCAGAAACAAGTCTCTTATACCTCTTGAAGTTATCCACACGAGCAACTACGTATGACACTGAGAACTGCAACAAAGCTCCAAAAAATGATAGTTGTCCATGTCGTCGACCATCCACCCCTTGACAGTGGAAACTAGATAAATGAAGTCTCAATCATAAATTTTATCGCCCAAGCAAGTCATCAATTGATAGACTGGGTTTAAAGAAAAGGGGTAGAAAAATAGAAGGAAGGCTCGATTATGAAATAAGTAAACGCCTTCATGAAATCCCACTTCAACTTCAAATAAGGAATACCAAATCCACTTCGTGATCACTTGTCTTTGTAGAATCAAAACTAGCCGTTGTCGTTAAAGTGAATCTTATATCGGATCGTTTTAGCGTTAAGTGTTTTGTTTGCTTTGGTGTGGTGTGTTGTGAATGTCGTTAACTAGAACAAATTATGAAATGAATTGTCGTTGAAGGACAAAATTTGTCTAGATAACTTGTCATTTAAGCCCAACGTCAGTCACATGCCCAACTGATGCGCGGATCGACCTCACCGCGGTGAGGTCGTTGAAAAATTTTCGAAAAATATTAGGATTAAAACCTAAAATTTTCTATGTCGTTTAAGCACTTTCGATCGAAACTTACCGAATACTCGAGTTTAATAATAACATCATCATATCCCAAATATGAAACAATCCTGTAACGTAACATCATCAAGTGACAGTGGTGATTGTGTTGATAGTAACCCCGTTGTGGTAAACATCTATGGGTCAGACAATGCAACCCTCCAAAATGAGCTTGATCGTACGAAAGAGAAAATGGAGTCTTATGTCATCAAAAAGGATAACGAATTCAACGATATTTGGAATAAATATGTCAAAAAAGAGATGAATGTAAGGATGACAAACTTTCGTATGATAAAGCTTATAGTGAAATGCAACAAGCAATCGAACAGTTGCAAGCTCAGTTAGGAGGCGAATGTCGCGATAGTGAGCCTTCAACAAATGTTAATCAAAAAGAGTTCACGATTCTTCAACACCGATATGATTTTCTTCAGAAACATTGTCATTCTCTTGAACTTTCTTTGCAAAACAAAGTTGGAAAAGTTCCTGATGAAAGTAATTTACAAGTAAAACTCTCTGAATCATTTTGTGAATTGAATGAAAAGAGTAAGGATATTTCTGATCTGAAAGCTCAGTTGCAAGAAAAGGCCATCGCGATTGCTGAGTTAAAGAAACTTGTTGGAAAGATGGGTGGAAAAACTATGGAACCTAAGGTTGTAAAACCATTTGTTAGACAACCCAATTCGTACAAAGTACCAAAGCCATCTATCTTAAAAAACCGCCTTCTAATGTTTCTAGGTTACCTCCTAATACCGATGTGCAATCAACTATTCCAAAACCAGCCATATCACCCTATGTTCCTCCATTTAGAAAACTCAATTTTGCTAAACCCAACCTCGTGAATGCACCTTCCACTACTCCTAAGAGTACTCCTAAGCATGTGATTCTTACGCCCACAAAGTAATCTAAAGGTTTAAATGACGTTGTTCAAATCAACAACCCAGGGGATGGTAAGCAAACAGGGAACATTAAGAAATTAAACCATGTGTATTCACCACCTAGTAACCAAACAACCGCTAGAGCTCAACACACTCCTAATGGTAATCAACCAAAACCTAGGACCCCTTCCCAACAACCTCGGAATTGGCAACCACCAATGAGTAGTCATGTTTTGAACATGGTGCCTGAACGGTCAGCAAACCCTAGGTACACAAGGTCTTTCGAGAATCCCAAACTCCCTGTATGTCCCATGTGCAAAAAGGTCATTCACTATGAAAATCATGCTCATTGCATTCTGCAATACCTCTATGAGGTAAACTCTCGTGCCTTCACACAGAGAAAGAATGAAGAATCTCATAAGACAACAAGGAGACTCACACATGTCACAAAGAAAATAAATGACAAGAAATCTTCAAAGCGGATCAATGCAGGAACTAGTTTCTCTCCTAAGAAGTCTTCCGCTGTGCAAGACAACACTACTCATAGATCTAGTCTTCAGTGGAAACCAACGGGTAGGATCTTCAAGGAAGTTGGTCTTAAGTGGATTCCCATAGAGAAGAGTGATGACACCTGCTCCAGCACTAATGCGAGTGTTCTGAATGTAGAAAATGCATTTGTTACTCCTAACACTAGTATTTATGCAAATTCTTCTCCTGTCATTGCAGGTACTTCAGCGTATTCTTAATCCATTTCTTCAAAGGGTTCCAATTCTGTACATTCGACATCACCTTCTTCTGTTGTACAAAGGTCTATTTTGGATTATTTTCAAAAACATTGAAAATCAAAATACAAAAATATAAAACCTATAAAAACAAAATAAAAAATGTGAAAATCTTTCAAAATACCAAAAAATATTCTTCTCGACATGTCTTTCAGTTTCAATAATATGGACGTGCCTAGAAATGTCGCTCAATAACGACACGGGTGTGTACATAAAGCTCGAATGAAAGTTCAAATGTTTTCAAAACATGTCATTTCTTTTTTCTTCGAATGATTTACAATTACCTCAGATTGTGACTCATACCTCAAAGAAAGGAAAGTTGATCACGGATGATAATTTATCCTTAACAACGAGAAAATAAAACTTTATCGGTCATGAGCTTCCGATAAAAATATTCCATGTTTTTAAGCTCGTGTAAACGACTTACAGTTAAATGTCAGATTGTAACTCGAACTTCAAATAAAGGAGAGTGTCTCTTTAAAGATAACTTATCCTAATAACGGGTAGAGCAATCTAGCTTGGGTTGAGATTGTCACAAAACAGTCAAAGTTTTGAGCTCAACATAATGGCTTATAGTCACATGTCAGATTATAACCTGGTTCCCAAAGAAAGGAAAGTCTTTGACTTATCCTCAACAACGAGAAATTAATTTTTCGCGGTCTAGGGCTTATATCAAAACATTCAAAGTTTTAAGCTCATGAACACAAGGAAAATGTTCATTTATGTACATTATTCCTTAACAACGGGAAAGTATGTTTTCTCGGGTTTTTGAGCATAATTTTTCAAAGTATTTCGAAATTGTTTGCTCATTTACTCCCCTAATTTTAATTAGAATTTCTTTTTGAGGGGGAGTACAAACTTTCATGCTACATTATTCTCTCCATGTTTCATCACTAGTTTCACAAAAATTTCAATGTCATGCAATTTTTGAGGGGGAGAATAGTGATTAAAATGTGTTATCTTGGATAAGATCCTTTATATAAGTGCTTTCTCTTCCTAATATGTGCAAAAACCTTTCCTTTTATGATGCATATATGTAGGGGAGCGTTTTGGTGATACAAAAAAACCTTCAAGGTGTAAACACTGATTTCATCAACACCTTGATTGCTTTGTCAACAAGTTTTTCTGGTTACGATATCTATACCCTTCAACACATTAATTTACGACGGTATTGGTGTCAAAAGGTGGTTAGGTATTCGTCCTATGATCCCGACCAAAACCAGAGGGATCTTCTTAGGGACAATCCATTAGAAATTAGATGTCCTTAGGAAAGATGGAGTAGTTGAGTGTACGGGAAAAAATGCCGACTAATGACTAAAGCTAGCATTGGAACATTCACAACAAGGTGCTAGTTATGACGTCTTGGTAAGCATTGAAGGGGTTGAAGAATGAAAAAGAAATGTAAGGATAAAGGGTGTAAAGAAAGAAGCCCTCCATACAACTTAGGCAGAAACCGGGTCAATACATCTTTTATCAGAATCACTTTGATGATTTTTGAAATTGAAGACAAAGCATCATGGACCCAGTGACGCAATGCACAACCCTTCCCAGCCTACTCAAGCTTTTCTCAAAAGAGGTTTGTTTTATTGTCACGAAGTTCAACTCATTTCTATCAACTTTCTCATTCCGAGATAGTAGATATTGAAAAGGTGGCAGTCTGCTCCAGCCTCCGATCACCAAATAAACGTGCACTTATAGAGTCTAGAGCCAACGAGATTCATCTAAAATCTCATTAGGACACTTATTCCATATATCAATTGTTGTTCATCATTAGAACACAAGCGATAATTTATAGAGTCCTACGCTCTATCCTTGTGATATTTCCAGAACATTTAGAGTGATACTCTTTAGTATTCACAGTGATAAATGGAAATCCTTCCAGTGTTAACATCAAACAGCACTGCGGTAGGTCATATGTATGATTCACTTGAATTAAACATATGTTAACTGGAAAGCAACAGTAGTTTGATTCTTTCTTGATTCAAACTCGTTCGAGGTCTCGACGCAATATATTTATGATCTTACCAGAACATTCAGAGTAATACTTCTTAGTATTTACTGTGACGAATGGAAATCCTTCCAGTGTCATCATCAAACAGCACTACGGTAGGTAACTTGTGAGATTCTATACGAATCAAACTTGTGTCAACTGGAAAGCAACAATGGTTTGGTTCTTAGTTGATTCAAAATTGCTCTAGGAAATAAATTGACGACTTAATCACCATAATGGAACTGCATGATTCACTCTTTACTATGAACTATCTTTCGAGATGTTCAAGTAATGAGAACGGCTACCACAGCCGGAAACCCAGTCAAGGAAGTTCTTTGAACTTACCTAATCACAGGTACAGTATTGGTATTGTATAACGGGAAACCGGAGGAATGCAAACGGTGGCGTAACCTCAAGAGTCGTAATTCAAGACCACATGCTCATGTAAAAGAAGAAAGCTCAATAACATCTAAAGACAAAGACTTCCGCTACCCTGATGATCAAGGGAAATTGTTAACAAGCTTTCATCTCAAATCAAAGTTTGAGTATGTGGGGAAAGACACAAGAACACAAGATGGCAAAGTTTTAAGATCAAGTCAAGGCAAAGATCAAAGATCCAAGATCACAAGTCATTAAAGGAACAATGAAGGAACTCTCAATACAACGAGCTTCAAAGTCAGCAACACCAAAGAAGTGAAGTCACATATTACATGACCACCCCTTAGGGGGAGATTGTTAGAAGTATTTAAAGTGATGGTCATATAATATACCGTTGCGAAGCTCGTGGAAAATGCTACTTAACGGTGTTGAGAGTTCTAGCATAATGTTATGTATGTAACGAGAATTAGTCCCGAACTCACAAATGAGGAAGGCCTTCCATACAATAGACGTGTAGTATAAAAGGCCCAAGGCAACTCATTTGTGGGTTGTGTCTCTCATAGTATTTTCTCTTCTTCTTGTTTTAGAGAGAGAAACTCTCCTAAGTTTCTTTCACAAGAATCACCTACTTTGTATCTTTCTTCCTTCTTCTTAATCTAATCTAATATTTCATTCTTAGTTTTAATCTTGTTCTTCATCATCTTTATTTCTTGTTCTTTATAGTCATGTGTTACGTCTTACATTTATACTACGAGTGTAAGAGTAGAAGGCCTTCCTCATTTGTGTGTTCGGGACTAATTCCCGTTACATACCAAACATTATACTAGAACTCTCAACACCATTATGTAGCATTTTCCACGAGCTTCGCAACGATATATTATATGACCATCACTTTAAATACGACTAACAGGAACAAGTACATCCTCGTAGCCGTTGACTACGTATCCAAATGGGTTGAAGCAAAGGCTTTACATACTAACGACGCGAGGGTTGTTGTGAACTTCTTGAAACAATTGTTTGCTAAATTTTGCGTTCCTCGTGCTATCATTAGTGATCGCGGTACTCATTTTTGCAATGATCAATTCGCACGAGTCATGGCTAAGTATGGTGTTAATCACCGACTTTCCACAGCGTATCATCCACAAACTAATGGTCAAGCCGAGGTTTCCAACCGTGGACTTAAGCGAATCTTAGAGAGTACGGTGGGAGAGCATCGTACCTCATGGGCCGATAAATTAGATGATGATTTGTGGGCTTTCCGTACCGCTTATAAGACACCTATAGGTTGTACTCCTTATCGCTTGTGTAGGAAAGGCATGCCACCGCCCTATTGAGTTGGAGCATAAGTCTTATTGGGCCTTGAAATGGGCTAATTTTGACATAACAAAGCCGGTGATCTTAGGAAAATCCAACTCAATCAACTTAATGAACTTAGGAATGAGGCTTATGAGATTTCATTGATCTATAAGGAGAAGACTAAGCTCATTCATGATTCTAGGATTAAGAACCGAGAGTTCCACATAGGTGACCAAGTTTTACTCTTTAACTCTCGGTTGAAAATCTTTTCGGGAAAATTTAAGAGCCGTTGTTCCGGTTCAATCACGGTGGCCCAAATCTTCCCTTATGGCACCATTGAGCTATCTCAACCAAATGGGCCCAATTTTAAGGTGAATGGCCAACGTATTAAGTTGTACTTTGCAGAGGACATCTCTCATTAGATGATTCCATCCCTCCCCACATTTCCCTTGAATTAATTCGGGAAATCGAGTCGAGCTAGAGACTCGTGATAAATAAATCAAGCATCGTTTAACTATGATTAGATTTTTACCTTTTCCCACCCTTTACACCTTTTTTACCTTCACCCATTCCAACCAATAAGTGTAGAGGGAGCCAAGTAGGTTGTGTTTTGTGATGTTGTGCTGGGATATGTGCTTTAATGATCCAATTTTGGTGCTTTTGACGCGACCCGTGATCCCGTGTACCTGGTTTCCTTCGATTGTTTTTGCTATTGTGATTCAGTCTTATATATCAATAAATGTTGAAAATGTAATCACTTTAGTTGTCTCTTCCTTAGCTCGATTTAAACAATATGCACAATGTCCTAAGTGTAGGGGAGTTTACTTCCACATGCTTAAACATTGAAGACAATGTTTATATTAAGTGTAGGGGAGACTTCTATCGAAGTAATAAGTTGGCTTTTCCATGAATATGTGCTCATTTTTACCAGAAAATTAATTTTTCGACGTTTTTCAAAATTTTTGATCTATTTTGGCCTATTAGTATTTTTCATTTAATTTCTTTTATCTTCATTCCTCTTTGTCATCACAATTATATGTATATATTCCATTTCATGAATAAAAAAATAATAAACAAAATAAATGAAAAAATAAATTGGTTTTAACAAGTTTAGACGTCTTTGATATATAAGGCCCGTCGTGAATATTTTGACTCATCCTGAGTTTATATGTGAGTTTACTATAGCTAGTATCCTTAACTATATGGACCTTAATTGGTTTATTAGGCTAAGCATCCACGAGTCTCATTACTTGAGATTTTAAATTGTGGAGAACAAGAGATGATAGTGTTAATTATAAGTTTAAAGGTTAATTCTTCCTTATATGGGTTTTTGTGGCTCTTTCTTCATGCTTGAATATTTAATTCCTTAATAAATGAGGATTTCTGCGGTTTAGATTGGATATTTTAGCTCTTAACCAACTCTTTTATCTCCTTGCAATTAAAGCATGAACACATTGAGGATGCGAGCGTTGTGAACTTCTGACTAAGGTGGCTCATAACCACTCAGTAGGAGGTATTCAGACCATGGGACCGAGGAATTTGGCCTACTGTATATATCATCAATAAAGAACAATAAGATTAAAATATGATCTCAATGTGCCTTAGGGTGTGGGACATGTAGCACGAACCTTGTCATTAGAGCCTTAGGGTGTATGGCATGGTAAGTGTTTAATAAAAATTGATAAATAATCAAGTCCCTTGTTTGTGGTTCAAGGAGCCTTAGGGTGTGGATCATAGATAAGGAGCACTTTTAAATCTTAAAGAGCCTAAGGGTATATGATGTGAATTTGCTAAACTCCACTATAAAGTCAACATGACTTTGGAGGAAATAATAATAAGTAGTACTATTGGCCAAATTTTGGATCCGGGAATTTATTACCTAAATCGTGTTAAATTATCCTTGATGTGGGCTTACTTTAGTGACAACATTTTTGAGGACGAGGTTAGGTTCTAAGTGTCGCGTTTACACCGTTTTGCCTTTATTTTTGTACTAATAATTATTAAATAAGTCAAATGAGCCTACGGGTGAATGACAATCTTTAAAATCTAGATTTACAACTTAGGAATAATGGAGAAGGAGTTTCACAGTTGTCTTGTATAAGTGGTTTTAACTTGAGAACTTATGGTAAACAATGATCTTGTTTTTATGCTTGGTATGGGGAATGTGAAACTTGAGGGTGATTAATATTCATGACCCCAAAGCCCTAATTTAAGTCTTAGCTCTCTTGACGAGTTTCTTCCAGCATACAATTTTAAAGTTAATAAACTGAATGAAATTGTTATAGTTTTTATCTCTTCATCGTTCTTTAGTTTCTTTTATTATATAGTAGAAATAAGTGTGAAAACACTTATTCTTTTACCACTTAATTATAATAATAACAAGACCAAAACGTGTATTTAATGTCGTAAAAGGCGGAATTATGCGGTTTGTGTTTTTATTGTGTTTTAGGACAAAAATATGAAAAAGGAAGAAAACACGGGCTTTCACGGGCTTTTATCGGAGAAAAAGACAAAAGACGAAGTCAAAAGATCCAAACTGCAAGAAGAAAGGAAGTCAAAGGCCTATTCTAAAGATTTATCGAAGAAAAAGTCTAAAGACGGAAGTTTAACGAAGTCGAAGAACCAAGTCTACTAAAAGAAGAAAAATTAGAAGACAAGTTTATTTTATTATTCGACAAATCCCAAGACAAAGTCGAGAAAGACGAGTTATTTAAAAAGACGAGAAGACAAGAGAAAGAAGGAAACAACAACACCCTCCCCTTCTTCTATATATAGTCTCCTAATAGTTCATTAGGGAGAGTTAGTTCATTTTAGTTTTTAATTAGGTAATTAGGAGAAGGTGTTACTTTCTCTCTCTAGAATTTTCTTTCAAGTTTACTTAATAATTCTTCCTTTCTTAATCATAATCTATTGTTTTGTTTCATTAATCAGGAAGTTGGTTTAATCTTGTTGATTGATTGATTGATTTGCTTATTAGATTGTGCTTATTGATTTGGTGTGTTTGATGTTTTAGCTTATTGTGCTTTTTGATTAATTAGGGTCTAGCTTATTTTTAATTAAGTTGTTTTTATAGTTTAAATCTTTCAAATTTTTTTAATATTTAGCTTATTTGGTGTTTTCATAGTTTTAAATTTGTGGCTTGTTAGCTTTTTCTTAAAATCAGTTTGGTTAAGTTTTTGGTTAGGTGCTTATTAGATTTTAGCTTAATTGGTTTTTGCTTATTTTTATGTTATCCGTGTTCTTGAAACCCTAGTATTCCGAATAGTATCTTTCCAACCTTTTCCCGAAATACTTGCATTTGTTTTATTCCGAATTACCTCAAGTTTTGGTATTCCGGATTACATGTATAACAAGTATTCCGAAAAGTGTGGAATCTAATTATTCCGGATTAGAAGTAAAACTGCCATATTCCGAATAGAGTGAGGATAAATGATTCCGGATAATCGTATTCCGGATTAGCAAGGTATTCCGGATAAGCTTCATGTTTATTCCGGATTACGTTTATTTTTTAACATTCTGGATAAGAGTAAGTTTTTAACATTCCGGATTGCATTTCAAAGATTCCGGATTAGAGTTTTTTTTATTGATTCCGGATAAGCTCATAAAATCAATATTCCGGATAAGTTCGTTCATAGATTCCGGATAAGGCTTTAACTTATCCCAGATTAGCCAAACTATACACATTCCGGATTGGACCTAGAAGATGGATTCCGGATTGAAGTTCATTTCTTGATTCCGGATTGTTGCAGAAAGTTAAATTCCGGATAAGGGAAACTAGACAGTCCGGATTACTTGTGCTTGTGGATTCCGGATAGTGAAGGGTTTCTATATATTCCGAATTAAGTAGGGAATGCACATTCCGGATTAGTGTTTGTAACTTGGATTATGACTTGTTGATTTTCATTGATTCCGAATAAGCAGTAGCACACATTCCGGATTAGCATTTTATTCAGAAAATCAAGGTTGTATATCTTTCTTTTATTTTTACATTTATGTTTAATAAGTTTCACGTTTATTTTACAAGTAGAAATAGATAATCAAAAGCTCCCCCTTTTAGTTACCAAAAAAGATAAGTCCACCCTAAACCGTGATCAATTCGAATTGAATCGAGTACGAACAACTCACAAAATTATAGGTATTAAAATGGCGTCGCTGCCGACTCTTTTCGTAAAGATTAACGGTTTTTTGTGAGAAAAGTTGGATTTTGGGATCCAGTCTCTTGGGAACGTTATTTTCATAGAATAAAAAAAATTTCAAAAGATCCTAAAAAATATAAAATTTTCAAAAAATCCTAAAAAAATATGAAATTTTCAAGAAAATCCAAAAAAAGATACAAAATCAAAAATATTGTATTGAATTTTTAGTGTATGCGTACTCGATCTTCATCTAATCTTGAGCCCGAGACTCGTGAAGACTTAGATATGGCCGGTGCAAATAATAATAATAACAATCCACCACACCCCGTTGTGAATAATAACAACCATCATCCTCAACCCGACCTTCGTACGATGGAGGAGTTATGCCAACCGACAATGAATGGACGTTGAGGATCGATTTTGCCGATGCAAATCACGGATCCCGAATTTTCGTTGAAGCATTACAGGATCCAACAAGTTCATAATGCTTGCCCATTTCGCGGATTACTAATATTTCGTTTTTAGTGTAGTTGTCTTCTCAGCTCGATTCGAATTGATGTAACTATTCAAGCAAAGACTTAATTGTTTTTGGTGGTAAAATCTTGTTTGGAATTCTATGTCTAATTGGCAAGAAGCAAGTAAAAAGGTAAAAATATTCTATAAACTACGTATACGTACTAACCTAAAAACATATAGCACATAAAACATTTAAATGCACAAATTGTAAAAAAATGTAAAATGCAAATTTTATACTACAAATGAAAAATACAAATTTTATAAAACTACAAATTTAAATCAACTAATGAAAATTAAAATGCTAAAGTCTAATTAGCCCAAATAAAATGTAAGCCCAATAAACCTAAACTAGAAACCCAACTGAAGTTAACAGACTTAACGAACAGGACTAACGTTGGGATTAATCTAACTGTAATTCTTAACGATAAGGACCTACAGCTCACTTAAATGCTTAACAAGGGATTAATCTTAACTAACAGACTAACGAAACAGGGGCTGGAATGCCTAATGCTGTTAACGGTGGACCGTGGGCGTCATAGAAGGATATAAAGTGGAGGTCTAAACTTGTACTTAACAAAACTGCACTAAATGCTACCAGACTTATTATTCCTATTTGTATATTCAAAACTAAGAAGAATACTTCAATTTTTATCTATATTTTTAACTGATCTAATGAACAAACTAAAATGGAACATTTGAAACCTATTAAAAAGCTTTCATAAACCTCGCGCTAAAGGAACATGAAAACGGTACAAGACAGATAGTCTAAAATCTCGACTCAATCTACTGACAGCTTAAAACTAATGCACAATTATTCAAACCTAAAACTGCTAACATCTATAGCCAAACACTCTAAATCAGACCTGATCTACAAATGGACAGTAGCTAGTCGATAAAAATGCACACAAAATGCTAAAAAAAACAAGTAGCTAATTCAGATGAACATTTCAAGAAAGATTACACTACTCTTATTAGTTATATCTAAATATCAGAAAAACAGAAATTATAACTGCTCTAACAGAATCGAACCAATAAGCAAACATCTAAGGCAATTCAAGCATTTAGCATACAATTTACACTACAAGCTAGAACATCAAGCTATTCTAAGCATTTGCAGGAAATTGAAATATGAGCTTAACCATGAACATCCAGGCCAGTCCTTTGATGTCGAGAAGCGTGGCGCTGAACCGGCTTAAAACGAATAACACCTTCAAAAATCTAACACAACAATCGAATCTTGACTGATTATCTGCTAACAGCAACTCCAAACGTGTAAACCTGCAAAATCAAAACAAAGCAAAGAAAAACTGGACGAAATCTATCTCCTCAATTTGCTACAGTACATGCATAAAAATCAAACCAATATCCTATCCTGCTGCAATTAAAGTAAATCCAAACGCGACTATTCTGATCAGCAAATGATTAAATCTATGATCTTATAACATGAAAAACTGATCAGCTGATTGAACAGTAATCCAAAAACATCATCTTTTACGCTACAAATCTGAAAACCTGCACTTTGATAGAAAATCCTACTATACGAATTCTACTTGACTATATGAACTTCATCAACAACTCGAATCAGTTAAAGCTTCATTAATTGGTTTAAAACTTTCACTAATGGGGAAAAATCATGAAAAGCTAACTGCTTGAAAAATACAATTTCATGAAAAGCTTTGAAAACTCTTTTAAACCAAAATCCGACTGAACAGTAGCTAATTCACTAATTACGAATTGACTAACATTCTCAAATGAACAAAGTTATCAACTCAAGCTTCGACATCAATACTAAAGTAGTCACTTAACTCTCAGATGAACAGTAACAGGCTAAGAAAAGCAGAAATCAAAGATTATCAAGAAAACATTGAAGAAAAAGTAGATAGTAAGAACAAAGCTTGAGAAAAACTCTGAAATTTCATTAATGGTGAAAACTAAAACGGTTACAAACTACTTAACTGAAAAGAAACTGAATTCGTTACAAGATTAAAAACTAACTAACTATCTACTCCTAACTACTATGTGTGTGAAATCTACACCTAAGCTAACCGTCTGAAAGTGAGGGCCTCGTCTTCTTTTTATAGCCGGCGAGGGAAAGGTGTGACGTGTTCTATCCAATAAGGAGTGGACACGTGTAAATACGAGGATAAAGTTCTTCCATCTTCATTCCAGAATTGGGGGTTTCTTTATCCTTGAGTCTTGATCTAATTCATTGGTACCACCATGTAGAGGAGAAAAAGCTGATCATCTTTGTAGTTTATGTCTTCACTTGATTCATCATGGATCGTCCGTGATTGGAACTTGCAAGTGCGATGGTGGAATGGAGAAAATTACTTGTTATTCTCTTTTTTTCTCTCTCTTCGTTTGGAGAAGGAGATAAAACGTGTGTGTGTTAAGTTTGACTGATTTGGTCGGATGACCAAGTAAATAATATCAACTTTCCATTTAATTTGCTATTAAGTCCGTCCTTTTTCATTCCTTTTCCAAAAGTGTATAAAACTTTTAAGTAATCTCTTATTCATCCTTCATCTTTGTAGAAAATTGCAAGTTCAATCCTTGATCTTTGAAGTAGTGACAAGTAAGGTCCTTGAAAGCATCTTTCGTCTCTTTCTTCGTCTTTTCTTCAAATAAATCCCTTAAAACGCGTCTTTGCTTCAAAATGTATCTTATTTACCTAAAACACACAAAACACAAATACACGCGTAATTCTGATAATTTATAGTTTAATATAAGGTATTTGACTGTGTTTTAAGTGGTATTTGGATCATAATTGATGAGTGTTTTCACACTTATCAACTCCCCTCCACTTGACCATTGCCATGACCTCATGCAATGCAGCATTTTAAAACTCTAAAGTGCACTTTTCTCATAATTAACCAACCTTGGCCATTTTATGATTTAATAAACTAAACTATACTACATGATGAATGGTTTTGAATATTTACAATGCAATGCAAAAGAATCAATTCTATTTATATCTTTTTGATTTTTATTGAAATGGTTTTGATGGAAATAACTCATAAAGAAATCAATGACTTAGATTAGGGCTTTGATACCATGGACATTTATCACCCTCAAGTTTCACTTTCCCCATACCAAGCTTAAAAATGGGATCATTGTATTCATAAGTAAAAAGTGCATCAACTTATTCATGACAATTAAATGTGGAACCGATTATTAATTGAGCAAATTGCTTGTGGGCAAATTTGTCATTTATTCAAGTGTGAAGTATAAGAAGTGTAAAATCTAAAAATAAGGAAGCACGGTTTTAATCCTAAGTAATCCTCTCATCCATTACTTGAAAAACCGCTCACAATTAATACAAGTCCGTTTCAAGAGTAATAAGTCATTTGCCTTATGTGTAAAATCCTCATGTCATGCTTTCATAAGTAGCTACACACTCGCTAAGGAAAGAAAAATAAAACTCACGCAATAATTTACATCCGCCATCTTTTTGAGACTTTGGATCTTCAACCCCGCAACCCGTCAAGGCAATATTGGATTGGAGCAATCTATTGAATCCCTGCAACCCGTCAAGGTAATATTGGAACTCAATAGTCACTATAATTAACACCACATTGCCCCTCTTGGGAGTCTTGCATTATTTTTTTTTTCTTTTTCTTTCTTTTTCTTTTTCTTTTTCTTTTTCTAGCCACTCATTTTTTTTTTCATAAGCCGCTCTTATTTTTCTTTATTCCTCACAAAGAAATTTGAAAAGAAGAAAAGGAAAAACACCCGCTAAATATGGAGCATGACATAAGTCTAGTACACATAAAACGTGCTAACTTAGAATCTTAAGACGTACTCATATCAACCATAAATGATTAGCCAAAAATGCATAAGAGATTACAAACCAATTAAAACCGTACTTGATTATTTATTAACAATTATATACATGCGAAGAAATTAGAGGTTAAGAAGAGAAGGGTTTAGCCACAAGTAATTTCCATGAAGTCTATCTAGCCCTTTTATACTTGCTTCAACTCTATCATTTCCCATTCTCCACAAACTTAAAATCTCAAATAATGAAATTGGTGGATGCTTAGCCTAATAGACCAATGAAAGACTACATGGTTAAGGATACTAGCTAGAGAGTGCTAAGATAAGCAAACTCGGGTTGAGTCAAAATATCCATGGCGGGCCTAATATGTCAAAGAAATCTAAACTTGTTAAACCATGTTTTATTATATTTTTTTTCTTTTTATATATTTTTAATGAAAATAAAAGAAAAGATATATACAATGCAAATGTGTTATGCAAAAATTATGTATGCATATTTTTGTTGGCCAAAGTAGATCAAAAATTTGAAAAATGTTGAAAAATCAAATTTTCCATGTTATCATGAAGTTAAGGCAATGGTCTAGGTAAGGTCACTTCGATAGAAGTCTCCCCTACACTTAAGATAAACATTGTCCTCAATGTTTAAGAGTATTGGAGTGAACTCCCCTACACTTATGACATTGATAACTTTGCTTAACCCAAGTTAAGGAAGAGACAACTAAAGGGTATTCATTTTAAGCACAAGTGTTTAATATCACGATAGCAAAAACTAATCGAAGTGAACCAGATACACGGGCCTCCTCCATAAGCTCCAAGCATGAAATGTGAGAGAGCAACCCTTGAAACAAACACCAAAAGACGAAGAAAGGCACCCCTCCACTTCAACGCTACTATAACATCCTTTTAATTAAACCTAACCTATTGAAAATCTACTCTACGTTTTCTAACCTAGTTATTCAATGCTTGAGTTTTTTTTAACCCTACGTCGCTAGCTTGACTCGGCCCCGAATTAGGTTGTCCTTGGGGAAACCATCATGGAGAATAAAGGATATCACTTTGAAGCTCGTCTCACATGATACACTCAAACTTAGCACGTTGCCATTTACTATAAGATTTACAATATCCGCCTCGATAAATGGAACGGTCCAACGTGTCTCAAGTTTGTCCAACATACGAAATCTCTCAAATAAGAAGTACCCCATGATCAAATACAAAGTTTCCATCTCGACAAGTGAACAACTCCAAAGTAGGTAGCATCACCAAAGTAAGCTCATACAAGAAGCGCATATCAATCGAAAGCACACTCTTAAGTGGAGTAGATGAAAACCAATATTTCCCAAATATACGTATCCCAGGATCAAAAACCTTTCCCTTCATGGGAAAATAAAGAGATGAACTCGTATCAATCATATAAGATTCCCCTTTAGATATCAAAGCATCATGAGACAATGAAGGTGTAGGAATCAAAACATTCATAACAAGTATATCCATATTGGGCTCCTCATCATCGTCAAAAGGTGGGTAATCTTCCATAGAAGGCATAGTAAAAGGAGGATCAAGATTAATAGTGTCTTGTGGAGAAGTTGTAGGCTCTAGGGTCCCAAAAAGCATGTTCTCAATAAGACGAATATCCTCTTCCCAATTAGAAGAAGATGTATCAACCACAATATCATCTCTCTTAAGATAATCTTCAATTTGTTTATCTATCAATTCATCTTCACTAAGCAATCTTTCAGTCTTTAGAATCTCCTCATTCTCATCAATGATAGACCCCTCCTCATCACTATAGGAATCATAGATTGGTTTGTCAAAGATTGGTGACTCCTTAAAACTCAAGGAAGTGTGATCATCAAAAAATGGAGATTCACAAGTGGAAAACTCATTATCACTATAATCATCATATATTGGTGTATCACAAAGAGAAGGTTCATCATCACTAAAATCCTCATTGGTTTCTTCATCATGATGGAAAAGTGGGTTATCAAATGATGTTTCAAAAAGAGGATTCGAATGCATCACAAAATCACTTAGAGGAATAGGTAAAGGAGTCATAGAGGACATGGATTCATCATCAAATATAAAGGACTCATCACTATCATAAGGATCATCAAAGGTTTCATCACAAGAATCATAAAGTGGGAGAGGAGAAGGATCCATATTCCCTATAGGAGCAAACTCTTCATCCAAATTAGGAATGTTATCTTGACAAGACAAATCATTGGATGATATAGCATAAGACGCGTCACTAGAATCACAATCATCATCCTCCATTTGTGTCAAGTCTTTCACAAACTCTTCTTCAATCTCATTATCCCTTTCTTTAAACAATTCATCAAGATCAAAATCACCAAAATCACTAGTAGTAGCATGAAGGTCAATATGTGATAAAATCTCAATGTGATCATGAGGGGAAGAGGTATCAACACAAAGCTCATCACATGGTTCATCGGAAACCCTCTCAAGCTCTCTTTGGATTGGGATAAGGTTCTCAACACTAGAAGAGGTTAATTCATTCAAATCGGTGTTTGTATTAGTGCTAAGAGGCTCGTCCCCCATGGTTAAAGAGTCGGTGGGTTCCACGTGAGGTAAAGGTGATGAAGGTGTGTCATCATTAAATGTCATACAAATCGAAGGTTCCTCATTATCTTCATCTAATAAGCATTGTTTAAGCAAACGAGCATGATTAGCAAAAAATCGTTCTTCTTCCTCTTTTTTATCAATCTTAAAGAGGAAATCATTTAAATATTTCCTGAGGTGACAAGAACCTTTTTTCAACGATTCACGACACATTTCACCGTTCTCCTTGTCATAAAATTGCCAAGTCGTAACTTCCACTTCCTCAAAAAACTTAATTTGTTCCTCTAACAACGGGCACACGTTTTTCATTTCCTCAATGCTTATGTCGTTCTTACTATCAATCGCCTTAGAAATTTCATCGATCGACTTGTTTATTGTCTCAAGTAAAGAAACCGGCTCGTTGCAAATATGAGGGGCATTAGAAGGCGGATCCCTCAGTCTACAATCATAACCATAATGGGGTGCGTTCCCACAAAACTCACATGAATAAGTCAAAGAATATGGTGGAGGTGGATCTCCATAATTAGGTGAATTATAGGTTTGAAAAGAGTCTTGATTATGAAAGTTCTCATGATTGTAGCCTTGAAAATTTCCTTCATTTTGAAAACCCTCATAATGTGAAAATCCTTGATTTTGAAAAGTATCGTGATTATAGCATGGAAAATTTTCATCATTTTGAAAGCCTTCATTGTTTGAAAATCCTTGATTATGAAAGGTTTCTTGATTATAGCCTTGAAAATTATCATCATTTTGAAAACCTCCATAATTGGAAAATCCTTGGTTTTGGTATGGCTCATTAAAGGTTTGATCATGAAATGATGGTGGAGGTTGTGATGAAAAACCGGAATATCCCATATAGTCATTACAAGTGTAGTCCATTTGAGTGTTAGGTTGAAAATTAGGGTTCTCGGTTCCATTGTAAGCATATCTCTCCCCATAACAGCCATTGTTTTGATCACATAAATAAGTATCGTGTGGACCACCACAAGTCGAACAAGGCGAATAATTAGCGTTGGCGGATCGTTGTTGCAAAATCTCCAACATGGAACGAGTATCCATGTGTAACAAGGTGGCCGAATGTATATACAAGTATAATGACGTTTAAAAGCTTCCTCGGGGAAGGAAGTAATACACCAAAGGTGGTATGTTCACACGTGTGCGAGTACACGTGTAAGTAAACACGAGGAATGAGGGAGTAGCCCTCGGTCGACTTTTGAGAGAGAAGAGATTATCTCCCTCGAGGTTCGATATGAAATATCCACAAGAAAGTATATATATAATTACTACTTGGGTGCAAGACCCCCAATAAAGACTTCCTTCTTAGAATACGCACTAGTGAACGGGGGGTTAGGTGGCGCGAAGCACTTAAGTACCTATTAACCCTTAGACGGCATTTTATAGCACGTCGCCTATCTATTCACTTTAGTAGTTTGTATTCTTCGAATTATTGCCAATTGGAAGTATTTATCTATTCTTGCTTAATTAAATTTTATCGATACGCGTGTCAAGGACCGGAACGCCCCTCAACACGGTGTATTGCCTCGGCAATACTTATAGAAGATATGTGTATTGGTTGTTCTTATACGTATACTTATTTTACATATAATAATATAAAAATATTTTTGTATTTATTTGTTTTTTAAAGAAAAATACTATATGTACGTAAAAAGCGATGAAAACCAATAATATATATTTTTGGGTGTAATCTTTTAGGAAAAAGATTACTTTTTGGATTTTTATTTTTTTGGTTCAATTCTTTAGGAAAAGAATTGATTTTTGTGATTTTCTATTTTTTTGTATTTTTATCTTTTTGATTTTTTTTTTTATCTTTTTGATTTATAATACGTAAAAAATAACGTTCACAAAGTGAACGGATCCCAAAATCCAATCGTCTCACTCGAAATCGTTAATCTTCACGAAAAGAACCGGCAGCGGCGCCATTTAATATTTCGTTTTTAGTGTAGTTGTCTTCTCAGCTCGATTCGAATTGATGTAACTATTCAAGCAAAGACTTAATTGTTTTTGGTGGTAAAATCTTGTTTGGAATTCTATGTCTAATTGGCAAGAAGCAAGTAAAAAGGTAAAAATATTCTATAAACTACGTATACGTACTAACCTAAAAACATATTGCACATAAAACATTTAAATGCACAAATTGTAAAAAAATGTAAAATGCAAATTTTATACTACAAATAAAAAATACAAATTTTATAAAACTACAAATTTAATTCAACTAATGAAAATTAAAATGCTAAAGTCTAATTAGCCCAAATAAAATGTAAGCCCAATAAACCTAAACTAGAAACCCAACTGAAGTTAACAGACTTAACGAACAGGACTAACGTTGGGATTAATCTAACTGTAATTCTTAACGATAAGGACCTACAGCTCACTTAAATGCTAAACAAGGGATTAATCTTAACTAACAGACTAACGAAACAGGGCTGGAATGCCTAATGCTGTTAACGGTGGACCGTGGGCGTCATAGAAGGATATAAAGTGGAGGTCTAAACTTGTACTTAACAAAACTGCACTAAATGCTACCAGACTTATTATTCCTATTTGTATATTCAAAACTAAGAAGAATACTGCAATTTTTATCTATATTTTTAACTGATCTAATGAACAAACTAAAATGGAACATTTGAAACCTATTAAAAAGCTTTCATAAACCTCGCGCTAAAGGAACATGAAAACGGTACAAGACAGATAGTCTAAAAGCTCGACTCAATCTACTGACAGCTTAAAACTAATGCACAATTATTCAAACCTAAAACTGCTAACATCTATAGCCAAACACTCTAAATCAGACCTGATCTACAAATGGACAGTAGCTAGTCGATAAAAATGCACACTAAATGCTAAAAAAACAAGTAGCTAATTCAGATGAACATTTCAAGAAAGATTACACTACTCTTATTAGTTATATCTAAATATCAGAAAAACAGAAATTATAACTGCTCTAACAGAATCGAACCAATAAGCAAACATCTAAGGTAATTCAAGCATTTAGCATACAATCTTACACTACAAGCTAGAACATCAAGCTATTCTAAGCATTTGCTGGAAATTGAAATATGAGCTTAACCATGAACATCCAGGCCAGTCCTTTGATGTCGAGAAGCACGGCGCTGAACCGGCTTAAAACGAATAACACCTTCAAAAATCTAACACAACAATCGAATCTTGACTGATTATCTGCTAACAGCAACTCCAAACGTGTAAACCTGCAAAATCAAAACAAAGAAAAGAAAAACTGGACGAAATCTATCTCCTCAATTTGCTACAGTACCTGCATAAAAATTAAACCAATATCCTATCCTGCTGCAATTAAAGTAAATCCAAACGCGACTATTCTGATCAGCAAATGATTAAATTTATGATCTTATAACATGAAAAACTGATCAGCTGATTGAACAGTAATCCAAAAACATCATCTTTTACGCTACAAATCTGAAAACCTGCACTTTCATAGAAAATCCTACTATACGAATTCTACTTGACTATATGAACTTCATCAACAACTCGAATCAGTTAAAGCTTCATTAATTGGTTTAAAACTTTCACTAATGGGGAAAAATCATGAAAAGCTAACTGCTTGAAAAATACAATTTCATGAAAAGCTTTGAAAACTCTTTTAAACCAAAATCTGACTGAACAGTAGCTAATTCACTAATTACGAATTGACTAACAATCTCAAATGAACAAAGTTATCAACTCAAGCTTCGACATCAATACTAAAGTAGTCACTTAACTCTCGGATGAACAGTAACAGGCTAAGAAAAGCAGAAATCAAAGATTATCAAGAAAACATTAAAGAAAAAGTAGATAGTAAGAACAAAGCTTGAGAAAAACTCTGAAATTTCATTAATGGTGAAAACTAAAACGGTTACAAACTACTTAACTGAAAAGAAACTGAATTCGTTACAAGATTAAAAACTAACTAACTATCTACTCCTAACTACTATGTGTGTGAAATCTACACCTAAGCTAACCGTCTGAAAGTGAGGGCCTCGTCTTCTTTTTATAGCCGGCGAGGGAAAGGTGTGACGTGTTCTATCCAATAAGGAGTGGACACGTGTAAATACGAGGATAAAGTTCTTCCAACTTCATTCCATAATTGGGGGTTTCTTTATCCTTGAGTCTTGATCTAATTCATTGGTACCACCATGTAGAGGAGAAAAAGCTGATCATCTTTGTAGTTTATGTCTTCACTTGATTCTTCATGGATCGTCCGTGATTGGAACTTGCAGGTGCGATGGTGGAATGGAGAAAATTACTTGTTATTCTCTTTTTTTCTCTCTCTTCGTTTGGAGAAGGAGATAAAACGTGTGTGTGTTAAGTTTGACTGATTTGGTCGGTTGACCAAGTAAATAATATCAACTTTCCATTTAATTTGCTATTAAGTCCTTCCTTTTTCATTCCTTTTCCAAAAGTGTATAAAACTTTTAAGTAATCTCTTATTCATCCTTCATCTTTGTAGAAAATTGCAAGTTCAATCCTTGATCTTTGAAGTAGTGACAAGTAAGGTCCTTGAAAGCATCTTTCGTCTCTTTCTTCGTCTTTTCTTCAAATAAATCCCTTAAAACGCGTCTTTGCTTCAAAATGTATCTTATTTACCTAAAACACACAAAACACAAATACACGCGTAATTCTGATAATTTATAGTTTAATATAAGGTATTTGACTGTGTTTTAAGTGGTATTTGGATCATAATTGATGAGTGTTTTCACACTTATCAATTACCGGATGATGATGCCAACGAACACCTCGATAAATTCATAACCGTCACTCAAAGCATGAAATTGCCCGGTGTTACCATGGATTTTCTCCGTCTTCATCTTTTTCCACACACTTTATCCCACCATGCCGAAAAATGGTTTGATCGTCTTCCTAAAAACTCAATTCATACATTAGATGACTCAACGATTTTTGTCGCACTTCTTTCCACCATCCATGGTAACTAGTCTTAGGAATCAAATCATTGGTTTCACTCAAGAACCCGATGAGTCTCTTTTCGATGCTTGGCAACATTATAATGTCTTGATCGATCGTTGTCCTAACCATAATATGCTCCCCTTCACTCTAATTGATACTTTCTACAACGGTTTAACTTTTCGTGATCATGATACGATTAATGCCGCTTTCAGTGGTACATTTATGAAAAGAAGACCCGAGGAGTGTAGAGAGCTAATCGAGAACATGACCACTCATCACAAAAATTGGGATTCATCCGCATCCTCAAGAAATATTCCGAGGGTTAATGTTTCTTCTACTTCATCAAACCACGAGTTAACCGAACTCACCCGCCAAATAGCCGAGATGAACAAAAAATTCTTAACCATGGCTACGAAGCAATATCAACAAGTTAAAGTTGTAGCACTTTCTTATGAGACTTGCGGCGGTCCTCACTCATATACCGATTGTCCTTATACTCAAGACAATCCTTGTGAGAACGTGTACGCGGCTAACGGTAACTTTTCTACGGGATCCTATCAAGCACATCCTCAAGGTGACCGTAATTTGCTAAGTTATCGTTTAAACAATTTTCTTTGACCACCCGGTTTTCCTCCTCAAAACCAAAATCACCTCAATCGCAACAATCTAGGCCAACCTTGAGCTCTTAATAAATATCAAACCCAAACAAATCCATATCCACCTCAAGGAAATAATCAAGTTTACCAACCACCCACCTATCAACCACCCGCTTACCAAGCTCCACCTTTTAGCCAATCCACGACATTTAATCAAGAGGTCGAAACCAACATGAGGACTAATGATGTGTTGGTTAAAATTCTTCAAAGCCAAATTATTAACTTGAAGGGAGATTTGGCTAAACAAGGGAATGATCTTCGAATCGAGCTTAGAAATGACATGAGAAATTCTTTAAGCAATCAAACGAATGAATTAAAGGATATGATGGCTAGTTTATTCCAAAGTAATCAACCCTCTACTTCGGGTTCTCTTCCGGGTAACACCATTGCAAATCCAAGAGGGGAGATGAAAGAAATCACTACCCGTAGTGGAAAAGGCTATAAGGAACCCGAGATTCCTAAACCTACTCTGGTGATTGTGACAAAGGATAACGAGCAACCTTCACCAATTCCTTCACCTTCCAACCCCACCCCTCCACCACCAAAGTATGTGAGTGACCAATCTATTCCAAAGCCTTACTCTCAACCCGACATACCTTATCCTTCAAGGTTGAGGAAAGAGAAGTTGAAGAACAAGGATGATATTCAAGATTCAAACTATCTTAAAATGTTTAAACAATTGAATTTCAACATCTCCTTTGTCGAGGCGCTCGCCCACATGCCTAAATATGCTAAAATGTTCAAAGATCTTCTAAGTGATAAGGAAAAACTTCTTGATATTGCTCAAACCCGACTTAATGAGAATTGCTCCGCAGTTCTTTTAAGGAAATTACCAACCAAACTTGGTGATTCGGGTCGCTTTCTCATTCCTTGCAACTTTCTCGGGGTAGAGAATTGTATGGCCCTAGCCGATCTAGGTGCTAGTATCAACTTAATGCCATTAAGCGTTTGGAAAAAATTATCTCTACCCGAGCTATTCCCTACACGAATGACATTGGAGTTATCTAACCGTACGGTTGCTTATCCGGTGGGGATAGCCGAAGATGTCTTCGACGGTGTCGAAAAATTCACCTTTCCGGCGGATTTTGTTGTCGTTGACTACGAGATGGATCCCGTGTTCCATTAATCGTTGGACATCAATTCTTAAGGACCGGCCGCAATCTTAATGATGTAGCCGCGGGCGAATTAATCATGAGAGTTGGTGACGACAAAATCGTCTATAACATGGGTAAACTTTCTAAGTAACCTTATGAACAGGAGAGCGTTAATTTCATTGACGTACTTGATGAGGCTTGTGAACAACATTTCAAAGATGCTTGTAAAAGTGGTCTTTCTCCTTTACCTCATGTTGAGAACGTAGCTTCTATTGCTCCATCATTGACTCCGTTTGGAGAAAGTGACTTTCTTTTGAAAGAATTTGAAGCAAGTTTAGGGGAGTTGGACTTAAAATATGACGATTCTCCCTCCGATTGGGAAGAAGACATTCGTACCATTGAGAAACTTCTCAATGAGGACCATATCTCTCCACCTCCTCCTATGGAAGCTACAAACGATGATCCGAATTTGACTAAGCCTTCCATCGACAATCCTCCAGATTTAGAGCTTAAGGAGTTACCGTCTCATCTTAATTACGTTTTCCTAGAAGAAAATAAGAAGTTACCCGTCATCATTGCAAAGGAATTAAAAGAGGATAAAAAATCTCGACTTATCGATGTTCTCAAAAATCATAAGAAAGCAATAGCTTGGAAAATTTCCAACATCCGCGGAATTGATCCTAACTTTTGCACTCATAAAATTCTCATGGAAGATGACTTTAAACCCGCAATCCAAAGCCAAAGAAGGGTTAATCCAAAAATTCATGACGTCATCAAGAAAGAAGTTATCAAACTTCTAGATGCCGGAATGATTTACCCTATTTAGGATTTGCCATGGGTTAGTCCCATCCATTGTGTGCCTAAGAAAGGCGGAATAACCGTTGTTCCCAATGAAAACAACGAGTTGATTCCTACTCGACTTGTCACGGGTTGGCGAGTTTGCATAGACTATCGCAAGCTCAATGATGCCACTCGTAAGGATCATTTTACTCTTCCTTTCATGGATCAAATGCTCGAGCGTTTAGAGGGTAATGACTACTATTGCTTCTTAGACGGTTTCTCCGGGCATTTTCAAATTCCTATTGATCCAAAAGACCAAGAGAAAACCAGATTCACTTGTCTTTATGGAACATTTGCTTAGAAAAGAATGTCTTTCGTCTTATGCAACGCTCCTGTGACTTTCCAAAGGTGTATGATGGTTATATTCCATGACATGGTTGAAGAAACTATGGAAGTCTTTATGAACGATTTCTCGATCTATGGTGATTCTTTCTCATCTTGCCTTGCTAATTTAGAACATATGAGGACACTCGTCTCGTTCTTAATTGGGAAAAATGTCATTTCATGATAAAAGAAGGCATTGTTCTCACAAAATTTCCAAAACCGGTATCAAAGTCGACCGTGCTAAAGTTGACGTCATTGCTAAGTTACCTCCACCTACCACCCTCAAAGGAGTTAGGAGTTTTGTAGGTCATGCGGGATTTTATCGTCGTTTCATCCAAGATTTCTCTAAGATAGCTCGTCCTATGACTCACCTCTTAGAAAAGGAAGCTCCTTTCATCTTTTCTCAAGAATGTCTTGATTCTTTCGAACTTCTTAAAGGTAAATTAACTAGGGCACCGGTCTTAGTCTTTCCAAATTGGGAGTTACCTTTTGAGCTCATGTGCGATGCTAGTGATTTCGTGGTAGGAGCGGTTTTAGGTCAACGAGTGAACAAACACTTCCAATCAATCCATTATGCTAGCAAGACAATGACGGGGGCTCAATTGCATTATACCACTACCGAAAAAGAGCTTTTAGCCGTAGTATATGCTTTTGAGAAATTTTACCCCTATCTTGTGCTTTCCACCACCATCGTTTACACCGATCATTCCGCATTGAAATACTTATTGACCAAGAAAGATGCTAAACCGAGACTCCTTCGTTGGGTTTTGCTCCTCCAAGAATTTAAAAATGAAATTCGTGATAAAAAGGGAAAGGAAAACCTCGCCGCGGATCATCTTAGTAGAATTGAGGATACTTATCAAGGGGAACTTCCTAATCAAGAGATTAATGAATACTTTACCCATGAGGCCTTAATGTCTATTAACTCCAATCTTGACGATACCCCATGGTTTGCGGACATTGCAAACTATTTAGCGGATGGTGTTCTTATGGAAGGGTTAACGCCCCAACAAAAGAAAAAATTCTTTAAGGATATTAAGCACTATTATTGGGACAAACCTTACCTTTTCAAGCAATGTGTGGATCTTGCCACAAAGGACCCACCGGTGGTCACTTTGGTCCTAACTATACCGCGAAGAAAGTTTTCGACTCCGGATTCTATTGGACCTCCATTTATCATGACGCTCATGAAATGGTTAAACATTGTGATGCTTTCCAAAGAAAAGGCAAGATCACATATAAAGATTAGATGCCTCAAAATTTCATACAAGAATGTGAAATATTTGACGTATGGGGCATCGACTTTATGGGGCTATTTCCATCATCTAAAGGGAACAAGTACATCCCCGTAGCCGTTGACAACATATCCAAATGGGTAGAAGCAAAGACCTTTACCTACGAATGATGCGAGGGTGGTTGTGAATTTCTGAAACAATTGTTTGCTCGATTCGGTGTTCCTCGTGCTATCATTAGTGATCGCGGGACTCATTTTTGCATTGATCAATTTGCACGAGTCATGGCTAAGTATGGTGTCAATCACCGTCTTTCCACCGCGTATCATCCAAAAACTAATGGTCAAGCCGAGATCTCTAACCGTGGACATAAGCGAATCTTAGAACGTACCATGGGAGAGCATCGTGCCTCATGGGCCGATATGTTAGATGATGCTTTGTGGGCTTTCAGTACCGCTTATAAGAAACCTATAGGTTGTACCCCTTTTCGCCTTGTGTACGGAAAGGCTTGCCACCTCCCCATTGAGTTGGAGCATAAGGCTTATTGGCCTTGAAATGGGCTAATTTTGATATCAACAAAGCTAGTGATCTTAGGAAAATCTAACTCAATGAACTCAATGAATTAAGGAATGAGGCTTATGAAAACTCTTTGATCTATAAGGAAAAAACTAAGCTCATTCATGATTCCAAGATTAAGAACCGAGAGTTTCACATAGGTGATCAAGTTTTACTCTTTAACTCTCGGTTGAAAATCTTTTCTGGAAAACATAAGAGTCGTTGGTCCGGTCCATTCACCGTCGCCAAGATCTTCCCATATGGTACCATTGAGTTATCTCAACCAAATGGGACAAACTTCAAGGTGAATGGCCAACGTGTTAAGTTGTACTTTAGTGAGGACATCTCTCATGAGATGATTCCATCCCTCGCCACGTTTCCCTTGAATTAGTTCTCGGTCGAGTCAGGCTCGTGACTCGGTTAACAAAAACAAGCGCTTATCAGGAGGCAACCCTGTTAGCCTAAAAAATTATTGAGTCAAACAAGAATGTTCGGTCATAGGTTTCTATTGTAATATTTATTAGAACGTTGTAATAGGTAGTTATTTAGTCATGGTTTACAGGCTTGGATTTAAACTGATTAAAGTCCAAAAGACAAGCCCGGCCCAATATATAGCCCATTAAAGCCCGCATGTGGGTGGACTATATATATTACCCTCCTAGCATGTTAGGAGGGTGGATGGTCATTTGTAACTCTCATAATTTCTAATCTAATAGTCACCAAGTTAATCACCTCTCTCTCTACTTTCTATCACTACTTTCTCTCTCTAGGAACCCATCTCTTTTCATCTATTTTCTATCATTAATCATCTAATATTATGGGACAACAGTTGGTATCAATCGCCACGGGGTAGATTGTGTTTGGTTGTTTGGTTTGAGTTTGATTCAGTTGATTTTTCTATCTAAATCATCACGAATTAAATTTCTTTTTAGAATTTCGGGCTAGAAATCTTGATATAAATCATTTATATCGATTTGGTAGGAATTTGGTTTGGTTTTTGGGGTAAAAATCGCAAGATTTTGAGGTGTTTGGGGTAAATCATCACGAATTAAATTTCATTTTGGAGTTACGGTTAGTTTCCTGTGTCAAGATCATTCCAAATTCAGTTTTTCAGAAAAGGGTTAATTTTTCCGAAAAAAGGATTTTCGGATAAGGGTTTATTTTTCTGAAAAGGTGATTTTTCTGAAAAAGTTTTTATTCCGAAAAAGTGGGTTTTTCCGAAATTTTCTCTGAAAACAACAATATTCCGAAAAAGCAATTATTCCGAAGAAAGTTCTGAAAACAACAATATTCCGAAAAAGTGTTTATTCCGAAGATAATTCCGAAGAATTGCGTATTCCGAAGAATTGCGTATTCCGAAGATTATTCCGAAGAATTACTTATTCCGAAGATAATTCCGAAGATTATTCCGAAGAAGATATTATTCCGAAGATTATTCCGAAAAAGTGATTATTCCGAAGATTATTCCGAAGAAGTGATTATTCCGAAGATTATCCCGAAGATTATTCCGAAGAAGTTATTATTCCGAAGATTATTCCGAAAAAGTGATTATTCCGAAGATCCTCAAATCTCTGAAAACATCCATTATTCCGAAAATGTCAGTTATTCTGAAAATGTCTGATGGTATTTTTGACTGAAGCATTTTTAGACTTAGCCACTATCTAGACTAGGTTTGGAACATCGTTTCCAAAAAAAAAAAAAATTACTAATTTATTTTTTCCTAGACCATTTTTAGGCCATTTATGTTCCAATTTCAAATTTTGGCAATGCGAAAAATTTTTCGACCAAAAATTCAAATTTTCGGACCAAAATTCAAATTTTTAGGTTTTATTTTTGTCAAATTTTTTCACTTTTCAAAATTTTTCTCTGTTAGTTTTTGGCTATTTCGGACATGATTTCAAAATTTGGTAAGACAAAATTTTGAGTTTACCGTTTTGTCGGACTGAGGAATTTATTGTCGGACTGAGAAAAAATCGGAATTTTCGGAATTTAAACCACAACCCAATCACAACACATCTACTTAAGATCCATTTTCACTTCATCAACTGAGAAACCATCATCATGGAAACGAGCAATGTGTGTTCAGACAGAGAAGAACGAGAGATGCAACTACAAGAACAAGTCCTTAAACAACGTTGTATGCAAGCTTTCATTGATCTTAAAACGAATCTAAAACGTCTGGAAAGAGAGACCTTCTCGTACAATCCTTTGTATATGCGTGCTTTTCATTCCTTTTCGGAAATGATCATCGCACGTTCACTTATGACTTAAGAGACCACTTGAAGAATCTTGAGAATGAATTACTCAACAAAAACCTTCATGAGACAAATTCCAAGAATGCCTTCAAAATACTCAGAACACCGTTTTAACCATTCTTTGCTTCACAGCTATTCAAGAATCCCAATTTTGAGTCAGAAGTTCGAGATGCAAATCAACACTTCAAAGACTACACTACAATGGAAGCAAAATCATTCAGAGATTTGATATTTGGAAACATGGAATCAATTGAGAGGCTTTTGGATGAACGCCTACTTCATGCAAAAGACATGATCAAGAAGATGAATGACAAAAGGCTGAAAATGCAAGAGTGCACGGTTGCAAAGATTCATGTAATGGATACGAGTCCAGTTTCAACTGTAAGTAACGAGAAAATATCGAGTAATGCAACTGACAGTTGCAGAACAGGGAAAACAACGCATGGTGAGCAGAATGATCATAACAGCTCTAGGAAAGACAACAGAAGCTCTGACAAACAACACATCGACTCTAAGAATGTCATCAGCATTACACCTTCCTATGATAATGGTCCTATTTACGATTCTGAGCTATTGGAAGAGGTACACAATGCTGAATTTAATGTGTTTGCCAATGCCAATACGCATGAGCATAGTGATCAAACAACAAACCTTATTGACACATGTATGACGGAAAAGATTGAGAGCAATACCACACCCAATTCATCAGACATGTGCAATAATGAGTTTGAGGATGATCAACATGCAAATGAATATGATGATGAGGAGTGTGTCGCGCTTGCTAACTTAATTGCTAGATTACAAAAAGATGTCAATGAAACTAGAAAGAGTCACAAGCAATTAAAGAAGGAAAACACAGCGCTCACTAAAAACTTTGAAGAATGCAAAGCCGCTCTAATTAAATCTAATGAGACCCTTGAAAGTAATAGGGTTGAGCTTCTTCAAAAGACCAAAGAGCTTGAGGGGTACAAGGGTAGTGCGTTAAAAAGTCAAAAGGACGATTTTGAAAACAAATATAATACAGCTCTTGAGTTATTAACCAAAGAGAAGCGGCAATATAATGTTTTCTTAATGGATGAACGTCAAAAAACGTACCTTGCCAATACCAAAGTAAATGAACTTGAACAAAAGCTCTCTATGACCACTACAGATTCTACTAAAATTCTTGTGGATAAGAAACAAGAGGTAGATGCGTTAAAACAAGACTTCAAAAGTAGATATGAGAAAGAAACTGAAAAAGTAACGAAACTAGAAGAACAAGTCGAATTTTTGAAGAAAGTTGTTTATAAAACGCATGATTCTATTCAATCCGTAAGAATTCTAGCACCTCCGTCGATGTTTAAGGGTTAAGCTAGCTTTACAAGTCCTGAGTACCTTGCCAAAGCTCAAGCTGCGAACCCGTGTCTTTATCTTGATGAGACTGAAAGGACCAATCTTGATTGCATGCCTGTAAGTGCCGATAGTGAAGAGAATGCCCTTTGGGATGATGATAGTCAACCACTTGTCAATAAGGAGTTTGTGAAACCATATAAATATGCTTATGAGAATAGTCTTTATGGTCTTTTCAACAAACAATCTCAGAAAACTCGTGAGGAAGTGTTTCTAGAATGCAAACAAAAGAGAATTCAATGGAAGAAAGCATTTGCCCCTAAGAAATCTAATGTTTACAGATACATAAACTACCTCCCTCTAGATGAATCTAAAAGCAAGAGTAGGAAAACATTAGGTATTCTTAAACACCGCATAGATAATGTTAAATCTATTGTTGAAAGAGACTGGGCCAAACGTGAATATGTTGAGCGGACACGTCCGATTCCTCAAGATATTACCTTGCTTGTGAAAGAACTCTTAATTCCTAACACGGCGTTGATTAAAGAAACTGTTCTTTAACTTGAGGAGTTCATTCGGACTGAAATGTATGATGATTTAAAATATGTTGAATCTCTTGAGAAACACATTGATGATCTTCAAATGGAGAAGTCTGATTTTTCAGATGAATATGATTTACTCTTGCAAGAATGCTTTTCTAAAGATGTTATGTGTGCTTATTTTACATCTTGTGCTGATATTAATGAATATTCTTAAGTTGCATGCCAATATCTTGATAAAAGCAAAGAATGTGAACGTCTTGAAATTGAGCTTTTGAAACGTAAAGAAAATGTTGATAAAAAGGCTTTTGAGTTACTTCAACATAAAACTGATTTCCTTCAAAAACATTGTCATTCTCTTGAACTTGCTTTGAAAAAAGACGTTGGTAGTTTTCCACATGATAATAAATTGCAAGAAAAACTTTCTCATATGTTTCGAGAAATGAATGAACAGAATTTGGAAATTAAAGGGTTGAAAGCTCAGTTACAAGACAGGGAAAGAGCGATAGCAGAGTTACAGAAACTCGTTGCTCAGATGGGTGGGAAAGTTGTGGAACCTAAAGTTATGAAACCTGTTGTTCGACAACCCAATGCCTACAAGGATCCAAAGCCTTCTATCTTAGGAAAACCGACTCCGTTCTCCAATTCTTCTCATATGAAATCTAGGTTACCCCCTAAGACTGATGTGCAACCAAGTGTTCCAAAACAATCCATATCACCCTATGTTCCTCCATTTAGAAAGCATACTATTGCTAAGCCCAACCATGTGAATGCACCTAACACTTCTAGGACTCCTCCAAAACGTGTGACATTCACGTCCACAAAGGAATCAGTAGGTTCAAATGACCTCGTTCATACCCACAACCTAGAGGATGCGAAACAAAAAGGGAAGATTCAGACAGACAAACCAGTGTATGAAAAACCTAGTTCGCCAAATCCCGCTAGAGTTCCACACACTCCTAATGGTAGTCAACCAAAACCTAGGATCCCTCTTCAGCAATCTAGGAATTGGAAACCATCCATGAATAGTCGTGTTTCAAACACTACGCCTGAACGATTTGGAAAACAAAGGAATACAAGTACTTTCGTGAATCCCAAATTCCCTGTATGTCCCACTTGCAAAAAGGGCATTCACAATGCCAATCATGACCATTGAATTTTTCAATACCTCTATGAGGTCAAATCTCGTTCCTTTGAACGGAGATCGAATACAGAATCCCATAAGACAACAAGGAGATACAAACCCATCGCAAAGAAAAGCAACCACAACAAATCTGAAACATGGATTAAAAAAGGACTTAGTTTCTCCCCAAAGAAGTCTTCCGCTGTGCAAGAGAAAGCTACTCCTAAATCTAGTCTTCAGTGGAAACCAACGGGTCAGATCTTCACGGAAGTTGGTCTTAAGTGGATTCCAATAGAGAAGAGTGATGACACCTACACCAGCACTAATGCTACTGTTCTACACGCTGAAAAGGAATTTGTTACTCCTAATTCTAGTATTTGTGCAAACTCTTCTTCTGTGATTGTAGGTACAACAGCGGATTCTGAACCCACTTCTCCTTCTTCAAAGGGTTCCAATTCTATATATTCGATATCCTCTTCTTCTGTTGTACAAAAGTCTATTTTGGATTATTTTCGAAAAACTTGATAAAACACAAAAATATAATAACATGTAAATATCCATAGAAAAACAAAAAAAAATGAAAAAATTTTCAAAATGCCAAAAATATTCTTCTCGACATATCTTTCAGTATCGATAATATGGACGTACCTAGAAATGTCGTTCAATAACGACACGGGTGTCTACATAAAGCTCGAATGAAAGTTGTAAATATTTTTCAAAACATGTCATTTCAATGATTTACAATTACCTCAGATTGTGACTCGTACTTCCAAGAAAGGAATGTTGATCACGATTGATAACTTATCCTTAACAACGGGAAAATAAATTTTCTCGGTCATGAGCTCTCATTAAAAACATTCAAAGTTTTTAAGCTCATGTAAACGACTTACAGTTAAATGTCAGACTGTAACTCGGACTTCAAATAATGGAAAGTGTATCTTTAAAGATAACGTATCCTACCAAACGGGTAGAGCAATCTATCACGGGTTGAGCTTGTCACAAAACATTCAACGTTTTGAGCTCAACACAATGGCTTGTAATCACTTTCAGATTGCAACCCGGAACTAAATTGACGGGGGAGTGTACGCTTTTGTGCTCTTACCCTTAGCAAAAGAAGTTAAATCTTCTTACACTTGAGTGGATTCGTCAAGACATTCAAAGTCTATGAACTCAAGTTTATGCTTTAGAAAAACCTTTTCGACAAAAAGAATTGATTTTTCAAAAAGCGTTGAACACAATGTTTTCAAGAATTTATCAATGATATTCAAAATCTTTCAAAAATTGTTTGTTCAACAACTCCTATCCTCAAAAGTTAATGCGGATCAAATCCTCGTAATGACAATTCCATTGGATCAATTTTTGAGGGGGATCGTTCCAAAATTCATGCTAAGTTTGACACATCTTTCTCCCGGAGATTTTCAAGACTATTTTTCAAAGTATATTTTAATCAAATTTGGTATCTCTAATATCAAAAGATTTTATATATTAGAGATAGGGGAGAAAATGTGATTAAAATGTGATCTAAAGACTCAAGCACTCATGGTTACGATCAAATACCCACAACATCTTTAATTCACGACGTTATTGGTGTCAAAAGGGTGTTTAGGTTTAAGTCCTATGATCCAACCAGAACCGGAGGGATCTTCCCAGGGACAATCCAATAGATTATTAGAAGTCCTTAGGAAAGATGGAGTAGAATATGAACGTAGCTGAATGCCGACTAAGTACTGATGATAGCACTGGAACAATCACAACAAGGTGATATTAATGATGTCTTGGTACGCATTGAAGGGGTTGAAGAATGAAAAAGAAATGTAAGTATAAAGGGTCTAAAGAAAGAAGCCCTCCATACAACCTAGGCAGAAACCGGGTCAACTCATCATGAAGACAAACTCATCATGGACCCAGTGATGTGAAGCACAACCCTTTCCTAGCTACTCAGGCTTCTCTCAAAAGAAGTTTGTTCTATTGTCACGGAGATCAACACGACTTCTATTGACTTTCTCACTCCGAGATAGTTTATATTGAATAGGTGGCATCTGCTCCAGCCTCCGACCACTAAAAGTGCACAAATCTAGTCTAGAGCCAAGAGATCAATCAAATCTCGTTAGGACACACGGATGAAGATCAAGAGAGTCCTACGCTATATCCTTGCGATATTGCTAGAACACTCAGAGTGATACTACTTAGTATTCACAATGATGAGTGGAAATCCTTCCAGTGTTAACATCAAACAGCACTGCGGTAGGTCATATGCAAGATTCTTTATGAATTGAACATATGTAAAACTGAAAAACAACAGTGGTTTGATTCTGAATTGATTCAAACTCGTTTCCGGTTTCTACGCAATATCTTTATGGTCTTGCCAGAACATTCAGAGTGATATTTATTAATATTCACAGTGACGAATGGAAATCCTTCTAGCGTCAACATCAAACAGCGCTACGATATGTAACTTGTGAGATTCTTATGAATCAAACTTGTGTCAACTGGAAAGCAACAATGGTAAGATTCTTAATGAATCAAACTTCAAGCAGATATTTATCCAATTGATTCACTCTTTATGTTCGCAGTCTTGCTTTGAGACGTTCGAGTAAAGAGAATGGCTAGTAAATCCGCGAAACCCTGTCAAGGAGATTCTTAATTGAATCTACCTAATCACAGGTACGGTATTTAATATCGTATAACGGTGTTCACCGACCGGAGGTAAAACGCTACCGATTTAGGACGAATGTCAAAGCCATTCAGTCCGTGTCTATGTTTTGTCTCGAGAAGGTGACGTCACGGTGTACTCAGCAAAGTCAAAGATTCAAAACCACATACTCATGCCCAAAGACTTATTCAATAATTAATAGTGTGAGCATGTGGATAAAGACACAAGATCGCAAGATGGCAAGGACAAGTCTAGAATGATTTGAAGATCTCAAGATAAAAGACTAAGTTGAAAGACAATGACAAAGGCTCAAAGATCACAGCATGAAGGAACAAAACTACTGTTACACGTTCAAGACTCATTTATGACGAAATTCATAAATCTTCATTGGACTCCAAATATCTAAGAGGAATGACGTCACATTGGGGGAGATTGTTAGCCTAAAAAATTATTGAGTCAAACAAGAATGTTTGGTCATAGGTTTCTATTGTAATATTTATTAGAACGTTGTAATAGGTAGTTATTTAGTCGTGGTTTACGGGCTTGGATTTAAACTAATTAAAGTCCAAAAGACAAGCCCGACCCAATATATAGCTCATTAAAGCTCGCATGTGGGTGGACTATATATATTACCCTCCTAGCATGTTAGGAGGGTGGATGGTCATTTGTAACTCTCATTATTCCTAATCTAATATTCACCAATTTAATCACCTCTCTCTACTTTCTATCACTACTTTCTCTCTCTAGGAACCCATCTCTTTTCATCTATTTTCAATCATTAATCATCTAAATATTATGGGACAACAAACCCGATGATCTATCCTTTACCCGTTTTCCATAATAAGTGTAGGGGGAGCCACGTAGGTGTTTGTTGTCTTGTTTCTTATGATGTGCAGGGATTAAAGCTTTCAAAGAGCACTTTTGATGATATTTGGCGACCCGTGATTCCGTGTTCCCGTCTTCCCGGTTCTATCCTAAACTTTTGTGATTCAATATTTCATATTTTATATGTAAACATTGAAATCACTATAATCATCTCTTCCTTAGAAAGATTTAAACAAAGTGCACATTGTCCTAAGTGTAGGGGAGTTTACTCCCACATGCTTAAACATTGAGGACAATGTTTATATCAAGTGTAGGGGGGACTTCTATTGAAGTTAAGTGGGTTTTTCCATGAATATGTCCTCATTTTAACCAAAAAATTTAATTTTTTGACGTTTTCAAAATTTTTGATCTATTTTGGCCTAGTAGTATTTTTCATTTATTGTCTTTTATGTTCTTTCTTTTTGTCATCGCATCGTATGTATATATTTTATTTCAAGAATATAGTCAAAAGAGAAGAAAAATAAATAAATAAATAAAATAGTTTTAACAAGCTTAGATGTCTTTGATATATTAGGCCCGTCATGAATCTTTTGACTCAACCCGAATTTATGTTAGCCCTAAAATATGAGCGTCATTTACGGAATTACATTAGTTTCATATGGGCAAAACATGGAGGGACTACTTTTGCTAAGTTGTCAAAGTCACTCCATGTCTAGCCTATATATACCCCTCCTTACTTCCATGGAGGGGTGAGGTTTTTCCATTTGTGTATTTCACTTTCTCTCTCTAAATACACACACTCATTTGAAGTTTATCTTTCTCTCTCTAAAATGTCTAAATACTTGTTTTATCCTCCCCGACCTCCGGATAACCCTCTTGTTAGCTTGAATCTTAGGATTAACAATTGGTATCAGAGCTAACCGGGGGTGTTTTGTGTTTGTTTGCTTATTCTTGTTGCTTATTCACTGCTTATTTATAAGCTGATGTCACGTGATTTTATTTGTGATGTGTTTATCAGGCAGTCCTAATGTATATTTCTTTCATTAAAAGATGCTTTGCTCCTGGTCAAAATTCCAACAGTCCAATCTGTTAGGTCCAAATGTCCTCATCTCAGCTTATTCTGGTTATTACCACAATTTTTTAAGCTTATTTTAAAGGTGACTTTTCTGTTTCGGGAATTTTTGGTATCTTTGTGATGATTTTGACTATTTTTTTTAAAATGAAGATATGAAAAAAAAGACCTGAAAAAACCCAGATTTCACCATTTTCGGTGATACCAGGGAAAAAGGTCAAAACCCTCTTCAGATGCACATTCCGATGGTAAGTTACGATGGGGTGACACTGGCTTTGTCCTGATGGCAACTTTTGGATATGATTGCATTGATTGCGATGGGTGAATATGATGGCTCGTTGCGATGGGTTCGTTGAGATAGGTTCGTTGCGATGACTCGTTGCGATGGACTCATTGCGATGAGTCGTTGCGATGAGTAGTTGAGATGGACTCATGTTGCGATGGAATGTAGTTGACTGCGATGGGTTCTTTTGATAGACTGCGATGGCATTATATTTTTGTGACATTGGCATGGGTTAAGACATACTTGCGATGACTGATTATTTTTGTTAGAAAGACAATGAGACTCATTTACATAAGTTTTATTTCTGAAAATATTTTGATCAAACCAGTAGTTCATCACAACACCGAGTCAACTCGGTAACTACCGAGCTGACCGGGTCAACTCAGTGAGTCGAAAAAAAAACTCATCAAACAAACACCATCCTTTTAACTCCCATCAACACCAAATCTATCCTAACCCCTCGTCACCTAATCCCCAACTAAACTCGAATGTAAAACATAATTAAAGTCAAACTAGATCTCAGATTCGTTTCATATTATACATGCATGCCTCAATCCATTGAGATCTAGGGCTCGAAACACCAAATCATCACAGATCATGTAAAGGCATTACCTTTTTTTTAATATTTGAAACCTTTAGATTCGAGCATAACAAGGGTGTTAACTCGTTCTCGGTTTCGATTTTTTGAAAACCAAAACAAGCATATCAAACCTACCCGAGACCCATATTCAGATCTTGATGACTTTACGTCTTGGATCTTGTGTGATTCGATATGGACTGAGCAGGAACGTATAAGGGAGATTTGTTTGTCACTCGAATTAAGGGTTTTGTGTTAATATGATTTGATTCACTGAAATTGGTTTTGTGATATTGGTTGGGATGAGTTTAGATAAATGGAAACAGATCTGGATGAGTGATGAAAATGGTGGCGGAGAGTACGATGGAAATAAAAAGGGCGGATGTAACTATGTTTTGTGATTAGGGTTGACTGTGAGATAAATCAGGGAATAGCATTTACTTATATCCAAAGTGGACTACACATGGGAGGCTAATCATATTAGCACTTTTGTTCATTCGTACATATGAAATGTTTTTGGGATGTCCGAGTAATGAAAATGGATCTAAGTCATGTATTGGGCTGTCCATTGGTTATAAAAGGATCATAGGCCAGCTTATACGTGTATTCAATGGCAAAAGACGGCATGATGTATTGTCTTTCTTGATTTGGTTATTTGGAATCTTCGGGTTTTGGACATTACATGATCTATGGGTATTGTTATTATTGTTAATGGGTCGAGTATCATTTGCCGGATAATGGGTAACATGGTGATTTTGTACTCATTTCGACTACATGAAACCCTCGCATTGAAAACCCCTGATTCTCGAAAAATTTCGACGACCTCACCACGGTGAGGTCGATCCGCGCATCAGTTGGGAACATGACTGACGTTGGGCTTAAATGACAAGTTATCTAGACAAATTCTGTCCTTCAACGACAATTCATTTCATAATTTGTCCTAGTTAACGACATTCACAACACACAACACCAAAGCAAACAAAACACTTAAACGCTAAAACGATCCGATATAAGATTCACTTTAACGACAACGGCTCGTTTTGATTCTACAAAGACAAGTGATCACGAAGTGGATTTGGTATTCTTTATTTGAAGTTGAAGTAGGATTTCATGAAGGCGTCTACTTATTTCATCATCGAGCCTTCCTTCTATTTTTCTACCCCTTTTCTTCAAACCCAATCTATCGATTGATGACTTGCTTGGGCGATAAAATTTATGATTGAGACTTGAATTATCTAGTTTCCACTGTCAAGGGGTGGATGGTCGACGACATGGATTACTATCATTTTTTGGAGCTTTGTTGCAGTTCTTAGTGTCACACGCAGTTGCTTGTGTGGATAACTTCAAGAGGTATAAGAGACTTGTTTCTGCACCGTTCTTCAATCAACATAAGTGCAAGCTTAAGTAACAAATTTGTGGGATTGTACTTCCGTTTCAAGTTTGGAATATCGGGTTTACTTCATATGTGGTCACAACCAATAGCCGAATGAATCTGAGGTTGGTAAGTTAGACAGAGAGAGATGGAATCAGCAATCAATTCTCACGGGATATTTATGAGCTTCATAACGACAATGGTACTTCATAGTCTAAGCAAAAAAATTTCAAAGTTTCTCAATGACTTTCAAAACTTTTCAAGACATTTGCTTAAGAGTAAGAACTTCTCGAGTATATAGACGTCCACGATACTGATGCTTCCGAGAGTTCCAAATCATCATGGGGGAAGATCGTGTACTTTGAAGTAATCGGATCAACTTCCAGGGGGAAGTAGTGTACATGGAATGGTATCTACTTCACTTTTTATGATTTTTATAAAGTATTCTGTAGGCGTGAGAAGAATTGTTGTTGATTTCCTGCATGTTACCCCAAACGGATTATCACCAAAAACCTAAACGACATGAAATCGTATAGAGGCAGTGTTATTTGGTATGGTTCTTCTACAAATTTCCGCTGTGCACTTAAACCGATGAGCTAGAAGATTGTTCAAACTACATCAAAGTGTCAGAATCTGCTTAAGATACAAATATTGGTTTGGGGGAAGCTGATTCAGAAACTTCGTCAAAAAGAAGTGTATGAAGAAAGTTTTTTTAATACATGTTGCATGAATTGGGGGGAAGTTAATCCAAATCATGCATATTACAATTGTTCCACAATAAGAAAAGACAAAGAGGATTCAAGCTGAGGTACAAGTTATGAAGAAAAGAAGAATTAAAAGACATCCTCAGGATTGGAAGCGCCATGGAAGACTTTATTTTGTTGTATTTTTACTTGTTAGGAACATTGTAAGTAATTCCGTATGTCTCCACATTGGGGGAAGATTGTTAGCCCTAAAATGTGAGCGCCATTTACGGAATTACATTAGTTTCATATGGGCAAAACATGGAGGGACTACTTTTGCTAAGTTGTCAAAGTCACTCCATGTCTAGCCTATATATACCCCTCCATACTTCCATGGAGGGGTGAGGTTTTTCCATTTGTGTATTTCACTTTCTCTCTCTAAATACACACACTCATTTCAAGTTTATCTTTCTCTCTCTAAAATGTCTAAATACTTGTTTTATCCTCCCCGACCTCCGGATCACCCTCTTGTTAGCTTGAATCTTATGGCTAACAATTTACTTATTTGAGTTTACTCTAGCTAGTATCCTCAACGTATTAAGTTGTACTTTGCAGAGGACATCTCTCATGAGATGATTCCATCCCTCTCCACATTTCCCTTGAATTAATTTGGGAAATCGAGTCGAGCTAGAGACTCGTGATAAATAAATCAAGCATCCTTTAACTAGGATTAGATTTTTACCTTTCCCCACCCTTTCCACCTTTTTCACCTTCACCCATTTCCACCAGTAAGTGTAGAGGGAGCCAAGTAGGTTGTGTTTTGTGATGTTGTGCTGGGATATGTGCTTTAATGATCCAATTTTGGTGCTTTTGACGCGACCCATGATCCCGTGTACCCGGTTTCCTTCGATTTTTTTTTGCTATTGTGATTCAATCTTATATATCAATCAATGTTGAAAATGTAATCACTTTAGTTGTCTCTTCCTTAGCTCGATTTAAACAACATGCACAATGTCCTAAGTGTAGGGGAGTTTACTTCCACATGCTTAAACATTGAAGACAATGTTTATATTATGTGTAGGGGAGACTTCTATCGAAGTAATAAGTTGGCTTTTCCATGAATATGTGCTCATTTTTACCAGAAAATTAATTTTTTTGACGTTTTTCAAAATTTTTGATCTATTTTGGCCTATTAGTATTTTTCATTTATTTTCTTTTATCTTCTTTCCTCTTTGTCATCACAATTATATGTATACATTCCATTTCATGAATAAAAAAATAATAAACAAAATAAATGTATAAATAAAATGGTTTTAACAAGTTTAGACGTCTTTGATATATTAGGCCCGTCGTGAATATTTTGACTCATCCCGAGTTTACTTATGTGAGTTTACTCTATCTAGTATCCTTAACCATATGTACCTTAATTGGTTTATTAGGCTAAGCACCCACGAGTCTCATTACTTGAGATTTTAAATTGTGGAGAACAAGAGATGATAGTGTTGATTATAAGTTTAAAGGGTAATTCTTCCTTATATGGGTTTTTGTGGCTCTTTCTTCATGCTTGAATATTTAATTCCTTAATAAATGAGGATGTTTGCAGTTTAGATTGGATATTTTAGCTCTTAACCAAATATTTTAGCTCTTAACCAACTCTTTTATCTCCTTGCAATTAAAGCATGAACACATTGAGGATGCGAGCGTTGTGAACTTCTGACTAAGGTGGCTCATAACCACTAAGTAGGAGGTAGTCAGACCATGGGACCGTGGAAATAATAATAATAAGTAATACTATTGGCCAAATTTTGGATCCGGGAATTTATTACCTAAATCGTGTTAAATTATCCTTGATGTGGCCTTACTTTAATGACAACGTTTTTGAGGATGAGGTTAGGTTCTAAGTGTCGAATTTACACCGTTTCGCCTTCATTTTTGGATTAATAATTATTTAATAAGTCAAATGAGCCTACGGGTGAATGACAATCTTTAAAATCTAGATTTACAACTTAGGAATAATGGAGAAGGAGTTTCACAGTTGTCTTATATAAGTGGTTTTAACTTGAGAACTTATGGTAAACAATGATCTTGTTTTTATGCTTGGTATGGGGAATGTGAAACTTGAGGGTGATTAATATTCATGACCTCAAAGCCCTAATTTAAGTCTTAGCTCTCTTGACGAGTTTCTTCCAGCATACAATTTTAAAGTTAATAAATTGAATGAAATTGTTATAGTTTTTATCTTTTCATCGTTCTTAAGTTTCTTTTAATATAGTATAGTAATAAGTGTGAAAACACTTATTCTTTTACCACTTAATTATAATAATAACAAGACCAAAACGTGTATTTAATGTCGTAAAAGGCGGAATTATGCGGTTTGAGTTTTTATTGTGGTTTAGGACAAAAATATGAAAAAGGAAGAAAACACGGGCTTTCACGGGCTTTTATCAGAGAAAAAGACAAAAGACGAAGTCAAAAGATCAAAACTGCAAGAAGAAAGGGAGTCAAAGGCCTATTCTAAAGATTTATCGAAGAAAAAGTCTAAAGACGGAAGTTTAACGAAGTCGAAGAACCAAGTCTACTAAAAGAAGAAAAATTAGAAGACAAGTTTATTTTATTATTCGACAAATCCCGAGACAAAGTCGAGAAAGACGAGTTATTTAAAAAGACGAGAAGACAAGAGAAAGAAGGAAACAACAACACCCTCCCCTTCTCCTATATAGAGTCTCCTAATAGTTCACTAGGGTGAGTTAGTTCATTTTAGTTTTTAAATAGGTAATTAGGAGAAGGTGTTACTTTCTCTCTCTAGAATTTTCTTTCAAGTTTATTTAATAATTCTTCCTTTCTTAATCATAATCTATTGTTTTGTTTCATTAATCAGGAAGTTGGTTTAATCTTGTTGATTGATTGACTGATTTGCTTATTAGATTGTGCTTATTGATTTGGTGTGTTTGATGTTTTAGCTTATTGTGCTTTTTGATTAATTAGTGTCTAGCTTATTTTTAATTAAGTTGTTTTTATAGTTTAAGTCTTTCAAAAATTGTTTTTTACTATTTTGCTTATTTGGTGTTTTCATAGTTTTAAATTTGTGGCTTATTAGCTTTTTTCTTAAAATCAGTTTGGTTAAGTTTTTGGTTAGGTGCTTATTAGATTTTAGCTTAATTTGTTTTTGCTTATTTTTATGTTATCCGGGTTCTTGAAACCCTAGTAATCCGAATAGTATCTTTCCAACTGATGAGACTGTATTTATACATAGTCTCATCGTCCAAATTGGGCTTAAAACGCTTAAAATATCGTCAAAATACCCAAAAATATGCCTGTGTTTGTTCATTGTGTATTTCAGGTACGGATATCGTGAATTCACCAAAAGATTACAAGAATAAAGAAAAAACGAATACGGGAAACGAAGCCGCACAAAGAACCGGGCCCAAGTATGGAATTTACAAAATTGCCCTTAAAGTTTGAAGAAATTGCAAGATTGGTCCCTCAAGATTTGCAAGTTGTCACTTTTTACCCTTGAAGAATTAAGATTGAACAACTATGGTCTTTGAAGATTCATGTTTTGTCATCTCAAGTCCTTGAAGAATACCAAATATTGCACATATGGTCCTTGATAAAAGTTTACAAATTGGGTGTTCCAAAAATGACAAGTTGGTAAAACTTATATCAAAGGAAAGAAAGTGTTGGCTATTTTAATTTAAAGTGAAAACAATTTGGGATTATAGGGGGCATTCCTGCCAAGACAAGCAACTTCCCACCACCAGTCCCCCACTGACACGTCACCACCCCACTTCCCCCAACCAATCACACACCTCCTTCGAGAACAAACTTTGAATTTATTCGTCTTCACGGTTTTCCTAAATCGTGTCGATTAATACTTACCGCATTTATACTCGTCTTTCCTAAGACTTGTATATCTATAAAAACAACTATCAAATTTTTGGCGCCGCTGCCGGGGAGATGTTTAGTGTGCCATTATTATTAGTATCGTGTTTTTGTGAGTAGTGCGTTTTTGCTTTTCATTTTTTTGGAAAGCGTGAATATCGTACATACTCATTTTTGTTATTTTTCATTATTATAGTATAATATCCAAATAAATCGTGTTTAATTTTCCTAAGTTAAACACACAACAATCTTTACTATATTGTAGATATATTGGTTTTCGTTTTTTGTGAATATACTATTACTATATTGTACTACGTAAGAACAATAAATATACAAGTACTCCAAAAGCGTGAAAACGCAACCTTGATTCGGAATTTCATCACTCGATCATTGTATTCGAATCTAAAGCAAAAGTTTAAAGGCAAAATAGATAAATACTTTCGTGAGGCTTAATTTCAATTAACACAAACTATAAGGTGGGTATAAGGCGGTTGTATTTCACGACCTAAAGGAAAAAGGCTCTTAAGTGCTTAGCGCCGCCTCGTTTCCTCCGCTTGCTTGTGCGTGTTTTGAGAAAAAGGGCTAATCGAGGGTTTGCCGCCCAAGTATTATCTACGTATACTATATTTGCTTGTGTTTTCAAGATTAAACCCTCTTGAACGTTTTGGTGTTCCACCAACGTTCTAAAGTCATCGAAAGCGTTCACTCCACGTGATCGTTTTCATTCTTTGAGGCCCCTTTAATCGAGAAAGTCGATTCGAGGGGAGATTTGTAGATTTGTGTCTACGTAATACATTCAAAAATCCAAAAAAATTAAAAAACAATCAAAAACCAAAAAAATTGAAAAATCGAAAAACCGCAAAAAGAATCTTCTTTGCTACCACCCATTCTACGCTTAGTGCATGCGCACTCGATCGAAGGACTATTCCAATTCTAGTGAAGCTTCGAATCGACGCAATCGTAATCGAAGGAATCGACGACGTAGACGAGAATTAGAAACCGACGTTCCTAATATTGTTGTTGAAGAAAACGTAGAGGAGATGGCCGACAATCGTTCGATGATGGAATTGCTCCAAGCGCCTACCGAGGGTTATGGAGACGCGATCGTAATTCCCGCTATCGAGGCGGAGAATTTTGAGATAAAGAGCGGAATGCTTTCGTTGATCCAAACTACGAAGTTTCGAGGTCGTGAAGCCGATAATCCTCACGACCATATTCGGAATTCTGATCGTCTTTTGGCCACGAGCAAGTTTAAGAACGTCGACACCGATGTCGTCAAGCTTATGCTTTTTCCTTACTCGCTCGATGGTGCCGCCAAGGATTGGTACGAGAAAGAGCCACCTAATTCGATAGTTACGTGGAAGGATCTCGTCTCCAAGTTCGTTAATTATTTTTTCCCACCGTCTAAGACAACGTTTTTCAAAAACGAGATTACGAAATTTGAGCAAAAACCGAATGAATCTTTTAGAGACGCGTGGGATCGCTTTACGGAATTGCTTAGGCAATGTCCTTACCATGGTTTTTCCGAGTTGCACCAAATCGATACGTTTTACAACGGTCTTAATTTTCACGAACAAGACTCGTTGAATTCCGCCGCCGGTGGCAACTTTTTGTGTAAAACTCCGAAAGATGCATTGATAATTATCGAGAAACGATCCAAGGTTTACCAACTCCGCAATGCACCAAGTGTTGCCAATGTCGCCAATGTTAGTAGTTCTAATCGCGACATTGAGAGAGTTGATGCGAAAGTCGACAAGTTGACGAATGTGTTTACGTCTTTTCTCGTTGAGATGCAAAAGAAAGACGCTCCCGCTACGGTGAAAGCGGTTGAGGTTTCGTGTACGTTTTGTGGTGGACCTCATAATTATTACGAGTGTGCGGCTACGGATGGCCAAACGTCGAATGTGAGTGCGTTAAATGGAAACAACAATTTTTCAAATCAAAATAACGCGGGTCCATCACAACAAGGCAATTATAACCAAGGCAACAATTTTCAAAATCGAATCAATTTTCAAGGAAATAATCAACAAGGAAATTTTTCGAATCAAAATCAAGGAGGTTATAATCAAGGTCGTAATATAACTTGGCAAAATCGAGATAACAATCAAGGAAACAATTTTTCAAGTGGGAATCAAAACAATTTTCAAAGAAACAATCAAAACCAAGGGAACTTTAATTCTAATCAAAATAGTTCGTCAAACGATTTTCAAAATTACATGAAAACGAACGAGGCTAATATGAGACGATTAGAGGGAGAAATTGGTACTTTGAAAAACGACTTTTCTAATACATTGAAATTGCAAAACACGAAGATTGAGCAAGGGCAAATTGATATTAAAAAGATGTTTTCGGCCATTATGAACAAAGCCTCGGGTTCGTCATCGAGTTCGTTACCCAGTGACACCGTTGCTAATCCGAAAGAACAATGTAAAGCCGCCTCGTCTCGTGAGAAAGGTCGTGTGATTACCCCTAACCTTGAAGCATTCCGTGTTGTTTATGCTTCTCAACCCTCGACTTCTAAGACGTCTTCTTGTTCTAAACTCGATGGGGTGAACGTGGCGACCAAGGAAAAGAGTGCACACCCTCGTGTACCTCAAATTCCATCCACGGTTCAAAAAGAGAGCTTTGTCGACCTTACCAAAGTAACCCTTGAAGAAACTTGTGCTTCGATCCTTCTTAAAAAACCCAAAAGGCGTATGCCGAGAAAGGAAAAGGATCCGGGCCAATTTCTACTACCTTGTGATTTTTCCGAGATTGAGGGATGTTTAGCCCTGGCCGATTTGGGTGCTAGCATCAATCTTATGCCTCATTCTCTTTGGAAATTGATGAGATTGCCTAGACTTACCCCCACGAACATGACAATCGAGCTAGCAAATTGTACTCCACTTATACCAATTGGAATAGCCGAGGATGTCTATGTCAAAGTTGGAAAGTTTGTTTTTCCCGCGGATTTCGTTATATTCGATTACGAGTGTGACCCTAAATGTCCCATTATTTTAGGCCGACCATTCTTATCGACGGCTAGAACCGTAATCGACGTTCACGAGGGGAGACTTACTATGAGATATGGGGATGACAAAATGGACTTTTTCGCTAGAAAATCCCGAGGGTTTAATGAGAATGAAAAAACCGAGGTTTCAAAACCTAATGATTCAAATCCTAATAATTTCAAAATGTTCACTTTAGCGGAACAAATGAAGCTTGATGCATGTTTTGAAAGAATTAAGAAAAACGGTTTTAAAGATGATGATTTTAATGATAAAGAATACGTGTACCTAATTCAAAAGGGTATGTGTAAATTTATGGATGAAAACTCACTTTGGGATGTTTTTAGCGAAACAAGTGAACCACGAATTCCGAAGGGCGACGTTAGTGCCATCACGACAAAGACCAATATGGGCTCGTCTTCACCACCTTCGAAGGACCATGACTTTGAGGCCCATACTTCTAAACCCATTGAAGTGCCTCCCACTCCTAGCCCCAAATCCATTAAGGATAAGGAAGTGGCCCAACCCAATGCAATCTCACCCATCATAGAAATGTCACCTAAGCATAGCCCAAGGGCTTGTAAGACCATGGTTGTGACTCTCGAGAAATCCACTCGAGAACTTGCTCACATCGACACTTTCTTTGATGGCGATGGTGATTTTGCCGAGATCGAGCATATACTTGCTAATCCGCCATCCATCTTCGAGGATTTACCCTTTGATAAATCTTCAAATGGAGAAGACGATCTCATGTCGGAAATTTCTTATGATGATGAGAATGACGACACTTTCACAACGTACTCGAATTCCGTATACGAACCTATTTTTCATCATAATCCCATTTTTGATGATGAATTCGAGAAAGTTGATGACCATATCATCGATCCTCCTTCTTTTCACAATTGTGATGATGAAGAATTCTTTAAGAAGGTCGATGATTTTCTTGCTATAGACAGAAGTCCCATTCTCGAGGAGTTACCTTATAAACACTCCTCATTTGAGAATGACGTTTACCACATTCGTGAGGATCTAACTTATCAACGATCCCCACAAAAGAATGATGGTTTCGTGCGTGATCGTGATCTTTTCGAGAGAGTTTCTAAGATACTCAAAGAGGGGAATGACAAACCATGGTTTGACAAGCCTATCTATGACGAAGAAATCGATGAGATCGACGTTCATGAAGATGACGAGTATGTAGACCCCGAGGGGGCGGTGTTATTTATTGATTGACGTTTTGAGAACTTATATAATCCACCACCCCCTAACCACGACTTAAATGTGAGGATTTTTAGCGCGACTAATTTTGAATTTGACACGCCAAATATTTTCGACATTATTCAATCGGGTTTTCATAAAGAGTTTAAAAACGATGAAAAAGGAAAAGATTTTGAAAATGTTTTAAAAGATTTTTCTACATGTTTAACTCCGTCATCACATCGTTTTATGAGTGCTACCACCTCGTCTACTCCTTTTGACGATGGTTGTTGTGGTCTTAGTATGGGGGAAGCCCCAAATGTTCCCTCACACTTTACCACCGAGGACGAGATTTACGATCCCGGAATTGCTTGTAAAGGGAAATCTCGGTCTTCCACCGATGCAATAAATGGAAAGTCTTTTCGTTTGCTTGGTGTGAGTCTACCTCGAGTAGCTCATTTTAGTGACTTACCCATTGCCCCACCTTTCTACTTCTCATCTATTTTCTTCTACCCCTTTGGGGTTTTGGCACGTGTCGAAGTGGCGTTGTTTCGTCTTTCATCCGAAAACGAGGACGCTATCTTTGACCCCGGTATACGTTTATCGGGTTTTTAAAGTACTCCATGTACTTTTGGGCATTGTTCATCATGTAAGCCCCACTAAATATGACCACACCAAGATTATCCCTAAATGATCACATTTATGGGGATTTGAGTCGAGCTTTTGACTCGGTTATCAAAAACAAGGTGCCTCGTGGGGGATTCTCATGCTTATCCTTGTACATATTATCGCTTTCTTAGTTTAATGTAACGAGGGGACTTGTGCTCTTCCTACCTTTGTTTCGTGGTTGTTTGTGATTGTGATTCATTAGGTTCATCGACACCATTGAAGCCTCTCGTGTTCGTTTTATGGATCACTCGAGCTTCGATCGTTGCCTTTGGAGATTCCGATATCCGATGATATCCTTTTATGTTCTAGCGTTTATCTTATTAGCATAATTCATAAACGGCTTTTAGGTTATTCGTTTTACCCTTTCCATGCTCGAGATTAAGCATTCGACTTCGTCTCTAGTATGGGGGTGTTTACACCCCTAGACTCGAAACATTGAGGACAATGTTTAGTTTTAGTATGCGGTGGTGAGTAGATACTTCACCTTGCTTACGTCACCACGCAATCCAATATTCATCTTTTTGCTATCGTTTTGTTGCAAAAAAGGCTAAAAATGGCGAAATTTTAAAATTTTTCTTGTTTTTCATAAGTGTTTAAGACACGAATGTAGGTTTTCCGATGGTGAGAATAAGAGTAATTTTTGACTCGACCGTGCGTGTTGAGCACTTAGCTTCGATTCCTTAACTCTTTAGGCTAAGTCTCTTAAATGAGGACGAGAAATGATAGAGTTATTTATAAGTCTCGTAATCGTCACGATCTTATGTGTAGTAATTATTAGCTTATTCTCCCAACGCTTTTGCATAATAAATTGTTAATAAATATTGATTTGGCGGTTTAGTCACTATTGTTGGTTTCTAATTTGTTTTGGTAGCTTCCATGTAATTAAATTGGGAAAACATTAAGGTATCGCCAGCGTCACGGTTTTGAAGTATTGGCACCCGAATAATCAAAAGCTTCACCTAATAATAAGATTTCAAGTGCTCACCTAAATTAAGCAAAAATTTGAAGCTCACAAGGCCGAAAAGTCTATGCCCAAATTGAAAGTGAATCAAGCCTTAATCTTCGAAGCTTTAAAGATCCAAAATTCGCTTTAGCGTGAGGATATACGTCTTTGGCTAATAAAACCACCGATGAGGCGGATAATAAAAGGAAAGGTAAGACCGAAGTCATAATAAAAGCTTCATGGCGAAGTTGAATAAAAGATGGAGGTAAACCAATGATAATAAGGCCCTTCCGTTAGGGGGCGTATAAAAGTCTTGGTAATAAGTCTCATGTTCAAAACCGTTATAAAACCGTGTTTATCGATCCTTCTTGTTGACTTAATTTTTTGACATCGTTGTCTATTAGGATGAATTATTAATTCGATGATTTTGGTTACACCGTTAAGACTCTATTTTTAGACTTAATCTCTATTCACGCATAAGTCAACGATGTATCCTCGTGATCATTAAGACAAAATAAAATATAAGAGATACCAAGTAGGAATAAGGGAGTTTAGGTTCGTAATTAACACTCATGAGATGTGTTCGTGTTGCTAACTTATAATAACAATGATCTCGTTACACGCTTAGCATGGAATTGGGTGAAAATCGAGGACGACGAAATTATTTCTAACGAAGCATTCACGTGTTCTTGTTCTATGATCCTAAAAGTCACGTTCTCGTGATGAAAACAATACATTATGTCTAAAACGCGTGTAGTAGTTTTTTTAAATTTATGTCTTCAATAAATGTCATCATAAAATGAATTTTGGAAGTGCTATGATACTTAATTCTAGCATTGCGTGGGGACACGGCAATGGTTTAGTATGGGGGAGTGATGAGACTATATTTATACATAGTCTCATCGTCCAAATTGGGCTTAAAACGCTTAAAATATCGTCAAAATACCCAAAAATATGCCTGTGTTTGTTCATTGTGTATTTTAGGTACGGATATCGTGAATTCACCAAAAGATTACAAGAATAAAGCAAAAACGAATACGGGAAACGAAGCCGCACAAAGAACCGGGCCCAAGTATGGAATTTACAAAATTGCCCTTGAAGTTTGAAGAAATTGCAAGATTGGTCCCTCAAGATTTGCAAGTTGTCACTTTTTACCCTTGAAGAATTAAGATTGAACAACTATGGTCTTTGAAGATTCATGTTTTGTCATCTCAAGTACTTGAAGAATACCAAATATTGCACATATGGTCCTTGATACAAGTTTACAAATTGGGTGTTCCAAAAATGACAAGTTGGTAAAACTTATATCAAAGGAAAGAAAGTGTTGGCTATTTTAATTTAAAGTGAAAACAATTTGGGATTATTGGGGGCATTCCTGCCAAGACAAGCAACTTCCCACCACCAGTCCCCCACTAACACGTCACCACCCCACTTCCCCCAACCAATCACACACCTCCTTCGAGAACAAACTTGGAATTTATTCGTGTTCACGGTTTTCCTAAATCGTATCGATTAATACTTACCGCATTTATACTCGTCTTTCCTAAGACTTGTATATCTATAAAAACAACTATCACCAACCTTTTCCCGAATTACTTGAATTTGTTTTATTCCGGATTACCTCAAGTTTTGGTATTCCGGATTACATGTATAACAAGTATTCCGAATAGTGTGGAATCTAATTATTCCGGATGAGAAGTAAAACTGCCATATTCCGAATAGAGTGAGGATAAGTGACTCCGGATAATCGTATTCCGGATTAGCAAGGTATTCCGGATAAGCTTCATGTTTATTCCGGATTACGTTTATTTTTTAACATTCTGGATAAGAGGAAGTTTTTAACATTCCGGATTGCATTTCAAAGACCTCGGATTAGAGTTTTTTTTTTTGATTCAGGATAAGCTCATAAAATCAATATTCCGGATCAGGTCGTTCAGAGATTCCGGATAAGGCTTTAACTTATCCCAGATTATCCAAACTATACACATTCCGGATTGGACCTAGAAGATGGATTACGGATTGCAGTTCATTTCTTGATTCCGGATTGTTTCAGAAAGTTAAATTCCAGATAAGGGCAACTAGACAGTCCGGATTACTTGTGCTTGTGGATTCCGGATAGTGAAGGGTTTCTATATATTCCGAATTAAGTAGGGAATGCACATTCCGGATTAGTGTTTGTAACTTGGATTACGACTTGTTGATTTTCATTGATTCCGGATAAGCAGTAGCACACATTCCGGATTAGCATTTTATTCCGAAAATCAAGGTTAGATTTCTTTCTTTTATTTTTACTATGTTTAATAAGTTTAACGTTTATTTTACAAGTAGAAATAGACAATCAAAAGCTCCCCCTTTTAGATACCAAAAAAGAAAAGTCCACCCTAAACCGTGATCAATTCGAATTGAATCGAGTACGAACAACTCACAAAATTATAGGTATTAAAATGGCGTCGCTGCCGACTCTTTTCGTAAAGATTAACGGTTTTTTGTGAGAAAAATTGGATTTTGGGATCCGGTCTCTTGGGAACGTTATTTTCATAGAATAAAAAATTTCAAAAAATCCTAAAAAATATAAAATTTTCAAAAAATCCTAAAAGAATATGAAATTTTTAAGAAAATCCAAAAAAAGATACAAAATCAAAAATATTGTATTGCATTTTTAGTGTATGCGTACTCGATCTTCATCTAATCTTGAGCCCGAGACTCGTGAAGACTTAGATATGGCCGGTGCAAATAATAATAATAACAATCCACCACACCCCGTTGTGAATAATAACAACCATCATCCTCAACCCGACCTTCGTACGATGGTGGAGTTATGCCAAACGACAATGAATGGATGTGGAGGACCGATTGCGCCGATGCAAATCACAGATCCCGAATTTTCGTTGAAGCATTACATGATCCAACAAGTTCAAAATGCTTGCCCATTTCGCGGATTACCGGATGATGATGCCAACAAACACCTCGATAAATTCATAACCGTCACTCAAAGCATGAAATTGCCCGGTGTTAGTGATGAGACTGCTTTTATACATAGTCTCATCGTCCAAAACGGCCTTTAAATGCATAAAATATCATATAATATGCCAAATATATGCTCGTGTTTGTTACTTGTGTATTTTTAGGTACGGATATTGAGGAATGGACAAAAGAACACAAGAATCATTCAAAAACGAACACGGGAAATGAAGACGCACAATGAACCAAGCTCATTTATGGAATTTTGCAAAAAGACCCCTCAAGTTTGAAGAATTGGCAAAAATGGCCCCTCATCTTTGAAGAACTTGTCATATTTGACCCTCCAAATATCAAATATACAAGATTGATCCTCCATGTTTGAAGATTGTACAAGAAATGCCCTTGGAAATTGAAGTAATGTGTAAAAGTTAGTCTAAAATCACAAAAGGACTAAACTTGCAATTTATTTTGGACTTTGGATGAAAAGCATTTGACGGTTTGGACTGGCCATGCAAGGAACTTAACCAATGTCAAAGTTAGATGGACTGGTAATAAAATTACCATCCACTAGCCCAATCAAACCCCACAGCCCAATCCCTAAACCCGGTTTTATTTTTAAAGGGTCAAACCCCGGTCAAAACACCCCACTTTCCCCACCTTCCCTCCTAAACACTAATTTAAAAATAAATTACACCCAAAACAGATTAAAACCTGGCCTTAATCCTTTTAAACCCTAATCCTACCCCAGATCAAATCAACCCCAAATCAAAGGGTTATACCCTAATTGAGTGCAAATCACTAATTAAGCCTACTCTAACCATTTCCCACCTCACCAAACATGATCACATGCCTTGTGGACCCCTCCCCAGCCTTCCCCTGCCAAGTCGTTTTCACCCAAAAACCCTCACCCGACAAATTAAGCGACTAGGATTGCTTCCCTTGGTCCCCAAGCTCCAACCAACGTCTTTGATCAAGATTCCACAGCTGGCAATCACATGGGTGACCTTTTGACCAAGAATTCGTCAAAGACAAGAAGGGCAATTTTGAGATTTCCAGAATAAGGGTTTTGCATTTGTAATTTTTTAATCAGCATTCTAGAATAGTCCATAGAGTTGTATAAAAGGAGGATGAGACCTGTTCATACCCCTTCTTCCAGTTTTTAGCAATCTCATTGTAATTCCTTTTTTATAAATTATTAAAGTTTGGTATTTTTGATATAAATTGTAATTCCTTTTATTAATTATAAAAAGTTTGTGTGTTTGGATTGCTAATACTGAGTTCCAATTTAAAAAGATTGTGTTTGATTTTCAAAAGTTTTCAAAAGGTTTTAAAAGCTTTTTATTTTCAGAAAGTGAAATTCTTGGAAAGTGAAAGTGGACTGAGAATTTTGATTTTCTGAGAGGTTAAAAGTTTTTAAAACGTGTTTTCAAGGTTTGGAAGATTTTTGTGAAAGGTTTTAAGGAAGAAAGTATAAACAGAATATTGGATATTATACTTGTGCTTTCCTTTGGATTTTTTCTTTGGCAGGTTTAAGTGTTTTGATTTGATCTAGTCTGCATACACCCGGGTGTATAGGGAGGTGGTTATTCAACCACAAAGAACCCTGGATGTAGGGTTCTTAGGTAAGAAATAACTTTTCCCTTTCAAATTTCAGTTTTGTTGAATTTGAGTGAGATTTGTAGAATTGTATGCTAAGTGTTGATGGTTGATTTAAACTGTTTGATTTGAGTAGATTAAGTATTGTATGCATGTTTAGAGTGAATAGAACCATTATGGTTAGGTTTTGTGAGATCTTTGTTTGAAAATCTTGGTTTAAAATTTTTAAGAGGGTGTTTGGATCTGCTTTTTATTTTGAGTTTGTTAGATTGTGTAGTTTTAAAAACGTGTTAGAATGGTTGAGTAGGATTGTTTAATTTGCTAGCTAGTTAGTTCATTAGTTTGGTATAGATTGGGAGCAAGTTAAGTGGTAAAAAAGGGAATAGCTTAATAAAAAAATCTACTTGGCCATTTTTTGCTTAATTTGTTCTAATTTTGTGCTTCAATTTCATAATCTGTTAAGATCTAGGTTATTATAGGATTGTAGTTGGTTTGTGTGATAATTGGTGAGCTTGTATGCAAAAGTTTGGAGGCTGATTCTCAATTGTGTGCAAGTAAGTAAGGAAAAACACCCACAGACCCTTAATATTGTCTCAGCAACTTGAAAACGTTTTGGTGTGCTCTGGTTTGTGATTTTTGTGTGCAAAGTGCTTGTTTTCTGCTTATATTTGACTCCTTGTGCTCCAAAGAGCACAAGGGTGCCTGTGTTCCACAAAAACCACCACAAACAAACACCCAAGTCCTCTTGGAATCACTTTGTTCACTTGTGAAGATAAACAGAAAGAACAAGCTTGTGTTCTTGAAAAAAAAATTTAAACTGTCCACGTTTTTTATCTTAATTGTGTTTAATCTTGCATATAGGTGAAGTTGGATTGTGTTTCTAAGCTTATAAAGTGTCACAGTGTTGTTGGAAAGTTTAATAAGAAAAAAAAAATTAGCAAAAAGGTCACCCCGCCCGGACTCGAACACGCGACCCCTCGTTGGGGGAGTAACGTGCTTACCGGTGATCCAGATGCCTTTTTACGATATGGATTCATTTCCATAGTTATTTAACCCTTTTTCAAGTGAAGGCTTATTAAAAATCCGTAGCTTATTTCTTTTATTTTGGGCTTATTTAATAAGCGAATTTGGTTCCTTTCATTTTTCCTAGGGTTATATGAGGGTATAAGATTTTTCTAGCCAGTTGTCATATTTTTCCTTTTCTTTAATTATTTTTTATACATTTTTCATTTCCCGTTTTTGTTAATTCATTAAAAAATAGAAAAAAGTGTTTTAATTTTTAGGAAAAATAATTTTTAGCTTTTAAATAATCTTTTTGAGGTTTACATCTAATTTTAGTTTCAAAAACTTTAATTTTTAATTTTATATTATTTTAAGGTTTTTATTAAACTTTAATAATTTTTATAAAATTATAAAAAAGGGTTTAGGAACTCTAATTTGCATTTTTCTCTTAGTTAGATTATTTTAAGATTTTAGAAATTTTTTAGAATTAATTTTATAAACTTTTTATTTTTCTTATTATTTTAATATTATTTTATTATTAAAAATAAAAAGTTTTATTTTTATTTCTTTTTCATTTTTCTTAAGTTCATTAGCATTAATTAGGACTTTTACCATTTTTAGAATATTTTTATAGCTTTTAGTATTATTTCTATAATTATTTTAAGTTTAATTAGTTTTAAATAGATTTTAATAGTTTTTAGGAGTTTAAAAATAGTTTAATTTGGATTTAAAATTTTTAAAAATAGTTTTTAGCTTAATTAGGTCATTTTTGAGGTTTACAAACTATTAAATCTTGTTTAGGGCTTTTTAATATTTAAAAGTGATTTTTAGGGCTTTAATTAGCATTAAAAAGTCATTATTAAATTAATTAAAAGGTTTTAGCAAGTTTGGATTTTTTGTAAACTCTTAGAATATTATTGTGGATTTTTAGTAATTTTTAGGAATTTTTAGATTAAAATTTTAAATTTTGTCGTTTTTACGTTTCTACGTCGTAACTTTCTAGTAGTGTTTTTGCCTTATTTTTCTATTTTTTTCGTCTTCGTCATTTTCTCTTCTCTTCTTCTTGTTAATAATCAAAAACATTAATCAATCATTCATTACACAACACACGTGCCTCCTCGAGAGAACGATCCCTATTAAGGGTCATAAGTGATTACGTTTTCCTAAACGTACACTTAATACTTACCGCTTTTACCTTGTTTTCCTAAACAAGTGTGAATTTACAACTATCATTTTGGCGCCGCTGCCGGGGAGGCGTGTTGTGTTTTGATTGACAATTGTTGTTTTCTATATTATCCATAATAGTAATTGTATTAATAGCACTCTATTAATACGTATTATCGTTTTTCGGTTTTTGTGTGAATACTATTACTATATTGTATACGTAGAACAATAAATTCACAAGTACTCCAAATACGTGAGCAATCACAACCTTGATTCGGGATTTCATCACTCGATCATTGTATTCGAATCTCAAACCAAAGAAAAAGGCAAAAATAGATAAATACTTTCGTGAAGCTTAATCTTGATAATACAAACTATAAGGTGGGTATAAGGCGGTTGTATTTCACGACCTAAAGGAAAAAGGCTCTTAAGTGCTTCGCGCCGCCTCGTTTCCTCCGCTTGCTTGTGCGTATTTGATTTTGAGAGTGAATCGAGGGTTTTGCCGCCCAAAGTATTATTACATATCATATATATTTTCTTGGTTTCCATTTGATTAAACCCTCTTGAACGATTTGGTGTTCCACCATCGTTCTAAAGTCATCGAAGGCGTTCACTCCACGTGATCGTTTTCATTCCTTGAGGCCTTTTTAATCAAGAGATTTGATTAGTGAGGAGATTTGTGGACTTTTTGTCTACTCAATACATTTCACCAATTTCCAAAAAGTTAATACAATCAAAAACCACAAAAAAAATTGAAAAAACAAAAAAAATACCAAAAAGAATCTTCTTTGCTCGTCTCCACGTTGTACGTGACGTTTATGCTCACTCGTAATCAAGCAAAACGTGCACGTAGACGAAAGAACAAAACTCCCACTCCAACTCATTCTAGTGAGGAGTCTACTATTGACGAACCCATTGTACAAGAAGAACCAACCATGGCGAATCGAACTATGATGGAGTTACTTCAAGCACCCACCGAGGGTTATGGAGAAGCTATTGTGATTCCCGCAATCCTTGCGGAGAATTTTGAGGTGAAAACGGGTTTGTTGTCGATGATCCAAAACAACAAATTCCGTGGTGATGAGAAGGACAATCCCCACAACCATATCCGCCAATTTAATCGTCTTACCGCCACGTGCAAATTCAAGGATGTATCGAATGACTCGATTAAGATGATGCTTTTTCCGTATTCCTTAGCGGGGCCCGCTAAAATTTGGTTAGAGAAAGAGCCACCCAATTCTATATTGACGTGGAAGGATCTCGTTTCGAAATTTGTGAACCAATTTTTTCCGCCCTCTAAGACTACGCATTTGAAAAATGAGATTTCTAAATTTTCACAAGAATCAAATGAAAGTTTTTCTACGGCTTGGAATAGGTTTAAGGAGATGTTGCATGAATGTCCTCATCACGGTTTTTCCGATTTGCACAAAATCGACACGTTTTACAATGGACTTAACGATCATGAAAGAGATTATTTAAATGCCGCCGCGGGTGGTAATTTTTTGTGTAAAACGGTTGAAGAAGCTTTGGTCATAATCGAGAATAGGTCTAAGGTTTATAGCCCTCGTCACACACCGAGTGTTGCCAAAAGGGGCTCATGATCGTCTCAAAGTATCAATGCATTACATGATGAAGCAAATGAAGAAAACCGATTTTTCGATAGATTTGCTAACCTTATGTCCCATTGGAAGGCTCAAGAAGCTTCCAACACCGCTTCGGTTAAAGCGGTTTCTAAAAGTTGTTTGTCGTGTGGGGGAGCTCATGATCTTTCCGAGTGCATTACCGCGGATGGTAACCCTTCGAATGCTTTTGTCGCCACGGGAACTTACAACCAAATCGGTCAAGGTTCTCGTTCAAATCAAGCTCCACCCAATCAAAATGCTAATAACTATCGAAACAACAATCAAGGTGGAAATTACCAAGGAAATCAAAGGAATTATAACAAGGGTAATTATCAAAGTGGTAATGGGCAATTCAAACCAAAACCAAAACCGTGATTTTCAAACTCCTACTCAAGGTTTTCAAAATGCTCACACTAAAAATTTGCAAGGAGAATTTTTAGATTATGCTAAGGCTAATGATGCTAAGTTTGATAACATGCAACGTGAGATGATTAGCTTAAGGTCCGAATTGAAAAACGAGCTTAAAAACGAACTTGCTAATGAACTTAAAACTCATGCTAATAAAATGGAAGGAAATGTCACACGACTCCAACAAAATCAACAAAAAATGGAGCAAGGACAACATGAGATTAAGCAAGAGTTGTTAAAAGCAGATGCTAGGCAATCTAAGTTTGAAGACCGTATGGCTAAAATGTTTGAAGCTATCATGTGTAAGCCCTCTTCTTCGGGTGGTCTTCCTAGTGATACCATCGTGAACCCGAAAGGAGAATTGAAGGTTATTACTACTCGTAGTGGTAAAACTTTCAAAGAACCCATTTCTCGTCCAAGTACTTCTATGGAGAAGGAAAAAGAGAAAGAACCCGAGGTTGTGGTAGAAAAGGAGCAAATTGCAAGCCCACAAAGTACCGCTCAAACCACACCTACGGTTGAACCTACACCCATCATGGAACCCGAGATTCCAAGGCCGATGCCTATGCCTAATTTGCCCCAACCCACACCACCTTTACCCTACCCTTCAAGACGAGACAAGGAAAAGGCACAAGACCGAAATAATTATCAATTTGAACTCTTTATGAAAATGTTTCGTGACTTGCATTTTAATATAAGTTTTGCCGACGCCTTAGTCATGATGCCTCGATTTGCCGCGAACTTCAAAAGTATGTTGAATAACAAAGAGAAATTGCAAAAATCGTCTAGTTGTTCATCGGTTTTTCTAAGCCGCATACCTCAAAAAGTCGGTGATCCTGGAAAGTTTTTAATCCCATGTGATATCCAAGACATGGAAGAATGCTACGCCTTGGCCGATCTTGGTGCTAGTATTAATTTGATGCCTCTTGAGATTTTTAAATCACTCAATCTTCCAAATCTCACTCCTTCAAGAATGTCAATCGAAATGGCCGATCATTCTACGATTCTAGCTTGTGGAGTTGCCGAGGACGTCTTTGTGAAAGTTGGAAAGTTCTACTACCCTGTAGACTTCATTGTTGTTGATATTCCCATCGATCCTAAAGTTCCGTTAATTTTAGGTCGATCTTTTTTGGATACCTCGAAAGCACTTATCGATGTGCATGCAAGAAAAATCACTCTTCGTTTCAATGAGGAAGAACTCGTCATTAATGCAACCCAAAACTCCACTCTTTCTCATGTTTATTCTATCACATCTTTGTACAATGTCAATCCCATCAAAAGTATTTGCAAAAAGATTTCCAATAGAGTTTTAGGAGTTGTTGAGAAAAATGAAGTTCCGTCCCCTCCGCCGATGGAGGTTAAGAGTGTTAAGCCTATAATTCCAATCTCGAGTGAATCTTCGGATGATGAATACGTTGATCCCGATAGGGAGGTTTTCTTTGTTGACAAAAGATTTGAAAACTTGCCACCACCTAAACCAAAAAGATTTCAAAATGTGAGAATTTTTAGTTTGACTAACATTGTTTTAGATACACCAAATATTTTTGACAATATTAAATCGGGTTTTCACAAGGAGAGTGTTAAAGATGAAAAAGGAAAAGATTTTGAATTAAATTTAAAAGATTTTTCTATAATTCTAACTCCGTCATCACCACGTGTCTTGAGTACTACAAGCTCGTCTTCTCCTTTTGACGATGCTTTGTGTGGACCTAGTGTGGGGGAAGCCCCTTATGTTCCCTCCCCTTTCTCCACCGAGGACGAGATATTTGATCCTGGAATTGCTTATAAAGGGAAATCTCGGTCTTCCACCGATGCAATAAATGGAAAATCTTTTCATTTGATTGGTGCGAGTCTACCTCGAGTAGCTCAATGTTTTGACTTACCCATTGTCCCACCCTTCTATTTCTTCTCTCCTATTTTCTTCTATCCCATTGGGGTTTGTGTTGAAGAAGCGTTGTTTCGTCTTTCATCCGAAAACGAGGACGCTATCTTTGACCCCGGTATACGTTTATCGGATTTTTAAAGTACTCCACGTGCTTTTGGGCCTTGTTTATCATGTAAGCCCCACCAAAAATTGACCATACCATGATTATCCCTAAATGATCACATTTATGGGGATTCGAGTCGAGCTTTTGACTCGGTTATCAAAAACAAGGTGCCTCGTGGGGGAGACCCATGCCTATCCATGTACATATTATTGCTTTCTAATGTAGTTAATGTGAGGGGATTTGTGCCCTTCCAACCTTTGTTCCGTGGTTGTTTGTGCATTTTGGTTTTTAGATTATCATCTTCACGATTGGAGCCTCTCATGTTCGTTTTATGGGAGCACTCGATCGTTTGCTTTGGAGGCCTTTCCCAATATCCACATGATATATCCTTTGATGTTCTAACCTTAGGTTTATAGCACACTTCATAAACGGCTATTACTTATTGGTTACACCCTTTCCATGCTAGATTAGGCATTCGACTACGTCTCTAGTATGGGGGTGTGTGCACCCCTAGACTCGAAACATTGAGGACAATGTTTAACTTTAGTATGGGGGGGTGAATAGATACTTGCCTTGCCAAACCTTCACGCTTTCCAAAGTTTATCGTTTTGTTTATCGTTTTGTTGCAAAATAAGGCTAAAAATGGCCAAATTTTAAAATTTTTTCTCATGTTTTATAAGTGTTTGAAGACACGAATGTATATTTTCCGATGGCGAGAATGAGAGTAATTTTTGACTCAACCGTGCGTGTTGAGCACTTAGCTTTGATTCCTTAACTTTTTAGGCTAAGTCTCTTAAATGAGGACGAGAAATGATAGAGTTAATTATAAGTTACTATGCTAAACGTAGAGTACTCGTATTCTTTCAAAAACTCATGTGTTCTCGTTGTTTGCTTATTCTCCCTTCGCATGTAAATATTTTTTGCTTAATAAATATTGATTTAGCGGTTTAGTTTTGATTGTTGGGTTTCTAGTCTTTTCTAGTAGCTTCCGTGTAATTAAATTGGGAAGACATTAAGGTATCGCCAGCGTCACGGTTTTGAGGTATTGGCACCCGAATAATCGAAAGCTTCACCTAATAATAAGATTTCAAGTTCTCACCTAAATCTAGCAAACAATTTGAAGCCCCACAAGGCCTAAAATCTATGCAAAATTGAAAGTGAATCAAGCCTTAATCTTTGAAGCTTTAAAGATCCAAAATTCGCTTTAGCGTGAGGATATACGTCTTTGGCTAATAAAACCACCGATGATGGCGGATAATAAAAGGCAAGGCAAGACCGAAGTCATAATAAAAGCTTCATGGCGAAGTTGAATAAAAGATGGAGGTAAACCAAAGATAATAAGGCCCTTCCGTTAGGGGGCGTATAAAAGTCTTGGTAATAAGTCTCATGTTCAAAACCGTTATAAAACCGTGTTTATCGATTCTTCTTGTCAACTTAGTTTTTTGACATCGTTGTCTATTAGGAGGGGTTATTGATTTGATGGTCTTAGTTACACCGTTAGGACTCTATTTTTAGACCTAAATCTCTATTATCGCATAAGTCAATGATGTATCCTCGTGATCATTAAGACATAATAAAATATAAGAGATACAACTTAGGAATAATGGGAGAATAAGTACGTGATTAGGGCATATGAGTAGTGTTAGCATTACTAACTTATAATGACAATGATCTCGTTGCACGCTTGGCATGGAATTAAGGTGAAAATCGAGGACGATGAAATTATTTCTAACGAAGCATTCACGTGTTCTTATTCTATGAACCTAAACGTCCCATTTTGCGATGAAAATCATACATTATGTCTAAAACGCAAGTAGTAGTAGTAGTATAGTTAGTTTATCATTTCAATAAAGTAAATAAAATTAATTTTGGAGATGCTTCGATACTTTATTCTAGCATTACGTGAGGGCACGGCAATGGTTTAGTATGGGGGAGTGATGAGACTGCTTTTATACATAGTCTCATCGTCCAAAACGGCCTTTAAATGTATAAAATATCATATAATATGCCAAATATATGCTCGTGTTTGTTACTTGTGTATTTTTAGGTACGGATATTGAGGAATGGACAAAAGAACACAAGAATCATTCAAAAACGAACACGGGAAATGAAGACGCACAATGAACCAAGCTCATTTATGGAATTTTGCAAAAAGACCCCTCAAGTTTGAAGAATTGGCAAAAATGGCCCCTCATCTTTGAAGAACTTGTCATATTTGACCCTCCAAATATCATATATACAAGATTGATCCTCCATGTTTGAAGATTGTACAAGAAATGCCCTTGGAAATTGAAGTAATGTGCAAAAGTTAGTCTAAAATCACAAAAGGACTAAACTTGCAATTTATTTTGGACTTTGGATGAAAAGCATTTGACGGTTTGGACTGGCCATGCAAGGAACTTAACCAATGTCAAAGTTAGATGGACTGGTAATAAAATTACCATCCACTAACCCAATCAAACCCCACAGCCCAATCCCTAAACCCGGTTTTATTTTTAAAGGGTCAAACCCCGGTCAAAACACCCCACTTTCCCCACCTTCCCTCCTAAACACTAATTTAAAAATAAATTACACCCAAAACAGATTAAAACCTGGCCTTAATCCTTTTAAACCCTAATCCTACCCCAGATCAAATCAACCCCAAATCAAAGGGTTATACCCTAATTGAGTGCAGATCACTAATTAAGCCTACTCTAACCATTTCCCACCTCACCCAACATGATCACATGCCTTGTGGACCCCTCCCCAGCCTTCCCCTGCCAAGTCGTTTTCACCCAAAAACCCTCACCCGACAAATTAAGCGACTAGGATTGCTTCCCTTGGTCCCTAAGCTCCAACCAACGTCTTTGATCAAGATTCCACAGCTGGCAATCACATGGGTGACCTTTTGACCAAGAATTCGTCGAAGACAAGAAGGGCAATTTTGAGATTTCCAGAATTAGGGTTTTGCATTTGTAATTTTTTAATCAGCATTCTAGAATAGTCCATAGAGTTGTATAAAAGGAGGATGAGACATGTTCATACCCCTTGTTCCAGTTTTTAGCAATCTCATTGTAATTCCTTTTTTATAAATTATTAAAGTTTGGTATTTTTGATATAAATTGTAATTCCTTTTATTAATTATAAAAAGTTTGTGTGTTTGGATTGCTAATACTGAGTTCCAATTTAAAAAGATTGTGTTTGATTTTCAAAAGTTTTCAAAAGGTTTTAAAAGCTTTTTATTTTCAGAAAGTGAGATTCTTGGAAAGTGAAAGTGGACTGAGAATTTTGATTTTCTGAGAGGTTAAAAGTTTTTAAAACGTGTTTTCAAGGTTTGGAAGATTTTGTGAAAGGTTTTAAGGAAGAAAGTATAAACAGAATATTGGATATTATACTTGTGCTTTCCTTTTGATTTTTTCTTTGGCAGGTTTAAGTGTTTTGATTTGATCTAGTCTGCATACACCCGGGTGTATAGGGAGGTGGTTATTCAACCACAAAGAACCCTGGATGCAGGGTTCTTAGGTAAGAAATAACTTTTCCCTTTCAAATTTCAGTTTGGTTAAATTTGAGTGAGATTTGTAGAATTGTATGCTAAGTGTTGATGGTTGATTTAAACTGTTTGATTTGAGTAGATTAAGTATTGTATGCATGTTTAGAGTGAATAGAACCATTATGGTTAGGTTTTGTGAGATCTTTGTTTGAAAATCTTGGTTTAAAATTTTTAAGAGGGTGTTTGGATCTGCTTTTTATTTTGAGTTTGTTAGATTGTGTAGTTTTAAAAACGTGTTAGAAAGGTTGAGTAGGATTGTTTAAGTTGCTAGCTAGTTAGTTCATTAGTTTGGTATAGATTGGGAGCAAGTTAAGTGGTAAAAAAGGGAATAGCTTAATAAAAAAATCTACTTGGCCATTTTTTGCTTAATTTGTTCTAATTTTGTGCTTCAATTTCATAATCTGTTAAGATCTAGGTTACTATAGGATTGTAGTTGGTTTGTGTGATAATTGGTGAGCTTGTATGCAAAAGTTTGGAGGCTGATTCTCAATTGTGTGCAAGTAAGTAAGGAAAAACACCCACAGACCCTTAATATTGTCTCAGCAACTTGAAAACGTTTTGGTGTGCTCTGGTTTGTGATTTTTGTGTGCAAAGTGCTTGTTTTCTGCTTATATTTGACTCCTTGTGCTCCAAAGAGCACAAGGGTGCCTGTGTTCCACAAAAACCACCACAAACAAACACCCAAGTCCTCTTGGAATCACTTTGTTCACTTGTGAAGATAAACAGAAAGAACAAGCTTGTGTTCTTGAAAAAAAAATTTAAACTGTCCATGTTTTTGATCTTAATTGTGTTTAATCTTGCATATAGGTGAAGTTGGATTGTGTTTCTAAGCTTATAAAGTGTCACAGTGTTGTTGGAAAGTTTAAAAAAAATAAAAAATAAAAAAAATAATTAGCAAAAAGGTCACCCCGCCCGGACTCGAACACGCGACCCCTCGTTGGGGGAGTAACGTGCTTACCGGTGATCCAGATGCCTTTTTACGATATGGATTCATTTCCATAGTTATTTAACCCTTTTTCAAGTGAAGGCTTATTAAAAAGCCGTAGCTTATTTCTTTTATTTTGGGCTTATTTAATAAGCGAATTTGGTTCCTTTCATTTTTCCTAGGGTTATATGAGGGTATAAGATTTTTCTAGCCAATTGTCATATTTTTCCTTTTCTTTAATTATTTTTTATACATTTTTCTTTTCCCGTTTTTGTTAATTCATTAAAAAATAGAAAAAAGTGTTTTAATTTTTAGGAAAAATAGTTTTTAGCTTTTAAATAATCTTTTTGAGGTTTACATGTAATTTTAGTTTCAAAAACATTAATTTTTAATTTTATATTATTTTAAGGTTTTTATTAAACTTTAATAATTTTTATAAAATTATAAAAAAGGGTTTAGGAACTCTAATTTGCATTTTTCTCTTAGTTAGATTATTTTAAGATTTTAGAAATTTTTTAGAATTAATTTTATAAACTTTTTATTTTTCTTATTATTTTAATATTATTTTATTCTTAAAAATAAAAAGTTTTATTTTTATTTCTTTTTCATTTTTCTTAAGTTCATTAGCATTAAATAGGACTTTTGCCATTTTTAGAATATTTTTATAGCTTTTAGTTTTATTTCTATAATTATTTTAAGTTTAATTAGTTTTAAATAGATTTTAATAGTTTTTAGGAGTTTAAAAATAGTTTAATTTGGATTTAAAATTTTTAAAAATACTTTTTAGCTTAATTAGGTCATTTTTGAGGTTTACAAACTATTAAATCTTGTTTAGGGCTTTTAATATTTAAAAGTGATTTTTAGGGCTTTAATTAGCATTAAAAAGTCATTATTAAATTAATTAAAAGGTTTTAGCAAGTTTGGATTTTTTGTAAACTCTTAGAATATTATTGTGGATTTTTAGTAATTTTTAGGAATTTTTAGATTAAAATTTTAAATTTTGTCGTTTTTACGTTTCTACGTCGTAACTTTCTAGTAGTGTTTTTGCCTTATTTTTCTAATTTTTCGTCTTCGTCATTTTCTCTTCTCTTCTTCTTGTTAATAATCAAAAACATTAATCAATCATTCATTACACAACACACGTGCCTCCTCGAGAGAACGATCCCTATTAAGGGTCATAAGTGATTACGTTTTCCTAAACGTACACTTAATACTTACCGCTTTTACCTTGTTTTCCTAAACAAGTGTGAATTTACAACTATCAGTTACCATGGATTTTCTCCGTCTTCATCTTTTTCCACACACTTTATCCCACCATGCCGAAAAATGGTTTGATCGTCTTCCTAAAAACTCAATTCATACATTAGATGACTCAATGATTTTTGTCGCACTTCTTTCCACCATCCATGGTAACTAGTCTTAGGAATCAAATCAGTGGTTTCACTCAAGAACCCGATGAGTCTCTTTATGAAAAGAACATGACCACTCATCATAAAAATTGGGATTCATCCGCATCCTCAAGAAATAATCCGAGGGTCAATGTTTCTTCTACTTCATCAAACCACGAGTTAACCGAAATCACCCGCCAAATAGCCGAGATGAACAAAAATTTCTTAACCATGGCTACGAAGCAATATCAACAAGTTAAAGTTGTATCACTTTCTTGTGAGACTTGCGGTGGTCCTCACTCATATACCAATTGTCCTTATACTCAAGACAATCATTGTGAGAACGTGTACGCGGCTAACGGTAACTTTTTTACGAGATGCTATCAAGCACGTCCTCAAGGTGACCGTAATTTGCTAAGTTATCATTTAAAAAATTTTCTCTGACCACCCGGTTTTCCTCCTCAAAACAAAAATCACCTCAATCGCAACAATCAAGGCCAACCTTGAGCTCTTAATAAATATCAAACCCAAAGAAATCCATATCCACCTCAAGGAAATAATCAAGTTTACCAACCACCCACCTATCAACCACCCGCTTACCAAGCTCCACCTTTTAGCCAATCCACGACATTTAATCAAGAGGTCGAAACCTACATGAGGACTAATGACGTGTTGGTTAAAAATCTTCAAAGCCAAATTATTAACTTGAAGGGAGATTTGACTAAACAAGGGAATGATCTTCGAACCGAGCTTAGAAATGACATGATAAATTCTTTAAGCAATCAAACGAATGACTTAAGGGATATGATAGCTAGTTTCTTCCAAAGTAATCAACCCTCTGCTTCGGGTACTCTTCCGGGTAACACCAGTGCAAATCCAAGAGGGGAGATGAAAGAAATCACTACCCGCAGTGGAAAAGGCTATAAGGAACCCGAGATTCCTAAACCTACTCCGGTGATTGTGACAAAGGATAACGAGCAACCTTCACCAATTCCTTCACCTTCCAACCCCACCCCTCCACCACCAAAGTATCTGAGTGACCAATATATTATAAAGCCTTCCTCTCAACCCGACATACCTTATCCTTCAAGGTTGAGGAAAGAGATGTTGAAGAACAAGGATGATATTCAAGATTCAAACTATCTTAAAATGTTTAAACAATTGAATTTCAACATCTCCTTTGTCGAGGCGCTCGCCCACATGCCTAAATATGCTAAAATGTTCAAAGATCTTCTAAGTGATAAGGAAAAACTTCTTGATATTGCTCAAACCCGACTTAATGAGAATTGCTCTGCAGTTCTTTTAAGGAAATTACCAACCAAACTTGGTGATCCGGGTCGCTTTCTCATTCCTTGCAACTTTATCGGGGTAGAGAATTGAATGGCCCTAGCCGATCTAGGTGCTAGTATCAACTTAATGTCATTAAGCATTTGGAAACAATTATCTCTACCCGAGCTAGTCCCTACACGAATGACATTGGAGTTAGCTAACCGTACGGTTGCTTATCCGGTGGGGATAGCCGAAGATGTCTTCGACGGTGTCGAAAAATTCACCTTTCCGGCGGATTTTGTTGTCGTTCACTACGAGATGGATCCCCGTGTTCCATTAATCGTTGGACGTCCATTCTTGAGGACCGGTCGCAATCTTATTGATGTAGCCGCGGGCGAATTAATCATGAGAGTTGGTGACGACAAAATCGTCTATAACATGGGTAAACTTTCTAAGTAATCTTATGAACAGGAGAGCGTTATTTTCATTGACGTACTTGATGAGGCTTGTGAAGAACATTTCAAAGACGCTTGTAAAAGTGGTCTTTCTCCTTTACCACATGTTGGGAACGTAGCTTCTATTGCTCCATCATTGACTCCATTTGGAGAAAGTGACTTTCTTTTGAAAGAATTTGAAGCAAGTTAAGGGGAGGTGGACTTAAAAATATGACGATTCTCCCTCCGATTGGGAAGAAGACATTCGTACCATTGAGAAACTTCTCAATGAGGACTATATCTCTCCACCTTCTCCTATGGAAGTTACAAACGATGATCCGAATTTGACTAAGCCTTCCATCGACAATCCTCCTGATTTAGAGCTTAAGGAGTTACCGTCTCATCTTAAATATGTTTTCCTAGAAGACAATAAGAAGTTACCCGTCATCATTGCAAAGGACTTAAAAGAGGATGAAAAATCTCGACTTATCGATGTGCTCAAAAATCATAAGAAAGCAATAGCTTGGAAAATTTCCGACATCCGCGGAATTGATCCTAACTTTTGCACTCATAAAATTCTCATGGAAGATGACTTTAAACCCGCAATCCAAAGCCAAAGAAGGATTAATCCAAAAATTCATGACGTCATCAAGAAAAAAGTTATCAAACTTCAAGATGCCGGAATGATTTACCCTATTTCGGATTCGCCATGGGTTAGTCCCGTCCATTGTGTGCCTAAGAAAGGCGGAATAACCGTTGTTCCCAATGAAAACAACGAGTTGGTTCCTACTCGACTTGTCACGGGTTGGCGATTTTGCATAGACTATCGCAAGCTCAACGATGCCACTCGTAAGGATCATTTCCCTCTTCCTTTCATGGATCAAATGCTCGAGCGTTTAGATGGTAATGACTACTATTGCTTCTTAGACGGTTTCTCCGGCCATTTTCAAATTCCTATCGATCCAAAAGACCAAGAGAAAACCACATTCACTTGTCCTTATGGAACATTTGCTTACAAAAGAATGTCTTTCGTCTTATGCAATGCTCCTGGGACTTTCCAACGGTGTATGATGGTTATATTCCATGACATGGTTAAAGAAACTATGGAAGTCTTTATGAACGATTTCTCAGTCTATGGCGATTCTTTCTCATCTTGCCTTGCAAATTTAGAACATATGGGGACACTCGTCTCGTTCTTAATTGGGAAAAATGTCATTTCATGATAAAAGAAGGCATTGTTCTAGGTCACAAAATTTCCAAAACCGATATCAAAGTCGACCGTGCTAAAGTTGACGTCATTTCTAAGTTACCTCCACCTACCACTCTCAAAGGAGTTAGGAGTTTTGTAGGTCATGTGGGATTTTATCGTCGTTTCATCCAAGATTTCTCTAAGATAGCTCGTCCTATGACTCACCACTTAGAAAAGGATGCTCCTTTCATCTTTTCTCAAGAATGTCTTGATTCTTTCAAACTTCTTAAAGGTAAATTATCTAGGGCACCGGTCTTAGTCTCTCCAAATTGGGAGTTACCTTTTGAGCTCATGTGCGATGCTAGTGATTTCGCGATAGGAGCGGTTTTAGGTCAACGTGTGAACAAACACTTCCAACCAATCCATATTGCTAGCAAGACAATGACGGGGGCTCAATTTCATTATACCACTACCGAAAAAGAGCTTTTAGTCGTAGTATATGCTTTTGAGAAATTCTGCCCCTATCTTGTGCTTTCCACCACCATCGTTTACACCGATCATTCCGCCTTGAAATACTTATTGACCAAGAAAGATGCTAAACCGAGACTCCTTCGTTGGGTTTTGCTCCTCCAAGAATTTAAAATTGAAATTTGTGATAAAAAGGGAAAGGAAAACCTCGCCGCATATCATCTTAGTAGAATTGAGGATCTTTATCAAGGGGAACTTCCTAATCAAGAGATTAATGAATACTTTACAAATGAGGCCTTAATATCTATTAACTCTAATCTTGACGATACCCCATGGTTTGCGGACATTGCAAACTATTTAGCGGGTGGTGTTCTTATGGAAGGGTTAACGTCCCAACAAAAGAAAAAATTCTTTAAGGATATTAAGCAATATTATTGGGACGAACCTTACCGTTTCAAGCAATGTGTGGATCTAGCCACAAAGGACCCACCGGTGGTCACTTTGGTCCTAACTATACCGCGAAGAAAGTTTTCGACTCCGAATTCTATTGGACCTCCATTTATCATGACGCTCATGAAATGGTTAAAAATTGTGATGCTTTCCAAAGACAAGGCAAGATCACACATAAAGATTAGATGCCTCAAAATTTCATACAAGAATGTGAAATCTTTGATGTATGGGGCATCGACTTTATGGGGCCATTTCCATCATCTAAAGGGAACAAGTACATCCTCGTAGCCGTTGACTACATATCCAAATGGGTTGAAGCAAAGACCTTTACCTATGAATGATGTGAGGGTGGTTGTGAATTTCTTAAACAATTGTTTGCTCGATTCAGTGTTCCTCGTGCTATCATTAGTGATCGCGGGACTCATTTTTGCAATGATCAATTTGCACGAGTCATGGCTAAGTATGGTGTCAATCACCGTCTTTCCACCGCGTATCATCCAAAAACTAATGGTCAAGCCGAGATCTCTAACCGTGGACTTAAGCGAATCTTAGAATGTACCATGGGAGAGCATCGTGCCTCATGGGCCAATAAGTTAGATGATGCTTTGTGGGCTTTCAGTACCGCTTATAAGACACCTATAGGTTGTACCCCTTTCGCCTTGTGTACGGAAAGGCTTGCCACCTCCCCATTGAGTTGGAGCATGAGGCTTATTGGCCTTGAAATGGGCTAATTTTGATATCAACAAAGCTAGTGATCTTAGGAAAATCCAACTCGATGAACCCAATGAATTAAGGAATGAGGCTTATGAAAACTCTTTGATCTATAAGGAAAAAACTAAGCTCATTCATGATTCCAAGATTAAGAACCGACAGTTTCACATAGGTGATCAAGTTTTACTCTTTAACTCTCGGTTGAAAATCTTTTCTGGAAAACATAAGAGTCGTTGGTCTGGTCCATTCACTGTCGCCAAGATCTTCCCATATGGTACCATTGAGTTATCTCAACCAAATGGGACAAACTTCAAGGTGAATGGCCAACGTGTTAAGTTGTACTTTACTGAGGACATCTCTCATGAGATGATTCCATCCCTCGCCACGTTTCCCTTGAATTAGTTCTCGGTCGAGTCAGGCTCGTGACTCGGTTAACAAAAACAAGCGCTTATCAGGAGGCAACCCGATGATCTATCCTTTACCCGTTTACCATAATAAGTGTAGGGGGAGCCACGTAGGTGTTTGTTGTCTTGTTTCTTATGATGTGCAGGGATTAAATCTTTCAAATAGCACTTTTGATGATATTTGACGACCCGTGATTCCGTGTTCCCGTCTTCCCGGTTCTATCCTAAACTTTGGTGATTCAATATTTAATATTTATATGTAAACATTGAAATCACTATAATCATCTCTTCCTTAGCAAGATTTAAACAAAGTGCACATTGTCCTAAGTGTAGGTGAGTTTACTCCCACATGCTTAAACATTGAGGACAATGTTTATATAAAGTGTAGGGGGGACTTCTATTGAAGTTAAGTGGGTTTTTCCATGAATATGTCCCCATTTTAACCGGAAAATTTAATTTTTTGACGTTTTCAAAATTTTTGATCTATTTTGGCCTAGTAGTATTTTTCATTTATTTTCTTTTATGTTCTTTCTTTTTGTCATCGCATCGTATGTATATATTTCATTTCAAGAATAAATTCAAAAGAGAAGAAAAATAAATAAATAAAATGGTTTTAACAAGCTTAGATGTCTTTGATATATTAGGCCCATCATGAATCTTTTGACACAACCCAAATTTATGTTAGCCCTAAAATGTGAGCGTCATTTACGAAATTACATTAGTTTCATATGGGCAAAACATGGAGAGACTACTTTTGCTAAGTTGTCAAAGTCACTCCATGTCTAGCCTATATATACCCCTCCTTACTTCCATAGAGGGGTGAGGTTTTTCCATTTGTGTATTTCACTTTCTCTCTCTAAATACACACTCATTTCAGGTTTATCTTTCTCTCTCTAAAATGTCTAAATACTTGTTTTATCCTCCCCGACCTCAGGATAACCCTCTTGTTAGCTTGAATCTTAGGATTAACAATTGGTATCAGAGCTAACCGGGGGTGTTTTGTGTTTGTTTGCTTATTCTTGTTGCTTATTCACTGCTTATTTATAAGCTGATGTCACGTGATTTTATTTGTGATGTGTTTATCAGTCAGTCCAAATGTACATTTCTTTCATTAAAAAGATGCTTTGCTCCTGGTCAAAAGTCCAACAGTCCAATCTGTTATGTCCAAATGTCCTCATCTCATCTTATTCTGGTTATTACCATAATTTTTTAAGCTTATTTTAAAGGGGACTTTTCTGTTTCGGGAATTTTTGGTATCTTTGTGATGATTTTGACTATTTTTTTAAAATGAAGATATGAAAAAAAAGACCTGAAAAAACCCAGATTTCACCATTTTCGGTGATACCAAGGAAAAAGGTCAAAACCCTCTTCAGATGCACATTCCGATGGTAAGTTACGATGGGGTGACACTGGCTTCGTCCCGATGGCAACTTTTGGATTTGATTGCATTGATTGCGATGGGTGAATATGATGGCTCGTTGTGATGGGTTCGTTGAGATAGGTTCGTTGCGATGACTCGTTGCGATGGACTCGTTGCGATGAGTCGTTGCGATGAGTCGTTGCGATGGACTCATGTTGCGATGGAATGTAGTTGACTGCGATGGGTTCTTTTGATAGACTGCGATGGCATTATATTTTTGTGACATTGCCATGGGTTAAGAAATACTCGCGATGACTGATTATTTTGGTTAGACAGACAATGAGACTCATTTACATAAGTTTTATTTATAAAAATATTTTGCTCAAACCAGTAGTTCATCACAACACCGAGTCAACTCGGTAACTACCGAGCTGACCGGGTCAACTCAGTTAGTCGAAAAAAAAAACTCATCAAACAAACACCATCCTTTTAACTTCCATCAACAACAAATCTATCCTAACCTCTCGTCACCTAATCCCCAACTAAACTCGAATATAAAACATAATTAAACTCAAACTAGATCTCAGATTCATTTCATATTATCCATGCATGCCTCGATCCATTGAGATCTAGGGCTCGAACACCAAATCATCACAGATCATGTAAAGGCATTACCTTTTTTTTTAATATTCGAAACCTTTAGATTCGAGCATAACAAGGGTGTTAACTCGTTCTCGGTTTCGATTTTTTGAAAACCAAAACAAGCATATCAAACCTACCCGAGACCCATATTCAGATCTTGATGAATTTACGTCATGGATCTTGTGTGATACGATATTGACTGAGCAGGAACATATAAGGGAGATTTGTTTGTCACTCGAATTAAGGGTTTTGTGTTAATATGATTTGATTTACTGAAATTGGTTTTGTGATATTGGTTTGGATGAGTTTAGATAGATGGAAACAGAGCTGGATGAGTGATGAAAATGGGGGCGGAGAGTACGATGGAAAGAAAAAGGGCGGATGTAACTATGTCTTGTGATTAGGGTTGACTGTGAGATAAATCAGGGAATATCATTTACTTATATCCAAAGTGGACTACACATGGGAGGCTAATCATATTAGCACTTTTGTTCATTCGTACATATGAAATGTTTTTGGGATGGCCGAGTAATGAAAATGGATCTAAGTCATGTATGTGGCTGTCCATTGGTTATAAAAGGATCATGGGCCAGCTTATTCGTGTATTCAATGGCAAAAGACGGCATGATGTATTGTCTTTCTGGATTTGGTTATTTGGAATCTTCGGGTTTTGGACATTACATGATCTATGGGTTGTGTTATTATTGTTAATGGGTCGAGTATCATTTGCCGGATAATGGGTAACATGGTGATTTTGTATTCATTTCGACTACATGAAACCCTCGCATTGAAAACCCCTAATTCTCGAAAAATTTCGACGACCTCACCACGGTGAGGTCGATCCGCGCATCAGTTGGGAACATGACTGACGTTGGGCTTAAATGATAAGTTATCTAGACAAATTCTGTCCTTCAACGACAATTCATTTCATAATTTGTCCTAGTTAACGACATTCACAACACACAACACCAAAGCAAACAAAACACTTAACGCTAAAACGATCCGATATAAGATTCACTTTAATGACAACGGCTCGTTTTGATTCTACAAAGACAAGTGATCAGGAGTGGATTTGGTATTCTTTATTTGAAGTTGAAGTGGGATTTCACGAAGGCGTCTACTTATTTCATCATCGAGCCTTCCTTCTATTTTTCTACCCCTTTTCTTCAAACCTAATCTATCCATTGATGACTTGCTTGGGCGATAAAATTTATGATTGAGACTTGAATTATCTAGTTTCCACTGTCAAGGGGTGGATGGTCGACGACATGGATTACTATCATTTTTTGGAGCTTTGTTGCAGTTCTCAGTGTCACACGCAGTTGCTTGTGTGGATAACTTCAAGAGGTATCAGAGACTTGTTTCTGCACCGTTTTTTAATCGACATAAGTGCAAGCTTAAGTAACAAATTTGGGGGATTGTACTTCCATTTTAAGTTTGGAATATCGGGTTTACTTCACATGTGGTCACAACAAATAGCCGAATGAATCCGAGGTTGGTAAGTTAGACAGAGAGAGATGGAATCAGCAATTAATTCTCACGGGATATTTATGAGCTTCATAACGACAATGGTACTTCATAGTCTAAGAAAAAAAATTTCAAAGTTTCTCAATGACTTTCAAAACTTTTCAAGACATTTGCTTAAGACTAAGAACTTCTCGAGTATATAGACGTCCACGATAATGATGCTTCCGAGAGTTCGAAATCATCATGGGGGAAGATCGTGTACTTTGAAGTAATCGGATCAACTTGCAGAGGGAAGTAGTTTACATGGAATGGTATCTACTTCACTTTATATGATTTTTATGAAGTATTCTGCAGGCGTGAGAAGAATTGTTGTTGATTTCCTGCATGTTACCCCAAACGGATTATCACCAAAAACCTAAATGACATGAAACCGTATAGAGGCAGTGTTATTTGGTATGGTTATTCTACGAATTTCCGCTGTGCACTTAAACCGATGAGCTAGAAGATTGTTCAAACTACATCAAAGTGTCAGAATCTGCTTAAGATACAGATATTGGTTTGGGGGAAGCTGATTCAGAAACTTCGTCAAAAAGAAGTGTATGAAGAAAGTTTTTTTAATACATGTTGCATGAATTGGGGGGAAGTTAATCCAAATCATGCATATTACAATTGTTCCACAACAAGCAAAGACAAAGAGGATTTAAGTTGAGGTACAAGTTATGAAGACAAGAAGAATTAAAAGACATCCTCAACATTGGAAGCGCCTTGGAAGACTTTATTTTGTTGTATTTTTACTTGTTAGGAACATTGTAAGTAATTCCGTATGTCTCCACATTGGGGGAAGATTGTTAGCCCTAAAATGTGAGCGCCATTTACGGAATTACATTAGTTTCATATGGGCAAAACATGGAGGGACTACTTTTGCTAAGTTTTCAAAGTCACTCCATGTCTAGCCTATATATACCCCTCCATACTTCCATGGAGGGGTGAGGTTTTTCCATTTGTGTATTTCACTTTATCTCTCTAAATACACACACTCATTTCAAGTTTATCTTTCTCTCTCTAAAATGTCTAAATACTTGTTTTATCCTCCCCGACCTCCGGATCACCCTCTTGTTAGCTTGAATCTTATGGTTAACAATTTACTTATTTGAGTTTACTCTAGCTAGTATCCTTAACGTGTTTAAATCAAGTTTTGCTAGGCTTTTATATAGGAAACTTTAAAACCCGAAAGTCTTAACTCATACGGGTTAAGAACAAGAACTTTTCGCAAGTTCCTATAATTGATCCTAGAAAGTCGTTTATCAAGGGAACTTTAAAATGCGAATTCTAAACTTGAAAAAGTCTAAGAAGTTGCAAGATCATATAGATGACTTGGAAACCCAAAACTTTAATTTATTAGGCTAAGCATCCACGAGTCTCATTCCTTGAGATTTTAAATTTTGGAGAATGAGAGATGATAGAGTTAATTATAAGTTTGGTATTCTTTCATGAATTTATGTGAGTTAATTATGAGATTTTTCTCTTATCGCTTTTTAATAAATATAATGAAATAAGTAAGGTCGTACGATTTGAAAAGTTACTTAGCTTCTAACACAAAATCGTTTAAAAGTTGCTAGGGATTAATTAGAGTTCATAGCCAAGGCATAACTTTTTGAAGCGGGATGCGAAGATTGGCGAGTCTGAAAAGGCCCTAACAAGGCATGTGGGCTACATTTTGTTGCTAAATGTCCAAAGTGATGTGAAGAATCACTTATCAAAAATCAATATGAAGGATCGAGACACACGACGAAAAGCAAATACTCCCCTAAAGATCATGGAGAAGTCTATCCGAAAAGGCCCTAACAAGGTATGAGGATAAATAGATCCAAGTCCTAAAAAGAGGCGGATCGTTGTATATCAAAATCCCAAATAAAGATTGGAGAAAAATGAAGAAGTCGTGGTCCAAGTTTGAAGAATCTCTCAAAAACTTCAAGTGAAGAAATTCCTATTATGAAGAGAAGACCATTATTTCAATAACGTTTCTCAAGATTCGAAGTATGAAGTCAATGTCAAATATCGATCCGAGAAATGTCTCAAATCGTGAAACGAGTTGTGCCAAGATATGAACTTTATGAGGTTTCGAGAAGCAGTTTTAAAAGATTTTGTCCTTTAGCTAACTATTGATTAAATCATCCTACTTTATTTTCGGTCTAAATAAACTATCTAAGTAAGTCAACAATGCATCTTCGTGATCATTCAAGACAACAATAAAATATAAGAGATACACCTAGGAATAAGTGGGTCTAAGCGAATAATTGAGCCACTTGAGTAAGTGTTAGCTTTACTAACTTATAATAACAATGATCTCGTTTTTAAGCTTGGTATGAGGAACGTGAAACTTGAGGGTGATAAACATTCATGACACCAAAGCCCTAATGTAAGTCTTAGATTTCCTTACTTGTTCTTCCTTCTAGTATTTTGTAATTTTCTATTTTTATTTAGTTTCATTATTGTCTAGTATTTAATAAAGGCCAAGGTGGGTTAATTATGATGGAAAATGTAAATCGTGCTTTGAAACTAATGCATTGCATGAGGGCATTGCAATGGTCAAGTGTAGGGGATTTAATAATGTTGGGTCAAAAAGTTGATGTGGCAGAAACTCACAAATGAAGAAAACATGAAGATCTTGTCTAAGCGTTGTCAAGAGGAATCTAAGCGTTGACAAGAGCAAATCCAAGGTTGACAAAGCAAGCATTGTCATGTACAATCCAAGCATTGTCATGTACAATTTAAGCATTGTTAGAAACGTAGACAAAGAAGCTTATAGAAGCTTCTATTTAGATAAACATGCAATATATATTCTGCATAAGTTTATTTAAATAGAAGATTTACTTGTTTATTTGATTTTATCTCTTGTAAACCCTAATCCTTACACTATAAAAGGAACCAAGGATCTTAGGTTTTATTCATAACTTTCATATACAATGTAAACCTAAAGCGTGTGTCGACTAGGTGTGGGATTCAATGTACACACACCTAGTGGTTGGTTGTTATTAATATAATGAACAATTCATTTTGTTTTAATTCATGTGTCTTGTGCCCTAAACACCTTGTTAATGGTTGTTGTTCTTATTCCGCTTTTATTATGTTAATCATATGAACAATGATCATTTCTAGTAGCTTTAAAGATCCGGAAATCAAGGTTTCCACAATTGGTATCAGAGCCTCGTGGCTCGTGATGCTAGGACCAACAAGGTGTTCGTGTATCGTGAAGAAAAGAAAAATCCGTCTAGGGTTTTTCTGTACGTTTTTGTGTGCGCAGCAGTATTTAGAAGGTCATAACTTTTTATTGGACCGTTGGATCGTCACGAAATTTCTTGGGTGTGTTCTATACACATATATCTAGACATCCACCGAAGGGATTGTTGAGTTTTATCCCCAGGAAAAAGTTATTAAGCGTCAAAGTCAGCAGCAGGATTAATGCAGTTTCTGTAAACAGCAATGTTCAAAACACGTTTTCTCCTTCGTTAACCGTTGGATCTTCGTGATTTTTGAACTGTAGATTCTTGGCACTTGTGTCTTGAATCTCACAGAAGGGATCTTCGATCTGAGGTCTTATGGACGAGATATTATCAGTCGAAGTTGGCTGTAGAGAGATGTCTTTCGGTTTTCTATTTTTCTTATTATGACATTAGGGTTTCTATAAACCCTAGGATCGGTTCAATCACAGAAAACAAGAAGAATTGAGATGATTTGAAGGAGAGAAAGTATTAGGGTTTCATCCAAAACCCTAAGATGAAGCTGTGATCTAAGATTTGTTTTAGCGTTTTATTTATAAACCCTAGAATGATAATTCATTATATCTATTGATGGTGTTTATTGATACAGTTGATTGCAAAGATGGATGTGGAAGCAAGGACAGCAACAATCTCTGGTTATGTGACATCAATGAGTATAAGCGGCTGTGGTTCATCTTCATTATCGTATATTTTGTGGATCAAGTTGTGATGCTCACGAGAAGACTGTACAAGCTGTAATGTTGTTCACGTATAGGAATAATACGGAATCTGCAAATTCCTTTATCATCAGACGTGGAAGCAAATTTGATTTATGGAAAATATATTATCACGTATGGAAAGCAGATAAATGTGCATGATATTCGGTTTGCTTAAAGGATACGTGAGTTATATGGAGAAGATATTATATGGGTTGCTAGTCTATATTTCATCTCCTATTTATTTTGTGAGTACAATCTACGTGGGGCTACAAGACAAAAGGTGCAAACATCACGTGGACAAAGTAATATATATTCTTTCCTGGTTTTGTGGGATACAAACGTGGGTGAATATATGACGTGAGAGAATATGGTGGGCCAAGAGAGATGCTCATGTGGGTTTTTGTATCACACAACGTGTTCACAAGCAGACAAGAAAAGGATCAGACTGTACATGTTGGAAAAGAAGCTCGGTGGACCAATGGGATTAGTATTTATTCAAAGGACTATGGTACACAGTGAGTTTTTGCGTAGGCGCTGACGTTTGTTATTTTGACGCTGACAAGAAATAAATCAACGCTGACAAAACAGGCGTTGTTACATGTTGTCCGATATATGAGAATTCAAACGCTGACATGTATTGTCCGATATCAGACAATACATCTGATTGAGACCTTGGATAAGAGAGGATGTTGGACAACACAAGGATAGCTGCTGTTTGGAAAATTGGTACGTTTTAGCACACAAAAAGGAGGAATTTACACACGAAGGTACATGGAATCTCCGTTTTATTTAGAATAACATGTTGATATTTATGGATTGGATATTTTTAAAAGGGATTAATGATCTTAAAGTGAGTTAGCAATTATTCTGGGAATTTGATGGATATTTAAACTATGTAATCGGGATAGACTTGCAAAAGAGTTATTCAATCAAGTACTTTTACATATGGTATGAAGATGTTATTTCATTAAATTCGTCATGAAGAGGTGTTGGCTTAAGGGGAAGAATTCTTGTGGTAAGTTTGATGATTGAAGAAGATTTTCGCGAGTTTGTGTTTTATCATATCTTTAAATCATGGCTAGCATTCCATTGGTTTGAAGGTAACTTGTTCGTGCTTTACATGGTTGGTGATGAAGACTTGTCATAACACTTGAAAGAGTTACATTATCGTGCTCAGTGTCTCACAAAGGATGAAAATATTGACAAGGGATCGAGGTCTACTTATATTTTTCAATCTGTTATAAGTTCTTCATCACATGGATAGTACAAGACATGGAACACAAGGTTGGGTTGTTCTACTTCTACATCAAGAATACTTTATTTATTTTTCTTCAACATCATTACATAGAGCTACATTTGGAGAATCTTCAAAGATTGCATACATTGTTTACTTCCCTGTTGATGTGACAAAAAGGGGAAGACATACATGCTACAATTTAGGGGAAGCAATCTGAAGATCATGTACAACTTACAAGAGATACATAAGAGTTTTGCCGACATCAACTAGGGGAAGATTTTTGGGTCAAAAAGTTGATGTGGCAGAAACTCACAAATGAAGAAAACATGAAGATTTTGTCTAAGCGTTGTCAAGAGCAATCTAAGCGTTGACAAGAGCAAATCCAAGGTTGAAAAAGCAAGCATTGTCATGTACAATCCAAGCATTGTCATGTACAATGTAAGCATTGTTAGAAATGTAGACAAAGAAGCTTATGGAAGCTTCTATTTAGATAAACATGCAAGATATATTCTGCATAAGTTTATTTAAATAGAAGATTTAATTGTATATTTGATTTTATCTCTTGTAAACCCTAATCCTTACACTATAAAAGGAACCAAGGGTCTTAGGTTTTATTCATAACTTTCATATACAATGTAAACCTAAAGCGTGTGTCGACTAGGTGTTGGATTCAATGTACACACACCTAGTGGTTGTTTGTTATTAATATAATGAACAATCCATTTTGTTTTAATTCATGTGTCTTGTGCCCTAAACACCTTGTTAATGGTTGTTGTTCTTATTCCGCTTTAATTATGTTAATCATATGAACAATGATCATTCCTAGTAGCTTTAATGATCCGGAAACCAAGGTTTCCACAAATAAGTGTGAAAACACTTGTCCTTTTACCACTTAATTATAATAATAACAAGACCAAAAGTGTATTTAATGTCGTAAAAGGCGAAATTATGCGTGGTTTGTGTTTTTATTGTGTTTTAGGACAAAAATATGAAAAAGGAAGAAAACACGGGCTTCCACGGGCTTTTATCGAAGAAAAAGACAAAATACGAAGTCAAAAGATCAAAAGTGCAAGAAGAACGGAAGTCAAAGGCCTATTCTGAAGATTTATCGAAGAAAAAGTCTAAAGACGGAAGTTTAAAAAAGTCGAAGAACCAAGTCTACTAAAACAAGAAAAATTAGAAGACAAGTTTATTTTATTATTCGACAAATCCCGAGACAAAGTCGAGAAAGAAGAGTTATTTTTAAAGACGAGAAGACAAGAGAAAGAAGGAAGCAACAACACCCTCCCCTTTGTTGGGAATAAATTAAGGCCAGATCACTTGAGCGCTGACAAGAACAAAACAAGCGTTGACAAGAACAAAACAAGCGCTGACAGCTCAAGCGTTGACAAGACAAAGTCAAGCGTTGACACATTGAAGACAAGCACTGATGGAAGATATATTCTACGCGTGTATTATATTCTAGATTACTTCTAGTAAAGATAAGAACAACAATGTATTTTCTATATTTATCTTTACCTAGAATAGCTGATACGTAGATTATTGTACAAGGCTTCTTATGTCTATAAAAGAAGGCCTTTAGGTTAAGTTTCATATAAGTTTTCATTCGTAAACATCTTTCATTGTAAGCAAGTTTGATACTGATAATCAAAGTGAAAGTTTGTTTATATCATTGTGTGTTCTTGTTTAAGTGTTAAATTCCGCATAACACTTAGATTCATAAGCATATACAAAGGTTTCTCTACGTGTATTACTTGATCTAATCTCGTATACACAAAGCTAATCGATCTAAGTTTGGGATCAACAAGTGGTATCAGAGCTTGTTAAGGAACTTTTGATCTTAAAGAACACAAGAACCCTAAAAATCACCAAAACCCTAATTTTCTCAGAAACCCTAACAACATCATGTCTGAAACAATAAACTCCTCCTCCTCAGCTTTACCAAACATCAAGATTCCCATGCTTGATGCAACCAACTTTGACTTGTGGAAGTTCAACTTTGAACAATATCTGGGGATCTACGACTACACACTCTGGGAGGTTATTGAATATGGAAACACATTCGATAAAGCCCAAAATATTCTTAATGTCATTGCTCATAGAACAGCTGTTGTTGGATGTTCTGAAGAGGATAAGAGAGAAAAACCTGGAGATGGTAGAGCTGTGTCTGCTGATGACATAGCAAAGAGAAGGGTTGACATGAAAGCCCTAAATATTCTGAAAGTCTCTTTAGGACAAGAAAACCAGCATAAATATAGAGGCTATGAATCTGCTAAGGATCTTTGGGCAGCTCTTGAAGTTGCACATGGTGGCAATGCAGACACTAGGGAAGAAAAGAAAAAGCAACTCATGCATGATTATGCTTTCTTCAAAGCTCAACCCAATGAGAAACTGAGTAGTGTGAGAAGCAGATTGCTTGACATTACAAGCAAGTTGTCCTTCATGGGGACACAAGTTGGTGAAGTTGACATCAATGCTACCTTTCTCAAAAGTCTTGGTGAGGCATGGAAGATTGAGGCAAGATCTATTCTTGCCAATAATACTTACAAGATCTCCTCGTTTGATGACATCTACAACAAACTAAGGCTGTTGGAGGATGAAACTCTTTTAGAGCATGGAAGCAAGTCTACCATCAGTAATATGGCCTTCTTTACTCATAGTGAAGGTCAATTCAATCAGAAGGACTCTTACATACATCCAGTTACTGGATCATCATATGTCAGCGCTGGAACAAGTCTTGTCAACGCCTCCTATTCAGACGCTGACACATTTAACAGTGACTCCCCAAGAGTTAAACCTGCTGGTTTTGATTTGGATACTGTTTGTGCTTACATTGCTTCTTTCCCCAATGGTTCAGTGATTACATATGAGGACCTTGAGCAGATAAGTGATGAGCACTTGGAAGAGATGGACATCAAGTGGAACATGGCTCTTGCTAGTATAAGAGCAAATAGGTGGAACAGAAGGTTTAAAAAGAAGATGACCTTCAATGCTAAAGACACAGCTGGATTTGATAAATCCAAAGTTGAATGTTACAACTGTCATCGTATGGGGCACTTCATGAGGGAATGAAGGTCTCCTAGAAGATCTGATGCTGGTAAACCCTCAAGTCAGATTGTTAAAGCTCAGGATTCCAAAGCTATGGTTGTAGTTCAAGGAATTGATGGTACAGGATGGGATTGGAGCTATCTGGCTAAGAATGTTGAAGAGGATAAAGCTTTGGTTGCTGATATTGAAGAAGAAGAGCATGTTGAATATGCTCTCATGGCACACTCCTCCTCTTCATCTGATAATGAGGTATATGATGACGCTTTTTGTAGCAAAGGTTGTAGGTTAAATACTGAAAGACTTAACAAAGAGGTGTTAAAATTAAAAGATGATATGAGTACTGAAAGATGTAAATTGTCCAATTACCAACTAGCTCTTACTAAAACTAAGAAAATCGTTTCTGAATACAAGAAAATGGAGTTTGACTTAAAAGATAAAATCAATATCTTAAAACATGAGTTAGATGCTAGTATGGATATTAGAAATATCATGGAAAGGGTTAATGGTGAATTGCAGGCTAAGTTAGATGAGGCCATTAAGAATAAAGATAATGTTGGACTTAAAATTCAAAGATTTGATAGAGCCACCCAAACCCTAGGAGACTGTGTAGCTAAACAAAGGGATCCTAAGGACATGACTGGGATTGGGATGAATGCTTACTCTTTGGTTCCACCACCAGCTGGTGACTTCTATGGTGTCCAACAAAGGGACTTATCTTGGACTGGTTTGCCAGAGCTCCAAGAGATAGGAATTCATTCCTCCACCAAGAGTTGTCACTCCAGTGGAAGAGTATCAACAAAAATTGACTGATCTGAATGAGTGGAAGAAGGTTAACCCTACTTTATTTGTCAAGGGTGCCTTGCTATGTGAAAGTCCAAATGAATCAACACCCATTAAGGTTACTAACCCGATCACTGGTAAAGTTGTTGACTTAGGCTCAAACACTGTTAGAAGACCTACCATTAAATATGCAGAGATGTATAGGAATACTAGGTCACCCAAGAGCCAAGTTAGCAATCATGGAACAGGCTTCTTCTCTTCTAGACCTAAGGTTGTGTCTAGGAAAGCTTGTTACACGTGTGGTAGCTTTTCACACTTGGCCTACAAGTGTGTCAACGCTCCCAACACCAGCGCTGATAGAAACAATTTCAGCGCTGACAGGAACAAAGTCAACGTTGTTAGGAAGTCAAACGTTGTCAGACCCAAACCTTGTGTGCAGCAAAGTCCACAAGTGATTAGACCTGCCCCATTCTTTACTAGAGGGTCTAACACTCATGGACAAAGACCATTTCAAAAGAAAAACAACTGGTCAAATAGGCAATGGGCTTCTGTAGCAAACCCTAGGTTTAATGCTGACAAGGGTAATTTCAGCGTTGACAGGACAAATTCTAACGCTGACAGAAACGTGACCAGACCTAAATATTTGCCACCACAAGGTAAGGGGTCCAAAGCTTCTTCAAGCTTAACATGGAGACCCAAGAAAGATCAAAACCCTAATGAGAATGGGATTTCAATGACCTGCAACAGATTTAATTACATTTCCAAGGTCATTACAAAACCTATTGGGGTTAACTGGGTATTTCATCCTAAAAAGGATGAGAATGGGGTTGTTGTGAGAACTAAGTCTGTTCTTATTGAACAACCAGATGAATCCATGTCTTTTAAGACTTTGGTTCCCAAAGAAAACTAATTTGTTTTCTTTATGTGCAGGGCATTCAAAGACAGATCAATGATTATTGATATTGGGATAGTGGATGCTCAAGGCACATGACAGGGAAGGAAGACTATCTGACTAACTTCACTCCCATTAAAGATGGTGATAAGGTTTACTTTGGAGGCGGATATGGTACTATCATAGGCAAAGGAACCCTTCTCACCTAGAATCAGCGTTTTGAGAACGTCTTCCTGGTAAAAGAACTTGATTACAACCTGTTTAGTGTATCACAAGTTTGTGATAACAAAAATAAAGTTCTTTTTACTGATACTGAGTGTTTGGTGTTAAGCAAGGATTTTAAGATCCCTGATGAGAACTATATTGAGTATAGAACACCTAGGCATAAGGACATATATAATGTGAATTTAAATGGGATTAAAATGAACAGTAATATGTCTTGTTTTTATGCTAAGGCCTCAGTAGATGAGAGTAATTTGTGGCACAGAAGACTAGGGCACATAAATTTCAAAAATATAAATAGACTTGTGAGGCTTGGTTTAGTTGATGGTTTGCCTGAGAAGGTCTTCCACAATGACCACTCTTGTGTTACATGTCTTAAAGGCAAGCAACACAAGGTCTCATTCAAGTCCAAACAGGTGCATACTAGTTCTAAACCTCTTCATATGCTTCACATGGACCTCTTTGGTCCAACCAATATAGAAAGTTTGAATGGTAAGTCATATTGCTTTGTTATCACATATGACTTTTCTAGGTTTACTTGGACATTCTTTCTAGCTATGAAGAGTGACAAAGCTGATGTTCTTATTGATTTTATCACTCAGATTGAGAAGAGGTCTGGCAATGAGGTTAAAATGCTTACGAGTGATAATGGTGGAGAATTTAGGAATAAGAAGCTAGATGATTTCTGTGCCAGGAAAGGAATTACAAGGCAATTTAGTATTGCTAGAACCCCACAACAAAATGGGGTTGCTGAGTGGAAAAATAGAACCCTAATTGAAGCAGCCAGAACAATGTTGGCAGATGCTCACTTTCCTATAGCCTTTTGGGCTGAGGCTGTTAATACAGCCTGCTATGTGCAAAATAGAGCATTGGTTAACAAAATTCAGAACAAAACACCTTATGAGTTACTTTGGGGTAGAAAACCTAATATTGGTTTTCTCAGACCTTTTGGTTGTCATGTAGTAGTCTTGGATACTAGTGATGCCTTAGGGAAATTTAGTGCAAAAGGTGATGAGGGTTACTTCATGGGGTATTCAATGCAGAGCAAGGGTTATAGAGTTTATCTTAAAGAGGACAAACGTATAGTTGAAAGAGTACATGTTAGGTTTTTAGAGAATAAACCTAGTGATCCTGAAAGTGGTCCTAATTGGTTATTTGACTTGGAACCTTTATCTAGAACTTTAAATTATATGCCTGTCACTAATCCAGACATTGTGAAGGTAACTTCAAATGTTGTGGAGGAACAAGTTGTTGATGTTTCAGGTACTCAGGTTCATGAAAAGGTTGGATCACAAGCAGAAAAGACATCTCCTATCCTAGAATATGTTACCATTCCCATTTGGACAGATGCTTTTGCTGCTGCTGCTGCTGTTGGACAAGATAATGGTGGTTTCCAAGCACCACCAGTTACAAACATGCATGGTCCTTCAGGCGCTGACAAAGGCAAATCTAGCGCTGACATGATCAATTCAGGCGTTGATGGTTCAGACGTTGACAACCACACTTCAAGCGTTGTTAGACCAAGCGCTGACAAACAAGATTCAGGCGTTGATAACAATACTGAACATCTTTTCTCTTCCAGTTTTGAACAAGGTGAACCTTCCAATATATATGAAGAGGTTCATCCTCATGTTGATGTAAGAGAGTCTGATGAAGAAGATATTAGCAACATGGAGAATGAGGTTGAGTACACCAGACTTTTTGAAGGAGGAGTTCTCACTTCCACAATGAAGAATCACCCCCCTTCCCAGATCATTGGTGATGTTATGACTCTAGTTCAGACTAGAAGATCTCATCAAGGTCTTGGTGGGTTTATTGCTAATATACACAAGAAGGTTGATACCCCTCTTGTGCAAGCATGTTTGTTTGCATGTTTTCTGTCACAAGAAGAACCCAAGAAAATATTTGATGCTCTCAAAGAACCAAGTTAGGTGGAAGCAATGTAGGATGAGCTTCACCAATTTGCAATTCAGGATGTTTGGGAGCTGGTTGATTGTCCTAGATATGTCAGACCTATAGGGACAAGATGGGTTCTCAAGAACAAAAGAGATGAAAGAGGCATTGTGGTCAGAAACAAGGCAAGGTTAGTGGCTCAAGGTTATACACAAGAGGAGGGGATAGACTATGAGGAGGTCTTTGCACTAGTTGTAAGGATTGAAGCTATTAGGATTTTTCTAGCCTATGCATCCTGCATGGGCTTCACAGTCTATCAAATGGATGTCAAGAGTGCCTTTCTCTATGGCACCATTGTTGAGGAAGTATATGTGATGCAGCCTCTTGGTTTTGAGGATCCAGAGAATCCAGATAAAGTGTATAGAGTCAAAAAGGCTATGTATGGCCTTCATCAGGCCCCTAGAGCATGGTATGGTACTTTGTCTACCTATTTGGTGGACAATGGATTCAAAAGGGGCACCATAGATCAGACACTATTTACAAAGAAGAAAGGCAAGGATGCACCATGTTGGGTCAAAAAGTTGAAGCTACTAGGATCTTTGAAGCTACTAGGAATGCACCATGTTCATATGATTATACAATCAAAGCGGAATTAGAACATGATACATTAACAAGGTGTTTAGGGCACAAGAAACATGAATTAAAACAAATGGGATGTTCATTATATTAATAACAAACATCCACTAGACGTGTATACATTGAATCCCACGTCTAGTGCACACACACTATAACACCCCCAAATTTGTACAACTCAATACAGCGGAAGACTAGTTGGTGTTACGGGATAGCACATTACTCACATCATAGACAACGCATAAAAATCGCGTCGTTTAATAATAAATCATTTCCATTCATAAATATCAAAGTTACATCGGTCCCAAGTCATTACATTTCATACAAAGTTTTACAAAATATTTGAATGGAAAATATTGTTTAAGTGCGGGCCATGAATTCTTGTTGTCTTCCCGAGAATTACCTTCAAGTACTTGAGATAAAACATGTTAAAAGAAAAGGTCAGCGATAACGCCGAGTGAGTTCATAGAGTTTAATAAAATCCATCAATATAATATCAGTATAAAATTATTACTGAAAATCATCTTGTACAAATCATTTTAATAGGCCATAAAATAGCCAAAGTCATTTTATACAAATCTTTATCGAAAATCATAATATAGGCATTTGCCTTAAAAATCAGTATACGAATCATTGTCGTTAAAAACACCATACAATACGTTTTGCAACGTTGTATAGATTAAATAAAACCGTTATATGAATATGGTTATAAAAAGCCTTAAAAATCATTATACGAGCCAATGTCGTAAAAACGTCATACAATACGTCTTATAACGTTGTATGAAAATAAAAACCGTTATATGAATATGGTTATGAAAACCAAAACACAAACATAATATCAATAGTATGACCCAGTATTGCTAGTCAGGCAATACATCGTAATTCGGAGCGTCTAGTAGTATTTCGTTAGTTTTTGGATTATTATAAGCCGCATGACATTGTTACCTTACTAAACCAACAACGGGTAGCTAACCCGATACCAATTTTGCCCATCTAAAGTAGCGTGTCGTCACAAAGGTCACACTGTGGAAATCTTCTCATACATAAATTCGCTTACCAATCAATGTGGCACGACGGGGATCAACCGTCAAGGCGCGAACTAGGGTGATCGTCCCCAAATAGTACTATTATATGCATAAGCGTCTACCAACTCCCGGTAGTTCACAATTCATGCTATGGGACTTTTAGTGACATAACCTAACTTTAATAATCCATTTAATTTCATTTATCGGGTCCTTTAATCATTTATCGGGTCATACAATCGGGTCATTCAATCATTCGGGTCCAAAATCAATAAACAAACAACCGGGACAAATGGTGTCCTATTTTATAAAAACTAACATGTAATCTCCCTCGCGGGTTTATAAAACATTTATAAAAACATTTAAAAGAGTGCGAGGCTATGAACTCACGTTGATGTGGGAAGGCGGGTTATCGGCAATTCGGACGTACGGTACGTGCTTCAATCACGGAAACCTAGACAAATAATAATCGGTCTTAGACGTTTGTCCAATGACTTTATAAAAATAAAAATTATGTATACATATGATGATTATATATATATGATGATCAAGTGAGTTTACATATTCTCGTTTACTCATTTTAGTGTTATATGTCGATAACTTTTATACTAGTTTACTAGTTTTACCTTTTTACGTGTTTTAGGTCCAATAAGCCTATTATAAGTTTATTAACTTGTATTAATCCATTTCATACTTACATTATCAGTATTTAAACTTTCAAGTTGGGCCCAAATGGGTTAAGCCCAATAAGTTCTTTTTATGAGTGTTTATCTTATTTAGTCCAATTATTAGCCCAAGTATTAGTCCAATATGTTTACTTAGCTCGTTAATGTCCGTATGCCCTATAGTTCGGGTTTTATCGGTTTTTACTTGTTATACATGTCTATATATCAGTATATAAGTTTTATAAAGTTTTCATTAGACGGGTCCAACCATCTAAGTTTTATTTAACAAAAACGTTAATTTTACGGCAATAGCCGAAAAAGTCGTAAAAAATCATGTTTATAGTTTTATAACTTATAAAACTTAACAAGTTACCATTTTTATAATTTATACACTTATTCCACCTTTTACATATTTATATAAATAGAATCCATAAGTTAGTGGGTTTTAATTTATATTTTATACATTAAAATTTTGAGTGCTTATATAATAGTATTATTCTTTATTTTCCAAAAATCTGATTTTTATCTTCACTTTCACCAAAACTGCCATATCTTGAGTTCTATATGGAGATAGAAGCTCAAATTTTTATCACATAAACTACATGATATGTGCTACATTTAACTCTACTATAGCTACTGTTGAATCATCTTCTAAATATTTTCTAAAAATCGTCCAAAACAGTAACCTCAGATTTATACCCTAAACTTGTTTTGATCATATCTCACTCATTATTTTGATTCCATTGCATGGCCAACTCTCACATGTGTACAAGACCCATAGCTTACTGTAAATCCATTCTACTTCATCATTTTATCAGTTTATCATATGGTTCTTTACTGTTTTATACAGCCAACAAATTTAACCAAGATTTTAACCTTGTTTCTTATGGTTTTTCACCTTTTTAATCATGTTTATCAACAACAAATCCCCACATAACATTTTTATCATCATATAATCATCATATACATATACAATAGGAAATAAAATACATGTTTACATAATCAAAATAACAAGAAGATGAGGAGGACAATCTTTATACCACCATGATGATGTAGGTTGTGATCAAAACATGGATTTTGATGGAGAAACTTGTGCATAGCCAACACCATCTTCAAGAACACCATTCTTCATGAACAACTTGTGGAAAATCAGCCCTAATACTCCATAGAAACTCCTCCTTTGATGTTATAACTTGCACCAATCTTCATCTTTTTGAATGGAGATTAACATATGTTGATTATAACATATGTTTATGGTTAAAATTTGTATGAAAGGGGTGTTTTGGTGGAGATGAGGGACGGCAAACATGGAGAAGGAGGGAGAGAGAAGTGGTTTTGCATGGTAAAAATGAGATAATGGTTTATGTATTGAATGGTTTTGTCAAGTTACAAGTAGCTAGGACAAGTTTCCTAGCTTACTTAGTAAGCTTTGACAATTGTTGTGTGTTGTAAGCTAAGTAAAACCGTCCCATATTGGGGATGGGGCAAAACTTGTTTTGTCTCATCTCCAATTATTTACGGGTATTCCTCGATTCTAGTTTCCTCGATTTGCGTGCCCTCGGGTCGTTTTACGAAAAACGTTTTTATAAATTATGAATCAACGGCACAAAACGAATCCAATAAAAATTGTCTCATCAAAAACGGAGTTCGAAAACGTAAATACGTAATCCTAAGGTTTCCGGTTTAGTCGTAAAGGACGTTAAAATAAAATCGTAAGTCCTAATCTCTTCTCGTACATTTGTGAGTTTATGAACCAACACAAATTTAAAACTCCAAAATAATATTCACGGACAAATTTATTTTCTGAAATGTCGGACTGTCACCAAAGACGGTGTATGTAAACGTAAGCACGTAACGTAGAATCCTCCGGTTTAGACGTAGTCGATGCTACTTCAAGACGTAAATCCAAATTTCTTCCCAAAAATAAGTGAGTTCATATTGTAACATTAAAATAATGTTTTTAAATAATATTCGAGAATAAAATATCAACCATAAATTGACGGATTGTCACACACACGTTTAGGTTTACATTGTGAATGAATTATATATGAAAAACCTAATAACCCTTGGTTCCTTTTATAGTGTAAGGATTAGGGTTTTACAAGAGATAAGAATAAATAAACATGTGAATCTTCTATTTAAATAACTATATACAGAATATATCATGCATATATATCCAAATAGAATCTTCTAAAAGCTTCTTGTCTACAATTCTATCAACTCTTGAATTGCATGTGACAATTCTTGAATTGCACACGACAACTCTTGAGCCAACAACGCTGGATTAACTCTTGTCAACGCCTAAATTGGTCTTGACAACGCTTAGACAATAACTTCATGTTTTCTTCGTTTTTGAGTTTCTGCCACATCAACTTTTTGACCCAACAATATTCCCCTAGTTGATGGTGGCAAAACTCAATGTGTATCTCTTGTAAGTTGTACATGATCTTCAAATTGCTTCCCCTCAAGTGTAGCACGTATTTCTTCCCCTTTTTGTCACATCAACAGGAAAGTAAACAATGTTGCAATCTTTGAAGATTCTCCAAATGTAGCTTTATGTAATGATCTTGAAGAACAATTAATATGATATTTTTGATGTAGAAGTAGAGTAACCCAACCTTGTGTTCCATGTCTTGTACTATCCACGTGATGAAGAACTTATACCTTTAGCATTATAAGCAGACCTCGATCTCTTGTCAATATTCTCATCCTTTGTGAGACACTGAGCACGATAATGTAACTCCTTCAAGTGTTATGACAAGTCTTCGTCACCAACCATGTAAAGCACGAACAAGTTACCTTTAAAGTCTATGACTGGGAGTGCATGACTTTAAGATATGATAGAACACAAATTCGCGAAAATCTTATTCAATCATCAAACTTACCATAAGAATTCTTCCCCTTAAGCTAACACCTCTTCATGACAAGTCAATATCTTCATATGTAAAAGCTGTTAACGAATAACTCTTTCACAAGGCTATCCCGATTACATACTCCAATGAATTACTTCATGAATCGTTGCTAACTTACTTAAAAATCATTTACTCCTTGTAAAAATATCCAAGCCATTAATATCAACTTGATATTCTATATTAAAACGGAGATTCCATGTACCTTCGTGTGTAAATACTACCTTTTTGTGTGCTCAAAACATACCAATTTTCTCAAACAGCAGCAATCAGTGTGTTACCCGAGATCCTCCTCTGTCCAATATCCTTCCATGTGTATTGTCCGATATCGGACAACACGTATCAGCGTTTGAACAGCCATATCTCGGACAACACTGTCAACGTTGTCAGCGTTGACTTATTCCATCAGCGTCAAATTTTCACTTGTCAGCGTCAATGTTACTCTTGTCAGCGTCTATTTTTTTCAACGTTACAATCAACCACTGACACAGCGTATCCCTTGTCTTGATATGAATTCTATGTTGTAAGAATAACAAGAGTAGTATTTCAAACGTGTTTTATATCACACGTCTTATACCCTAAGTTTTAGGGATTCCTATGTTGACCATATCCCTTTCTCTATTTTCTTGTTATTCCCACAAATCTCGTTCCAACAGAAAACAAATTCCTATAATCTTGTAAAGGATTACGACTGCTCCATATTTCCATAAAATACTAGAATCCATACCTTCTGCCAATATTTACGCATGTATATATCCAGAGTTGCTCCATGATTTACGATTGAGTTCCATAATCTTTGCAAATCACACTGTTTTAAATTTGATTTATATCTATAAATCATGTCCAAGATTACATCCCTCAAAATCAGCAACCATTGACTGTATTCTTTAAAACTTACGTGGAAACCATTCCTAAAAATCAGCAAGACATGTAGAATCACACGCAAATATTCAACAATCGTACCTTGTGAAATTAGTCAGACGCTTTAACCAACAGTCATATCACGTCATCATCTTCCTTGATATACATACCAAGCTGCTGCTTTTTCATGAATAACAGATCTAGGGTTTACAAAACCCTAAAACTCCATATGCATATATAGTAACTTGGTCCTTGACCCTTGAACAGCTTCTAGAATTCTAAAGCAAACATTAAATGACGAGGCTTCTTTTTCATAGCTGCTCATGTGAATACTAGAATCTATGAATCAAGAACATGTAATACGATCTGCTTGTTTCTTCACTGATTTAAGGTTTTGTGATAAACCCTAATTTACTTTTTCTTACATCATGGTCTAAGTAACAAGCAGTCATATATATCACAACAACACATCTTTTCTGTTTTGAAAAACAAACTAGGGTTTATGACAAAACCTTTTTCTTGTTGCTATATCCCTCAAATCTTCAATTTTTTATGCTTTTAAATTGATTTAGGGTTTAAAGAAACCCTAATCATGATTTTATGTAAAAGCAAAAATCTGAAAATCACCTCAGCTGCCTACTTTGACGCCTAATAACTTTTGCCTGGGGATAAAACTCGACAATCCCTCCGGTGGATGTTTACATATATGTATGTAGAACACACATATAAAATTTCGTGACGATCCAACGGTTCAATCAAAAGTTATGACCTTCTGAATACTGCTGCGCACACAAAAACGTCCAGAAAAACCCTAGACGGATTTTTCTTCTTTTCACCATACAGGAACACCTTGTTAGTCCTAGCATCACGAGCCACGAGGCTCTGATACCAATTGTGGAAACCTTGGTTTCCGGATCTTTGAAGCTATTAGGAATGCACCATGTTCATATGATTATACAATCAAAGCGGAATTAGAACATGATACATTAACAAGGTGTTTAGGGCACAAGAAACATGAATTAAAACAAATGGGATGTTCATTATATTAATAACAAACATCCACTAGACGTGTATACATTGAATCCCACGTCTAGTGCACACACACGTTTAGGTTTACATTGTGAATGAATTATATATGAAAAACCTAATAACCCTTGGTTCCTTTTATAGTGTAAGGATTAGGGTTTTACAAGAGATAAGAATAAATAAACATGTGAATCTTCTATTTAAATAACTATATACAGAATATATCCTGCATATATATCCAAATAGAATCTTCTAAAAGCTTCTTGTCTACAATTCTATCAACTCTTGAATTGCATGTGACAATTCTTGAATTGCACACGACAACTCTTGAGCCAACAACGCTGGATTAACTCTTGTCAACGCCTAAATTGGTCTTGACAACGCTTAGACAATAACTTCATGTTTTCTTCGTTTTTGAGTTTCTGCCACATCAACTTTTTGACCCAACAATTGTGGAAACCTTGGTTTCCGGATCTTTGAAGCTTAAACAATGATATAATCATTTAACACTTAAACAAGAACACACAATGATATAAACAACTCACTTTGATTATCAATAAAGGCAAGGATGTGTTGCTTGTGCAGGTCTATGTTGATGATATCATTTTTGGGTCTACTGATCCAAAGATGAGTGAGGATTTATCCAAGCTTATGACAGACAAATTCAAGATGAGTGCTATGGGGGAGATGAACTTCTTTCTTGGTTTACAAGTTCAGCAGAAAGAGGATGGTATCTTCATCTCCCAGGACAAATATGTTGTTGAGATCTTGAAGAAGTTTGGTTTTTCTCCACATGAAAAGAGGGCTACTACTCCTATGGATAGAGAACACCCTTGGGGAAAGATTATAGATGGGAAAGATGTTGATGTCAGGCACTATAGATCCATGATTGGATCCTTGATGTATCTTACTGCCTCCAGACCTGATATCATGTTTGCTGTGTGTGCTTGTGCACGCCATCAAGTGACTCCCAAAGAATGTCACCTTTATGCTGTGAAGAGGATCTTTAGGTACCTAAGATGCTATCCTGGTCTTGGTTTGTGGTACCCAAAGGATTCACCATTAGAGTTGATTGCATATTCAGATAGTGATTATGGAGGTGATAAATTTGATAGGAAATCCACAACTGGTGGATGTCAGTTTCTTGGGAGCAGGTTGATATCTTGGCAATGCAAGAAACAAACAGTGGTGGCTAATTCTACAACTGAAGCTGAGTATGTGGCTGCAGCTGCTTGTTGTGGCCAAGTGTTGTGGATTCAGAACCAGCTGTTGGACTATGGGTACAATTTCATGCATACTAAGATATTTGTTGACAATAACAGCACTTTATGCATCATTAAGAATCATGTACATCATTCTAAAACTAAACACATAGAAATTAGACACCATTTTATAAGAGATTGCTTTGAGAAAGGTTTAATACAACCAGATAGGGTTGACACTGAGGAAAATGTGTCAGATTTACTAACTAAACCTTTTGATGCTGGGAGATTTCAATACTTGGTAACAAGTATTGGAATGGTTAATCTCGCATAATATGTGTTTTGGAGTCTTTTTGTAAAAGTATGTACAGGATGATGCATTGTTATTAGTCTTATTGATGATTTAGATTTTCCACTATCTTTTTCTAACACTGACAAAGGTTACTTGAACACTGATAAGTGTTTTTGTAACGTTCTCAGCAATATAATTGTCTAACGCTGACAAAGCTTTCCTCAACGCTGTCATGTGTTATCGGGGCGTTGTCAGCAGCAACGTTGGTTTTGTGGTTTTCAATCTAAATGTGCAGATGGTGTTAGCAGTATACCATTGGATACAGAGTTGCTTATGGATCAATGGAGAAGCATTTGGACAAGTTTTTATTTATGGATGATGGTTGGAATGTTTCATTCCTATCTTGACATAAATTTTTTATGTTCATGCATGATTTTAGCAAACTTTTGTATCATAGTTTAAGGGGAGGTTTTAGGAACCTTTAGGATGTTTGGGTATCCATATGATACTCTTATCACAATTCTAGATTGTGTCCACAGGTGAGTATGAGTTAGTTTCTACTAAATCATGAGGCACTGTAGCATGCAAAGTTGATATACTATGCATGCTGCCAAGATATTTTTGGCCTAGAATTGGTTGTGGTCTGTTGGGAGACTTGGGAATGATTTTGATATGGGATTTACCTGGGAGTAAAAAGGATTTTATAAGGTAACTTGGTTGTTAAGAGTTTTGGTTAGCAAGGGACACTAGAGGAGTGTTATGTCTATCTTGCTTATGCAAGTTTGCATAACTAGACAGTGCTTGCCGCCCTATAATAATTATCAGCCTTTGGTTATCTTCTCCAGGATAAATTACTTGTTAAGGTCATTTTTCATTTTTAAAACACTTTTATTTTTGGACGCTGACAAGAATTTTCCAAGCGTTGTTGTGACCAGATTGGACGCTGACATGGCTATAGGCAAACGTTGACAAGATTATTGCCGTTGGGCGTTGATAGGTTATTTTTGACCGTTCACACTCAATGGGACCTACCCAGTTGTTACTTTTTGACAAATTTTTAGGCCGTAATTTTAAGAGTTGTTACTTTCATTTAATGCATGAGATAACTTATAACTTTTTCAATATTTTCATGATTGATTTTTGAAAATACTTGCCTATTTTTGGGCCTATCACATGCATCTTCTTCTCCTATAAATTTGGCTCCTATTTTAAACAGGGTATCTATAATTCTTATCAACTAACAATTTTCTCTTATCAACTTCATCTTTTTCACTTAAAATTAACAGCTTTCATCAATGGCACCAAAGTTTCGACCATCAGAATTGGAAGTGGGGTTCAGATCTCAACACAACATGATTGCATATCTTGCAGCTGATGATACTCTGTTTCCCCAATACACACAAATGGTGGCGTATTTGAACGCATCCCCATTAAGGTATGCTCTTTCTCATGCACCACTCATTCCAGTCACACACATTAAGCAGTTTTGGAACACTGTTAGTTCCTCAACAGTTAATGGAGTGACCACATTGACTTCTATTGTTCATGGGAGACCTTGGGTGGTTACTGAGGCTTTGGTACGCCAAGCCTTGCATCTTGATGATGCTGATGGTATAGCCACCCTTCCCATAAATGAAATAGAACAAGGGCTTAGGTCGTTGGGATATCCTTTTCCTGATGAAGGTACTCTAAATAAGTATCATAAGCAGGAATTTCCCCCAGCCTGGAAGTACCTCATACATGTCCTCCTTCAATATTTGAGTCCCAAATGTACTGCACACAATGAGATCAATAGATCCATTGCCAGTGCTATTGTGTGCATTGCAACAGGGCAAAAATTTAATTATTCAAAAATGATTTTTGAGGGCATGTGTAAAAACAAGGGGAACAAAATGACTTTATCTTATCCCCGTTTTCTGCAAATGGTTTTTGATGTTCAAGGTTACTGCTCAAGGGATCACAATGATTTTTATAAAATCCCTGAGCAAAAGAAAGCTATTTTTATGAAGATGAACTCACCACCCCATAGAGACCTACCTTTAACCCAAGCTATGCTTGCTGTTATTGCAGCAGCACAACCCTAACCAGACCCACAACCCCAAATTGACACCCAACCACAACTTGAACCCATCCCTGAACCTTTACCTTCACCTGAACATATGCAAATTGACTCAGCATCCTTCAACGCTGACACACTCAATGTTGGCGTTGATGTGCCTATTTCCAACACTGACACACAACCTTCACAATCCCAAACACCCCTTAACCAACCCACATCTACCCATTCTTCCACACCATCTTCCACACCCCTGAATATAGGTTGATGAAACGCCAAAGGACTACTAGAGTGTTCTCCTCTGGTGGTCCTATCCATGTGGCAGAGAGAACCACCACCACAAGTGTGGCTGGTGACCTGGATGAGGCTGGGACTATTAGTTCTGGCTTAGATGCTGGCCAAGGCAGTCCCACCATCATTAAGTCCTCATCCTTGCCCAATGAATCTGACTTGGGAGGTCAAATCCCCATTTTAGAAGAGGGCAGACTGGAACCAATGACTCTTATGGAATTGACGGCAGTCTGCATAAGCTTGCAAAAGCAAAATGCAGACTTAGTACAAATTGTCAGCTCACAAGGCCTTGAACTCAAGCAATTGAGGGAGAGGATTGTTGTTTTTGAAAGTGCTAGGAGGGGTATGGAGGAATCTTCCAAAGGGGAGGAAGATCCAATAAATCTGAGTGATAAGGGCAGTCATGATGGTCAATCAATAGATGTTGCTGAGGCCCTTACAACTTTGAATAAACAAACAAGTTTTGATACGTCCTTGATCTCTCCTACCAACTTAAATTTATCATTTACAGCTATGTTGAGAGAGGTTACACAAGGCGCTGAGGGAAGATATTTGGGCGTTGACAAGGAAAATTTGGACGCTGACAGAAATATTTTGGGCGCTGATAGGACAAAGTTGGGCGTTGACAGACCTGCACATGAAGGTGATGTATCCCAGTCATCATCTATCATCAAGGAGGTTTCTACTCAGGTATTACCATCTACCTTACCAACCATTGCACCATCAGATAAGGGTAAGGGTAAAATGGTAGAAGAGATTGTTCCAAAGGATGCAGCTCAAGTTGAGTTTGATAGAAGATTAGCTGCACAAATCATGGAACAAGATAAAAAGGAGTCACCATTTGTTGGGACTTCAGAAGAAGGAAGTGATGGAGATAGCTCAGACTCAAGTGTGATGATTATAGAACCAGAGAGGCTTGAGTATGGTGATGAGTTTGCTAGGGAAAAGTTGAGAGAATTGAAATGGCAGGTTGACTTTGACATGCCAGAGGTGGTTCAAATGTATCATGCTTGGGAAGACAGATGCATGGAGAATCCAGACTTGACCATTTCAGATCAAATATGGGGTTTGGAGATTCTACTTAGAGTTCAGAAGGATTGCCAGGTAATTTTGAAACACAAGGCAAGCAATATTCTCTCAGAGTTGAAAAGGGATAGAAGGGAGCTCTACTTTATGTTGCTCAAATGTCATGGAGTTGGATGGACATATCAGAAGTTGAAGGCTTTGACATTTGATGAATTGGAAAACAGGGCTTATCCCATTTGGGTGAGAGTGCAGGAAGCAAACACTCTCAGACTTCTTTCAGATGAAAGAAAGGAAGAACTTGCAGAAGAAATGGAACTCAAGAAAGCTATGATTATTCCCAGGCCAGTGAAAAAGGGAATTTCATTTGAGTTTCCAAAAGATATGGATCCACCATATCCAAGTGACGCAGTTATAAGAAAGAGCCTCAAGCTCTCACCATTAGAAGCTTCAGATATGGTGCAAGTGTTACCATTAGATTCCAGGAACCCAATTGTGAGCTATGAAGAAGATGAATGTGGGTTCTGGAAGATTGGCATATTTGGCAAGGAGGTACACACTTTTACCACTCTCATATCTTTGTTTGAAAGTTGTGATAGAGAAGACTTGGTGGACCTTTGGAGGTTGCTGGAGACCAAGTATGAGGCTGAAGCACCAACTTCAGCTAATGGAATAAAACTTTGGACCACATTCAAAAGAATGTGTGGACCAAAAGATGAGGATCCTGCAATATGGAAGGATCTTGAAGATGACCTCAGTGGTCTTCAATGGAGGTTATATTCAGCTGCTGGTGTTTACCATTTGAGTTCTACAAAGTTTGCTGAGTATCTACTTGTGGATGCTCAGTATTTCATATCCAAGGCTATTTTGGAGAAGATGAAGGACACTCAGCTGGAAATAGATTATTCAAGTGACGTGGCAAAAGATTTGATCAGATTTATTCACTATCAATATGAGAAAGTTTGTAAGATTCCTCCTAGTCCTTAATGCTTATTCAGAAACTTGATCATAAGAGTGGATATCAAGTTTAGGGGAGGATTGTTGGGAATAAATTAAGGCCAGATCACTTGAGCGCTGACAAGAACAAAACAAGCGTTGACAAGAACAAAACAAGCGCTGACAGCTCAAGCGTTGACAAGACAAAGTCAAGCGTTGACACATTGAAGACAAGCACTGATGGAAGATATATTCTACGCGTGTATTATATTCTAGATTACTTCTAGTAAAGATAAGAACAACAATGTATTTTCTATATTTATCTTTACCTAGAATAGCTGATACGTAGATTATTGTACAAGGCTTCTTATGTCTATAAAAGAAGGCCTTTAGGTTATGTTTCATATAAGTTTTCATTCGTAAACATCTTTCATTGTAAGCAAGTTTGATATTGATAATCAAAGTGAAAGTTTGTTTATATCATTGTATGTTCTTGTTTAAGTGTTAAATTCCGCATAACACTTAGACTCATAAGCATATACAAAGGTTTCTCTACGTGTATTACTTGATCTAATCTCGTATACACAAAGCTAATCGATCTAAGTTTGGGATCAACACCCTTCTCCTATATATAGTCTCCTAATAGTTCATTAGGGAGAGTTAGTTCATTTTAGTTTTTAAATAGGTAATTAGGAGTAGGTGTTACTTTCTCTCTCTAGAAATTTCTTTCAAGTTTACTTAATCTTTTATCTTTTAAATCTTGTAAGTTGAATCTTAATCATCTTTATTAATTCAAAGCTTTTTAGTTAATTCTCATTCTTCCTTTGTTAATCATAATCTATTGTTTTGTTTCATTAATCATGTAGTTGGTTTAATCTTGTTGATTGATTGATTGATTTGCTTATTAGATTGTGCTTATTGATTTGGTGTGTTTGATGTTTTAGCTTATTGCGCTTTTTGATTAATTAGTGTCTAGCTTATTTTTAATTAAGTTGTTTTTATAGTTTAAATCTATCAAAAATTGCTTTTTAATATTTAGCTTATTTGGTATTTTCATAGTTTTAAATCCGTGGCTTATTAGATTTTTCTTAAAATCATTTTGGTTAAGTTTTTGGTTAAGTGCTTATTAGATTTTAGCTTAATTGGATTTTGCTTATTTTTATGTTATTCGGGTTCTTAAAACCCTAGTATTCCGAATAGTATCTTTCCAACCTTTTCCCGAATTACTTGCATTTCTTTTATTCCGGATTACCTCAAGTTTTGGTATTCCGGATTACATGTATAACAATTGTTCCGAATAATGAGGAATTTAATTATCCCGAATTAGAAGTAAAACTTCCATATTCCGATTAGAGTGAGGATAAGTGATTCTGGATAATCGTATTCCGGATTAGCAAGGTATCCCGAATAAGCTTCATGTTTATTCCGGATTACGTTTATTATTTAACATTCCGGATAAGAGTAAGTTTTTAACATTCCGGATTGCATTTCAAAGATTCCGGATTAGAATTTTTTTTATTGATTCCGGATATACTCATAAAATCAATATTCCGGATAAGGTCGTTCATAGATTCCGGATAAGGCTTTAACATATCCCGGATTAGCCAAACTATACACATTTCAGATTGGACCTAGAAGATGGATTCCGGATTGTAGTTCATTTCTTGATTCCGGATTGTTGCAGAAAGTTAAATTCCAGATAAGGGCAACTAGAAAATCTGGATTACTTGTGCTTGTGGATTCCGGATAGTAAAGGGTTTCTATATATTCCGAATTAAGTAGGGAATGCACTATACCTAAAACCCTTTACAACTGAAAAACGGACACGAGAAACGAAGCCGTACAAAAAACCGGGCCCTAATTCATGATTTATCCAACATTTATCCTTGAAGACTTGAAGATATTCAAGTTTGATCCTCAATGAATGAAGAGATGACACTTAAAACCCTTGTATATTGATAATTACAAGTTTGGTCCCTTAAGTTTGTCAAAATTACACAAATGGTCCTTCAACTTTGAAGAAATGGCAAGTTTAGTCCCTCAACAATTCCAAATTGCCAATTATGGTCCCTCATGAAGTCAAAGTTATATTGAAGACCTTTTAAGATCAACAATGTCCAAGATCAGCCCTTGAATTATCTCAAAATGGCAAAAAACAACCCTTTGAAACCTTTTTCCAAAAGTTTGTGCCAAAAGTGCAAAGTTGGTAAACTTATTAACAAAGGAAATGTGTTTTGGTGGCTGAATAACACGTTTCACCTATTTTCCCAAAACACAAGGACCTAAGTTGCCACTTTGAAACATTTAAACATGAAAATGCGCCAAACAACTTGGTTTCCCCCAATTTCGGATCAAAAGCACAACTGTTTACCTTTTTCACCACCAGATTTTACACCACTTAAACTTAGGGTAAAAATCAATTACCTTTGCACACACTTGATTCACATGTGCAGAAACTCATCCCAACCTTAAAACCCTTAATCCCACTCACTATGGACCCCACCCGCAATTCCTGTTTAACCAATCACATGACAACTTCACCTCCAAGTTATCTGACGTCTCCAAATCAACAGCTAAGGTTCCTTGCTTTATTCCAAAGCTAAAATGAACGCCCTTGATCACTTTGGACAGCTCACACCAAGAATTATCTAGAAGACCTCAAGGGCACATTTGGGAATTCAGTTCTAGGGTTTGTAAATAGTGCTAGCATTGGCATTTGCCTATAAAAGGAGACCTCAACATGTGAGAGTCCCTTTGTTCCAGTTTTAGGCTATCAATCTTTGTAATTCCTTTTTAAGTTAATAAAATTTGAATTTCATAAAATTTTGAATTCTCTTTTGTGTTTGATTAAAAGCTGGTGTTAGAATATCCTAAATCTGAGTTCCATTTGATTGTTTAGACCTTCCTTAATCTTGTGGTTAAGGCACGTCTTGGTTTATAAGGTTTTCAAGGTTCAAAATCCTTGAAATCCTAGTTTCTGGTTTTGGTAATTATTGTGTACTAACCCTTAGCCAAAAGCCTTAAGCTCCTTCAAGCTTGTTGACACCAAGCCTGGGAAGAGTTCTAAGCCTTTGGTTGAGTTGTTTGCTGATTCGTGTTGAAGACATATCATAATCAAAGCCTTGTTCTACATTGAGCATCAGCAGGATTTGATCATCTTCTTTGAAGGACCTTGGTCTTGTTCTAGTTTTTGAACAAGGTCCAAGGAGCATAGCTGGCCCTCCTAGGATGTTGTGGAGGGCAGGTATAATCCCTTGATTAAGTTTCCTCTAAAAATTTCATGTTACTGCCTGTTTTGGATTTGGTGCTTTGATTTTGTGTTCTTGTGTTTAAATTGGTGATTTTTGTGTTTGATTATGTTAGTTGTTACCTAGTAAGTGTTTTTGATCATTTAAATCAGTAGGTTATTAGTAAAAATCACAAGTTGCTTTGTTAATTGGTTGATTAAGGGGTGTTTGGGTCAACTGCTTGATTTGGATTTGTGGTGTTTGAGTGGTTGTTTGTTGTTTCTATCTGCTAGTGCTTGTGTATCTGATATACTTGGTTGCTTTGCTGCTCATTTTGTGGTTTGAAACACATAGATTCATAAATTGGGTATAAAATCTTGTTTACTTGGTGAAATTAACTGAAATTTAGGGGACACCTAGATCTAATCATAGACTAGGGTTAACAAGTGTTAAATCTAGGTTAACTACACCAGAGAAGAAGGATTTGAGGCTTGAATTTGGATCTAGTGTCAAATAGATCAGCAAATAGTTTCTGCATATGCACCTTGTTCATCAGTAACTTTATATGCTTTGATCTTGTTGTTTACTTTGATTCAGTGGTTGATTTAAGTTTATTTGTGCATATTCATAGTTTATATAGCTTGTGTATGCATCCTGTTGAGTTTGGTTGGCTTATTCATGCTAAAACTGCTTATTAAGTGCATAACTGCTTATTTCCATGTCTGTGTATGATCTGGTGACTGTTTGATCATTTGTGGCTTATTGTGTGAACCAAATTTGGATTTTCTTGTTGCTATTGACTCCTTGTGATTCACTGATCAAAAGGGTGCCCTTGTTTCCAATTGAATCCAACTAAATCTCTCTAAAAAGCTTGGTCAAATAGTCAAAGTAGTGGGAACTCCTTTCCCCTGCTAGTTACCACTGCTAGTGTATTTTGGGTTTCAGCTTATCAATAAGCTATAATAGCTTATTTTAACCAGCAACAACTTGTATTTTGTAATAGGTACTCATTATTTGACCCATTTGTTCATACTGGAGCATTTGGTGGGTTGACTTTAGGATTTGACTAGAAAACCAACTTAATTGACTTTTTCATAAGTGCTTATTGGCTTATTCTGGCTTATTTGTTTTGCTTATTGGAATTTTGTTGAATGTTTTGGCTTATTGAGTCCATTTGTGATCCTTTGCAAGTTGAATCAAGTCCTGAGGAGCCTTATTTCTCAAAAACGACTATTTTGTCTTTTAGTGTAATAATACTTTGCTTATTTCTGGCTTATTGAGTGTGCTTTTTCAAAACTTCTTTTTACAGATCTCATAAGCATCCCAAAAGAAGGTTGTGTGTCAAATTAGAGCTTATGGCATTAGCTTATTGCTTAATGGGTTAAAAAGCCCAATAAGGATAAGCTGTTTGCATAATAAGTTGTGATAAGCTCACATTCAGCTTTTGGGCCTTTAGAGTTTTGTGTTTAGAATCAAATTTTGAGTCAGATAGGGATTTTCCAAGTCAATTGGGCCAAGTTTGACTTTTTGGGCTAAAAAGCCCATTTAGGTTGACTGTTTTTGGTTTTGGCCCATTTGAGGGACCCAATAGGGGTATTCTGGTCATTTCACTTTGATTTTCTGTTTATTTAGGTTAAAATAAATTAGTTTGCAAGTTTTTAGAATTTTTTATATTTTTTTGGATTTTTAATAATATTTTAATATTATTTTATTATTATTTTTCAAATTTCACATTTTTTAACTTTTTAAATTTTTATTAGCTTAAATACATTAAAATAGGAATTTAGAAACTTTTAGAATAATTTTTATAATTATTTTAAAGTTTTAATAGTTTTTAAATCATTTTAAATAGTTTTTTTTAGTTTAAAAATTTCTAAAAAATAGTTTTTAATCTTTTTAGGTCCTTTTAGAGGTTTACTAATTGAAAAATCTTTATTTGGGCTTTTTGATAATTTATTTGATTTTTAGGGCTTTAATTAGCATTTAAAAATTGAATATTTAATTATTTAAAAGGATTGAAAAATTTTTAATCATTGGTAAACTCTTAGTTATTTAATTTGATTTTTGGTGAATTTTTGGTAATTTTTAGAATTAATTTTTATTTTTGTAGTTTTTACGGTTTTACGTTTTGTCGTTGTAGTATTAATTTCACGTCTTCGTCATCTTCTTTTCTCATCCCCTTCTAAACCAGATATTAATCTCAAATCATTTACATCTTAGTCACACACATATACCTCCTTGGGAAACGAACTTTCACACCATAAGGGTCATTAGTGCTTGATTTTCCTAAATCATCACTCGATACTTACCGCTTTTACGCTCCTTTTCCTAAAGGACGTATTTTACCACAATCATTTTGGCGCCGCTGCCAGGGAGGTGTGTCGTGATTAATTTGCATTGTTGTTTTTAATATTAACCAAATAGTATTTGTATTAGTAGAACTCTACTAATACGTATTATCGGTTTTCTTGGTTTTTCTTGTGAAATTATTATTACCATATTGTATTAAGTATCACAACAAATAAACAATATCTCCAAAAGTGTGAAAACACAACCTTAATTGGGATTTGATCTCCTAATTATTGTATTCGAATCTCAAACAAAAAGAAAAAGGCAAAAATAGATAAATACTTTCGTGAAGCTCGATTTTGAAAAATACAAACTATAAGGTGGGTATAAGGCGGGTATTATAAAATATAACCTAAGGAAAAAGGCTCTTAAGTGCTTCGCGCCGCCTCGTTTCCCCGCTTGCTTGTGAGTATTTTGAGATTGAAGGCTAATCGAGGGTTTTGCCGCCCAAAGTATTATTACGTATAATATATTTGCTTGGTTTCTTTGTGATTAAACCCTCTTGAACAAATTGGTTTTCACCAAAGTTCTAAAGTCATTCGAAGGCGTTCACTCCACATGATCGTTTTCATTCCTTTGAGGCTTCTTTAATCAAGAGTTTGATTCGAGGAGAGATTTTGTAAATTGTTGTCTACGAAGATACACCAAAATACAAAAAAATTAAATACAATCAAAAACACAAAAAAAAATTGAAAATTCGCAAAACACCCAAAAAGAATCTTCTTTGCTCACCTCCCATTCTTCGTGAAGTTTATGATCACTCGTAATCAAGCAAAACGAGCTCGTAAACGTCTTCAAAAGCAAGCCAATCAAGAGACGTTGATTGTTGAACAACCTCCAATTGTTGAACCTATTGTAGAACAAGAAGTCGTCATGGCTAATCGTACTATGATAGAGTTGCTACAAGCACCCACCGAGGGTTTTGGAGAGGCTATTGTGATTCCCGCCATCCTTGCGGAGAATTTGGAGATTAAGACGAGTTTAATGTTGATGTTGCAAGCAAATAAGTTTAGAGGTCATGAGAAAGACAACCCGCATTATCACATTAGGAATTTTAACCGTCTCACCGCTACTAGCAAGTTTAAGGATGTTCCACATGACGCCATTAAGATGATGTTGTTTCCATACTCGTTAGAGGGACCCGCAAAAATTTGGCTTGAGAAAGAACCGCCAAATTCAATTTTGACATGGGGTGATCTCGTTTCTAAATTTGTGAACAAGTTTTTTCCACCATCTAAAACAACACATTTGAAAAATGAGATTTCACGATTTGTGCAAAGAAATAATGAAAGTTTTTCAATGGGATGAAAACGCTTTAAAGAAATGTTACATGAATGTCCACATCATGATTTTTCGGAATTGCATCAAATTGATACTTTTTATAATGGGCTTAATGATCATGAACGAGATTACTTGAATGCCGCCGCGGCTGGTAATTTTTTGTGCAAGACGACCAATGAGGCTTTGAAAATCATCGAGAATATATCTAAGGTTTATAGCCCTCGTAACACACCGAGTGTTGCCAATTTGGGTTCATCATCGTCGTCATTGTCTCGTAGCATTAATGCCTTACATGATGAAGCTAATGAGGAAAATCGGTTTTTTATAGATTTTCTAATCTTATGTCCCATTATAAAGATCAAGAAGCTTCAAATTCCGCTTCGGTTAAAGCGATTGCTAAGAGTTGTTTGTCTTGTGTGGAGCTCATGATCTTTCCGAGTGCATTACCGCGGATGGTAACACTTCGAGTGCTTATGTAGCAACGGGAACTTACAACCAAAACGGTCAAGGTTACCGCCCAAATCAAGCTCCACCAAATCAAAATGCTAATAACTATCAAAACAACAACCAAGGTGGTAATTATCAAGGCAATTCACGTAACTACAACAAAGGGAATTATCAAAGTGGGAATGGACAAGTCACTAATCAAAACCAAAACCGTGATTTTCAAAACACTACACAAGGTTTTCCAAATGCTCACACTAAAAATCTTCAAGGAGAATTTTTGGATTATGCTAAAGCAAATGATGCTAAATTTGATAACATGCAACGTTAGATGATTAGCTTAAGATCTGAGTTGAAAAACGAGCTTAAAAATGAATTTGCTAATGAACTTAAAACTCATGCAAATAAAATGGAAGGAAATGTCCAACGTCTTCAACAAAACAACAAAAGACGGAATTAGGACAACATGAGATTAAGCAAGAATTGTTAAAAGCGGATGCTAGGCAATCAAAATTTGAGGACCGAATGGCTAAGATGTTTGAAGCAATCATGTGTAAACCCTCTTCCTCGGGTGGTCTTCCTAGTGATACCATTGCAAACCCGAAGGGAGAAATGAAGGTTATTACTACACGAAGTGGTAAAACTTTCAAGGAACCAATCTCTCGTCCAAGTACTTCTACGGAGAAGGAAATCGAGAAAGAACCCGAGGTGATGGTCGAAAAGGAGCACATTACAATCCCACGAAGTACCTCTCAAACCACACCTACGGTTGAACCAATACCAATTGTGGAACCCGAGATTCCAAGGCCGTTGCCTAATGTCCAACCAACACCACCCTTACCTTACCCTTCGAGACGAAACAAAGAGAATTTGCAAGAACGTAACAAACAACAAATCGAGCTTTTTATAAAAATGTTTCAACAAGTGCATTCTGATCTGAGTTTAGTCGACGCGTTGTTGTATATGCCTCGTTTCGCTTCCACTTTTAAATGTATGATGAGCGATAAGGAAAAGCTTTCAAAGCTTACTAATTATTCTTCGGTTTATCTTAACCGCATATCGGAAAAAGTTGGTGACCCCGGAAAGTTTCTCATTCCTTGTGACATACAAGATATGAAAGAATGCCTCACCTTGGCCGATCTTGGTGCAAGCATTAATTTGATGCCATTTTCCATATGGAAATTGCTTTCGCTTCCGGCTCTTATTCCTTCGAACATGTCTATCGAGATGGCCGATCATTCTACGATTTTAGCATGTGGAGTAGCCGAAGATGTTTTCGTGAAAGTTGGGAAGTTCTACTATCCCGTTGATTTTATAGTAGTTGACATCCCCGCGGATCCTCAAGTTCCTCTAATTTTAGGTCGTTCATTTTTTGGCACTTCGAGATCGCTTATCGATGTTCATGCAAGAACTATCACTTTGAGATTCAACGAAGAGGAACTTGTTATAAACGCTACTCAAAACTCGAAACCTTCTCATGTTTATGAAATCGCTACCATCAATCACATTGACATCATTGATGTGGTTTGCGATGAGTTTTCACAAGAAGTGTTAGGTTTTTCCGATAGCTCGTCAAGTGGCAATCCCACTATTTTGGATCCGATTCTTGCTAATTCCACACCAAATCTCACTCCATTCCAAGGAGGCGATCTCACTCCAAATGAAATCGACAATGAAGATGAGGAGTTGGTTAGTGATGATACTTATTCCACCATTTCTTCCACCGATGGAAGTTATGAGTGTTGAACCAAAATCTTCAATCGAGGAACCACCTATCCTTGAATTGAAAGATCTTCCTTCTCACCTTGAATACGCATTCTTGGAAGGTGATGACAAGTTGCCGGTTATTATTGCAAGAGGTCTTGCTAATGATGAAAAAAACCGAGCTCTTGAAATTTCTTAAACTCATAAAGGGGCAATTGCGTGGAAAATTTCCGACATTAAGGGTATTGACCCAAAATTTTGTACTCACAAGATTTTAATGGAGGAGGACTACAAACCCGCAATTCAAAGTCAAAGAAGGGTGAATCCCAAAATTCACGATGTCATTAAAAAGGAAGTTTTGAAACTCCTTGACGCGGGAATGATTTATCCTATATCCGATAGCTCATGGGTGAGCCCAATCCATTGTGTCCCTAAAAAGGGAGGAATGACCGTTGTGCCTAATGAAAACAACGAGTTAATTCCCACTCGTGTTGTGACCGGTTTGAGGGTGTGTATTGACTACCGAAAGTTAAATGACGCCACTCGTAAAGACCACTTTCCTTTGCCCTTCATGGATCAAATGTTGGAGCGACTCGCGGGAAATGAATTCTATTGCTTTTTAGATGGTTTTTCCGGTTACTTTCAAATCCCTATCGACCCTCGTGATCATAAGAAGACTACTTTTACGTGTCCTTATGGAACGTTCGCTTATCGTAGGATGCCTTTCGGACGTTGTAATGCACCGGGTACGTTTCAACGGTGTATGATGGCGATTTTTCACGATATGATCGAGAAGTCGATGGAAGTGTTTATGGATGACTTCTCGGTGTTTGGCAATTCGTTCACGTCGAGTTTATCTAATCTCGGGCAAATGTTAAAACGTTGTGAAGAAACCAATCTTGTGCTTAATTGGGAAAAATGTCATTTTATGTGTAAACAAGGAATCGTCTTAGGACATAAGGTGTCGAAGGCGGGGATTGAGGTCGATAAAGCTAAGGTAGACGTCATCGCCAAGTTACCTCATCCCAAAACCGTTAGGGGAGTTAGGAGTTTCCTAGGCCACGCGGGCTTTTATCGTCGTTTCATCAAGAACTTTTTGAAAATCTCTCGACCTATGACGCACCTTCTCGAGAAGGATGCTCCTTTTAATTTTAATGAGGATTGTGTTAGAGCTTTCGAAACTCTCAAAAGGAAACTTACCGAAGCTCCCATTCTTGTTGCTCCTAATTGGGAATTACCCTTTGAAATCATGTGCGATGCAAGTGATTATGCTATAGGGGCCGTCTTAGGGCAACGTTATGACAAGCATTTCCGTCCTATCCACTATGCTAGTAAGACGATGACCGAGGCTCAATTAATGTACACCACTGATTGTAGTGTTTTACTACTCTTTAGGAAAAGAGCGTAAATAGGGAAAGTATCGAGTGATGATTTAGGGAAATCAATCACTAATGACCCTTATGAAGTTCGTTTCCCAAGGGGGTATACGTGTGTGACTAAGATGTAAAAGATTTGAGATTAATATTTGGTTTAGAAGGGGATGAGAAAAGAAGATGATGAAGACGTAAAAATTACTACTAGAAAGTTAAAACGTAAAACCTTAAAAACTACAAATATAAAAATTAATTCTAAAAGTGATAAAATTATTCTAAAAGTTGCTAAATTCCTATTTTAATGTATTAAAGCTAAGAGAAATGTAAAAAGTTGGAAAATGTGAAATTTGAAAAATAATAATAAAATAATATAAAAATAATATTAAAAATCCAAAAATTATAAAAAATTCTAAAAACTTGCAAACTAGTTTGTTTTAACCTAAATAATCAGAAAATCAAAGTGAAATTACCAGAATACCCCTATTGGGCCCTCAAATGGGCCAAAACCAAAAACAGTCAAACCAAATGGGCTTTTGGGCCCAAAAAGTCAAACTTGGCCCAATTGACTTGGAAAAGCCCTATCTGACTCAAAATTTAATTCTAAGAACAAGACTCTAAAGGCCCAAAAGCTGAATGTGAGCTTATCACAACTTAATAAGCAGGCAGCATATTCTTATTGGGCTTTTCAGCCCATTAAGCAATAAGCCAATGCCATAAGCTCTAATTTGACACACAACCTTCTTTTGGGATGCTTATGAGATCTGTAAAAAGAAATTTTGAAAAAGCACACTCAATAAGCCAGAAATAAGCAAAGTATTATTTCACTAAAAGACAAAATAGTCGGGTTTGAGATTTAGGACACCTCAGAAGCTCTAGTTTGTTGCAAAAGCTCACAAATAGCTTAACTAAGAATAATCAATCAAGAAAATCACAAAAAGCCAAGTAGAATAAGCTGTGAGAGCAAATAAGCTGGCTGAAAAAGCCAAATAAGCTAGTTTTCTAGCAAAAGCTTAACCAAAAGACTTGTAACCTTCCAGATTTGATATTAAGCTGAGAAAAATGAGTTCTATTACAAAAACTAAGTTGTTGCATGTAACAATAATCAAAACAGATTCAAATAAGCCTTGAAACAAAGTTTGACCAAAAGTCAAACGTTGATAAGTTGAAATTAAACGCTGACAAGAACAAAGTGGACGTTGACAGACTTAATGAAGTGTATGGACTTGTTTTTCACCCTGCTGGTCAAGGTTTGAGTGCAAACCTTGTGAATCAAAGCTTACCAGTTGGGTAAACTTGATGTGTTTTGGCACAAATAAGCCAATAAGCCAGTGGGCTTATAAGCTATGAACAAAATAATCCAAATAGCCAAATAATCTCACAAGCAGCACACAAATAGGATCCAAGCAACAAAACAGCAATCCTTAAACTAGAAATCAAAATGCAATACCAAATGAGGTGGTCACTTTGTTGATGCAAATGACCACTTCAGCAACTTTTGATAAGCTATGAAATCCACAATAAGCCACCAAATTCAACAACCAATAGATAGCTTATCACCTAAACTATTCCCAAACCTGATTTCAGACCTTAGATCCAAGTAACAAAGAAGTTATTGGATCTGATGTGTTTGACCAATTTCAAAACCACTTTTATCAGATTTTTGCAAAACTTCAAATCTCTTTTCCAAACTTGTAGAAACTTATCCAATGACTGAAACTTTTATATTAGGACTTGTTTAGACCTCCCAAACCCTGAGAACCAAGGGCACAAGGCCACAAGGCCTTATGAACCAGTAATCCCAAACAACCCTTAATCAACCACTTTTCAAACAAACTTGTGATTTCTTCTAATAACCTACTGATTTTAATGATCAAAAACACTTACTAGGCACCAACTAACAAAATAAACACAAAAATAACCAGCACAAACACAAGAACTCAAAATCCAAGTACCAAATCTAAAACTGACATAAACATGGAATTTTTTTGAGGAATCTTAACAAGAGGTTATACCTGCCTTCCACAACATCCTAGGAAGGCCATATATGCTCCTTGGACCTTGTTCAACAACTAGAACAAGACCAAGGTACTTCAATAAGAAAGATGATGAATGCCTTGGTTGATGTTTCAAAGCAGAAACTTAAGGACTTGATGTCTTCAACACAAGCAGCAAACAACTCAACCAAGGGCTCTAATCCCTTCACAAGCTTGGTGTCAACAAGCTTGCAAGAGCTTATAGCTAATGGTTAAGGGTTAGTACACAAAAATAAGCAAAATCAGAACCTTCTTTCAAGCTTTTTCAAACTTGAAAAACCTTACCAAACATAAACGTCCTTGATCCAAAAGGTTCAAGCACACTTATAACAATCAATGGAACTCAGAATCACCCTTTAAACAACACCAACTTCCAAAAACATAAAAAGGAATTACAATTTTCTCAAAATACCAACTTTTATAAATTTTAAAAAGGAATTACAATGTTTAAAGAGTAAGACTGGAACAAAGGGACTCTCACATGTTGAGGTCTCCTTTTATAGGCAAATGCCAGGCTACACTATTCATAAACCCTAGAAGTGAATTCTTTAAAATGCCCTTAAGTCCTTGAGGCAGTTTGTTGTTGATGAGCTGTCCAAAGTGATCCCAAACGTTCATTTTAGCTTTGTGATCAAGAAAAGAGTCTTGGCTGTTGATTTTGCTACATAGGATTACTTGGAGGGTAAGTTGCATTTTGATTGGGTGACGTGTTGAATGGTGGGGTCTCTTGGTGAGTGGGAGTGAGGGTTTTGAAGTTGGGATGTGTTTAAGGTGAGGTGAATCAAACGTGTGCCAAGGTAATTGCAAATTACCCTTTGTTTTAAGTGAGGTAATTCTGGGTGGTGAAAAGTGAACAGTAACACGTTTGATCCGTTTTTTGTGGGATGGAAAGTTGTTTGGCGCAATAAACATTTGAATGTTTCATTTGCCCACATTTGGCCCTTGTGTTTTGGGATTTTTGGTAAAACAAGTATTTCAGCCCTAAAAACGATTTTCCTTTGTAAATAACTTTCACACTTTTGCAGTTTTGGCACAAACTTTTGGAAAAAGGTTTACAAGGGTTATTTTTGCCATTTTGAGATATTTCAAGGGCTGATCTTGGACATTCTTGATCTTCAAAGGTCTTAAATGTATCTTTGGCTTGATGAGGGACCATAATTGATAATTTGAAATTGTTGAGGGACTAATCTTGCCATTTCTTCAAAGTTGAAGGACCTTTTGTGTAATTTTGACAAACTTAAGGGACCAAACTTGTAATTATCAATATACAAGGGTTTTAAATGTCATTTCTTCAATAAATGAGGATCAATCTTGTATGTCTTCAAGTCTTCAAGGGTATTTCTTGAATATTCCATGAATTAGGGCCCGGTTCTTTGTACGGCTTCGTTTCTCGTGTCCGTTTTTCCTTGTATCTTGTGATCTTTTGTCTTTTTTACGATATCCATACCTAAAATACACAAGTAAACAAACACAAGAATATATATGGTATTTTATGACATTTTTATGCATTAAAAGCCCGAAAAGAACGATGAGATCATGTATAAATGCCATCTCATCACTCCCCCATACTAAGCCATTGCCGTGCCCTCACACAATGCTATAATAAAGTATCTAAGCATCACCAAAGTTCAATTTTATTAACCTTTATGAAGAGTAAAAGACTTGCAACATACTACGAAGATGTGTAAAGACATAATGTATAATTTATATCACAAAAGTGACTTTTAGGGTCAAAGAATAGAAACAAGTAAATGTCCTTTAGAGTAAACTTTGTCATCCTTGATTGTCATACATTCCATGCTAAGTGCAAAAACGAGATCATTGTTGGTACAAGTCACAATGCTAACACTACTCATACGTCCAAATTGTGTAATACTTTTTCTCCCCGCAATCCTAGTTATTATGAAAAGAAAATGGGTTACTAGCATTTTTTATCTATTTGTCATGGATCACAAGTGATTCATATTGACTTACTTAAGTAGTTATTAGTCCGAAAGCAAAGTAGCACGATTTGATCAATAGTTAGCCGAAGGACAAAATCTTTTAAAACGGCTTCTCGTGTATCTCCTTAAGTTCATATCTTGGCATAACTCGTTTCACGATTTGGGACCTTTCTCGGACCGATATTTGGCATGTACTTCATACTTCAAATCTTGGGAAGACGTTCTTGAAATTATGGTCTTCTCTTCATATATTTGGAATTTCTTCACTTGACGTTTTTTAGAGATTCTTCATATTTGGACCACGACTTCATCATTTTTCTTCAATATTTACTTTGGATTTTGATATACAACGATCCGCCTCCTTTTCGGACTTGGATATATTTATCCTCATACCTTGTAAGGGTCTTTTTGGATAGACTTTCTCCATGATCTTTAGGGGAGTAATTGCTTTTCGTCGTGTGTCTCGATCCTTCATATTGATTTAGGAATAATGATACTTCACATCATCTTTGGATCTTTAGCAAAAATAGAGCTCCTCATGCCTTGTTAGGGCCTTTTTGGATGATCGCCAATCTTCGCGTCCCGCTTCAATAAGTTATGCCTTGGCTACGAACTCTATTCAACCCCGAGCAACTTTTAAACGATCTTGCGCTAGAGGCTAAGTAACCTTTCAAATCGTACGACCTTACTTATTGCAATTATGATTTATTCCTAATGCATTGATCTTATGGGAAGAAAAAGCCACAATTAAAAACATATGAGTTTTTGAAAGAACATTTTCATGTTCTACGTTTAGCATGATCACTTGTTTAACTCTATCATCTCTCGTTCTTCACTATATAAAGACCTCTAATTAAAGTGACTCGTGAATACTTAGCCATGCAAGTCAAAATTAAGCCAAATTTGGATTAGCTTTCATTAAGACTATATCAAATCAAAGTTTTGGGTTTTCAAGCCACCTATAAGATCTTGCACTTTCTTGGACTTTTGCAAGTTTAGAGAATGCATTTTATAGTTCCCTTGATAAGTGACTTTCTAGGATCAATTATAGGAACTTGCGGAAAGTTCTTGTTCTTAACCCGTATGAATTAAGACTTTCGCGTTTTAAAGCTCCCTATATAAAAGTCTAGCAAAACTTGAAATGAGCGGGTTAAGGAATGTAAATGGCTCCAAATTCCCATCAAGTCAAAAATTAACTCTTATTCTACCCATCGGAAAATATACATCCGTGTCTTAAAAACACTTATGAAAACTAAGAAAAATTTTAAAATTTGGCCATTTTTAGCCTTATTAGCAATCAAAAACAAAACATTGAAAGTTGGAAAGCGTGAGGGCGTAGCAAAGCAAGTACCTATTCAACCCCCCCCCCCCCCCCCCCATACTAAAAGCAAACATTGTTCTCAATGTTTCGAGTCTAAAGGTGGAGTACCCCCACACTAGAGACGAAGAATCGAATGCTTAGGATCTAGCATGGAAAGGGTGATCAAAAATATATCTAAAGCCGTTTATTAAGTATGCTAAAAGATAATTGTTAGAACAATAAAGGATATGTCATGGATTCGTGAAAAACTTCTTCAAGCAAACGATGGAGGCTCACGTAAACGAACACGAGAGTCTTCAATCGTAGATGATGATGATGATCTAGATAACACAATCACAAACAACCACGAGACAACGAGTAGGAAGGGTATAAGTCCCCTTATTAGTGAATAGTAAGCATAAAGGATAAGCATGGGATCTCCCCCACGAGGCACCTCGTTTTTGATTACCGAGTCATGAGCTCGACTCGATCCCCTCAATGCTAATTATCATTGGGGAAGGTGACTTAGTCGAGGGCAACTATTGAAGGAATTTCCCCACCAAAGTAGTGCTTAAGCCTATGTTCATTTACCTTAAAGTTAGGACCATCATCTTGAGCTAGCTTGATGGTCCCATAAGGAAACACTTGTGTTATGGGGAACGGACCCGACCAACGAGATTTTAACTTCCCGGAAAATATCTTAAGTCGAGAGTTAAAAAGCAACACTTGATCACCAACGTTAAAAACCCGGTTTTTAATCTTTGAATCATGAAACTTTTTAGTCTTTTCTTTAAAAATTAATGAATTTTCATAAGCATTATCTCTTAATTCATCCAATTCATTCAATTGTATTTTCCGGTGATCTCCCGCGGTTTTCAAGTCAAAGTTTGCATGCTTAAGGGCCCAATATGCCTTGTGCTCCAATTCAATGGGCAAATGATAATTCTTCCCATAGACTAACTTATAAGGAGTGCAACCAATAGGTGTCTTATAAGCGGTCCTAAAGGCCCATAAAGCGTCATCAAGTTTGTCGGAACATGAAGCACGGTTTTCTCCAATTGACCTCTCTAAAATCCTCTTCAAAGCTCGGTTCAAAACCTTGACTTGCCCACTCGTTTGCGGGTGTTAAGCCGTAGAAAGATGATGAGTAACTCCATATTTCTTTAGAACCTTTTCGAATTGGTTATTAAAAAAATCGGTTCCACGATCGCTTATAATAGCACGAGGGGTTCCGAACCGAGAGAATAGTTGCTTCAAAAACTTCACTACCACACGAGCATCATTAGTAGGCAAAGCCTTAGCTTCCACCCACTTAGAAAGGTAGTCCACCACGACGAGGATATATTTTTTGCCATGAGACGATGGGAACGGCCCCATAAAGTCTATTCCCCATATGTCGAAAATCTCACACACTTGAATTATGTTTTACGGCATTTCATCACGTTGAGACGATTTTCCTTGACGTTGGCACGAATCACACGACTTCACAAGTGCGTGTGCATCACGATAGATAGAAGGCCAAAAGAAACCGGCATCGAACACTTTCTTAGCCGTGAGATTAGCACCGTGGTGACCACCCGTGGGTCCCTAGTGACAAGCTCTAAGGATATTAGAAGCTTCGGCACCAAACACACAACGTCGAACGAGTTGATCCGCACAAACTCGAAAGAGATAAGGGTCGTCCCAAAAATAGAACTTGACGTCACGAAACAATTTTCGTTTTTGTTGTGTCGACATAACCTTGATTATGAAATTGCCCGCATGGTAATTTGCAATGTCGGCAAACCATGGGGTGGTGTCTTTAGAATTCACTACACCGAGAGTCTCGAGAGGAAATGTTTTGGTGATTTCCTTGTTCTCGAAAACATCTTTGTGAGGATCTTCTAGACGAGAGAGATGATCGGACGCTAGATTCTCGGCTCCTTTTTTGTCAAGCACGGTGAAATGAAATTCTTGGAGGAGGAGCATCCAACGAAGCAATCTCGGCTTAGCATCTTGCTTAGCTAAGAGATACTTGATAGCCGAATGGTCGGTATACACGATGCTTTTAGTCAAGACGAGATAAGGTCGGAATTTCTCAAAAGCATAGACCACGGCAAGGAATTCCTTTTCCATTGTGGTGTACTTTAATTGAGCCTCGGTCATCGTCTTACTAGCGTAGTGGATAGGACGGAAATGCTTGTCATAACGTTGCCCTAAGACGGCCCCTATAGCATAATCACTTGCATCGCACATGATTTCAAAGGGTAATTCCCAATTAGGAGCAACAAGAATGGGAGCTTCGGTAAGTTTCCTTTTGAGAGTTTCGAAAGCTCTAACACAATCCTCATTGAAGTTAAAAGGAGCATCCTTCTCGAGACGGTGTGTCATGGGTCGAGAGATTTTCGAAAAGTCCTTGATGAAACGACGATAAAAGCCCGCGTGGCCTAGGAAACTCCTAACTCCCTTAACGGTTTTGGGATGAGGTAACTTGGCGATGACGTCTACCTTAGCTTTATCGACCTCAATCCCCGCCTTCGACACCTTATGTCCTAAGACGATTCCTTGTTTACACCTAAAATGACATTTTTCCCAATTAAGCACAAGATTGGTTTCTTCACAACGTTTTAACATTTGCTCGAGATTAGATAAACAAGACATGAACGAATTGCCAAACACCGAGAAGTCATCCATAAACACTTCCATCGACTTCTCGATCATATCGTGAAAAATCGCCATCATACACCGTTGAAACGTACCCGGTGCATTACAAAGTCCGAAAGGCATCCTACGATAAGCAAACGTTCTATAAGGACACGTAAACGTAGTCTTCTCTTGATCACGAGGGTCGATAGGGATTTGAAAGTAACCGGAAAAACCATCTAAAAAGCAATAGAATTCATTTCCCGCAAGTCGCTCCAACATTTGATCCATGAAGGGCAAAGGAAAGTGGTCTTTACGAGTGGCGTCATTTAACTTTCGGTAGTCAATACACACCCTCCAACCGGTCACAACACGAGTGGGAATTAACTCGTTGTTTTCATTAGGCACAACGGTCATTCCTCCCTTTTTAGGGACACAATGGATTGGGCTCACCCATGGGCTATCGGATATAGGATAAATCATTCCCGCGTCAAGGAGTTTAAGGACCTCCTTTTTAATGACATCGTGAATTTTGGGATTCACCCTTCTTTGACTTTGAATTGCGGGTTTGTAGTCCTCCACCATTAAAATCTTGTGAGTAAAAAATTTTGGGTCAATACCCTTAATGTCGGATATTTTCCACGCAATTGCCCCTTTATGAGCCTTAAGAACTTTCAAGAGCTCGGTTTTTTCATCATTAGCAAGACCTCTTGCAATAATAACCGGCAACTTGTCATCACCTTCCAAGAATGCGTATTCAAGGTGAGAAGGAAGATCTTTCAATTCAAGGATAGGTGGTTCCTCGATTGAAGATTTTGGTTCAACACTCATAACTTCCATCGGCGGAAGAGATGGTGGAATAGAAGTATCATCACTAATCAACACCTCATCTTCATTGTCGATTTCATTTGAAGTGAGATCGCCTCCTTGGAATGGAGTGAGATTTGGTGTGGAATTAGCAAGAATCGGATCCAAAATAGTGGGATTGCCACTTGACGAGCTATCCGAAAAACCTAATACTTCTTGTGAAAACTCATCGCAAACCACATCAACGATGTCAATGTGATTGATGGTAGTGATTTCATAAACATGAGAAGGTTTCGAGTTTTGAGTAGCGTTTATAACAAGTTCCTCTTCGTTGAATCTCAAAGTAATAGTTCTTGCATGAACATCGATAAGCGATCTCGAAGTGTCTAAAAATGAACGACTTAAAATTAGAGGAACTTGAGGATCCGCTGGGATGTCAACTACTATAAAATCAACGGGATAGTATAACTTCCCCACTTTCACGAAAACATCTTCGACTACTCCACATGCTAAAATTGTAGAATGATCGGCCATCTCGATAGACATGTTCGAAGGAATAAGAGCCGGAAGCGAAAGTGATTTCCAAATGGAAAATGGCATCAAATTAATGTTCGCACCAAGATCGGCCAAGGCGAGGCATTCTTTCATATCTTGTATGTCACAAGGAATGAGAAACTTTCCGGGATCACCAACTTTTTCCGGTATGCGGTTAAGATAAACCGAAGAACAATTAGCAAGCTTTGAAAGCTTTTCCTTATCGCTCATCATACTTTTAAAAGTGGAAGCGAAACGAGGCATATACAACAACGCGTCGGCTAAACTCACCTCAAAATGCACTTGTTGAAACATTTTTATAAAAAGCTCGATTTGTTGTTTGTTACGTTCTTGCAATTTCTCTTTGTTTCGTCTCGAAGGGTAGGGTAAAGGTGGTGTGGGTTGGTCATTAGGCAACGGCCTTGGAAACTCGGGTTCCACAATTGGTATTGGTTCAACCGTAGGTGTGGTATGAGCGGTACTTCGTGGGATTGTAATGTGCTCCTTTTCTACCATCTCCTCGGGTTCTTTCTCGATTTCCTTCTCCGTAGAAGTACTTGGACGAGAGATTGGTTCCTTGAAAGTTTTACCACTTCGTGTAGTAATAACCTTCATTTCTCCCTTCGGGTTTGCAATGGTATCACTAGGAAGACCACCCGAGGAAGAGGGTTTACACATGATTGCTTCAAACATCTTAGCCATTCGGTCCTCAAATTTTGATTGCCTAGCATCCGCTTTTAATAACTCTTGCTTAATCTCATGTTGTCCTAATTCCATCTTTTGTTGATTTTGTTGAAGACGTTGGACATTTCCTTCCATTTTGTTTGCATGAGTTTTAAGTTCATTAGCAAGTTCATTTTTAAGCTCGTTTTTCAACTCGGATCTTAAGCTAATCATCTCACGTTGCATGTTATCAAACTTAGCATCATTTGATTTAGCATAATCCAAAAATTCTCCTTGAAGATTTTTAGTGTGAGCATTTTGAAAACCTTGTGTAGTGTTTTGAAAATCACGGTTTTGGTTTTGATTAGTGACTTGTCCATTCCCATTTTGATAATTCCCCTTGTTGTAGTTACGTCAATTGCCTTGGCAATTCCCTTGGTTTTTGTTTCGATAATTATTAGCATTTTGATTTGGTGGAGCTTGATTTTGGCGGGAACCTTGACCGTTTTGGTTGTAAGTTCCCGTTGCTACATAAGCACTCGAAGTGTTACCATCTGCGGTAATGCACTCGGAAAGATCATGAGCTCCACCACAAGACAAACAACTCTTAGCAACCGCTTTAACCGAAGCGGAATTTGAAGCTTCTTGGGCTTTCCAATGGGACATAAGATTAGCAAATCTATCAAAAAACCGATTTTCCTCATTAGCTTCATCATGTAAGGCATTAATGCTACGAGACGATGACGATGAAGACGAACCCAAATTGGCAACACTCGGTGTGTTACGAGGGCTATAAACCTTAGATCTATTCTCGATGATTTGTAAAGCCTCATTTGTCGTCTTGCACAAAAAATTACCACCCGCGACGGCATTCAAATAATCTCGTTCATGATCATTAAGCCCACTATAAAAAGTATCAACTTGATGCAATTTCGTAAAATCATGGTGTGGACATTCATGTAACATTTCTTTAAATCGTTCCCATGCCATTGAAAAACTTTCATTATTTCTTTGCACAAATTGTGAAATCTCATTTTTCAAATGTGTTGTTTTAGATGGTGGAAAAAACTTGTTCACAAACTTAGAAACGAGATCGGCCCATGTCAAAATCGAATTTGGCGGTTCTTTCTCAAGCCAAATTTTTGCGGGTCCATCTAAAGAGTATGGAAACAACATCATCTTAATGGCGTCATGTGGAACATCCTTAAACTTGCTAGTAGCGGTGAGGCGGTTAAAATTACTAATGTGATAGTGCGGTTTGTCTTTCTCATGACCTCTAAACTTATTTGCTTGCAACATCGACATTAAACCCGTCTTAATCTCGAAATTCTCCGCAAGAATGGAGGGAATCACAATAGCCTCTCCAAAACCCTCGGTGGGTGCTTGTAGCAACTCCATCATAGTACGATTAGCCACGGCGACTTCTTGTTCTACAATAGGTTCAACAATTGGAGGTTGTTCTTCAATCAACGTCTCTTGATTGGATTGCTTTTGAAGACGTTTACGAGCTCGTTTTGCTTGATTACGAGTGATCATAAACTTCACGAAGAATGGGAGGTGAGCAAAGAAGATTCTTTTTGGGTGTTTTGTGAATTTTCAATTTTTTTTGTGTTTTTGATGATATTTAATTCTTTTGGATTTTGGTGTATCTTAGTAGACAACAATCTACAAAATCTCTCCTCGAATCAAACTCTTGATTAAAGAAGCCTCAAAGGAATGAAAACGATCACGTGGACTGAACGCCTTCGAATGACTTAAGAACTTTGGTGAAAACCAAATTGTTTAAGAGGTTTTAATCACAAAGAAACCAAGCAAATATATTATACGTAATAATACTTTGGGCGGCAAAACCGTCGATTAGCCTTCAATCTCAAAATACTCACAAGCAAGCGGGGAAACGAGGCGGCGCGAAGCACTTAAGAGCCTTTTTTCCTTAGGGTATATTTTATAATACCCGCCTTATACCCACCTTATAGTTTGTATTTTTCAAAATCGAGCTTCACGAAAGTATTTATCTATTTTTGCCTTTTTCTTTTTGTTTTAGATTCGAATACAATAATTGAGTGATGAAATCCCCATTAAGGTTGTGTTTTCACACTTTTGGAGATATTGTTTATTTGTTGTGAAACTTAATACAATATAGTACTAATATTTTTACAAGAAAAACCAAGAAAACCGATAATACGTATTAGTAGAGTTCTACTAATACAAATACTATTTATGGTTAATATTAAAAACAACAATACAAATTAATCACGACACACTTCCCTGGCAGCAGCGCCAAAATGATTGTAGTGTTTTACTACTCTTTAGGAAAAGAGCGTAAATAGGGAAAGTATCGAGTGATGATTTAGGGAAATCAAGCACTAATGACCCTTATGAAGTTCGTTTCCCAAGGAGGTATATGTGTGTGACTAAGATGTAAAAGATTTGAGATTAATATTTGGTTTAGAAGGGGATGAGAAAAGAAGATGACGAAGACGTAAAAATTACTACTATAAAGTTAAAACGTAAAACCTTAAAAACTACAAATATAAAAATTAATTCTAAAAGTGATAAAATTATTCTAAAAGTTGCTAAATTCCTATTTTAATGTATTAAAGCTAAGAGAAATGTATAAAGTTGGAAAATCTGAAATTTGAAAAATAATAATAAAATAATATTAAAATAATATTAAAAATCCAAAAATTATAAAAAATTCTAAAAACTTGCAAACTAGTTTATTTTAACCTAAATAATCAGAAAATCAAAGTGAAATTACCAGAATACCCCTATTAGGCCCTCAAATGGGCCAAAACCAAAAACAGTCAAACCAAATGGGCTTTTGGGCCCAAAAAGTCAAACTTGGCCCAATTGACTTGGAAAAGCCCTATCTGACTCAAAATTTATTTCTAAGAACAAAACTCTAAAGGCCCAAAAGCTGAATGTGAGCTTATCACAACTTAATAAGCAGCCAGCTTATTCTTATTGGGCTTTTCAGCCCATTAAGCAATAAGCCAATGCCATAAGCTCTAATTTGACACACAACCTTCTTTTGGGATGCTTATGAGATCCGTAAAAAGAAATTTTGAAAAAGCACACTCAATAAGCCAGAAATAAGCAAAGTATTATTTCACTAAAAGACAAAATAGTCGGGTTTGAGATTTAGGACACCTCAGAAGCTCTAGTTTGTTGCAAAAGCTCACAAATAGCTTAACTAAGAATAATCAATCAAGAAAATCACAAAAAGCCAAGTAGAATAAGCTGTGAGAGCAAATAAGCTGGCTGAAAAAGCCAAATAAGCTAGTTTTCTAGCAAAAGCTTAACCAAAAGACTTGTAACCTTCCAGATTTGATATTAAGCTGAGAAATATGAGTTCTATTACAAAAACTAAGTTGTTGCATGTAACAATAAGCAAAACAGATTCAAATAAGCCTTGAAACCAAGTTTGACCAAAAGTCAAACGTTGATAAGTTGAAATCAAACGCTGACAAGAACAAAATGGACGTTGACAGACTTAATGAAGTGTATGGACTTGTTTTTCACCCTGCTGGTCAAGGTTTGAGTGCAAACCTTGTGAATCAAAGCTTACCTGTTGGGTAAACTTGATGTGTTTTGGTACAAATAAGCCAATAAGCCAGTGGGCTTATAAGCTATGAACAAAACAATCCAAATAGCCAAATAATCTCACAAGCAGCACACAAATAGGATCCAAGCAACAAAACAGCAATCCTTAAACTAGAAATCAAAATGCAACACCAAATGAGGTGGTCACTTTGCTGATGCAAATGACCACTTCAGCAACTTTTGATAAGCTATAAAATCCACAATAAGCCACCAAATTCAACAACCAGACAACCAATAGATAGCTTATCACCTAAACTATTCCCAAACCTGATTTCAGACCTTAGATCCAAGTAACAAAGAAGTTATTGGATCTGATGTGTTTGACCAATTTCAAAACCACTTTAATCAGATTTTTGCAAAATTTCAAATCTCTTTTCCAAACTTGCAGAAACTTATCCAATGACTGAAACTTGTATATTAGGACTTGTTTAGACCGCCCAAACCCTGAGAACCAAGGGCACAAGGCCACAAGGCCTTATGAACCAGTAATCCCAAACAACCCTTAATCAACCACTTTTCAAACAAACTTGTGATTTCTTCTAATAACCTACTGATTTTAATGATCAAAAACACCTACTAGGCACCAACTAACACAATCAAACACAAAAATAACCAGCACAAACACAAGAACTCAAAATCCAAGTACCAAATCCAAAACTGACATAAACATGGAATTTTTTTGAGGAATCTTAACAAGAGGTTATACCTGCCTTCCACAACATCCTAGGAAGGCCAGATATGCTCCTTGGACCTTGTTCAACAACTAGAACAAGACCAAGGTACTTCAATAAGAAAGATGATGAATGCCTTGGTTGATGTTTCAAAGCAGAAACTCAAGGACTTGATGTCTTCAACACAAGCAGCAAGCAACTCAACCAAGGGCTCTAATCCCTTCACAAGCTTGGTGTCAACAAGCTTGCAAGAGCTTATAGCTAATGGTTAAGGGTTAGTACACAAAAATGAGAAAAATCAGAACCTTCTTTCAAGCTTTTTCAAACTTGAAAAACCTTACCAAACATAAACGTCCTTGATCCAAAAGGTTCAAGCACACTTATAACAATCAATGGAACTCAGAATCACCCTTTAAACAACACCAACTTACAAAAACATAAAAAGGAATTAGAATTTTCTCAAAATACCAACTTTTATAAATTTTAAAAAGGAATTACAATGTTTAAAGAGTAAGACTGGAACAAAGGGACTCTCACATGTTGAGGTCTCCTTTTATAGGCAAATGCCAGACTACACTATTCACAAACCCTAGAAGTGAATTCTCTAAAATGCCCTTAAGTCCTTGAGGCAGTTTGTTGTTGATGAGCTGTCCAAAGTGATCCCAAACGTTCATTTTAGCTTTGTGATCAAGCAAAGAGTCTTGGCTGTTGATTTTGCCACATAGGATTACTTGGAGGGTAAGTTGCATTCTGATTGGGTGACGTGTTGAATGGTGGGGTCTCTTGGTGAGTGGGAATGAGGGTTTTGAAGTTGGGATGTGTTTAAGGTGAGGTGAATCGAACGTGTGCCAAGGTAATTGCAAATTACCCTTTGTTTTAAGTGAGGTAATTCTGGGTGGTGAAAAGTGAACAGTAACACGTTTGATCCGTTTTTTGTGGGATAGAAAGTTGTTTGGCGCAATAAACATTTGAATGTTTCATTTGCCCACATTTGGCCCTTGTGTTTTGGGATTTTTGGTAAAACAAGTATTTCAGCCCTAAAAACGATTTTCCTTTGTAAATAACTTTCACACTTTGGCAGTTTTTGCACAAACTTTTGGAAAAAGGTTTACAAGGGTTATTTTTGCCATTTTGAGATATTTCAAGGGCTGATCTTGGACATTCTTGATCTTCAAAGGTCTTCAATGTATCTTTGGCTTTATGAGGGACCATAATTAACAATTTGAAATTGTTGAGGGACTAATCTTGCCATTTCTTCAAAGTTGAAGGACCTTTTGTGTAATTTTGAAAAACTTAAGGGACCAAACTTGTAAGTATCAATATACAAGGGTTTTAAGTGTCATTTCTTCAATAAATGAGGATCAATCTTGTATGTCTTCAAGGGTATTTGTTGAATATTCCATGAATTAGGGCCCGGTTCTTTGTACGGCTTCGTTTCTCGTGTCCGTTTTTCCTTGTATCTTGTGATCTTTCGTCATTTTCACAATATCCATACCTAAAATACACAAGTAAACAAACACAAGCATATATATGGTATTTTATGACATTTTTATGCATTAAAAGCCCGAAAAGAACGATGAGATCATGTATAAATGCCATCTCATCAACCACAACGGAAAAGGAATTCCTTGCCGTGGTCTATGCTTTTGAGAAATTCCGACCTTATCTCGTCTTAACTAAAAGCATCGTGTATACCGACCATTCGGCTATCAAGTATCTCTTAGCCAAGCAAGATGCTAAGCCGAGATTGCTTCGTTGGATGCTCCTCCTCCAAGAATTTGATGTCACCGTGCTTGACAAAAAAGGAGCCGAGAATCTAGCAACCGATCATCTCTCTCGTCTAGAAGATCCTCACAAAGATGTTTTCGAGAACAAGGAAATCACCGAAACATTTCCTCTCGAGACTCTCGGTGTAGTGAATTCTAAAGACACCACCCCATGGTTTGCCGACATTGCAAATTATCATGCGGGCAATTTCATAATCAAGGGTATGACGACACAACAAAAACGAAAATTCTTTCGTGACGTCAATTTCTATTTTTGGGACGACCCTTATCTCTTTCGGGTTTGTGCGGATCAACTCGTTCGACGTTGTGTGTTTGGTGCCGAAGCTTCTAATATCCTTAGAGCTTGTCACGAGGGACCCACGGGTTGTCACCACGGTACTAATCTCACGGCTAAGAAAGTGTTCGATGCCGGCTTCTTTTGGCCTTCTATCTATCGTGATGCACACGCACTTGTGAAGTCGTGTGATTCGTGCCAACGTCAAGGAAAATCGTCTCAACGTGATGAAATGCCGCAAAACATAATTCAAGTGTGTGAGATTTTCGACATATGGGGAATAAACTTTATGGGGCCGTTCCCATCGTCTCATGGCAACAAATATATCCTCGTCGCGGTGGACTACCTTTCTAAGTGGGTAGAAGCTAAGGCTTTGCCTACTAATGATGCTCGTGTGGTAGTGAAGTTTTTGAAGCAACTATTCTCTCGGTTCGGAACCCCTCGATAAGCGATCGTGGAACCCATTTTTGTAATGACCAATTCGAGAAGGTCTTAAAGAAATATGGAGTTACTCATCGTCTTTCTACGTCTTATCACCCGTAAACGAGTCGGCAAGTCGAGGTTTCAAACCGAGCTTTGAAGACGATTTTAGAGAGGTCAACTGGAGAAAACCGTGCTTCATGGTCCGACAAACTCGATGACGCTTTATGGGCCTTTAGGACCGCTTACAAGACACCTATCGGTTGCACTCCTTATAAGTTAGTCTATGGGAAGAATTGTCATTTGCCCATTGAATTGGAGCACAAGGCATATTGGGCCCTTAAGCATGCAAACTTTGACTTGAAAACCGCGGGAGATCACCGGAAAATACAATTGAATGAATAGGATGAATTAAGAGATAATGCTTATGAAAATTCATTAATTTTTAAAGAAAAGATTAAAAAGTTTCATGATTCAAAGATTAAAAACCGGGTTTTTAACGTTGGTGATCAAGTGTTACTTTTTAACTCTCGACTTAAGATATTTTCCGGGAAATTTAAATCTCGTTGGTCGGGTCCGTTCACCATTACACAAGTGTTTCCTTATGGGACCATCGAGCTAGCTCAAGATGGTGGTCCTAACTTCAAGGTGAATGGACATAGGCTTAAGCATTACTTTGGTGGGGAAATTCCTTCAATGGTTGCCCTCGACCAAGTCACCTTCCCCAATGATAATTAGCATTGAGGGGATCGAGTTGAGCTCATGACTCGGTAATCAAAAACGAGGTGCCTCGTGGGGGAGATCCCATGCTTATCCTTTTATGCTAACTATTCACTAATAAGGGGACTTGTACCCTTTCCACTCGTTGTCTCGTGGTTGTTTGTGATTGTGTTATCTAGATCATCATCATCATCTACGATTGAAGACTCTCGTGTTCATTTACGTGAGCCTCCATCGTTTGCTTGAAGAAGTTTTTCACGAATCCATGACATATCCTTTATTGTTCTAACAATTATCTTTTAGCATACTTAATAAACGGCTTTAGATATATTGTTGATCACCCTTTCCATGCTAGATCCTAAGCATTCGATTCTTCGTCTCTAGTATGGGGGTGTTCCACCCTTAGACTCGAAACATTGAGGACAATGTTTACTTTTAGTATGGGGGAGGGGGGGGGGGGGGTGAATAGGTATTTGCTTTGCTACGCCCTCACGCTTTCCAACTTTCAATGTTTTGTTTTGTTGCTAATAAGGCTAAAAATGGCCAAATTTTAAAATTTTTCTTAGTTTTAATAAGTGTTTTTAAGGCACGAATGTATATTTTCCGTTGGGTAGAATAAGAGATAATTTTTGACTTGATGGGCATTTGGAGCCATTTACATTCCTTAACACGCTCAATTCAAGTTTTGCTAGGCTTTTATATAGGGAGCTTTAAAACGCAAAAGTCTTAACTCTTACGGGTTAAGAACAAGAACTTTTCGCAAGTTCCTATAATTGATCCTAGAAAGTCACTTATCAAGGGAACTATAAAATGCATTCTCTAAACTTGAAAAAGTCAAAGAAAGTGCAAGATCCTATAGGTGGCTTAAAAACCCAAAACTTTGATTTGATATAGTCCTAATGAAAGCTAATCCAAATTTGGCTTAATTTTGACTTGCATGGCTAAGTATTCACGAGTCTCTTTAATTAAAGGTCTTTATATAGTGAAGAACGAGAGATGATAGAGTTAGACAAGTGATCATGCTAAACGTAGAACATGAAAATGTTCTTTCAAAAACTCATATGTTTTTAATTGTGGCTTTTTCTTCCTATAAGATCAATGCATTAGGAATAATCATAATTGCAATAAGTAAGGTCGCACGATTTGAAAGGTTACTTAGCCTCTAGCGCAAGATCGTTTAAAAGTTGCTCGGGGTTGAATAGAGTTCATAGCCAAGGGATAACTTATTGAAGCGGGACGCGAAGATTGGCGATCATCCAAAAAGGCCCTAACAAGGCATGAGGAGCTCTATTTTTGCTAATGATCCAAGATAAAGTGAAGTATCATTATTCCTAAATCAATATGAAGGATCGAGACACACGACGAAAAGCAATTACTCCCCTAAAGATCATGGAGAAAGTCTATCCAAAAAGACTCTTACAAGGTATGAGGATAAATATATCCAAGTCCGAAAAGGCGGCAGATCGTTGTATATCAAAATCCAAAGTAAAGATTGAAGAAAAATGATGAAGTCGTGGTCCAAAATATGAAGAATCTCTCAAAAACGTCAAGTGAAGAAATTCCAAATATATGAAGAGAAGACAATAATTTCAAGAACGTCTTCCCAAGATTTGAAGTATGAAGTACATGCCAAATAACGGTCCGAGAAAGGTCTCAAATCGTGAAACGAGTTATGCCAAGATATGAACTTAAGGAGATACACGAGAAGCCGTTTTAAAAGATTTTGTCCTTCGGCTAACTATCGATTAAATCGTGATACTTTGCTTTCGGACTAATAACTACTCAAATAAGTCAATATGAATCACTTGTGATCCATGACAAATAGTTAAAAAAATGCTAGTAACCCATTTCCTTTTATAATAACTAGGATTGCGGGGAGAAAAAGTATTACACAATTTGGACGTATGAGTAGTGTTAGCATTGTGACTTGTACCAACAATGATCTCGTTTTTGCACTTAGCATGGAATGTATGACAATCAAGGATGACGAAGTTTACTCTAAGGGACATTTACTTGTTTCTATTCTTTGACCCTAAAAAGTCACTTTCGTGATGAAAATCATACATTATGTCTTTTACACATCTTTGTAGTATGTTGCAAGTCTTTTACTCTTCAATAAAGGTTAATAAAATTGAACTTTCGTTATGCTTAGATACTTTATTCTAGCATTGCGTGAGGGCACGGCAATGGCTTAGTATGGGGGAGTGATGAGATGGCATTTATACATGATCTCATCGTTCTTTTTGGGCTTTAAATGTATAAAAATGTCATCAAATACCATATATATGCTTGTGTTTGTTTACTTGTGTATTTTAGGTATGGATATCGTGAAAAAGACAAAAGATCACAAGAAACAAGGAAAACCGGACACGAGAAACGAAGCCGTACAAAGAATCGGGCCCTAATTCATGATTTATCCAACATTTATCCTTGAAGACTTGAAGATATGCAAGTTTGATCCTCAATGAATGAAGAGATGACACTTAAAACTCTTGTATATTGATAATTACAAGTTTGGTCCCTTAAGTTTGTCAAAATTACACAAATGGTCCTTCAACTTTGAAGAAATGGCAAGTTTAGTCCCTTAACAATTCCAAATTGCCAATTATGGTCCCTCATGAAGTCAAAGTTATATTGAAGACCTTTGAAGATCAACAATGTCCAAGATCAGCCCTTGAATTATATCAAAATGGCAAAAAACAACCCTTTGAAACCTTTTTCCAAAAGTTTGTGCCAAAAGTGCAAAGTTGGTAAACTTATTAACAAAGGAAATGTGTTTTGGTGGCTGAATAACACGTTTTACCTATTTTCCCAAAACACAAGGACCTAAGTTGCCACTTTGAAACATTTAAACATGAAAATGCGCCAAACAACTTGGTTTCCCCCAATTTCGGATCAAAAGCACAACTGTTTAACTTTTTCACCACCAGATTTTACACCACTTAAACTTAGGGTAAAAATCAATTACCTTTGCACACACTTGATTCACATGTGCAGAAACTCATCCTAAACTTAAAACCCTTAATCCCACTCACTATGGACCCCACCCCCAATTCTCGTTTAACCAATCACATGACAACTTCACCTCCAAGTTATCTGATGTGTACAAATCAACAACTAAGGATCCTTGCTTCATTCCAAAGCCAAAATGAACGCCCTTGATCACTTTGGACAGCTCACACCAAGAATTATCTAGAAGACCTCAAGCGCACATTTGGGAATTCAGTTCTAGGGTTTATGAATAGTGCTAGCATTGGCATTTGCCAATAAAAGGAGACCTCAACATGTGAGAGTCCCTTTGTTCCAGTTTTAGGCTATCAATCTTTGTAATTCCTTTTTAAGTTAATAAAATTTGAATTTCATAAAATTTTGAATTCTCTTTTGTGTTTGATTAAAAGCTGGTGTTAGAATAGCCTAAATCTGAGTTCCATTTGATTGTTTAGACCTTCCTTAATCTTGTGGTTAAGGTACGTCTTGGTTTATAAGGTTTTCAAGGTTCAAAATCCTTGAAATCCTAGTTTCTGATTTTGGTTATTATTGTGTACTAACCATTAGCCAAAAGCCTTAAGCTCCCTCAAGCTTGTTGACACCAAGCCTGGGAAGAGTTCTAAGCCTTTGGTTGAGTTATTTGCTGATTTGTGTTGAAGACATATCATAATCAAAGCCTTGTTCTACTTTGAACATCAGCAGGCTTTGATCATCTTCTTTGAAGGACCTTGGTCTTGTTCTAGTTGTTGAACAAGGTCCAAGGAGCATAGCTGGCCCTCCTAGGATGTTGTGGAGGGCAGGTATAATCCCTTGATTAAGTTTCCTCTAAAAATTTCATGTTACTGCCTGTTTTGGATTTGGTGCTTTGATTTTGTGTTCTTGTGTTTAAATTGGTGATTTTGTGTTTGATTCTGTTAGTTGCTACCTAGTAAGTGTTTTTGATCATTTAAATCAGTAGGTTATTAGTAAAAATCACAAGTTGCTTTGTTAATTGGTTGATTAAGGGGTGTTTGGGTCAACTGCTTGATTTGGATTTGTGGTGTTTGAGTGGTTGTTTGTTGTTTCTATCTGCTAGTGCTTGTGTATCTGATATACTTGGTTGCTTTGCTGCTCATTTTGTGGTTTGAAACACATAGATTCATAAATTGGGTATAAAATCTTGTTTACTTGGTGAAATTGACTGAAATTTAGGGGACACCTAGTTCTAATCATATACTAGGGTTAACAAGTGTTAAATCTAGGTTAACTACACCAGGGAAGAAGGATTTGAGGCTTGAATTTGGATCTAGTGTCAAATAGATCAGCAAATAGTTTCTGCATATGCACCTTGTTCATCAGTAACTTTATATGCTTTGATCTTGTTGTTTACTTTGATTCAGTGGTTGATTTAAGTTTGTTTGTGCTTATTCATAGTTTATATAGCTTGTGTATGCATCTTGTTGAGTTTGGTTGGCTTATTCATGCTAAAACTGCTTATTAAGTGCATAACTGCTTATTTCCATGTATGTGTATGATCTGGTGACTGTTTGATCATTTGTGGCTTATTGTGTGAACCAAATTTAGATTTTCTTGTTGCTATTGACTCCTTGTAATTCACTGATCACAAGGGTGCCCTTGTTTCCAATTGAATCCAACTAAATCTCTCTAAAAAGCTTGGTCAAATAGTCAAAGCAGTGGGAACTCCTTTCCCCTGCTAGTTACCACTGCTAGTGTATTTTGGGTTTCAGCTTATCAATAAGCTATAATAGCTTATTTTAACCAGCAAAAACTTAGATTTTGTAATAGGTGCTCATTATTTGACCCATTTGTTCATACTGGAGCATTTGGTGGGTTGACTTTAGGGTTTGACTAGAAAACCAACTTAATTGACTTTTTCATAAGTGCATATTGGCTTATTCTGGCTTATTTGTTTTGCTTATTGGAAGTTTGTTGATTGTTTTGTCTTATTGAGTCCATTTGTGATCTTTTGCAAGTTGAATCAAGTCCTGAGGTGCCTTATTTCTCAAAAACGACTATTTTATCTTTTAGTGAAATAATACTTTGCTTATTTCTGGCTTATTGAGTGTGCTTTTTCAAAATTTCTTTTTACAGATCTCATAAGCATCCCAAAAGAAGGTTGTGTGTCAAATTAGAGCTTATGGCATTAGCTTATTGCTTAATGGGTTAAAAAGCCCAATAAGGATAAGCTGTTTGCATAATAAGCTGTGATAAGCTCACATTCAGCTTTTGGGCCTTTAGAGTTTTGTGTTTAGAATCAAATTTTGAGTCAGATAGGGCTTTTCCGAGTCAATTGGGCCAAGTTTGACTTTTTGGGCTAAAAAGCCCATTTAGATTGACTGTTTTTGGTTTTGGCCCATTTGAGGGCCCAATAGGGGTATTCTGGTCATTTCACATTGATTTTCTGTTTATTTAGGTTAAAATAAACTAGTTTGCAAGTTTTTAGAATTTTTTATAATTTTTAGATTTTTAATAATATTTTAATATTATTTTATTATTATTTTTCAAATTTCACATTTTTCAACTTTTTACATTTTTATTAGCTTAAATACATTAAAATAAAAATTTAGCAACTTTTAGAATAATTTTATCACTTCTAGATTAATTTTTATAATTATTTTAAAGTTTTAATAGTTTTTAAATCATTTTAAATAGTTTTTATTAGTTTAAAAATTTCTAAGAAATAGTTTTTAAACTTTTTAGGCCATTTTAGAGGTTTACCAATTGAAAAATCTTTATTTGGGCTTTTTGATAATTTATTTGATTTTTATGGCTTTAATTAGCATTTAAAAATTGAATATTTAATTATTTAAAAGGTTTGAAAAAGTTTTGATCATTGGTAAACTCTTAGGGGCTGTTTGGTTGGAGTAATTTGGAGGGTATTTGGGCAATTAGAAATCTAATTTCCTTCAAAACCCGTGTTTGGGAAAGAAAGAGGGGGCATTTTAAATATTAATTTTCACAAAATGGGGCATACTAAAAATCTTGTAGAATGGGAGAAGTTTTAAATTGCTGTTCTCTGTTGACGCATAGTATACCTACCTAACTCAATTACTTCCTTTTTTTTTCCCAATTCAACAGTACATATCCATTTTTTTTATCTCTATCATAACTTCCCTAATCGCTTGGATGATTATTTGTAAAATTGACTGATGGCTTGCTAGTTGCTACGATTGACATATCATGCTTCGTCTAATCTTTTTAGTCAACGCTAATTTTAGTTTCAATTACTAATTTACAGGTCATCCATCCCAGGTATGTTTTTCTTATGGGTGTTATTGGTAATATCAAGATCTTGTTTTGAAGTATTGTTAAGTGTAAGATGGGGCTTTTGAACACATTAGTATCAATTTGGTTAATTGTGAACTAGGTATAGATTTTAAGATTCTGATCTTTAATTTAGTGGGGATGTATTAATATTAAGTTTTACAACATGTTCATTCTATTTACCTTACCATAGGATGTTATATACGTAAGACTAAAAATGAAAATATAACGATGATGTTTTAATTTTTGTTGTACTGCTGCGAAATAGTATTATGTTGTTCTAATTTTTGTTAAATTAATAACAGGTAATGGATCGGCTTAGTTTAAGTACACGCAAACGTAGGCAAATGAGAAAGGTGTTTTGCAACTTGGTAACGACGACAATTGCGTTCTTTTTTATTTCGATTTGGGTGTTGATAGTCAAATATAAAAGGAGTAAACCATGCATTGAATCATTTTCATCAAAAATTGATCGATACTTAATAATGCATAGGCATGTTTACGAGAGTGATATTATGTCGATATCGCAAATTAGGATGACTCGGACCTGCTTTAATAAATTGTGTCATATGCTTGAAACATTTGGGGGTCTAACAGCAACTAGAAATATGGATATCGATGAACAAGTTGCCATTTTCCTACACATTCTTGCTCATAATGCTAAAAACCGGGTCATGATATGCCGCTTTCATCGTTCGGGAGAAACAATTAGCAGATGTTTTGCTCGAGTGTGCAACGCGGTGATTAGATTGCATCCACGTTTGCTTAAGAAACCGGAACCTGTTCCTGATAACTCTACCGATCAATGTTGGAAATGGTTCAAGGTATGTTGATAACTTCTTTTTTTGACAACCTTAATAACCTGTTGTTTGTAAATGATAAGCAATTCAAAAATAGCTACTGATAACATGTTATTTTAATCTTATGTTTCTTTTAGAATTGTTTAGGAGCTTTAGATGGAACATACATCAAGTGTTTAGTACCAGTTCAAGACAAGCCTAGGTATAGAACAAGAAAGAATGAAATTGCTACAAACGTGTTAGGGGTATGTTCACAAGATATGCAATTCATTTATGTCTTAGCGAGATGGGAGGGTTCAGCCGCTGATGGTAGGATGCTTCGAGATGCTATTGCTAGGCCTAATGGATTAAAGGTTTCAAGACCATGTATGTGAATATATGTTTGGTATGTGTTGTTACACTTGTTGATTGTGTATTGACTATTATCAAATTGTAGGTTATTACTTGGTTGATGCGGGATATACTAATGGAGAAGGTTTTCTCGCACCTTATAGAGGCCAAAGGTATCATTTGAATGAGTGGCGTGATGGAAACCAACCAACTACAGCTAAAGAGTTCTATAATATGAAACATTCATCCGCAAGAAATGTTATAGAAAGGTGTTTCGGTATTTTGAAAGCGAGATGGGGAATCTTAAAAGACAACTCGTATTATCCGGTTGAATTAAAGATTAAGATCATAATGGCATGTTGTCTCCTCCATAATTTCATAAGACAAGAAATGCCAATTGATCCACTAGAGGACGATAATGAACTAGATGAAGGAACCGAAGACGTTGGAGTTGCACAAGATGATGATAATATCACTAATGTCGGGACTTCAAACGAGTGGACTTCATTTCGAGATAATATAGCAGAATCTATGTTTGAATCTTGGAATGCTAATGCTTGATCAATGTTAGTATGTAAATTTTTGAAGGCAACCATTCACTAACGGATGGTTACCGCTACAATTGACTTATGGTGGTTTATTAGGAACATGATACATGACGAAGGTTAATGCTGATTTTTTGAGCACTTTTGCAATGTTTTTAGTGCTGAATTTTGTCGTTTTAATGCTGTTTTTGAACCCGATCTTTGTTGTTTTACTGCAGTTTTTTCTGCTGTTTTGTACAGGTTTTCGTGCAGCTTTTACGCTGTTTTTTGAAGCTGATTATCGCTGTTTAGTGCAGTTTTTTGGCAGGTTTTTGTACGGGTTTTCGTGCAGTTTTATGCTGTTTTTTAAAGCTGATTATTGCTGTTTTAGTGCAGATTTTTGTGCAGTTTTTATGCTGTTTTTTGAAGCTGATTATTGCAGTTTTGCTGTTTTTTGAAGCTGATTATTGATGTTTTAGTGCAGTTTTTTTGTCGATTTTTGTACAGATTTTTGTGCAATTTTTATGTTGTTCCTGAAGCCGATTATTGTGTTTCAAGGTAGTTTTTTGTCCAAGTTTTTGTACAGTTTTTTGATTAGTTTTTTTGTTGTTCGCTTGTTATTCAAGATGGTTTCATCATTTATTATAGTACCAAATCATGATGACAAAAATTAAACAGATTTTCAATTTCCTTATGCCAACCAAACATGCAACAGAAATTCAATTTCCAAAATTTAATACTCTAGATTATTCAATATCCTCAGAATTTAAAATTCTAGCATTTGAATAACTTGAACCAAACAGCACCTTAGTTTATTTAATTTGATTTTAGGTGAATTTTTGGTAATTTTTAAAATTAATTTTTATTTTTGTAGTTTTTACGGTTTTACGTTTTGTCGTTGTAGTATTAATTTCACGTCTTCGTCATCTTCTTTTCTCATCCCCTTCTAAACCAAATATTAATCTCAAATCATTTACATCTTAGTCACACACATATACCTCCTTGGGAAACGAACTTTCACACCATAAGGGTCATTAGTGCTTGATTTTCCTAAATCATCACTCGATACTTACCGCTTTTACGCTCCTTTTCCTAAAGGACGTATTTTACCACAATCAGTATGACCAAAGTCAAGAGATGTGGAAGGGTTACGTGGATAAATTTAAGGAAAATCATGCTAATGAGAGAGATAAAATTCTTTTAATAGTCGAGGGCTTAATGGAAAGATTCAAATCTTCGTCAAATGACACCAATCCTAATTCAGAGGGAGAGGTTAAAGCCGTATCGACTCCTAAGACTTGTACGTCTCGTATTGATCCATATTTCTCGAATCTTAGAGTCGTGCTACCTTCGTTGTCTTGCAAAAACGTAGAGGAAACAAAAACGTCATCTAACGAAGTTTTGAAAAATGTTTTTGAAAATAAACCAAAGGAAAAACTCGTAGGATACTTAGGAACGTTGAATCTTGTACCTTCTAAACCTAATTTTTCTAATGAGGATGAAATTATTGAGGATTTTCAAAATCAGTATACACTTAATTTTGACGGAGAAATTCCATTAAATGATTTTAAAAAAGAAAAATGTGAAAAGGTTTTAAAGGAAATCGTTGAACCCTCGTTTTTATAAGATGAACGAAATTAATTCCGAAGGTACGTGTTAGTAGTTTCGCAAAAATGTTTGAAAACCCACGTTCGATCCCTTCGAAGGACAAAGTTGAAACCGTCAAGGCAAAATCGTCACGAGACGAGCCTTTTACTCCTAATCCCACACCGAGTGAGATTTTGGATTTATCATGTGAGAAGTCCGTCGATGGCCTTGCTCACATCCATACGTTTTTCGATGTCGAGGTCGAAACGACAAAGGCAAAATCTTCAATCGAAGAGCCTTCTTTTCCTAGTTTCACGACGGTTGAAGCTAGAGACTCGATTATCGACAATTCGATTTTCAAACCTCTTCCACGAGGAAGAGAAGACGTTTTTGATCCCGATGGCGATTTTTCCGAGATCAAACGTATTCTTGGTGATCCGCCTTCTATTTTTGAGTTTGATGAGGACTGTTGCGTTAGCCCGGAGGAGGATGCTTTATTAATCGATTCACGTTTTAAAAATTCAAATCCTCCTCCCGCCTTCAAGATAAATGTGAAAATTTTAAGTGTGCCTAGAATTGTTTTAGAAACACCAAATATTTTCAATTTAATCAACTTGGGTTTTCGTAACAATGAGTTAAAAAATGAAAAAGGGAATGATTTTAAAATTGATTTGAAATTTTTTCCAAAGTTAACTCCGTCATCACCTCGCTTAATTGAGCTTGCTACAAACGCGTCTACTTCTTTTGACGACGTTTTGTATGGATCTAGTGTGGGGGAAGCCCCATTTTTTCCCTCACACTTCTCCACCGAGGATGAGATTTTTGACCCCGGTATCACGTTTAAGATAAAATCTCAGTCTTTTACCGAAGTAGTCACTAGAAATCCTTTCTACACTTACGGTATGAGTTTACCTCGAGTAACTCGATTTGTTTGCCCACCCAATGTCCCACCCTTCTCTTCTCATTCTATTTTCATGTGTCCCTTTGGGACGATGATGTTGAAAATCGTGTTGTTTCGTTTATCATCCAAAAACGAAGACACGATCTTTGATCCCGGTATAGAGGCTTTGCCTTTATACACGGTTAATTTTGGGCCTTGATTACATGTAAGTCCCACCAAAAATGACCAAACCATGGTTATCCCTAAATGATCACATTTGTGGGGATTCGAGTCGAGCTTTTGACTCGGTTATCAAAAACAAGGTGCCTCGTGGGGGATTCTCATGCTTATCCTTGTAAAAATTATTGCTTTCTAATTAGTTTAATGTGAGGGAATTTGTGCCCTTCCAACCTTTGTTCCGTGGTTGTTCGTGATTGTGATTCATTAGGTACATCGACATCATTGAAGCCTCTCGTGTTTGTTTTACGTAGCACTCGAGCTTCGATCATTGCCTTTGGAGATTCAGATATCCGATGATATCCTTTTATGTTCTAACGTTTATCTTAATAGCATAATTCATAAACGGCTTTTAGGTTATTCGTTTTACACTTTCCATGCTCGAGATTAAGCATTCGACTACGTCTCTAGTATGGGGGTGTTTCACCCCTAGACTCGAAACATTGAGGAAAATGTTTAGTATTAGTATGGGGGTGAGTAGATACTTCACCTTGCTTACGTCAACACGCAATACAAAATTTCATCTTTTTGTTGCAAATAAGGCTAAAAGTTGCCAAATTTTAAATTTTTTCGTATTTTTCATAAGTGTTTAAGACACGAATGTAGGTTTTCTGATGGTGAGAATGAGAATAATTTTTTACTCGACCGTGTGTGTTGAGCACTTAGCTACGATTCCTTAACTTTTTAGGCTAAGTCTCTTAAATGAGGACGAGAAATGATAGAGTTATTTATAAGTCTCGTAATCGTCACGATCTCATATGTAGTAATTATTAGCTTATTCTCCCCACGCTTTTGATAATAAATTGTTAATAAATATTGATTTAGCGGTTTAGTCACTATTGTTGGTTTCTAATTTCTTTTTAGTAGCTTCCATGTAATTAAATTGGGAAAATATTGAGGTATCACCAGCGTCACGGTTTTGAAGTATTGGCACGCGAATAATCGAAAGCTTCACCTAATAATAAGATTTCAAGTGCTCACCTAAATTAAGCAAAAATTTGAAGCCCCACAAGGCCGAAAAGTCTATGCCCAAATTGAAAGTGAATCAAGCCTTAATCTTTTAAGCTTTAAAGATCCAAAATTTGCCTTAGCATGAGGATATACGTCTTTGGCTAATAAAACCACTGATGAGGCGGATAATAAAAGGCAAGGCAAGACCGAAGTCATAATAAAAGCTTCATGGCGAAGTTGAATAAAAGATGGAGGTAAACCAAAGATAATAAGGCCCTTCCGTTAGGGGGCGTATAAAAGTCTTGGTAATAAGTCTCATGTTCAAAACCGTTATAAAACCGTGTTTATCGATCCTTCTTGTTGACTTAATCTTTTGACATCGTTGTCTATTAGGATGAATTATTAATTTAATGATTTTGGTTACACCGTTAAAACTCTATTTTTAGACTTAATCTCTATTCACGCATATGTCAATGATGTATCCTGGTGATCATTAAGACAAAATAGAATATAAGAGATACCAATTAGGAATAAGGGAGTTTAGGTTCGTAATTAACACTCATGAGATGTGATCGTGTTGCTAACTTATAATAACAGTGATCTCGTTGAACGCTTAGCATGGAATTGGGTGAAAATCGAGGACGACGAAATTATTTCTAACAAAGCATTCATGTGTTCTTGTTCTATGATCCCAAAAGTCACTTAATAGTGATGAAAACAATACATTATGTCTAAAGCACGTGTAGTAGTTTATTTAAGTTTACGTCTTCAATAAATATCATCATAAAATGAATTTTGGAAGTGCTAAGATACTTAATTCTAGCATTGCGTGGGGACACGCAATGGTTTAGTATGGGGAGTGATGAGACTGCAATTATACATAGTCTCATCGTCCAAATCGGGCTTAAAACGCTTAAAATATCATGAAAATACCCCTATATATGCTTGTATTTGTGTCTTGTGTGTTTTAGGTACGGATATCGTGTAATCAACAAAAGATCACAAGAATAGAGCAAAAACGAACACGGGAAATGAAGCCGCTCAAAGAACTGGACCCAAATCATGGATTTTCCAAAAAGACCCTTGAAGATTTGAAGACTGTCAAAAATTACCCCTCAACTTGTGAAGATTGCCACTTTATACCCCTCATCTATCATGAATTACTTTGGGGTCCCTAAAGTTTGAAGAAATACCAAGAATAGTCCTCCAAATTTGAAGAACACATGACTTAAGCCCTTTAACCAAACAATACTAACAAAAGGGATAAGTTTGTAATGGCAAAGGACTTGTGATGAAATTGACCAAGGACGGATGGTGCAAATGACCAAGGACCTGGATTGCAAAAGCTGTTTGAGGGGGATATAACCAGAGGGACCATTCCTGCCACAACTCAAAATTTATTCCCATTAAACTTAACCAACAGACAATCTTATTCCCTCACCCAAACACCATACGCCACGTCACCCCCACTTAACCCCTCCACCAATCATATTCATTCCACCCTCCACGTCACACTCCACTAATCAATTATATAACTGATTATTTTTTTCCCTCCCTTAAACACTTTTCAAACATAATCCCCCCTTAAACCAAATAAAAACCCAACCTGTTTAACTCCTAATCCCTAAGAACCCTAATCCCATAAATCACTCAAACCAAAGGGTTTTTGATTAATCTTTTCTAGATCTTTAATTACCCATCACACAAACCAAACCCACCCATAAAAACATTATCCCGTGACTCCCTGGGCCACACACGTCCTTCCCCTGCTCATGGTTTGTTCAAGAATAGCAAAAAACGAATCCTCCAGTCATCCAACAACTCCCATTGCACTCCTTGGTCCCAAAGGAACGTATAAACAGCCAAGAAATCAACTTCACACAGGTGGCCATCACATGGGCAATTTTGACCAAAGACTTCCAAGGGCAGATTTGGGCTTTCAAGTAGATTAGGGTTTAGGGCTTTTCCCTTTTGTAATATTTTATTCAGGAGACTAGAATCTTCTAACAAGTAGTATAAATAGGATGTCTTGTATCCCATTTTGAGTTGTTCCATATTTTGTATTTTCTTAATTTATTTAATGAAAATGAAAATTTTATTAAACTGCATAATCTGAGTTCCAAGTTAATGTTTTAAGTTCCATAATATTTCTTGATTGAGAAATAGTTGAGAGTTACAAGTTTTCACTTTTATCAACAAGTTTTCAAGAAAATCAGTTTTTGAAGTTTTTTTTTGCAAACATTTGAAAAATCATGAACCCAATACTGATTTGAAGTGAAAGTGAAATCTCAGTATTGGGCTACTGATTTTGACAAGTTTCTGTCAAGAAACTTCAAGTTTCAGTTTATTTTTCATTTGTTTGAAAAAGTCAGTTTCTAAGTTTTTTTTATAAGCCAAAAGAGATAAGCTAGCTTAATCAATAAGCTAGTCTTATACTCTTATAAGCTTTGTTATCCAAGTCACTCTCTCTTTTCTTTGCTCTGTCTTAGCAGGTACTAATCAGGTATATTGGATGTTGGTGGCTTTTGAAGTCTATCATCATCATCTTCTTGTCATACCACAGCTTTCTTCTCAAATCCATTAGCTCAAGCCCGTGCTTGATGGAAAAGGCATAAGCGGCCTTTGTGATGCCTCGATGTAGGGTCACAAGGTAGGGACTTGGTGCTTTCTTTACTTGCTTGGATTGTTTTGTGCTTTTGATGATTTGTAGAATTAGGATGTTAGGATGCTAGCCTAATGCTTGATATTTCTTATTTTTTGGATTAGAATAGGTTAGGATAGATTTGATTGGATTTGGTGCATGTTAGGGTAGAGATCCCTTGTTAATTTTCAAGTTTCAGTTTTTAAAGGGGTGTTGGATCTTGGTTTAAAAATCAATTGGTGAAATGCATTTGGTTTGAAAATCAGTTTTAATACACTCATTTTATTAGCTGTGTGTTTTATCAACTTTGTATGTTGAATTGGTAAGGTTTTTAAAAGAGTTGCATGCAAAAGTCTTGAAAAACTAGTTCAAAAATCAGAAAGCCATTAACTGCCTTGACTTTGTGAAATTTGCCATTTCAATCTTTGAGCTTGGTAGGTTTTAGGTTAGGATTGGATTTGTGTGTGGTTTGGGTAAGCTAGGGAGTGAATTGAGTGAGTCTTGGCCAACCAAAACTCACCCAATTGCACATTGCATCAGCAAAAAGCCAACAACCCCTAGTCCTATCACAGTGACTGCATAGGGGATTTTTGAGCTTGATTTTGTGAAGTAATATATTGTTTTTAGCTTTTTCTTGACTCCCGACAACCCAACTGGTTGTGGGGGTGCCTTTGTTTGCCCACAAAACCAAGTAACCAGTAATCCACAAGCAAAAAGGTCCCAGGACCCGTTTTTTTTGTGAAGACAGTGGGAACTCAATTCCCACTGTTAGGAATTAGAACTTGATTTTAGTTTTGTAATTTTCTTATTTATTTTCTGATTTTTCTATTTAGTTTATTTTCTGTTTACTGTTCATTTAGTATTTTTTAGATTTAATTACAATTTAAATTAATTTTTAAATTACTGTTTTTGTCTTTTAGTGACAAAAATTAGTGTTTTTCAGTTTTACAAATTTTCTTAGACTTACAAAAATATTTTGAGACTTTTGGTTTAAAAATATTTTACTGTTCAATCTTTTTAGTAATTTTTAGATTTTATTTAAGTTAATTAGGGTTTTAATTATTAACTATTTGGTCTTTTAGTGGATATTTTTACTTTTTTCAAACTCTTTCATTTTTCTACTGTTCATTAGTGTAATTTAGGATTTTTAAAATAGTCAAATTATTTTTAGCATTATTTTATTATTTTTAATCATTATATTAGTTTAAAAATTGTTTTTAGAGTTTTAAAAATAGAAAAATTGTATTTAAAATTTAGGAAAAATACTTTTTAGTTTTTAAATAATATAAGTGAGTTATTTGTTCAATAAATTAATATTTTGGGCTTTTTCTTAATTATATTTAATTTTTGGGCTTTAATTAGCATTAAAAATTGAATATTTAATTAATAAAAGGTTTTAAAATTTATTTATTGGATTTTTATCCTTATTATATTATTTTAGACTTAATTTTCATTTTTAATTTGTTTTTAGCTTAAAATTTTTAATTTTTCACGTTTTACATATTTACGTTCGCGTTTTACGTCACTCGTCGTAGTTTAATTGTAGTCGTAGCTCGTCTTTAATTCTTCTTTCTAAAACCAAACGTCACTAATCCAAACTCTTGATTTTACATAATTGGCACCTAATTCACACACCTCCTTTGAGAACGAACCCGCATTTATTCGGTTTTACGTTTTTCCTAAAGCGTGACGCTTAATACATGCCCATTATACGCTCTTTTTCCTAAAGTATAATGGTATAAGTCCTGGAAAACCTGGTATAACTTAGTAAAACTGGTTTTATCGTTTGAAAAGCCTTATGTTTATTTAAAAAACTTTTTAACATGTTAACCATTAAGCCAACATAGGTCATGAAATATCAACGTGCATGAATACTTGGAGGGGTGACCTCGTCATGCAATTAGAGGGGCTGCCTCCAACTAATATAAGTTTGGGTAGGAGGGATCAACTCCTTGTGAAGGATGCAAGGCACACACCACATTCACCTTAATAATCAGCTAAAACATGTAAAATAGGATACACCCATACGCCCCACATGATAATATAATAATATGGCCAAAAGCTGCAAGGGACGCCACGAGCTATCCCTCCGCCGTGGTGAAGTCATAACACTTGTGCCTCCAATGTTATGGTTATGGTACCTCCAAAACTAGGTGAAACTGGTCATGCATGTATATGGCTTAGGCATTTATTTAAACATAAGCAGATCAAAACATATAAAACATATACTGGAAAAACAGTTGGCTGCATAAGGGGAATTCCTAATAAGGAAAGAATGTCCATACTAAAAGGATGGAGAATCCGTACCTTGTGTCCAGTGAACGAAGAAGACGAACGGAAGAGAGTCCTACTTCCATACCACTAATGCTACATAAATAATATACATGTATAAGTATTCTGATTACTGAGTACGTAACCGGTTTTATATCACGTCTTAGCTTGTTTTATATGTTCATGTCATGTTTTACTGATTTATCGTTATGTTGTGTTTATTATGTATTATGTCTATTCTGATTAAGTATTACTTGTATTTCTTGAATTATTATACTTGTTTTGTAATAATAAATAACTTTCTAAAAATAGCAGGTTTCCAAAAATAAAAAGTTTCCAAAAATAGAATAGCTGCCTAAAATAAATAAGTTTCTAAAAATATAAAGTTTCCATAAATAGATTCACTGCTTAAAATAGATAAGTTTCTAAAAATAGAATAGCTGCCTAAAATATATAAGTTTCTAAAAATAGAATGTTTCCATAAATAGATTTACTGCTTAAAATAGATAAGTTTCTAAAAATAGAAAGTTTCCATATTTAGAAATAAGCTGGATTATTAAGCTAATAATATAAGCTTAAGTTTTACTGATTAATATTCTAAGTCATGTGATTTATAGTATAGTTTATTAATTAATACATGTAAATTCAATAAACTATAGGTTATAAGATTTAATTAAATATAACATGATTTAATTAAATTAAAGTACATAAAATACTTAGGTTAAAACATGTATTAATATTTATTATTAATATAACCTAGGTCATAGAAATTAATTAATTATATGCCATGTTTTAATAATTAATTAATTACTTTAGTCTAAAATTAAATCGTAAAATACTTAGGTTAAAATCATGCATTATTACTAATAACAATTAACCTAAGTCATGTCTAAATTAAATTAATTATATAGCCTGTTAAATTAATTTAATAAGTCTTGTAATTATTTATCTTGTAAAAATAATTAACTTGTAAAAATATATCATGAACCGAACCCGTGTTTTAAATCTAAACATGTCGTGAACCGGTCCGTGTTTACCCTTGAACCGGACAAAACAATCCTTAATTGTGACGAACCGGCTTGACCGGTTGCCACGGTATAAATCAAACCACCACCGGCTTAAGCCGGTGGTGCCCTTGTTTTTCAGCCGAGACCCCCAACGACCACAAGGCCAACCCCCGACATGCATCGGGGTGCCTTTCTTTGCCCGCGACCAAGACACCAAACCACACCGAGACCTTGAGGTCTCGGTTGGTGGTGATCGCACAATCACCGAGAGCTTCGACTCTCGGTTCTACATGTCGGCCGAACCAAAACACCCCTTATACCCCATGTTTTTAATCCCCATGATTAGCTCTATTTAATTAACATGTTTTATTAATAGTTTTTTAATAAACCCTTGATTTCATGTGTTCTAGATCTAATAAATAATTAAAAAAAGGTTTAAGGAATTACCGATGCGTGAAACAAAAGAAACAATAATAACACGAACGATCTTGCAAGAATTGGATCACCAAAAATCAGTAAACACCCCTCTTGTGGTGTTTATACCTGGCGACCAAAGGAGAAGGAAAAAGGAGGCTAGGGTTTTGTGTTTTTTTCTAATTCTCTGTAAATGAAAAATATGTTCTCCCTTTTCCTTGTTTTAGTTAAATCAAAAGTGGGATTAGCCCCTTCCTTTTCCTTCTTGCGGTGAATATGTGGGCCCCCAAGGGAAAATCCGTTGTTTTCCCGTGTTCTAATTATTTACGTGTTCTCGTGTCGTGTTTACGTAATTTATCTATCTATTGTTCATGTTATATAAATATCTATACGTGATCGTAATAATTATTAAGTGAATACATAATAATAGGTTCGTGATTATTTACGTTCATGATTTTTATGTTCGTGATTATAATTATTGTTAATAATAATTATCGTGTATTAATATGCTTAAATACTTATCGTGTAATAACAAGTACGTAATACTTGAAATTCCTATTCGTGAAACAAAATGTGCTATAAAAGGAAAGTTTTAAACATGTACGTACGAATTATATATGTACTGTTCATGGTAAAAGCGTGCGGGTTTTACAACAGTAAACCCAAAAAACACCGCAGCCCTAAAAACCAGACAATATGTCTACTCTAGATATGACCTCCTCCTCATCAAGTCACAACCTAAAAATCCCCATGCTAGACCCTAACAACTTTGATATATGGAAGTTCAATTTCAAACAATACCTTCAAATTCATGATCACACTCTTTGGGAAATTATTGAATATGGAAACACATTCGATAAAGATGCTGAGATTAATGCTGCTATTGCTTTAAGATCAGTTGAGGGTTCAACTAAAGAGGATCGAAAAGAAAGACCTACGGATGGTAGAGCTGTCTCAACTAAGGATATTGCAAAGAGAAGGAATGACATGAAAATTTTAAGCATTCTCAAACTCTCTTTGGGACCAAGCAATCAACACAAGTATAGGGGGTTTGAATCTGCCAAAGAACGTTGGGAAGCTCTTCAAGTCAACTATGGTGGTAATGATTATACTGCCTCAAAAAAGAAGAAGCAACTCTTGCATGAGTATGCTATGTTCAAGGCTCTTCCCAATGAGAAGTTAAGTAGGGTAAGAAGCAGGCTTCTAGACGACACTAGCAAATTGTCCTTTATAGGAACAGTGTATAATGATGCTGATATCATTACTACTTTCCTTAAAAGTATTGGTGATGCATGGAAAATTGAAGCTAGGTCTATTATTGCTACCAATACCCACAAGAATTCTACTTTTGATGACGTCTACAATAAACTGAAGATTGTAGAGAATGAAATCCTCTTGTATTATGGAAGCAAATCTACCTCTAGAAACATGGCTTTCATCTCACATAGTGAAGCTCAAGTTGATAAGAGAGAATCATATGTGCATCATGTTATTGGATCACCTTGTGTCAGTGGTGGATCAACCTTTGTCAGCGGTGGATCAACCTTTGTCAGCGCTTCTCATTCGGACGCTGACACATATAATGTTGACTCACCAAGGATTAATGTGACAATCTGTCAATTTATGGTCGATATTTTATTCTCGAGTATTATTTAAAATCATTACTTTAATCTTCTATTATGAAATCACTCATTTTTGGGAAGAAATTTGGGTTTACATCTTAAAGTAGCATCGACTACGTCTAAACCGGAGGACTCTACGTTACGTGCTTACGTTTACATACACCGTTTTTGGTGACAGTCTGGCATTTCAGGAAATAAATTTATCCTTGAATATTATTTTGGAATTTTAAATTTGTGTTGGTTCATAAACTCATAAATTTACGAGAAGAGATTAGGACTTACGTGCATAATTTAATGTCCTTTACGACTAAACCGGAAACCCTAGGTTTACGTATTTATGCTTTTGAACTCTGTTTTTTATGAGACAGTTTTTATTAGAATCGTTTTGTGCCGTAGAATCATAATTTATAAAAACATTTTTCGTAAAACGACCCGAGGGCACGCAAATCGAGGAAACTAGAATCAAGGAGTACCCGTAAATTAATATTGGATGAAACAAGTTACACTTGTCCCACCCCCTCACTATGGGCGGCCAAACTAGCCACTTAAACCCACTTTTGTGTCAAGTGATGGGCACTTGTCCACATGGTTTATCAAAAACCACTTACGTTACAAAAATACTAACATAAACCATTTCTCTCATAACTCAACATGCAAACTACTCACATCTCTCTCTACTATCTCCTTTGTGCCGTCCACTATACCACCACCACCACCATTTCCATCAAAAATTCAACCACAAATCTTATGTATATGTTATATGATGATAACCTATTGAAGACATGGAGATTCGAGGTGATCTTAACCAATGAAAAAGAGTTTTCATGAGGTTCAAGGGATGATTTCATGGAGGTGTTCATCCATTTGAAGGACCCAAGAAGTTGTCTTAAAAGGTTGAAGATTTGGTGGCAAGATCAAGCCTTGATCATACAACATCTCATCCTTTCCATGATATAGATTGGTATAGAGATCAATTTCTTTCTATCACCCTATTGTTTTGAATATGTATTTATGTATTTTCTTCAACAATGTATATGTATATGATGATGAAGGATGATCAAAGTATTATGTGGGGATTTGGTGTTGATAGATTTGGTTAAATGGACTAAAATCAATATGTAAAGATGTTAAAAATCTTGACTAAAACTTTAGGCTGTATAAAACAGTAAAGAACCATATGATAACTTGATGGAATGACTTAGATTATTTAATATACAGTAAGGTATATGACTTTTACATATGTGAGAGTTTACCATTCAATGGAATCAATAAAATGAGCAAGATATGATCAAAACATTATTAAGGTTCAAATATGTATACTCTGTTTTGGATGAATTATTAGAGACACTTAGAGGATAATTAAGAAGTATCTAAAATAGAGTTAATTGTAGCACATATTATGTAGTTTGTGCTGCCAAAAATTGAACTTCTATCTCATTGTAGAACTCAAGATATGGTAAAAATGGTGAAAGTGAGTTTCATAATCAGATTTTGAAAATAAAAGTATATATTATAATATAAGCACTCAAGTAATACTAATATAAAATACATACCAAAAACCCACTAACTTATGATAATACTTATAAAAATAAGTTATATACTTTGATAAATAAGTGTGACATTTTATAAAATTTCAAATTGAAATGTTTTATAAGTTATAAAACTATGCATATAAGTTTTACGTCTTTTCGGCTAAAATCGAAAGATTAACGTTTTCGTCAAATAAAACTTAGACTGTCGGACCCGTCTAATGTAAACTTTTTATAACTCAACTCTGATAGGTAAGTACATCTTACAAGTAAAAACCGATAAAACCTGAGCTTTGTAACTTATGGACATTAACGGGCCAAAGTAGTCTTATTGGACTATTAGCCCAACTAGATTGGCTAAACACTAATGGACTTACTCATGGGCTTAACCTACTTGGGCCCAACATACGAGTATAGGCCTGGTATTAAAAAGATAAATAGACTAATAAAATGATATTGGACTTTAATGGGCTTGTTGGGCCTTAATATATAAATAAGTGAAACTAGTGTAACTAGTCAAAAATTTGACTAACACATAACACTATAATGTGTATGAAGATATAAAATCCCACTTGATCATCATCATACTTATGATATCATCATATATACATAGCCATTGTTTTTATAAAGTCATTGGACAAGAGTCTAAGACTAGCATTATTTGTCTAAGTTTTCGTGATTGAAGCACGTACCGTACATCCAAATCACCGATAATTTAACACCCCCAAATTTACACGCAGCGGAATACATCTTTGGGTGCTAAACAATGATACAACAACACATAATTTATAAAGAACGACTCGAAAAGAGACATTTTAGATTTATCGTTCCTAAAACATTTGTCAGAGTAGCGTAGTCCCAAGTAATCGTTACCAAAAGATAAGTTAAAACAACATATTAGTTTTTTTTTTTTAAATGGAACGATAAATAAATCAAAGAGTTTGAACAACATAGCAGTGCACAATTTCATTCTCGTGACCTCCAAGCTTCCACTTCTTGATTACCTGAAATACATGTGAGTAAAACAATCAGCAAAAATGCCGAGTGAATCTATAGGTTTATGAAATCAATTTGAACACAAGCAAAGATTATAAGTTTGTGGCATGCTTATAAGCATCAATTAATAATTTGCATCAACAATGATAATTGTATATAGCATAAATTGCAATAAGCTCATGGAACCGAGCTCTTAGACACTCCCATATCAGTCTAATAAGACGAGATATTTATTAATTGTCGGTTACCTCCAGATTATTGGGACATTGCCGTATACCTGACTTCTCAATACAATATGTTCAAACAATGTGGAGGTCGGGCCTAAGCTTCTATGACAAGTCCACAAAAACTGAACCGGGGCGGCTTCCCCCATAGATCTATTAATTGTACTAGCGGTTAACCCATCATAGGTTAATTAACGGTCCATAATTGAGGTTTTAACAAAGGCAATCACTTAATGCAATTTAAAGGCAACCACGGGTCCATTCATAGAGGGACAAAGCATACCATAAAAATATTGTGTTCTAGGTTTATAAAACATGTATTCCCCCTCGCGGGTTTAAAATCATTTAATAACTAGTATAAAGCGAGGCTATAGACTCACGTTGATAATGAAAGGCGGATTATCGGCTACGGGCGTGCTTTGATCACGGAAACCTATATAAATAATAATCGGTCTTAGACTCTTGTCCAATGACTTTTATCAAAATAACAATATACATCTGATGATTTTGTACATATGATGATGATCAAGTGGGTTTATATATCCTTGTTTACTCATTTTAGTGTTTACGTTTTGGTAACTTTTTACTAGTTTACTAGTTTTACATACTTACCTATTTTAAGTCCAATAAGCTTAGTATAAGTTCTTTAACTTGTTTTAATCCATTTTATACCTATATTATCAGTATCTATACTTTCCATGTTGGGCCCAAATGGGTTAAGCCCAATAAGTTCTTTTTTATAAGTGTTTATCTTATTTAGTCCAATTATTAGTCCAATATGCTTATTTAGCTCGTTAATGTATGTATGTCCTATAGTTCGGGTTTTATTGGTTTTTACTTGTATTAGTTACTCATATATCAGTATATGACTTTTATAAACTTTACATTAGACGGGTTTGATCGTCTAAGTTTTATTTGGCGAAAAAGGTTAATTTTACGGTAATAGCCGAAAAAGTCGTAAAAATCAAGTTTATAGTTTTTATTACTTATAAGTATTATTCCACAACCATTTATATAATTCATCCATTTAATTAACCTTTTACATATTTATATAAATAAGTTTCATAAGTTAGTGGGTTTTTATTTTACATTTTATACAATAAAATTTGAGTGCTTATATAATAATAATAAACATTAATTTTCAAAATCTGATTTTTATCTTCATGTTCACCATTTTTATCATATCTAGAGTTCTATAATGAATTAGAAGCTCATTTTTGGATGACATGTTCTTCATATTATGTGCTACATTTAACTTAGTTATGGTTACTGCTCATTTTAAGTTTATCTTGCCTTAACAGTCCCTACAAAACTGCTTATTTAGATTAGAACACCCAACTTGTTTTGATCATATCTCACTCATTATATTCATTCCATTGCATGGCCAACTCTCACATGTGTATAACATCTTGTACTTACTGTAAATGGATCATACCATGCAATTTTATCAGTTCAAGTTTTAGTTATATACTGTTTTTATACAGGCAACTAAATAAGCTTGATTTTAGCCTCATTTCTTATAGTTATTAACCTTTTTAAGCATATCTATCAACACTTGATCCCCACACAACATTTTTATCATCATATATACATCATATACATATACAAAACGAAAGAAAATATATTTGTTCTTTACAAAAATAACAAGAGAAAATGGAGAGGATGATCTTCTTTACCAACCAAGTGTATTTCTTGTTTTTGGAAGACAAGAACTTGATGAACACCACAAATAACTCCAAGATCATCAAACACCAAGAACAATAGTTGAGAAATCAGCCCTAGGACACAAGCAAATCATCTCCAATGTTGTTAATATGGCCACCAAATGATCAAGGCTTCAAGATAACTCCATGATAGAGCTAGTTAATATGTATTTCATGGCTAGAAAAGATCAAAAGGGGTGTTTGTAGCTTCACTATGGACGTCAAGGGGAAGGTTTTTGAGAGGATTTGAGAGAGTTTTGCGTGTATGGAAATGGAAATGAGAAGTTAGTTGATGGTTTTAGCTAGGAAGTGGAATGAGTAGCTTAAGGTGTAAGCTTTGCTTACACTTGTAAGTGTTTAGCTAACATGATGCCACATATGGTTGTGGTGTCATGTTGGTGCCGTCCAAGCTAGCTAGTGGGGTGGGACAATGTATTTTGTCCCATCTCACTAGTTTACGGGTATTCCTCGATTCTAGTTTTCTCGATTTGCGTGCCCGCGGGTCGTTTCACGAAAAGCGTTTTTATAAATTATGAATCAATGTCACAAAACGAATCCAATAAAAAATTGTCTCATCAAAAACGGAGTTCAAAAACGTAAATACGTAATTCTAAGGTTTCCGGTTTAGTCGTAAAGGACGCTAAGTTATGCAAGTAAGCTCAAATTTAAATCCTTAAATTATGAGTTCATCAACCAACACAAAAATAAGTTTCAAAATATTATACGATATAAAATTTTTGGCATCCGTCGGTATCGCGATCACTAGTAGTCCTCGTTGCTCGTAAAAATATTAAAATATAATATTTAATATCGGTTTCAACTTAAACCGTTAAACATAATAATATTTAACGTTATAAAATACTTCAAAATAATTGAAAATAGAATTAAATTATGACCTTATTTTTACGGGTTTTACATCCTCACCACCTTAAGGGAGCGACGTCCTGGCGCTCAACTCACCTCATACACGAGTTGATCACTACCCGGAAGGATGACGGCATTCCTTATAAAGAAGTCTTCACGTTCCCACGTGAATCTCGATCCACGATCTCCATTGGTTCTTTTAAAAAACCTAACTTGTCGTCAAGTTGTATCTCACCAAAAAGGAATAAATAAATCCTATCCACCAGTCACCCGCCAAGCTCGACACATGAAAATTTTATGAATCACACGAAGCTCATTCGACGACAAGAATAGATGACAGGATTTTTCGGGTAAGTCCAGTTAAAAAAAGAATTTTGAAATTTAAAGGATATCCATCGGCCGGATAGCCATGGACACACATTAAAAAGAACTAACAAGAAAAACATTTTCGTCATCGGAGGGTGCTCACACGCGGGTCCCTACTCAAAATATAATACAAAGACACCGTCTCACTTTCGCCAATGCGCATTCAAAAACTCAATGAACATCATCGTTGAAAGTCAAAAAGATATTACATAATATGTGCTCTACATGATCGGACGTCATCGGATGATGCCGCCTCAAGTTCTCACAACTTACGATCATTTGACTAGATCACACACCATATAAGTACATAAAAGAAAAGGTCGAACACAAACATCGAGTATAGATCTCCACCGTTAATCATCGAGAAAACCTTGAACGAACCCTTGATAATATTTCAAGAGTCTTTCCACTTGCGGTGTCGGCTTCAACATACTCCTCGAGGTCGTAACGAATTTATTAACTCCATTCATTAAGAGATTCAGTCCTCAATCATTCCACGAGTACACACATAAATCCTGGTGACACTTATCGTTTCTTCTTATACACTTCTTCCTGAGATTCATTTTAAACTCAGAATAAAATAGTGATCTTCAATACGAGGAACAGAACGAGATAAAAATGACTTCAATAAACGCATAAACGAACAAGATGTGGTAAAATGATTTAAGATTAACGATCGACGAGGGATCTCGACTCACGTAACCGTAAAACATAATTATTCACAATACTAGAAAAATGAGAGCGAAGAATGAATTAAATATTAACATTAAAATAACGTTTGTCACAATCATCCATCCCGGTTTTGGTATTACCTTAAAACACAATTGAGGTACTTTCTTGATAAAGATGATATATCAAAATAGGAGTTAGATAGCTTCATAATTTATTTTGGTTGTCTTAAGAAACTTTGAAAGATTGACATGAATTTATTAATTAAACTCGTATTGATGTTTACAATTAGAAAATATAATTTCTAAATTAAATCATTATTAGGAATATAAATTAAACTGGTAATTTCATTACATTAAAAGTAAAGTATGATAAGTCAATTAGTTCAAAAGGTAGAACATAATTTTGTTTTAAATACTAGTTTTAGTTATACAAAATATGGTGTATAAATTTGACCTTTTACTTGTGATGGTTATTTCGATAATTGAAAATCATTGGAAAATGTATAAACATAAAAATTTTATAATATGTTGTAGAAATACTTAAAGGTGTTTATTATTTCAATATAAACATGGAATATATTCGGGTTTCGAAATGTGACAAGATAACAAACGAATACGAATGAAACTAATAGTCAACAATTAATACGAAATCAATGGTATAAAAGAGAACGAAGAAAATGTCGTATGAATTCTTATAGAGAATAATAAAATAAAGGCATTGATGGTATGACGATAAGAAATAATAGATTAAACAAGTTGTCAAATTTGGTTGGTGCGGTCGATGGTTCACCAATATCAGCTCGTTAACTTAGCAGTGGTCGTTACACGATCGGAAATAAGATCCATACAAAAATTTTAATAAAAGGAAATTCCTAATAATCACTTGTAAGTAAAACAAATCAAACGAACGATGTTAGTGTTTAAAGGGAGAAGTCAAAGCACGGTTCACAAGGGTGGATTTCGAGACAAACAAGAGTGACGGACGTCATCCCGGATATACGGAAATCACTCTAGTGATAATTCATTATTCACGTGCAGAGACATTCCAAGGATCTACCCAGTCGCATAAAGAAGATTGGACGAGAATGAAGGATAAAACATCGAGACTTTCAAGTCATTTACCAACAGTCAGTAATTAGACGAACAGTCAAAAGAAATAAGTTATAAGATAAAATGAAGTAACGAGTGGAAAAACGATCGTCGAGTAAAAACATACTTATAATCACGTAATTCGTTCAAGAAAGGCAAGAAAACGTATGCGGGTGCATAGAAATTGCGCTACCTGCATAAGATATGAAGGTTTTCAAAACTTCTTTTCACTTTATTTCATTTTATTTATCTTTATCATAAATACAAGTAAAAAGTTCTTTATTATCAAGATTTTTAAGGTAACTACTATTCAGCCTAGCATGGCTCCATCTAAATTAGACATAGGTGATCAGGCCATGTATAATTTAGGAATAGCAATGCAGTGCTCAGTTTCGTCGAAAAGTATTACGTTTCTTATGTTTATATATATAAACCATGCCATTTGTAAAATGGAATTTTAAAAAAAGTTTATAAATTTATAGGATACAAGTAATTTGTGAGATACTTAATAAGCAACTTTTAATCTTACGAAAAGTATTTTATAAGACCAAAGTAAAAATAGTTGGTGAAAATAATCGTAAAACAATATCAGATTTATTTATAGTATGACATTATGACAACGTATAAAGTAGTCAAAGTTTTGCAAAAATTGGCAAATAGTAGCTCATAAAACAACCAATGAAATGGTTACAAGTTGTTAAGGTTTCAAAAGGTTATAAGGTTTAGACGAAAACGCCATGAGACACGCGATAAGAATGTCAACGAAGAATGTGAAGGCAAAACTTCAAAACTCAACTCAAATCAGTGGAAGGTTAGAAGAAAAATAAAAATAATATCGAATGACAAAAGAGTCATATATATAAAAAGAATAAAACGATCCAAATGTGTACTCATCGTAAGCTACACGATACATACATGCTTTTAAGAAAATATACTATTCGTTTTCAAATTACACCATTAATCTGGTAATTGCTAATCCTGTAATGTTTCTATTTTTAAACATTTTCACATGCAACTAGTATTCCTTAGTTGTAAAATAATATTTGTTAAAATTTTACGATCTCAAATGAAATCAAAACAGCTTAGAAACATTTAAAACTCATGTTCTGAATTTTTCTATCAGATTTAACTTTTAATATGAGCCGATTAATTGACCCGATAAACGACATCTCCAAGACTCAGAGTCTAAAGCATTTTGATGCAAAACGACGTTTCAGATGACTTTCTAGTTTTACCCGAGACCTGAAAACCAATATAAAATGACCAAAATACCCCTGCAAGTTCTGTGCAGGTTTGACTATTTTATTTTAAAAACGCAGGTTTTACTTTTAAGTTTTGACCTGTTTATACTGCCCCTACAGTTTCTGCATAAAGTGTATTTTTCGACACTACTTAACGGCTCAATATATATATATATATATATATATATATATATATATATATACACACATGTCTTGTGGATTTTACAACTATGAAAAATAAATCTCATAATGAGCATCAAATAAAATATAGTATAATGAATGACAGAAAATGCTTCAAGGTATTCAACACGAAATTTAGGAAGCAAGACGGTGAAAGACGTTCGTAATTTCGATTTCAAAATGCAATGTAGGCAAATCTCCTTGGTGCCACGATTGTCAAAAACACAAAACATAACAAGAAAAGAATGGAACATTAACATGCTACACTCCGGGAGCGAGAAGGTTAATGAAAAACAAATGATACAATTTTATATAAGTAAAATCGTATTCCAATTCTAGTGCCATAATCTAGACGATGATTTATAAAATAACGATGACGTTACCGAGATATAAGTGAACAATACACTTCGGAGTCGATACATATAAATGTCAACGAATTAAATCTTCGCATGTCGTGTAAAACGATAATAAAAATCAACAAAATATTATGAAAAACCATGGTATTATTCAATACGATTATAGGAAATGTTTCAAAATGTGTGACTCACACGATAGCGGTTAGTCTATTCCAAGGACACATTGAGCTACACAATGGTCTAAAGATTATGTTAAAAGACGTCCAAGCACAAATAGCCGGAAGACGATTTGAATATCTATATAGATATCACAAAGGGTTAAACAATGAAAGTAACGCGCGTAGATGAAGTTATGTAAGGTCATAATATAAAATTTTTGCAATAAAGGCAATTCGAATACTTTCAAAATAAATACAATGAATAATAGAGATTTATTTAAATTTATCATTAATAAATGATAAACTTTCATCTAAAAGTTTAACGATATAAGTATATATCGATAAAGGAATCCAAGATATAATTATATATCAATAAAGGAATCATAGTATTTCTTTATAAATACTTGGCAATAAGGGATACGTAATAACGCATACTAAAATTGTAATATCAGAAGTAGCTTGAACCTGAAGTCACGCGAAGTCATGTGCACCGACTCTTTGAAAATTAAAATTGACAGTTATAGTTTAGGTTTTAAAAAAAAGACCTAGTTCTCTATAACTCATGGCTCTGGTACCAATCTTTAACACCCCCAAATTTACACGCAGCAGAATACATCTTTGGGTGCTAAACAATGATAAAACAACACATAATTTATAAAGAACGACTCGAAAAGAGACATTTTAGATTTATCGTTCCTAAAACATTTGACAGAGTAGCGTAGTCCTAAGTAATCGTTACCAAAAGATAAGTTAAAACAACATATTAGTTTGTTTTTAAAAATGGAACGATAAATAAATCAAAGAGTTTGAACAACATAGAAGTGCACAATTTCATTCTCGTGACCTCCAAGCTTTCACTTCTTGATTACCTGAAATACATGTGAGTAAAACAATCAGCAAAAATGCCGAGTGAATCTATAGGTTTATGAAATCAATTTGAACACAAGCAAAAATTATAAGTTTGTGGCATGCTTATAAGCATCAAATAATAATTTGAATCAACAATGATAATTGTATATAGCATAAATTGCAATAAGCTCATGGAACCGAGCTCTTAGACACTCCCATATCAGTCTAATAAGACGAGAGATTTATTAATTGTCGGTTACCTCCAGATTATTGGTACATTGCCGTATACCTGACTTCTCAATACAATATGTTCAAACAGTGTGGAGGTCGGGCCTAAGCTTCTATGACAAGTCCACAAAAACTGAACCGGGGCGGCTTCCCCCATAGATCTATTAATTGTACTAGCGGTTAACCCATCATAGGTTAATTAACGGTCCATAATTGAGGTTTTAACAAAGGCAATCACTTAATGCAATTTAAAGGCAACCACGGGTCCATTCATAGAGGGACAAAGCATACCATAAAAATCTTGTGTTCTAGGTTTATAAAACATGTATTCCCCCTCGCGGGTTTAAAATCATTTAATTACTAGTATAAAGCGAGGCTATAGACTAACGTTGATAATGAAAGGCGAATTATCGGCTACGGGCGTGCTTCGGTCACGGAAACCTATATAAATAATAATCGGTCTTAGACTCTTATCCAATGACTTTTATCAAAATAACAATATACATATGATGATTTTGTACATATGATGATGATCAAGTGGGTTTATATATCCTTGTTTACTCATTTTAGTGTTTACGTTTTGGTAACTTTTTACTAGTTTACTAGTTTTACCTACTTACCTATTTTAAGTCCAATAAGCTTAGTATAAGTTCTTTAACTTGTTTTAATCCATTTTATACCTATATTATCAGTATCTATACTTTCCATGTTGGGCCCAAATGGGTTAAGCCCAATAAGTTCTTTTTTATAAGAGTTTATCTTATTTAGTCCAATTATTAGTCCAATATGCTTATTTAGCTCGTTAATGTCCGTATGTCCTATAGTTCGGGTTTTATCGGTTTTTACTTGTATTAGTTACTTATATATCAGTATATGACTTTTATAAACTTTACATTAGACGGGTTTGATCGTCTAAGTTTTATTTAGCGAAAAACATTAATTTTACGGTAATAGCCGAAAAAGTCGTAAAAATCAAGTTTATAGTTTTTATTACTTATAAGTATTATTCCACAACCATTTATATAATTCATCCATTTAATTAACCTTTTACATATTTATATAAATAAGTTTAATAAGTTAGTGGGTTTTTATTTTACATTTTATACAAGAAAATTTGAGTGGTTATATAATAATAATAAACATTAATTCTCAAAATCTGATTTTTATCTTCATGTTCACCATTTTTATCATATCTCGAGTTCTATAATGAATTAGAAGCTCATATTTGGATGACATGTTCTTCATATTATGTGCTACATTTAACTTAGTTATAGCTACTGCTCATTTTAAGTTTATCTTGCCTTAACAGTCCCTACAAAACTGCTTATTCAGATTAGAACACCCAACTTGTTTTGATCATATCTCACTCATTATATTGATTCCATTGCATGGCCAACTGTCACATGTGTATAACATCTTGTACTTACTGTAAATGGATCATACCATTCAATTTTATCAGTTCAAGTTTTAGTTATATACTGTTTTTATACAGCCAACTAAATAAGCATGATTTTAGCCTCATTTCTTATAATTATTAACCTTTTTAAGCATATCTATCAACACTTGATCCCCACACAACATTTTTATCATCATATATACATCATATACGTATATAAACATGAAAGAAAATACATTTGTTCTTTACAAAAATAACAAGAGAAAATGGAGAGGATGATCTTCTTTACCAACCAAGTGTATTTCTTGTTTTTGGAAGACAAGAACTTGATGAACACCACAAATAACTCCAAGATCATCAAACACCAAGAACAATAGTTGATAAATCAGCCCTAGGACACAAGCAAATCATCTCCAATGTTGTTAATATGGCCACCAAATGATCAAGACTTCAAGATAACTCCATGATAGAGCTAGTTAACATGTATTTCATGGCTAGAAAAGATCAAAAGGGGTGTTTGTAGCTTCAATATGGACGACAAGGGGAAGGTTTTTGAGAGAGATTTGCATGTATGGAAATGGAAATGAGAAGTTAGTTGATGGTTTTAGCTAAGAAGTGGAATGAGTAGCTTAAGGTGTAAGCTTTGCTTACACTTGTAAGTGTTTAGCTAACATGATGCCACATATGGTTGTGGTGTCATGTTGGTGCCGTCCAAGATAGCTAGTGGGATGGGACAATGTATTTTGTCCCATCTCACTAGTTTACGGGTATTCCTCGATTCTAGTTTTCTCGATTTGCGTGCCCTCGGGTCGTTTCACGAAAAGCGGTTTTATAAATTATGAATCAACATCACAAAACGAATACAATAAAAATTGTCTCATCAAACGGAGTTCAAAAACGTAAATACGTAATCCTAAGGTTTCCAGTTTAGTCGTAAAGGACGCTAAGTTATGCAAATAAGCCCAAATTTAAATCCGTAAATTGTGAATTCATCAACCAACACAAAAATAAGTTTCAAAATATTATACGATATAAAATTTTGTGCATCCGTCGGTATCGCGATCACTAGTAGTCCTCGTTGCTCGTAAAAATATTAAAATATAATATTTAATATCGGTTTCAACTTAAACCGTTAAACATAATAATATTTAACGTTATAAAATACTTCAAAATAATTGAAAATAGAATTAGATTATGACCTTATTTTTACGGGTTTTACAGATAACCCGCCTTTCCCAATCAACGTGAGTTCATAGCGTCGCCCTCTTTTAAATGTTCTATGAAATGTTTTATAAACCCGCGAGGGAGATAACATGTTAGTTTTAATAAAAATAGGACACCAGTTGTCCCGATTATTTTCTTATTGATATGGACCCGAATGATTGTATGACCCGATGAATGATTATATGACCCGATGAATGAAATGAAATGGATTATTATTAGTTAGGTTATGTCACTAAAGGTCCCATTAGCATGAATTGTGAACTACCGGGATTTGGTAGACGCTTATGCATATGATAGTACTATTTGGGGAAGATCACCCCAGTTCGCGCCTTGACGATTGATTCCCGTCGTGCCACATTGATTGGTAAGAGAATTTATGTATGAGAAGATTTATATAAGCGTGATTATTGGGACGACACGCTGTTTTTTATGGGCAAATAAATTTTGTGTTAGCTACGCGTTGTTTGTTATAGTAATGTAGCAATGTCATGCTGCTTATAATAATCTAATATTGAAACTACTGATATACGAATTGAATTATAATATATTGCTTGACTAGCAATACGGGGTCGTATTATTGATATTATGTTCGTGTTTTGGTTTTACATAACCATTATCATATAACGGTTTTTATTAAACTTTATACAACGTTATAAAACGTATTGTATGATATTTTTACGACAATGGTTCGTATAATGGTTTTGAAGGCAGAAGGCTATATTATGATTTACGACTAAAAGTTGTATAAATGTATTTGGCCTATTATATGGTCTATTACAAAGATATGTACAAAATGATTTTCGGTAATAATATATACCGATGCTATATTAATGGTTTTTATTAAACTCTATGAATTCACTCAGCGTTTTCGCTGACCTTTTAACATGTTTTATCTCAGGTACTTGAAGGTAATTCTTGGGAAGACGACAAGAATTTATGGCCCGCACTTAAATAATAATTTTCATTCAAATGTTTTGTAAAATTGTATGAAATACTATGACTTGGGACCTATGTAATTTGACATTTATGAATGGAAAATGCTTTATTATTCAACGACGCAATTTTTAAGCGTTGTCTATGATTTGAGTAATGTGATATCCCGTAACACCAACGACTCTTCCGTTGAACTAACGTATGAATATTTGGGGGTGTTACAGTTTGGTATCAGAGCTCTCGTTATAGAGAACGAAAGATTTTTAAAACCAAGGTTTTGAATAGAACATTTCAAAATCTTTTAACCATAAATATTTTTAAATAAATATTTTGAATAAAATGTTTAAAAATATTTTGACTATAACGGTGCCGAAGAATTCTCGAGTTACCGACAAGGCCAGACTGAGAAGTGTCATTTTAATATATATATAACTTGGATTATATATATATATATATATATATATATATATATATATATATATATATATATATATATATATATATATATATATATATATATATATATATATATATATATATATATATATATATATATATATATATATATATATATATATATATATATATATATATATATATATATATATATATATATATATATATATATATATATATATATATATATATGTTGTAATTTGATTACATGATTGTTTGATAATTTTTTTAATACTTATACGAGGTATGTATACGACGCAGATTGTCACAAGAAACCCTAACTCCCCTAGCAATTCAATAGAAGCTATTTCCGTACGAATTCTAGCTATTCCAGATCTAAACCAAGTTGTGGATATTTATGATCCCAACAAAATGGTTGATATTCGTAGAAATGATGGTATTATTTGATTATGATATTAAAGAAGAATTGGAGAGATTAAATGTTATATCGATGTCATGACGATCTTTCCTTATAGAGTGGAGTTTGACAAAACCTTACCACCTGGAAAGGTGTCATCTGATTTGGTGTCACCCAATTCTTAAATTTGAAATCGAAAAGGTGAATGTTGCACTTGAGGCTGTCATTAGAGCCTTTACCCAAAAGCCTCATGCCACTATACCTTTCCGAGAAGTCTAATTGAATGTGTGAGTCATTTCATACTAGTGACTCATTTGATAACTATTGTTGTAAGAACTATATGACTGGAAATTAAGTGTTGTTCATATCGAGCTCTTATTTCCCTTTCAAGGTCTAAGAATAAGGTTGAAAGTATTGGAGAATGAGGTAGGATGTGGCATCGAGTATAAGTTGGTTAAAACAAGTAAAAATTTAACTCGTATGGAATGTAAGATTGTTATGAGGAATTCGTTGAGTCCTGTAATTGAATTATAAGGTATTAAATGATTGTTGGTTTGTGTTAAGAGTTGTTCCTAGGCCATTGTCCACTTACGAGGATGCCCAGTGTCCAAGAAATAAATTTAAGAAATCTTCTTCTAAATTGGGACCGATGGATCTTCCGGGACAGGTGGAACACCTAATGACTCATGTAGATTAGTATTCATTTTGGTATCTTTTAAAAATCCCTAACTTAACCGAGACATCAGTTGGTAGGATGAGTCATTGGAATTGTATGACATGGCAACACGTAATGTGTTACGGTATAATTTTTAACTTGTTTGAGATTAATGAAAAGGATACCTCTGATTTCTAAATCCTACATGTATTGATGTTATCTATCTTTTCTTGCTTCTTCCTAATGTTCGCATTAGTGATGCAACCATTGAACAAGTACTCATCTCGATTTGAGTTACGTTGTGGATTATTCTCTTTGTATTCCTGAGTACCATCGAGGTCATGAACCTCATGATTAATTGGCTAAGCTCATTTCCTATCATATTATAGTTAGTTCTTGGTGAACAACTTTTCATCACTCTTTTGCAGATCACTCATTGTTTTTATAAGTTAAAACAATATTCCTTGAGAAAAAATTGAATTTTCATCAACATATAGATTATTTCAAGTGAGACTTATAAATAATTGTTATCGAAATAAAGTTGTTCCTAAAACACCTTGGAAAAAATAATTGTTTCCATAACAAAGAACATCTCTGTAAATTCATTTTGATTCTTATGCAACAATTAAGCATGAAAATATTTTTATTTTAAACATATTGACAAAGTTTTGACGAACTAGTATTGCATTGTTAAACCTAAAAATTGTATATAGTTGCGCGCCTACATACAATTTGGAAGGGACCATGCAAGGCTGATTAGTAGTCACCATGAAATTATTAATAAACACTAAATTTTCTTTGAAGATTGTGAAAGATTAAATTTTATGAGATTTGCAAGAAGTGCAAAAATAGGGACATATTGTTAAAGTCACCTACATATGTGCCCGTACCATTTATTTTTCTGAATCAAATTTAATCATCTGTGGAAATTGTCTTATTTGACAATTGATATTCCCTTCTTGTCCAATTCTCTCGTGGTGAGATTCTTTGGAAAAGTATCTACTTATCGAGTATTAAACCCGACTGGGTGTATCGACGTTCCTATCATTTATTTTGATTAGATTTCATTGGAATGAACTGGGTAATGATCCGAGGTGCTTTCGAATGCGTACTCAATTCATGAAAACATGGGATATACTCATATTCGTTAATGTTTTTGTCTTTATCTGATTTGAAATTCTCTCGCGTAAATTATGTGTTGACCTTACTCTTTTAATGGTAGCTATGTCTCCATATATCCTTGAATCTGTGGAGGGTTATGAATTATGATTAGTCTTTTGAGAAGTTCACATCTCATCAACGGTAATAAAACTAAAAAGTTGGTAGTGCCATTAGAATGGATTTATTGAGTATGACATGACGACATTGTCTTAATTGATGGGAACTCGAGTAGAATTCCCCTAAAAGATAAGATGTTGATTATCAAAAGTGATCTAAATAATTCTTGATGGATGACCATATCCTGCATTTAGACTTGAAATTTTACCATGAACGGTTATGAACTAGTCATAGATCTTGTAATCTAGAAAGAACTTAAAGTAAATTTATTAAAAGATGTTTCTGTTATCTTAAACCTTAGGAGGTATTTGCTGATGAATTACCTTAACTTTCACCATTAAGGCAAGTTGACTTTGGTATTGATTATATTCCCGGTGTTGCACCCGTGGCGTGTGCACTGTACTTCAGCACCATCTGAATCGAAAGTGTTACCGTACAAATGAGAGAGTTGTCGGATAAAGCTTTTATTCTACCAAGATCGTCATCATGAAGAGCTATGGTGTTATCATTCCTTATATTTATTGATTACCGTGAACTAAGTAAATCGACGATCGAAATCGATATCCATTACCCAAGATGAAAGATTTGTTCGATCATTTACAAGGTTCTAGCGTATATTCAAAAATTTGATCCATGGCATGGTTATCATCAATTTCGCGTCCGCGAAAAAGATTATCTATTCCAATCACTACATCCAGAACTCGTAATGAACATTAAGAGTTTCATGTTATGTCGCTTGGATTGACCAATGCACATGTAGCATCCATAAATTTGGTGAATCACATGTGTAGGCTGTAATTTGATAGATTCATGCTTGTAATCGTTAAGGACCATCTGTTTGTTTCTAAGAATAAGAAGGAATTGATAATCATTTATATATTGCCCTGAATTGGCCGAGTTTTGAAAACCTGTACCTTGAATATTTAACATGTAATTTAAGGCTTAATCCTTTACATTATTTGACCGTGTGATTAATAGATAATGGAATCTATATTGACTCTTCGAAGATTAGAGCCATTAAGGCTTTGGGTTTTACCAAAAAGAAAGGGCAAATATGTTATGACAAATATTTTATCAAAGGATTTTTAAGAAATTATTCCCTTATACCCAGATCATTTAACTCCCTTAGGAGTAGATGTTTGTGTATACCTCAAGACAACCTAAGAGGGATTGGGGAAACCATTTAAACAACGACTTGGAATTTAAAACGACAATTTTTGCTTTTCACCAAAGAAAATTTTGTCCAAAGTATAAACAAAGATTTTTCGAACATTTATGAATCTTATTAACTATTTTCGATAAATCAACAAAAATCGTGTTAATTAAATTCAAATGTATTTTGAACATTTTTCTATAATTGGACGAACTGAGAAATTTAAAAAAAAAATTACGTTGACGTTTCATAACAATTAAATATTTGTTATTTAATTACTTGTAATAATTATCGACGCTTTAGACGTTGGATTGAGCAAAACTGATAAAAATGATAGTTGAGACGAAACTAAAACTTAGAAAATATGAAGAAAGAAATTTTGAATGAATAAGGCCATGATATTTATTTCATCGGGGAAGGTGAATGTAATTACTGACACGTTATGTACAAAGGATAAAGAATCAATTAGGATGTGTTCCTTAGTAACGACTGTGCAAAATAATTTGCCCGAGCAATTTAAAAATAACTGATGCTTCTAAGAAGGATAATATAGATAGTAAAAAGGGGTTCGCGGCTAATGTGAACCATTAGAAATGAGAGCCGATGGCGTTAAATGTTTAAAAGATCGTTTGTGGTGGCCTGAATATGGAGGATTTTGAGATTTAGTCATATTAGAATCTCATAAGTTTAAGTATTCTATTCATGCCATTTTTGATTAAATATATCTTTATCTAAAGAAGTTGTACTGATGGAAAATTATGAAGGCAGACATCGCCTCATACATTAGTAAACTTCTAACTATTGCAAAGGTCATCATCTGAATTTGATTCGATTTGGGTCATCGTCGACAGGCTGACCAAATCTACTAATATCATTCCCGTTAATGATAAATTCACGATGAAGAAATTGACTCTTTGTATTTAAAGGAGTTGTGTAAACATAGCGTGCCTGTATCGATCATCTCTCTCAAGATCCTCACTTCGTATTGAATTTCTAGAGATTTGCTCAAAAGTCATTGGAAACGAATCTTGATGAGAATACTGTTTACCACCCCAATCAAAGGGACGAGGTAAAGTAACGATTCAAAGCAATAGAAGTGTTGTTTTTTGCTTGAATAAATGACCTTTGGTAATGAATGGGATAATAGTTTTCCTTTGGAGAGATTATCGTTGATAATTATCGTATTAGGATCGAGATCGAATCTTGTGAGGATCTACATATATGAGCATCTGTAGGTGGGAGTTGGGATGAAGATAACCGATATACACCCATTGTGAGTTGGACATGTCTTTTAGGTTTAAGGTTTCCTATGATGACAAACCTAACCTTACAAAATACCCGAACCGCGAGACCTGAAATGATTGTTGAAATTATGATCTGATTATTGACTGCCAGTAGTGGGCAGGAGGTTATGTGAATACGAAATGTAGATCTTGAAGTGCAGGATGGGTAGCGAAGTTATGCCAAAAAAAATTCACCATGGAAAAATGAATTGATGATATGGAAGATCATGGGAAATAAGTCCCCGTGGTATGGGACCATTGAGGTAATGTAAAAAGTTGGTTTGAAAGGCATATAAGCTGGATCTACCCTAGGACTTCATGGGATGCGTGAATTATGTTTTGTATATCGAACTTGATAAAATGTCTATCAAGTGAAAAATCCGGTTACTTCTTGACGAAGTTTAGATCGGCGAAAAGTTGCATTCATCAAAAACCCGTGAACATCATGGATAGATAAAGTAAGTCAACATTATGCCTGATCGTATTCCCGTAGTTATGTTTGATGAAACTCACGTATTGTAATGAATTACACTTGTAAGAAAAGACCGAATGTGGAAGAAATACCCACGTGTCTCTAACTCTATAAGAAGCGAGTAGTAAGATAAATTGATCTTTGAGGACAAAGATCCTGTTTAGAGGTAACTGCTGTGACAATCCGTCAATTTATGGTCAATATTTTATTCTCGAGTATTATTTGAAATCATTACTTTAATGTTCTATTATGAACTCACTCATTTTTGCGAAGAAATTTAGGTTTACATCTTAAAGTAGCATCGACAACGTCTAAATCGGAGGACTCTACGTTACGTGCTTACGTTTAGATACACCGTTTTTGGTGATAGTCCGACATTTCATGAAATAAATTTATCCTTGAATATTATTTTGGAATTTTAAATTTGTGTTGGTTCATAAAATCACAAATTTACGAGAAGAGATTAGGACTTACGTGTATAATTTAACGTCCTTTACGACTAAAACGGAAACCCTAGGTTTACGTATTTACGCTTTTGAACTCCGTTTTTATGAGACAATTTTTTTAGAATCGTTTTGTGCCGTAGAATCATAATTTATAAAAACAATTTTCGTAAAACGACCCGATGATAAGTGTGAAAACACTCATCAATAATGATCCTAAAACCACTAAAAACACAGTCAAATACATAATATTTAACTGAAAATATCAGAATTACGTGGGTATTTGTGTTTCATGTGTTTTCAGGTAAGAAGATACATTTTTGAGCAATCACGCGGCTTCAAGGACTTATTTGATGAAAAGACGAAGAAATGATGAATCAAGCTTCAAGGACCTTACTTGCCAATATTATCAAGATGGAGGACTAGACTTGTAACTTTCATAAGACAAAGGACGAAATGGAAATTACTTAAAAGCTTTTATGACATTTGATAAAGGATTAGAGTTAAGGGATTAAAATGAAAACAATGGAAAGTTTACTTTTTATTAAATCAAATTTCGGTTATATACTTAACTTGGTCAATTGACCAAATCTTGGTCAACACACACACAATTCGTCTTCCTGAATGAGAAGAGAAAGAAACAAGGAGGAAGCATACGGTTTCATTCTTCTATCACCCAAAACCTGTAAATCAACATATCAAAAGATCCAAGGAGTTTCAGGCAAAGCTTATAACTACAAAAATCATCCTTATCATCTTCTCTTCAAGATGATATGATTTAATCAGATCAAATATGAAGAATGAAGAAACGCCCAAATCAGATCAAATATGAAGAACGAGCTAAACCTCGTATTTAACATGTGGCATCAAGAGATTGGGCATGACGCGTCATCAACACCTCTCCTCCACTCTTCAGACGAATATAAATAGAGATCAAGACCTTCAGTTTCAAGCGGTTAGCTTAGGAGTAGAGTTACACCTAGTTAGTTAGACAGGACTAGTGAGTTAAAACTTTTGTAACAAACTCTTGTTTTTTCAGTTTAATCTTTTGTAACCGAATCAAGTTTTCTTCCATTAATGAATCCTTTAAAATCTTCATATATCTTCTTCTTTCTCATCTCTTTTCCTGTTTAGTGTTTAAAAAAGTTATAGATTGATATGTTACTAATCATACGAAAGAGTTACTGTTCACAGTTTACCAATTGATCTTTCAGTTTTGTTCTTGTGGTTCTTCTAGATAATGGATCAGTTCAGATGAATTTGTTAGCTTTTTAGTTTGATTCCAGTCAGTAGAAACTTCAAATCAACTTTCGTGATTCTGTTTAAAAAATAGTTTTCTGTTGAATCAGTTAGTGATTTAGTTTAATTAGTTAATTTACCTTATCGTAATCTGATAAGATGGATTGTTAACTGATTGCGAAAGTTGTTGTTATAAGCTGATTTAGATTGTATAAGTTCAGTTTTTTTATGCAGGATTTTAGTACATAATTTGATCAATATGAATACGTAGTTAAATTGTTGTTTTGATGTGAGTCCGGATTTGCTGATTTTGATATCAGAGTAGGATATTAGGTTGAAATTTACAGGTACTGTAGCAATCAAATTGAAGACATATATTTTGTCAAGATTTTCTTGTTTTGTTACGAATTTGCAGGTTTCAGATTTGTTGTATGATGATAGCAGGATGAGTTCCGATTTCAGTTTATAAGTGTAGCTTCATTTATGGTAGTAGGTACAAGCAGGCTCAGCGCCGTGCTTCTTCCACAACGGACTAGGCCTGGAAGTGCAGGTTAAGCGCGTTTAATTTCTACATTATTTTTAGATTAGCTATTGTAGATAGTAGTGTAAATTTTGCTTTTAATTATTGCTATATGATCTGATTGGGAATGATAGCTAGTTGTTAAGTGTTCTACGATTTACATTTTAACAGAAGGCTTTCAATATTTGTGCATTTTCATTTATCCTGTGTTTGGAATTGAGTTTTAGGAGATTGCTTTATACTAGTACTTGAATCAGAGTGTTTTAAGTAACAATAGTTCGATCATAGCTGTGCAATCAGATAGTCAATAGGGTCAATATAGCTTTTGATTCATAGCCTCAACTAGACACGTTTGTAGAAGAGTTTAGAGGACATTTAAGAAGTTTGAGAAATTGTTTGTAGATGATTTGTGTACTGATTTGTTGGTATCAACATATTGTTAATAATAGAGTTCATACATTCATTTTGATTAAACATGTGCTGGGTCTTAGAGATTGTTTAACTGTTTCAGTTTGAAAATGCCTTTGATTTAGTCTGTTAGTATAAAAACGTGTCTAAGTTCTTTTGTAGATGAAAGTGGCAAAATTTTAGTAATATACAGCTTTATATCATCAATTTGTATCATCTCGTTACAACCACAGTCCAACCTCAGTTAGTGATTTGGTTCGTTAATCCTTTCAGTTATAAGTAGTTTGCTCTAGTAGTCCTTTTGGTTAACTGGATTAGTTTAATCTGTTGGGCTTAGAGTAATTTTGTTGGGCTGTTAATTGGATTTATGGACTTGTTTTTTTAATTCGTGAACTTGAACTCTTATTTGTAGTTGCTTGGTAAATTTCTTTTAGTATAATTCATATTCGTTATTCGTTTTTATTTAGGATAGAATGTATTGTTCAAATTAGAATATAAAATTCATTTTTCATTTTAGTATAGTATTGTATTTTGTATTTTCAATTGTAGAATGAGTTTACATTTTGCATTTTATATTTTGTGCATTTAATTGACATAATTTCAATGTGTTTTTAGTTTGTACGTATACGTAGCGTAATATAGAGATTAATATTTTTACCTTTTTGAATGCTTTTTGCCAATTAGACATAAATTCCAAACAAATTGTTACAACCAAAAACAATAAAGTGAAGCTTGGATAGTTAAATCAATTCGATAAGATACCGAGACGAAACGATACTAAAAACGAGTTATCAAATGGCGCAACTGCCGGTTCTTTTCGTGAAGATTAACGGTTTCGAGTGAGACGATCGGATTTTGAGATCCGTTCACTTTGTGAACGTTATTTTTACGTATTATAAATCAAAAACATAAAAAATCAAAAATATAAAACTATAAAAAATAAAAAACAACAAAATCAATTCTTTTCCAAAAGAATTGAACCAAAAAAAATAAAAAAACCCAAAAGTAATCTTTTTCCTAAAAGATTACACAAAAAAAAATATATTATATCGGTTTTCATTGTTTTTACGGACATATAATATTTTTCTTAAAGAACAAATAAATACAAAAATATTTTTGATATATTATTATATGTAAATAAGTATACATATACTAACAAACAATACACATATCTTCCATATTGCCAAGGCAATACACCGTGTTAGGGGGCGTTCCGGTCCTTGACACGTGTATCGATCAAATTTAATTAAGCAAGAATAGATAAATACTTCCAATATGCAATAATTCGAAGAATACAAACTACAAAGTGAATAGAAAGACGATGTGCTATAAAATGCCATCTAAGGGTCAATAGGTACTTAAGTGCTTCGCGCCACCTAACCCCCCATTCACTAGTGCGTATTCTAAGAAGGAAGGCTTCATTGGGGGTCTTGCACCCAAGTAGTAATTACATATATTATACTTTCTTGTGGATATTTCATATCGAATCTCGAAGAGGATAATCCCTTCTTCTTCAAAAGTCGACCGAGAGCTTATCCCTCACTCCTCGAGTTTACTTACACGTGTACTCGCATACGTGTAACCATACCACCTTTGGTGTATTACTTCCTTCCCCGAGGAAGCTTTTAAACGTCATTTCACTTGTATATACATTCGACCATTTTGCCACACATGGATAATCGTCCTATTTTGGAGATATTACTAGACGAGCATTATCGAGCTGTGTATGGGCCTTGTGCGAATTGTGGAGGATCGCATGGTGAAAATAATTTTCATCTATACGCGAGTAATTATGATCAAGGGTTTAATGAGGATTTTCAAAATCAAGAATTTTTAAATCAAGACGATTTTCAAAATGACAGAAATTTTTAAGGTCATAATCAAACAAACTTTCAAAATCAAGGCATTTATCATTTCTTGAGTAAAGACGCTTTTAATTTTATAATGCAAGCACTTGAGCAAATGAAAGTGGCAACTGATCCGAACATCTTAGGCTTGCGAACACACGTCTTGCAACTCATGAGACCGGACGATGATTTACCTGATGATGAGCCTTCTTTGAGAGTAGATGTTGAGGATGATACACTTAGTGATGTTCCTATCATAGACCCTTCCATCTCTCCACCGACTATACTTGAGCCATACACACCTTCAGCACCTTTACCTCACATGGGACCCACCGAATCTTTAACCATGGGGGACGAGCCTCTTAGCACTAATACAAACACCAATTCGGATGAATTAACCTCTTCTAGTGTCGAGAACCTTATCCCAATCCAAATAGAGCTTGAGGGTGTTTCCAATGAACCATGTGACGAGCTTTGTATTGATACCTCTTCTCATCAAGATCACATTGAGATTTCATCACATGTTGACCTTCATGCTACTACTAGTGATTTTGGTGAGTTTGATCTTGATGAATTGTTTAAAGAAAAGGATAATGAGATTGAGGAAGAGTTTATGCAAGACTTGCCACAAATAGAGGATGAAAATTGTGATTCTAGTGACGCATATTATGCTATATCATCCGATGACTTGTCTTGTCAAGATAACTTTCCTAATTTGGATAAAGAGTTTGCTCCTATAGGAAAAGTGGATCCTTCTCCTCTACCACCTCATGATTCTTGTGATGAAACCTTTGATGATCCTTATGATAGTGATGAGTCTTTTACTTCTGATGATGATGACTCCATTTCTTCTATGACTCCTTCATCTATTCCTTAAGTGATTTTGTGATACATTCAAATCCTCTTTTTGAGACATGTTTTGATAACCCACTTTTTTAGGAGTGTGAAGAACCTAATAATGAGTCTATAGAAGAAGAACCTCTGATTGATCATCCTTCACTGGTTTTTGAGGATACACCTATTGATTTTCATGATCATATCATCCCTTTGAGTGATTCTCTCATTAATACACCTCCTTTTGAGCCTTATGTTCCCACCGTCCCACCCTTGAAGTTGGTTATTGATGAAGATCCTTTAATCTTAGAGATTGATACTTTTTCATCTAAGGCACCTTTAGAACCCAAAACCTTTGATATGGACTCTTTTATGGAGATTAATGCCACCATAGAGGATACTCTTGCACATTTTGATATAGAGGTCGACGATAGTGTTTCTAATTTGGAAGAGAAGGTTCGTCTTATTACTACATTGCTTTTTGGGAACATAGAGCCTACACCTCCCCCACAAGACACTATTAATTTTGATCTTCCTTTCACTATGCCTTCTATGGAAGATTACCCACCTTTTGATGATGATGACGAGCCTAACATGGACATATAGTTATGAATGTTTTGATACCTACACCTTCATTGTCTCATGATGCTTTGATCACTAAGGGGGAATCTTATATGGTTGATATGAGCTCATCTTCTTATTTTCCCATGAAGGGAAAGGTTTTTGATCCTGGGATACATAAACTTGAGACACCTTGGTTTTCATCTAGTCCACTTAAGAGTGTGATTTCGATCGATATGGACTTCTCATATGATCTTACTTTGGTGATGATACCTATTTTGGAGTTGTTCGAATGTAGAGATGGAAACTATGTATTTGATCCTGGGGTGCTTCCTATTTGAGAGATTTCGTATGTTGGACAAACTTGAGACACGTTGGACCGTTCCATTTATCGAGGCGGATATTGTAAATCTTATAGTAAATGGAAACGTGCTAAGTTTGAGTGTATCATGTGAGACGAGCTTCAAAGTGGATATCATTTATTCTCCATGATGGTTTCCCCAAGGACAACTTAATTCGGGGCCGAGTCGAGCTAGCGACTTAGGGTTAAAAAAACTCAAGCATTGAATAACTAGGTTAGAAAACGTAGAGTAGATGTAAATAGGTTAGGTTTAATTAAAGGGTGTTATAGTAGAGTGGAAGTGGAGGGGTGCCTTTCTTCGTCTTTTCGTGTTTGTTTCAAGGGTTGCTCTCTAACATTTCATGCTTGGAGCTTATGGAGGAGGCCCGTGTATCCGGTTCACTTCGAGTAGTTTTTGCTATCGTGATATTCAAAACACTTGTGCTTAAAATGAATACCCTTTAGTTGTCTCTTCCTTAGCTTGAGTTAAACAAAGTTATCAATGTCATAAGTGTAGGGGAAGTTTTATACTTCCATGCTCTTAAACATTGAGGACAATGTTTAGCTTAAGTGTAGGGGGATCTTCTATCGAAGTGACCTTACCTAGACCATTGCCTTAACTTCATGATAATTGGAAATTAATTTTTCAAACATTTTTCAAATTTTTGATCTACTTTGGCCACCAAAAATATGTATTCATAATTTTTGCATAAATCATTTTTCATTTGCATAACACATTTGCATTGTATATATTCTTCTTTTATTTTTCATCAAAAATATATAAAAAAGAAAAAATATAATAAGAACATGGTTTAACAAATCTAGACTTCTTTGACATATTAGGCCCGCCATGGATACTTTGACTCAACCCGAGTTTGCTTATCTTAGCATTCTCTAGCTAGTATCCTTAACCATGTAGTCCTTCATTGGTCTATTAGGCTAAGCATCCACCAATCTCATTTATTTGAGATTTTAAATTTGTGGAGAATGGGAAAGGATAGAGTTGAAGCAAGTATAAAAGGGCTAGATAAACTTCATGATAATTACTTGTGGCTAAACCCTTATCTTCTTTATCTCTATTTTCTTCGCATGTATATATGTTAATAAATAATCAAGAACGGTCTTAATTGGTTTGTAGTCTCTTATGCAATTTTGACTAATCATTCATGGTTGGTATAAGTATGTCTTAAGATTCTAAGTTAGAACGGTTTATGTGTACTAGACTTATGTCATGCTTAATACTTAGCGGCTGTTTTTCCTTTAATTCTTTTCAACTTTCTTTGTGAGGAATAAAGAAAAATAAGAGCGGCTTATAGAAAAATGAGTGGCTAGAAAAAAAAAGAAGAGAAAAAAAGAAAAAGAAAAATAATTATACAAGATTCCCAAGAGGGACAGTGAAGTGTTAATTATAGTAACTATTATATTCCAATATTACCTAGACGGGTTGCGGGGAATTAATAGTTTCTCCAGTCTAATATTACCTTGACGGGTTGCGGGATTGAAGATCCAAAGTCTCAAAAAGGCGGAGGGTATAAATTATTGCGTGAGTTTTATTTTTCTTTTCCTTAGCGAGTGTGTAGTTACTTATTAATGCATGACATAAGGATTTTACACATAAGGTGAATGACCTATTACTCTTGAAACGGACTTATATTAACTGTGAGCGGTTTTTCAAGTAATGGATGAGAGGATTACTTAGGATTAAAACCGTGCTTCCTTATTTTTGGATTTCACATTTCTTATATTTCACGCTTCAAATAATGACAAATTTGCCTTCAAGCAATTTGCTCAAATAATAACCGGTTCCACATTTAATTGTCATGAATAAGTTGATGCACTTTTTACTTGTGAATACAATGATCCCATTTTTAAGCTTGGTATGGGGAAAGTGAAACTTCAGAGTGATAAGTGTCCATGGTACCAAAGACTTAATTTAAGTAATTGATTTCTTTATGAGTTATTTCCATCAAAACTATTTCAAGAAAATTCAAAAATATATAAATAGAATTGTTTTCTTTGCATTGCATTGTAAATATTCAAAACCATTCATCATGTAGTATAGTTTAGTTTATTAAATCATAAAATGGCCAATGTGGGTTAATTATGAGAATAGTGCACTCTAGAGTTTTAAAATGCTGCATTGCATGAGGTCATGGTAATGGTCAAGTGGAGGGGAGTTGATAAGTGTGAAAACACTCATCAATAATGATCCTAAAACCACTAAAAACACAGTCAAATACATAATATTTAACTGAAAATATCAGAATTACGTGGGTATTTGTTCTTGTTTTTTCAGGTAAGAAGATACATTTTTGAGCAATCACGCGGTTTCAAGGACTTATTTTTGATGAAAAGACGAAGAAAATGACGAATCAAGCTTCAAGGACCTTACTTGCCAATATTATCAAGATGGAGGACTAGACTTGTAACTTTCATAAGACAAAGGACGAAATGGAAATTACTTAAAAGGTTTTATCACATTTGATAAAGGATTAAAGTTAAGGGATTAAAATGAAAACAATGGAAATTTTACTTTTTATTAAAACAATTTTCGGCTATATACTTAACTTGGTCATTTGACCAAATCATGGTCAAACACACACACAATTTGTCTTCCTGAATGAGAAGAGAGAGAAACAAGGAGGAAGCAGACGATTTCATTCTTCTATCACCCAAAACCTGCAAATCAACATATCAAAAGATCCAAGGAGTTTCAGGCAAAGCTTATAACTACAAAAATCATCCTTATCATCTTCTCTTCAAGATGATATGATTTAATTAGATCAAATATGAAGAATGAAGAAACGCCCAAATCGGATCAAAGATGAAGAACGAGCTAAACCTCGTATTTAACACGTGGCATCAAGAGATTGGGCAAGACGCGTCAGCAGCACCTCACCTCCACTCAGTTCAGATGAACTTGTTAGCTTTTTAGTTTGATTTCAGTCAGTAGAAACATAAAATCAACTTTCGTGATTCTGTTTAAAAAAGAGTTTCCTGTTGAATCAGTTAGTGATTTTGTTTAATTAGTTGATTTATCTTATCGTAATCTGATAAGATGGATTGTTAACTGATTGCGAAAGTTGTTGTTATAAGCTGATTTAGATTGTATAAGTTCAGTTTTTTTAATGCAGGATTTTAGTACATAATTTGATCAATATAAATACGTAGTAAAATTGTTGGTTTGATGTGAGTCCGGATTTGCTGATTTTGATATCAGAGTAGGATATTAGGTTGAAATTTACAGGTACTGTAGCAAGCAAATTGAAGACATATATTTTGTCGAGATTTTCTTGTTTTGTTACGAATTTGTAGGTTTCAGATTTGTTGTATGATGATAGCAGGATGAGTTCCGATTTTAGTTTATAGGTGAAGCTTCATTTACGGTAGTAGTTACAAGCAGGCTCAGTGTAACACCTGGTAATTTTCCCTACTTTGTAAAATGACTATTTTACCCTTTGACTTTTTATTTAGTCAACTATGTGATTTAACTGTGCTGGAACCGGGAGGTTATCCCGCGTTGTCTGAAAAAATGTTTGCTGACGAGTAATGGCCTGACTCTGAGCTCAGTCATTAATCTGAACGTTTTCTGTGAACCTGACCAAACTGCTGAGACGGTCAATGAATTGACGATAATCCATGAGATTATTCGTTATCTGTGAATTATGTGCTTAACTGTTTAGTTTTTAGCAGCGTGATCGTATTTTCTTGAGCAGCGTATTTAAATATTTCTGTATATGTTTATATATACATGTATTTTAGTATTTTTGCTATTTATAGTAATAAATCGTAGTTACTGTGAATATTTAATTAACGTATCGCGTTTTCGTATTTTACGTCGTTTTTTACGTTTAACCGTCGTTAACATGCATAAAACACTTTACCAATTGTAAAATATCAGTTTTCGTCGAAAAATCGTAAATTTAATATATTTCGTCAAATTTTAAGTTTTACGTAATTTTTAACTTAACTATATACTTTTTGATATTTACCTAAAACTAACTAACCTTTTTACCTTAAACCTTTTAACTAATTACTATAGTAAAATTTTTGAATAATTTACCCCATGTGGGACCCCCCATAACCGGCCAAAACCAAGCACCACATGCAAGATACACCATATTTTCACACTTTGCCAAATTAAGCTTAACTTACACACCTTACATTATTTTTAACATTATACCACAAACACATTTCATTTTTCCATGCATGATCTTTGTAGATCTATGCATGCATGTTACTCATCAAGTATTTTTATGAAATAAAATGATGAAAACTATTTTTGGTCATGAAATATTTCAAGATTTGTGGGAATTAAGTGTGGATCTATTAGATCCATACATGAAAATGGGATAATTGAAAGATTTGTGAAAAATATAAGTATATACATTTTTGGATTTGTAAACTTGAAGAAAAATCTTTGATTTTGTTGTTGTAGATGAAAAATTAGAAGAAACTAGTGGTGTTACTACTAGTGGTTACGCTTGAAAACGGTCGAAAACGAGTTTTTACGGAATACGTACAATCTGTCCGACTTTTGTAAGTGGCATAGAGAGTCGTAAAAATTGTTTTTGACACTAGTTTACTACGATATTATGAAAATATAAGTTAATACCTTCGTTTCGATATATTATGGGCTAAAAACGGAGCTAAAATTAGTAAGTTGTGGTTGTTTAAATTACGTTGTCGGAAAACTTTATTTTTGGAGAACAACACTATAAGTGGTTGCTGTCCAGATTTTTAAGGTGGTCGAAACGACATTTTCGAGTTAAACGGAGTTGTTTTAAGTGTCGAAATGGTTACTAAATAGTATGTATGGATGTTGGACTTGTTTTGTAAAAGCGTGTTAGCTCGAAAAGGGAATACTTGTTATACTATTGAAAGTTTGAACGTTGGAAGTTGAAATTGTTACGATTGTGAAAAATGAATTGTTGGCGATTGAGAAATTGTTGAAAATAGGGGATTTAGGACGAGATTTGAGTACTTACTAAAAATGGCAAATTTTTATGTGACGCCGAAAGGCTGCCGAATTTTCGTTAGAATTCACGTAGGAAAATTTGTTAAGATAAATTTTGGTAGATTAAAATTTACGCCGAAAGGCTGTCGAAATTTCGTCGAGTCAAAAATAAATATTTTCTCCTAAGTATATATATACTATAATGTTATAACGATGTAACATTTACAAGTCACGATTTTAACAACAAAATATATACTTGATCGATGAGTAACGTACGTGATGAACTTTTCTGACTTATTTGCTAGTGCCTAAACTATAGTATTATATTTAGGTTGTTGCTAGAGTTGCTCGCTACTATTTGATCTTACTTGTGCGGTTTGAATCTTTTCTTGAGGTGAGTTTATAGATCCCTATTAAACTGCATTCTATGTTTAAAGTTTAGGGATGTGATAAATGCTTTGATGACTTGCTTCTGGACGCAAGTAAAACTTGATTTCTGTGAACGCTTTGTGAACACTATTTATGAGATAGCTTAAGTTGCTTTAGCCATAGTCCCCACTATCGTGAATCGTTAGTTACTCTGCTGGAGTAAGCTCTTATGTTACGGATAGATCTATTGAGGGTTGACAACCTCCACTCGGGCATTCTGACGCCGGACGAGTGTGTACCATTTGTACGAACGGAGTCATCTTGGCTAGGTACTCCATTAGGGCAATTTATGTATGCAATCAATTGTATGCACAGGATCACTAGTTTCGATGTCACGAGCTTAGCGCTATCATAAATATTATGAACACCCAATTTATCCTACACTTGGCACTATATCTCCTATAGTTGCACGTGTACATGAAATGAAATCTGAAATTGAATTACTATGAACTTTTACTTGAAACCTATATTCTCACCAGCTTTATGTTGACCCAATTTAGCATTTATCTCAGGTAATTGATGATGTGTTGTACCTGCTGTGTGAAGTACTTGGAGTCCGCATGCATTTCATGGCTATCTTCGGACATGTATTTACTTATGCTTTTGAACTATTATCTCGTTGATGTTTAAAACTTTTACATTCCGCTGCACTATCTTTTGAAACTGAGACCTTTGTACTATGATGCTTTTAATTTAAATTCAACGAGGTATTTTTATAAAACGTCTCATTTAGAGTCGTTCTCTTGTACCTTGAACTATGATACAATGACGTAACAGCCCCCGAGCTTCACCGCTTCCGCATATCACATTTTGGGGTGTTACAGAATTGGTATCAGAGCCAGGTTATAGAGAACTAGATTTGCATCTTAGGCCTAGACTATAACCGATGCGGCTACTTGTTACTCTGTATATATATATATGTGTACTACGTAATGTATTACGTAGGATAACATTATAAGTAATATGTAATATATATTATGTAATACGTAATATGTATTATACACATATGCATCTCGTTGATTTGCATACTTTAATTTCTATATATGATTATTTCATGCATACCCTACAACTGCTTAATACGTATTTTGGTTGTTGCAGGTTATGTCGTCATCTACTGTTTCTTACCAGCCCGACTCTGCCGACGAAGAGTGGGAAGACGAGATTGAGATGGTACCAGATCATGTTGAGCCGGAGAATGACCAAGAGGAGGCTGATCCTGAGGAGGAAGGTGCGGAGTATGACCCTGACGAGGATCCAGAGGAGGATGATGAGGGTGAGCCTGATGTGTTGTCTGATACTTCCGATGTTGTTGATGGGATGCCACCGGTTGTACATCGTACTTTGATCGAGTGGGTTAGTGGTAGTGAGGACGATGAGGATGACATGGATGGTATTGAGGTAGATCACGAGGGTGATGAGGATATGGATGGACATGAGGTAGGTCATGAGGATGATATGGATGGTGTTGAGGTAGATCATGAGGGTGATGATGATATGGATGGATATGAGGTAGATCGTGAGGATGATGAGGACATGGATGATGAGATTGAGAGTGATACTGACGTTAGGATGGTTGTGGTTAGTAGTGATAGCGAGGGTGCTGAGGCTGAGGATGATATTAGGGTTGATGCTTTGACTGCTGTACCTGAGAGAGTTGAGCCTAGTAGGAGGAGTGAGATTAGGAAGACGTCCAACTTGAGGAAGAAGCCTACTGTTCCCTGTCAGCGATTTAGAGAGGAAAGGGAAGCTTTATGGGGTACGCCGCTAGTTGAGGTTTATACTGATTCTGATGATACTATACCACCTGCTGATGGAGCTGGACCATCCGGTGTTAGATCTCGAGCTTTGTTCGATTCTGATTCACCATGCCCACAGAAGAAGATCCGTATGTCTGATTCACACACTACACCTGAGGCATCGCCTACTCATGAGATTCGAGCTGCTACTACTGTTTCTACACCACCTACTCATCATGTTGGAGAGCCCTCTAGACCTAGGTCATGTGTTGTTATGATAGGATGTGATAGGGATTCAGATGCTGTTCGTTTTCGTCTACTCGAGGATGCGGTTTTTGGATTGTTAGAGGATAACGAGGATACCCGCGACTTGTTGGATACCACACTTGAGGAGGTTGCTAGGTTGAGGCGTGAGTTGGAGTCAGTTCGTGGAGGAGACCGAGCTGCAGATGGAGACCCGAGGAGTGATTCACCGAGATGTGCTGAGTGTGATCGTCGTCGTCACACTTAGAGATTCATCGTTATTGTGCTTGATTCTAGAGTAGATTGACATCTTTATCTTTTGGGTATTGTATCCACTAAACTAGAGTAGTACTCGGTTAGTTGGAGTAGACTAGATGTAATCATACTCTTATTTTATGACTATGTACTTGATATTTTGATTATGAATGGGAATTTAACTTTATGACCTTGACCAATGATTATCCTTTCTTTGTTTGTTGTACTGTTAAAATCTGCATTCTATTTTAGCATATGAAACATATAACGTGTATATTCATGCTTGAACCTTAATTGCATTGTTGTCTTAACGCAGAGAAACAATGGTGAACACACGTAACGGAATGACTGACGCTCAATTGGAAGCACTGATTACACAACGAGTGACTGCTACACTAGCAAACGTTCAAGCTAACAACAACGTGAACGAAGCACCGCCGAACAATGTTGACAATCGACCGCCTAAGCCATGTACTTACAAGGACTTTAGGAGCTGTGACCCTTTGACTTTTAATGGTACTGAAGGAGTTGTCGGATTAGCTCGTTGGGTCTAGAAGATGGAAGCTGTGTTCCGTGTTAGTGGAGGTGCTGTTGAGAACCAAGTGACTTATTCTACTTGTACTTTAGTTGCTGGAGCGTTGACATGGTGGAACACCCATGTGCAGACGGCTGGAGCCGAGGAGGCGTATGGAATGAGTTGGGAGGAACTTAAGAAGTTGTTGACTAAGGAGTACTATCCTCGTAATGAGATTCAGAAAATTGAAATCGAATTGTGGAACCTGTCTGTGAAGAACAATGATATTGGGACGTACACTAGGAGGTTCCAAGAATTGTGTTTCCTATGTCCTGGAATGGTTCCAGATGAAGAAAATAAGGTTGAGCGCTATATTTGGGGTTTACCGGGTAGAGTTCAAGGGAATGTGACATCGTCTGGACCGACAAAAGTTAGTGATGCTATAAGGATGGCTCACAGTCTGATGGACCAAGTTGTTCGAGCAAATGCTGGGAATGCCGTGGACAACAAGAGAAAATGGGGTAATAACCAAAGTAACAACCATGGGAACTACCCGAATAAGAGGCAAGACACTGTGAAAGCGTACACTGCTGGTACTGGGGAAAAGGGAGTGTACAATGGGAGGTTACCTCTGTGCAATCGATGCAAGCGTCACCACAATGGACAATGCAATGTATAGTGTCACAACTGCAAGAAAACTGGACACATTGCTAAGGATTGTAAGTCACCACCCAACACGAAAGCCAACGTCACTTGCTTTGAATGTCAGCAAAAGGGACACTACAGCAATGAGTGCCCAAAGAAAAAGAACAAGGACAAGGACCAAGGAAAGAATGCTAAAGCTGGGGAAGCTCGTGGAAGGGTCTATGTGATAGGAGGAGGAGAAGCGCAACAGAACCCCGACGTCGTGACGGGTACGTTTCTTCTCAATGGTCGTTATGCTTCTATTTTATTTGATACTGGAGCCGATAGGAATTTTGTGTCGACTGCTTTTAGTGCCTTACTTGATGTGACCCCTTCGCCCTTAGACACTAAGTACACTATTGAGTTAGCTAATGAGAAGTTGATAGAAGCCGACACTATACTTCGTGGATGGACTTTAAATCTTCTAGGTCATCCTTTCGTAATAGACCTTATGCCTGTTGAGTTAGGGAGTTTTGACGTGATTGTCGGAATGGACTGGTTGTCGAGATATCGTGCTACGATTGTATGCGACGAGAAGATCGTTCGTTTACCATTTGGTGATGAAGTTTTGGAGGTACAAGGGGATACAAGTAACGCAAAGGGGAAGTCACGACTGAACATTATCTCGCATGTCAAGGCTCAGAAGTTGTTGTCGGAAGGTTGCCACGTATTTTTAGCCTGTGTTACTGAAAAGCAGACGGAAGAAAAACGGTTGGAAGATGTACCTATCGTACGGGATTTTCTGGAAGTCTTTCCTGAAGATTTGCCTGGATTACCGCCGGCTAGACAAGTTGAATTCCAGATCGATTTAATACCGGGAGCTGCACCTGTTGCTCGAGCGCCTTATCGTTTAGCACCGTCGGAATTGCAAGAACTAGCGACGCAAGTACAAGAGTTGACTGATAAAGGATTCATAAGACCGAGTTCTTCACCTTGGGGAGCTCCAGTCTTATTTGTAAAGAAGAAAGATGGGAGTTTTCGGATGTGTATCGACTATCGTGAGTTGAACAAACTTACCATCAAGAACCGTTACATGTTACCTAGGATCGATGATCTGTTTGATCAGTTGCAAGGATCGAGCGTTTACTCGAAGATTGACCTTAGGTCTGGTTATCACCAATTGAGAGTCCGTGAGGAAGATGTTGCAAAGACTGCTTTTAGGACTAGGTATGGACACTATGAGTTCCAAGTGATGCCGTTCGGTTTGACAAACGCACCTGCTGTGTTTATGGACCTCATGAACCGGGTGTGTAAACCGTATTTGGACAAGTTTGTCATTGTGTTCATCGATGACATACTGATTTACTCAAGGAAAGAGAAGGAACATGAGGAACATCTTAAGATAATACTGGAATTGCTTAAGAAGGAGGAATTGTACGCTAAGTTCTCGAAGTGTGATTTTTGGTTGCCAAGAGTACAATTTATAGGACACGTTATAGATAGCAAGGGGCTTCATGTTGATCCTGCTAAGATTGAATCAATTAGGGAGTGGACTGCTCTTACGACACCGACTGAAATTCGCCAATTCTTAGGACTCGCCGGATATTACCGAAGATTCATCGAGGGATTCTTGAAGATCGCGAAACCATTGATGAAGTTGACTCAAAAGAAGGTGAAATACGAATGGGGAGATAAGGAGGAATTAGCATTCCAGAAGTTGAAACAAATGTTATGTAGTGCGCCTATTCTATCATTACCATAAGGATCAGAAGACTTTGTGGTCTACTGTGATGTATCAGCAAAAGGATTGGGAGTTGTGTTGATGCAGAGGAAGAAAGTTATCGCCTACGCATCACGACAATTGAAAACGCATGAGAAAAACTATACTACGCACGACTTGGAGCTAGGAGCGGTAGTATTTGCCTTGAAATTGTGGAGACACTACTTGTATGGAACCAAGTGTGTCGTCTATACCGATCACAAGAGTGTACAACATATTATTGATCAGAAGGAACTGAACATGAGACAACATCGATGGTTCGAGTTGCTCAGCGATTTTGACTGTAAAATCCGCTACGACCCTGGGAAGGCCAATGTAGTGGCGGATGCGCTAAGTAGAAAGGAACAACTGGTGACACGTAGAGTTAGATCGTTAGCTATGGTTATCAATCCGAACTTACCTGTGCAAATTCGTGAAGCAAAAACCGGAGCTCTTAAGCCCGAACATGTTGAAGCTGAGAAATTAGGGGGGATGGTTACAAAGAAATTGGAGACTAGCATTAATGGAACGCTATGTCTGAATGGTAGAAGTTGGTTACCACGGTTTGGAGGACTAAGGGACGTGATTATGCACGAGTCGCATAAATCTAAGTATTCGATTCACCCAGGATCTGACAAAATGTATCAGGATATGAAGAAGCTATATTGGTGGCCAAATATGAAAGCTGAAATCGCTACTTATGTAGGGAAGTGCCTGACTTGTGCTAGAATGAAAACAGAACACCAAAAACCATCTGGATTGTTGGTTCAACCTAAAATTCCTATGTGGAAATGGGAAAATATAACCATGGACTTCATAACTAAGCTACCTAAAACGACAAACGGATACGACACAATTTGGGTAATTGTGGATCGACTTACGAAATCTGCACACTTTTTGGCTATTAAGGAAGATGATTCGATGGATAAGATTACGAGACTTTATCTGAAGGAAATAGTCACAAAACATGGAATACCGATTTCGATAATTTCTGATAGAGATGGTAGATTTACTTCGGAATTCTGGAAATCACTTAAGAAAGCGTTGGGTACGCAATTTGACATGAGTACTGCTTATCACCCGCAGACTGACGGACAGAGTGAGAGAACTATTCAAACACTGGAGGACATGTTACGTGCTTGTGTGCTTGACTTTGGAAAGCAATGGGACAGACATTTGCCTCTAGTATAATTCTCTTACAACAATAGTTATCATACCAGTATTAAGGCTGCACCATTTGAAGCATTGTATGGTCGTAAATGTCGCTCGCCTGTATGTTGGAGTGAGGTTGGGGATAGTCAACTCACTGGCCCTGAACTCATCCGTGAAACGACTGAGAAGATTGTTCAAATCAAGAGCCGAATTCAAGCAGCCCGTGATCGTCAGAAGAGTTACGCCGACGTTCGACGTAAGCCTCTCGAATTTCAAGTGGGAGACAAAGTGATGCTAAAAGTATCGCCTTGGAAAGGTGTAGTACGTTTTGGCAAGCGAGGAAAGCTGAACCCCTGTTATATTGGACCTTTCAAAATTCTGGCAAAGGTTGGAACTGTAGCCTATATTCTCGAATTACCGCAAGCGTTGAGCCGCGTGCACAACACTTTTCATGTGTCGAACTTGAAGAAGTGCCTTTCTGATGAAACACTCGTTATACCATTGGAGGAACTCCGAATCGATGACAAGATGCAATTTGTCGAGGAACCTGTTGAAATCATGGACCGTGAGGTCAAACGATTGAAACAGAGTCGTATTCCTATTATCAAGGTGAGGTGGAATTCTAAACGTGGACCTGAATTAACTTGGGAGCGTGAGGATCAATTTCGCAAGAAATATCCGCATCTCTTTGACAATTCTAGAAACCGTGACACTCCTAAGCTTTGAGGACAAAGCTTCTCTATCAAGGGGATGATGTAACACCTGGTAATTTTCCCTACTTTGTAAAATGACTATTTTACCCTTTGACTTTTTATTTAGTCAACTATGTGATTTAACTGTGTTGGAACCGGGAGGTTATCCCGCGTTGTCTGAAAAACTGTTTGTGACGAGTAATGGCCTGACTCTGAGCTCAGTCATTAATCTGAACATTTTCTGTGAACCTGACCAAAGTGCTGAGACGGTCAATGAATTGACGATAATCCATGAGATTATTCTTTATCTGTGAATTATGTGCTTAACTGTTTAGTTTTTAGCAGCGTGATCGTATTTTCTTGAGCAGCTTATTTAAATATTTCTGTATATGTTTATATATGCCTGTATTTTAGTATTTTTGCTATTTATAGTAATAAATCGTAGTTACTGTGAATATTTAATTAACGTATCGCGTTTTCGTATTTTACGTCGTTTTTACTTTTAACCGTCGTTAACATGCATAAAACACTTTACCAATCGTAAAATGTCAGTTTTCGTCGAAAAATCGTAAATTTAATATATTTCGTCAAATTTTTAAGTTTTACGTAATTTTTAACTTAACTATATACTTTTTGATATTTACCTAAAACTAACTAACCTTTTTACCTTAAACCTTTTAACTAATTACCATAGTAAAAATTTTGAATAATTTACCCCATGTGGGACCCCCCATAACCGGCCAAAACCAAGCACCACATGCAAGATACACCATATTTTCACACTTTGCCAAATTAAGCTTAACTTACACACCTTACATTATTTTTAACCTTATACCACAAACACATTTCATATACTTACACTTATTCACTTCACTAAACCAAAAACACACACACAACCCCTCTCTCTCTCTCTAAACACACGGCACAAACACATACTCATTTCCACCATTGTTGATTTTTGAAAAGCTTCATTTTACCAAGATTCAACACAAAACAAATACACCCTAGAGCTTGTATAAGCATATAGAAGAATGGATTTTCTTGGTTTGACGATTTGAGAAGTTTTTGGGTTGAAGATTAGGGTAGAGTTCTTGTTGATTATTAGTGGGTATTATTATAGATCGGATCGTTGTGGTTACGTAGGATCATTACACAAGGTCATTTCTTAAACCTTTTCATCTTTTCATTTTTCTATGCATGATCTTTGTAGATCTATGCATGCATGTTACTCATCAAGTATTTTTATGAAATAAAATGATGAAAACTATTTTTGGTCATGAAATATTTCAAGATTTGTGGGAATTAAGTGTGGATCTATTAGATCCATACATGAAAATGAGATTATTGAAAGATTTGTGAAAAATATAAGTATATACATTTTTGGATTTGTAAACTTGAAGAAAAATCTTTGATTTTGTTGTCGTATATGAAAAATTCGAAGAAACTAGTGGTGTTACTACTAGTGGTTACGCTTGAAAACGGTCGAAAACGAGTTTTTACGGAATACGTACAATCTGTCCGACTTTTGAAAGTGGCGTAGAGAGTCTTAAAAATTGTTTTGACACTAGTTTACTACGATATTATGAAAATATAAGTTAATACCTTCGTTTCGATATATTATGGGCTAAAAACGGAGCTAAAATGAGTAAGTTGTGGTTGTTTAAATTACGTTGTCGGAAAACTTTATTTTTGGAGAACAACACTATAAGTGGTTGCTGTCCAGATTTTTAAAGTGGCCGAAACGACATTTTCGAGTTAAACGGAGTTGTTTTAAGTGTCGAAATGGTTACTAAATAGTATGTATGGATGTTGGACTTGTTTTGTAAAAGCGTGTTAGCTCGAAAAGGGAATACTTGTTATACTATTGAAAGTTTGAACGTTGGAAGTTGAAATTGTTACGATTGTGAAAAATGAATTGTTGAATTGTTGGCGATTGATAAATTGTTGAAAATAGGGGATTTAGGACGAGATTTGAGTACTTACTAAAAATGGCAAATTTTTATGTGACGCCGAAAGGCTGCCGAATTTTCGTTAGAATTCACGTAGGAAATTTTGTTAAGATAAATTTTGGTAAATTAAAATTTAAGCCGAAAGGCTGTCGAAATTTCGTCAAGTCAAAAATAAATATTTTTGCCTAAGTATATATATACTATAATGTTATAACGATGTAACATTTACAAGTCACGATTTTAACAACAAAATATATACTTGATCGATGAGTAACGTATGTGATGAACTTTTTTGACTTATTTGCTAGCGCCTAAACTATAGTATTATATTTAGGTTGTTGCTAGAGCTGCTCGCTACTATTTGATCTTACTTGTGCGGTTTGAATCGTTGCTTGAGGTGAGTTTATAGATCCCTATTAAACTGCTTTCTATGTTTAATGTTTTGGGATGTGATAAATGCTTTGATGACTTGCTTCTGTACGCAAGTAAAACTTGATTTCTGTGAACGCTTTGTGAATACTATTTATGAGATAGCTTAAGTTGCTTTAGCCATAGTCCCCACTATCGTGAATCGTTAGTTACTCTGCTGGAGTAAGCTCTTATGTTACGGATAGATCTATTGAGGGTTGACAACCTCCACTCGGGCATTCTGACGCCGGACGAGTGTGTACCATTTGTATGAACGGAGTCATCTTGGCTAGGTACTCCATAGGGGCAATTTATGTATGCAATCTATTGTATGCACTGGATCACTAGTTTCGATGTCACGAGCTTAGCGCTATCATAAATATTGTGAACACCCAATTTATCCTACACTTGGCACTATATCTCCTATAGTTGCACGTGTACATGAAATGAAATGTGAAATTGAATTACTATGAACTTTTACTTGAAACCTATATTCTCACCAACTTTATGTTGACCCAATTTAGCATTTATCTCAGGTAATTGATGATGTGTTGTACTTGCTGTGTGAAGTACTTGGAGTTCGCATGCATTTCATGTCTATCTCCGGACATTTATTTACTTATGCTTTTGAACTATTATCTCGTTGATGTTTAAAACTTTTACATTCCGCTGCACTATCTTTTGAAACTGAGACCTTTGTACTGTGATGCTTTTAATTTAAATTCAACGAGGTATTTTTATAAAACGTCTCATTTAGAGTCGTTCTCTTGTACCTTGAACTATGATACAATGACGTAACAGCCCCCGTGCTTTACCGCTTCCGCATATCACATTTTGGGGTGTTACACCCAGCGTCGTGCTTCTTCCACAACGGATAGGCCTGGAAGTGCAGGTTAAGCGCGTTTAATTTCTGCATTATTTTTTGATTAGCTATTGTAGATAGTAGTGTAAATTTTGCTTTTAATTCTTGCTATATGATCTGATTGGGAATGATAGCTAGTTGTTAAGTGTTCTATGATTTACATTTTAATAGAAGGCTTTCAATATTTGTGCATTTTCATCTATCCTGTGTTTGGAATTGAGTTTTAGGAGATTGCTTTATACTAGTACTTGAATCAGAGTGTTTTAAGTAACAATAAGTCGATCATAGCTGTGCAATCAGATAGTCAATAGGGTCAATATAGCTTTTGATTCATAGCCTCAACCAGACACGTTTGTAGAAGAGTTTAGAGGACATTTAAGAAGTTTGAGAAATTGTTTGTAGATGATTTGTGTAGTAATTTGTTGGTATCAACATATTGTTAATAATAGAGTTCATACATTCATTTTGTTTAAACAAGTGCTGGGTCTTAGAGTTTGTTTAACTGTTTCAGTTTGAAAATGCCTTTGATTTAGTCTGTTAGTATAAAAACGTGTCTAAGTTCTTTTGTAGATGCAAGTGGCAAAATTTTAGTAATATACAGCTTTAGACCTTTAATTTGTATCATCTCGTTACAACCACAGTCCAACCTCAGTTAGTGATTTGGTTCGTTAATCCTTTCAGTTATAAGTAGTTTGCGCCAGTAGTCCTTTTGGTTAACTGGATTAGTTTAATCTGTTGGGCTTAGAGTAATTTTGTTGGGCTGTTAATTGGATTTATGGACTTGTTTTTTTAATTCATGAACTTGAACTCTTATTTGTAGTTGCTTGGTAAATTTATTTTAGTATAATTCATATTCGTCATTCGTCTTTATTTAGGATAGAATGTATTGTTCAAATTAGAATATAAAATTCATTTTTCATTTTAGTATAGTATTATATTTTGTATTTTCAATTGTAGAATGAGTTTACATTTTGCATTTTATATTTTGTGCATTTATTTGACATAATTGCAATGTGTTTTTAGTTAGTACATATACGTAGCGTAATATAGAGATTAATATTTTTACCCTTTTGAATGCTTTGTGCCAATTAGACATAAATTCCAAACAAATTTTTACAACCAAAAACAATAAAGTCAAGCTTGGATAGTTATATCAATTCGATAAGATACCGAGACGAAACGATACTAAAAACGAGTTATTACCCGAGGGCACGCAAATCAAGGAAACTAGAAACGAGGAGTACCTGTAATATAATAGGGGATGAAACAAGTTACACTTATCCCACCCTCTCACTATGGGCGGCCAAACTAGCCACTTAAACCCACTTTTGTGTCAAGTGATGGACACTTTTCCACATGGTTTATCAAAAACCACTTAAGCTACAAAACTACTAACATAAACCATTTTTCTCATAACTCAACATGCAAACCACTCACATCTCTCTCTACTCTCTCTCCTTTGTGCCGACCACTATACCACCACCATTTCCATCAAAAATTCAACCACAAATCTTATGTCTATGTTACATATGATGATAACCTATTGAAGACATGAAGATTGGAGGTGATCTTAACCTATGAAAAGGATTTTCATGAGGTTCAAGGGCTGATTTCATGGAGGTGTTCATCCATTTTAAGGACCCAAGAAGTTGTCTTAAAAGGTTGAAGATTTGGTGGCAATATCAAGCCTTGATCATACAACATCTCATCCTTTCTATCATATAGATTGGTATAGAGATCAATTTCTTTCTATCACCCTATTGTTTTGAATATGTAATTATGTATTTTCTTCAAAAATGTATATGTATATGAATGATGATCAAAGTATTATGTGGGGATTTGGTGTTGATATATTTGGTTAAATGGACTAAAATCTATATGTAAAGATGTTAAAAATCTTACTAAAATTTTTGGCTGTATAAAACAGTAAAGAACCATATGATAACTTGATGGAATGACTTGGATTATGGAATATACAGTAAGGTATATGAATTTTACATATGTGAGAGCTGACCACTCAATGGAATCAATAAAATGAGCAAGATATGATCAAAACATTATTAAGGTTCAAATCTGTATAGTCTGTTTTGGACGAATTATTAGAGACACTTAGAGGATGATTGAGCAGTAGCAAAGAAAGAGTTAATTGTAGCACATATTATGTAGTTTTTTCTTCCCAAAATTGATCTTCTATCTCCTTGTAGAACTCAAGATATGGTAAAAATGTTGAAAGTGAGTTTGATAATCAGATTTGGAAAATAAAAGTATATATTATAATATAAGCACTCAAGTAATACTAATATAAAATACATACCTAAAACCCACTAACTTATGATAATATTTATAAAAATAAGTTATATAATTTGATAAATAAGTGTGACATTTTATAAAATTTTAATTTGATATGTTTTATATGTTATAAAACTATACATATAAGTTTTACGTCATTTCGGCTAAAACCGAAAGATTAACGTTTTCGTCAAATAAAACTTAGACAGTCGGACCCGTCTAATATAAACTTTTTATAACTCAACTCTGATATGTAAGTACATCTTACAAGTAAAAACCGATAAAACCCGAGCTTTATAACTTATGGACATTAACGGTCAAAGTAGCCTTATTGGACTATTAGCCCAACTAGATTGGCTAAACACTAATGGACTTACTCATGGGCTTAACCCACTTGGGCCCAACATATGAGTATAGTCCTGGTCTTAAAAAGATAAATGGACTAATAAAATGATATTGGACTTTAATTGGCTTGTTGGGCCTTCATATATAAATAAGTGAAACTAGTGTAACTAGTAAAAATTTTGACTAACACATAACACTATAATGTGTATGAAGATATAAAAACCCACTTGATCATCATTATACTTATGATATCATCATATATACATAGCCATTGTTTTTATAAAGTCATTGGCAAGAGTCTAAGACGAATATAATTTGTCTAGGTTTCCGTGATTAAAGCACGTACCGTACATCCAAATCACCGATAACCCGCCTTTCCCAATAAACGTGAGTTCATAGCCTCGCACTCTTTTAAATGTTTTATGAAATGTTTATAAACCCGCGAGGGAGATAACATGTTAGTTTTAATAAAAATAGGACACCAGTTGTCTCGATTATTTGCTTATTGATATGGACCCGAATGATTGTATGACCCGATGAATGATTATATGACCCGATGAATGAAATGAAATGGATTACTATTAGTTAGGTTATGTCACTAAAAGTCCCATTAGCATGAATTGTAAACTACCGGGATTTGGTAGACGCTTATGCATATGATAGTACTATTTGGGGAAGATCATCCAAGTTCGCCCCTTTTCGGTTGATCCCGTCGTGCCACATTGATTGGTAAGAGAATTTATGTAAGAGAAGATTTATATAAGCGTGATTATTGTGACGACACGCTGTTTTAGATGGGCAAATGAATTTCGGGTTAGCTACCCGCTGTTGTTATAGTAAGGTAGCAATGTCATGCGGCTTATAATAATCAAATATTGAAACTACTGATATACGAATTGAATTATAATATATTGCTTGACTAGCAATACGGGGTCGTATTATTGATATTATGTTCGTGTTTTGGTTTTATATAACCATTATCATATAACGGTTTTTATTAAACTTTATATAACGTTATTAAACGTATTGTATGATGTTTTTACGACAATGGTTCGTATAATGGTTTTGAAGGCAGAAGCCTATATTATGATTTACGACTAAGAGTTGTATAAAATGTCTTTGGCCTATTTTATGCTCTATTACAAAGATTTGTACAAAATGATTTTCGGTAATAATTATATAACGATGATATATTAATGGTTTTTATTAAACTCTATGAATTCACTCGGCGTTTTTGCTGACCTTTTAACATATTTTATCTCAGGTACTTGAAGGTAATTCTCGGGAAGACGACAAGAATTTATGGCCCGCACTTAAATAACAATTTCCATTCAAATGTTTTGTAAAATTGTATGAAATACTATGACTTGGGACCTAAGTAATTTGACATTTATGATTTATTATTCAACAACGCGATTTTTAAGTGTTGTCTATGATTTTGGTAATGTGCTATCCCGTAACACCAACGACTCTTCCGCTGAACTAAAGTATGAATATTTGGGGGTGTTACAATTAAACCTGTTGGTATTGATCTAGACACAGTGTGTGCATACATTGCTGCATTACCTAATGGTTCAGTGATTACATATGAGGACCTTGAGCAAATCAGTGAGGAGAATTTGGAGGAGATGGATATTAAATGGAACATGGCACTTGCAAGCATAAGGGCCAACAGATGGAACAAGAGATTCAGAAAGAAGATGACCTTCAATGCTAAAGACACTACTAGGTTTGATAAATCCAAGGTTGAGTGTTACAATTACCATAGGATGGGTCACTTTATGAGGGAATGTAGATCTCCAAGAAGATCTGATGCTGGAAAGCCTTCAAGCCAAATCATCAAGGTTGATGACACAAAGGCTATGGTTGCCATGCAAGACATTGATGGTGTTGGATGGGACTGGAGCTTTTTGGAAAAGGATGTGGAAGAGAACAAGGCCTTGATTACAGAGTATGAAGAAGAAGAGCACGTTCACTTTGCTCTCATGGCACATTCTTCGTCTTCATCAGATAATGAGGTATATAATGATGCTTTCTGTAGCAAAGGCTGTCGTTTAAACACTGAAAAACTTAACAAAGAAATTTTAAAGTTAAAATCAAATGTTTTTTTATGAAAAATGCAAGCTACTAATTATCAAATGGCTCTTGTTCAAACTGAAAAGACATTAGAAGAATATAAGAAAATGGAATTTGACCTAAAAGATCAAATTAATGTTTTGTCTCATGACCTCAAAGTTAGTGTTGAACTTAGGGACATAATGGTGAGATCCAAAGGAGTAATACAAACTAAGTTAGATGAGGCCATTGAAGACAAAGAGAATGTAGGGCTTAAAATCCAAAAGTTTGATAAAGCCTCTCAAACCCTAGAAAAATGTGTAAGTGAGCAAAGAGACTCTAGGGATATGTCTGGGATTGGGATAAAAGAGTATGTTGATGTTCCACCACCTGCTGGAAACTTTCATGGTGTCCTAAGAAAGGATTTATCTTGAACGGGTATACCAGAACTCCAAGAAAAGGAATTAATTCCTCCACCAAGAGTTCTTACTCCAGTAGAGGAGTATAAGCAGAAAGTGACTGACTTGGAACAATGGAAGAAAGCCAATCCTATATTGTTTGTTAAAGGTGGAATGCTTAGTGAGGGTCCACTTGAGTCTACACCAATAACTGTGACCAACCCTTCTACTGGAAAACCTGTTGACCTTGGCTCATATGTTAATAGAAAACCTAGTGTTAAGTATGTTGAAATGTATAGGAAACCTAGGTCACCACAAAGCCAAGCTAGTGTTAATGGGAGAGGGTTCTTTCTAGACATAGGGTTATGTCTAGAAAAGCTTGTTATATAGTGGGTGTTTTTCTCATTTAGCTTATAAATGTGTCAGTGCATCAAAAGTCAACGCTGATAATAAGTCAACCATGGTCAAACCCAGACCTTTTGTCCAACAAAGTCCACAAGTGACTAGACCAGCTCCATTCTTTACTAAATTGGACTAATACTCAGGGACAAAGGCCCTTTCAAAAGACCAATATATGGTCTAACAAACAATGGGTTCCTGTAGCAAACCCTAATTTTTGCGCTGATAAGTACAATTTTAGCACTGACAAGAACAAATTTAACGCTGACATGAATGTTTCCAAAGTTGTTAGACCAGGTAATAACAAGTACTTGCAGCCTAAGGGAAAGGGGTCTAAAGCCTCATCTAGTTTGACATGCAGACCTAAACAGGATCAAAACCCTAATTCTGATGGGATTTCTATGACGCGTAATAGATTTCATTATATTTCAAAGGTCATAACTAAACCAATTGGGGTTAACTGGGTGTTCAAGCCTCAAAGGGATGAACAAGGGGTTGTTATAAGGACTAAGTTTATTCTTGTTGAACAACCAAATGAATCCAAATATGCTCTGGCTTGGGTTCCCAAAGATAACTAATTTGTTTTCTTTATGTGTAGGGCATTCAAAAGCAGGTAAATGATTATGGATATTGGGATAGTGGATGATCTAGGCACATGACGAGGAAGGAAGATTATTTGACTAACTCTACCCCATTAAAGATGGTGACAAAGTGTACTTTGGAGGAGGATATGGTACAATTTCTGGCAAAGGCACTCTTATCACCAATAGTTTGCGTTTTGAAAACGTATTTCTGGTAAAAGAACTTGATTATAATCTGTTTAGTGTATCACAAGTTTGTGACAATAAGAATAAGGTTCTTTTCACTGATATTAAATGCTTGGTGTTAAGCAAACACTTTAAGATGCTTGATGAGAAGTTTATTGACTATAGAACACCTAGGCATAAGGACATCTATAATGTAAATCTTAATGGAATTAGGATGAACAACAATTTGTCATGTCTATATGCTAAAGCTTTAGTAGATGAAAGTAATCTTTGGAACAGAAGGTTAGGGCACATAAACTTTAAGAACATAAACAGACTTGTGAGACATGGTTTAGTTGGTTTGCCTGAAAAGGCTTTCCACAATGATCATTTTTGTGTTGTATGTCTTAAAGGCAAACAACACAAAGTCTCATTTAAGTCTAAACTTGTCCACTCTAGTTCTAAACCACTTCACTTACTACATATTGATTTATTTGGTCCAACTAATATAGTAAGTTTAAATGGTAAATCTTATTGTTTTGTTATAACTGACGATTTTTTGAGATTTACATGGACTTTATTTTTGGCTTTAAAAAGTGAAACTAAAACAATTTTGATTAACTTTATTACCCAGATTAAGAAAAAGACTGGAATGAGCTTAAAGTACTTAGAAGTGATAATGGTGGTGAGTTTAGAAACCAATTGTTAGATGACTTCTATGTCAATAAAGGGATTACTAGGCAGTTTAGCATAGCTAGAACCCCACAGAAGAATGGGGTGGCTGAGAGGAAGAATAGAACACTGATAGAAGCAGCTAGGACAATGTTGGCTGATGCTCATTTTCCCATTGCTTTTTTGGGCTGAGGTTGTGAATACAGCCTGTTATAAGACACCTTATGAGCTATTTTGGAATAGGAAACCTAATATTGGTTTTCTTAAACCCTTTGTATGTCATATAGTGATCCTAGATACTAGTGATGCCTTTGGAATGTTTAGTGCTAAAGGTGATGAAGGCTATTTTATGGGCTATTCAATGCAGAGTAAAGGATATAGGATTTACACTAAGAAAGAAAAACATATACTTGAAAAGGTACATGTTAAGTTTTTAGAGAGTAAACCTAGTTATCCTGAGAGTGGACCTAATTGGTTCTTTGATCTAGAGCCTCTATCTAGGACCTTGAATTATATGTCTATTACTAATCCAGATATTGTGAAATAGGATTCAAATGTTATGGAAGAACCTGTTGTTCAAATTACAGGTAAACAGGTTGACAAGGTAGAAGAATTACATGCAGTCAAATCAGACCACATACTTGAGTTTTTTACTATTCCCATATGGACTGATGGATTTGCACAAGCTTGTGCTGCTACTGGAAAGGAGAAGGAAGGTCCACAAAAAAAACCCGTTAATGAAAACATGCATGAATCTTCAAGCGCTAACAAAGGCAAATCCGGCGCTGACAGGCCAAATTCAGGTGTTGATGGCTCAAACTCTGACAGGACAAATTTAGTCGTTGATGGCTCAAACGCTGAAAATTCATTTGACCATTTATTCTCTTCCAATGCTTTTGAACAAGGTGAACCTTCCATAGTTCATGAAGAGGTTCATTCTAGTGATGATGGAGGAGAATATGAAGATGAGATTGGCAACATGGACACTGAGATTGAAGACAAGACACTCATTGAAGGAGGAACACTTACAACTACTATCAAAAATCATCCTCCTTCTCTAATCATTGGTGATGTTTTATCTCATGTTCAAACAAGATGGTCTCATCAGAATCAAGGAGGTTTTATTGCCAATATCCAGAAGAAGGTTGATACACCTCTTGGACAGGCATGTTTTTTTTCTTGTTTTCTGTCACAACAAGAACCTAAGAAGATTTTTGATGCTCTCAAAGAACCAAGTTGGGTGGAAGCAATGCAGGATGAGCTTCACCAATTTGCTATTCAAGATGTTTGGGAGTTAGTGGACTGTCCAAAATATATAAGACCTATTGGGACACGTTGGGTTCTTAGAAACAAGAAAGATGAAAGAGGAATTGTGGTCAGAAACAAGGCATGTTTTGTTGCTCAAGGCTATACACAAGAAGAGGGAATAGACTATGAAGAGGGTTTTGCACCTGTTGCAAGGATTAAAGCAATAAGGATTTTCCTAGCCTATGCTTCTTGCATGGGTTCATAGTTTATCAAATGGATGTGAAGAGTTCTTTCTTTATGGAAAAATTGCAGAGGAGGTTTATGTAATGCAGCCTCCTAGTTTTGAAGATTCAGAACATCCAGACAAAGTGTATAGGGTGAAGAAAGCAATGTATGGACTTCATCAAGCCCCAAAAGCATGGTATGGAACACTGTCCACCTATCTAGTGGAAAATGGATTTAAGAGGGGCACCATAGATCAGACTTTATCTACCAAGAAGACTGGTAAGGACTTTCTACTTGTTCAGGACTATGTGGATGATATCATCTTTGGTTCCTCAAGTCCAAAGATGAGTGAAGACTTTTCCAAGCTCATGACAGAAAGTTCAAGATGAGTGCAATGGGAGAGATGAACTTCTTTCTAGGTTTACAAGTCCAATAGAAAGAAGATGGTATCTTTATCTCTCAAGACATGTATGTAGAAGAAATCTTGAAGAAGTTTGGCTTTTCTCCACATGAAAAACGGGCTAGCACACCCATGGATAGGTTACACCCTTAGGGAAAGACTGGAGATGGAAAAGAGGTAGATGTTAGGCATTATAGATCAATGATTGGATCATTGATGTATCTTACAGCTTCTAGACCTGACATCATGTTTGCTGTGTGTGTATGTGAACGCCATCAGGTGACTCCCAAAGAGTGTCATCTTCATGTTGTCAAGAGGATCTTTAGATACCTTAGGTGCTATCCCACCATGGGATTATGGTATCCAAAGGATTCTCCATTGGAGCTTATTGGTTATTCAGATAGTGATTATGGGGGTGACCAGTTTGATAGAAAATCCACAACTGGTGGATGCCAATTTCTTGGGAGCAGACTGATATCTTGGCAATGCAAGAAACAAACAGTGGTGGCCGATTCCACAACTGAAGCAGAATATGTAGCTGCAGCTGCTTGTTCTGGACAAGTTCTATGAATTAAGAACCAACTGTTGGATTATGGGTATAATTTTATGCATACCAAGATTTTTGTAGATAATAACAGTACATTATGAATTATTAAGAATCTTGTACATCATTCGAAAACAAAACACGTAGAAATTAGACATCATTTTATAAGAGATTGTTTTGAAAAAGGTTTAATATAACCAGATAGGGTTGACATTAAAGAAAATGTGGCAGATTTGCTAACTAAACCTTTTGATGCTGGGAGGTATCAATACTTGGTAACAAGTATTGGAATGACCAATCTTACCTAAAATGTGTTTTTGGAACTTATTGTAAAAGTATGTACAGGATATGCACTGTTATTGGTCTTTGTACAAAATTAGGTTTTCCACTTTATTTTTCTAACGTTGAGATAGGTTATTTTAATGCTGATAAGTGTTAAAATGGACGCTGACAACAACATGTAAGTTTTGTGGTTTTTGATCTAATTATGCAGGCGTTATGAGCATTGTACAAATGGATACAGAGTTGCTTATAGATATTTTAGCTACTATGAGTGTGTTCAAGTTTATGGATGATGGTTGGAATGTCATACATTCCTATCTTGATATAAATTTTTATTGCATTATTTTTGGAAACTTTGTATATCATAGTTTAAGGGGAGATTTAGGAAACCTTTAGGATATTTGGGTATTGTTATAATACTCTCATCACAATTCTAGATTGTGTCCACTGGTGAGTACGAGTTAGTTTTCTAAATCGTGAGGCACTGTAGCATGCAAAGGTGATATACTGTGCATGCTGCCAAGACTTTTTGGCCTAGAATTGGATTTTGTCGGTTAGGAGACTTGGGTACGTTTTTATTGGGTTTACCTGGGAAGTTAAAAGGGATTTATAAGAGATAACTTCATTGTTAAGAACTTTGGTTAGCAAGGGACACTTGAGGGCAATTATGTCTATCTTGCTTAAGCAAGTGTGCATGATTGGACAGTGCTTGCCACCCTATAGTAATTTTTAGTCTATGAGTTATCTTCACTAGGATAAATTACTTTGTTAAGGTCCTTTTTCTTTTTATTTATTTTCATTTTTGGACGCTGACATTTTTCTTTCCAAACGCCGATAAGACCAATTTTAACGCTGACATGGCAAATTTCCAATGTTGACAAGAATATAGTCGTTGGGCGTTGATACGTTATTTTTTACCGTTGACAAACATTGTGTCCTACCCAGTTGTTATTTTTGACAAAAAATATGGGCCGTAATATTAGGAGTTGGTAACTTTTTATTAATGTTTGAGATAAGTTATATATTTTCAAGATTTTCATAATTACTTTTTGAATATAACTGCCTCACGTTTTGAACAATCACAAATTTTCACCTCTCCTATATATTTGGCTCATTTCTTTTAAACATGGTAACTTCTTATTCTTGTCTAACTAAAATTTCTCAAACCTTCATCTTCCATAACTTTTATCACAGCTTTCTTACATCAATGGCACCTAAGTTTAAACCTACAGAATTGGAATTGGGGTTCAGGAGTCAACACAACATGGTAGCTTATTTGCAAGCTAATAATGCTCTGTTTCCCCAATATACTCAGATGGTTGAGTATTTGAATACGTCCCCATTAAGGTATGCACTTTCACATACTCCTCGTATCCCTGTCACACACATTAAATAGTTTTGGAACATCGTACGTTCCTCAACAGTTAATGAAGTGACTACATTGACTGCTATTGTCCATGGGGTTCCATGGGTGGTTACTGAAGCTTTGGTTCGCCAAGTTTTACATCTTAATGATACAGATGGTATAACCACCCTACCCATTGCATAGCTAGAGCAAGGACTCCAAGCCGTGGGTTATCCTTTGCTGAAGAAGGTCATTTAAACAAATATACAAAACAGCAATTTCCCCCCGGCTTGGAAGTACCTAATACATGTCATTCTTCAATGTTTGAGTCCTAAATGCTCCTCACACAATGAAATCAACCGATCTATTGGGAGTGCTATTGTGTGTCTTGCAACTGGGCAAAAGTATAACTTTTCAAAAATGATTTTTGATGGCATGTGTCATAATAAGGCTAACAAGATGACTCTTGCTTACCCTAGATTTTTGCAAATGGTTTTTGATTTACAAGAGTACTGCCATAAGGATCATAATGATTTTTATACGAACCCTGTTCAAATGAAAACAATTTTTAGGAAGATGAATACTGAACCTTATAGAGACCTACCCCTCACCCAAGCTATGCTTGCTGTTATTGAAGCAAGAAACCCTCAACCTCACCCACAACCTCAACTAGACCCACAACCTCCATCACCCCATTAAATGGAAATTGACCACGAACAACTCAACGCTGACACTTCAAATGTTGGCGTTGACACTACTTATCCAGACGCTGACACCACTTTACCACAAACCCAAACACCCCTTAACCTCTAAACAGACCCCCAATCCACTTCCTCTTCTCCCCCACCAGACTATAGGTTGGAAAAACGCCAAAGTAATACTAGAGTGTTCTCCTCTAGTGGTCCTAGCCATGTAGCAGAGAGAACCACCACCACAAGTGTGGTTGGTGACATGGGTGGGGCTGGGACTATTGGTTCTAGCTTAGATGCAGGCTAAGACAGTCCTAACATCCTTAAGAATCTACTTTGGGAGGTCAAATCCCCATTCTAGAGGAGGGCAGATTGGAACCTTACACCATTTTGGAATTGACGGCGGTCTGCATTAGCTTACAAAAGCAAAATGCAAACCTTGTACAGATTGTCAAGTCACAAGGCCTTGAACTCAAGCAATTGAGGGAGAGGATAGTTATTTTGGAGGGTGCTAACTCTAGGCGTAGGGAGGAGGATTCTTCTAAAGGGGAGGATAAACATGTCCATATGATTGACAAAGGCTCACAAGAAGGTACTTATTTTTGTGATTCTTTGGGTATAGCTGAGGCTCTTACAGATTTGAAGAGGCAACCAGGTTTTGATGCTTCATTAGTTACTCCTACAAAGTTGTCTTTTACTCAGATGATGAAGCAGTTCACAGAGTCAGCCGCTGACAAGAGTAAATCAAGCGTTGACACTCATAGTTTGGATGCTGAGAGACTTGCAGGCATAGTTGGTGTATCCCACCCATCAGCTATCATTAAGGATGTCTCTACACAGGTACCACCAACTACTTTACCAACCATTGGAGTAAAAGACAAGGGTAAAGCAATCTTGGTGGAAGTTGAGAATCCAAAGAAGAATGAAGCCCATATTAAGTTTGATCAAGCTTTGGCTGCACAACTACAAGAAAAGGATTGGGCTACTACAGAGAAAGAAAAAGATGGTAGTGATGATGAAAGCTTAGATTCTAGTATTATGATCATTGAAGATCCAGAGAGGCGGTAATATGGAGATGTGTTGGCTAAGGAAAGACTTGAGGAGTTGAAAATGCAGGTAGGTTATGAAATGCCTGAAGTGGTGAGAATGTACTTTGCATGGGAGAATAAGGTTATGGAAAATCCAAACATGACGATTTCTGATCAAATTTGGGGTTTGGAGATTCTGTTAAGAGATCAACGAGATTGAAGGGGAATCTTGAAGTATAAGGCTAGCAAGGTTCTTTCACAGACTAAGAAGGATAGAAGGGAGCTCTACTATATGCTTCTCAGATGTCATCAAGGGGGTTGGACTTTCAAGAAATTTCAGAAGTTATCCTTTGATGAATTGGAGTTTCGTACCTATCCTATTTGGGCACGTGTTCAAGAGGAGAATACAATCATAATTCTTTCTGATGAAAGAAAGGAAGAAATTGAAGAAGAAATGTAGATCCAAAAGGCTTCAATTGCACCAAGGCCAGTGAAGAAGGGACTTCCTATTGAGTTCCCAGCTTTGGATAGAGTGAATCCTAGTGAAGAAATTATTAGAAGGAGTATTAAGCTCTCACCATTGGAAGCTTCACATGTTGTAGAGATATTACCTTTTGATTACAGAAACCCTATAGTTCACTATGAAGAAGATGCAAGTGGGTTATGGACACCGGATATGGAAAAAAGGTACATACTTTTACTTCTTTAATCTCTTTGTTTGCAAGCCTGGAAAGAGAAGACTTGGTAGATCTTTGGGGATTGATGAAGGCCAAGTATGTGGCTGAAGCACATACTTCAGTCAATGGAATAAAGATTTGGACATCCTTCGAAAGGATGATTGATCCAGATGATGCAGATCCAATATGGTTGGATTTGGATGATGTTAGTGGACTTCAATGGTGTCTACATTCAGCAACTAGTGTTTACCATTTGAGTACTACAAAGTTTTCATAAAATCTTCTTGTGGATGCTGAATATCCTATGTCCAAGGAAGTTTTGAAGCAGATGGTGTCAACATAGCTGGAGATGGATTATACAAGGGATGTTGGCAAAGATTTAATTATATTTATTTAATATCTAATTAACAAGTGATTTTTATTTGTAAGAATCCTCCTTGTATTTATTGTTTATTTAGAAACTTGATTACTAGAATAGATATCAATTTTAAGGGAGGATTGCTGAGAATAAAATGAGCCAAGACACTTAGACGCTGATAAGAGTTATTTGGACGTTGATAAGAAGAAATTAAGCGGTGACAGAGCAAGCATTGACAAGAAGTATCCAAGCGCTGACAAGAAGAAGCCCAAACAATGATAGGAAAACTTAGTCAACCCGTTTTTTATTTGAAGAGAAGATATACTTAAATATTGTATTTTCTATACTTATCTTTTCCTAAAATAGTTGATAGGTTGTCCATTGTACACGAATCCTTATGCTATAAAAAGAGGTAGTAGGTTTTATAGAATATATACACTATTATAGTATTCGACTTTCATTGTAATCAAGTTTGTTTCATCAATCAAAAGTGAAAGTTTGTTTTACTTGTTTTGCTTGTTCATTATTCAAGTGTTAATTCCGCATAACACTTGGATTGTTCATAAAACAAAGTTTCTCTAAGTGTTTAACTTGATTTAATCTCGTTAACACAAAGCTAATCGATCTAAGTTTGGGATCAACACATACGACATCTCAAACGGTGCACACTTGATACTGGCGTGCCAACTGTTGTTGTATGCAAATTCTACCAAGTATATGTAGTCGTCCCAACCTCCTGTCAATTCTAAAGCACACGCTCGAAGCATGTCCTATAATGTGTGAATGATACGCTTCGATTGTCCGTCTATCTGAGGATGAAAAGCCTTGCTAAGCTTATGTCTGGTGCCCCAAGTTTTTTGCAGACTCCTCCAAAATCGTGAGGTAAACCGAGGATCTCTGTCCGAGATGATAATGGATGGAGAACCATGAAGTCTCATGATCTCCTTCGGATATAGGTCAGCGAGTTTGCTAACCGCATCATCCTTGCGGATCGGTAAGAAATGAGCTGACTTAGTAAGTCGGTCAACGATAACCCAAATGGCATCATGTTTCCTCTTGGTCTGCGGTAGTTCGGTGTTAAAATCCATAGAGATCTTGTCCCACTTCCACTCTGGAATGTCTATTGGTTGTAGTAGACCGCTAGATCGGTGATGCTCGGTCTTAACCTGCTGGCAGGTAAGACATTTGAAGACGTAGGTAGCAACATCTTGTTTGATACCACTCTACCAGAAATACTTTTTATGTCGTGGTACATCTTGGTGGAACCAGGATGAATGGAGAATGGGGAGCTATGAGCTTCAACCAATAACGCCTCACTGAGTGTACGATCATCAGGAACAAAAAGTTTAGTGCCTTGCCATAAGATACCGTCGTCATCTAACAAAACTCCGTCTACTGATCTAGGTTCTGAATAATTGCCCAGATTTCACCATCATCCTTCTGAGCTTCCTTGATCCTTGAGAGTAAGTCAGGCTCCACCCTAAGATTTTCCCAGTAGCCATGCTGTCCACGTATTATGATCTCAATATCCAGTCGCTCCAAATCTCGTATAATCTCTTCCTCTATCTTAATGTCGTTGATCATACCCGACTTCCTACTAAGAGCATCTACCACTACATTTGCCTTGCCGGGAGGATATTGCAGATTAATGTCATAATCTTCAACGGCTCTAACCACCTTATCTGCCTCATGTTCAGTTCACACTGAGTGAAGATATATTTCAGGCTCTTGTGATCCGTGAAGATATCACATGATTCGACATACAAGTAATGCCTCCATATCTTCAGTGCAAACACAATAGCTGCAAGTTCTAAGTCATGCGTAAGATAGTTCTCCTCATAATGCTTAAGATGTCGTGATGCGTAAGCAATCACTTTCCCATCTTGCATTAGAACACAACCAAGGCCCTTCCCTAAAGCATCACTATAGATCTGAAATCCACCTGTACCAGATGGGAGAGTAAGAATAGGTGCAGATACCAGCCTCTGCTTTAGGTCTTCAAAGCTCTTCTCTCTTTCTTCAGTCCAGACGAATTTCTCCCATTTCCGCATCAGTTTGGTCAATGGCAGTGCTAATCGGGAAAAGTTCTCTACGAACCTACGATAGTAACCAGCTAAGCCTAGAAATCTGCGAACTTCAGTTGCTGATGTTGGTCTTGGCCACTTGGTAATAGCCTCAACCTTTGCAGGATCCATGGTTATTCCCTCTGCGGATACTATGTGGCCGAGAAACGCCACTTTACTCAATCAGATTCGCATTTGGAGAACTTGGCATATAACTGCTTCTGGGGAAGTATTTGTAATACTGTACGAAGATGGTCTTCTTTTTTTCCTTTTATTTAGAGAAAATCAGAATATTGTCAGTAAAGACAATGACGAACTTGTCCAGAAACTCATGGAAGATACGGTTCATCAAATCCATGAAAACTGATGGAGCATTGGTAAGGCCAAATGGCATGACTACGAATTTATAGTGTCCATAACGTGTACGGAAAGCAGTCTTGGCGATATCCTGCTCTTTCACCCGTAGCTGATGATAGCCAGACCTCAGATCGAATTTAGAAAAATGTTTGGCCCCTTGGAGTTGGTCAAACAGATCATCAATGTGTGGCAAAGGATACCGATTTCTGATTGTGATCTTATTAAGCTCATGATAATCAATGCAGAGACGCATACTTCCGTCCTTCTTCTTCGCGAATAAAACTGGTGCACCCTATGGAGATGCACTAGGTCGGATGAAACCTCGTTCCAAAAGTTCATATAGCTGTTCCTTTAACTCCTTAACCTCAATGGGAGCCATGCAGCAAGGAGCCTTGGAAATTGGCTCAGCTCCTGGGATGAGCTAAATATTAAACTCTACCTCACGATCAGGTGGTATGCCTGGAAGTTCTTCAGGAAACACGTCTTGAAATTCTGAAACGATAGGCTGATTCTGGATGGATGGAGATTCAGCCTCCATATCATGAACCGTAGCTAAGAATCCCTCGCAACCATGTGAAAGTAATGCACGTGCTTGTAAGGTTAAAATTATTTGTACAGACCTTCCTGGTATAAAACCGTTATGAATGTACTCTAGTGCATTTACATCACCGAAAATGACCCGATATGAGTGAAAATCTGTGACAATCTAACATTTTCAGGTAGTAAATTATTTTCTCTTATATTATTTTGAAACTTATTTTTGTGTTTGTTGATGAACTCACAATTTTCGGATTTAAATTTGGGCATACGTGCATAATTTAACGTCCTTTACGACTAAACCGGAAACCCTAGGATTACGTATTTAAATTTTTGAACTCCGTCTTTTATGAGACAATTTTTATTAGATTCGTTTTGTGCCGCTGATTCATAATTTATAAAAACGTTTTTCGTAAAACGACTCGAGGGCACGCAAATCGAGGAACCTATAATCGAGGAGTACCCGTAATTAAATGGGGATGAGACAAGATAAACTTTCCCCACCCCCACTCATGGGACGGCAAGCTTATGCCACACCCCTTGTGAGGTGTCAACTTATTAAAACTAACTAGGACACTTGTCCTAGTTACTTCACAAAACCATACACACCTCAAAACCACTAGTAGCTAAACCATTCACTCATTATTCATCTCTTGCAAACACACATCTCTCTCATCCTTTCTCTCTTGGCCGTCCACTCTCACACATAAACACCCTATTTTGATCTTGATTTAACCACAAATACTATGTTTTTCACACATATGATGAAGTCCTTTTGAAGCTCTATTGATTGATGGTGGTTATAACATCCAAAAAGAAGTTTCTTTGGTGTCTTGGGGCTGATTTTCCACAAGAAGTTTATAAAGATTGCTGATCTTGAAGTTGATATTGGTGTACCACAAGTTTTGTCATCAAAAGTCAAGCTTTGATCTTAACTTTCATAATCTTGGTTGGTAACAAGATCATCCTTCCCATTTCTTGTTATTTTTGTAAATGTAAATTGAATTTTCCTTCTTAATGTATATGTATATGATTATATATGATGATTAAAATATTATGTGGGGATCATGTGTCGATAAACTTGGTTAAAAAGATTGAAAACTACATGTAAAAAGGTTAAAATCATGCTTAAATTAGTAGGCTGTATAAAACAGTAAAGAACCTTATGATAAATTGTTAAAATGGCTTGGATAAATTAATATACAGTAAGATATGAGACTTGTACATATTTGAGAGTTGACCACTCAATGGAATCCATAAAATGAGTTAGATATGATCAAAACAATATCGAAGTTCAAATCTGAGTAGACTGTTTTGGATGGACTGTTAGAGACATTTAGAGATTGATTGAGCAGTAGCTACAGGAGAGTTAATTGTAGAAAATATCATGTAGTTCGTGATACCCAAAAATGAGCTTCTATCTCTTTGTAGGACTCAAGATATATGGTAAAAATGGTGAAAGTGAAAATCATAATCAGATTTGTAAAATAAATGTATATATTATTAAAATAGCACCCAAGTAAATATAATATAAAATGTATACCTAAAACCCACTAACTTATATATTACATATAAATAAGTATATACTTTAATAAATAAATGAGGCATTTTATAAAAATGGCAATTTGATAAGTTTTATAAGTTATAAAACTATAAACATAAGTTTTACGTCTTTTCAGCTAAAACCGTAAAACTAACGTTTTCGTCAAATAAAACTTAGACGGTCGGACCCGTCTAATGTAAACTTTTTATAACTTATATACTGATGTATAAGTACATGTTACAAGTACAAACCGATAAAACCCAAGCTTTATAACATATGGACATTAACGGGCCAAATTAGCCTTATTGGACTATTAACCCAACTAATTTGGCTAAACACTAATGGACTTACTCAATGGGCTTAACCCACTTGGGACCAACATGTAAGTATAGGGCTGATGTTAAAAGTATAAAATGTGCTATTATAATGTAATGGGCTTATCATGGGCTTATTGGGCCATTTAAATGTAAACAAGTTAAACTAGTGAAACTAGTATAAAAATTTACCAACACATAACACTATAATGTTGAATAAAGATGTACACTACCACTTGATCATCATCATATATATAAAATCATCATATATATACATAGCTATTATTTTTATAAAGTCATTGGACAAAATTCTAAGACCGAGTATTATTTATATAGGTTTTCGTGATCGAAGCACGACCGTCACCGATAATCCGCCTTTCATAATCAACGTGAGTTCATAGCCTCGCACTCTTTTAAATATTTTATAAAATATTTTGTAAACCCACGAGGGAGATAACATGCTAGTTTTTGATAAAAATATAACACAAGTAGTCCCGATGGTATGCTTAATGATATGGACCCGAATGATGCTATGACAAAATAAATGAGATGAAATGGATTATTAGTAGTTAGGTTATGTCACTTAAAGTCCCATTAGCATGAATTGTGAACTACAGGGATTTGGTAGACGCTTATGCATATGATATTACTATTTGGGGAAGATCACCCCAGTTCGCGCCTTGACGGTTGATCCCCGTCGTACCACATTGATTGGTAAGCGAATTTATGTATGAGAAGATTTCCATAGCATGATTTTTGTGACAACACGCTAACTTAGATGGGAAAATTGTTTGTCGGGTTCGCGGCCCGTTGTTTGTGATAGTAAGGTAACAATGTCATGCGGTTAATAATAATCCAATGCAATCCAATGTAATCTAAATATCTGATATGATACGATGCAAATAATTGTAATATTGAGACTACGGTCTCATGGATGGTTTAAGATTTTGATTTATATATTGCCAGACTAGCAATACGAGGACTTACATCTGATATTATACTTGTGTTCTGATTTCGATGATTGTTTCATATAACGGTTTTATTAAACTCTATGAATTCACTCGGCATTCGCTGATATGATTTTTGCATGTTTTTATCTCAGGTGCTTGAAGGTAATTTGGATGGAGATCGACTCTGATGGCCCACATAATAAAATTGTTCATTCGATCTATGTTTTGTAAACTTAATGACTTTGTAATTTGGGAACCTGCTGTTGTACATTAAAAATTTTTATTTCGAATGAATGTATGTTAAACATTGTACAACCATTTTTATGCGTTGTCTATGATTGGAGTTATTGTGTTATCGCGTAACACTCTAATGATTCTTCCGATGTACCGATATGAAATTTGAGAGTGTTACAGTTTGGTACCAGAGCTCTCGTTATAGAGAACGAGAGATTTTTAAAACCAAGGTTTTGAATAAAACTTTTCAAAATATTTTGACTATACACATTTTCTTAAAATCTTTGAAAAATCTTTTGACTATAACGGTGCCAAAGATCTCCGACGATATATATTTTGATATATATAAATTAACTTATATATATGTATATATCGTGAATTCAGTATGTAACTATTTAATAAATATTTTTATGCTAATACGATATATATATAAATGCATATTGTCGTGGCTGACCCTAATATTCCTATAGAGAACCATGCTATTCCCGAACCTAATGTAGATGACAACCCTTATTTACACTTAGTGGATTATGATGTAAATGAGGATATGGATGATGATGAGGAGGAACCATTTGAGGATCCCGAGCCCGAGATAGGACTAGGAGATCAGATTGCCCCTCAGGTTGATGTTGTAGAGAATGAGAATGATAATGTTAGTATTGAAAATGATGATGAGATTGGTATGATGTAGGTAATGAGGATGACGACGAGGAGGAGATAGGTATAGATGATGAGGTTGATGATGATGATGAGGCTGAGCTTATTTTTCCTTATGATGTAGCGGAGGGTGAGCCCTTACCCCCTCCAGTTGATTGGTCTTACTCTGAGTTTGAGCTACTAAGAGATGAATTATGTGAATCGTCTGAATCTGATTCTGAATCAGAGGATGATGAGGATGATGATGCACCTGATGGTACTGATGGGATTACTACTCGTAGACATGTGATAGGAGATTCGTCTAGGGTTCGATAGTCTACTCATATTGATGGTCTTGCACCTTGGGCCTTGAGACGTGATTTAGATGATTCCCGTGTTCAGTGTAGTATGACAGAGATTGGCTTATGTGTTGTTCAGACTCATGTTGCTTATTTGGAGTCGAATACTAAGGTTGGTGAGAAAGAGCGAGAGTTTCTTAATTTGGATTTGACTAATGTGGAGCGTGGTTTAAATGAGGCGTTTAGGAGGTTATCTGTGTTGGAATGTGGTGAGTTTGCTAAAATGAAGAAAAAGGTGAATACTATGGAGATTCAGTTGAGTGTAGCTCGTGCGATGCGTAAGAAGGCTGAAAAAGAGTTGAATATATCTGTTGGTTGGAACAGTAGGTTTTATACTGAGATGGTTGAGAAAGGAGTGCTTCGTAAGCGCCCAGCTAAAGATGTGTCTTGTGATCGCCAGACGAAGATACCGAAGACGATGGATGATGGACCATCTGGCGGTTCTCAGTAGACCAATCTATCTTTAGTAGTTACCTTTGTATCTTTTGTATCTTTTGTATCTTTTGTAACTTTGAGTGAACCGACTTATTAGTTAGTAGATCTGGCACGAATTTTGGGCCTGTATAGTGCTAGAAACCTTTATGTGAAATGTAATTAAGACAATGTGGTTGTTTCTAATCCAATGAATTATGTATCTTTGTCTTGAATTACATATCGTGCCTTATTTGTATATTGATTATGAATTCAATCCATCTTATATGAATCCCTTGTTGGGTGAATGCTTAATATACTTTGAAATTGTGAAATTATAGAACCATGCCGCCCAAGAAAGCTGTGACTGAGGATGATGTACGTAGGATTATTGCGGAGCAAGTTGCCGTATCTATGACTGAATTTATGGCAAATGCTAGAAATGGAGCTGGTAGTAGTGGAGCTGACGGTAGTGGAGCTGGCGGTAGTGGAGCTGGCGGTAGTGGAGCTGGTTGTAGTGGAATTGGTGGTACTAATGTGAATGTGAATGATAATAATGTGAATGCTAATGCTGGAGGGAATGTAGGAGGACTTGGACCTAATGCACCTAAAGTCGGTGGTTGTACTTATGTGACGTTCATGAAGTGTGAACCTCTACTTTTAATGGAACTGAAGGTGCTGTAGGATTAAGCCAGTGGATTGAGAAGATTGAGTCGGTGTTTCGGATTAGTAAGTGTAAGGAGGTAGATAAGGTGACTTTTGCTATGGCTACTCTTAAAGGTCGTGCGTTGACTTGGAGGAACGAGAGAATTGCTTTCATGGGAATTGATGTTGCTAATGCTACTCCTTGGGCTGAAATTAAGAAGTGGATGACTCTGGAGTTCTGTCCCCGTAGTGTGATCATTAGGTTAGAACAAGAGTTGATTCATTTGAGAATGAAAGGTGTGGTTATTGATAGTTAAACAAATTGATTCCATGAGTTGGCCTTGCTGTGTCCTCGATTGGTGGAACCCGAAGAGATCCGAATTGAGCAATACAATAAAGGGTTAACCAAGAATATCCGAGGAGACGTGACGTCATCAAAACCACTGACCATTGATGATGCTGTTCGAATGGCTTACCAACTCATTGGGCAAATAATTCAGGATAAAGAGGATGAAGCACGTACTGGTGAGAAAAGAAAGTGTGATGGTGATCATGGAGATCGAGGTGATACTAGGAAGAATTTCAATCGCCGTCAAAACCAGAGAAAGGGGAATGCAGATGCTCTTACCAACAACACACTGCGCAATGATGAAAAGTGTCCTAAGTGTGGCAATAAGAGGCATGCTGGTGACTGTTGGAAGTGCCGAAATTGCGGAAAGCTTGGACACAAAGTTGAAAAGTATAAGAGGGGAGTTATTAGCTTCAACTGTAATGAAGAAGGTCATAAGAAATCGGATTTCCCTAAGTTGAAAGCGATTGGACCTGGAAGAAACCCCCAGGGTGGTGCATATCAACTTGGAACGGTTGAGGTTAAGAAAGAGGATCTGAATGTCGTTACTAGTACGTTTTTACTCAACAATCATTATGTTGTTGCTTTATTTGATTCGGGTGTTGATAGGAGCTTTGTATCTACTAAATTTAGTGCCCTTATTGACATTGAACCTGTTGAGATAAATACCAGTTACGAAGTGGAATTGGTTGATGGTAAATTAGTGAAAACTAATAAACTATTAAAAGGATGCTCTCTAAATCTCTTAAACTATTCCTTTCCGATTTATTTGATGTTGATAGAACTAGGTAGTTTTGATATTATCATTGGTATGGATTGGTTATCGTTGAGTAATTGTTGTCCCTTAGATTACGTGATGATTAAAAAGAAATAAAGGTAGAAAATAGATGAATTCTAGAGAGAGAAGAGAGAGAGAGAAGTGTGTGAAAACTTGGTGAATATTAGATTAGAAGAATTTGAGAAAATGAGACAACTAACTTCTTCTTAAATGCAAGGAGAGGTTTATATAGCCTTGCCTACATGTGGCATGATGGGCTATATGATAATGGGTCAAGCTTTCCTTCTGGGCTTTGGTTACTTATGAATGAACCTTAGCTTAAAGTTAAGCCCGTAATACACGACTAACCTACTACCTATTACAACGTTCGAATATACGATACATAATAAACATATGATCAAGCATTCTTGTTTGACTCAATATTTTGAGGCTAACAATCTCCCCCAATGTGAGGTCATTACCCTTTATGAGAGGTCATTACCCTTTGTCATTTGGAAATTTGTAGAGATTACTAAAATCGCCATAAATGAGTCTTGAACGTGTAATAGTAGTCTTTTTCCTTCATGTTGTGATCTTTGAGCCTTTGTCGTTGTCTTTCGACTTTGTCTTTTGATCTTGAGATCTTCAAATTATTCTTGACTTGTCTTTGCCATCTTGCAATCTTGTGTCTTCATCCACATGCTCATGCTATTAATTGTTGAATATGTCTTTTTGGCATGAATATGTGGTTTTGAATCTTTCACTTTGCTGAGTACACCGTGACGCCACCTTCTTGAGACAAAACATAGACACGGACTGAATGGCTTTGACATTCGTCCTAAATCGGTAGCATTTTACCTCCGGTCGATGAAGAACGTTATACGATATTAAATACCGTACCTGTGATAGGTAGATTCAGTTAAGAATCTCCTTGGCAGGGTTTCGCGGCTGTACTAGCCGTTCTCTTTACTCGACCGTCTCAAAGCAAGACTGCGAACATAAAGAGTGAATCAATTGGATAGAAATCCGCTTGATTAAAGTCGCCAATTCAAATTCCTAGAACAAGTGTGATTCGTAAAGAATCTTACCATTATTGCTTTCTAGTTGACACAAGCTTGATTCATAAGAATTTCACAAGTCACCTACCGTAGTGCTGTTTAATGTTGATGCTAGAAGGATTTCCATTCGTCACTGTGAATATTAATGAATATCACTATGAATGTTCTGGCAAGACCATAAAGATATTGCGTAGAAACCTGAAATGAGTTTGAATCAATTCAGAATCAAACCACTGTTGCTTTTCAGTGTTACACATGTTCAATTCATAAAGAATCTTACATATGACCTACCGCAGTGTTGTTTTATGTTAACACTGGAAAGATTTCCACTCATCATTGTGAAAACTAAGTAGTATCACTCTGAGTGTTCTAGCAATATCACAATGATATGGCGTAGGACTCCCTTATTCGTCATCCGTGTGTCCTAACGAGATTTGATTGATCTCTTGGCTCTAGACTCGATTTGTGCACTTTTAGTGGTCGGAGGCTGGAGCAGATGCCACCTATTCAATATCAACTATCTCGGAATAAGAAAGCTAATAGAAGTCATGTTGTTCTCCGTGCCAATAAAACAAACTTCTTTTGAGAGAAGCCTGAGTAGCTAGGAAAGGGTTGTGCTTCACATCACTGGGTCCATGATGAGTTGTATTCATGATGTGTTGACCCGGTTTCTGCCTAAGTTTTATGGAGGGTTTCTATGTTTACACCCTTATCCTTACATTTCTTTTTCATTCTTCAACCCATTCAATGCTTACCAAGACATCATTACTAGAACCTTGTTGTGATTGTTCCAGTGTTAGCATCAATACTTAGTCGGCATTCAGCTACGTTCACACTCTACTCCATCTTTCCTAAAGACTTCTAATAATCTATTGGATTGTCCCTGGGAAGATCCTTCCGGTTCTGGTTGGATCATAGGACATAAACCTAACCACCCTTTTGACACCAATACCGTCGTGAATTAAAGATGTTGTGGGTATTAGATCGTAACCTAAACCACTTTAAGTTCTAACACAGTGTTTGAAAAGAATTTAACACCTTGCTAGTTTTGTCGTTTCAGAAAAGCTCCCCCTACACATGTGCATAGAAATGCGAAAGAATTTAAGTAGACATTTTGCACATGTGGGTAAGAGTTGAAGTGCTTGAGTATTATATAAGATCACATTTTAATCACATTTTCACCCCCTATCTCTAATATATAAAATCTTTTGATATTAGAGATACCAAATTTGATTAAAATATATGTTGAAAAATAGTCTTGAAAATCTTTGGAAGAAAGATGTGTTAATCTTTTGCATGAAGTTAAAATGCTCCCCCTCAAAATTTGATCCAATTGAATTGTTATTGTGAGGATTTGATCCACATTTCGCTTTTTGAGGATGGGAGTTGTTGAACACACAATTTTTGAAAGATTTTGAATAATCATTGAGAAATTCTTGAAAAAATTGTGTTCAACGCTTTTGAAAAATCCTATTTCTTTTTGGCGAAGAGGTTTTTCTAAATCATAAGCTTGAGTTCATAGACTTTGAATGTCTTGACGAATCCACTCAAGTGTAAGAAGATTTCTCTTCTTTTGCTGAGGGTAAGGGCACTAAAGCGTACACTCCCCCGTGAATATAGAACCGGGTTGCAATCTGAAAGTGATTACAAGCCATTGTGTTGAGCTAAAAAAGTTGAATGTTTTGGGACAAGCTCAACCCAAGATAGATTGCTCTACCCGTGTTTTGGAAATATTGTCCAAAATAGACAATTTCCTTTATTAAAAAGAAGAAATGACATGTTTTGAAAAATATTTACAACTTTCATTCGAGCTTTATGTACATACCCTTGTCGTTATTGAGCGACATTTCTAGGCACGTCCATATTGTCGATATTGAAAGACATGTCGAGAATAATATTTTTGGATTTTGAAAGATTTTTAATTTTGTATTTTGTTTTTATATGTTTTATATTTTTGTATTTTGTTTTTTTCAAAGATATTTACAAGTAGATGTTTGATAGATGAATCAAGCAGACTTCTTTGCCAGAATCTCCAGTTCTGCTGCAGTCAAACATCTCATACCAATTTGCCTAACTAGATACGCAAACCTCTCTTTCGAAAGAGATTTTGTAAACAATTCAGCTAATTGGTAATCAGTTCCAACAAAGTATACTTCAACGATACCCCATTCAACTTGTTCCTTAATGAAGTGATATCTGACATCAATGTGCTTCGTGCGGGAATGTTGTACCGGATTGCAGGAGGTGGCTATGGTGGACTTTGAGTCACAATACATAGGTACTTTATCAAAGTGGAAGCCATAATCCGTGAGTTGTGTTCTCATCCATAGAACTTGAGCACAACACGCAGATACAGACACATACTCCGCTTCGGCTGATGACAATGATGTGCAATCTTACTTCTTGGAAGACCATCCCACAAGCTTATCTTGACCTAGAAATTGTGCACCACCAGAAGTACTTTTACGTGTATCAAGACACCCTGCATGATCAGAATCTGAATAGGCCGTTAGAAAGAAACCGGTTTCCCTCGGATACCAGAGTCCCAAACGAATGGTATTCTTGAGGTACCGAAAGATCCGTTTAACCTCCTTGAGGTGCTTTTCAGTGGGTCGTGCTTGATATCGTGCACAATAACACGTAGCATGTGATATATCTGGTCGGCTTGCTGTTAAGTACACGAGGGAGACGATCATTGAACGATATTTCGTTTGATCTATGGCATCTCCCTCCAAATCAGCATCTAGGGATGTGGTTGATAATGGTGTCCCAATAGGGTCACATGAAGTCATACCATGCTTTTTGATTATCTCTTGACAATACTTAGCTTGGTTTATAAAGATACTACTTGGGGATTGGTGAACTTGAATTCCTAGAAAGAATTTTAGTTCGACCATCATTGACATTTCAAATTTGTTGTGCATGACTTTTTCAAACAATTTTGAAAGTTTTGGGTTTGTAGACCCGAAAATAATGTCATCAACATAAATCTGCACAAGAAAAATGTCATCCCCATATTTATAAGTGAACAAAGTTAGATCAATGGAACCTTTTAGAAACCTTTGGAGACCAGAAATTTCGAGAGCTCGTCGTACCACGCCTTGGAGCTTGCTTGAGTCCATAAAGTTCTTTGTGGAGACGATACACCTTGTCAGGATAATGAGGATTGTTGAATCCTTCTGGTTGCGTGACATAGACTTATTCCTTCAAAGGATCGTTAAGAAATGTTGTCTTTACGTCCATTTGATAGACAATGAATCTCTTATGTGCAGCATACGCAAGGAAAATCCTGACCACTTCCAAACGAGCTACTGGTGCAAATGACTCTTCAAAATCAATACCCTCTTTCTGACCATACCCTTTAGCCACTATCCTAGATTTATTCTTGATGATTGTATTCTCTTCATCCATCTTGTTTTTCCAGATCCATCGAAGATTTAATGGTATTACATCGTATGGTCTGTCAACAAGTTCCCAGACTTTAAGTCATTCAAATTGTTGAAGTTCATCCGTCATCGATTCAATCCAAGCATGATCAGCCATGGCTTCTTTGGTGTTTTCGGTTCAGCTGAACTCACGGCGAGTGCGAACACACAAACATCGCCATCGGTGTTAAGTTGTCGTCTTGTACGAACGGGCTGTGAAGGGTTTCTAATTACTTGAACCAAAGGATGATCTCGGGTCCAATGATTTGTTAAAGGATGTCGTTGGTAGAACGTATGCATATTTGACGGATCAACATGGCGAGTAGAAGACTCTCCAGTTTCGTGTATCGGTGTACCGAATGGGTTGATAAATTCGTCTTCGTCAGATAATGCATTGTCTGCTTGATTTGTGTTCTCTGAAGCAGTGACAGTAGTTGTTGATGTTGTAGGAGCGGTTGTTGATGTGATATTCTGAGGAGGTAAATCTGCAGCAACCCGTGTTGAAGTAGATAAAGTTGTATCCTTTTGTTGACGATGATCGGTATCATCATTCTTATCATGAGTGACAGCGGAAGACTTCGATACAACATGTTTCTCCCATTCATCATACATTGGTACATATAACATTTCCAACTCTTCAAGTGTCGTGTCCACTGTCATATCTGCTCTAGGAACATGTTCAGGAACCAGCTTTGAACTTGACGGTTCATTGTTGTGGTCTTGAGTTCCGAGTTCCGTGCGGTTGTACACAGAAGTCTTTTGTCGTTGTGGATTAGGACTTAAACTGTTTTGTTCAAGTGCCATCTCTTGTAATCCATCAAATATGATATGAATAGTCTCGACTATCAATTTTGTTCTCTTGTTGTACACTCTATATCCCTTAGACTGAGTTGCATATCCCACTAGAATGCATGCATCACCTTTCTGTTTCATCTTGTCTAGATTTTCACCATCTCGAATAATGTATCACGTACATCCAAAGACGCGAAGGTGTTTGAGTGAAGGTTTTCGATCATGAATTATGTGATATGGTGTCTTTTCGTGTCTTTGGATATTTAAGTATCGGTTTTGTGTGTAACATGCAGTTGACACGGCTTCGGCCCAAAAGTGTAATGGTAGTTTTGAAGCGGATAATAGTGTTCGAGTAGCCTCAACTAAAGTACGGTTTCTTCTTTCAACAACACCATTTTGTTCGGGTGATCGAGCAATAGATGTTTCATGTTCAATCCCTTCGGCTTCAAAATAATTCTTTAGAGTTGAATTCAAGAATTCTGTGCATCTGTCAGTACGTACCACTTTTACTTGAGCTTGAAGACCACGTTCTATCAACTTAAGGAAGTTAATGAGAACCTCAGGTGTTTCATCCTTGGACCTCAAGAAGTGAGTCCATGTGTACCTTGAGTAGTCATCGACAATTACAATAACGTATTTCTTCCCATTGATGCTTTGAACACGCATGGGTCCACAAAAATCGATATGAAGAAGATCTAACCGTCCTTTTGAGCTTGGTGTAGTCTTTGTCTTGAAACTACTCCGTTTAGCTTTGCAAAGCTCACAAGAAGAACAAAGTTGATCCTTGATGAATTTCAATCTTGGAAGGCCTCTCATAATATCTTTCTTGGAAAGCAATATGATGGTATCAAAATTGAGATGATATAAACGTTGATGCCATAACCATGCCTGAGTCGTTGAAGCTTTAGCCATGAAGCAAATTAGTTTTGAGGAAGTTGTGTCTTGAAGTGAAATTCTGTAAAGATCAGTACCCCGTGAACCGGTAAGTAAGTCATTCCCATTATAATCACGAACAAAACATGTCTTCTTTCTAAAAGCAACCTCCAAATCTACATCACAGAATTGACCAACCGAGAAAAGATTGTGATTGAGCCCTTCGACGTAGTATACCCTTTTTATCGTGATATTCCCGTTAACCAAATCTCCATATCCTAGGATCGGTGCAAATTGATCATTTCCAAAACAGACCGTACCCAGGAACTTCTCCACGAAGTTAATTAAAAGCTTGAGATTCCCCGTCATGTGCTTCGTGTATCCGGAGTTCAGTATGAAGAGAATTATTATTATCACTTGCAGAAGAAATAGAACACGATGGAGCATTTGCTAAATTGGATACCACATTAGTTGTGATTTCAAAATCATTAGTGTCCTTAGCAACATTTAAAGGCATACTAACACTCTTTGTTACATTTTATGTCCTAACTTTAGGCATCCATTTATATCCAGGAGGAAATTGATTAACAAACCACCATTTCCACGACTTGCTAGCAGACTCATATAATTCCCTAATTCTGTTTCTAGTGGTCTTAGTGTTGGAGTCTGATGCAATACTTTTTTTCAGGGGGGGGGGGGAGGGGGGGTTACACCAGAATGGTTCACTTTGCGTTTGGGTTTCTAGCACTAATAGGCATCGCAGTTTGCTTCTTAGTTCTAGTATCTACGCCTTTGACAATATTCGAAACACACATAGCATGATTAACATTAGCACACTTTCCACATTTCATACAAACAAACTTAACATTCAAAGCATTCAAAGTCGAATCATTCAAATCGTCATTGCACGCGATTACAGACGTTTTATTCTACTGTCTTCATCTTCCCTTGACATTTGTTTTGCCCAACCTTTTCATTCATGCGAGTGCTCTTAAGCTGATGTCGGCTAACACTATTAGTGGGGATTACTCCTGTAGTAAAAGACACACGTCTATTAGTGTTTCTAGAAGCCTGAGGTAATTGACTTTCTTTGTTGTGTGTGGGTTTAGTGGCAAATCTATACATCCCTGGTTTAACCACATTTGTGTTTTTAATGCTTTGTTATCGAATATGTGTTTTGGGAGTGTTTTGTGGTAACCTATCCTTCCCATCCGTCTTGGGGGTAAACTCAGGTTTTGTAAATGTAGAATTAGAGAAAATAGATGGTTTTCCCAAGACAGAGGGTCTAGTCACTTTTTGCGCATTGGGTTGTCTTACAACAGGTTTCTTAACACTAGGTTCCATAATTTTCCCACCCATCTTAGCAACGAGTTTCTTCTATCGCTATTTCCCTGTCTTGTAACTGAGCTTTCAACCCTTTAATTTCCAAACACTTTTCATTCATTTCTCGAAACGTTTTGGAAATTTTTTCTTGCAAGTTATTATCATGTGGAAAACTACCAACGTCTTTTTGCAAAGCAAGTTCAAGAGAATGAAGATGCTTTTGAAGGAAATCAGTTTTGTGTTGAAGTAACTCAAAAGCCTTTTTATTAACATTTTCTTTATGTTTCGAAAGCGCAAGTTCAAGACGCTCACATTCTTTGATTTTATCAAGATATTTGCATGTAATATCAGAATATTCATCGATATCAGCACAAGATTGAAGAGTAACACACAAAATATCTTTAGAGAGACATTCTTCTAAGAGTAAATCATATTCATCTGAAAAAATAGACTTGTCCATTTGAAGATCGTCAATTTCTTTCTCAATAGACTCAACATATTTTAAATCATCAAACATTTCAGACTGAATTAATCTTTCAAATTCAAGAATATTTTCTTTTAATGTGGTCGTGTTTGGTATTAATATTTGTTTGATAAGAATAGTTATATCTTGAGGAATCGATTTTTTCCACTCGTCATTTTCTCGTTGTTTTCATTCATTGTCAACAATGGATTTAATATTATCAATGTAATGTTGTAGAAACCCAAATTTCTGCCTACTCTTGCTTTTAGAAGCATCAAGAGGCAAGTAGTTGATGAACTTAGAAATGTTTGTTTTCTTAGTAGCAAAAGCTTTCTTCCATTTAATTCTTCTTTGTTTGCATTCTAAAAAAAATTCCTCACGAGACTTTTGTTTTTGTGTAGTGAAAAGACCATATAGACTTTTCCCATAAGCATAATTGTATGGTTTCACAAACTCTTTATTGACCGGTGATCTACTCTCCTCTTCCCAAAGGATGTCTCATCATAACAAAGAGGATATTCAGGATCGGTCCATTCGGACTCATCCATATAAAGGCGCGGGTTCGCAGCTTGAGCTTGGGCAAGACAATCAGGGCTTGCAAAGCTAGCTTGACCCTTAAACATTGACGGGGGTGCTATCATTCTTATGGTTTGAATAGAGTCATGCGTTTTATAAACAACTTTCTTCAAAAATTCGACTTGTTTTTCTAGTTCCGTTACTTTTTAAGTATCTATTTCATGTCGACTTTTGAAATCTTGTTTTAACGTTTCAACCTCTTGTTTCTTAACATCAAGAATTTTAGCAGACTCTGTGTTATCCATCGAAAGCCGTTGTTCAAGTTCCTTAAGTTTGGTGGTAGCAAGGTACGTTTTTTGACGTTCATCCATTAATAAAACATTAAATTGACGTTTTTCTTTGGTTAATAACTCAAGAGTTTCGTTGTATTTCTTTTCAAGATTGTCCTTTTGACTTTTTAACGCACTACCCTTGTACCCATCAAGCTCTTTGGTTTTCTGAAGAAGCTCATCTTTATAGCGTTCAATGGTCTCATTAGATGTAATTAGTGCGGCTTTGCATTCTTCAAAATTTTGAGTGAGCGCTGCGTTTGCCTTCTTTAATTGCTTTTGACTTTTTCAAGTTTCATTGACATCTTTTTGTAAACTAGCAATTAAATTAGCAAGCGCGACACGCTCCTCATCATCATACTTATTTGCATGTTGATCATCCTCAAACGCATTATTGCACATGTCTGATGAATCGGGTGTGGTATTGCTATCAACCTTTTCTATCATACATGTGTCATTAATGGCATTGGGTAGCTCACTATGCTCATGAATATCACCAAACACATTATATTCATCAGTGGTGTGTACCTTATCGAGTGGCTCAGTGTCAAAGATAGGGCCATTGTCATCTTCAGTGACGTTGAGAACTTCGCCAAGCTTTGCCATTTACGAGTAATGTGCTTCAAATTATTGGTCGGAGGCTTCATCATCAGTATCATCAAGCATTGCTCCTTCCTCAGCTTACAATTTGACCCCTGCTTCCATCTTCTTGCATAACAACATCTTCTCTTTATGATAGCTAGAGTCCCTAACCCGTTTCGGCTTTCTGCATTCCTTTGCCATATGCCTATAACCTTGGCAATTATAACAATGAATCCCACTTTGTTGAACCACTTGCGTTCCAACAGTTTCCCTATTCCCAGTAGCAGTGACAATCCTCTAAGTATCATACTTGGCAGTTTGTTGATCATACCTTGCAGAATCCTCAACATGTGTTAGATTACGTCGATCATACCTAGAAGGACTTTCACCATGTCGACGTGTGTCATACCTTGAAGGGTTATCAACATATTGGTTCTTTGTGTTGTATGATGTTTGAAGATTGTTGTTGGTGGCTTTGAAGATTTTCTTGTAGGTCTTCATAATGAAAGCAAGTTGTTGTTTCATTTCTTGATTCTTCTGAGCTTGATCTTCATCACTATCCTCTTCAGATGATGACTCAGATGGTGGTGATGGTGCTCTTGGTTCTTTGCCGCGTGATCTCCTGGAGGATGAAGACTTGGATGATGTGGAATATCGTGGTGAGGATGATTGAATGGAGTATGACTTTGGAGTACGAGATCGATGATCTTGAGTGGTAGATACTAGAGCAAGTGGATTAGCCGTCTTTGTAACTCGTTCAGCTCGAATTTCATTTACCTCATGCTGAAATTGTTTCAAGATATCAAAGAGAGTGTGATATTTTACATTGTCTAACTGCTTCTGTTGTTTCACCAAACTAACAAAACGTGTCCACTCTGGTTGAAGTTGCTGAAGAAATTTCACATTGACTTGCATGGTGGAAACCTCCAAGTTGTTTCTTGTCATATCGTTCATCATCTTGTAGAATCGTGAATAATAACACTCAATTGATTCTCCATCCAATGCAATAAACTTACCAAAGTTCTAAAACAAGTTTGTTTTAACATCTTGCTTGTTGAGTGATTCTCATTGTCGCAAGCGTTCAATAGCCGTCCACATTTCTTGTGCCGTAGGACATGCATCAACCGTGGAATAAATATCATCTCCAATTCCACTTAGAATCATATAGATCGCTTCTTTTTCTGCATCATACCAAGCACGCTTCTCTGGTGTAAGATAAGATAACGTTTCTTTTCTTGTGGTTGCGAGTATTTCTGGAATAGTGTCTGTGTCTGGTGTATGAGGAACAGTGATATCAGAGAAAACATATGGTCCATTGTTAATACATTGCCTCAATGCATCACCATTAGGTCTTGTATCAAGATAGTGAAGAAAAAGTGATTGCCATTGAGCATATCGACCGACCACAAGCATTGGTGGTCTCTCTTTGTTACCCGCCACCATGATGTTGTTGTTCGTCACACGATATTCTACAGTAGAATCCATCTCAATATTCTATGAAATGATGAATTGAATGTGGATCTTAAGTAGTTGTGTTGTGATTGTTTTGTTGTTGAAATTCCAAAAATTGTGATTTTTTCTCAGTCCGACAATAAGTTCCTCAGTCCGACAAAACGGTAGACCTAAATTTTTTTTTTTTAATCTTCGTGTAAATTATGTTCCGGGACTAGTCTAGATAGTGGCTATGTCTAAAAAATACTCTAACAAAATTTAGATTTCCATGGCAATGTCACCCATCGCACTCATTGATCGCACTCTTAGACCGTAGTCCTTGATCGTACTCATAGATCGTACTCTTAGATCGCAACCCTGATCGTACTCTTAGATCGTAGGCCTTGATCGTACTCTATGATCGTAGACTATGATCGTACTCACTGGTGATCGTAGTCTATGATCTCACTCTGTGATCGTATCCTGTGATTGCACTCACTTGATCGTAGTCTATGATCGCACTTGATGATCGTATCATGTGATCGCACTCACTTGATCGTAGTCTATCATCTCACTTGGTGATCGTATCCTATGATCGTACTCACTTGATAGCACTCGTCGATCGTGACCTTTATCGTGGTAATGGATCGCAGTCACTATATCGCAAGTAGATCGTAAGATGTGATCGTGATCTTGGATCGCAAGTAGAAACCCGCAGGGTTTATGCAATCACAACAATCAGATCGTAACAAGAAAATAGTTCGAGACTTGTAAGCAACAAGAAAAAAAGAGATTTTTACCTTGGAATTCGTGTTTCAATCCAAACCAAAGTAACCAAAATCTTACCACAAGTATGTAGATAATCTAAAGTATGATTTAGAACATGAAACACAACGAAAAACAAGAAAATACTTGAATTCGGGATGATATTAGGTGTAAATCACACGAACCCAATATAATAGCAACAACGAATCACAAAAACTACCCCATGGCGATTGATACCAAATGTTGTCCCATATATTATGTGATGATTAAACAAGAAAGAAAGGTAGAAAATAGATGAATTCTAGAGAGAGAAACTAGAGAGAGAAAAGAGAGAGAAGTGTGTGAAAACTTGGTGAATATTAGATTAGAAGAATTTGAGGAAATGAGACAACTAACTTCTCCTTACATGTAATGAGAGGTTTATTTAACCTTACTTACATGTGGCATGATGGGCTATATGATAATGGTGCGGGCTTTCCTTTTGGGCTTTAGTAACTTATGAATGAACCTTAGCTTAAAGTTAAGCCCGTAATACACGACTAACCTACTTCCTATTACAACGTTCTAATATACGATACGTAATAAACATATGACCAAGCATTCTTGTTTGACTCAATATTTTGAGGCTAACAATAATGCTACTATTTTATGTGGAGAAAAGAAGGTTAAGATTCCTCTTAGGAATAGGACGTTAGTAATTGATGGTAATCAAGGTGAATCCCGTTTGAAAATTGTTTCATGTATTAAAGTCCAAAACTACATCAGGAACGGTTCCGAGCTATTCTTAGCTCAAGTGACCGGGAATGAGTCTAAGGAGAAACGATTAGAAGATGTACCTATTATCTATGAATTTCCAGAGGTATTTCCTAAAGATTTACCCGGACTTCCGTCGATAAGGCAAGTTGAGTTTCGAATCGATCTAATTCCTGGTGCTGCACCGGTGGCACGTGCGCCTTACCGATTAGCACCTTTTGAATTAAAGGAATTATCTGAACAACTTAAGGAGTTGTCTGATAAAGTTTTAATTCGACCAAGCTCGTCGCCTTGGGGAGCTTCAGTCTTGTTCGTTAAGAAGAAGGATGGATCTTTCCGTATGTGCATTGATTATAGGTAACTGAATAAGTTGACGATTAAAAATCGATATCCTTTACCAAAGATTGATGATTTATTCGATCATCTACAAGTATCTAGTGTGTATTCTAAGATACATTTGCGGTGTGGATATCACCAACTTCGCGTCCGTGAAGAAGATATTCCAATAACTGTATTTAGAACTCGTTATGGACACTATGAATTTCAAGTAATGCCATTTGGGTTAACAAACGCACCTGCGGTCTTCATGGATCTAATGAACCGAGTGTGCAAACCCTACTTGGACAAATTTGTGATCGTGTTTATTGACGACATTCTAATCTATTCTAAGAATAAAGCAGAACATGGAGAACATTTAAGGATTATCTTGAGTTTGTTCAAGGATGAAAGGTTGTATGCTAAGTTTTCGAAATGTGATTTTTGGTTAGATTATGTGCAATTTCTTGGTCATGTGATTAACAAAGATGGAATTCATGTTGATCCTGCAAAGGTTGAAGCCATTAAGAATTGGTCCGCACCGACAACGCCAACGGAGGTGCGACAATTTTTAGGATTGGCTGGCTATTATAGGCGATTCATTAAAGAATTTTCTTTAATAGCTAAACCCTTTACTAAGCTAACTCAGAAAAATAAACCTTTCGTTAGGGGAAGTGAAGAAGATGGAGCATTTCAGATATTGAAGCAAAAATTATGTAGTGCGCCAATTCTATCATTACCCGACGGAAGTGAAGATTTTGTAGTATATTGTGATGCATCTCTTAGAGGTTATGGAGCTATTTTGATGCAGCGAGAAAAGGTGATAGCTTATGCTTCTAGGCAATTAAGGAAGAATGACGAGATTTATACTACTCATGATCTTGAGTTAGGAGCTGTAGTCTTTGCTCTTAGGTTGTGGAGACATATTTGTATGGCACCAAGTGTACGGTATTCACCGATCATAAAAGCCTACAGTATATTCTCGATCAAAAGGAATTAAATATGAGGCAACGAAGATGGATAGAATTTTTTAGTGATTATGATTGTGATATAAAATATCACCCGGGAAAAGCAAATGTTGTTGCCGATGCATTAAGTAGAAAAGATAGAGAGCCTATCAGGGTACGTTCTCTAGTCTTGACCGTGCACAATAATTTGCTTGAGCAAATTAGAAATGCGCAAATAGAAGCCTGTAAGAAAGAAGGTTTTGTTAATTAAGGGTTTCGAGGAGAAGGAGATCCTTTAGAGGTTAGAGCTGATGGAGTGAAATGTTTAAGAGGTCGTATGTGGATACCTATGTTTGGAGGCTTAAGAGATTTGATCATGTTGGAATCCTATAAATCTAAATATTCCATTCATCCTGGATCTGATAAAATGTATCACGATTTGAAGAAGTTGTACTGGTGGCCGAATATGAAAGTTGATATTGCTATGTATGTTCTTCAATGTTGGACTTGTGCAAGAGTCAAAGCTGAACATCAAAAGCCATCAGGACTACTTCAACAACTAAAGATTCCTGAATGGAAGTGGGAGCAAAATACGATGGAATTTATCACCAAGCTTCCTAGAACATCATCTGGAAATAACTCGATTTGGGTCATTGTCGATAGACTGACCAAATCAGCACACTTCATTCCGGTTAAAGAGCAGTCCTCACTAGAGAAGCTGTCTCGTATTTATCTTGAGAATGTTGTATCCAAGCATGGAGTGCCTATATCGATCATTTCAGATGGAGATCCTAGATTCACATCGAATTTTTGGAAATCTCTCCAAAGATCTTTGGGAACGAATCTCGACATTAGCACTGCTTATCACCCCCAGACTGATGGGCAGAGTGAAAGAACGATACAAACACTGGAAGATATGTTGAGAGCTTGTGTGATAGATTTTGGTAAGAATCGGGATAAACATTTGCCTTTAGCAGAGTTTTCGTATAAGAATAGTTATCATGCTAGTATTAAGGCTGCACCGTTTGAAGCTTTGTATGGTAGGAAGTGTAGATCTCCTGTATGTTGGAGTGAAGTTGGGGATACCCAGCTCACAGGACCGGAATTGATTAGGGAAACTACGGAGATGATAGTTCATATTAAGAATCGGCTGTTGACTGCCCGAAGTAGACAGAAAAGTTACGCGGATGTGCGGCGGAAACTGATGGAGTTTGAAGTGGGTGACCGAGTAATGTTGAGAGTATCGCCATGGAAAGGCGTCATAAGATTTGGAAAGAGAGGGAAACTGAATCCCCGCTATATTGGACCCTTTAAGATTTTATCTAGAGTAGGTCCGGTGGCTTACAAATTAGAGTTACCCCAACAAATTCATGTTGTTCACAACACATTCCATGTATCTAATATGAAGAAATCTTTAGTAGTGAGTGATGAGAAAATCTCGTTGGATAAGATCCGAAATGATGAGAAGTTGCATTTTATCGAAGAACCCGTAGAGGTTATGGATCGTGAGGTAAAGCAACTTAAACAAAGTCGGATACCTATCGTCAAGATCCGATGGAATTTAAAGCATGGACCAGAATTTACTTGGGAACGAGAGGATGAAATCTGGAAGAAATACCCACACCTCTTTGATTTCAATAAGAAACGGACATCAAAATGAAATGGATCACGAGGAAGTTGATCCCTTTTAGGAGGAAAAGCTGTGACAATCTAATATTTTCAGGTAGTAAATTATTTTATCGTATATTATTTTGAAACTTATTTTTTTGTTGGTTGATGAACTCACAATTTACGGATTTAAATTTGGGCTTACGTGCATAATTTAACGTCCTTTATGACTAAACCGGAAACCCTAGGATTACGTATTTACGTTTTTGAACTGCGTTTTTGATGAGATAATTTTTATTAGATTCGCTTTGTGCCGTTGATTCATAATTTATAAAAACATTTTTCGTAAAACGACCCGAGGGCACGTAAATCAAGGAAACTAGAATCGAGGAGTACCCGTAATTAAATGGGAATGAGACAAGATAAACTTGCCCCACCCCCACTCATGGGACGGCAAGCTTAAGCCACACCCCTTTTGAGGTGTCAACTTATTAAAACTAACTAGGACACTTGTCCTAGTTACTTCACAAAACCATACACACCTCAAAACCACTAGTAGCTAAACCATTCACTCATTATTCATCTCATGCAAACACACATCTCTCTCACCCTTTTCTCTTGTCCATCCACTCTCACACATAAACACCCCATTTTGTTCCTGATTTAACCATAAATCCTATGTTATTCACACATATGATGAAGTCCTTTTGAATCTTTATTGATTGGTGGTGATTATAACATCCAAGAAGAAGTTTCATTGGTGTCTTGAGGCTGATTTTCCACAAGAGGTTTATAAATATTGGTGATCTTGAAGTTGATATTGGTGTACCACAAGTTTTGTCATCAAAAGTCAAGCTTTGATCTTAGCTTTCATAATCTTGGTTGGTAAAAAGATCATCCTTCCCATTTCCTTGTTATTTTTGTAAATGTAAATTGTATTTTATTTCTTAAAGTATATTTATATGATGATATATGATGATTAAAATATTATGTGGGGATCATGTGTTGATAAACTTTGTTAAAAAGATTGAAAACTACATGTAAAAAGGTTAAAATCATGCTTAAATTAGTAGGATGTATAAAACAGTAAAGAACCTTATGATAAGTTGTTAAAATGGCTTGGATAAATTAATATACAGTAAGATATGAGACTTGTACATATGTGATAGTTGGCCATTCAATGGAATCCATAAAATGAGTGAGATATGATCAAAACAATATCGAAGTTCAAATCTGAGTAGTCTGTTCTGGACAGACTGTTAGAGACATTTCGAGATTGATTGAGCAGTAGATATAAAAGAGATAATTGTAGCACATATCATGTAGTTTGTGCTACCAAAAAATGATCTTCTATCTCCTTGTAGACTCAAGATATGGTAAAAATAGTGAAAGTGAAAATCATAATCAGATTTGTAAAATAAATGTATATATTATTAAAATAGCACTCAAGTAAATATAATATAAAATGTATATCTAAAACCCACTAACTTATATATTACATATAAATAAGTATGTACTTTAATAAATAAATGAGACATTTTATAAAAATGGCAATTTGATAAGTTTTATAAGTTATAAAACTATAAACATAAGTTTTACGTCTTTTCGGCTAAAACCGTAAAACTAACGTTTTCGTCAAATAAAACTTAGACGGTCGGACCCGTCTAATGTAAAAAATTTATAACTCATATACTGATGTATAAGTACATATTACAATTAAAAACCGATAAAACCCGAGATTTATAACATATGGACATTAACGGGCTAAATTAGCCTTATTGGACTATTAACCCAACTAATTTGGCTAAACACTAATGGACTTACTCATTGGGCTTAACCCACTCGGCCCAACATGTATGTATAGGGCTGATGTTAAAAGTATAAAATGGGCTTATCATGGGCTTATTAGGCCTTAACATGTAAACAAGTTAAACTAGTGAAACTAGTATAAAAATTTACCAACACATAACACTATAATGTTGAATAGAGATGTACAATCGCACTTGATCATCATCATATTTATAAAATCATCATATATATAAATAGCTATTATTTTTATAAAGTCATTGGAGAAAAGTCTAAGGCCGACTATTATTTATATAGGTTTCCGTGATCGAAGCACGCCCGTCACCGATAATCCGCCTTTCATAATCAATGTGAGTTCATAGCCACGCACTCTTTTAAATGTTTTATAAAATGTTTTGTAAACCCGCGAGGGAGATAACATGCTAGTTTGTGATAAAAATAGAACACAATAGTCCCGATGGTATGCTTAATGATATGGACCCGAATGATACTATGACCCAATAAATGAGATGAAATGGATTATTAGTAGTTAGGTTATGTCACTTAAAGTCCAATTAGCATGAATTATGAACTACCGAGATTTCGTAGACGCTTATGCATATGATACTACTATTTGGGGAAGATCACCCCAGTTCGCGCCTTGACGGTTGATCCCCGTCGTACCACATTGATTGGTAAGCGAATTTATGTATGAGAAGATTTCCATAGCGTGATTTTTGTGACGACACGCTAACTTAGATGGGAAAATTGTTTGTCGGGTTCACGGCCCGTTGTTTGTGATAGTAAGGTAACAATGTCCTGTGGCTAATAATAATCCAATGCAATCCAGTGTAATCTAAATATCCGATATGATACGATGCAAATAATGGTAATATTGAGACTACGGTCTCATGGACGGTTTAAGATGTATGATTTGATTTATATATTGCCTGACTAGCAATACGAGGACTTACATCTGATATTATACTTGTGTTCTGATTTCGATGATTGTTTTATATAACGATTTTATTAAACTCTATGAATTCACTCGGCATTCGCTGATATGATTTTTGCATGTTTTTATCTCATGTGCTTGAAGGTAACTTTGATGGAGATCGACTCTGATGGCCCACATAATAAAATTGTTCATTCAATCTATGTTTTGTAAACATAATGACTGTGTAATTTGGGGACCTGTTGTTGTACATTTAAAACATTTATTTCGAATGAATGTATGTTAAACCTTGTACAACCATTTTTATGTGTTGTCTATGATTGGAGTTATTGTGCTATCCCGTAACACTCTAATGACTCTTCCGCTGTACCGATATGAAATTTGAGAGTGTTACAAAATCTATGGTGGCGTGGTGTTTGGATAGCCAGTCCATGCCTAATATCATGTCGAAATGGCACATGTCCAAAGGACGTGCGTCAACTGGATGAATTATGTCGTCAAACTCAAGGGGAAGACCCTTGTACCCATGTGTGATGCGTACAGAGTATCTTATGGGCGTGGAAATGTTTAAGCTATTTTCTAGTGGCATCGGGGATATCCTGAAACGTTTAGCATAAGCAGTGGATATGACCGAATGAGTAGCACCCGTATCAAATAAAACACATTCAACTTGACCATACAAATACAAGATTCCAGTGATGGTACCTGTTGACTTGTTGGCCTGGTCACGCGAGGTAGTGTACACACTTCTAGTAGTAGGAGGTGGCGTAGAGTCGGCATGTCCAGAACTGCCCTCAATCTCACCCTTACGACAGTCCTTTATGTGATGGCCTGGCTCGCCACACTTGAAGCAAGCATTGCTATCACGATGACATGGCCCTGGGTGTCGGTGGTTGCATGTAGTGCTGAGAGGGTGAGTATACCCTCCAACAGGTGCCCTAGCTGGTTGGGAGCCTGTTTAAGAAGAGTATACGTGAGACATGATTATTAGGTACAAACAAGACAATGCAGAAAATCTTAAGATGTAATACCATATGTAGCTGCATGGTTGGGCTGTGAACCTCTACGGTCCTACTCTTGTCTGTTGCCATTGTTCCTGGTAGTAGATGCGGAAGTGTCAGAATTATGAATCATAAAGTATATAACACAAAAATGAGTAAGTTTAGGGACCTGCCGTTGTTGGAGTGGTTGGCGTTGTTACAGTAATTGTCATTGCCGTCACGCCTATCCGAATCAGAACGGTCATGAGTCTGACCGTTACCCTTAGGTTGATTCTGTTGCTGAGTGGCTGGTTGGGACCGGTGCCCAGTTTTCCGCTTGAAAGATGCAATTGTATAGAGAAGGATAAATATTTGGATAGTACTTAATTAAAAGAGATGATCACCGCTGATGACGAAATATACTTCTTGTCGGGTCTTTCTTCCTCTCCAAACTCATTCCTCTCTTGCAGCATCTCCAACTTGCGGGCTGCATCTTCCACCTGTGCTACAATATTAAAGGCAGCACACACCAAGTTATTGGCGACAGATGTACGAAGAGCCCAGTGAAAGTGATACGCTTGCTCCTCTGTAGTCCCAGCTGCTGTGCCAAGGAATCCAGGCAGTCGAAGGAACCTCTGCATGAACTCATTGTTGTTTTCCCCAACTCCTTGCCTAATACCATGATACTCCCTCTTGAGCTTATCCTGCTCAGCTTTCGGGAAGAACTGCCCCATCACTAACTCCTTGAACTGTTCCCAAGTCAAACCAGTCACCCAATCGTCACCTTCATTCGAAATCTTAAGTGCCTTCCACAATGCAAGCGCGTTCCCCTAAAACTTGTAACAAGCTAACATTGCCTTAAAGACAGGGTCGCATCCCATAGCGTCAAAGATCTTCTCAATGTGAGCTATCCAGCTTTTAGCCTCAGTGGGGCTGTCACTCTGTTGGAAAGATTTCAGACGCTGCTTATTGAATCGCTCCAGCCATGTGATTAGGGTAGCTGGAGGTGGAGGAGGAGGATTCTGATGTTGGTGTTGGTGCTGATTGTTGGCAGCTTGCACCTCGGCCAGAATCTCATTCCTCAGTTGAGGAAGCATAGCCTACAAAGCAACTTGGACTGCTGCATTCAGTTGTTCTTGTTCACGTGTGAGAACCATATGACAGTATAAAACAAAGTGCAATGATTAAGTTGATTAAAATATAATATATATAAACATGAAAAAAAAATTATGTATATAAATATGAAAAAAAATTTATGCATTAAAACAGTGTATGAATACATGACAATGAAAATGACATGGGTTTGGGTGAACGCCTATGGGTCGATTCATCTAAACAAAATGACATGAAGAGGATGAACGCCTATGGGTCAGTTCATCAAAACAAAATGATTCGATTAAAAGCACATGCGACTAAATATGGCCAGTCATGTACCAACCATTACTTAGTCAAAATTCCTACAACAATGATACATGAAACAAATGCATGAAAACAAACTATCAGTTCTAGGAAGACCATGGTGATTACCCACTAATCACAGGTAATGTTTTTAGAGCCTACAGGTAGAAGCCTTGGCTCTGATACCATAATTGTAACACCCCATTTTGGTAAATGGAATATCATAGGATAAATATGGCGTTCGTCAAAGCATGCAAGGTAAATTTCCAAAAACATTAAATGACCATGAGTGGAAATGCCGGAAAAAACATCGGTAGTTCAAGTATATGCTCACACACATGAATATAAGTAATGAAATGTAAAAGGACTAAACAATGTCCAAAGAAATCATGTAGCGTAATGTATGTAAAATGCATAAAGTAATGAAGGCTAGATAGCCTCAATCCGTATGCACATATTCTCAAAGTCTACGAGTGTCCCTGAGTACCTACCGTTTGGGAACATGAAAGGAAAACGGTTGACCATAATGCCCAGTTAACGGATATACAAGCATAGCATGAAATGACATAAGCATAATAAGACAAATAACAACGGAAATGAATAAGTCCTAGATAACCTGTAACATGTTCATAAAACTGGTTTTATAGTTTGAAAAGACTTATGTTTATATATGAAAAACTGTATTAATTAGCCAATAACCTATATAAGTCATGAGGTTCCATCGTGCATGAATACTTGGAGGGGAGCCTCATCATGCAATTAGAGGGGATGCCTCTAATTAAATAGTCTGAGTAGGAGGGATCAACTCTTTGTAAAGGATGCAAGGCACACACCACATTCACCATGAAAATCCTATAAAAACATGTAACTAGGATGCACCCATACGCCCCACATGATAATATAAATATAAGGCTAAAACTGTAAAGGGACACCACGAGCAATCACTCTGCTGTGGGGAAGTCATAACACTGGTGCCTCCAGTGTTATGGTTATGGTACCTCCATAACTAGGTGACACTGGTCATGCATGTATATGGCTTAGGCATTTAAAACTAACATAAGAATATCAAAACATATAAAACATATACTTGGGAAAACAGTTGGCTGCAAACGGGGAATCCTAATACGGAAAAGAATGTCCATACTGAAGGACGGAATATCCGTACCTTATGTCTAGTGAACGAGGAAAGATGAAAGGATGAAAAGTCCTACTCCGACCTCACTAAAGCTACATAAATAAGGGACATGTATGAGTTGTCCGATATCTGACTATGTTACTGGTTATTGTATGTTCTTAGCTTATTTTATATGTTCTTGTCTTATTTACTGTTTTAAATGATATACTGTAATATTCATGTATTCGTGTCTTCTGATTATGTATTATCTTGTATTCTTGTATTATTATACTTGTTGTGTAATACTAAGTAACTTTCTAAAAATAGCAGGTTTCCAAAAATAGCAGGTTTCTAAAAATAGAAAGTTCCCAAAAATATAAAGTTTCAAAAAATAGAAACTTCCAAAAATAGAAAGTTTTCAAAAATAGATCAGTTTCTAAAAAATAGATCAGTTTCTAAAAATAGATCAGTTTCTAAAAGTAGTAAGTTTTCCTGAAATAGAAAGTTTCCATAATTAGAAATAAGCTGAATTAATAAGCTAATAATATAAGCTAGTGTTAACTGTTTAAAAGTTCTAAGTCATGGAAATAATATCATAGTTTATTAATTAAAATTATAGGTTATAACTGATTATTAATTAATAAGGATAGTACATGTATTATTAATTAATAAATATCATGGTTAATTAATAAACTATAAGTTATAAAAATTTAATTAAGTTATGGTTTAATTAAATTCAATCTATAAATACATAGTTTATCATGTTTTATTAATTTTAATTAATAAACCTAAGTCATGCATTATTAATTAATTATAAGTTGATGTATAAAATATTTTATTAATAAAACCATAGTCTAAATTAAATGACAAAATATACTTAGGCTAAACATGTATTATTTATAAAAATAATATAACCTAAGTCATGTTTTAATTAAATTAATTATTTAGGCATGTTAAATAATTTAATTAAATCTTGTAAAAAATAACTTGCAAATAATCCCGAGCCCAAATCTTGAGACAAAACCAAAAACCCGAACACCAACCACCACTAAAAGCCACGGCTGTGGTGGCGGCTGGCGGCTTCCCAGCCAACGACGATAGCTGCAGCTGCTACTGCTGCGTCGTGGCTAGCCACTGCCAACACAAGGTTCCCACCGGCCTAGGCCGGTGGTTCCTCCTGCTGCTCCCCCTGTTCGAACAACTTAGCCACCGGCAACAGCCGGTGGTTCCTGCTGCTCGTCCGACACGCAAACCGAGCCCCATAGGAGGTCTCGGATGTGGCCAAACGAAGGACACCGAGAGCCGTTGGCTCTCGGTTGGCTGCCGAACCACACAAACAAACCAAACAAAACCCTCTCCTTGATTATTTTAATCCATAACATGTTTTTATCATTTGTTTTTAAAGATCCATCATAAGAACATATTTAAAATAAAAAGAATTAAAGATCAAGGTTTAATTTTTTACCCTAATGCGTGATTGAAAAGAACACGAACACGAACACAATCACCAATAAATCAAAGATCAAAAATCAATCTGAATCCTTCTTATTCTTTTGTGGGTGTCGCGGCCTATAGTCACCAAAGGAGAGCTAGGGTTTTATCTTTTTGTTAAAATCCTGTAAATGGTTTCTTGTGTTTTACTTTTTACCATTTAGTCAAATTTACATGGGTTGGGCCCCCATTTGTCTCCCTTTTCCGCGACTACCAAGGCCCACAAGGCCAACTCGTGCCTTTTTCTGTTTAAGCTATTACTCGTGTACATTTGTTTTAATTATTCGCGTTAGTTCGTGTGACTTATACTTCGTATATATCATGTTCTAATACTCGTGTTATAATTATTATTTGTAATCATTATCGTGTTTATAAATGTTCGTGATTTTATGTTCGTGCTTTTATGTTCGTGATTTTAATTATTATACTTAATAATTATCATGTATTATTGCGCACTTAATAATTTTCGTGTATTAATACGTACGTAGTTTCTGAATTTAATGTTCGTGAGACGTGTACATGACATAAATGGAAAGTTTTAATTGGTTCTTCGGTTTACTTATTGTACTGTTCATGGTATTTATATGCGGGTTTTACAATTTGTAAAGTCAAACAGGTTCATAAGGAGAAAATACTTATGGTTTAACTGTCATAGAACAAGTCTAAACAGTCAACTTTAAAAGCTCATAGCTTCTTCATTAGTAAGCTTTAGGTCTTGAATTTTGGGGGTAAAACTTAGCCTATAGTATCAAGTTGTTAAGTCTAGTTATAAGTTTTTCTTTTGGCTTATTAGATAAGCCATAATCTAGCTTAGAAAGTAGCCTTAATTCCACTGTTTGTTTATTAGTTTTTCATAAGTGCTTTCTAGTAATCCTCTAGCTTAATTCTATCACAAAAGTTTCTTATATTCATCTTAATATCAATTCTGGAAAGTTTGATGCTTATTGGTAAAAGTCAACTGTTGGAAATACGTTTTACGTATTAGAAAGGATCGGTCACTCCAACAAGAGTGTAAGTTGTAGCTCGTAGTTTAGCTCTATTAATATTATTCAAACAAGGCCAAGCCAAGCCCACAACTTATGTGAGGCCGGCGGCCCATTGTAAGCCCAAGCCCATCTTATGGGCCTGGGTATATAAACCCTCTCCTTAGTTGGAGAAGGTGTGGTTCACTTTCATTTTACACATAGTAAAGTGTGTTTTCTACACTTTCTCTCTCTAGGTGTGTGTGTATGTGTTATCACCATCTTTCTATCTCTTTCTGTCTCTAGATTAAGCATAGATTTACAAATATCCTACGAATGGTATCAAGAGCCATGGGATGATTGTATTGTTTATATGTTTGTGTTCTTGATTTTCGTGCCTTTTTGATCTAAATCATTCGTACCAAATTTTTTATTTGTGTTTTTTATGGTTTTTTTCTTGATACAAATCTTCTAAATAGTTGTGGTAGATATTTGGTATATTTACTTTGGCTAAAAACACCAAATTTTTGGGTGTTTTGATCATTTTTTGGCTTAAAATCACGAATTGGTTGGGTTTTGTCCGAGAAAAGCAGAAATTTTGATCATTGTTGTACTATTGTGACAAAAGGGCTTGGATTTTCATCGTAAAGCTTAAAGGTTTATGTATTGCGATCCATATTCCGATCAAGATTGCGACATGGTCTTATATTGTGTTATTGCGATAGAATCCATGTTACTATTGCGATAGTGTCAATCGTGACATTGCGACAGCTTGGTTTTATTGCGATAGGATTTATTGCGATAGGATTTATTGCGACAGCGTGGTTTTATTGCGATAGGATTTATTGCGACAGCTTGGTTTTATTGCGATAGGATTTATTGTGATAGGATTTATTATGACAGCTTGGTTTTTTTGCGATAGGATTTATTGCGATAGGAGTTATTGCGATAGGTGGTATTGCGACAGCTTTAGTGATATTGCGATAGAACTTCTTTTTATGACATTGCGACACCTTTTGCAACATTGCGATAGAAATTCTTTGCAACATTTTGATAGAAGTTATTTGAGGCATTGCGATAGAATCATATGCTTGCATTGCGAAGAGTGACAAGTATTCCAAGATTTTTCAAAAACGTGTTTTTGTAGGGGATTTTTGGTTTATCAAGAACATATTTTAGGGGATTTCACCATTGTTTCTTGACTTCTACACTCGACAACAAACACATTTAATTTCTTTCATTGTTCGATCAACTTTTATAAATCTTAACTTATCGAAATGGAGTACACATCTCTTACGGATAAGTCCATCCTCTCGGGTACAAATAAACGTCCACCAATGTTGGTGAAGACTATGTACGAGGATTGGGCTTCTCGAATGGATCTTTATATGTTGAACAAAGAGAACGGACATCTCATTTTGGCATCGGTGCTCAATGGACCATTGGTATATGGTACTGTGACGGAAGGTACTGTTACTCGTCCTCGCACAACGGGTGAATTAACTTGAGATGCTAAGATTCAAGACAAGTGTGATAAACAAGCTACAAACATCATTCTCCAAGACCTTCCTCCAAATGTCTACAAACTCGTCAGTAAACATAAAGTTGCCAAAGAATTATGGGATAGAATTCGTGTTTTAATGCAAGGCACCTCGTTAACTAAACAAGAACAAGAGTGTAAGCTATATGATCCGTTTAATAAGTTTGCCTATGTCCCTGGGGAGACTCTCAATGATTACTATTAGAGATTCACTCTATTGATGAATGAGCTTAACATCTATGGCCTGGCAATTCCTACGTTTCAATTAAACACCAAGTATTTGAACACTCTCCCTTCTGAATGGAGCAAGTACGTGACGGCTGTTAAATTGTCTAAGGATTTGCATCAAACCAACGTGGATAAACTTCAAGCTTTTCTTAAACAACACGAATACCACGTGATCGAAGCTTGGTTGTCAACACCTCAAGTTCATGATCCACTTTCCATGTATGCTTCTCAACAAATGACTCCCCAATAAAACATGGCATACACTTATCAACAACCATCATACTTGCAGCAGACACCACAACACAACTATCAGCAACCACATCAACCATCTTATCAACCACTAATGATGCCACATCCAGCATTTCAACAAAGTGTTCTTCAACAGCCTTATCCACATCAACCAGCACATCAGGCATCACCATCACAAGCGTGTCCTTTAACTAAGAACACCAACGCTACTATAGGAACCCAGTGCCCTTTAAATAGGTCTACTCCCACTGTAGTGCCCGCTAATACTCTAAAGCTAAGAAAGTTGGGACAGTAAAACCTGTTATTGATAAAACTCACATTAAAAAACGCCAGAAATCTAAGGATAACAGAAATGTTAGCAGTTATGCTATTATATCCGTATTTTCTAACACTCCGGAACCAATAGTTTCCAATGCATTGTCTACTGTTGTTACTGAAAACATGTGGTCCAAATTGTTCTCTCGTATTTGGACTCTGGTTGCTCCAAGCATATGACCGGAGATCGCTCTCAGCTCAGAATTTTTGTTAGCAAGTTTCTTGGTACGGTTCGATTTGGAAATGATCATATTGGAAAGATAATGGTTACGGTGAATATCATATTGGGAATGTTATAATTTCAAGAGTGTATTATGTGGAAGGTCTCGATCATAATTTATTTTCTATGGGAAAATTCTGTGATGCAAAACTAGAAGTTGCTTTTCGAGAGCATACCTGCATCATTCGTAATTTGGAAGGGGTTGATTTATTAAAATCTACTCGAGGGAATAATTTGTACACTTTGTCTCTACAAGATATGATGGCCGCTTCTCCCGTATGTCTTCTCTCCAAAGCATCAAAGACTAAGTCATGGTTATGGCATCGACGGTTATCTCATCTTAATTTTGACGCTATTAATCATTTGGCGAAAAACGAACTTGTTTGTGGTCTTCCTAAACTTACATTTCACAAGGACCATTTGTATTCTGCGTGTACTATGGGGAAAAGCACAAAGAAATCATACAAACCCAAGACTGAAGACACCAACCAAGAGAAACTTTATCTGCTGCATATGGATCTTTGTGGGCCAATGCGTGTTGAAAGTCTTAGTGGTAAAAAGTATATCCTCGTCATTGTCGATGATTACTCTCGGTTTACATGGGTGAAATTTCTTACAACAAAAAATGAGGCACCTAAATTCATCATCGGATTTCTCAAGATGATTCAAGTGTGTCTCAACACTACTGTCTGACGCATTCGCAGAGATAGTGGAACCGAATTTGGGAATCAAATCTTGTGTGATTATTATGAAGAAGTTGGCATATCTCATGAACATCCGTTGCTCGCACTCCACAAAAAAAAGGTGTCGTTGAAAGGCGAAATCGCACACTAATGGAAGTTGCTCGAACGATGTTAATTTACACAAAGGCTTCATTATTTTTATGGGAAGAAGCAGTATCTACAGCAGTTTTCAACCAAAACCGGTCACTAATTCGAAAACGCCACGACAAAACACCTTATGAGCTTCTACATGGAAAAGTACCAGACTTATCATATCTTCATGTATTTGGTTCTCTTTGCTATCCAAATAATGATGGTGACAATTTGGGAAAACTTCAACCAAAGGCTGATATTGGTTTTCATTGGTTATGCACCCACAAAGAGGGCCTACCGAATCTACAATCGTAATTCTCATAAGATCCTGGAAACTATGAATGTTGATTTTGATGAGCAGACGGCAATGGCCTTTGAGCAAAGCAGCTCCGAACCCGCACTTCATGAAATGGGACCCAGTAACATTAGCTCTGGTCTTGTCCCAAACAACCCTCCATCATCATTTACACCACCTTCTAGGAATGAACGATACGCTATTTCAACTGTTCTTTGATGAATTCTTTACTCCTGTTGGAAATATGTTTTTCGTATTTAGAAAGTCTCGGTCACTCTAACAATATAGTTATAGGCTCGTAGTATTTTTTAATTAAGGTTTATATTTAGCCCGACCCATGAGCATGTTCATGGGTCGGAGGCCCAAGTCCACTAAGGGACTTGGGTATATAAACCCCTTTCCACCATGGAAAGGGATGTTGGTTGTTTAATTTACTAAATAACACTTTTACATTTTCTCTCATCTCTCTCTCTACTTTCTCTCACTATAAACATCAACCCTCTTGATAAATCAAATATTATCATACTTCTACAATTGGTATCAAGAGCCATGGGATGAAATAAAGATTGGTTTCGTGTTGTTCATGCTTTTCTAAGTGTATTCATGTGTTTTTGATTGATTTTACCAAAGTTTCAATTTTTTTTTTGTGTTTTTGTGGCTCCAAGTGCTGTATATATCTTCCAATTGTTGTAGTAGCGATTTGGGGATTTTGGTTTGGCTAGAAACACGAATTACCAGGTAAAAATCTCACCTTTTTTGTTGCCTTCAAGTCTCGAACTTTATATCCCTCATTCTAATTAGAATATTACGATTGTGTATAGCGATCTAGTATTATGATTGTGTATTACGATCTAGTATTACGATCGTGTCTTGCGATCTAGTGTTACGATTGTGTATTGCGATCTAGTATTACGATCAAGTATTGCGATCTAGTGCTTACGATCAAATATTGCGATCTCCTGCTTACGATCAGGTATTGCGATAACATCTTACGATCAGGTATTTCTATAACATCTTACGATCAAGTATTGCGATCACATCTTACAATCAGGTATTGGGATCACATCTTACGATCATGTGTTTCGATCCAACATTCTGATCACGTATTGCGATTGACATTCTGATCAGAACAGAATTTGCAAGACTTAGAGGATTTTTTAACTTTGCATTTCTTTGGAGACCTTAACAAAAACACACAATCAAAAGGTAACAACATCTTTGTTTAAACAACACAAAAACACATAATCTTATTTCATTGCTCGATCATTTTGGTAATCTTTATTCAAGGGATCAAAAATGAATTCACATTCATACATGCCAATAATGACATCGCTTACCGACCTTTCTATCATCTCGGGTACCGATACCTGTCCACCGTTGCTTATCAATGAGCTTTTTGAAGCATGGAAAGGTCGCATGATGTCTTATATTATGGGTAGACCCAGTGGGAGACTCATGGTTCAATCCATTGAGCAATGTCCACTTGATTGGGGGGGAAGTTACTGTAGACAAAGTGACTATGCTAAGGCTATTTCATGAACTAACGGCTGCCAATCAAATCATTGTCGATGCGGATGACAAGGATGTTCAGACCATCAAGAAAGCTCTTTCACCCGATATTTATCGTATGGTAAGCAATTACAAGGTAGCAAAGGAACTTTGGGATCGCTTAGCAGTTTTGTTACAAGGGACTTCACTTTCCAAGCAGGAACAAGCGTGTCAAATCTATGACTTGTTCGGTAGGTTCTCATACATTCCAGGGGAAACGCTTCATGACTACTACTGGCGTTTCACTACTTTGATGAATGTGTATAATCTTACAGTTGCTCAGTTTTAAATCAACACCAAGTTCTTGAACACGTTACCCCAGAGTGAAGCCATTATGTCACTGATGTTATATAACAATACTCCTTATGCTATAGGACAACAATCATCCAACACTGTCATATAACAATACTCCTTATGATATGGGAAAACAATCTTATCACAAGCCCATGTTTCAGACTCCAAGCTTTCCACAGTATTCGATCTTACAACAACCACCAACATCATATCAGCAATAATATCAGCAACCAACATTATCATCACATGGTGACTCACATCATTTACCTTATGCTTCACAACCATACTCTCCTTATCAACCTCCAACAAACCCTGCCATCACTTACCAGCAACATGAGGTTCCTCAACCCCATTACTCACAACATGTCAGTACTCCTTCAAGTGTGTATCTAGCTCAACCAGCACCAGCTTTCTACTGTAATGATGAGACAAGGGGATAATCCTACTGATATAATTGCACAAATGTCTGCTTACATCACTCAAGCGTTAAACAAAAGAGGTTACAGAGGACCACCTCCGACAGACAATCAGTTGAGGAATTCTTCTAACTCTCGTCAACAAGCTATAGTCCAAGATGGCAGAGTTACTATGCAACCACTTTAGGGGAGACCAAGTTCATCCAATACTGGTGCACGCCCATTCAATACTGGTACAAAGGGAAATAACACTAGAAAAATGAAAATGATCATTTGTTATAAGTGCAAAGGGGAAGGACACATGGATTGAGAGTGAAAGAAACCAAAGAGGAAGAGGGATGGTACATGGTTTCAGGAAAAGATATACTTGGTGAATGCTCAACCATAAGGTCGAGAGCTCGATGAAGAAGAGTTAGCATTTCTAGCAGATCTAGGATTTGCGGATACTGAAGGACTCACGGTAGCTTCTACCAACAATGCAGCCTACCAATGCGATGATCTTGATGCATACGATTCATACTGTGATGCTCTGAATACCGCCAAGGCAGCTCTCATGGCAAATCTTTCACTTTACGGAGCTGACACAATCTCTGAGGTACCAAATACTGGCAATGATACTAGTATTGTACCTTATCAAGTTGAGCAAGTGTCTGAGTATCCGGAACAGCCTCCGGTGGTTAGTAATTCAAATGAGGAGACAAACAATGATAGCAATATCAATGCAAGTCCCCAGACTTTGAGTGAAACACAACCGGGAGCTATTACGTATACAAATTCGTCTGCTCAACAAGATTTGGTTATGGTGTCTGCATCTATGCTTGGCCAATTGAATAACGCGGTTGATAGGTGTGTAAACACCCATCCTTTTTACCACTTAACTACAATAGTAACCAAGCCAAAACGTGTATTTTATGTCATAAATGTCGGAATTATGCGTGGTTTGTGTTTTTGTTGTGATTTAGGACGAAAATGTGATAAGGGGAGAAAACACGGGCATTCACGTGCTTTTATCGAAGAAGAAGACAAAAGACGAAGTCAAGAAATCAAGAGTGCAAAAAGAACGGAAGTCCAAGACCAATTCTGAAGATTTATCAAAGAAAAAGTTAAAAGACGGAAGTTTACTAAAAGCCGAAGAACTCAAGTCTAATTTACTGAAGAAATTACAAGACGAGTTTATTAATCCCGAGACAAAGTCAAAAGTCGAAGAATTAAGAAGACGAGGACTAAAGGATAATTAAAGAAAGAAGAAAGAGGGGAGGAAGCTTCCACTAAGCACCTTCCTAATCCACTATAAATAGGATCCTTAGGCTTTCATTTTTTCTTGTTGGCTAAGTGTGACAATTAGCTCTTCCATTTTAATTACTTGCACATTTAAATACATGTCATTTACTTAATTGTCTTGCACCTTAAATTCATTTAATTTCAAGTAAGTTTCCTTTTAATTGTTGTTAATCTTTACTTCTATTGTTCATCTCCTATCTACCTTTCTTGGTTAATCTCTAATCTTTATGCTTTATTGTTTATGTTCATGTTCTTGAGTTTTTATTAAATTTATCAAGTGGGTTTTTATTATTGTGGTTATTATTGTTTGTTTTATTGATTTGGATTGATAGGTTATTGTTATTAGATCATTTGTGTTCAGTCTTGCTTAATCTTTTGGTTGAATTGGATTAGTTTTGTCAAGATTCGTGTTATTTTTATTTCCGTGTTCTTCGTTACTGTTCTTCCCAGGTTATTCCGGATCAAATCCATTTATTCCGAATGAAGGGACTTTACTGATTATTCCGGATCAGCTGTTTATTCCGGATCAAGGTGGTGTTGTGATTATTCTGAACCAAGCAAACATTCCGGATAAGTGACATATTCCGGATCAGTTTGTTATTCCGAATAAAGCAATATTCCGAACCAGTGAATTTTCCGGATCAACCAATTATTCCGGGTAAAGGTATTATTCCGAATGAAGGCTTATTTGTGAATATTCTGAATGAAGGTTTGAAATTTATTCCGAACCAAGCTGGTATTCAGAATCAAGGTTTGTTCATTCGGAACATTTAATATTCCGGATCAACAACTTCTTCCGAATAAAAGGTGTTCATTCGGAATAGTGAATATTCCAGATCAAGGTGTTTATTCAGAATAATCAATTATTCCGAATCAGTGACATATTCCGAGTGAAGGATTTATTCCGCATCAAGCTTTTATTCCGGGTAAAGCATTTATTCCGGCTAAGTGACATATTCCGAATGAATCAATATTCCGGATGAGCTTATATTCCGGATGAAGGAGTGATTATTCTGGATGAGCCAATTGTTCCGAATGAGTGTTTTATTTTGATTATTCCGAACAAAGAACTATTTCGGGTGAAGGTGACATTCCGAACGAGTAATTATTCCAAGTGAGGTATTTTAGTTTATTTTAATTGTTAGTTTATTTTAAGTTTTAAGCTTTATTTTTCCCGCCTTTTTACTTAGTCGCACTTTTAGTTAACTTGCCTTAGATTTATTTTAAGCCTTGCCTTAGTTTAAGTTTTAGTTGCGTTTTAAGTTTTCCTTTAGGATAGTTTTAAGTTTCCGTTATTTACTTTAAGTGCCTTTTTAATTTCTCGTCACGCTTTAATTTCTTGTCATTTATTTCACTTAGGTTCAGATTTAAATTACAGCCATTTACTTTAAAAGTTTTTGCACCTTTAATTTTACTACAACGACACAACATTTGTTCTCACCAAAGACAGCTGAATTGCACTTTGAACCAGTAATCAATTCGATTAGACCACCACAACGAACTTCAATATTTTATACTGGCCAAAAAGCGAGTTATCAAATGGCGCTGATGCCGGCTCTTTTCGTAAAGATTAACGGTTTTTTGTGAGAGACGCGTTGCTTTTTGGGATCCGTTCATTCGTGAGCGTTATTTTCTTGCTTAAAAAAAATCCAAAAATCCATAAAAATTAAAATTTTTCAAAAATCCAAAAAGATTTTATTTTTATCTTTATAGTGTATATATATTCTCTTTGTGTTTGGTATTGTTTTCTTTTGCTTTCGCAGGTGTATGCGTACTAGATCTGCAACTTATCAAAAGCCCGAGACTCCTGAAGATTTAGCTATGGCAGGTGTAAACAACAATAATCCACCGCACCTCAATAATAACAACAACAATGTTCTTCCACAGCCCGATCTTCGGACAATGGAGGAGCTTTGTCAACCCACCATGTTTGGACGAGGAGGACCGTTTGCGCCGATGAAAATCACGGCTCCGGAGTTTTTGTTGAAGCATCACATGATACAACAAGTGCAAACTAATCAAATCCGCGGAACTTGATGATGATGCCAACAAACACCTCGACAAATTCATTACTATTACCCAAAGCATGAAGTTGCCCGGTGCTACTATGGATGTTCTACGCCTTCAACTCTTCCCACATACTTTATCACACCACGCCGAGAAATGGTTTGATCGTCTCCCGAAGAATTCCATTCATACTTGGGATGACATGACTCAACGCTTTTTGTCGCGCTACTTTCCACCATCCATGGTCACGAGCCTTCGCAATCAAATCAGCGGTTTCATGCAAGAACCCGATGAATCTCTCTTTGATGCTTGGGAAAGATATAATGTTTTGATCGATCGATGTCCAAACCACAACATGCTCCCTGTGACCTTAATTGATACTTTCTACAACGGTTTGACTTTTCGTGATCATGATACGATTAATGCAGCCGTCGGTGGCACATTTATGAAAAGAAGACCCGAGGAGTGTACAGAGCTTATTGAGAACATGACTACTCATCACAAAAATTGGGATTCCTCCGCTTCTTCAAGGAACAACCCGAGAGTCAATGTTTATTCTACTTCAACAAACCCCGACATGACCGAATTCACCCGCATGATGGCCGAAATGAACAAAAATATCTTGCTCAATGCTTCAAACCAACAACAACAAGTTAAAGCGATAACACCTTCTTGTGAGACATGCGGCGGTCCACACACATACACTGATTGTCCTTCTACTCAAGGCAATCCAGAAAATGTGTATGCGGCTTATGGTAATTATTCACCGGAAAATTACCAAGCCCGACCTCAAGGGGATAGAAATTTGCTAAGTTACCGGTCTAACAACTACCTTTCACCCGGTTTTTCTCCTCAAAACCAAAACCCCAACAACAACTACAATAGAAGCAACCAAATCCCACCAAGAGCTTCTAATCCTTATCACCCACCCGCTCAACAAGCCCCACCCATTAATCAAGATGTTGAAGCTTTAATGAGAACCCATGGAGAGCAAATTAAGAATCTGCAGAGCCAAATTATCAATTTGAAAGGGGATATCACCAAGCAAGGGAATGACATTAGATCCGAGCTTCGAAATGATATACAATCCTCCTTCAGCAATCAAACGAATGATTTGAAGAATATGCTGGCTAGTTTCTTACCAACCACTCAACCCTCTACTTCGAGTTCTCTACCTTCAAACACCGTCACCAATCCGCGAGTGAATGTGAGTGCTATTACTACCCGTAGTGGAGCAACTTTAGTAGGACCATCTATCCCACCCCTAGTTACACCATCTACACCTCCTCCACCACCATTTATCCCTACTACTCCCACACCTAGTATTAGTGCACCATTACCGTCTCCGCCTCGTCGTGAAGAAGTACCCAAGACGAATCCTCCACCAACCCCACCTTCCACCTTTAACTCTTCAACATCTCAACCTTCACCTTCTACACCTCCACCACCCAAACCCAATATTCCTTATCCATCTCGCTTAGACAAGGCCAAAATGCACACCAAGGATGACATTCAAGTGTCAAACTATTTGAAGAAAGTTTCGGAAATGACCATCACTTTTAGCCTTGTTGAAGCTCTAGCACAAATGCCTAAATTTGTTAAGATGTTTAAGGAATTGCTTAGCAAGAAGGAGAAGATGGCCGAGTTTGTTAATACTCGATTGAATGAAAATTGTTCTGCCGTCCTTGTTAAAGAACTTCCGGAGAAACTTGGAGATCCCGGTCGTTTTGTCCTACCTTGTACTTTTAACCAAACCGACAAATTTACTGCCTTAGGCGATCTCGGGGCCAGTATAAATTTGATGCCATTAAGTGTTTGGAAAAATTTATCATTGCCCGACCTTACACCCACAAAGATGACTCTTGAGCTAGCCAATCGCACTCTCGCTTAGCCCGTTGGTATTGTCGAAGATGTGTTCATTAAAGTTGGCACATTCACTTTTCCGGTCGACTTCGTCGTTGTTGATTATGAAATGGATCCTCGTATTCCCTTAATACTTGGACGCCCATTTTTGAGAACCGGTAGAGCTTTAATAGATGTGGATAAATGTGAACTCATCTTAAGAGTCGGGGATGATGCACAAGTTTTTGAAATGGGGAAGCTTACAAGCAAATCCTATGGAAGAGAATCGGCGAATACGATTAATGTGCTTGATGATTTTGTCATCTACAAGAATCCTCTATTCGATTCTTGCAATGATAATCCAATGTTTCAAGATGATGTGGATGGTTCTCTTTCCAATTTGGAACCTTCACCCATATATGATTCTCCACCGATCTATGATGCTTATGATGATGATTCTAGCTCCGATGGAGATGATTATGATGCTTTTACTTCAGAGTATCCCGGCATGCCCACGTATGATGATTTTGATGAGGCCGATACTCTCTCGAGTGATTATTCTCATGATGAAGATCCTCCGCCTACATCACTTAATCCTACTTTGGATGACTACTCATTTGAGGAAGACTTCTCTACTTTTTTCAATACTTACTTCCCTCATGAGAGTGATGCACCTCCTTTGGACTTTGATGATTTTGGTCTTCATCCTTTGACGGATTTGAAAAAAATTCTTTCAAAGGAGAAGAAACCGGACGACACCAACATCCGCAGCACGTATGTTTTGACACCTCTTTGTCCACCTTCTGAGGACGAGGTTGTGCCTTTTCTTCGCGGATCATCTTCAAATTCTGCTGAACCTGAGTGCTATTTTCCCCTAAAGGAAAAGGTGTTCGACCCCGGAATCGATATTCTTCAGCCATCTCAGTATCCATCTGATGAAATAAAAGGAAATATTTTTGGAACTACTAAAGATATGCTTGCACCTCATCACCCTTGCTTCCACCGTGCTCCATCTTTGCTTAAGGGAACCTTGCCTACTCTTCTTTGGCTTGCCTTGTTCGCCTTAATCTTGTGCTATTTGATGGACGAAAACTATGTATTTGATCCCGATGGATGTGTTTCATGCTTCTTCCTATGATAATCAAGGTCGAGTCAGGCTCACGACTCGGTGAACAAAAATCAAGCGCTTCTTAGGAGGCAACCCATGTATCTATCTTTTAGCTATATTTATCCTAAGTGTAGGGGAGACCCGTTGGTGTTTGGTATTTCCTCTCTTCTCATATTCAGGTATTCGAGCGCTCAATGATCCACTCTTGATGATTTTTGACGACCCGTGATTCCGTGTTTCCGTCTTCCCGGTTCTATCCTAAACTCTTTTCGATTCACTATTTTATATTTCTCAATATTAAAATAGGAATCTCGTTAGTTGTCTTTTCCTTAGCAAGATTTAAACAACATACATGATGTCCTAAGTGTAGGGGGGTTTACTCCCACATGCTTAAACATTGAGGACAATGTTTATATTAAGTGTAGGGGGACTTCTATCGAAGTTAAGTGGTCTTTTCCTTGTATTTGTCCTCATTTTAACCGGAAAATCAATTTTTCGACATTTTTCAAAAATTTTAATCTATTTTGGGTTATTAGTTTTCAACTTTGTATAGTTATTTTCTTTCTTTACTAGAATAAATTATAATAAAGCGGTTTTAATGTTCAGACGTTGTGAATCTTTTGACTCAACCCGAGTTTACTTGTCTAAGTTTACTCTAGCTAGTATCCTTAACGTGTTTAAGTCAAGTTTTGCTAGGCTTTTATATAGGGAGCTTTAAAACGCGAAAGTCTTAACTCTCACGGGTTAAGAACAAGAACTTTTCGCAAGTTCCTATAATTGATCCTAGAGAGTCGTTTATCAAGAGAACTTTAAAATGCGATTTCTAAACTTGAAAAAGTATAAGAGTTTGCAAGATCCTATAGGCGACTCAAAAACCCAAAACTTTGATTTAATAGGCTAAGCATCCATGATTGCAGTGTTTTACCACACCTTTAGGAAAAGGAGCGTAAATAGGGAAAGTATTAAATACGACGGTTTAGGAAAACCGTGTACAAATGACCCTAGATGAAGTGAAAGTTCGTTTCCCAAGGAGGTATATGTGTGTGAAAAACTTGTTAAATGTTTGTGATTAATGATTGGTTTATAAGGGGATGAGAAAAGAAGATGACGAAGACGTAAAAATAAAAAAATTATTACTACTAGAAAGTTAAAACGTAAAACCTTAAAAACCACAAAAATAAAAATTAATTCTAAAAATTACCAAAAATTCACCGAAAATCAAAATAAATAAACTAAGAGTTTACCAATGATCAAAACTTTTTTAAACCTTTTAAATAATTAAATATTCAATTTTTAAATGCTAATTAAAGCCCTAAAAATCAAATAAATTATCAAAAAGCCCAAATAAAGATTTTTCAATTGGTAAACCTCAAAAATGACCTAAAAAGATTAAAAACTATTTTTAGAAATTTTTAAACTAATAAAAACTATTTAAAAAGATTTAAAAACTATTAAAATTTAAAATAATTATAAAAATTAATCTAAAAGAGATAAAATTATTCTAAAAGTTGCTAAATTCCTATTTTAGTGTATTAAACCTAAGAAAAATGTAAAAAGTTGGAAAATGTGAAATTTGAAAAATAATAATAAAATAATATTAAAATAATATTAAAAATCCAAAAATTATAAAAAATTCTAAAAACTTGCAAAATAGTTTATTTTAACCTAAGTAATCAGAAAATCAAAGTGAAATTACTAGAATACCCCTATTGGGCCCTCAAATGGGCCAAAACCAAAAACAGTCAACACAATTGGGCTTTTGGGCCCAAAAATTCAAACTTGGCCCAATTAACTTGGAAAAGCCCTATCTGACTCAATATTCAATTCTAAGAACACAACTCTAAAGGCCCAAAAGCTGAATATGAGCTTATCACAGCTTATTAAGCACACAGCTTATTCTTATTGGGCTTTTCAGCCCATTAAGCAATAAGCCAATGCCATAAGCTCTAATTTGACACACAACCTTCTTTTGGGATGCTTATGAGATCTGTAAAAAGAAATTTTGAAAAAGCTCACTCAATAAGCCAGAAATAAGCAAAGTATTATTTCACAAAACGACAAAATAGTCGGGTTTGAGAAATAAGGCACCTCAGGACTTGATTCAACTTGCAAAAGATCAAAAATGGACTCAATAAGCCAAATCAATCAATAAAATTCCAATAAGCACAACCAATAAGCCAGAATAAGCACAAATGAACTTATGAAAAAGTCAATGAAGTTGGTTTTCTAGTCAAACCCTAAAGTCAATCCACCAAATGCTCCAGTATGAACAAATGGGTCAAATAATGAGCACCTATTACAAAATCCAAGTTGTTGCGGGTTAAAATAAGATATTATAGCTTATTGAAAAGCTGAACCCAATTTTACACTAGCAATGGTAACTAGCAAGGGAAAGGAGTTCCTACTGCTTTGACTATTTGACCAAGCTTATTTGAGAGTTCTGGTTGGATTCAATTGGAAACAAAGGCACCCTTGTGATCAGTGAATCACAAGGAGTCAATAGCAACAAAAAAATCACAATTTGGTTCACACAATAAGCCACAATCAATCAAACAGTTGCCAGATATAGCCCAGATATGGAAATAAGCAGTTAAGCACTTAATAAGCAGATTTAGCAAGAATAAGCCAACCAAACTTAACATGATGCATACACAAGCTATATAAACTAAGAATAAACACAAAGCAACAAAAATCAAACACTGAATCAAAGTAAACAACAAGATCAAAGCATGAAAAGTTACTGATGAACAATGAACATATGCAGGAACAAATTTGCTGATCTATTTGACCACAGATCCAATTTAAAGCCTCAAATCCTACTTCCCTGGTGTATTTAACCTAGATTTAACACTTGTTAACCCTAGTCTATGATTAGATCTAGGTGTCCCCTAAATTTCAACCAAATTCACTAAGTAAACAAGATTTTATGACCTATTTTATGAATCTATGTGTTTCAAACCTACAAACCTGCAAACAGATGAACAATAGCACCTAAATAACAGATACCAACACTTAGCAACAATAAACAACCACTTAACAAACCACAAATCCAATTTATGCAGTAAACCCAAACACCCCTTTAAAACTTGTTTTCACAATTTTTCAAAGGATTATGCAGATTTTACCCACAAATCAGTCTAACAACACCTCATAAACATCAAACCAAGCCAAATAAACAATAATCAACCACAATATCACAAATTCAAGCACAAATCCACAAAAATCACAATTAATCAGAAACTTTAAAGAGAAAATGAAAAAGGAAGAAGATGCAAACCTCCAAGACCTACATCTAGGCCTTGGATTGTTTGAGCTGAGGTACTAGCAGAACAAGTACCAGCTTCCAAGCTGCTAAGAAGAACAAACCACAAAGTGAGATCAAAATAATTCCAACTTTCTGATTTTTGATGCACAAGCTTTATCACTTAAAACCTTGCCTCAAAAACCTTCAAACACGATTATGGAACTCAGATTTTAGCTTATCAAACACCAAACTTTTATAAATAACAGATTAGAATTCAAAATTTTAAAAAATTCAAACTTTATTTCATAAAAAGGAATTACAAAGATTTAAAAGCTAAAATCTGGAACAAAGCTCTCTCACAGGTTGAGGAGTCTTTATATAGGCAAATGCCAAGGCTAGCACTATTCACAAACCCTAGAAGTGAAATTCCCTAAATGTCCTTGAGTCTTCTAGACGAATCCTTGGTGTGAGCTGTCCAAAGTGATCAAGGGCGTTCATTTTAGCTTTAGGATGAAGCTAAGGATATTGGCTGTTGATTTTGCCACATAGGATGACTTGGAGGTTAAGTTGTGATGTGATAGGTGAAACGGTTTGAATGGTGGGGTCCTTTAGGTGAGTGGGAGTGTGAGTTTAGGCATGGGATTGATTTGTGTGAAGGTTAATTATGTTTTGGTGTAGGTAATTGTAAAAACCCCCTTGCTGGTAAAAAGTTAAATCTGGGTTCATACGTGTGAACAGTGCCACGTTTGATCCGAATTTAGTGGGGAATTTGTGTTTGGCGCGTGTTTGTTAAGTTTAAACTTCTAAACTTGGCAACTCTGGTCCTTTTTCTTCCCTTCTTCTTTCATTTGTGAATAAAAGTGTATCAGCGCCCAAATCCTTTGTAACAACTTTCAGGACTTGACACTTTTGGCACAAAACTTTTCCAAAAGGGTTTATAAGGATTATTTTTGCCACTTTTGCATATTTGAAGGACTGATATTGGATATTCTTGATCTTCAAAGGTTTTCAATGTATCTTTGGCTTGATGAGGGACCATAATTGACAATTTGGAATTGTTGAGGGACCAATCTTGCCATTACTTCAAAGTTGAAGGACCTTTTGTGTAATTTTGACAAACTTAAGGGACTAAACTTGTAATTATTAATATACAAGGGTTTTAAGTGTCATTTCTTCAATAAATGAGGATCAATCTTGTTTGTCTTCAAGTCTTCAAGGGTATTTGTTGAATTCTTCATGAATTAGGGCCCGGTTCTTTGTACGGCTTCGTTTCTCGTGTTCGTTTTTCCTTGTATCTTGTGATCTTTTGTCTTTTTCACGATATCCATACCTAAAATACACAAGTAAACAAACACAAGCATATATATGGTATATTATGACATTTTTATGCATTTAAAGCCCGAAAAGAACGATGAGATCATGTATAAATGCCATCTCATCACTCCCCCATACTAAGCCATTGTCGTGCCCTCACGCAATGCTAGAATAAAGTATCTAAGCATCACCAAAGTTCAATTTTATTAACCTTTATTGAAAAGTAAAAGACTTGCAACATACTACGAAGATGTATAAAGACATAATATATGATTTTCATCAAAAAGTGACTTTTAGGGTCAAAGAATAGAAACAAGCAAATGTCCCTTAGAGTAAACTTCGTCATCCTTGATTGTCCTACATTCCATGCTAAGTGCAAAAACGAGATCATTGTTGGTACAAGTCACAATGCTAACACTTCTCATACGTCCAAATTGTGTAATACTTTTTCTCCCCGCAATCCTAGTTATTATAAAAGGAAATGGGTTTCTAGCATTTTTTTATCTATTTGTCATGGATCACAAGTGATTCATATTGACTTATTTGAGTAGTTATTAGTCCGAAATCAAAGTGGCACGATTTGATCAATAGTTAGCCGAAGGACAAAATCTTTTAAAACGGCTTCTCGTGTATCTCCTTAAGTTCATATCTTGGCATAACTCGTTTCACGATTTGAGACCTTTCTCGGACCGATATTTGGCATGTACTTCATACTTCAAATCTTGGGAAGACGTTCTTGAAATTATTGTCTTCTCTTCATATATTTGGAATTTCTTCACTTGACGTTTTTGAGAGATTCTTCATATTTTGGACCACGACTTCATCATTTTTCTTCAATCTTTACTTTGGATTTTGATATACAACGATCTGCCGCCTTTTCGGACTTGGATATATTTATCCTCATACCTTGTAAGAGTCTTTTTGGATAGACTTTCTCCATGATCTTTAGGGGAGTAATTGCTTTTCGTCGTGTGTCTCGATCCTTCATATTGATTTAGGAATAATGATACTTCACATCATCTTTGGATCTTTAGCAAAAAATAGAGCTCCTCATGCCTTGTTAGGGCCTTTTTGGATGATCACCAATCTTCGCGTCCCGCTTCAATAAGTTATGCATTGGCTATGAACTCTATTCAACCCCGAGCAACTTTTAAAAGATCTTGCGCTAGAGGCTAAGTAACCTTTCAAATCGTACGACCTTACATATTGCAATTATGATTTATTCCTAATGCATTGATCTTATGGGAAGAAAAAGCCACAATTAAAAACATATGAGTTTTTGAAAGAACATTTTCATGTTCTACGTTTAGCATGATCACTTGTCTAACTCTATCATTTCTCGTTCTTCACTATATAAAGACCTCTAATTAAAGAGACTCGTGAATACTTAGCCATGCAAGTCAAAATTAAGCCAAATTTGGATTAGCTTTCATTAAGACTATATCAAATCAAAGTCTTGGGTTTTCAAGCCACCTATAGGATCTTGCACTTTCTTGGACTTTTTCAAGTTTAGAGAATACGTTTTAAAGTTCCGTTGATAAGTGACTTTCTAGGATCAATTATAGGAACTTGCGAAAAATTCTTGTTCTTAACCCGTATAAATTAAGACTTTCGCGTTTTAAAGCTCCCTATATAAAAGTCTAGCAAAACTTGAATTGAGCGGGTTAAGGAATGTAAATGGCTCCAAATGCCCATCAAGTCAAAAATTAACTCTTATTCTACCCATCGGAAAATATACATTCGTGTCTTAAAAATACTTATGAAAACTAAGAAAAATTTTAAAATCTGGCCATTTTTAGCGTTATTAGCAACAAAACATTGAAAATTGGAAAGCGTGAGGGCGTAGCAAAGCAAGTACCTATTCACCCCCCCATACTAAAAGTAAACATTGTCCTCAATGTTTCGAGTCTAATGGTGGAGCACCACCATACTAGAGATGAAGAGTCGAATGCTTAGGATCTAGCATGGAAAGGGTGATCAACAATATATCTAAAGCCGTTTATTAAGTATGCTAAAAGATAATTGTTAGAACAATAAAGGATATGTCATGGATTCGTGAAAAAATTCTTCAAGCAAATGATGGAGGCTCACGTAAACGAACACGAGAGTCTTCAATCGTAGATGATGATGATGATCTAGATAACACAATCACAAACAACCACGAGACAACGAGTTGAAAGGGTACAAGTCCCCTTATTAGTGAATAGTAAGCATATCGGATAAGCATGGGATCTCCCCCACGAGGCACCTCGTTTTTGATTACCGCCGAGTCATGAGCTCGACTCGATCCCCTCAATGCTAATTATCATTGGGGAAGGTGACTTGGTCGAGGGCAACCATTGAAGGAATTTCCCCACCAAAGTAGTGCTTAAGCCTATGTCCATTCACCTTGAAATCAGGAACATCATCTTGAGCTAGCTCGATGGTCCCATAAGGAAACACTTGTGTAATGGTGAACGGACCCGACCAACGAGATTTCAATTTCCCGGAAAATATCTTAAGACGAGAGTTAAAAAGCAACACTTGATCACCAACGTTAAAAACCCGGTTTTTAATCTTTGAATCATGAAACTTTTTAGTCTTTTCTTTAAAAATTAATGAATTTTCATAAGCATTATCTCTTAATTCATCCAATTCATTCAATTGTATTTTCCGGTGATCTCCCGCGGTCTTCAAGTCAAAGTTTGCATGCTTAAGGGCCCAATATGCCTTGTGCTCCAACTTAATGGGCAAATGACAATTCTTCCCATAGACTAACTTATAAGGAGTGCAACCGATAGGTGTCTTATAAGCGGTCCTAAAGGCCCATAAAGCGTCATCAAGTTTGTCGGACCATGAAGCACGATTTTCTCCAATTGACCTCTCTAGAATCCTCTTCAAAGCTCGGTTCGAAACCTCGACTTGCCCACTCGTTTGCGGGTGATAAGCCGTAGAAAGACGATGAGTAACTCCATATTTCTTTAGAACCTTTTCGAATTGGTCATTACAAAAATGGGTTCCACGATCGCTTATAATAGCACGAGAGGTTCCGAACCGAGAGAATAGTTGCTTCAAAAACTTCACTACCACACGAGCATCATTAGTAGGCAAAGCCTTAGCTTCCACCCACTTAGAAAGGTAGTCCACCACGACGAGGATATATTTGTTGCCATGAGACGATGGGAACGGCCCCATAAAGTCTATTCCCCATATGTCGAAAATCTCACACACTTGAATTATGTTTTGTGGCATTTCATCACGTTGAGACGATTTTCCTTGACGTTGGCATGAATCACACGACTTCACAAGTGCGTGTGCATCACGATAGATAGAAGGCCAAAAGAAACCGGCATCGAACACTTTCTTAGCCGTGAGATTAGCACCGTGGTGACCACCCGTGGGTCCCTCGTGACAAGCTCTAAGGATATTAGAAGCTTCGGCACCAAAAACACAACGTCGAACGAGTTGATCCGTACAAACCCGAAAGAGATAAGGGTCGTCCCAAAAATAGAACTTGACGTCACGAAATAATTTTCGTTTTTGTTGTGTCGTCATACCCTTGATTATGAAATTACCCGCATGGTAATTTGCAATGTCGGCAAACCATGGGGTGGTGTCTTTAGAATTCACTACACCGAGAGTCTCAAGAGGAAATGTTTCGGTGATTTCCTTGTTCTCGAAAACATCTTTGTGAGGATCTTCTAGACGAGAGAGATGATCGGCCGCTAGATTCTCGGCTCCTTTTTTGTCAAGCACGGTTACATCAAATTCTTGGAGGAGAAGCATCCAACGAAGCAATCTCGGCTTAGCATCTTGCTTAGCTAAGACATACTTGATAGCCGAATGGTCGGTATACACGATGCTTTTAGTCAAGACGAGATAAGGTCGGAATTTCTCAAAATCATAGACCACGGCAAGGAATTCCTTTTCCGTTGTGGTGTACTTTAATTGAGCCTCGGTCATCGTCTTACTAGCATAGTGGATAGGACGGAAATGCTTGTCATAACGTTGCCCTAAGACGGCCCCTATAGCATAATCACTTGCATCGCACATGATTTCAAAGGGTAATTCCCAGTTAGGAGCAACAAGAATGGGAGCTTCGGTTAGTTTCCTTTTGAGAGTTTCGAAAGCTCTAACACAATCCTCATTGAAGTTAAAAGGAGCATCCTTCTCGAGAAGGTGTGTCATAGGTCGAGAGATTTTCGAAAAGTCCTTGATGAAACGACGATAAAAGCCCGCGTGGCCTAGGAAACTCCTAACTCCCTTAACGGTTTTGGGATGAGGTAACTTGGCGATGACGTCTACCTTAGCTTTATCGACCTCAATCCCCACCTTCGACACCTTATGTCCTAAGATGATTCCTTGTTTACACATAAAATGACATTTTTCCCAATTAAGCACAAGATTGGTTTCTTCACAACGTTTTAACATTTGCTCGAGATTAGATAAACATGACGTGAACGAATTGCCAAACACCGAGAAGTCATCCATAAACAAATCCATCGACTTCTCGATCATATCATGAAAAATTGCCATCATACACCGTTGAAACGTACCCCACCGTTGAAACGTACCCGGTGCATTACAAAGTCCGAAAGGCATCCTACGATAAGCGAACGTTCCATAAGGACACGTAAACATAGTCTTCTCTTGATCACGAGGGTCGATAGGGATTTGAAAGTAACCGGAAAACCATCTAAAAAGCAATAGAATTCATTTCCCGCAAGTCGCTCCAACATTTGATCCATGAAGGGCAAAGGAAATTGGTCTTTACGAGTGGCGTCATTTAACTTTCGGTAGTCAATACACACCCTCCAACCGGTCACAACACGAGTGAGAATTAACTCGTTGTTTTCATTAGGCACAACGGTCATTCCTCCCTTTTTAGGGACACAATGGATTGGGCTCACCCATGGGCTATCGGATATAGGATAAATCATTCCCGCGTCAAGGAGTTTAAGGACCTCCTTTTTAATTACATCGTTAATTTTGGGATTCACCCTTCTTTGACTTTGAATTGCGGGTTTGTAGTCCTCCTCCATTAAAATCTTGTGAGTACAAAATTTTGGGTCAATACCCTTAATGTCGGATATTTTCCACGCAATTGCCCCTTTATGAGCCTTAAGAACTTTCAAGAGCTCGGTTTTTTCATTATTGGCAAGACCTTTTGCAATAATAACCGGCAACTTGTCATCACCTTCCAAGAATGCGTATTCAAGGTGAGAAGGAAGATCTTTCAATTCAAGGATAGTTGGTTCCTCGATTGAAAATTTTGGTTCAACACTCATAACTTCCATCGGCGGAACAAATGGTGGAATAGAAGTATCATCACTAATCAACACCTCATCTACATTGTCGATTTCATTTGAAGTGAGATCGCCTCCTTGGAATGGAGTGAGATTTGGGGTGGAGTTAGCAAGAATCGGATCCAAAATAGTGGGATTGCCACTTGACGAGCTATCGGAAAAACCTAACACTTCTTGTGAAAACTCATCGCAAACCACATCAACGATGTCAATGTGATTGATGGTAGCGATTGCATAAACATGAGAAGGTTTCGAGTTTTTAGTAGCTTTTATAACAAGTTCCTCATCGTTGAATCTCAAAGTGATAGTTCTTGCATGAACATCGATAAGCGATCTCGAAGTGTCTAAAAATGAACGACCTAAAATTAGAGGAACTTGAGGATCCGCGGGGATGTCAACTACTATAAAATCAACAGGATAGTAGAACTTCCCCACTTTCACGAAAACATCTTCGGCTACTCCACATTCCATAATCGTAGAATGATCGGCCATCTCGATAGACATGTTCGAAGGAATAAGAGCCGGAAGCGAAAGCGCTTTCCAAATGGAAAATGGCATCAAATTAATGCTCGCACCAATTCTTTCATATCTTGTATGTCACAAGGAATGAGAAACTTTCCGGGATCACCAACTTTTTCCGGTATGCGGTTAAGATAAACCGAAGAACAATTAGCAAGCTTTGAAAGCTTTTCCTTATCGCTCATCATACTTTTAAAAGTGGAAGCGAAACAAGGCATATACAACAACGCGTCGGCTAAACTCACATCAAAATGCACTTGTTGAAACATCTTTATAAAAAGCTCGATTTGTTGTTTGTTACGTTCTTGCAATTTCTCTTTGTTTCGTATCGAAGGGTAGGGTAAAGGTGGTGTGGGTTGGTCATTAGGCAACGGCCTTGGAAACTCGGGTTCCACAATGGTATTGGTTCAACCATAGGTGTGGTTTGAGCGGTACTTCGTGGGATTGTAATGTGCTCCTTTTCGAACATCACCTCGGGTTCTTTCTCGATTTCCTTCTCCGTAGAAGTACTTGGACGATAGATTGGTTCCTTGAAAGTTTTACCACTTCGTGTAGTAATAACCTTCATTTCTCCCTTCGGGTTTGCAATGGTATCACTAGGAAGACCACCCGAGGAAGAGGGTTTACACATGATTGCTTCAAACATCTTAGCCATTCGGTCCTCAAATTTTGATTGCCTAGCATCCGCTTTTAACAACTCTTGCTTAATCTCATGTTGTCCTAATTCCATCTTTTGTTGATTTTGTTGAAGACGTTGGACATTTCCTTCCATTTTGTTTGCATGAGTTTTAAGTTCATTAGCAAGTTCGTTTTTAAGCTCGTTTTTGAACTCGGGTCTTAAGCTAATCATCTCACGTTGCATGTTATCAAATTTAGCATCATTTGCTTTAGCATAATCCAAAAATTCTCCTTGCAAATTTTTAGTGTGAGCATTTTGAAAACCTTGTGTAGTGTTTTGAAAACCACGGTTTTGGTTTTGATTAGAAATTTGTCCATTCCCATTTTGATAATTCCCCTTGTTGTAGTTACGTGTGTTGCCTTGGTAATTACCACCTTGGTTGTTGTTTCGATAATTATTAGCATTTTGATTTGGTGGAGCTTGATTTGGGCGGGAACCTTGACCGTTTTGGTTGTAAGTTCCCGTTGCTACATAAGCACTCGAAGTGTTACCATCCGCGGTAATGCACTCGGAAAGATCATGAGCTCCACCACAAGACAAACAACTCTTAGCAACCGCTTTAACCGAAGCGGAATTTGAAGCTTCTTGAGCTTTCCAATGGGACATAAGATTAGCAAATCTATCAAAAAACCGATTTTCCTCATTAGCTTCATCATGTAAGGCATTAATGCTACGAGACGATTGTGACGATGATGACGAACCCAAATTGGCAACACTCGGTGTGTTACGAGGGCTATAAACCTTAGATCTATTCTCGATGATTTGTAAAGCCTCATTTGTCGTCTTGCACAAAAAATTACCACCCGCGGTGGCATTCAAATAATCTCGTTCATGATCATTAAGCCCATTATAAAAAGTATCAATTTGATGCAATTCCGTAAAATCATGGTGTGGACATTCATGTAACATTTCTTTAAACCTTTCCCATGCCATTGAAAAACTTTCATTATTTCTTTGCACAAATCGTGAAATCTCATTTTTCAAATGTGTTGTTTTAGATGGTGGAAAAAACTTGTTCACAAACTTAGAAACGAGATCGGCCCATGTCAAAATCGAATTCGGCGGTTCTTTCTCAAGCCAAATTTTTGCGGGTCAATCTAAAGAGTATGGAAACAACATCATCTTAATGGCGTCATGTGGAACATCCTTAAACTTGCTATTGGCGGTGAGACGGTTAAAATTCCTAATGTGATAGTGCGGGTTGTCTTTCTCGTGACCTCTAAACTTATTTGCTTGCAACATCGACATTAAACCCGTCTTAATCTCGAAATTCTCCGCAAGGATGGCGTGAATCACAATGGCCTCTCCAAAACCCTCAGTGGGTGCTTGTAGCAACTCCATCATAGTACGATTAGCCATGACGACTTCTTGTTCTACAATAGGTTCAACAATTGGAGGTTGTTCTTCAATCAACGTCTCTTGATTGGCTTGCTTTTGAAGACGTTTACGAGCTCGTTTTGCTTGATTACGAGTGATCATAAACTTCACGAAGAATGGGAGGTGAGCAAAGAAGATTCTTTTTGGGTGTTTTGTGAATTTTCAATTTTTTTGTGTTTTTGATGATATTTAATTTTTTTGGATTTTGGTGTATCTTCGTAGACAACAATCTACAAAATCTCTCCTCGAATCAAACTCTTGATTAAAGAAGCCTCAAAGGAATGAAAACGATCACGTGGAGTGAACGCCTTCGAATGACTTTAGAACTTTGGTGAAAACCAAATTGTTCAAGAGGGTTTAATCACAAAGAAACCAAGCAAATATATTATACGTAATAATACTTTGGGCGGCAAAACCCTCGATTAGCCTTCAATCTCAAAATACTCACAAGCAAGCGGGGAAACGAGGGGCGCGAAGCACTTAAGAGCCTTTTTCCTTAGGGTATATTTTATAATACCCGCCTTATACCCACCTTATAGTTTGTATTTTTCAAAGTCGAGCTTCACGAAAGTATTTATCTATTTTTGCCTTTTTCTTTTTGTTTGAGATTCGAATACAATAATTGAGTGATGAAATCCCAATTAAGGTTGTGTTTTCACACTTTTGGAGATATTGTTTATTGATTGTGATACTTAATACAATATATTAATAATATTTTCACAAGAAAAACTAAGAAAACCGATAATACGTATTAGTAGAGTTCTACTAATACAAATACTATTTATGGTTAATATTAAAAACAACAATACAAATTAATCACGACACACCTCCCCGGCAGCGGCGCCAAAATGATTGCAGTGTTTTACCACACCTTTAGGAAAAGGAGCGTAAATAGGGAAAGTATTAAATAGGACGGTTTAGGAAAACCGTGTACAAATGACCCTAGATGAAGTGAAAGTTCGTTTCCCAAGGAGGTATATGTGTGTGAAAAATTTGTTAAATGTTTGTGATTAATGATTGGTTTAGAAGGGGATGAGAAAAGAAGATGACGAAGACCTAAAAATAAAAAAATTATTACTACTAGAAAGTTAAAACGTAAAACCTTAAAAACCACAAAAATAAAAATTAATTCTAAAAATTACCAAAAATTCACCAAAAATCAAAATAAATAAACTAAGAGTTTACCAATGATCAAAACTTTTTAAAACCTTTTAAATAATTAAATATTCAATTTTTAAATGCTAATTAAAGCCGTAAAAATCAAATAAATTATCAAAAAGCCCAAATAAAGATTTTTCAATTGGTAAACCTCAAAAATGACCTAAAAAGATTAAAAACTATTTTTAGAAATTTTTAAACTAATAAAAACTATTTAAAAAGATTTAAAAACTATTAAAACTTAAAATAATTATAAAAATTAATCTAAAAGAGATAAAATTATTCTAAATGTTGCTAAATTCCTATTTTAATGTATTAAACCTAAGAAAAATGTAAAAAGTTGGAAAATGTGAAATTTGAAAAATAATAATAAAATAATATTAAAATAATATTAAAAATACAAATAACAAAAAATTCTAAAAACTTGCAAACTAGTTTATTTTAACCTAAGTAATCAGAAAATCAAAGTGAAATTACCAGAATACCCCTATTGGGCCCTCAAATGGGCCAAAACCAAAAACAGTCAACACAATTGGGCTTTTGGGCCCAAAAAGTCAAACTTGGCCTAATTAACTTGGAAAAGCCCTATCTGACTCAAAATTCAATTCTAAGAACAAAACTCTAAAGGCCCAAAAGATGAATATGAGCTTATCACAGCTTATTAAGCACACAACTTATTCTTATTGGGCTTTTCAGCCCATTAAGCAATAAGCCAATGCCATAAGCTCTAATTTGACACACAACCTTCTTTTGGGATGATTATGAGATCTGTAAAAAGAAATTTTGAAAAAGCTCACTCAATAAGCCAGAAATAAGCAAAGTATTATTTCACAAAATGACAAAATAGTCGGGTTTGAGAAATAAGGCACCTCAGGACTTGATTCAACTTGCAAAAGATCACAAATGGACTCAATAAGCCCAATCAATCAATAAAATTCCAATAAGCACAACCAATAAGCCAGAATAAGCACAAATGAACTTATGAAAAAGTCAATGAAGTTGGTTTTCTAGTCAAACCCTAAAGTCAACCCACCAAATGCTCCAGTATGAACAAATGGGTCAAATAACGAGCACCTATTACAAAATCCAAGTTGTTGCTGGTTAAAATAAGCTATTATAGCTTATTGATAAGCTGAACCCAATTTTACACTAGCAGTGGTAACTAGCAGGGGAAAGGAGTTCCCACTGCTTTGACTATTTGATCAAGCTTATTTGAGAGTTCTGGTTGGATTCAATTGGAAACAAAGGCACCCTTGTGATCAGTGAATCACAAGGAGTCAATAGCAACAAGAAAATCACAATTTGGTTCACACAATAAGCCACAATCAATCAAACAGTTGCCAAATATAGCCCAGATATGGAAATAAGCAGTTAAGCACTTAATAAGCAGATTTAGCAAGAATAAGCCAACCAAACTTAACAGGATGCATACACAAGCTATATAAACTAAGAATAAACACAAAGCAACAAAAATCAAACACTGAATCAAAGTAAACAACAAGATCAAAGCATGAAAAGTTACTGATGAACAATGAACATATGCAGGAACAAATTTGCTGATCTATTTGACCACAGATCCAATTTCAAGCCTCAAATCCTACTTCCCTGATGTATTTAACCTAGATTTAACACTTGGTAACCCTAGTCTATGATCAGATCTAGGTGTCCCTTAAATTTCAGCCAAATTCACCAAGTAAACAAGATTTTATGACCTATTTTATGAATCTATGTGTTTCAAACCTACAAACCTGCAAACAGATGAACAATAGCACCTAAATAACAGATACCAACACTTAGCAACAATAAACAACCAATTAACAAACCACAAATCCAATTTATGCAGTAAACCCAAACACCCTTTTAAAACTTGTTTTCACAATTTTTCAAAGGCTTATGCAGATTTTACCCACAAATCAGTCTAACAACACCTCATAAACATCAAACCAAGCCAAATAAACAATAATCAACCACAATATCACAGATTCAAGCACAAATCCACAAAAATCACAATTAATCATAAACTTTAAAGAGAAAATGAAAAGGGAAGAAGATGCAAACCTCCAAGACCTACATCCAATCCTTGGATTGTTTGAGCTGAGGTACTAGCAGAACAAGTACCAGCTTCCAAGCTGCTAAGAAGAACAAACCACAAAGTGAGATCAAAATAATTCCAACTTTCTAATTTTTGATGCACAAGCTTTATCACTTAAAACCTTGCCTCAAAAACCTTCAAACAAGATTATGGAACTCAGATTTTAGCTTATCAAACACCAAACTTTTATAAATAACAGATTAGAATTCAAAATTTTAAGAAATTCAAACTTTATTTCATAAAAAGGAATTACAAATATTTAAAAGCTAAAATCTAGAACAAAGCTCTCTCACAGGTTGAGGAGTCTTTATATAGGCAAATGCCAAGGCTAGCACTATTCACAAACCCTAGAAGTGAAATTCCCTAAATGTCCTTGAGTCTTCTAGACGAATCCTTGGTGTGAGCTGTCCAAAGTGATCAAGGGCGTTCATTTTAGCTTTAGGATGAAGCTAAGGATCTTGGCTGTTGATTTTGCCACATAGGATGACTTGGAGGTTAAGTTGTGATGTGATAGGTGAAACGGTTTGAATGGTGGGGTCCTTTGGGTGAGTGGGAGTGGGAGTTTAGGCATGGGATTTATTCGTGTGAAGAATAATTGTGTTTTGGTGTAGGTAATTGTAAAAACCCCCTTGCTGGTAAAAAGTTAAATCTGGGTTCATACGTGTGAACAGTGCCACGTTTGATCCGAATTTAGTGCGGAATTTGTGTTTGGCGCGTGTTTATTAAGTTTGAACTTCTAAACTTGGCAACTTTGGTCCTTTTTCTTCCCTTCTTTCATTTGTGAATAAAAGTGTATCAGCGCCTAAATCCTTTGTAACAACTTTCAGGACTTGACACTTTTGGCACAAAACTTTTCCAAAAGGGTTTATAAGGATTATTTTTGCCACTTTTGCATATTTGAAGGACTGATCTTGGACATTCTTGATCTTCAAAGGTCTTCAATGTATCTTTGGCTTGATGAGGGACCATAATTGACAATTTTGAATTGTTGAAGGACCAATCTTGCCATTACTTCAAAGTTAAAGGACCTTTTGTGTAATTTTGACAAACTTAAGGGACCAAACTTGTAATTATTAATATACAAGGGTTTTAAGGGTCATTTCTTCAATAAATGAGGATCAATCTTGTTTGTCTTCAAGTCTTCAAGGGTATTTGTTGAATTCTTCATGAATTAGGGCCTGGTTCTTTGTACGGCTCCGTTTCCCGTGTCCGTTTTTCCTTGTATCTTGTGATCTTTTGTCTTTTTCACGATATCCATACCTAAAATACACAAGTAAACAAACACAAGCATATATATGGTATATTATGACATTTTTATGCATTTAAAGCCCGAAAAGAACGATGAGATCATGTATAAATGCCATCTCATCAATCCACGAGTCTCATTCTTTGAGATTTTAAACTATGGAGAACGAGAGATGATAGAGTCAATTATAAGTTTGGTATCCTTTCGTGAATTTATGTGAGTTAATTATAAGCCAATTCTCCCATCGCTTGCTAATAAATTTATCTGCAATAAATAAGGTTGTACGATTTGAAAAGTTGCTTAGCTTCTAGCCCAAGATCGTTTAAAAGTTGCTCGGTATGGATTAGAGTTCATAGCCAAGGCATAACTTATTGAAGCGGGATGCGAAGATTGGCGAGTCCGAAAAGGCCCTAACAAGGCATGAGGGCTACATTTTGTTGCTAAAGATCCAAAGTGATGTGAAGAATCATTTATCAAAGATCAATATGAAGGATCGAGACACACGACGAAAAGCAAATACTCCCGTAAAGATCATAGAGAAGTCTATATAAAAAGACCCTATCAAGGTATGAGGATAAATAGATCCAAGTCCAAAAAGGAAGCCGATCGTTATATATCAAAGTCCAAAATAAAGATTGGAGAAAAATGAAGAAGTCGTGGTCCAAATATGAAGAATCTCTCAAAACTTCAAGTGAAGAAATTCCTATTATGAAGAGAAGACCATTATTTCATGAACGTCTCTCAAGATTTGAAGTATGAAGTCGCTGCCAAATATCGTTCCTAGAAAGGTCTTAAATCGCGAAGCGAGTTATGCCAAGATATGAACTTTTTGAGGTCCCGAGAAGCAGTTTTAAAAGATTTTATCCTTTAGCTAACTATTGATTAAATCGTCCCACTTTATTTTCAGCCTAAATAACTATCGAAAGTCAACAATCCATCCTCGTGAGCATTCAAGACAACAATAAAATATAAGAGATACACCTAGGAATAAGGGAGTCTAAGTAAATAATTGGCCCACATGAGTTCGTGTTAGTTTGTAACTTATAATAACAATGATCTCGTTTTTAAGCTTGGTTTGGAGAATGTGAAAACTTGAGGATGATGATTATTCATGACATTTCCAAAACCCTAAGGTATGTTTTTTATTTCTTTACTTACGTTCTTCCTTTGAATGTTGATAATTTTCTATCTCTTTAATAAAGGCCAATATGGATTGACTATGATGAAAAATGTAAAACTTGCTTTGTAACTAATGCATTGCATGAGGACATTGTAATGGTCAAGTGTAGGGGATTTGATAGGTATGTAAACACCCATCCTTTTTACCACTTAACTACAATAGTAACCAAGCCAAAACGTGTATTATATGTCGTAAATGTCGGAATTATGTGTGGTTTCTGTTTTTGTTGTGATTTAGGACGAGAATGTGATAAAGGGGAGAAAACACGGGCATTCACGGGCTTTTATCGAAGAAAAAGACAAAAGACGAAGTCAAGAAATCAAGAGTGCAAAAAGAACGGAAGTCCAAGACCAATTCTGAAGATTTATCGAAGAAAAAGTCAAAAGACGGAAGTCTACTAAAAGCCGAAGAACTCAAGTCTAATTTATTGAAGAAATTACAAGACGAGTTTATTAATCCCGAGACAAAGTCAAAAGTCGAAAAATTAATAAGACGAGATCTAAAGGATAATTAAAGAAAGAAGAAAGAGGGGAGGAAGCTTCCACTAAGCACCTCCCTAATCCACTATAAATAGGATCCTTAGGCTTTCATTTTTTCTTGTTGGCTAAGTGTGACAATTAGCTCTTCCATTTTAATTACTTGCACATTTAAATACATGTCATTTACTTAATTGTCTTGCACCTTAAATTCATTTAATTTCAAGTAAGTTTCCTTTTAATTGTTGTTAATCTTTACTTTTATTGTTCATCTCCTATCTACCTTTCTTGGTTAATCTCTAATCTTTATGCTTTATTGTTTATGTTCATGTTCTTGAGTTTTTATTAAATTGATCAAGTGGGTTTTTATTATTGTGGTTATTATTGTTTGTTTTATTGATTTGGATTGATAGGTTATTTTTATTAGATCATTTGTGGTTAGTCTTGCTTAATCTTTTGGTTGAATTGGATTAGTTTTGTCTAGATTCGTGTTATTTTTGTTTCCGTGTTCTTCGTTACTGTTCTTCCCAGGTTATTCCGGATCAAAGCCATTTATTCCGAATGAAGGGACTTTACTGATTATTCCGGATCAGCTGATTATTCCGGATCAGCTGATTATTCCGAACCAAGCAAACATTCCGGATAAGTGACATATTCCGGATCAGTTTGTTATTCAGAATAAAGCAATATTCCGAACTAGTGAATTATTCCAGATCAACCAATTATTCCGAGTAAAGGTATTATTCCGAATGAAGGCTTATTTGTGAATATTCCGAATGAAGGTTTGAAATTTATTCCGAACCAAGCTGGTATTCAGAATCAAGGTTTGTTCATTCGGAACATTTAATATTCCAGATCAACAACTTCTTCCGAATCAAAGGTGTTCATTCGGAATAGTGAATATCCGGATCAAGGTGTTTATTCGGAATAATCAATTATTCATAATCAGTGACACATTCGGAGTGAAGGATTTATTCCCCATCAAGCTTTTATTCCGGGTGAAGCATTTATTCCGGATAAGTGACATATTCCGGATGAATCAATATTCCGGATGAGCTTATATTCCGGATGAAGGAGTGATTATTCCGGATGAGCCAGTTGTTCCGAATGAGTGTTTTAATTTGATTATTCCGAACGAAGAAGAATTATTCCGGGTGAAGGTGACATTCCAAACGAGTAATTATTCCAAGTGAGGTATTTTTAGTTTATTTTCATTTTTAGTTTATTTTAAGTTTTAAGCTTTATTTTTCCTGTCTTTTTACTTAGTCGCACTTTTAGTTAACGTGCCTTAGATTTATTTTAAGCCTTGCCTTAGTTTAAGTTTTAGTTGCGTTTTAAGTTTGCCTTTAGGATAGTTTTAAGTTTCCGTTATTTACTTTAAGTGCCTTTTTAATTTCTCGTCACGCTTTAATTTCTTATCATTTATTTCACCTAGGTTCAGATTTAAATTACAGCCATTTACTTTAAAATTTTTTGCACATTTAATTTTACTACAACGACACAACATTTGTTCTCACCAAAGACAGCTGAGTCGCACTTTGAACCAGTAATCAATTCGATTAGACCACCACAACGAACTTCAATATTTTATACTGGCCTAAAAGCGAGTTATCAGCGGTCCTTGAAACACTCGGTGTTAATCAGACACTATCTGTCGAGCTTGATTTGTAGAAGGAAAAGGTTAAAACCTTGGAATTAACTCCAGTGACCACTACCTTAACCAATCCAGAATTTGATAGGTTTAGGAAAGTCCAAATGGATAACTTGCTAGAAATCGAAAGTTTAAGAGCAACTCTGTCAAAAGAACTTAAAGAAAAAGAGTCAGTCGTTAATAATTTTAAAAAACTTCAAACGGATTTCGAAACTCTCGAGTCTAATAGGGTTGAAACGGAAATTAAGGCGTCTGAGAAAGTTAAAAAGACTGACGTTTTCCTTTGAAAACAATACTTTGCTTCACATCTAGTACACTTTTTTCATTCATCTTTTAAGGAATTCACTCTATCTTGTCTAATAGACTTACCACCTAACCCGAGATATGCAAAGCAAGCATTTAACCACAACCCACGACTTTATGATGCAACCAAGTTAGGATTGATCTTAGATCCGATTGTGTTTCCAAATGAATCCGAGAATATGTCACTGCATGAAGAGAATCGGTCAAAAGTGATTTTTACATATCCTACGTATGATTATCCACAACTTAATGAAGAGAATTCAAAAACGGATTTTAGAATTTTCTTTAATATACAAAGGGAATTTATCCATACACCAACTTAGATGTCTACAAGAGAAAGCCTTAGTATATTTCCTACACTTGTCAATTCGAATGAACCTAAGGAAATTCGAAAGGGTCTTCCACCAACAAGTACAGTATTGCTAAGCTTGAAAGAGACTAAGCGACACCTTACCGGATTTGACAAGGTCATCAAGGAATGTACGACTTCAACGGCTCAAACCGCTGGAGAATGGGCTTTCGAACACATGAAAATGGTGTTTGAGAAAGAGATCGTTCCCTTTGAACACAATATTAAAGAGGGATTTCTAGATCTCGGGGATAATCTTAATTTTGAAATGGCTGAAGTTCGAAAAGCTTTCTACGAAATGGATGATGCTTATGAGAAACATCTAGTTGAGAAAGAAAAGATTTTGTCCGAATATGACCGCTTTTTGGAACATGTAGTGTCTCTCGATGTGATGCAAGTTGTTACTATTGAATATGCTCTTGAGATTACATCTGCTGTGAATAAATATGATGATGTGCATGATCTCTCTGTGAATATTGTTGCACTTGTGAATAATGTAGATAATCATTCTTGTCACGAATCTAACGTTGAATTTTTAAAGCTTCATGATTCTTATAACTCACTTTCAAAACGTTTTGATGAGCTTCAACAACATTGTATATCTCTTGAAATTGAAAATCAATCTAAAAATGAAACTCTTTAAAAAACAAATGATTGTGAAAACACCGTTGAGACTATCGATAAGATGATATAGGTGGTTCAGGCATTAGAGGAAGAAATCATGAGACTTAAGAGAGAGTCACTAAAAGAGAAAGTGGAACTAGAGGTTGTAGAGGTTAAAAACCATGGCCTAGAAAATAGAATTACTTCTATGCTAGGGGAGTTTGATAAAGTAAAACAGGGTTTTTAACATATTTATGGTTCATTAGAAGAACACTTTGCTTTTAATGCGGCATAGCGAAAGTCACTTGCTGACATACTGAACCAAAAGTGTGAGGAAATCTATGACTTAAATATGCAACTCATAGACAAAAACATGGTTTTGGCTGAGTTAAAGGAGACACTTCAACACAAAGGACAAGAAGTTGTTGATAGATATAATTTCTACATCGTCCTCTAGTACTCCAAAAAAGGTGGTGATCACTAAGAACCCGTACCATAAGAACAATCCTCTATCTTATAAGCTTTATATCGAGCATGCAATTAAGCACGCGGATCTTGCTAGGGATGTTGTAGATGATCTCTATGAACTAGATCCCTCAAATAGTCATTATTACTCTACTCATGCTTACATTGAGAAGGCACAACAATGCTTAGAGCATTTGACTTACATAGGAAAATCGGGTTCTACACCACCTAAGCCTGTTTTAAACACACCTATCAAGGCTAAATCAAAATCTGTCACTAATGTTCCATTGGCTTCTACAGGAGTAATTATGTCTACTAAGGCTAACGGATCTCAAGACAAGAAAGATAGGATCAAGCCTTCCACTAGTGGACCGCGAAGAAGAAAGTAGAAGTTCACTCTAGGAATGTTATTTCAGTTTTAAATAAAAAGAATCATGTGCCTAAGACAAAAGGCTCTGCCTCTATGCAGAAGCCTAAGCAAAATGCGAATTCTAATTTGAGATGTTGTAATTGTAATGAATGCATGTTTTCTTAGTGTCATGATTTATGCCTTGTTGATCATGTGAATGAAATGTATGCCATTAGGAACAATCTTGATTGGATTCCAACGAGGAAGAACTTCACCCAAGTTGGTTGGCAATGGAAACCCACTGGTAGGACCTTTATCGCAAATGGAACTAAGTGTCCTTTAACTAGGATCATATCCACTGAAGTTAGGTCTCAGCATCCTTTAAATAGGAACTCCAGCACTAAGAAATGGAAAAAGCGTCCTTTAACTAGGTCTGCATCCACTATTGTGCCTACCAGTGAAGAAGTACCTCAGGTTATTAGACAATTAGAATCTAAGCCAGCATCTAGGAAGAAAATTTGGAAGCCTAAGAACTCTTCTGATAGCAAATCTAAGATAAATATATCTGTACCTGCTAACACAGAGGAACATTTAGATTCTGATACATTGTCTTCGTTTGGTGACATTTTCAGGTGGTCCAAATCATCCTCTAGTACTTGGACTCTGGATGCTCAAAGCATATGACCGGAGACCGCTCGATGCTCAGAAATTTTGTCGCCATGTTTCTAAGAACGGTTAAATTTGGCAACGACCATATTGCGAAGATCATGGGTTATGGTGAATATCAAATTGGGAATGTTACGATTTCAAGGGTGTATTACGTGGAGGGACTTGGTCACAACTTATTCTTAGTGGGAAAATTTTTCGATTCAAACCTTGAGGTCGCTTTTCGACAACATAGTTGCTTCATTCGTGATCTTGTAGAAAATGATTTGTTAAAAGGTTCTCGACGGGATAATCTCTACACTCTGTCTATTTAAAACATGATGGCCGCCTCTCCTGTATGCCTTCTCTCCAAAGCATCTAAGACCAAGTTATGGTTGTGGCATCGCCGGTTATCTTATCTTAACTTTGATGCTATTAACCATTTGGCTAAAAACGAGCTTGTTCGTGGTCTTCCAAAACTTACGTTCGACATAGATCATTTATGTTTCGCGTGTTCTTTGGGGAAAGACACCAAGAAATCATACAAACCTAAAGCTGAAGACACCAACCTAGAACCACTGTATCTTTTGCATATGGATCTTTGCGGGCCAATACGTACGGCTAGTGTGAGTGGTAGAAAATACATCCTCGGCATGGTGGATGATTTCTCTAGGTTTACATGGGTAAAGTTCTTAGCAACAAAGGATCAAGTACAAAATTATATTATTACTTTTCAAGATGATCCAAGTGCGTCTTAATGCTACTATTCGCCGCATTCAAACTGATAATGGAACTGAGTTCGTTAATCAGACTCTACGAGATTATTATGGGCTGAAGTAGTGGCAACCCCATGTTATACCCAAAACTGCTCCATCATTCGTAAGCGCCATGGTAAAACTCCATATGAGCTACTTCATGGACATAAACCCGATATTTCATTTTTTCATGTGTTTGGTGCACTGTGTTATACAAATACTAATAGTGAGAATTTGGGCAAACTTTAACCGAAGGCTGATATTGGAATTTTCATTGGTTACTCACCCGCAAAGAAAGCTTTCCGAATTTATAACCGTCGTCTTGGCAAGATAGTAGAAACTTTGGATGCCGATTTTGATGAGCTGACAACTATGGCTTCTAAGCAACACAACTCTGAACCCGCACTTCATGAGATGGGAACCGGTACTATTAGTTCCGGATTAACTCCCAACAATCCTACTTCTCCATCATTTACACCACCTACAAGGCCCGAGTGGGATGAGTTATTTCAACCTATTTTTGATGAATTCTTTGATCCACCTAGTGATGATTCTCTAGCACCTGTAGGAGTAGCTCCGATTCCTGAAGTTGTTGCTCAAGATAATGGAAATCAGTCTGATGCATCTACTTTTACTATTGAACCAGATGCACCATCCACCACCAATTCTCAAACTACACCCGAATCATCACCCCACTCGTTCCTAATGATGTTGAAGAGGATTTCTATGATCACGATTTGGAACTTGCACACCTACAAGAGCTTCCATTCTTTGATTCACAAATACCCAAAAAACCTAACGGTGCGTCTACCTCAGAGGAAGCTCCTGCAATCGTTTACTCTAGACCACCACGGATTGAAAATCATAACACCAAATGGACAAAGGATCACCCAATCCGCAATATTATTGGTGACATCGATCGACCAGTCTTGACACGTCATCAACTACAAGAGCACGCATTATATTACTTCTGTGATGCGTTTCTCTACGAGAAGGAACCTAAATCTTGGCAACAAGACATGCAACAATCATCTTGGATTGAAGCCATGCAAGAAGAACTTAATGAATTTCAATGCCTTGAAGTATGGGAATTAGTTCCTCTACCAGACAACGTTGACATCCTTACATTGTTGTGGGTATATAAGGTTAAACTCGATGAGTTAGGTGGAGTGTCAAAGAACAAAGCTAGTTTGGTTTCTCGAGGTTACAAACAAGCTTTGGGTATTGACTTTGAAGAATATTTTACTCCTGTTGCACGATTGGAGGTGATTAGACTATTCCTTGCTTATGCTGCTCACATGAAAATGATCGTCTACCAAATGGATGTTAAGACGACATTTCTAAATGGTGAATTAAGGGAAGATGTCTACGTAAGCCAGCCGAATGGATTCGTCAACTCGAAGTATCCTACTCACGTGTACAAGCTCAAGAATGCTCTTTATGGGTTGAAACAAGCTCCACGCGCGTGGTACGATCTCCTATCGTCTTATTTGATATCGGAAGGCTTCTCCAAAGGCAAATTGGACCCAACATTATTCATTCTCAAGGAGGACAACGACATGATACTTGTACAAATTTATGTTGACGATATAATATTTGCTGCCACTACTTAAAGACTGTCTGACCATTTTGAGAAAATCATGTCCACACGTTTTAAGATGTTGATGATGGGAAAATTTTCATTTTTCTTAGGGTTGCAAATTTCTCAAAATCCCATAGGCATCTTCATTAATCAATCCAAATATGCTCTTGAATCATTGAAAAAATATCATTTTGAAAACTATGACCCAGTGGATACTCCTATGGTAGAGAGATCCAAGTTAGATGAGGATAGGGATGGGATTGCTGTCGATCCTAAACTTTACCGTGGAATGATCGACACCCTTCTCTATATGACTGCTAGTAGGCCTGATTTGCAATTTGCTATATGCATGTGTGCCCGGTATCAGGCTCGGCCTACCGAAAAGCACTTACATGTTGTGAAAAGGATCTTTCGGTATCTTAAAGGAACACTTAATCGTGGTCTGTGGTATCCGAAGGATTCCTCTATTGCACTGATTTCATATGCAGATGCGTATTATGTTGGGTGTCAAGATACTCGACGTAGCACTTCTGGCAGTGTGCAACTTCTTGGAGATAGACTGATTAGTTGGGCATCCAAAAGGCAAGAAAAGCGCTGCGATATCAAGTACAAAGGAAGAATACATTGCTATGTCTGGTTGTTGTGCTCAAGTTCTTTGGATGAGATCACAATTAACTGACTACGGTCTTGTATTCAATAAAATCCCAATGTACTGTGACAACAAAAGCGCCATTGCCCTTTGCTACAACTACATTCAACTCTCCCGGGCGAAGCACATTGACATACGCTACCACTTTCTCAATGAGAAAGTGGAAAATGGAGTAATCGAGCTATCTTTTGTCAACACTGAGTATCAGCTGGCGGATATATTCACAAAGGCCTTAGATCGAGGACGTATCGAGTTTTTGGTCGAAAAGCTGGGTATGAAATCATTCTCACCGGCGACACTTAAGGAGTTGGCAGAAGAATCTACAGAATAACGGTGGTAAACTATTCTAGAGTATCCTTTTATCGTGATCTTGTATATTATCGTATATATAAAAACCACAAAAAGAAAAATACAAAAATATAAAACCTACAAAAACCATAAAAAATATAAAATCAAGAAAATTCAAAAAATATTTTTCATTTTAAATCGGGCATGTCTTTTAGTACGGTAATATTTATGGCCTTAGAAATGTCGATTAATATTGACACGGTGCCATAAATAGAGTTCGTATGAAAGTTGTAAATATTTTAAAACATGCCCATATGGCCTGTAGTTATTTCTGACTGCAACCCGTTTTTCGCATTAAAGTCACGTATTTCTTTTGAAAACGTTGGCTCACAACGGGAATTAATTTTATTGGGCAAGGTGTACTTTAAAACCTTGTAAGGGATCAAGTTTACTTTATAACTTGGTCTAACACAAATTAGTGTACGCTTTAGTGCACTTATTTTGTTAAAATAAAAGAAATCTTATTGCCACCATAATCGTTCCACAAAATCACAAAACGGAAAAGGTCTTCGTGGATATTTATCTCATTAAAACAATGACTACAACTCTTTCAATAGAAAACAGGTCAGTGTTTAAGGGGGAGCAAATATCAAATCATTTTGGAATTAAATTGGTCTTCCTAAAAGTATTTTTCAGAAAAATGCAAAACGATAGTCGACTTCATCATATGCTATGTGTGCCTTGAGTGGGATTTGATTTGTCGTTAGGAATTTAACTTTGAGCGTTAGGTGTATGTGTTAGTGTTAGTTTTCAAGATAAGAAGTTACGGGTTAGTGAGCTTGCTAGTTCACTTTGTTTTAAAAAGTGTCAATTATTAATTTGTACTAACTGGGGGACCAAAACTGCAATGTCTTGCAACAAGGGGGACAAAAATTCAATTTCTTCCAACAAGCGGGACCAAAATGCAATTTCTTGCAACTTGGTTGACCAAACTCAAAACATACCCCCCCTCCCCGTGTTTCTTCTTTATCGCAACACAAACAAAAACCAAACTTTATCCGCCATTGTTGAAAGCTTCGAATCCTCCATTTTTTTTATGCTACACCTGCGACCAAACTCCTCAAGGTAATTAAAACTGTATGCTTTCATGTGTATCTCCTCTTGGTATCATAATCAAACGAACACGTATACCTGGATAGACTCAAACTAGGGCTTAAAGTTTTGTGTGATGATAGTGTTAATTGAGTGATGGGATTTGTTTATCTGCCTTTTATACACATAGGGTTTGAACGATTTTGCTTAAAACATATTCTAAGACCAGTAATCGAGATTCACAACGTTGCATTGTAATCTCCGTCTCAGATTACGATCGTCACATTGCGATGGCTATACATTGCGATGGGTCATTCCGATGACTCGTTGCGATGGGTCATTGCGATGGGTCATTTGGATGGCTCATTGTGATGGGTATATTGTGACGGAATATATCGCGATGGCTTACATTACGATGGTATGCATTGCGATCCCACATTGCGATCCGTCATTGCAATGGCATACATGGCGATGGCATACATTGTGATGGAGCATTGCGATCGCACATTGCGATGACATTCCGATGGGGCGTATATTACGATGGACTTTACGATTGCGATACAGGTAGTATTCCGATGGCTTGTAATATATTGCGATGGAAACATAGGACAACATTGCGATACATAGACTTATACACATTGTGTCTTGTGAAACTAAAATGAACATTGCTAGATGAAGAATTGTACTACATAATATGTGGTGACATGTGTTGTGTTACATTTATCATGCTACGGAATTTACATGGATTATGTGTTATGTATGTCAATATATATCAAGTGTATCTATGTTATCTAAGCAGGAAAATGTCGATCAACGAAGAACAACAAAAACAACTTGATCTTGCACTTGTTCCACTTAGTGCCAGACTGCCACCTTCAGCAAACAATTTTCGTTTGAAAGAAGACTTTGATCCCACTTTGGTAGCTTTCAAAGTAGCAATGGAAATTATGGATATGTCACCAATAAAGGATGCATTACGAGCCACCGCCTCAGTTCCTGAAGTCTACATGCACGAGTTTTGAACAACAGCCACAATTTCACATGGAAAACAATTGTCAAAGCAGATTATCACCTTTCTGTTCAACAACACAAACTTGACACTTGATTTGAGTCAATTTAGGCAATTGTTCAAGTTCCCTAAGTTAGCAAAAGGAGAACACTATGTTCCTAACCCAGATTTAGATGAACTGCTTAGAGTAATTCGAGTTCTGAACTATGAGGGTGAAATTGTTAATCTATCTCAATTTAATACGTCACACATCGGGCAACCATGGAAAGCAATTGTCACTATCATTGTCAAGTGCCTCACTTCAAAGCTTCGTGGATTCGACGCAATGAGACACCCTTAGGCTCATATCTATTGGGGACTCTACGCTGGAGCTAAAGTGGACTACGCACTACAACTTTGGGACGAATTTTTCTATCAATTCACTAGCACCAAGAAGAAGTATTTGCATCTTCCATTTCCATGGTTCACAAAGCTCATAATCAATCACTTCATGAAGAGTAACCCAGCCATTGATACTCGTGGGAATTTCTTCTATCATACTTAAGATAGAGACAATAGGTTCATCATCAAATTCTGTTATTTAACCCCAGATTAATTATTAATGAGTAGCACAGAAGGCCACTCGCGCCACAGAAGTGGTATATAAGTGGTTATCCTTAGCAGATGGTGGTACGACACTACTTATCATACTACAATGAAAATGACCCCATTTGAATTGAAGCCCTCTATCGCTATGCTCCAACACTTATACCTATGCCCCAGCCTGAAGGTTCCAATGTTGCCTCCGCAGAGAGTCATCTCAGGGAGCAGTCGACTGTCATACAGATTTCAAAGGACAGTCAAAGGCACAAGTTAGAATGAAGGAATATGAGGATCAACATAGAAGTGAGAGGGAATTTTCAGTTAGAGACTGGGTTGTTTGCAAGGTATCGATTATTTACATGGACCCACTTCTCATTAAATTTGTAGGAATTTTCTGATCTATAAACCCTCCCTAACTAACGACCGGCTCATGTTTGAGGATGATGAATCACTTCGTGTCGACCTGTTGCCAATAAACTTTCCGGCCTCATATGAGAATGGAAAACTGGAGCATTTTCTGCATCGGTGGATGAAGAATCGCGAACATAAGAATTTCTGGTTGACCATGTTTCCAGAAAAAAGATACTTTCAAGAAACGACGAACACGACTGAAGTGGCTATACATACAAATCCATTTACGAATCTATATGCTCCGATTGGAACTTCCAGATGACTACTGATAATCAATTCACAAAGTACTCACTACGTCCAGCTCTCGTGCCCGATGTAATGATCAATGAAGGGATTAAGGAGAGTGACCCCTACCAAGAGATGCTCCAGGATATTGAAGCATATATTAAAAGAGCAAATGTAGATCCCTTTGAGAAACAAACAGGTAAACGAAAGAAAAGGACTGCCAAGCGCCAAACGACTTCTTCTTTCAAAGCTAAAGGCACAGGGAAAGAGCAACTCTATGATGAAGATGACGAAGAAATAGATGAGATGATCATAACTGATGACGAAGAAGAAGAGAAACAACTTATCAAAAAGGAAAAGAAGCACAAAGGTAAAGAAAAACGTGTTGATCAAGACGAACCAGCTCAATAAAATATCACTCAAGACAAACAATTGCGTCTCACACTAAGGAAGAGCAGAGAGGAGGCTTTCGTGACATCAAAAGGTTCAGGCTCCACACCACCTGATGACTTAGATGAATTTGGCGAACCTGATGAAGATATCTTCTTTTATGAGGATCCTAATGATGAAGTTGTTGGTACATTTAACTTTGAAAGTCGTGAGCATAGTGAAGAGGGTGGTGGCAGTGACAACACAGAAACAAACACACTGTACCATGATGTCAATATCACCACATCATTACCGGTACCTACTTGCACTGTGATTACAGAAGATGCTCATGCAACTCTTATTCCAGGAACTCAACTCCAAAGTAAGTCTACTTCTGGTTCTGATGATGTGATGTTATATCTTAATTTTGAAGGGGAAGGCGTCGAAGTCACGAATACTGATCCCTCGACGAATGAGAATATGGTGGACGTTCCCATAGCTTCAGTTACAACAACTACCACTCCACCATTTACCCCCGGTCATTACCAATGTCATCACACCAACTCCCACACCTGAACTTGTTGAACAACCTGTACCAACTACCGCCCCAATGACTGAACCTAGACCGCCACCAATCATCTCACAACAAGTACCAACCACCGCCCAAGTGACTATAACAACACCGTCACCAATCCTTGAACAACCTGTATCATCCACAACCTCTCTAACACTCGTGGTTACACCTCCTCCATCAGCTACAATACAAAAAGTATCATCCACATCCAATCCATTTCTCATGATTAATGATCCACTTATTCAAAACCTTCAAAAACATTTGGAGGATCAGGCAAAACAAATTGAATTGCTGAATGGAAGGATACCTGATCAAGCCCTCAGAGAATAGCAAAATGACGAGTCTAAACTCAAGAAGATATTCGAAACCGTCTCAAAACTTAAAAGTAAGCATAAAAAGCTTCTTAAAGAAAAGGATGCACGTGACAAAGAAAATGCTGCTTTTATCAATTCCATTGATGAACATATGACCAACATCATTCAACGTGAAGTGAAGTCATATGTCGATCAAGAGCTCCCAACTCTATTCACCACAGGTTTATCTGATTTTCAATTAATGAAATTGTTAGAAACTCGATTGATCAATATGGGCTCTGAGACAACGAAGACAAAACGCAAACTTCTGCACTATCTCAAAAAGACCATCATTGAAGATACACCTGAAGATGATGAAGAGTCTGAGAATGAAGATGAAGACGAAGACGATGTTGAGAACGTAGACAATGAGGGTAATGGAAATGAGGATAAAGATGGAGATGATGGTAAAAATGATGATGATGAGGATGAAAATGAGGATGATGGGGATGAGGATGATGATGATGATGATAATAGTCATGGGAATGGTATGGGAAAGAGTGATAAGGGCGAGAATACGGGTAAAACTGGAGAAGAGTCAAAGCAGGGTGAAGAGGATAAAGAATCTGAGAAGGGTGTTGAAGAAGAAGAAGAAAGTTGTACTGGAACCAAAGAAAAGGATGTGGATGCAGCACCAACGGAGAGTGAACAAGAAGAAGATGAAAGAGATGATGAAACCACTGCCAGCAGCAAGGAGGATTCACCAGACATATCATTAACAAGTGATGATGGAAATAGAGAAAATCGTCAAAAGAACCTCCATGGTACATTCATCTCCAGAGAATCTCAAACTCAAGACACATGTATGTATACTACACTGGTTACTACTATTGTTTCTCCTACACCACATGTAGAACCCATTCATGAAGACGAACCTCAAATGTCTATGCATGAAGACGAACCCCAAGTGTCTATGCATGAAGACGAACCCACGATGTCTATGCATGAAGATGATTATACTATACCCCACTCTCCACCTCCTACAACGGATCAACATTACTCTGACATGGAAGTCGAAGACTTAAACATACCAGAACTGACGTTTGTTGAATCTCTTGTCATAGACGAGACTGTTCAGGAGCAACAATGGATTACCAATGCCGCACCACAACATCCTTTCTCAAAGGCAACAGAAATCGAGCTGACTAACTTTCTCAACAATCCGATCGACTTTTCAGCATTCCTTATGTATACTCACGGGAAATCCACTATGACTCCAGATCTTCTCAAAATGTCAGCCACAGATGTGGATTTCTTTGATACCATGATGATCATCAACAATGAGGCTGAATATCACATCAATGAGCTTGGAAAGGACATGAAAGCAACGACTTTAGGGATTCAGACTCCAGTGTTACAGCCTCTCACACCTACAGTCATTGTCGGTTCTAAAACTATTCCAATGGAATATTTTGTCTGTCATGATCTAGAGTATCTTGAAAACGGCACGAAAAAATATGCTACATCACTCACCATGGTCAAGGCTATAAATCTGGAGAATGTACCTTGGATTGAAGACAAAGTACCTGATGCTCTATGACGAAAGAAGTTGCTAAAATTTTACGATCCTCACACAGCACTTGGAACTTCTCACTAGAATACAAAGAAGAGGTTAGCTTACAACCACTTCCATCGTGCACAACTAAGTCCTCCTGTTAAATCAGATCGTAGAATTCAGAGCATACAAGGAGCCACCACTCACACGATATTTGGTTATGACTATTTGAATGTCATTCGTTTCAAACACACCGACGAAAAAGAATACCGAATCGATGAAAGTGACATCCAGTACCTTCGCCTTGAATACATTGAAGATCTTCTACTGATATTGGTTCAAGAAAAGGTCGATCACTTATCTCCTGAAATGGTAATTGCATTAAGTTCAAATCTTCGCCAGTTCACTCGAAGGATCGTCATCAAAAGTCGAGTTGAAGACTTTCAACTTGGTGTGGAGAGTTACCAACAGAAGCTAAACTTGCAACGTCCTCATACAACTCTGTTCAGACAATACCACAGAGACAAATTGCCATACATGGGGACTCTGAAACCGGAAGCCGGGATATTTTATCAGAACGAGACAGGAGTCACGCAATTAATGGGATTTTCCGAACTACATAAATTCAGTCATGGCACACTCAAACACGTTCGTGATGACCTGATTGTTCTCAATGCCGGACTACCACTTCCAGCAGTTATGTATAAATGGACGACCAATGCAAGAAAGGTGTTAGGTACGCGATTAAGAAGATCGAGGAAACATTAAGGAAGCGTCGGTTGATAAGAAGTCTGGAACGATTCGTAGGTGGAAGACCATATGGAGCACACCACAGGCTTACGGAACGATCTATTTAATATGGATTGTTTTCTCTCAAGTCAACTCCATATGTATTTATATTGTGAATATGTGAATATGTTTATAATAGGCTTTTGTTGCATAGTGTAGTGCAAGAGTATGAAATTTTTCAAGAATTTCTCACTAGATTCAAAATCTTTTAAACATATCATACTTAAGCACTACAACTAACCCTCATTAATTTGAGGGGGAGCATTAATATGTTTTATGGCCATCAACCAATCTCATTTTTAACCCAAAGACCGGTTAATCCATTAATATCCAAAAGATTAATGGTTAACATTTTGGATAAGGGGAGAAAATGGGATTAAGGAGACTTGTAAAACATACGTGGCTAAAAATGAAAAAGGTATTAATAGAAAATCCAGCTTGATATATGCTACGCATATATTAAGGTGGAGCATTTTGTTGACAAAAACAATGAAGGTACAAAAACTCTTGATATTTATATCACAAGTACCTCATTGATTTTAAGGAATTTTTCATGAAGACGAATACTTACCCAAAACACTCTTAACTCACGACAAATGTGGTGACAAAAGAGTGGTAGGATTAGGTATTAGACCAATGATTCTTCCAAAACGGAGGAATCTTCCGAAGGACAATTCCATAGTTAGAAAAAAAAGTCCTTAGGAAAGATGGGGAATGGATTGTGAACGTAGCTGAATGGCGACCAAGTACTAATGGTAGCACTAGAACAATCACAACAAGATGCTAGTGATGATGTATTGGTAAGCATTGAAGGGGTTGAAGAATGAAAAAGAAATTTAAAAATAAAGGTGTAAAGAAAGAAGCCCTCCTTACAACTTAGGTAGAAACCGGGTCAACTCATCATGAAGACAAAAGTATCATGGACCCAGTGATGCGATGCACAACCCCTCCCAGCCAACTCAAATATCTCTCAAAATATATTTGTTTTAATGTCACAGAGTTCAACATGTTACCAGTCAGTTTATTCACTCCGAATAAATTGATATTGAAAAGGTGGCAATCCTCTCCAGCCTCCGCTCAATAAATCAAAATGCACTATTGAGTCTAGAGCCACGAGATCATCAAAAGTCTCATTAGGACAAAATTTGAAAACAAGAAAGATTTTTTGTGAGTCCTACGCAATATTCTTGCAATATTGCCATAACATCTAAGTGATACGAAAGTATTACAATGAAGATGGAAATCCTGCTTGAGCCAACATCAAACAAGCTCATGGTAAGTGACACTTGAAGTTCTCTAAGAACTAATCTTGTGATAACTGGAAGGAAACGATGGTTTAACTCTTAATTGAGATTAAACTTGTTCTACGGCCTCTACGCATTATCCAAGTGATCTTGCCAGAACACTCAGAGTGACACTCTTCAGTGTTCACAGTGAAGAGTGGAAATCCTTCCAGTGTCAACCTCAAATAGCACTGCGGTAGGTGACAAGCAAGATTTTATCAGAATCAAGCTCGTGACAACTGGAAAGCAATGATGGTGAAAATCTTAATTTAAATTCACTTGTTCCAGGATTCATGAATTGACGGCTTCAAACATAGGGATTTTATAATCTAAATGATTCACTCTTTATGTTCGCAGTCAGCTTTGGACGACCGAATAAAGAGAACGGGTTTACCCGCGAAATCTTGTCAAGGAGATCTTTAATTAGAGCTACCTATCACAAGTACGATATTTATTATCGTCCAACAGTCTTCACCGACCAGAGGTAAAATGCTACCGAATTAGAATAAAATGTCAAAGCCATTTTATTCGTGTCTTATTATGTTGCTGCATGAGAAGACGGTGGCGTTGTGGTGTACCAGCTGAAGTCGTCCTCACATACTTATTCCTTCTGCATCAAATATTTCAGCAAATTCAAGAAATTATGACCTAAAAGTCTTCCGCTGTATCAACTCTAAAACTTTCAAGAATTCAACAAAGGATAGGTATGTGGGACATGAAGTCACGAAGAGGAGAATATCATAAGAATACAAAGATTGCACGTGAAAGGCCAAAAGAGCTTGTTCTAAGCCAAAGCCTGATGATATTCAACACATATTCACAAAAATGAAGAAAAGTAATGAAGAAAAGAGAAAAGATTGCTTTTTGGATTTTTTAATTTTTTTGGTCAATTCTTTAGGAAAAGAATTGTTTTGTTAATTTTTTAGTTTTTATATATTTTTATATTTTTGATTTTTTTATTTGTTTTTGATTTATGATACGTAAAAATAACGTTCACCAAATGAACGGATCCCAAAAGCCAATGAAAACCGTCAATCGATAGTCTCTCGTGTAGTCAAAGAACCGGCAGCGGCGCCATTTGAAATGTGTATAATGCAAGTTCGTTTTCTCAGTTCTTAACTAATAGAAAGTCCAATCAATATCAAATTTAGAATTGTTTTTGGTTGTTCAAGCTTGCTTGGTAATCTATTGCTAATTCAAACAAAACTATCTAAAATGAAAAATATAAACCTACTTATACGTAAAACAAGTTGCAAATTCCAAATTTTATTCAAGTAAAATATAAAAATGCAAAATTTAAAACTATAAGGACTGAAAATGTAATTTCTATGAAATGAAAATGCTTGAAATGTAAATCCTAAAAGTTATAAGGACTATAAATGTAAAACAGTTAACTAAAAGGACTAAACTTGTAAAAACTGATAACAAACTAACCAAAAACTAACAAACTAACAAACTAACAAACTGAAATTTAACAAACTTCCAAATGCAAGGACTGAATTATGCAATTACCACAAAATAAGGAAGATTAGCTAGGTTTAGAAACTGTTTGAACTTCTAGGGACTAAAATGCAAATAAACCAAAGTTTTAACTAAAAACGGGCAACAAGAAAGATTAAGCTCGTTTGAGCTTATTACTCAACCAATTTAGCTGAAACAAGTTGCAAAACTCTTAAAATCCAATTATAGCTACGTGTGTTCAAGGAAATAAGCTAAAAGTCCAAAATAAGCAATTGAGTGCTTATCAATAAGCTCAAAATAAGCTACAGCCTAATCCAAACATCCACAACTTGATTTTATTATCAAAACTGATTAAGCACTTGATTTAAAGAAGTGGAAATCAAATTAGAACAAATTTCATCTAGTAATAAGCTAGATATCTGAAAATAAGCTCAAATGAGCTTATGTTGACCAAACGTTGACCACTTTTATGAAAAAGCTCAAAATTTCAAAACATCATATTCAATACTTTCTAAATGGAAATGTGAAAGAAAATTACAAGTTTTATGAAGAGGATTAAGAGAACTAGTAAAACAGTAAGCTATTTATCTCAGAGAATGGAAAATGCTCAGGCTTGAGCTAATAAGCTGATTTCTAGCTTAATCCTGAATACTGTAGATTTTCCTCTTAAAGTCTAAAAGTTTATGTTATAAGCTATAACTAGAAACTGGATTGAGCAAATTTCATTAAGTATTGAAGGAGAAATCAGCAAGTGAATTTGGCAAGTTTTCAAACAAAAGCTGATAAGAAGAATGACCCAAACTTTTTGTTAACCAATTGCCTGTTTGACCTTTTCTATGACTTGCAAATGACTAAGAACTACTTATTACCACTTATTGACTAGAAACAAACTCTAAAACACCAAATTCTAATGCTTGAAAACTGATTTACAACTACTCCCAAACACTCCTTAAAAGGTTTTGATCAAACTTTTACAAAGACTTTATGAGTTATGGTTTAAGCTGAAACAAAAGCTTTAGCAGATTAGTTTTAGAGATCAATATGAAATGTATTCAAGCTAAGAACTAGCAATAACAAAGGCTAGAGCAGTAAGTAGCTATGAGGCTAAAAAGTTACTGAAAATGAGCTAAAAACTACAAGACTGAACACAATAGCACAAAATCAAACTACAAAACACTAGAATTAATTAATCAACAACTACTTATCAAGTAAATCAATCAGCCATCAAGTTTAACTAGAAAATTTAGCATGCAAGGACTGATTTAGAGGAACAAAAATCAAGAGCCTTAGAACCTATTGTAGAAGTCCTTTGGGAAGAAGAGGAGCGCTGAGCTCTCTTGCCCTAGTGATACCACCACCTATCACTAGTAATCAACTCCAATCAACAATCAAACAGCTACAATTCATCAAACTTCCATGAAATCTTCAAGAACAATGGAAAGAACTTGAATTCTGATCAAACAGCAACAAGACTTCAACAATGTCAGTTATGATCTTTGGTTGATCATAACAAACATCTAACAGCAACAATGGAATCACACAACAGCAGGAAAGTAGCAGGAATTGAAGAACAGAATTTGGCGGGAAAACTTGAATTTGAAATTTATTGATTGAATTCAGTTACAAAAGTAGTTACAAGCTACAAACTAACTAACTGACTCAAGAGTTTGTCAGACTCTTGAGTAGTTAGGGTAGAATGAGGGAAAAGTGAAAAAGGAAATTTAAGAACTATGTGTTTACAAATTTAAGCTACCATTACAAATGAAGTACAAGCAAGGTATTTATAGGCATGAAAGGGAGATTCTGTTGGAGTTGTGACGTGTTTGGGCCAATCATAACTTGACACGTGGAGGAATTCTGCAAATCCTCTTTGAAGGTGATGAACTGATTTGGGGATTTTTGATTGAATGGATTATTCGTTAATTGGATAACACCATTGGATTCGTCTTCCAAAATTGAGCAACTTTGGTGTTTTGATCTTTTCATGAAACGCTTTCTATCAAAATCCCGTTCCTGGTAAATATTTTTGTTGAAGGAGAAGGACACGTGGCGCCTTTTTATTGGTAGAGAGGGTGTGTTGCGGATTGCACTGTTGTGATATGGTAATAAATGAGGCGGCTGTGAGTGGGTATTAATGAGGGTAATGTGGCAATCCGTGTGATGTCCTTTCTCTCTTCTCATTGGTTACTTTCTTTTCACATGGATTAAGAATGCAAAACTTTCCATAATTGGCAGATTAGGTCCCTATTCTTGGCAGTTTGCTATTTAAGGCCAGAATCTTCATTCCTTTGACATTTTTGGCCCTTCAACTTTGATAACTTGTACAAAATTGCCCTTTGACTGAGTTGACTTGATAGTTTGACCAGACTTGACTTTAATCTTGACTTTCCATAATTTGCACTTTAAGTCCTTCAACTTTCACAAATTGTCAAGATAGGTCCTTGAACTTCAAAGTCTTGTCACTTTTGATCCTCTTTTGTCTTTTTCATCCATTTGAGCTTGGTTTTTCCTTGTTTGCTTGAAATTGTATCCTTTTACCTACATAAGAGCACACAAACACAAACATACCACATAACACTGCTTTTTACAAGATAAATGGGTATTTTGCTTCATGTTTTAGGGTTATTTGTTGATAAAAGGATATGAGTTTAAGCTCATATCAAGCACGAGAACGAAGATCTAACATGCTAGATTAGGACTTTGTAAATTTGGAGTGACCTACCTTTGGGGGAGATTGTTGGAAATACGTTTTTCGTATTTAGAAATTCTCGGTCACTCCAACAATATAGTTATAGGCTCGTAGTATCGTTTAATTAAAGTTTATATTTAGCCCGACCCATGAGCATGTTCATGGGCCGGAGGCCCAAGTCCACTAAGGGACTTGGGTATATAAACCCCTTTACACCATGGAAAGGGGTGTTGGTTGTTTCATTTACTAAATAACAGTTTTACATTTTCTCTCATCTATCTCTCTACTTTCTCTCACTAGAAACATCAACCCTCTTGATAAATCAAAGATTATCATACTTCTACAACTCCTCCAAGTATTGTTGCTCCAAAACCTGAAGTAATAGCTCCGGTCAATGAAGGTATCGCTCCAGCAACCAAAGTACAATCAGATACGTCTACACCTACAATTGGTCAAGATATACCGTCAACGAGTAATGCTCAACCAACACCCGAATCAACTACCCATGTCATACCTTTAGATAATGAAGAGGATGATGATGATGATCACGAATTGGAAATCGCTCAAATGCGTGATGTAAAACCCGCATGCTTTTACCATGAACAGTACACTTATGATCGTACGTATAGGATTATAACTTTCCTTATATAACATAAACACGTATCACGAATATTAATTACAAGAATTACGTACGTGTTATATCACGATAAGTATTTAATACGTATTAAGACACGATAATAATTTCAATAATAATTATAATCACGAACATACGAACATGAAATCATGAACGTAAATAATCACGAGCTTTGTATTACGTATTTATGTATAATTATTACGATCATGAATAAATATAATAAGACATGAACGATAACTATTTTAATCACGCAAACACGACACGAGAACACGTAAATAATTAGAACACGGGAAAAACAACGGGTTTCCCCTTTGGGGGCCCACATGCCACGAAATTAGGAAAAGGAAAGGGCCTAGCCCATCATTTTTACTAAACAAGAAAAAAAGGAGAAATCATGTTTCATATTTACAAAATCTAGAAAATAATTAAAACCCTAGTTTTTCTTTTCTTTGTCCTCTTTTGCCGCCAGATTCAAGAACACCATAAGGGTGATTCGGTTTGATTTTGATCTTCGAATTATTACAAGGATCGTTGTGTGTTCGTCCTTATTCGATTCATGTGATCGGTATAACTTTTAACCTTTTCTTTTTATGTTTTGATTTATATAATCACATAAAATCATGATGTTTTTAATAAACTAATTAAAAACAAGTATTTAAACATGTTAATGATCATGGGGTTAAATCAAATCAAGGGTTTAGGGGTGTTTTGTTTCTAGCCGACGCCTAACCGAGCCCCAAGGGGGTCTCGGCTTGGCTTATTACGCACCACCGAGACCATATGGTCTCGGTATGGTGGTGATGGTGTCACGGCAACGGCAAGGGCAAGGGAAACCCCGACCTTGGTCGGGGTATGGTGATGGTTACGGGTCCGGTTCATGGGTTTTTGTCACGGGTCCGGTTCATGAATCATTTTTTTTGGTTTATGATTTTTACAAGTTATGTTATTTTTTTTTATTTTTTTCAAGACTTAAATTAAATTAATTAAAAACATGAACATGATTAATTTAATTTACATGACTTAGGTTATAAATTTAATTATTAACTCATGAATTTTAACCTAAGTATTTATCTTTAATTAGACTATATAATTAATTAATTATTAAAACCATGACTTATAATTAATTAACATGACTTAGGTTATATTATTAATAGATACTAATACATGTTTTAACCTAAGTATTCTACCTTTATTTAATTAAAATCATGTTATATTTAATTAAATACTTTAACCTATTGTTTATTCAATTTACATGTAATAATTAATAAACTATACTATATAATCACATGACTTAGAATAATAATCAGGAAGCAATTAAGCTTATATAATTAGCTCAGCTTATATCTATTTATGGAAACTTTCTATTTTTAGAAACTTATTTATTTAAGGCATCTAATCTATTTATGGAAACTTTCTATTTTTAGAAACTTATCTATTTTAAGCAGTAATTCTATTTCTGGAAAATTTCTTATTTTGGGAAGTTTCTATTTTTGGAAACTTTCTAATTTTGGAAACTTTCTATTTTTGGAAACTTTCTATTTTTGGTAACTTTCTATTTTTGGTAACTTTCTATTTTTGGAAAATTTCTTTTTTTGGAAACCTCCTATTTTTAGAAAGTTACTTATTATTACACAACAAGTATAATAATACATGAAATACAAGTAATACTTAATCAGAATAGACAGAATATCTGATAAACATAGTATAAAGCTTAAATCAGTAAAACATGACATGAACATATTAAACAAGCTAAGACATGATATAAAACCAGTTATGTATTCAGTAATAAGATACTTATACACGTATGTATTTATGTAGCATTAGTGATACCGAAGTAGGACTCTCTTCCGTTCGTCTTCTTCGTTCACTGGACATAAGGTACGGATTCTCCGTCCTTTCATTATGGACATTCTTTCCTTATTAGGATTCCCCGTATGCAGCCAACTGTTTTCCCATAGTATATGTTTTATATGTTTTAATTGCTTATGTTTAATTAGAATACCTAAAGCCATATACATGCATGACCAGTTTCACCTAGTTATGGAGGTACCATAACCATAACACTAGAGGCACTGGTGTTATGACTTCCCCACGGTGGAGTGATTGCTCGTGGCGTCCCTTTCAGCTTTTGGCCATTTATTATATCACCAGGTGGGGCGTATGGTGCATCCTAGTTACATGTTTCAGTGGATTACTCAGTGTGAATGTGGTGTGTGCCTTGCATCCTTCCCAATGAGCTGATCCCTCCTACCCAAAACTAGTATATTAAATTAGAGGCAGCCCCTCTAATTTGCATGACGAGGTCACCCCTCCAAGTATTCATGCACGCTGATATTTCATGACCTATATTGGCTAATGGTAAATATGATAAAAAATTTTACAAGATAAACATAAGGCTTTTCAAACTATAAAACCAGTTTTACTAAGATATAACCAGGTTATCCAGGACTTAGTCTTTTCTACTTCTTCATGCTATTAGTCTTATTTATGTTTCAGCCTTTCATGTTATATCGTATATCCGTGCACTGAGCGTTATGCTCAATCGTTACTTTCCTTTCCATGTCCCAAAACGGTAGGTACCCAAGGACTGACTCGAGCATTTGGAGGGCGTGCATAGTATGGAAGCTGCCATGGACTTCTTCTCCTTTTGCCTTCATATACTTATGCTTGTTTAGTCTTTCATTCATTTCCTTTACTTTATTATGTTTTGGGCTTATGTTTGGGAACCGATGTTTGATTACGGTTTTTCCTATGGTCATGTATGTTTTACTACATATTACCTTGCATGTTTGATGACACGCCATAATCACGCGTGACATTCCATTTATCAAAATGGGGTGTTACAATTATGGTATCAGAGCCCAAGGCTTCGACCTGTAGGCTCTAAAACTTGACCTATGACTAGTGGGTAGCCACCAGGATCTTCCTAATCCAACGCTTGTTCTTCCACATATTGATGTGTTCAGCGCATTGTTGTTTTAACCATGATGTTTTCAGCACCTTGATGTTTTAACCTTGATGTTTTCATCGATATTGTTTTACAAATATGGATGGACAACCGTCATTCATATTTAGTTATGTGTCATTGATTCATGCATGATGTTCCTCGTGAACTGTGACTATGTGGACTAAACCCAGTAGTTCATAATTAGTCACATAAAATATTTTCTGATAAGATTTGGATAGATGATTTTACTTATTCTTGTTTCATGTATCATTGTTGCAGGAATTATGACTAAGTAATGGTTGGTACATGACTGGCCCTATTTAGTCGCATGTGCTTTTATCGAAACTGTTAACTTTAGGACCGACCCATAGGCGTCCCCTCGCCATGTCTTTTGTTTTGGGACCGACCCATAGGCGTCCCCTCGCGCATATAAAGGTTTTTATAAACTATGTATTCATGTATTCATGCACTGTTTTAATGCATAAAATTTTTCTCATGATTTATAAGCATACATTTTTTTTCATGTCCCCTCATAAGTTACTATGTTTTATGTCAAGTATGTTTTCATATTGTCATGGTTAACTTTAGTCTCATCCTGATTATATTGTATACTCCTTCATGTTAAGTTGTTTCATGTTCCTTCATGATGACTTCGTCTTCACGTGATTATGTCTTACGTCTCTTTTATTGTTTATGCTTTCGTGCAAGACACTGTCGGAGTTCATTTTAAATACTGCTTTCATGATAGTCATGGTGGTTTTTCATTAATCATGCTTTCAGGAAAATCATCGTTGAAATTCGTCTAACCACACGTTAGCATTTCTCCATGCAACCAGAATGAGGTATATACTGGCATTGCCAAGTTATCATGATGGTCTTTGTAACCGTTTAACCGATTATTTTTTTTTTAAAACCATGACAAATGATCGACCCCATACTGATCATTTCATGTGCATTCTGTGTGTACTCCATGTACCGTATTCCTTGTGTATTTCACGTACCTTAATCCATGTGTATTTACTTGCAATACTTCACGAGTATTCGCTAGTCGATTCTGAATCATCTTAGGCGTATGTTCACTTGCTGATATTCTACAAGATTGTTGATGCCGCTCATAACTTGGAGATGTTACTAAAGGTTGATGCTGCTGATGTTTGGAGACGCTACGTGATGCGGATGCTGTTCACAACCTAGAGATCCTACAAGACGAAGACAAAAGGCGTCAGAGCAAAGCAATTGGACGAGAAGATGCTTCACCATCAGACGATTTTCATCAATCATTGTCCCTAATTCTTAGTTACATGTCACACGTCATTCAGTTGTCGTTTCAGTCATGTGAGTGCAAACCGGTACCAGCCGGACACTCAGCTGAATAGTTACATGAATCACGGTCATGAGAATGACCGTCATGGAACTGGCAGACAGGACGATAGTAACCACTACTATGACAGCAACTATCCTAGAAATCGCAACTGAGGCTCCGGTCGCGGACGTGATCAGACATACAAATGATCAGTAGTCCAACCGATCCGCCAGTTCTGGCATAATAACCTAATATTGTAGCTCTATTTGTTTTCACATCTCGAGACACATGTATCACGTATACTTTCTGAAGACACATGTCAAGACACCAGTCAAGACACATGTCATGCTTACATTTCCCAAGACACGAGTCAAGACACATGACTCACGTCTAATTATGGAACATTTCTAAGAAATTCAGGGTACCCTCCAAGGGTATATCCATTTAGTTGTGCCATGCATTAATCAGGCCACAACAATTTCAATACCTTTACTTGTGCATCAGTGAGAACTGCCACGTTTCTCGATGACACTTTCATTGCTTGTACCCATATCTCATAGATTCATGACCATGAAGGGCGCCATTCGTATTCCCCATGTATACGAAGGTTTTTCCTTCAGCCTAATGATAAGATCCAAGCTGCTAACGCATTACCTTAGACAGATGCGAGGTGAATTTTATCCTAATTATGGACTACGAACAGCACACCATGCTACGATTCATGGTTATGTACATTAATGTTCAGGCTCCTGAATACATTCAGCTTGATTTTTCATGGTTATGTACGATTTTACGTTCATCTTTGTTCTGGGAGGTTTCACAAGAACTGGAGAGAACAGACTGAAGCTTAGTATAACTCCCTATCCTCAGATAGATGTTTCACGTCACATTCCACATCTCACATTGTAGCATTTGGCGTTACCGCAGTTGTATTCCATGTTCACGATATGTTTCACATGTCATGTTCATTCCACATTCCTCATATCACGTTCATGATATGTTACACGTATCATGGATCACGGTATGTTTTCTCATATTACCCTCACCATATTTTCCACGTATCACGTTCAAAATTTTCCACGTATCACGTTCAAAATTTTTCACGTATCGCGTTCAAAAATTTTCACGTATCACGTTCAAAATTTTTCACGTACTACGTTTCAATTGTCGCGCGCATCGTTGCTAATTATCAGTTAAGTTAGATTGTTTTGCACCATAACGTTTCAGTTATCCTTGCACGTTAATTCGTATTCCCTCGATCAAATTTAGGGGATCTATCTTACGTAGATGACAATGAACTTTGCGTGTTTTCAAGTCAAGGTCAGGAGGACCAAGATTATCATTGTGTCAAGATCTTGTGAAGGAACCGTTCCAGGAGGGAAGCCACGTGGAAACGGACAAGTTCATTGAGACTTCTTATCCGTTTTTATCCTATCAATTGTATATGTCCCTTCAGTCACGTCACGTTCCATGTCCTTTCAAAACATGTCACGTTCCACGTTCCGTCTACCATGTCACATGCACGTCCATTTATTTTACATACCCTCTCAGTTTGATTCGGGTATGTTTCTCTATTAGTTACCTATCTATAATTCGGGGACGAATTATTCTTTTTAGGGGGGAAGAGTTGTAAAACCCGCATGCTTTTACCATGAATAATAAACTTATGATCGTACGTATAGGATTAAAACTTTCCTTATATAAAATAAACACGTATCACGAATATTAATTACAAGAATTACGTACGTGTTATATCACGATAAGTATTTAATACGTATTAAGACACGATAATTATTTCAATTATAATTATAATCACGAACATACGAACATGAAATCATGAACGTAAATAATCACGAGCTTAGTATTACGTATTTATGTATAATTATTACGATCATGAATAACTATAATAAGACACGAACGATAACTATTTTAATCACGTAAACACGACACGAGAACACGTAAATAATTAGAACACGGGAAAAACAACGGGTTTCCTCTTTGGGGGCCCACATTCCACAAAATTAGGAAAAGGAAAGGGCCTAGCCCATCATTTTTACTAAACAAGAAAAAAAGGAGAAATCATGTTTCATATTTACAAAATCTAAAAATTAATTAAAACCCTAGTTTTTCTTTTCTTTGTCCTCTTTGGCCGCCGGATTCAAGAACACCACAAGGGTGATTCGGTTTGATTTTGATCTTGGAATTATTACAAGGATCATTGTGTGTTCTCCTTATGCGATTCACGTGATCGATATAACTTTTAACCTTTTCTTTTTATGTTTTGATTTATATAATCACATAAAATCATGATGTTTTTAATAAACTAATTAAAAAAAAGTATTTAAACATGTTAATGATCATGGGGTTAAATCAAATCTAGGGTTTAGGGGTGTTTTGTTTCTAGTCGACGCCTAACCGAGCCCCAAAGGGGTCTCGGCTTGGCTTATTACGCACCACCGAGACCATATGGTCTCGGTATGGTGGTGATGGTGTCACGGCAGCAGCAAGGGCAAGGGAAACCCCAACCTTGGTCGGGGTATGGTGATGGTTACGGGTCCGGTTCATGGGTTTTAGTCACGGGTCCGGTTCATGAATCATTTTTTTAGGTTTATGATTTTTACAAGTTATGTTTTTTTTTGTTTTTTTTTCAAGACTTAAATTAAATTAATTAAAAACATGAACATGATTAATTTAATTTACATGACTTAGGTTATAAATTTAATTACTAACTCATGAATTTTAACCTAAGTATTTATCTTTAATTAGACTATATAATTAATTAATTTTTAAAACCATGACTTATAATTAATTAACATGACTTAGGTTATATTATTAATAGATAATAATACATGTTTTAACCTAAGTATTCTACCTTTATTTAATAAAAATCATGTTATATTTAATTAAATACTTTAACCTATAGTTTATTTTATTTACATGTAATAATTAATAAACTATACTATATAATCACATGACTTAGAATAATAATCAGGAAACACTTAAGCTTATATAATTAGCTTAATTATCCAGCTTATATCTATTTATGGAAACTTTCTATTTTTAGAAACTTATTTATTTAAGGCAGCTAATCTATTTATGGAAACTTTCTATTTCTAGAAACTTATCTATTTTAAGCAGTAATTCTATTTTTGGATACTTTCTAATTTTGGAATATTTCTATTTTTGGAAACTTTCTATTTAAGGAAACTTTCTATTTTTGGAAACTTTCTATTTTTAGAAACTTTCTATTTTTGGTAACTTTCTATTTTTGGAAACTTTCTATTTTAGGAAACCTGCTATTTTTAGAAAGTTACTTATTATTACACAACAAGTATAATACATGAAATACAAGTAATACTTAATCAGAATAGACAGAATATATGATAAACACAGTATAAAGCTTAAATCATTAAAACATGACATGAACATATTAAACAAGCTAAGACATGATATAAAACCAGTTACGTATTCAGTAATCAGATACTTATACACGTATGTATTTATGTAGCATTAGTGATACCGAAGTAGGACTCTCTTCCGTTCGTCTTCTTCGTTCACTGGACATAAGGTACGGATTCTCCGTCCTTTCAGTATGGACATTCTTTCCTTATTACGATTCCCCGTATGCAGCCAACTGTTTTCCCATAGTATATGTTTGATATGTTTTAATTGCTTATGTGTAATAAGAATACCTAAAGACATATACATGCATGACCAGTTTCACCTAGTTATGGAGGTACCATAACCATAACACTAGAGGCACTGGTGTTATCACTTCCCCACGGCGGAGTGATTGCTCGTGGCGTCCCTTTTAGCGTTTGGCCATTTATTATATTATCAGGTGGGGCGTATGGGTGCATCCTAGTTACATGTTTCAGCAGATTACTCAGTGTGAATGTGGTGTGTGCCTTGCATCCTTCACAAGGAGCTGATCCCTCCTACCCAAAACAAGTATATTAAATTAGAGGTAGCCCCTCTAATTTGCATGACGAGGTCACCCCTCCAAGTATTCATGCAGGTTGATATTTCATGACCTATATTGGCTAATGGTAAATATGATAAACAATTTTTACAAGATAAACATAAGGCTTTTCAAACTATAAAACTAGTTTTACTAAGATATAACCAGGTTATCCAGGACTTAGTCTTTTCCGTTGCTTCATGCTATTAGTCTTATTTATGTTTCAGCCTTTCATGCTATATCGTATATCCATGCACTGAGCGTTATCTCAGCCGTTACTTTCCTTTCCATGTCGCAAAACGGTAGGTACCCAAGGACTAACTCGAGCATTTGGAGGACGTGCATAGGATGGAAGCTGCCATGGACTTCTTCTCCTTTTTCCTTCATATAATTTTGCTTGTTTAGTCGTTCATTCATTTCATTTACTTCATTATGTTTTGGGCTTATGTTTGGGAATCGATGTTTGATTCCGGTTTTTCCTATGGTCATGTATGTTTTACTACATATTACCTTGCATGCTTTGATGACACGCCATAATCACGTGTGACATTCCATTTATCAAAATGGGGTGTTACACGTGAACTTCCATTCTTTGGTTACCAATTACCGACCACAATCAAGTCGGTTCGTCCACCTTAGAAGAAGCTCCTTCTACGGTCTACTCCAATCCACGGATTCCTGAACATGACAACAAGTGGACAAAGGATCATCCTATAGATTTTATTATTGGTGACCCTAATCATCCGGTATCTACACAAAGTCAGTTACAAGAAAGTGCAATGTTTTGTCATTTTGATGCTTTTCTCAGTGAAGTTGAACCTAAGACGTGGCAACAAGCATTTACCCAATCTTGTTGGATAGAAGCTATGCAAGAAGAACTTAATGAATTTGTACGTCTTGAAGTATGGGAACTTGTCCCATGCCCGGATCAAGTGAAGTTACACACTTAGAAACGGGTTTACAAGGTGAAACTCGACGAGCTAGGCAAAATTTTGAAGAACATAGCTCGACTAGTAGCTCGTGGATACAAGAAATTATTAGGCATCGACTTTATGGAATCCTTTGCACTTGTTACCCGTTTGGAAGCTATTAGACTATTCCTCACTTATGCAGCCCACATGAATATGATCGTCTATCAGATGGATGTAAAGACGACATTTCTCAATGGTGAAATCAAGGAAGAGGTCTATGTTCAATAGCCGGATGGTTTTGTAAATTCTAAATATCATAATCACGTGTACAAGCTTAAATAGGCTCTCTATGGGTTGAAACAAGCTCCACACGCGTGGTACGATCTATTATCACAATTCCGCATTACACAAGGCTTCACTAAAGGCAGGTGGATCCTACGCTGTTTATTCAGAAACGAGGTACATATATGATTATGGTACAAATATATGTTGATGATATTATATTTGCTGCCTCGACCCAAACCTTATCGGATGAGTTTAGGACACTCATGTCTTCCAAGTTTAAGATGTCAATGATGGGAAAGGTATCATTCTTCTTAGGTCTTCAGATATCTTAGAGTCCCAGAGACATCTTTATCAATCAATCCAAGTATGCCCTTGAATCGCTTAAGAAGTATAAGATGGAATCTTGCGACCCAGTGGATACTCCAATGGTGGAACGAACTAAGCTAGATGCAGATCCACATAGGATTGCCGTTGATCTGACACTTTATCATGGAATGATCAGTATCATTCTGTATATAACAGCTAGTCAACCTGATCTTCAATTTGCAATATGTATGAGTGCTCGGTATCAAACTAGACCTACTGAGTTACACTTAGCAACTGTTAAACGTATCTTTCGGTATCTTAAAGGAACCATTAATCGGGGACTTTGGTATTCGAAGGACTCTTCGATTGCACTAATGGCATATGCAGATGCAGACCACACGGGATGTAAAGATACAAGGCGTAGCACGAGTGGCACTTTGGAACTACTAGGAGATCGACTAATCAGTTGGGCATAGAAAAGGCACAAAAGCGCTGCAATTTCAAGTACGGAAGCAGAATACATAGCTATGTGATGAGACTGCTTTTATACATAGTCTCATCGTCCAAAAAGGGCTTCAAATGCATTAAATATCCTCAAAATACCCTTATATATGCTTGTGTTTGTTTCTTGTGTATTTTAGGTACGGATATTGAGAAAATGACAAAAGATCACAAGAATCATGCAAAAACGAACACGGGAAATGAAGCCGCACATTGAACCAAGCCCTAATGAAGATTTTCCTAAGAAAACCCTTGAAGATTTGAAGAATTATGAAGAAGGGTCCTCCAATATGGAAGAATTGACACTTTATATCCTTGTATCTTCATAATTACAAGTTTGGTCCCTAAAGTTTGTCAAAATTACAAAAAGGACCTTCCACTTTGAAGAATTGACAAGTTTAGCCCCTCAACAAAGCTAAATTCTCAACCATTATCCTCCATAAAGTAAAACATATCATGAAGTCCTTCATAGTACAAGAAATTACAAGAATGGTCCTTTGAAAATCCCAAAATTACAAAAAGGACCCTTGACATTTAACATTTGGCAAGAATGGTCCCTCATCAAATAAGACTTGGCAATTTCAGTCCTCCAAAATATCAAATATGCAAGTCAAGACCATTATCCATCAAGAAAATGCCAAATCAGTACCTCAAGAATTACAAAATGGCAAGAATTACCCCTGAATTTACTTTGCAAAATGTTTTGGGGCAAAAGTGTGAAAAATGAAAAGTTGTCAAAGAAGGAAATGGGCGTTGATAGAGTTTAGAAGTGAAAAGACAAGAAGAAAAGAAGTGAGGGGTTTAATCTGGCCAACACACATGCTTACCTTAACCACTATCATCCTGCCACGTGCCCCACTTTCTCCTTTCCACCAATGGGAGCCCTCCCTACTTCCACCTCATCTCCCACTCACACCAGACATAACAAACCTTAATTAATATTTTAATTAAGGCGCTAAACACCACAGTTTAAACCCAAAATGGATTAAAACCAAGTTCTTCATGTTCATAAACCAAATTGGGCATTTGCTAATTACCAACAATTAAACCCCAATATGATGCAGATTTATGATTAAGGGTCTTGTTAACACATCCCAAACCTTAAACATGACACCCCACCAACCCACATGCTACATGGGACCTCCCCTGCTACAAGTTCATGCATACTGCCAAAAGGGTGGCAGCAATCTAATGTCCCACATTTTGGCTTACTTTCTAAGCTTCATACAAACCCTTTGATCACATTTTCACATGCCAACTCATGCAAACGTCCAAGGAAACATCACATGAGTCCAAGGTTTTCAAATTCTACAAGGGCATATTTGGAAGATCAAGCACTTAGGGTTCACGTTTTTATTCAGTAACTTAGTCTCATTGTAGCCTGTATAAAGGCATAGGGCTGCAACATTTACATTTGCTTTTGGTTTTTCCTTGTTCAACAACTTGTAAATCCTCTTTTCAGTTTAATGAAATTGTGTTAAGTGTGTTGAAGAAAGACCAAGTGCCACTTATTTTTATGCTTGATTATGTTATTTGTTCACTGAATTTGAATCTCAAAACCTGTTTTTAAGGAGAGTGTAAAAGTTTGCATTTTTCCTTCAAGCTTGATATTTTGCTAAGTTCTTGTTCAAACCTTGGAATTCTTGGGTTATAGGGCTGATCATAGCATCCTAATTGTGATATTAAGGTGTGATGAGGCTTATAACTTGGGTAATCAAGTGTGGGGTAACAAGGTTGCATCAATCAAGGCGTTTTAAGTTTCTGTTTTGATAATTGTGCCTCTAACCTTGTTGAATCTTAGCAAGGTTGTTTGTGGAAGCTTGTGCTTGTTCTAGCTAGCACATAAGCTCATAAATTCGTGGGTGTGGATGTACATCCATGAGGTTTATCTTAAATCCTTGAAAATCTTATATATATTGGAATTTTTGTGGATTTGTGCTCTATTGGTGTTCTTGTTGATTTCTTGGCTTTAATCTGCTTAGTCTTGCATGATAATGTTGTTTATATGCTAGATTGATCATTGGGTTAACTGAATCACACTTTTTCTTATTTAAAATTTGATTTGAAAAGATAAAGGGGTGTTTGGGACTACCTGTTAAAGCTTGAATCTTGTTATTGTGTTGTTAGAAGGTGTTGTTTGTGTTTGTTATCTGTCATACACTTGTTTGAGAGTATTTTACTGCAAGTTATTGGACTTAAACCACCAAATCAAACAATCTGCTATAAAATATTTGTTATTGCCTGTTTTGACCTAGGATCTTGGGAACACTTAGGGTGTATGCATGCTTAAGGCTAAAAGTGGTTTAAACAAAGTCCTTGTAACCTGTTTGTGAGATTTGAGGTGTTGATTCTGGCTTGTGTGTCAAATACATCAGCAAAGTAAAATCTGCTTGTGTTTAGTGTTCATCAGTAACATTCATAAGCTTGAATCTTGATTTAGGATTAAATCCATTGCATGAAACCTGTTTAGACTTGTTCATTTGAGTTTATAATAGCTTTTATATGCATTTGGTTGAATTTGGTTGGCTGATTATTGCTAAAACTGCTTATAAGTGCTCAACTGCTTATTTGTTCATGTCTGTGCTAGATCTGGTACTTTATCGATTAAACTGTATCAATTGGGTGATTGTGGTTGTGATATTTTGATTGTTATTGACTCCTTTTGATCCAAAGATCATTTGGGTGCCTTTGTGTAAACTGAATCCCAAAAAAGTTTACTAAATACAAAAACTCAAACAAGTCAAGCAGTGGAAAAAGTTTCCACTGCTCAACACCCAAAACTAGCCCCTGCTAGTGTTATTTTGTCATCAGCTTATCAATAAGCTATTTTAGCTTATCCAGACTTGCAACAACTTATTTTTGGTGATAGATCTTCATTATTTGACCCATTTGATTAGACTAGAGCTTATTGGACTTTGACTTTGACTTTTTGCTAGAAAACCAACTTATTTGACTTTTACATAAGTGCTTATTTGCTTTTTCCAACTTATTGAGTCAGCTTATTTGAAAACTCTTTGTTGATTTTGCTTAATTAAGTCATTTGAAAGCTTTAGAAACTTGAATCAGCTCTTGGGGTGGCCTAGAACTCAAAAACGACTATTTTGTCGTTTTCTGTAGATTGCTTATTGCATTTTCATGCTTATTCGTTGGGCTTATTTCAAATTTCTTTTTACAGAAGTCTTATTTAGGACAAAAGAAGCTTGTGTGTCTAATTTGAGCTTATGACATTGGCTTATAGCTTAATGAGCCAAAAAGCTCATTAAGAATAAGCTGTTTGGTATAAGCTAGCTTATTTCACACTTTCAGCTTTTGGGCCTTTGGAAAAAGTTGTTTAAAATCAAATTTTGAGTCAAGTAGTGCTTTTTGGGCTTATTTTGGATACTTTTTCATTTTGGGCCCAAGTTAGCCCATTAAGTGATCTGTTTTGGGTTTAGCCCATTTTCTAGGCCCATTAAGGGTATTTAGGTAATTTCACTTTCATTTCTGAGTTATTTAGGTTAATTAAGCTAGTTTGCAACTTTTTTGAATTCTCTATGATTTTTGGATTTTTAATAATATTTTAATATTATTTTATTGTTAAAAATTAAAAGTCTGATTTTCTAAGTTTTTATATTTTTCGTAGATTGTAGACACTTAATTAGGAATTTTGCAACTTTTCAAATATTTTTCGAGTCTTTTAATCATTTTCTAGAATTAATTTAAGTTTTAATTGATTTTAATAGTTTTTATTTGTTTAAAAATAGTTTTTAGTGGTTTTAAAATTTTGAAAAATACTTTTTAACTTAATTAGGTTATTTTAAAGGTTTAAAAACTTTAAGATATTGTTTTGGACTTTTTAATAGTTAATAGTGATTTTTATGGCTTTAATTAGCATTAAAAAGTCATTATTTAATTAATTAAAAGGTTTTGGCAAGTTTGGATTTTTTGTAAACTCTTAGAATATTTTTGTGGATTTTTAGTGATTTTTAGGAATGTTTAGGGTAAAATTTTAATTTTAGTGCTTTTTACGGTTTTACGTGTACACCTTTTTCGTCTTAGTTTAATACTACATCGTAACCGTCATTCTCTTCTTATCCCATTTCTATTTTTCTTTCTCACAAATATAATCACAAAGATAATCATCTCATTACACACACACTAAGCCTCCTTGAGAACGATCCCCATTTTGGGTCATTTGTACACGGTTTTCCTAAATCGTCGTACTTAATACTTGCTACTTTTGCTCTCTTTTCCTAAAGAGTAGTAAAATTATTACATCATTTTGGCGCCGCTGCCGGGGAGGCGTGTTTTATTTTGATTTGGAAGTGTTGTTTTTATATACTAACCAAAATAGTATTTGTATTAGTAGCACTCTACTAATACTTATTATCGGTTTTCGATTTTTTGTGTGAATACTATTACTATAGTGTATACGTAGAACAATAAATTCACAAGTACTCTAAATACGTGAGAAATCACAACCTTGACTTGGGAGGTCATTACCCAATCACTGTATTCGAATCTCAAACCAAAGAAAAAGGCAAAAATAGATAAATACTTTCGAGAAGCTCAATTTTGAAAAATACAAACTATAAGGTGGGTATAAGGCGGATATTATAAAATATATCCTAAGGAAAAAGGTTCTTAAGTGCTTCGCGCCGCCTCGTTTCCCCGCTTGCTTGTGAGTATTTGATTTTGAGAGCTAATCGAGGGTTTTGCCGCCCAAAGTATTAATAAGTATCATATATATTTTCTTGGTTTCATTGATTAAACCCTCTTGAACGTTTTTGTGTTCCACCAACGTTCTAAAGTCATCGAAGGCGTTCACTTCACGTGATCGTTTTCATTCCTTGAGGCTTCTTTAATCAAGAGATTTGATTAAGGAGGAGATTTGTAGATTTGTGTCTACTTAATACATTCACCAAAATCCAAAAAGGTTATTACAATCAAAAACCACAAAAAAAATTGAAAAAATACAAAACACCAAAAAGAATCTTCTTTGCTTATCCCCTCGTTGTACGTGACGTTTATGCTAACTCGTAATCAAGCAAGACGTGCACGTAAACGAAAGAACAAAACTACCACTCCCAATCTTTCTAGTGAGGAGTCTCCAGTTGACGAACCCATTGTAAGAGAAGCACCAACCATGGCGAATCGAACTATGATGGAGTTACTTCAAGCACCCACCGAGGGTTACGGAGAGGCTATTGTGATTCCCGCTATCCTTGCGGAGAATTTTGAGGTGAAAACGGGTTTGTTGTCGATGATACAAAACAACAAATTCCGTGGTGATGAGAAGGACAATCCACACAACCATATCCGCCAATTCAATCGTCTTACCGCCACTTGCAAGTTTAAGGATATCTCGAATGACTCGATTAAGATGATGCTTTTTCCGTATTCCTTAGCGGGGCCCGCAAAAATTTGGTTAGAGAAAGAGCCACCCAATTCTATATTGACGTGGAAGGATCTCGTGTCTAAGTTTGTGAACCAATTTTTTCCGCCCTCTAAGACTACGCACTTGAAAAACGAGATTTCAAAGTTTTCACAAGAGTTTAATGAAAGTTTTTCAACGGATTGGAATAGGTTTAAGGAAATGTTACATGAATGTCCTCATCACGGTTTTTCCGACTTGCATCAAATTGACACGTTTTACAATGGACTTAATGATCATGAAAGGGATTATTTAAATGCCGCCGCGGGTGGTAATTTTTTTGTGTATAACAGTTGGGGAAGCTTTGGTGATAATTGAGAATAGATCTAAGGTGTATAGTCCTCGTAGCACGTCTAGTGTTCGTAAGGCTTCGTCTTAGGCTTCACCATCTTTGTCTACTACCATCGATGCTTGCCAAATTGAGGCGAACTTGGAAAACAACATTTTTGATAAGCTTAAAGGACTTTTGATTGAGTTTAAAGTTGGTGAACCAAGTGCTCCCGCTACGGCTAAAGCGGTTGACGTTTCGTGCATGTATTGTGGTGGAGGTCTTGATTTATCCGAGTGCATTACCAACGGTGGTAACACTTCGAGTGCCTACGCGGCCACGGGAAATTATAACCAAAACGGTCAAGTTACCCGCTCTAATCAATTGACTCCACCTGGTTTTGGATCAAATCAAAATGCTAACAACGACTATCGCAACAATCAAGTTGGTTTCAAAAACAATTTCAACAAGGGAAATTATGGTAATCAAGGGGCTAATAATCAAGTTTCAAACAAAAATCAAAATGATTTTCAAAATAACAACAAAGGTTTGCAAACATTAAAAGATCTTCCAAATGAATTTGTTGAATACGCTAATGGGAATGATGCTAGGTTTGACAATATTCAAAGAGAAATCATTAGCCTAAGATCCGATTTTAAGAACGACTTGAAGAAAGAGTTGAAAAATGAGTTAGCTAATGAACTTAAGATCCACACCAACAAGATGGAAGGAACCGTAACTAGGTTACAACAAAACCAACAAAAAATGGAACAAGGGCAACATGAGATTAAGCAAGAAATGGTCAAAGCCGAGAAGAGGCAATCCAAGTTTGAAGATAAAATCTCATCCATGTTTGAGGCAATTATGTGTAAACCGTCTTCGAGTGGTCTTCCTAGCAACACCGTATCAAACCCTAAGAGTGAGATGAAAGTGATTACCACACGTAGTGGTAAGACACTTAAGGAACCGACTCCTCAACCAATTGCTCCTACGGAGGAAGCAATTGAGGAAGAACCCGAGGTGGTGGTCCAAAAGGAGCATGTCCCAATCCCACGAAGTATCGCTCATGCCACACCTACGGTTGACCCTTTACCAACATTGGAACCCGAGATTCCAAAGGATATGCCTATGCCTCAACCCACACCACATTTTCCCTATCCATCGAGACTTAGAAAGGAGAAACGTCAAGAGCGCGACAATTACCAATTTGAGCTTTTTATGAAAATGTTTCGTGATTTGCACTTTTATGTGAGTTTCGCCGATGCTTTGGTCATGATGCCTCGATTTGGCGCTAACTTTAAGAGTATGTTGAACAACAAGGAGAAATTGCACCAATTGTCTGGTTGTTCGTCGGTTTATCTTAATCGCATACCTTAAAAAGTCGGTGATCCCGGTAAATTTTTGATCCCTTATGAAATCCAAGATATGGAGGAATGCTTCGCCTTGGCCGATCTTGGTGCTAGCATTAAATTGATGCCACTTGCAATCTTCAAGTCGCTCAATATTCCTAATCTTACTCCTTCACTAATGTTTATCGAGTTGGCCGACCATTCCACGATTCCCGCATGTGGAATGGCGGAAGACGTTTTTGTGAAAGTGGGGAAGTTCTACTATCCCGTAGACTTTTTCGTTGTTGATATCCCCACGGATCCTCAAGTTCCTCTCATTTTAGGTCGTTCGTTTTTAGATACGTCTATGGCTTTGATCGATGTTCATGCTAGAAAGATCACCTTACGTTTCAACGACGAGGAACTTGTTATAAACGCAAGTCAAAACTCTCAAATTTCTCATGTTTATTCCGTTGCAACCATAAACCTCGTTCATATGATACACGTGGTTTGCGAGGAATTTTCACAAGAAGTTCTAGGTTTTGGTGATGAAGAAACTAGTGGCAATCCCACTATGTTAGATCCAATTCTTGATAATTCGACACCAACCTTCACTCTATTTGAAGGTGGTGGTTTTACGTTGGAAGAATTCGATGTTCCACGTACTTGTAACGAAGACCTCGACAACGATGAGGACTTCTCAATTATCAAGGATTTTCTCAACGATTTCCCATTTCCTCCACCCGAGGAGGTTATGAGTATCGAGCCCAAATCTTCACTTGAGGAACCACCTATCCTCGAGTTGAAAGATTTACCTCTTCATCTCGAATATGTCTATTTGGAGGAGGGCGATAAGTTGCCGGTTATTATTGCGAAGGAAATTTCGTATGATGAAAAAACCGCACTTGTCGATGTTCTAAAGGATCACAAAGGGGCAATTGCGTGGAAGTTATCCGACATTAAGGGAATCGATCCCAAATTTTGTACCCACAAAATCTTAATGGAGGAGGATTACACGCCCGCAATCCAATGTCAAAGGAGGGTGAAACCTAAAATTCACGACGTCATCAAAAAGGAAGTCCTTAAACTCCTTGACGCGGGAATGATTTACCCTATTTCCGATAGCCCTTGGGTGAGTCCTATTCATTGTGTCCCTAAGAAGGGAGGAATGACCGTTGTGCCAAATGATTCCAACGAGTTAATTCCCACGAGACTCGTGACCGGATGGAGAGTGTGCATTGACTATCGTAAGTTGAATGAAGCCACTCGAAAAGACCATTTTCCCTTGCCCTTCATGGACCAAATGTTGGAGCGTCTTGCGTGAAACGACTTCTATTGCTTTTTAGATGGTTTTTCCGGTTACTTCCAAATCCCCATCGATCCTCGTGATCAAGAAAAAACTACGTTTACGTGTCCATATGGAACGTTTGCCTATCGTAGAATGCCATTCGGACTTTGTAATGCACCAGGAACCTTTCAAAGGTACATGATGGCTATTTTTCATGACATGATCGAGAAGACGATGGAAGTCTTCATGGATGACTTTTCTGTGTTTGGTAGTTCGTTCACTTCGTGTTTGTCGAATCTTGAGAGAATGTTGAAACGTTGTGAGGAAACCAACCTTGTGCTCAATTGGGAAAAGTGTCATTTTATGGTTAAGAGTGGAATCGTCTTAGGGCACAAGGTCTCGAAAGCGGAGATTGAGGTAGATCAAGCTAAGGTAGACGTCATCGCCAAATTACCTCATCCCAAAACCGTTAAGGGAGTTAGGAGTTTCCTAGGCCACGCGGGCTTTTATCATCGATTCATCAAGGATTTTTCAAATATCTCTCGACTCATTACACACCTTTTTGAAAAAGAGGTACGTTTTTTCTTTGACGAAGATTGTGTACGAGCCTTTGAAATCCTTAAGAGGAAACTTACCGAAGCTCCCATTCTTGTTGCTCCCAATTGGAACCTCCCCTTTGAGCTCATGTGTGATGCTAGTGATTACGCTATTGGGGCCGTATTGGGGCAACGTCATGAAAAGCACTTCTTGCCTATTCACTATGCTAGCAAGACGATGACCGAGGCTCAACTAAAATACACTACAACGGAAAAGGAGTTCCTTGCCGTGGTGTATGCATTTGAGAAATTTCGACCTTATCTCGTCTTGACGAAATGCATAGTGTATACGGATCATTCGGCTATCAAGTATCTTATGGCTAAACAAGATGCAAAGTCGAGATTACTTCGTTGGATTCTCCTCCTTCAAGAATTTGACCACAAAATTGTTGACAAAAAAGGAGCCGAGAATCTAGCGGCCGATCATCTTTCTCGTTTGGAAGATCCTCACCAAAGTGTTTACGAGCCCAAGGAAATCACCGAAACATTTCCGCTTGAGAAACTTGGTGTAGTGAATTCTAAGCTTGATTCTTCCACCCCATGGTTTGCGGACTTTGCAAATTACCATGCGGGTAACTTCATCATCAAGGGTATGACGACTCAAGAAAAACGAAAATTCTTTCGTGACGTCAAGTTCTACTTTTGGAACGACCCTTACTTGTTTCGAAGTTGTGCGGATCAAATCATCTTACGTTGTGTATTCGGCACCGAAGCTTCTAACATCCTTAGAGCTTGCCATGAGGGACCCACGGGTGGTCACCATGGTGCAAATCTCACGGCTAAGAAGGTGTTTGATGTCGGCTTCTTTTGGCCTACTATTTACCGAGATGCACAAGATCTTGTGAAGTCGTGTGATTCATGCCAACGACAAGGAAAAACCTCACAAAAAGATGAGATGCCACAAATATCATCCAAGTGTGTGAGATCTTTGACGTGTGGGGCATAGACTTTAGGGGCCGTTCCCATCATCTCGTGGTAATAAGTACATCCTCGTTGCGGTTGACTACCTATCTAAGTGGGTGGAAGCTAAGGCTTTGCCCACCAATGATGCTCGTGTGGTAGTCAAGTTTTTGAAAAGCTTGTTTTCTCGGTTTGGAACCCCTCGTGCGATCATTAGCGATCATGGAACCCATTTTTGTAACGACCAATTCGAAAGGGTCCTAAGGAAATATGGGGTTACACATCGGCTTTCTACGGCTTATCACCCACAAACGAGTGGGCAAGTCGAGGTTTCAAACCGAGCGTTGAAGAGGATCTTAGAGAGATCCGTTGGGGAAAACCGACAATCTTGGTCGGATAAGTTGGACGATGATTTATGGGCCTTTAGGACCGCTCATAAGACGCCCATTGGGTGCACTCCCTATAAGCTTGTGTATGGGAAAAATTGTCATTTGCCAATCGAATTGGAACACAAGGCTTATTGGGCCCTAAAGCATTGTAATGATGATATGGAGACCGCGGGAAAACACCGGAAAATGCAATTAAATGAATTGGATGAATTGAGAGACATTGCTTATGAAAATTCATTGATTTATAAAGAAAAAACTAAAAAGTTGCATGATTCTAAAATTAAAAACCGGGTTTTTATCATTGGGGATCAAGTTTTGCTTTTTAATTCTCGCTTGAAAATCTTTTCCTGTAAGTTGAAATCCCGTTGGTCCGGTCCATTCACCGTGACTCAAGTTTTTCCTTATGGGACCATCGAGCTAGCTCAAAATGATACCCCCAATTTCAAGGTGAATGGACGTAGGTTGAAGCACTACTTTGGTGGGGAAGTTCCATCCTTGAACTACCTCGACCAAGTCACCTTCCCCAATGATAATTAGTATTGAGGGGATCGAGTCGAGCTCATGTCTCGGTAATAAAAAACGAGGTGCCTCGTGGGGGAGTCCCATGCTTATCCTATGTACAAATTATCGCTTTCTAAAGTAGTTAACGTGTGGGGATTTGTGCCATTACAACCTTTGTTCCGTGGTTGTATGTGAATTGTGAACTTTAGATGATCATGATCTTCACGATTGGAGCCTCTCGTGTTTGTTTTATGGGAACACTAGATCGTTTGCTTTGAAGACTTTCTCAATATCCATGATATATACTTTGATGTTCTAACCTTAAGTTTATAGCACACTTCATAAACGGCTTTAAATTTAACGGTTACACCCTTTCCATCCTAGATTAGACATTCGACTACGTCTCTAGTATGGGGGTGTTTGCACCCCTAGACTCGAAACATTGAGGATAATGTTTAACTTTAGTATGGGGGGGGTGAATAGATGCTTGCCTTGCCAAACCTTCACGCTTTCCAAAGTTTATCTTTTTGTTTATCGTTTTTTTGCAAAATAAGGCTAAAAATGGCCAAATTTTAAAATTTTTCTCATGTTTTATATGTGTTTGAAGACACGAATGTAGGTTTTCTGATGGCGAGAATAAGAGTAATTTTTGACTCGACCGTGCGTGTTGAGCACTTAGCTTTGATTCCTTAACTACACATTAGGCTAAGTATCTTAAATGAGGACGAGAAATGATAGGGTTAATTATAAGTTACTATGCTAAACATAAAGTACTCGTATTCTTTCAAAAACTCATGTGTTCTCGTTGTTTGCTTATTCTCCCTTCGCATGTAAATATTTTTTGCTTAATAAATATTGACTTAGCGGTTTAGTTGGGATTGTTGGGTTTCTAGTCTTTTCTAGTAGCTTCCGTGTAATTAAATTGGGAAGAAATTAAGGTATCGCCAGCGTCACGGTTTTGAAGTATTGGCACCCAAATAATCAAAAGCTTCACCCAATAATAAGATTTCAAGTGCTCACCTAAATCAAGCAAACAATTTAAAGCCCCACAAGGCCGAAAAATCTATGCAAAATTGATAGTGAATCAAGCCTTAATCTTCGAAGCTTTAAAGATCCAAAATTCGCCTTAGCGTGAGGATATACGTCTTTGGCTAATAAAACTACCGACGATGTGGATAATAAAAGGCAAGGCAAGACCGAAGTCATAATAAAAGCTTCATGACGAAGTTGAATAAAAGATGGAGGTAAACCAAAGATAATAAGACCCTTCCGTTAGGGGGCGTATAAAATTCTTGGTAATAAGTCTCATGTTCAAAACCGTTATAGAACCGTGTTTATCGATTCTTCTTGTTGACTTAATTTTTTGACATCATTGTCTATTGGGAGGGGTTATTGATTTGATGGTCTTGGTTACACTGTTAGGACTCTATTTTTAGACCTAAATCTCTATTATCACATAAGTCAAACAATGTATCCTCGTGAAACATTCAAGACAAAATAAAATATAAGAGATATAACTTAGGAAAATGGGAGGATAAGTACGTGATCAGGGCATATGAGTAGTGTTAGCATTACTAACTTATAATGACAATGATCTCGTTGCACGCTTGGCATAGAATTGGGGTGAAAATCAAGGACGATGAAATTATTTCTAACGAAGCATTCACATGTTCTTATTCTATGAACCTAAACGTCCCATTTTGCGATGAAAATCATACATTATGTCTAAAACTCAAGTAGTAGTAGCAATAGTAGTAGTGTAGCTAGTTTATCGTTCAATAAAGTAAATAAAAATGAATTTTGGAGGTGCTACGATACTTTATTCTAGCATTGCGTGAGGGCGACAATGGTTTAGTATGGGGGAGTGATGAGACTGCTTTTATACATAGTCTCATCGTCCAAAAAGGGCTTAAAATGCATTAAATATCATCAAAATACCCATATATATGCTTGTGTTTGTTGCTTGTGTATTTTATGTACGGATATTGAGAAAATGACAAAAGATCACAAGAATCATGCAAAAACGAACACGGGAAACGAAGCCGCACATTGAACCAAGCCCTAATGAATATTTTCCCAAGAAAACCCTTGAAGATTTGAAGAATTATGAAGAAGGGTCCTCCAATATGGAAGAATTGACACTTTATATCTGTAAAACTCGCATGCTTTTACCATGAATAGTACCCTTAAGATCGTACATACTAGATTAAAACCTTCCTAATATAGCATGATTACGATTACGTGTTAGGATTTTACGTATTACGTACGTGTTAGAACACGATAAGTATTTACTACGCACGATCACGAAATAACTATTTGACGATAATTAATCACGAGCACGCGATCATGAAATCATGAACGTATTCAAAACACGAACTATTAGTAATTACGTATATATATTTATTACGAGCGTAATTAAATATATTAGATCACGGTATGTACGAAACGAGAACACTTAAAATGCGAACACAAATAATCACGAATAAATAACTTAACATCGAGACACGGAAAAAGTTACGGGTACCCCAAGTGGGGCCCCTACCCGCGGCTACAAGGACAAATGGGCCAAGCCCATTTGTAAATTTTACTAAAGGGGGGTTAATAACTTTTCACTACTCATTTTCATTCACAGAAGATTTTAGAAAAAAACCCTAAAACCCTCCTTCCCTTTTCTTCTTTGTGTCGCCACCCTAAAACACCACAAGGAGGTGGTTTGTGATCTTGGATCTTGGAATTTTAGTTGGTGATCGTGTTTGTTCTTCATCCTTTTGATCCACGAATTCGGTAAATCCTTTTTAAACCTTTTCTTTTGATTTGATCATTTAATAAATCAAGAACGTGTTATTTTTTTTACAAAAACCTAATAAATAAACATGGATCTAACATGATTTGGGGTTAAATAAAATCAAAAGTATGTTTTAAGGGGTGTTTGTTTTTGGCCGCAGGCGGCACCGAACCCGAAGGGGTTCCGGTTTGGCCAAACCGACCACCACCAAGACCATATGGTCTTGGTTGGTGTGTGTGGGTCCCACGTCAGCATCAAGGCACGGGGTACCCCGAGTTGGTTCGGGGTACGGTGTCGATTTCATGTCCGGTTCATTGTTTTTAGTCTAGATCCGATTCATGGTGTATGTTTAGTTTTTTTTTTATGTTTTATGATCTTATGTTAAAAATTAAATTAATAAAATGACATGATTAATTTAATAACATGACTTAGGTTATTTTAATTATTAATAATCATGAAATTAATTAACCTAAGTATTTTATATTTTAGACTTATAATTAATTAATTATTTTAAAACCATGATTTATAATTTATTAATTAACATGACTTAGGTTATATTATTAATATATAATAATACATGTTTTAACCTAAGTATTTAACATTATTTAATTAAAATTATGTTATACTTTAATTAAATATTTTAACCTATAGTTTAATTTAATTACATGGAATAATTATTAAACTATACATTATATCTTATGACTTAGAAAATAATCATGAAAACACTTAGGCTTATATACTTAGCTTATTTAACCAGCTTATTTCTAATTATGGAAACTTTCTATTTTTAGAAACTTAATTAAATAAGGCAGCTAATCTATTTATGGAAACCTTCTATTTTTAGAAACTTATTTATTTTAGGCAGCTAATCTATTTATGGAAACTTATTTAATTAAGGCAGCTGATCTATTTATGGTTTCTATTTTTAGAAACTTATCTATTTTAAGCAGTAATTCTATTTTTGGAAACTTTCTATTTTTGGAAACTTTCTAATTTTGGAAACTTTCTATTTTTGGAAACTTTCTATTTTAGGAAACCTACTATTTTTGGAAAGTTACTTATTATTACACAGTAAGTATAATAACACATGAAATACCAGAAATACTTAATCAGATTAAACAGAATATAAGAACATGGTTTAAGGCTTAAAAACGGTAAAACATGGTAAGAACACATAAAATAAGCTAAGACATGACATAAAACCAGCTACGTATTTAGTAAGCAAATACTTATTCATGTATGTATTTATGTAGTACTAGTGATTCGGAAGTAGGATTCCTCTCAGTTCATCTTCTTCGTTCACTGGACATAAGGTACGGATTCCCGTCCTTTCAGTATGGACATTCTTTCCTTATTAGGATTCCCCGTATGCATCCAACTGTTTTCCCGTAGTATAAGTTACGTGTTTGATTGCTTACGTTTAATTAAGATTACATATAGCCATATACATGCATGACCAGTCTCACCTAGTTATGGAGGTACCATAACCATAACATTAGAGGCATTGATGTTATGACTTCACCACGGCGGAGTGATTGCTCGTGGCGTCCCTTCAGCTATTGGCCATCTATATTATATTTATCATGTGGGGCGTATGGGTGCATCCTAGTTACATGTTTTTATTCAGGATTTCATGGTGAATGTGGTGTGTGCCTTGCATCCTTCACAAGGAGCTGATCCCTCCTACCCAAAAACCAGTATATTAAATTAGAGGCAGCCCCTCTAATTTGCATGATGAGGTCACCCCTCCAAGTATTCATGTACGGTTGATTTTCATGACCTATATTGGCTAATGGTAAAATATGATAAACAGTTTTTATAAAATAAACATAAGACTTTCAAACTATTTAACCAGTTTTATCAAGACTTAACCAGGTTACTCGGGACTTAGTTTTCTTCCGCTGTTATATGTTATATGCTTATCCTATTCATGCTTTATTGTACATCCGTGCACTGAGCGTATTTGCTCAGCCGTTTTCCTTTTCTATGTTCCCAGAACGGCAGGTACTCAGGGACACTCGTAGACACTAAGAGTACGTGCATATGGACTAGAAGCTGTCTAGCCTTCTTTACTTTATGCATTTCCTTTCTTATGATACTTATGCTTTGGACATTGTTTAGTCCTTTCCTTTATTATACTATGTTTGTGTGTGATGAGCTTTACATTTGGACTACCGATTTTTTATTCCGGTATTTTCCTTTTATGGTCAAGTAATGTTTAGAAATTTTTCCTTGTATGCTTTGATGACACGCCATAATTGCATGTGACATTTCCATTATCAAAATGGGGTGTTACAATTATGGTATCAGAGCCAAGGCTTCGACCTGTAGGCTCTCAAATATGACCTGTGATTAGTGGGTAGTCACTACGGTCTTCCTAGAACTGACAGTTGTTTTCATGCATTCATCATTTTTAAGCATACATATACATGTCATTGTCGCAGATTTTTGACTAAGTAATGGTTGGTACAGGACTGGCCCTATTTATTCGCATGTGTTTTATCGAAACTTTTAGATTTGGGACCAACCCATAGGTGTCCCCTCGCTATGTCTTTTATTTTGGGTGAACTGACCAGAGGCATTCACTCTCGAGCATACAAAAGTTTTCTTAAAACTACATCATGCATTCATACACAAAATTTTCTTGCATAAAATTTTTCTCGTGAAATTTTGGTATAAATTTTTTTATTTTTTTTATTTTATGTATATATATATATTTTATGTTTTGATCTGTTTAATCATATGTTTTATGTTATACTGTCAGATGGTTCTCACACGCGAACAGGAGCAGCTCAATGTTGCAATTCAGGCTGCCATGCAAGCTTTGCTTCCTCAACTGAGGAATGACATCAGGGCTGAAGTTCAAGCTGCCAACAATCAGCAGCATAACCAGGCACCTCCTCCTCCTCCTCCAGTGACATTAGCAGTATGGCTGGAGAGATTCAACAAGCTCCGCCCTCGAGCTTTTGAGAAGACGGATAGCCCCAGTGATGCTGAAAGCTGGTTGGATCACATCGAGAAGATTTTCAATGCTATGGGCTGTGACCCCGCATACAAGGAGAGGTTGGCATGCTATCGATTCGAATGCGATGTGCTAAACTGGTGGTTAGCATTGATGCAGTCTGAAGGTGGTGACGAGTGGGTTGCTGGTTTAACTTGGGCTCAGTTCAAGGACAGGGTGATGGAGCAGTTCTTTCCCAAGGCTGAGCAGGACAAGCTCAAGATAGAGTACCATGGGATCCGACAGAGAGCTGGGGAGAATAACAACGAGTTTATGCAGCGCTTTCTTCGCTTAACTGGTTTCCTTGGTGCGGCAGCAGGTACTCTTGAAGAGCAGGCACATCACTTTAGATGGGCTCTTCGCACATCGGTCGCAAACAATCTGGTGTGTGCTACGTTCAACAATGTAGCACAAGTGGCCGATGCAGCACGAAAACTGGAGATGCTGCAGGAGAGAGATGAGTTCGGGGAAGCTGAAAGACCCGACAAGAGGTAAACCTTCGTATTCAAGCGGTGACCAATCCGTATACTTTCCATATGTCAATTTTTCATCTCTTTAAATGTACCTTTCAGGCAGAAAACTGGGGACCGGTCTCAGCCGGCTACTCAGCAGCAGCCTCATCAGCCCAAGGGAAACGGTCAGACAAACGACCGTTCTGATACGGATAGGCGTGGCGGTAATGACAATTACCGTAACAACGCTGGGCACTCCAATAGCAGCAGGTCCTAATACTTACGCATTTTCCTTATGTTTTCATGTTATAACTCATATTCTGACACTTTAACAGAACTTCTACCAGGAACCATGGAAACGGTAGGGACCAGAACCAGAGAGGTTCGCAACCTAGCCGTCCAGCTATCACTGGTATTCAATCTTACGATTATCTGCTTTGTACTTTGTACCCAACTATCATGTCTTATGTAAAATGTTTTATCAGGTTCTCAGCTAGCCAGAGCACCTTCTGGAGGATACACTCATCCTCTTTGCTCTACTTGCCACCGTAGGCACCCAGGACCATGTCGCCGTAATACTGATGCGTGCTTCAAGTGTGGTCTTCCTGGCCATATTATGAAGGATTGCCGTAAGGGCGAGATGGAGGGTACATCGGGACATGCTGATACCAAGCCGCCTCCTACTGCCGGGCGTGTCTACACGACATCTCGAGACTAGGGCAACAAGTCTACAGGTACCATCACTGGAATCTTGTTTATGTATGGTCAAGCGGCATGTGTTCTTTTCGATACGGGTGCTACTCACTCGGTTATTTCTACTGCTTATGCTAAGAACATTAGGATGCCTTCCTTGCCACTAGAAAATAGGCTTACTATTTCCACGCCTTTGAGAGACTCTGTATTAATCACCCATGTATACAAGAGTCTTCCCCTAGAATTTGACGATAAGGTTCGACCTGTTGACGCACTTCCGCTGGACATGAATGAATTCGACATGATTTTGGGCATGGATTGGCTATCCAAGCATCATGCTACCATAGACTGCCATTCATATCGAGTTATCTTCGGTGATGTTAATGCACCAGAGTACATTCATAATGGGTTCATACCCGGACGGTCTGTACAAGTCATATCCACCCTACAAGCGCGTGCACTACTATCACGTGGCTGCGAGGGTTATCTAGCTACGGTTCATGACATGGATGCTGAATCCCTATCAATTCAGGATCAACCTATAGTGTCGGAATTCCAAGATGTGTTTCCAGCAGAACTTCTGGGCATACCACCTGCACGAGAAGTGGAATTCAGTATAGAGCTGGTTCCAGGAGCTGAACCAATCTCCAAGGCTCCTTATCGCATGGCTCCCATAGAGCTGAAGGAGCTGAAGGATCAACTGCAAGAACTTCTTGAACGAGGTTTCATTCGACCGAGCGCATCTCCATGGGGCGCACCGGTCTTGTTTGTTAAGAAGAAGGACGGTAGTATGCGTCTTTGTATAAACTATCGCGAGCTCAACAAGATTACCATTCGGAATAGATATCCATTGCCTCGTATTGACGATCTGTTTGACCAACTCCAAGGGGCCAAACACTTCTCCAAGATTGATCTTAGGTTAGGCTATCATCAGCTACGGGTCAAGGAGCAGGACATCGCTAAGACTTCCTTTCGTACCCGTTATGGCCACTACGAGTTTGTAGTTATGCCATTTGGCTTGACAAATGCTCCAGCAGTGTTCATGGATTTGATGAACAGAATCTTCCATGAATTTCTGGACAAGTTCGTCATTGTCTTCATCGATGACATACTAATTTTCTCAAAGTCCAAGGAGGAACACGAAGACCATCTTCGTACAGTACTACAGATTCTTCGCCAGAAGCAGCTGTATGCTAAATTATCCAAGTGTGAGTTATGGTTAGACAAGGTGGCATTCTTGGGTCATATTGTATCAGCAGAAGGAATCACTATGGATCCAGCGAAGGTTGAGGCCATTACTAAGTGGCCAAGGCCGACATCAGCGACGGAAGTCCGCAGTTTCTTAGGCTTAGTTGGCTATTACCGTAGGTTCGTGGAGAACTTTTCCCGCTTAGCACTACCATTGACCAAACTGATGCGGAAAGGGGAGAAATTCGTCTGGACTGAAGATCGAGAGAAGAGCTTTGAAGACCTGAAGAAAAAGCTAGTATCTGCACCTATTCTTACTCTACCATCTGGTACGGGTGGATTTCAAATCTACAACGATGCATCGGGGAAGGGACTTGGCTGTGTTCTCATGCAACATGGGAAAGTGATGGTGTACGCTTCACGGCAGCTTAAGCCTTATGAAGAAAATTACCCCACGCACAACCTGGAACTTGCTGCAGTCGTGTTTGCATTGAAGATATGGAGACACTACTTATATGGAGAATCATGTGACATTTTCACGGACCACAAGAGTTTGAAGTATATCTTCACTCAGCGTGAATTGAACATGAGGCAGAGGAGATGGTTGGAGCTATTGAAGGATTACGACATAAATCTACAGTATCATCCCAGAAAGGAAAATGTAGTAGCAGATGCTCTTAGCAGGAAGTCCGTAATGATCAACGGCATTAGAATCAAAGAGGAAATCATAAGAGACTTGGAGCGACTAGACTCGAGTACATGGTACGTGGACAACACGGTTACTGGGCTAATCTTAGAGTAGAACCCGAGTTACTATCTAAGACCAAGGAAGCTCAGAAGGATGACGGAGAAATCTGGGCGATAGTACAAAATTTGGAGAAGTAGACAGAATTCAGAGTAGATGCAGATGGTATCGTATGGCAGGGCACGAGACTTTGTGTTCCTGATGACCAAGAACTCCGGGAAGCTTTGTTAGCTGAAGCTCATAGCTCCCCATTCTCTATACATCCTGGTTCGACTAAGATGTACCATGACATCAAGCAGTACTTTTGGTGGAGTGGTATGAAACAGGATGTGGCCACTTACGTCTCCAAATGTCTTACCTGCCAGCAGGTTAAGTTCGAGCATCAGCGATCTGGTGGTCTCCTTCAACCGTTAGATATCCCAGAGTGGAAGTGGGACAAAATCACCATGGATTTTGTTACTGGTCTTCCGCCTACTAAGAGGAAGCACGATGCAATTTGGGTTATCGTTGATCGACTTACGAAATCAGCTCATTTCTTACCGATCCGCAAGGAAGATTCGGTAAGTAAACTCGCAGATACGTACAGAAGAGAGATCATGAGACTCCATGGTGCACCATCCAGCATCGTCTCAGACAGAGATCCTCGATTCACTTCGCGCTTTTGGAAAAGTCTGCAGAAAGCTTGGGGTACACAACTTAAGCTTAGCACGGCTTTTCATCCTCAAACGGACGGACAGTCGGAGCGAACCATTCAGACATTTGAAGATATGTTGAGGTCATGTGCGTTGGAATGGACGGGAGATTGGGACGATTACATATGTTTGGTGGAATTTGCATACAACAACAGTTGTCACGCAAGTATCAAGTGTGCTCCATTTGAGATGTTGTATGGCAGAAAGTGTCGCGTCCCAATCTGCTGGGATCAGGTTGGTGAGCGAACACTTGAAGGACCAGAAATCATAGAGATGACCAATGAGAAGATCGCAGTAGCTAAGAAGAAAATTCAGGAGGCACGGTCACGTCAGAAGAGTTACGCTGATAAGCATCATGGGGATATACACTTTAACGTAGGAGATCACGTCTTCCTTAAGGTTTCGCCGGCATGTGGTGTTAGACGCTTCGGGGTTAAAGGGAAGCTTAGTCCTCGTTTCATCGGACCGTTTGATATCATTGAACGATTCGGTGAAGTATCTTACCGATTGGCGTTACCTCCACATCTTTCGCATGTGCACAATGTGTTTCATGTGTCCTTACTCAGAGGGTACCAGTATCATCCCCTTCACATGGTTCAGTATCCACTGGAACAGATACGTGAAGATCTCACTTTTATAGAAGAACCCGAACGAGTTCTTGACAGACAAGAACTAGTCATGAGAAGGAAGACGATTCCATTCGTCAAAGTTCTATGGAGGGATCATACCGAGCGGAAGACACTTGGGAAACAAAGGAGTCTATCCGGGCTTCTTACCCTCATTTCATATTTTGAATTCGGGTATGTTCTTCTTTTCCAGTTTACTTTATCTATTATTCGGGGATGAATTATTCTTTTTAGGGGGGAAGAGTTGTAAAACCCGCATGCTTTTACCATGAATAGTACCTTTAAGATCGTACGTACTAGATTAAAACCTTCCTAATATAGCATGATTACGATTACGTGTTAGGATTTTACGTATTACGTGCGTGTTAGAACACGATAAGTATTTACTACGCACGATCACGTAATAATTATTTGACGATAATTAATCACGAGCATACGATCATGAAATCATGAACGTATTTAAAACACGAACTATTAGTAATTACGTATATATATTTATTACGAGCGTAATTAAATATATTAGATCACGGTATGTACGAAACGAGAACACTTAAAACGCGAACACAAATAATCACGAATAAATAACTTAACATCGAGACACGGAAAAAGGTACGGGTACCCCAAGTGGGGTCCCTACCCGCGGCTACAAGGACAAATGGGCCAAGCCCATAAATAAATTTTACTAAAGGGGGGTTAATAATTTTTCACTACTCATTTTCATTCACAGAAGATTTTAGAAAAAAACCCTAAAACCCTCCTTCCCTTTTTTTCTTTGTGCCGCCACCCTAAAACACCACAAGGAGGTGGTTTGTGATCTTGGATCTTGGAATTGTAGTTGGTGATCGTGTTTGTTCTTCATCCTTTTGATCCACGAATTCGGTAAATCCTTTTTAAACCTTTTCTTTTGATTTGATCATTTAATAAATCAAGAACATGTTATGTTTTTTACAAAAACCTAATAAATAAACATGGATCTAACATGATTTGGGGTTAAATAAAATCAAAAGCATGTTTTAAGGGGTGTTTGTTTTTGGCCGCAGGTTGCACCGAACCCGAAGGAGTTTCGGTTTGGCCAAACCGACCACCACCAAGACCATATGGTCTTGGTTGGTGTGTGTGGGTCCCACGGCAGCATCAAGGCACGGGGTACCCCGAGATGGTTCGGGGTACGGTGTCGATTTCATGTCCGGTTCATTGTTTTTAGTCTCGATCCGGTTCATGGTGTATGTTTAGTTTTTTTTTATGTTTTATGATTTTATGTTAAAAATTAAATTAATAAAATGACATGATTAATAATAACATGACTTAGGTTATTATAGTTATTAATAATCATGAAATTAATTAACCTAAGTATTTTATATTTTAGACTTATAATTAATTAATTATTTAAAAACCATGATTTATAATTAATTAATTAACATGACTTAGGTTATATTATTAATATATAATAATACATGTTTTAACCTAAGTATTTAACATTATTTAATTAAAAACATGTTATATTTTAATTAAATATTTTAACCTATAGTTTAATTTAATTACATAGAATAATTATTAAACTATACATTATATCTTATGACTTAGAAAATAATCATGAAAACACTTAGGCTTATATACTTAGCTTATTTAACCAGCTTATTTCTAATTATGGTAACTTCCTATTTTTAGAAACTTAATTAAATAAGGCAGCTAATCTATTTATGGAAACCTTCTATTTTTAGAAACTTATTTATTTTAGGCAGCTAATCTATTTATGGAAACTTATTTAATTAAGGCAGCTGATCTATCTATGGAAACTTTCTATTTTTAGAAACTTATCTATTTTAAGCAGTATTTCTATTTTTGGTAACTTTCTATTTTTGGAAACTTTCTATTTTTGGACACTTTCTGTTTTAGGAAACCTGCTATTTTTGGAAAGTTACTTATCATTACACAGAAAGTATAATAACACATGAAATACCAGAAATACTTAATCAGATTAAACAGAATATAAGATAAACACGGTTTAAGGCTTAAAAACGGTAAAACATGGTAAGAACACATAAAGTAAGCAAATACTTATTCATGTATGTATTTATGTAGCACTAGTGATTCGGAAGTAGGATTCCTCTCAGTTCATCTTCTTCGTTCACTGGACATAAGGTACGGATTCCCGTCCTTTCAGTATGGACATTCTTTCCTTATTAGGATTCCCCGTATGTAGCCAACTGTTTTCCCGTAGTATAAGTTACGTGTTTGATTGCTTATGTTTAATTAAGATTACCTATAGCCATATACATGCATGACCAGTTTCACCTAGTTATGAAGGTACCATAACCATAACATTAGAGGCACTGATGTTATGACTTCACCACGGCGGAGTGATTGCTCGTGGCGTCCCTTCAGCTTTTGGCCATCTATATTATATTTATCATGTGGGGCGTATGGGTGCATCCTAGTTACATGTTTTTATTCAGGATTTCATGGTAAATGTGGTGTCTGTCTTGCATCCTTCACAAGGAGTTGATCCCTCCTACCCAAAAACCAGTATATTAAATTAGAGGCAGCCCCTCTAATTTGCATGATGAGGTCACCCCTCCAAGTATTCATGCACGATGGATTTTCATGACCTATATTGGCTAATGGTAAAATATGATAAACAGTTTTTATAAGATAAACATAAGACTTTCAAACATATAAACCAGTTTTATCAAGACTTAACCAGGTTACTCGGGACTTAGTTTTCTTCCGCTGTTATATGTTATATGCTTATCCTATTCATGCTTTATTGTACATCCGTGCATTGAGCGTATTTTCTCAGCCGTTTTCCTTTTCTATGTTCCCAAAACGGCAGGTACTCAGGGACGCTCGTAGACACTAAGAATACGTGCATATGGACTGGAAGTTGTCTAGCCTTCTTTACTTTATGCATTTCCTTTCTTATGATACTTATGCTTTGGACATTGTTTAGTCCTTTCCTTTATTATACTATGTTTGTGTGTGATGAGCTTTACATTTGGACTGCCGATGTTTGATTCCGGTATTTTCCTTTTATGGTCAAGTAATGTTTAGACATTTTTCCTTGTATGCTTTGATGACACGCCATAATTGCATGTGACATTTCCATTATCAAAATGGGGTGTTACAATATCATTGTATCTTCATAATTACAAGTTTGGTCCCTAAAGTTTGTCTAAATTACAAAAAGGACCCTCCACTTTGAAGAATTGACAAGTTTAGCCCCTCAACAAAGCTAAATTGTCAACCATTATCCTCCACAAAGTCAAACATATCATGAAGTCCTTCAAAGTATAAGAAATTACAAGAATGGTCCTTTGAAAATCCCAAAATTACAAAAAGGACCCTTGACTTTCAACATTTGGCAAGAATGGTCCCTCATCAAAGAAGACTTGGCAATTTCAGTCCTCCAAAATATCAAATATGCAAGTCAAGACCATTATCCATCAAGAAAATGCCAAATCAGTCCTTCAAGAATTACAAAATGGCAAGAATTACCCCTGAATTTACTTTGCAAAATGTTTTGGGGAAAAAGTGTGAAAAATGAAAAGTTGTCAAAGAAGGAAATGGGCGTTGATAGAGTTTAGAAGTGAAAAGACAAGAAGAAAAGAAGTGAGGGGTTTAATCTGGCTAACACACATACTTACCTTAACCACTATCATCCTGCTACGTGCCCCACTTTCTCCTTTCCACCAATGGGAGCCCTCCCTGCTTCCACCTCATCTGCCACTCACACCAGACATAACAACCCTTAATTAATATTTTAATTAAGGCGCTAAACACCACAATTTAAACCCAAAACGGATTAAAACCAAGTTCTTCATGTTCAAAAACCAAATTGGGCATTTCCTAATTACCAACAATTAAACCCCAATATGATGCAAATTTATGATTAAGGGTCTTGTTAACACATCCCAAACCTTAAACATGACACCCCACCAACCCACATGCTACATGGGACCTCCCCCGCTACAAGTTCATGCATACTGCCAAAAGGGTGGCAGCAATCCAACGTCCCACATTTTGGCTTACTTTCTAAGCTTCATACAAACCCATTAATCACATTTTCACATGCCAACTCATGCAAACGTCCAAGGAAACATCACATGAGTCCAAGGTTTTCAAATTCTACAAGGGCGTATTTGGAAGATCAAGCACTTAGGGTTCACGTTTTTATTCAGTAACTTAGTCTCATTGTAGCCTATATAAAGGCATAGGGCTGCAACATTAACATTTGCTTTTGGTTTTTCCTTGTTCAACAACATGTAAATCCTCTTTTAAGTTTAATGAAATTGTGTTAAGTGTGTTGAAGAAAGACCAAGTGCCACTTATTTTTACGCTTGTTTATGTTATTTTTTCACTGAATTTGAATCTCAAAACCAGTTTTTAAGGAGAGTGCAAAAGTTTGCATTTTTCCTTCAAGCTTGATATTTTGCTAAGTTCTTGTTCAAACCTTGGAATTCTTCGGTTATAGGGCTGATCATAGCATCCTAATTGTGATATTAAGGGGTGGTGAGGCTTATAACTTGGGATAATCAAGTGTGGGGTAACAAGATTACATCAATCAAGGCTTTTTAAGTTTCTATTTTGATAATTTTACCTCTAACCTTGTTGAATCTTAGCAGGGTTGTTTGTGGAAGCTTGTGCTTGTTCTAGCTAGCACATAAGCTCATAAATTCGTGGTTTTGGATGTACATCCATGAGGTTTGTCTTAAATCCTTGAAAATCAGATAAATATTGGAATTTTTGTGGATTTGTGCTCTATTGGTGTTCTTGTTGATTTCTTGGCTTTAATCTGCTTAGTCTTGCATGATAATGTTGTTTATATGCTAGATTGATCATTGGGTTAACTGAATCACACTTTTTCTTGTTTAAAATTTGATTTGAAAAGATAAAGGGGTGTTTGGGACTACCTGTTTAAGCTTGAATCTTGTTACTGTGTTGTTAGAAGGTGTTGTTTGTGTTTGTTATCTGTCATACACTTGTTTGAGAGTATTTTGCTGCAAGTTATTGGACTTAAACCACCAAATCAAACAATCTGCTATAAAATCTTTGTTATTCCCTGTTTTGACCTAGGATCTTGGGAACACTTAGGGTGTATGCATGCTTAGGGCTAAAAGTGGTTTAAACAAAGTCATTGTAACCTGTTTGTGAGATTTGAGGTGTTCAATCTGGCTTGTGTGTCAAATACATCAGCAAAGTGAAATCTGCTTGTGTTTAGTGTTCATCAGTAACATTCATAAGCTTAAATCTTGATTTAGGCTTAAATCCATTGCATGAAACCTGTTTAGACTTGTTCATTTGAGTTTATAATAGCTTGTATATGCATTTGGTTGAATTTGGTTGGCTGATTATTGCTAAAACTGCTTATAAGTGCTCAACTGCTTATTTGTTCATGTCTGTGCTAGATCTGGAACTTTAATGATTAAACTGTATCAATTGGGTGATTGTGGTTGTGATATTTTGATTGTTATTGACTCCTTTTGATCCAAAGATCGTTTGGGTGCCTTTGTGTAAACTGAATCCCAAAAAAGTTCACTAAAGACAAAAAGTCAAACAAGTCAAGCAGTGGAAAAAGTTTCCACTGCTCAACACCAAAAACTAGCCCCTACTAGTGTTATTTTGTCATCAGCTTATCAATAAGCTATTTTAGCTTATCCAGACTTGTAACAACTTATTTTTGTGATAGATCTTCATTATTTGACCCATTTGATTAGACTGGAGCTTATTGGACTTTGACTTTGACTTTTTGCTAGAAAACCAACTTATTTGACTTTTACATAAGTGCTTATTTGCTTTTTCCAGCTTATTGAGTCAGCTTATTTGAAAACTCTTTGTTGATTTTGCTTAATTAAGTCATTTGAAAGCTTTAGAAACTTGAATCAGCTCTTGGGGTGGCCTAGAACTCAAAAACGACTATTTTGTCGTTTTCTGTAGATTGCTTATTGCATTTTCAGGCTTATTCCTTGGGCTTATTTCAAATTTCTTTTTACAGAAGTCTTATATAGGACAAAATAAGCTTGTGTGTCTAATTTGAGCTTATGGCATTGGCTTATAGCTTAATGGGCCAAAAAGCCCATTAAGAATAAGCTGTTTGGTATAAGCTAGCTTATTTCACACTTTCAGCTTTTGGGCCTTTGGAAAAAGTTGTTTAAAATCAAATTTTGTGTCAAGTAGTGCTTTTTGGGCTTATTTTGGATACTCTTTCATTTTGGGCCCAATTTAGCCCATTAAGTGATCTGTTTTGGGTTTAGCCCATTTTCTAGGCCCATTAAGGGTATTTAGGTAATTTCACTTTCATTTCTGAGTTATTTAGGTTAAATTAAGCTAGTTTGCAACTTTTTAGAATTTTTTATGCTTTTTGGATTTCTAATAATATTTTAATATTATTTTATTGTTAAAAATTAAAATTCTGATTTTCTAAGTTTTAATATTTTTCCTAGATTGTAGACACTTAATTAGGAATTTTGCAACTTTCCAAATATTTTTAGAGTCTTTTAATCATTTTCTAGAATTAATTTAAGTTTTAATTGATTTTAATAATTTTTAATTGTTTAAAAATAGTTTTTAGTGGTTTTAAAATTTTGAAAAATACTTTTTAGCTTAATTAGGTTATTTTAAAGGTTTAAAAACTTTAAGATCTTGTTTTGGACTTTTTAATAGTTAATAGTGATTTTTAGGGCTTTAATTAGCATTAAAAAGTCATTATTTAATTAATTAAAAGGTTTTGGCAAGTTTGGATTTTTTGTAAACTCTTAGAAAATTTTTGTGGATTTTTTGTGATTTTTAGGAATTTTTTGGGTAAAATTTTAATTTTAGTGCTTTTTACGGTTTTACGTGTACACCTTTTTCGTCTTAGTTTAATACTACATCGTAACCGTCATTCTCTTCTTATCCCATTTCTATTTTTCTTTCTCACAAATATAATCACAAAGATAATCATCTCATTACACACACACTAAGCCTCCTTGAGAACGATCCCCATTTTGGGTCATTTGTACACGGTTTTCATAAATCGTCATACTTAATACTTGCCACTTTTGCTCTCTTTTCCTAATGAGTAGTAAAACTACTACATCACTATGTCCGGTTGCTGTGCTCAAATTCTTTTTATGAGATTACAATTAACCGACTATGGTCTAGGTTTCAACAAAATTCCGATGTACTGCGACAACAAAAGTGCAATTGCCTCATGTTGCAACAATGTTCAATTCTCCCAGTCGAAGCATATTGACATTCGCTACCACTTTATCAAGGAGCAAGTGGAAATGGAGTGACCGAGCTTCACTTTGTCCGATCTGTTTATCAGTTGGCGGATATTTTCACGAATGCTTTAGATCGCGCTCGAATGGAATTTTTGGCCGAAAAGCTAGGATTGAGAACTTTCTCGCCCGAGACTCTTAAGGAACTGGCAGATGAAGCGAAAGAATAGTGGTGGTAAACTGTTCTCCGTATCCTTGATGATCATCTGTATATATTGTTTATATTTTTATCCACAAAAGCAAAATATAAAAATATAAAACCATAAAAAATGAAAAATTCAAAAAAATCCAAAAATATTTTACTTTATTTTTCAAAGGCATGTCTTTTGGGACGATAATATTTACGGCCTTAGAAATGTTGATTAATATTTACACGGCGCCATAAATATAGTTCATACAAAAGTTGTAAATATTTCATAGAACATGCCCAAATGGCTTGTTGTTATTTCAGACTGCAACCCGCTTTTCATATTAATGTCAAGTATTTCTTATGAAAGCTTTGGCTCACAACGGGAATTAATTTTCTCCGTCATGGTTTACTTTATAACCATGTAAGGGATTGTGTTTACATTATAACAAAATTTAACACGGATATATGTACGCATCAGTGCATCTATTTGTTAAAACAAGAGAAATCTTGTTTTTATGAAGTTATCATCTCTACAATCATAGCAATTTACAATTGGTATCTACATACTCGACGATGCGACTACTCAAACGAAGACTACAGCTCTTTCAATAGACCACGGGTCAACAATTGAGGGGGAGCAATTGTCAAGCATTCAGAATCTTCGATGCCGAACGTGAGTTCACAAATTGGTGTCAAGACAACAATAACGATCGTACATGTGGTGTCAAGAGATGACTTTAAAAGTGACGAGGCGACCAACATTTTCCGACAAGAACCATGTGATCTTATCATATGATGTTCTCATCAATCAGGTCCAACCTTGTCAATTTATTCTTATATGGTGAATATGTGACTATTTTTTCAAATCGATATCATATCTCACACATTGGTTTCATGAAGATAAACGAACTTGCATGTTTTCTTCCCAAAACTTTCTTAAAATATTATTAAATCAATTGATATTAAAAAACATCTATTGGGTTAATATATTTAATATGGGGGAGAAAATGTGATTTAATATGGGAAATGATTAATCAAAAATAGTTTGACATAATGTGATAGCTCATCCCAACATGTGCGAAATGTTTTTGAATATCATGGCATATGTTTAGGTGGAGCAAAATGGATTTGCTATATCAAAATCGTTTTCATGGTGACATATACTTACCCTATACCCATTTATTTCACGACGATGAAGATTGTGGTGACATAAGGATGGTAGGATAGGTTAAGTCCTATGATTCTTCTAGAACTGGAGGAATCTTCCCAAGGACATTCCATAGCTAGAAATAGTAGTCCTTAGGAAAGATGGAGAAAAGATTGTGAATGTAGCTGAATGCCGACCAAGTACTTAAGTTAGCACTGGAACAATCACAACAAGGTGCTAGGTATGACTTATTGGTAAGCATTGAAGGGGTTAAAGAATGAAAAAGAATTGTAAAGATAAAAGGTATAAAGAAAGAAGCCCTCCTTACAACCTTAGGGAGAAACCGGGTCAACACATATGCTACTGAGATCATTTTAATGATGCTCGATATTGAAGATAGACATCATAGACCCAATGATGCAATGCACAACCCATCCCAGCTAACTCATATATCTCTTAAAAGTTATTTGTTTTATTCACACGGAGACAACGCATTATCTATCGATTTATTCACTCTGAGTAAATTCGTATTGAAAAGGTGGCACTCATCTCCAGCCTCCGATCACTAAAATCCAAAATGAACGATCGAGTCTAGAACCATTTGAGATAATCAAACATCTCATTAGGACACACTTCCATATTTCCTTGCTTCTTCAAACATTGTGAAAAGTAAGAAAGATATTAAGAGTCCTGCGCAAAATCTTCATGATCTTGCCTGAACATCCGAGTAATACGAAAGTATTTACAATGAAGATGGAAATCCTTCTTGAGCGAATATCAAAAAGCTCATGGTAGGTGACTTGTGAGATTCTTTATGAATCAAACTTATGATAACTGGAATGCAACAGTTGTTTAATTCTTAATTGAATTTAAACAAGTTCCAGGCCTCTACGCAATATCTCAGTGATCTTGCGAGAACACTCAGAGTGATACCTTAGTGTTCACAGTGATGAGTGGAAATCCTTCTAGTGTGAACCTCAAACATCACTTGGTAGGTAACTTGCAAGATTCAATATGAATCGAGCTCGTGACAACTGGAAAGCAATGATGGTGCGATTCGTTAATGAATCAAACTTGTTCCAGGAATCGGAATTTACGGCTTCAATCATGCGGATATTTTATCCAAATGATTCATTCTTTACGTTCGTAGTCAACTTTGGATGTTCGAGTAAAGAGAACGGGCTTACCCGCGAAATCTTGTCAAGGAGATTTTTAATTAAATCTACCTGCCACAAGTAAGATATTTAATATCGTCCAACGGTCTTCACCGACTGAAGGTAAAATGCTACCGAATTAGAATGAAATGTTTAAATCCATTTCGTTTGTGTCTACTTATGTTGCGGCATTTGAAGACGGTGGCGTTACGGAGTCCGAGACGAAGTCGTCCCCACATGCTTATATCTTCTACCTCAGCAAATTCAAGAAAGCCTAAAAGTCAAGTCTTCCGTTGTATCAAACTCTAAAGCTTTCAAGAATTTCGAAGGTATAAGTATGTGGGACATGACGTCACGAAGAGGCGGATATCAGAAGTGATGTATAAGATCAAGGCAAGAGATTAATGCTCAAGATTGATATCAAAGATCACATCAACATGTTCACCAGAAAAGAAAAAGAAAAGAAAGACGAAGACTATGAGCTCAAGACAAGCATGGAATGCTAGGTTTATTTTATTATTGTAACTTAGGTAACGCCCTTGTTTGGAGTGACATCTCTTAGTGGGAGATTGTTAGAAATACGTTTTACGTATTAGAAAGGATCGGTCACTCCAACAAGATTCTAAGTCGCAGCTCGTAGTTTAGCTCTATTAATATTATTCAAACAAGGCCAAGCCAAGCCAACAACTTGTGTGAGGCCGGCGGCCCATTGTAAGCCCAAGTCCATCTCATGGGCTTGGGTATATAAACCCTCTCCTTAGTTGGAGAGGGTGTGGTTCACTTTCATTTTACTCTCTCTCTCTAAGTGTGTGTGTGTGTTCTCACCATCTTTCTATCTCTTTCTCTCTCTAGATTAAGCATAGATTTACCAATATCCTACATCAACTTTGGTCAAAGTTCTTAAAAATAAGTTGTTTTGGTCAAAATCTTATTTTGGCTTATTAAAAGTGAAATTTAGAAAAGTGCTTAGATAGAACTCATTTTTCTAGCTTAATATCAATACCAAGAAGTTTCAGCTTATTTGGATAAGCTAATTGTTCCAACTCTTAAAAGTAGCTTATTAGGAAATTCTGTTTGGGAGTAATAGCTTATCCCATAAGCTCATATTAGTTTTGTCTAGCTTATTTTGCATTTAAAACATTTTGCAACTGGTTTGAACAAAATCGGTCAAGTAATAAGCTTGAACTAGCTTATTTAATTAGCCAGTTTTTAGTTTAGTTCATAGCTTAATTGCATTTTAATCCCTCATTTCTTACTTGTTTTCTTTCTTGGCACATATAGTTTATTGCCTTTACGTCCTCAACATTCATTTCTATTTTTAATTGGCCCAAAAAGGTACTGAGTTGGGTTACCTTTCGGGCCGGTTCTAACATTTGGGCTTTTAGTTTGGGGATTTAATTTCGAGCTAGGCTAGTCTTGTTTCAAACCCGGTTTAAATTTTAAAACATTTCAATTTTCATAAATAGATTTTAAATAATAAAAATATACTTTAATAAATAAAACTAATAATAAAAATCATTAAAAAATATAAAAAATTAATTTTAAACTTTTCACATTTTTACATTTATGTTTTGGGGTATTTTTACATTTTGCATTTATCTTAGTATCATTTACATTTTATTTTGTATTTTGGTGCTTTAAATACTTGTACTTTGCATTTTAATTGTTGTACGTGCACCTTGTTTTAGTATAGTACATATACGTAGAAGATACTATTTTTTACTCTTTCTACATGCTTTATGAATTAGACACAAATACCAAATATCCTTTAATTGAACCAAAAACGATAAATCTTTTCGTGAAAATTTGATATCAATTCGAGAAAAAACGATTATACTAAAAAACAAATATTAAAACTATTCAACCCCCTTTCTAGTTTCTATAATTGGTATCAGAGCGTGGTTTCTCAAGAAAATTTAAAATATATTGTATTTTAAAAATTGAATCGATCTATGGATTCCAACAAGTACATAGAAGGGCAATCTATGCAAAGACCATCTCTTTTTAAAACCGATAGTTTTATTTTTTGGAATAATAGATTTGAAACTTATGTGTAATCAAAAGATTTAGATCGTTGGCATGTTATTACCGTTGGTGACTTTTTACCTTATTAATATAATGAAGCTTCTAAAAAGAAAGAATTAGTTTCATTTGAAAATTTTAATGATGACACTAAGAAGAAGCTTGCTAAAAATAATGAGGCTAAAATGGTTATTTACAATGCATTTCCTAAGAAAGAGTATGAAAGGATTTTTATGTGTAAAACCGCTAAAGATATTTGGAACACTCTTTTAGTAACCCACCAAGGTAATAGCCAAGTCAAAGAAAGAAAAATCGATCTTCTTGTTCAACAATATGAACAATTTGTCATCTTAGAAGATGAAACTATTGCATTTGCTAGGTTTAATACTATTATTACTAGTCTAATAGCACTTGATGAAGGTTTTTCTAGCAAGAACTATGTTAGGAAGTTTCTTCGGGCGTTGCATCCGAAACGGAGAGATAAAGTCACGACGATTGAAGAATCAAAGTATCTCACCACACTATCACTTGATGAACTCATTGGTAACTTGAAAATTTATGAAATGATTATCTTGAAGGACTCAGAAATGGTGAAAAGCAAGAGTGAAAGAAACTCTCTAGTGTGACACCCCCAAATTGGTCAAATGCAACGGAAATAATATTTAGGTGTCACGTAGGTGGATAAATAGCAAATAGTACATAGAGCATCAGATAAAAGATTATCAAACATTTATTACATGATCAGGATTTAATACAAGAGATTTTCTTATACAAAAATAAAGTGCGTTGAACCAATCTTCACGAATTGATTACCGGTTAAAAATGCGACTCAGTTGTTCTTGGTGGAATATAAAATGAAATGATTATCTATTTTAAACTAAAAGTAAAATGTAAATTGTAAATGTCGTTAAGTAAAAGTAGAAGCTTTAAAATTTAAACTAAAAATTAAGACTTGAAAATATTCGACGGAAAATTAAATATTTAAAAGTAAATATGAAAACTTAATAAAAATGCAAACTTGAAATAAAATATAAAAACAATTAAACAAATTTAAAATGACAATTTAAGAAAAATGGCGGGAAAATTAAAGTTTAAAAACTAAAACAAGAAATAAACAAAACATAAGTCGGAATCCCAAAATCCTGTCACAATTCGGAATCCACAACTCAACCTAGTTCGGAAAACATGACGAGAAACCTAGTTCGGAAAGTTGATCCCTTGCCTAACTCGGAATGCGTATCATGAACATAGTTCGGGATCTAGAGATACCACGTAATCGGGAATAGACAATTCAAGACCTAACTCGGAATACAAATCCTAACCTAATTCGGGAAACTTAAGTTCTAACCTAATTCGGAATACAAGATCATGAACACAATTCGGAATCAAGAGTCAACAAGTAGTTCGGAATGCATATCACAAACCTAGTTCGGAATGTGCTTGTTTTGAATGTAGTTCGGAATCCACGGTCTGAAGCTAATTCCGAATCTGTGTTTCACATGTAATTCGGGAAACTGTTTAACTATATAGTTCGGAATGTGATGATACTTAACCTAATTCGGGAAACTGAATTTTGCATGTAAATTGGGAAGATGAAACTGTACCTAATTCGGGATATTAGGGTTTACAAGTATTCCGAACTAAAATAAAAATAAGCAAAAACTATAAATAAGCTAAAACCAATTATGCACTTATCTAAAACTTTAACCAAAATGAATTTAAGAAAAAGCAATTAAGCTAAAATTTAAAAACTTTTAAAAACACTAAATAATAAAAATATTTAAAAACAACTTTTTATAAAAATTAACTAATAAGCACTTAATTAAAAATAAGAAAATTAACACAATAAGCACTAAAACACTATAAACTATAAAAATCAAACACTAAAAGATCAATAAGCACGATCAAATACAAACATCAATCAATCAAGGACATGATTAACAAACTACATGATTATCTAAATCAAAACAAGATTAAAAATAAAGAAAGGTAGAATGAGAATGATTAATTGAAAAAGCTTGAAATTAAGATAATCTAAGATTCAGATTACAAGATTAGTGAAAAAGCTTGAAAAACATTAAAAAAAGCTAGAGAGAGAAAGTATATTAAGCTACTCCTAAAAACTACTAATTAATTCCTAATTAACTATCTAACAATTATCTAACACCTTCTAATGACACATTAGGAGGGTATTTATAGGAAGAGTAAAATGTTGATGCTTTCTTCATTCTTTCTTCTTATCTCGACTCGATTTAAATTCTTTGTCTTTCTCGACGTCGTCTCGGGATTTGTTGATATAAATTGAACTCGTCTTATAATTTTCTTCTTTAATTAGACTTGGTTCTTCGACTTCATTAAACTTCCGTCTTTAGACTTTTTCTTTGATAAATCTTCAGAATAGGTCTTGGACTTCCGTTCTTTTTGCACTCTTGATCTTTTGACTTCGTCTTTTGTCTTTTTCTTCGATAAAAGCCCGTGAAAGCCCGTGTTTTCTTCCCTTTTCACATTTTGGTCCTAAATCACCACAAAAACACAAACCACGCATAATTCTGACATATATGGCATAAAATACATGTTTTGGCTTGGTTATTATTATAGTTAAGTGGTAAAAGGATGGGTGTTTTCACACCTATCAAATCCCCTACACTTGACCATTGCAATGCCCTCATGCAATGCATTAATTATAAAGCAAGTTTTACATTTTCCATCATAATTAACCTACCTTGGCCTTTATTAAACATAAGACATTAAGATAGAAAATTATAAAATATTCACAGGAAGAAACAAGTGAAGAGATAAAAGACTTAAATTAGGGTTTTGGAATGTCATGAATGTTCCTCACCCTCAAGTTTCACGTTCCCCATACCAAGCTTAAAAACAAGATCATTGTTATTATAAGTTAGCAAACTAACACAAACTCATGTGGCCCAATTATTCACTTAGACTTCTTATTCCTAGGTGTATCTCTTATATTTTATTGTTGTCTTGAATGATCACGAGGATGCATTGTTGACTTATTTTGATAGTTATTTAGGCTGAAAATAAAGTAGGACGATTTAATCAATAGTTAGCTAAAGGACAAAATCTTTTAAAACTGCTTCTCGGGACCTCATAAAGTTCATATCTTGGCATAACTCGCTTCACGATTTGAGACCTTTCTCGGACCGATATTTGGCATTGACTTCATACTTTAAATCTTGAGAGACGTTCATGAAATAATGGTCTTCTCTTCATAATAGGAATTTCTTCACTTGAAGTTTTTGAGAGATTCTTCATACTTGGACCACGACTTCTTCATTTTTCTCCAATCTTTATTTGGGATTTTGATATACAACGATCCGCCTCCTTTTAGGACTTGGATCTATTTATCCTCATACCTTGTTAGGGTCTTTCCGGATAGATTTCTCCATGATCTTTACGGAAATATTTGCTTTTCGTCGTGTGTCTCGATCCTTCATATTTATTTTTTATAAATGATTCTTCACATCACTTGGGATCTTTAGCAACAAAATGTAGCCCTCATGCCTTGTTAGGGCCTTTTTGGACTCGCCAATCTTCGCATCCCGCTTCAATAAGTTATGCCTTGGATATGAACTCTAATTAATACCGAGCAACTTTTAAACGATCTTGTGCTAGAAGCTAAGTAACTTTTCAAATTGTATAACCTTACTTATTGCAATTAAATTTATTAACAAGCGATAGGAGAAAAAGCTTATAATCAACTCACATAAATTCATGAAAGAATACCAAACTTATAATTGACTCTATCATCTCCCGTTCTCCACAATTTAAAATCTCAAGGAATGAGATTCGTGGATGCTTAGCGAATTAAATCAAAGTTTTGGGTTTTCAAGTCATCTATAGGATCTTGCAACTTCTTAGACTTTTTCATGTTTAGAATTCGCATTTTAAAGTTCCCTTGATAAACGACTTTCTATGATCATTTATAGGAACTGGCGAAAAGTTCTTGTTCTTAACCCGTAAGAGTTAAGACTTTCGCGTTTTAAAGTTCCCTATATTAAAGCCTTGCAAAAGTTGACTTAAACACGTTAAGGATACTAGCTAGAGTAAACTTAGATAAGTAAACTCGGGTTGAGTCAAAAGATTCACAATGTTTGAAAATTAAACCACTTTATTAAGATTTATTCTAGCAAAGAAATAAAATAATTATAACAAAGGTAAAACTACTATGCCAAAATAGATCAAAAATTTTGAAAAATGTCGAAAAAATAATTTTCTGGTTAAATGAGGACAAATACAAGGAAAAGCCCACTTAAATTCGATAGAAGTCCCCCCTACACTTAATATAAACATTGTCCTCAATGTTTAAGCATGTGGAAGTAACCTCCCCTACACTTAGGACATTGTGCATGTTGTTTAAATTTTGTTAAGGAGAAGACAACTAAAGTGATTCCTATTTAAACATAAATGATAAATTAATGAATCAAATGTTTAGGATAGAACCAGGAAGACGGGTACACGGAATCACGGGTCGTCAAAAGTAATCAAGAATGGATCTTTGAAAGCTCGAATCCCTGGATATGATAAGAAAGAAAACAACAAACACATATTAGGGTCTCCACCCACACTTATTATAAAAATAGAGAAAAAGGATAGATAATGCGGGTTTCCTCCCGAGAATCGCTTGTTTTTGTTAAGCGAGTCGTGAGCCTGACTCGACCTTGATTAGCATGGTAAGAAGCTTGAAACACATCCACCGGGATCAAATACATGGTTTTCATCCATCAAGTAGCACAAGCTTTAGGCGAACAAGGCAAGCCAAAGAAGAGTAGGCAAGGTTCCCTTAAGCAGAGATTGAGCACGGTGGTAGAAAGTAGGATGAAGTGCAAGCATATCTCCACTAGTTCCAAAATTGTTTCCTTTTATTTCATCAGATGGATACTGAGATGGCTTAAAATTGCAATACTGGGATCGAACACCTTTTCCTTTAGGGGAAAATAACACTCAGGCTCAGTAGTCCTTGAAGAAGATCCGCTCATAAATCTCACAATCTCATCCTCAGAAGGTGGATAAAGAGGTGTCAAGACATAGGTACTACGGATATTGGTGTCGTCCGGCTTCTTCTCATTTGAAACGGGTTTCTTCATATCCGAAGGAGGATAAAGACCATAATCAAAGTCCAAAGGAGGAGAATAATTCTCATTGGGGAAGTAAATATTTAGAAAAGTAGCAAAGTCTTCCTCAAATGAGTAGGCATCCAAAGTAGGATCAAGCATTGTTGGTGGAGGATCTTCATAAAAAGTAGGAACAAGGTCATCATGTGAAGAATCACTCAAAGAGTATCAACATCATGATAATCATCATATGTTGGCAAATCTTTATACTCTGAAGTAAAATTATCATAATCATCCCCATCGGAACTAGAATCATCATCATAGTCATCATAAATTGGTTTAGACTCATGAATTGGTGGGGCATCCAAATTGGAGAGAGAATCATCCACATTATCTTGGAAAAGTGGATTATCATAGCAAGAATCGAAAAGAGGATTGTTGTAGACGACAAAATCATCAAGCTTTGTACTTTCACAAGTAGTTGTATCAAGCTTGTCTTGAAGCACATTAATCATATTCTCCGATTCTCTTCCATTTAATTTGTTTGTAATCTTCCCCATTTTAAACACTTGTGCATCATTCTCGACTCTTAGAATAAGTTCACCTTCGGCAAAATCGTCTAAAGCTTTTCTGGTTCTCAAGAATGGCCGTCCAAGTATTAGCGAATACGAGGGTCCATTTAATAATTGTTGGAAATACGTTTTACGTATAAAGAATGTCTTGGTCACTCTAAAAATATAGATATAGGCTCGTAGTAGTGTTTTAGTAACATTTATTAAATAGCCCGACCCATGAGCATGTTCATGGGCCGGAGGCCCATGTCCATTAAGGACTTGGGTATATAAGCCTCTTTCCACCATGGAAAGAGGTGTTGGTTGTTTCATTTCTCACATTTATTACAAATAGTTTCTTTCATTTCTCTCTCTAAGTTTCTCTCTTTAGAAAACATCAACCCTCTTGAATCCTAAAGATTATCATTGTTCTACAATTGGTATCAAGAGCATGGGATGAAATATAGGTTGTTTTTCGTGTTGTGTATGCTTTCTTAAGCATATCGTAGGTTTTTGAGTGTTCTTTGCTGAAACATCAAATGTTTTTCGTGTTTGTTTGTGTTTCTAAGTCGTATACCTTCTTTAATCGTGTCGTAGTAACATGGGTATCTTGGTTTTTGGCTAAAACACAGGTCTTTTGGATCAAAAGTTGAGAAATTTCTTGTTTTTCATAATTCCGAAATTCTTGCAAGGTTTTCCATCGGAAAGTACAACGTGAGTGTGGTTTGATCGCAATAACCTTTTGGTTCTACTCTGCGATCACTGGATTTCCATACCTTATTTCGACGTGAGATTTCGATCGTACATTGCGATCTGGGATTCCGACGGTTTTTAAGGAATTTTTGAGTCGTTATTCTGTCCAATTGATTTTAGTTATATTGCGATCTAGACATTCTGACGGGTAAACATTCCGACAGGTAATCATTCCGACAAATCCCATATTCAGATAGGGTGACATTCCGATCTAGACATTCCGACAGATCCCATATTCAGATAGGGTGACATTCTGATCTAGACATTTCGATACCAGCAACATTCCGACAGAAAAGAGCATTCTGAAAGAAATCAACATTCCGACAACTGAACATTCCGATAGAATTTGTTTTTGGATTCTTAGAGGATTTTTTCTATCTTGCATTAATTTGGTAATTTGGAAAATTTCAAAAACAAACACAACAACAAGATAACAACATCTTTCATTTAACAACACAAAAACACATAACCTTATTTCATTGTTCGATCATTTTTGATAATCTTGTTTCAAGGGAGCATAAAATGAAATCACATTCATATATGCCAACAATGACTTCGCTTACCGATATCTCAATAATCTCGGGTACCGACACTCGCCCACCTTTGCTCATCAAAGATTTATTTGAAGCATGGCAAGGCCGCATGAAAACATACATCATGGGCAAACCTAATAGTCGACTTATGCTTCAATCAATTGAAAAAGGTCCATTAGATTGGGGAGAGATTACCGTCAACAATGTGACAAGGGCAAGGGAGTATCATGAGTTAACCGATCCTAACAAAATCATTGCAGATGCAGATGAAAGGGCTGTTCAGACAATTCTTCAAGCCCTTCCACCCGATATCTTTAGAATGGTAAGTGAACATAAAGTGGCAAAGGATCTTCGGGATCGATTAGCTGTTTTGTTACAAGGGACATCTCTAACTAAGCAAGAACGAGAGTGTCAATTATATGACTTGTTTGATAGGTTTACATACATTCCAGGGGAGACTCTTCACGATTACTACTGGCGTTTCACTACTTTGATGAATGACATGAACGTGTATAATCTAAGGATTGAAAAGTTTCAACTAAACACAAAGTTCTTGAACACGTTACCCCAAGAATGGAGTCAATATGTCACCGATGTTAAGATGATTCGAGATTTGCACAAGTCAAATTTAGATCAACTCTATGCCTTCTTGCAACAACATGAGAAGCACGTGATCCAAAAACGCATCTCCCAGGGATCTTATCATGAACCATTGGCACTAATGGCAAACAATCCTACATTGTCATATCACAACTCTCCGTTTACTTTGGGACACTAATCTTCCTATCAACCACTGTATCAAACACCAAGCTTTCCACAGTATTCGATCTGCCACAACCGCCTACATCTTATCACCAACAACACAAGCAACTATCAACATCATCACAAGGAGATTCACATCCGTTACCTTATGCTTCACACCAGTATTCACCTTATCAACCTCCAACAAACCCTGTTGTTACCTATCAACAACTTGAGGCTCCTCAACACCATTACTCACAACAAGTTAGTGCTCCATCAAATCAACTTGTAGTTCAATCAGCACCAGCATTCTACTGTGATGATGAGATCCCTGTCCTTGAGTTTAGACAAGGGGATAGTCCTACTGATATACTTGCTCAAATGTCTGCTTATCTCACTCAAACATTGAACAAACAAGGTTACAGAGGTCCAGCAACAACTAACAATCAGTTAAGGAACTCTTCTAACTCTCGACAACAGGCTACAATTCGGGATGGCAGAGTCATGGTGCAACCACTTCAGGGGAGACCCAATTCATCTACTGCTGGTGCACGTTCATCTAACACTGCTGCTACAAGAGGTAATAGCACTGGCAAAATGAAGGTGATTATATGCTACAACTACAAAGGGGAAGGGCACATAGCCCGAGAGTGCAAGCAGCCCAAGGGGAAAAGGGACGGCACATGGTTACAGGAGAAGATCTACTTGGTGAATTCTCAAGCCCAAGGACGTGAGCTTGATGAAGAAGAGTTGGCATTTCTCGCAGATCCTGGAGTAGCGGACACTGACGGTCTCACAGCAGCCATCACAAATAATGCCGCATATCAATGTGATGATTTGGATGCATACCACTCTAACTGTGAAGCAGCTCTCATGGAAAATCTTTCACTTTATGGAGCTGATACAATTTTTGAGGTACCAAATACTGCTACAGATACTAGTATTGTTCCTTATCAAGTTGAGCAAGTGTCTGAGTATTTGGAACAGCCTTCGGTGGTTAGTAACTCAATCAAGGAGACAAACAATGATAGCAATATCAATGCAAGTCCCCAGACTTTGAGTGAACCACAACCGGGAGCTATTACGACTACCAATTCGTCTGCTCAACCTGATTTGGTTATGGTCTCGCCATCTTTGCTTAGTCAAATGAATAATGCGGTCCTTGAAACCCTCAATGTTAATCAAACTCTATCTGTCGAGCTTGTTTTGCATAAGGAAAAGGTTAAAACCTTGGAATTAACTCCAGTGTCCACGACCTTAACCAATCCTGAATTTGATAGGTTTAGGCAAGTCCAAATGGATAATCTGCTAGAAATTGAGAGTTTAAGAGCAAATCTTTCGAAAGAACTCAAAGAAAAAGAGTCAGTCGTTAATAATTTTCAAAAACTTCAAACGGATTTCGAAATTCTTGAGTCTAAAAGAGTTGAAACGAAAATTAAGGCGTTTGAGAGAGTTAAAAAGACTGAAATTTTGCTTTTAAAACAATATGCTGCTTCACATTTAGTACACTTGTTTCATTCTTCTTTTCAAGAGTTCAATCTATCGCTTCTAATAGACCTACCACCTAACCCGGGGTATGCAAAGCAAGCATTTTACCACAACCCACGACTTTATGATGCAACCAAGTTAGGATTGGTATTAGATCCGATTGTGTTCTTGAATGAATCTGAGAGCATGGCACCATATGAAGAGAAGCGGTTAAAATTACTTCCTACATATCCTGAATATGACTATGCTCAAATGAATGCAACAAATGCTAAAATAGATCTTATAACTCGATTTAATATGCAAAAGAGAACTATCCAAACATCCAGTTTCATGCCTACTAGATAATGCCTTAGTATAGTTCCTACACTCGTTAACTCGGACGAACCGAAGGAAATTCCTAAGAATCTTCCACCGGTAAGTACGGTAAAGCTCAGCTTGGAAAAGATTGAGCGATACCTTACCGAGTTTGACAAGGTCATCCTGGAATGTACGACTTCAACGGCTCTAACCGCTGGAGAATGGGCTTTCGAACACATGAAAACGGTGTTTGAGAAAGAGATCGTTCCGTTTGTGAACCATTTTAAAAATGGAGTCTATGATCTAGCGGGTAATCTAAGTTTTGAAATTGGTAAAGTTCAAAAAGTTTTCTATGAAATGGATGATGCTTATGAACAACATTTAATTGAAAAAGAAAATATTTTATCCGAATATGACCAATTCTTAGAACATATAGTGTTTCTCGAAGTGATGCAAGTTGTTACTCTTAAATATGTTCATGAGATTTCATCTACTACTGTGAATAAATGTGATGATGTACATGATATATATCTGTGAATATTCTTGTGCCTGTGATTAATGTAGATAATCATTCTTGTCATGAATCCAACGCTGACTTTTTAAAGCTTCAAGATTCTTATAACACACTTTCAAAAAGTTTTAATGAGCTTCAACAACATTGTATATCTCTTGAGATTGAAAATCAATCTAAAAATGAAACTCTTTCAAAAACAAATGATCGTGAAAACTCCATTGAGACAAGTGACAAGATGATTCAGGTAGTTCAGGCTTTAGAGGAAGAAATTATGAGACTGAAGAGAGAATCAGTAGCAGAGAAATTGGAACTAGAGGCTGCAGAGATTAAGAATCATGCCCTAGAAGATAGAATTTCTTCTATGATAGGGGAGCTTGATAAAGTAAAGCAGGGTTTTTCACAAATTTATGGTTCATTATAAAATCGCTTCGCTTTTAATGCGACAGAGCAAAAGTCACTTGTTGACAAACTGAACCGTAAGAGCGAGGAAATCTCTGACTTAAAAATTCAACTCATCGACAAAAACATGGTTTTGGCTGAATTAAAGGAGACACTTCAACTCAAAGGACAAGAAGTTGTTGATAATCCAGCTACAATCTCTGCCTCGACCTCTAGTGCTTCCAAAACCAACCCACGTGTGCTATATCGGGACCCAAAATTTAAGAATAGTCCAACTAAGTTTGCCACATACATGAAAAATGCCTTAGAACATGCAGATCTAGCTAGAGAGATCGTTGATGACATGCGTGAACTAGATCCCACAATTCATCGTCTATATGAGCTTTTATTATATGTGGATCGCGTTCAAGATTGTTTAGCAAACTTAGAGTACATTGGGCAACCGATATCTGTACCACCTAAACAACAAACCGCCATTGCCATTACCCATTCAATAAGACCCCAGGAGCTAAGCCTGTTTCGAATACACCCATCAAGGCTAAGTCAAAATCTGTAACTAATGTTCCCTTGGCTTCTACAGGAGTAATTATGTCCACTAAGGCTAAAGGATCTCAAGACAAGAAAGATAGGATCAAGCCTTCCACCAGTAGGACTGAGAAGAAGAAAGTAGAAGTTTACCCTAGGAATGTTATTTCAGTTTTAAATAAAAAGAATCATGTAGCTAAGACAAAAGGTTCTCCCTCTGAGTGGAAACCTAAGCAAAATGTGAATTCTAATTCGAAATGTTAGAATTGTAATGAATGCATGTTTTCTCAGCGTCATGATTTATGCCTTATTGATCACGTGAATGAAATGTATGCTATTAGGAACAACCTTGAATAGATTCCAACGGGGAAGAAATTCACTCAAGTTGGTTGGCAATGGAAACCCACTGGTAGGACCTTCATTGCTAATGGAACTACGTGCCCTTTAACTAGGATCACATCTACGGAAGTTAGGTCTCAGCGTCCTTTAAATAGGAACACTAGCATTAAGAAATGGAAAAAGCGCCCTTTAACTAGGTCTGCCCCTACTATTGTGCCTACCAGTGTTACTGTCCCCAGTCAAAAAGTACCTCAGAATACTAGACAACTAGAATCTAAACCAACAACTAGTAAGAAAATTTAGAAGCCTAAAGATTCTTCTGATAGCAAATCTAAGATAATTACATCTGTACCTGCTAACTCAGAGGAACAATTAGATTCAGATACATCGTTTTTGTTTGGTGATATTTTCAGGTCGTCCAAATTATTCTTTGGTATTTGGACTTAGGGTGCTCCAAACATATGACTGGAGACCGCTCGATTCTCAAAAATTTCGTCAGCAAGTTTCTCGGAACGGTTAAATTCGGCAACGACCATATTGCGAAGATCATGGGTTATGGTGAATACCAAATTGGGAATGTTACGATTTCAAGGGTTTATTATGTGGAGGGACTTGGTCACAATCTATTTTCAGTGGGATAAATTTGCGATTCTAACCTTGAGGTGGCTTTTCGACAACATACTTGCTTTATTCGCGATCTTGAAGGAAATGATTTGTTAAAAGGTTCTCGAGGGGATAATCTTTATACATTTTCTATTCAAAACATGATGGCCGCCTCTCCTGTTTGCCTTCTCTCCAAAGCATCTAAGACCAAGTCATGATTGTGGCATCACCGGTTATCTCATCTTAACTTTGATGCTATTAACCATTTGGCTAAAAACAAACTTGTTCGTGGTGTTCCAAAACTTAAGTTCGACAAGGATCATTTATGTTCCGCGTGTTCTTTGGGGAAAAGTACCAAGAAATCATGCAAACCTAAAGCTGAAGACACCAACCAAGAACCACTGTATGTTTTGCACATGGATCTTTGCGGGCCAATACGTACGGCTAGTGTGAGTGGTAGAAAATACATCCTCGTCATGGTGGATGATTTCTCAAGGTTTACATGGGTAAAATTTTTAGCATCCAAGGATCAAGCACCAGAGTATATTATTACTTTCTTGAAGATGATCCAAGTACGTCTTAATGCTACTGTTCGCCGCATTCGCACTGATAATGGTAATGAGTTCATTAATCAAACTCTACGAGACTATTACGAAAAGGTAGGTATTTCACATGAAACTTTTGTTGCCCGCACTCCACAACAAAACGATGTCGTGGAAAGACGTAACCGTACACATATGGAAGTTGCCCGAACTATGTTGATTTATGTGAATGCTCCTTTATTCTTATGGGCTGAAGCAGTGACAACCGCATGTTATACCCAAAACCGCTCCATCATTCGTAAACGCCATGGTAAAACTCCATATGAGCTACTTCATGGACACAAACCCGATATTTCATTTCTTCATGTGTTTGGTGCACTGTGTTATCCAAACACAAATAGTGAGAATTTGGGCAAACTTCAACCGAAGGCTGATATTGGAATTTTCATTGGTTACTCGCATGCAAAGAAAGCTTACCGAATTTATAACAATCGTATTGGCAAGATAGTAGAAACTTTGGATGCCGATTTTGATGAGCTGACAGCGATGGCTTCTGAGCAACACATCTCTGAACCCGCATTACATGAGATGGGAACCAGTACAATAAGTTCCGGATTAACTCCCAACAATCCTACTTCTCCATCATTTATACCACCTACAAGGTCCGAGTGGGATGATTTATTTCAACCTATGTTTGATGAATTCTTTGATCAACCTAGTAATGATTCTCCAACACATGCAGCAGTGGCTCTGTTTCCCGAAGTTGTTGCTCAAGATAATGGAAATCAGTCTGAGACATCTACTGTTACTCTTGAACCAGATGTCCCATCCCCCACCAATTCACAAACTACACCTGAATCATCACCCCCACTCATTCCTATTGATGTTGAAGAGGATCCCTATGATCACGACTTGGAATATGCTCACTTACAAGAGCTTCCTTTCTTTGGTTCACAAATACCTGAAGACCCTAACAGTGCGTCTATCTCAGAGGAAGCTCCTGCAATCGTTCACTCCCGACCACCAAGGATTGAAAATCATAACACTAAATGGACAAAGGATCACCCAATCCGCAATATTATTGGTGACATCGATCGACCAGTCTTAACACGCCACCAACTCCAAGAACATGCATTATATTGCTACTTTGATGCATTTCTCTCCAACACTGAACCTAATAACTGAAATTTAGTTGATTAAAAGGTAGCTTTTGCAAGATCTTTCTTTGTGTTGCTCATACCCAATTATATTTGTCGTTGTTTCTTTCTCGGTATCTTCTCGAATCGATCACGGTTCAAAGTGGAAATGTTGTAAATGGTGACTAAAAAGGGGGAGCTTTTGATCTATATCTACTAAAATGATAAGTGCGAGAAGTAATAAAATTAAACTAAAAGCAATTACTGGAAATAAAACTTGAATTAAAATTAAACAGTAAAATACCTAAACTTTGAAAAAACAGCTGATTCGGAATAATTGATTGATCCAGAATATTTGGAATATTTGGCTCATTCGGAATAAATCAACTCATGCGGAATAACCTAAAAAACTTCTTCATTCGGAATGTGCTTGATTCGGATTAAATATGTCGATCTATATTAGCTTCACTCGAAATATTGCTTCATTCGGAACAATTAATGGAACACTGATTCGGAATATCAACTGACTCGGAATAAATTGTTTATTCGGAATAAATCACTTGACTCGGAACATTTGCTTCATTCGGAACAATTAATAAAAAGGGTTGATTCGGAATGTTTACTGATTCGGAGTGAATGCTTCATTCGGAAATTTTAAACAAAAAGCTTCATTCGGAACTTTTAAACAAAAAAGCTTTATTCGGAACTTTTCTTTATTCGGAACATTTTAAACAAAAAACTTCATTCGGAACTTTTAAGAAAACTGACTCGGAATATTTGACAAAACTTTGATTCAGAACTTACCTACTCATCCGGAATATTGATTATTACGGATGAACTGCTGGTTTGGTATAATATGCTCAAACCCTTGATTCGGAACAATTAATTCATTCGGAATCTGGGGATGTGAAACAGTAACAAGAAACGAAGAACAGGGGAATAACAAACACCACAAATTTAACCAAAATCCACCAAGTTTTTAACCAAAACTCAAACCAATTTAACCACTAATCATTTACTAATGATAATCATCAATCCAAAACAACAAAAACTCAAAACTCACTTACTTTTGAAGATCAAAACCAATAAAATAAAACCTTAGAACTTTGAATCAACAAGAGAAGAAAGAAAGATTAAATGGAAACTTGTATTAATGATTAAGATTCAAACAAACAAAATGGAAAGATTAAACTTACAAGATTGTGGAAGAAATCAAAGAAAATGAAAACCACCAATCTCCTTAAAGGAGTTGGTTCCTACGAACTAGGAAAAGAAAATAACAGAAAGAAAACTAAACTCCAAAATGTGAATGGGAAGGGTATTTATAGGGCTTGGCTTGGTTTGGTGAGTGGGCTTTCTCCCTTTCTTTTTGTCTTCTCGTCTTTTCATAAAAGTTGACGTTTTTGATTTTGATTCGGGATTTGTCGACGAATAAATTCAACTCGCCTTTTAATTTCTTCATTTAATAGACTTGAGTTTCCTCGACACATGTAAATCTTCCATCTTTGGTCCTTTTCTTCGATAAATCTTCAAATAGGCCCATTGACTTCAAATCTTTTGCATCTCTTGGACTATAGACTTCGTCTTTTCGTCTTTTTCTTCGATAAAACCCGTGCAATCCCATGTTTTCTTCAATATTTATCCGGTTGGCTCTGAAAATACAACAAACACACAAACCATGCATAATTCCAAACAAATGACATTAAATACGCGTTTTGGTCTTGTTTTAGCAAGAAATAAGTGGTAAAAGGATGGGTGTTTTCACACCTATCGAATCTCATACACTTAACCATTGCCATGCCCTCATGCAATGCTACAATTTTAAAGCACGGTGTACATTTCTCATCATAAATAACCCACCTTGGCCTTTATTAAATTCTAAACACTAACGAAACCAAAAGAACAAAATAAGTAAAGTATTTAAAGACTTACATTGGGGTTTTAGATTGTCATGAATGTTCATCATTCTCAAGTTTCACGTTCCCCATACCAAGCTTAAAAACGAGATCATTGTTATTATAAGTTATCAAACTAACACGAACTCATGTGGCCCAATTATTCACTTAGACTCAGTTATTCCTAGGTGTATCTCTTATATTTTATTTTTGTCTTGAATGATCACGAGGATGCAGTATTTGACTTATTTCGATAGTTATTTAGGCTGAAAACAAAATGGGACGATTTAATCAATAGTTAGCTAAAGAAAAAAATCTTTTAAAAATGCTTCTCGGGACCTCATAAAGTTCATATCTTGGCATAACTCGCTTCACGATTTGAGACCTTTCTCGGACCGATATTTGGCAGCGAATTCATACTTCGAATCTTTGAGAGACGTTCTTGAAATTATGGTCTTCTCTTCATAATAGGAATTTCTTCACTTGATGTTTTGAGAGATTCTTCATCTTTGGACCATGACTTCTTTCATTTTTCTCCAAACTTTATTTTGGACTTTGATATACAACGATCCGCCTCCTTTTAGGACTTGGATCTATTTATCCTCATACCTTGCTAGGGTCTTTTCGGATAGACTTCTCCATGACTTTTGGGGAGTTTTTGCTTTTCGTCGTGTGTCTCGATCCTTCATATTGATTTTCGATAAATGATTCTTCACATCACTTTTGGATCTTTAGCAACAAAATGTAGCCCTTATGCCTTGTTAGGGCCTTTTCGGACTCGCCAATCTTCTTATCCCGCTTCAATAAGTTATGCCTTGGCTATGAACTCTAATTAATACCGAGCAACTTTTAAACGATCTTGGGCTAGAAGCTAAGTAACTTTTCAAATCGTACAACCTTATTTATTGCAGATAAATTTATTAGCAAGCGATGGGAGAATAGGCTTATAATCAACTCACATAAATTCACGAAAGAATACCAAACTTATAATTGACTCTATCATCTCTCGTTCTCCACAATTTATAATCTCAAGGAATGAGACTCGTAGATGCTTAGCCAATTAAATCACAGCTTTGGGTTTTCGAGTCGCCTATAGGATCTTGCATCTGCTTAGACTCTTTCAAGTTTAGAATTTGCGTTTTAAAGTTCCCTTGATAAACGACTCTCTAGGATCAATTATAGGAACTTGCGAAAAGTTCTTGTTCTTAACCCGTGAGAGTTAAGACTTTCGCGTTTTAAATCTCCTTATATAAAAGCCTAGCAAAACTTGACTTAAACACGTTAAGGATACTAGCTAGAGTAAACTTAGATAAGTAAACTCGGGTTGAATCAAAATATTCACGATTTTGAAAAATTTAAAACCACTTTATTGAAATTTTATTCTAACAAGGAGAGAAAATAAACATAACAAAGGAAAATGCAACTATACAACTAGGCCAAAATAGATTAAAATTTTGAAAAAAGGCGAAAAATCGAATTTTCCGGTTAAATGAAGGCACTTTAATGGAAAAGTCCACTTAAAACTTCGATAGAAGTCTCCCCTACACTTAATATAAACATTGTCCTCAATGTTTAAGCATGTGGGAAAAGTCTCCCCTACACTTATGACATTGTGCACGTTGGTTAAATCAAGTTAAGGAGGAGACAACTAAAGTGATCAATTTCAAATGTGAGTATGAAGAAAATTGAATCACGATAGTTGAGAGATAGAACCGGATTTGCGGATAACATGGGAGCACGGTTCTTCAAAGATTCCAAGAGTGCGCTTATCCGTGTAATCACATCACCATACAAACACAAGCAACCTATATAGCTCCCCCTACACTTACGATGAAAAACGGGAAAGGGGGATAGATACTCGGGTTGCCTCCCGAGGAGCGCTTGTTTTTGTTAACCGAGTCACGAGCCTGACTCGGTCCCGAACTAATTCATGGGAAACGTGGTGAGGGATGGAATCATCTCATGAGATATGTCCTCACCAAAGTACAACTTCAGACGTTGGTCATTCACCTTAAAATTGGGCCCATTTGGCTGAGAAAGTTCAATGGTGCCATAGGGAAAGACATTGGCGATGGTGAATGGACTAGACTAGCGGCTCTTCAACTTGCCCGAGAAGATCTTCAACCGAGAGTTAAAAAGTAAGAGTTGATCACCAACGTGGAACTCTCGGTTCTTAATTCTAGCATCGTGGATAATCTTGGTCTTCTCCTTGTAGATCAATGAGTTCTCGTAAGCTTCATTCCTCAATTCATGTAGCTCGTTGAGTTGAATCTTGCGAAGATCACGCTTTGTTGATGTCGAAGTTAGCCCACTTCAAGGCCCAGTATGCCTTATGTTCCAGCTCGATGGGAAGGTGGCATGCTTTCCCGTACACAAGACGATAAGGTGTACAACCAATCGGTGTCTTATAGGCGGTACGGAAAGCCCACAGAGCATCATCAAGTTTATCGGCCCACGAGGCACGATGCTCTCCCACAGTACGTTCCAAAATTCGCTTCAATCCACAGTTGGATATCTCGGCTTGACCGTTGGTTTAAGGATGGTAAGCGGTGGAAAGACGGTGATTGACATCATACTTAGCCATGACTCTTGCAAATTGATCATTGCAAAAATGAGTCCTGCGGTCACTGATTATAGCACGAGGAACACTGAATCGAGCAAACAGTTGTTCCATGAAATTACAAACCACCCTCGCGTCGTTAGTGGGTAAAGCTTTGGCTTCAACCCATTTAGAAACGTAGTCAACGGCGATAAGGATGTATTTGTTTCCTTTAGAAGAAGGGAATGGCCCCATAAAGTCGATGCCCCATACATCAAAGATTTCACATTCTTGTATGAAATTTTGAGGCATCTCATCTTTATGTGTGATCTTCCCTTGTTTTTGGCAAGCATCACAATGTTTAACCATCTCGTGAGCATCACGATAAATGGTGGACCAATAAAATCCCGAGTCAAACACTTTTTTGGCGGTGTAGTTGGGACCAAAGTGACCACCGGTGGGTCCTTTGTGGCAAGCCTCGAGAATGTCTAAAGCTGCCGGTCCGTCAACACATCAGCGAATAATCAAATCAGCGCATTGTTTGAAGAGAAAAGGGTCATCCCAAAAGTAAGTCTTAACATCATTCAAGAACTTTTTCTTCTGTTGGGATGTTAACCCTTTTATGCGAACACCACCCGCTAAGTAGTTTGCAATGTCGGCAAACCACGGGGTGTCATCCAGATTGAGATTTATAGACATTAAGGTCTCAAGGGGAAAAGAGTCATTGATCTCTTTGTTCAGATGATCCCCTTGATATGGATCCTCAAGTCTACTTAGATGATCCGCGGCTAGGTTTTCGGCTCCCTTCTTGTCACGAGTTTCAATGTTGAATTCTTGAAGGAGTAAAACCCAGCGAAGAAGTCTTGGCTTAGAGTCGTGCTTAGTCATCAAGTACTTCAACGCGGAATGGTCCGTGTATACGATGGTGGTGGATAAAACAAGATAGGGGCGGAATTTTTCAAAAGCATAGACAACAGCTAAAAGCTCTTTTTCGGTTGTCGTATAATGCAATTGAGCCCCCGTCATTGTCTTGCTAGCATAATGGATTGGTTGGAAGTGTTTATTCACTCTTTGGCCCAAAACCGCTCCAATAGCAAAGTCGCTAGCATCGCACATCAACTCAAAGGGTAGCTCCCAATTAGGGGTAACCAAGACCGGTGCCTTAGTTAGCTTATCTTTAAGAAGATTGAAGGCTTCGATACACTCTTTAGAAAAGATAAAAGGAGTATCTTTTTCCAAGAGGTGGGTCATCGGGCGAGCGATTTTAGAGAAATCCTGAATGAATCGACGATAAAAGCCCGCATGACCCAGAAAACTTCTCACACCCTTCACGGTTGAAGGTGGAGGTAATTTGGCTATGACATCCACTTTAGCACGGTCGACTTCAAGACCGGCTTTTAAGATTTTGTGTCCTAGCACAATGCCTTCTTTTACCATAAAATGGCATTTTTCCCAATTTAGAACAAGGCGAGTGTCTTCGCACCGCTTAAGCATACGTTCTAAATTGGTAAGGCAAGAAGAGAAGGAATCCCCAAAGACCGAGAAATCATCCATGAAGATTTCCATGGTTTGCTCAACCATGTCATGAAAAATAGCCAACATGCACCTTTGGAAAGTCCCCAGGGCATTGCATAAGCCAAAAGTCATTCTTTTCTAGGCAAATGTGCCATAGGGACAAGTGAATGTTGTCTTCTCTTGATCTTGGGGATCGATGGGTATTTGGAAATAACCCGAGAAACCATGTAGAAAGCAGTAATATACATTACCCGCTAAATGTTCAAGCATTTGGTCCATAAAAGGAAGAAGGAAATGATCCTTTCTCGTGGCATCATTGAGTTTGCGGTAGTCTATACAAACTCTCCACCCAGTAACGAGACGTGTAGGAATCAACTCGTTGTTTGCATTGGGCACAACGGTGATTCCGCCTTTCTTAGGCACGCTATGGACTGGACTAACCCATGGTGAATCCGAGATAGGATAAATCATGCCCGCATCAAGAAGTTTGATAACCTCTTTTTTGATAACGTCATGGATTTTAGGATTCACCCTTCGTTGGCTTTGAATTGTGGGCTTAAAGTCGTCCTCTATGAGAATTTTATGTGTGCAAAAGTGAGGATCAATTCCGCGAATATCGGAGATTTTCCAAGTGATAGATCTTTTATGTTTCTTGAGAACTTCAATGAGACGAGTTTTCTCATCGGCTTTTAAGTCCTTAGCAATGATAACGGGAAGTTGATCAATGCCTTCTAAGAAAACATACTCGAGATGAGGAGGTAAGTCCTTAAGCTCAAGAGTAGGAGGATCCTTAATAGATGGTGTAACTAACGATGGATCATCATTAGTCACCTCTTTAGGAGAAAGAAGAGAAAACGAGTCTTCATTAAGAAGTTTCTCAATTGTATGAATGTCTTCATCCTAATCGGTGGGAGAATCATCATACTTAAGATCGAGAGGACCCAAGCTAGCTTCAAAATAATCCAAGTCACTTTCTCCAAAAGGAGTCAATGACGGAGAAATTGAGGCAACGGTCTCAACATTGGGTAGAGAAGAGAGAGTACTTTTGCAAGCATCATGAAAGTGTTCTTCACAAGCCTCATCGAGAACATCAATAGCATTAACACTCTCATATGAATAAGGTTGCTTAGAAATCTTACCCATGTTGAAGACAATTTTATCGTCACCAACTCTCATGATTATTTCGCCCGCGGCTACATCAATGAGAGTGCGACCGGTCCTCAAGAAGGGACGTCCAATGATTAATGGAACACGAGGATCCATCTCGTAGTCAACGACAACAAAATCCGCCGGGAAGGTGAATTTGTCAACGCCAACGAAGACGTCTGATACAATGATTTTCTATGGGTTCAGTTTATCTCTCAGTCCTCTCGAATTGATCTCGGTCTTAAGTGGAATGATTGTTCTTGGTTACTAAAAGGGGGTTTTAGTTTTCTAGTCTACTAAATGTTAAATGATCTAAAATGTAAACTTAAATTTAAAAGTAATTGAATTAATGACAATTAATAAAAACTTGAATTAAAATTAAAATTAAAATTAAAATTAAAATTAAAATTAGAACTGTAATTAAAGTTAAAATGAAGAAACAGTAACCTAAAGAAACAGTAACAATTAATGAAGCTCAAAAGAAACTTGATTCGGAAGTTTACCCTTGATTCGGAACTTTGTTCATCCGGAACTTTTCACTCGGAAGTCTTCATTCGGAACTTTTGAAAAATCCTTCATTCGGAACTTTCTTCGGAAGTTGATTCGGAAGTTGTTGATCCGGAAGTTAGTTCGGAACTTCGTTCGAAAGTTTGGCTCGGAACTTTTCACCCGGAACTTTATTCGGAACTATGGTTCATTCGGATGTTTTTACTCATCCGGAACTTTTTGAAAATAAATTGATTCGGAACTTAAAAACATGCATTCATTCGGAACTTTCTACTCATCCGGAACTTCAGTTCGTTCGGAACTTTCTATTCATCCGGAACTTCAGTTCGTTCGGAAGTTTTGATTCACTCGGAACTTTTTAAACAAAGACTCATTCAGAACTTTTTAAAGACACGTTCATTCGGAACTTCTAACTTATTCGGAACTTTTGGAAATAACCTTCATCCGTAACTTTTGGCGTTCATCCGGAAGTCTGGGAACTCAAGAACAGTAACAATATCCGAAGAACAAGGAAAAACGATTTTGATCCAAAAATCACCAAGTTTTTCACTAAAAACTTAAATAAAATAATCACAAAGCTTCTACTAACCATAAACTATAAATCCCATCAACAAAAACACAAAACCCAACAACTTTTGAAGATCAAATCAATCAAATAAGCACTTGAAAACTTGAAATAAAAGATGATGATGAAATGGAAAGATTAAACAAGAACTTGTATTACATGATTAATGTTTTAACAAGATAAAACAAGGATTAAAATAACAAGATTGGAAAAACAAAGATCAAAATCACCAATCACCCTAGTGGTGATGGTGATGATACGAACTAAAAGGGAGAAAAAGGTGGAAGAAGGAAAAACTAAAACTAACTGGCTAAATGTGTGAGGGGTGGCCTATTTATAGGCTTGTCTTTTGGTTGGTGAGTGGGATTTCTCCCGTTCTTCTTGTCTTCTCGTCTTTTTCAGAAAAGTTGACGTTTTCGATTCTGATTCGGGATGTCGTCGATTAAATCCAACTCGTCTTTTAATTTCTTCGTTTAATAGACTTGAGTTTCTTCGACTTATGTAAATCTTCCATCTTTGGTCCTTTTCTTCGATAAATCTTCGAATAGGCCCAGTGACTTCAAATCTTTTGCATCTCTTGGACAATAGACTTTATCTTGAGTCCTTTTCTTCAGTAAAACCCGCGCAATCCCATGTTTTCTTCAATATTCATCCGGTTGGCTCTGAAAACACAATAAACACAAAAACCACGCATAATCCCAAACAAATGATATTAAATACGTGTTTTGGTCTCGTTTTAGCCAGAATTAAGTGGTAAAAGGATGGGTGTTTACACACCTATCAAATCCCCTACACTTAACCATTGCCATGCCCTCATGCAATGCTTAGTGATAAAGCAATTTTCACTTTTCTCATAATTAATCAACCTTGGCCTTATTTAAATACTACTAAACAAAAATTAAAATACTAATAGAAATTAAAACTTTAAAGTAAACAAAAGGATGGAAATAACTTGCAAAGAAATCAAAGACTTACATTAGGGCTTTGGTGCTGCGATGATTTATCACCCTCAAGTTTCACGTTCCCCAAACTAAGCTTAAAAACGAGATCATTGTTATTATAAGTTAGCAATTCAAACACTTACACACATGGCTTAATTATATGCTTAAACTCCCTTATTTCCTAGGTGTATCTCTTATATTTTATTTTTGTCTTAGAATGATCATGAAGATGCATTTTTGGACTTATTTCGATAGTTTATTAAGGCTGAAAGCAAAGTAGGACGATTTGATCAATAGTTAGCTAAAGGACAAAATCTCTTAAAACTGCTTCTCGGGATATCAAAAAGTTCATATCTTGGCATAACTCGGTTCACGATTTGAGACCTTTCTCGGGCCGATATTTGGCATGTACTTCATACTTCATATCTTGAGAGACGTGCTTGAGATAATGGTCTTCTCGTCGTTCATAGAATTTCTTCACTTGGAGACTTTTGAGAGGTACTCCAACTTTGTTGACCACGACTTCATGATTATTTCTTCAATCTCTATTTGGGATTTTGAGATACAACGATCCGCCTCCTTTTCGGACTTGGATCTATTTATCCTCATACCTTGTTAAGGTGTTTTCAGATAGACTTCTCCATGATCTTTATGGGAGTTGATTGCTTTTCGTCGTGAGTCTTGATCCTTCATATTGACTTTGGGAATAATGCTTTTCACATCACTTTGGATCTTTAGCAATAAAATGGAATCCTCATGCCTTGTTAGGGCCTTTTCGGACTCGCCAATCTTCGCGCCCCGCTTCATAAGTTATACCTTGTCTATGAACTCTTATCATTACTGAGCAACTTTTAAACGATCTTGGGCTAGAAGCTAAGTAACTTTTCAAATCGTACGACCTTACTTATTGCAGATAAATATTAGCAAGTGATGGGAGAATAGGCAAATAATTACACCAAGTGAGCTTGTGCAAGAATACCGACTTATAATTTACTCTATCATTTCTCGTCCTCCACAATTTAAAATCTCAAGTAATGAGACTCGTGGATACTTAGCCTAATACACCAATTAAGGTCTACATGGTTAAGGATACTAGCTAGAATAAACTTAGATAAGTCTATTCGGGTTGAGTCAAAATAATCGCAACGGGCCTAATAGATCAAAGACTTCTAAACTAGCTACACCACTTTATTATATTTTTGACTTTATTGCGGGATATATACATATGAAAGCAAAGATAAAAATTTAAAAATTACAACTAAATGGCCAAAGTTAATAAAAAATTTGAAAAATGTTGAAAAACATGATTTTCCGGTTAAATGAAGGCATTTTCATGGAAAAGTCCACTTAAAACTTCGATAGAAGTCCCCCCTACACTTAAGATAAACATTGTCCTCAATGTTTAAGCATGTGGGAAAAGTCTCCGCTACACTTATGACATTGTGCACGTTGGTTAAATCAAGTTAAGGAAGAGACGACTAAAGTGATCAATTTCAAATGTGAGTATGAAGAAAATTGAATCACGATAGTTGAGAGATAGAACCGGATTTCGGATAACACGGGAGCACGGTTCTTCAAAGTTTCCAAGAGTGCACTTATCCCTGTAATCACATCACCACACAAAGACAAACACCTATAGAGGTCCCCCTACACTTAGGAGGTAAAAACATAAAAGGATAGATACTCGGGCTACCTCCCGAGGAGCGCTTGTTTTTGATAACCGAGTCATGAGCCTGACTCGACCCAAAATTAGTTCATGGGGAACGTGGTGAGGGATGGAATCTCCTCCTGAGAGGTGTCCTCACCAAAGTACAACTTCACTCGTTGGCCATTCACCTTAAAATTAGGTCTATTAGGTTGAGCGAGCTCGAGAGTACCATATGGAAAAATTTGGGCGATGGTGAATGGGCCGGACCAACGAGATTTGAGCTTGCCCGAAAAGATTTTCAACCGAGAGTTAAAAAGTAAGACTTTGTCTCCAACATGGAACTCTCGGTTCTTAATCTTAGAATCGTGAATGATCTTAGTCCTCTCCTTATAGGTTAAAGAGTTTTCATAAGCCTCATTACGGAGTTCATTGTGCTCATTGAGTTGGATCTTGCGTAGGTCACCGGCTTTGTTAATATCAAAATTAGCCCACTTCAAGGCCCAATAAGCCTTGTGCTCCAACTCAATGGGGAGGTGGCATGCTTTCCCGTACACAAGACGATAAGGCGTACAGCCGATCGGGGTCTTGTAAGCAGTACGGAAAGCCCACAAAGCATCATCAAGTTTATCAGCCCATGAGGCACGATGCTCTCCCACGGTTCTTTCCAAAATTCGCTTAAGTCCTCGGTTGGATATTTCAGCCTGGCCATTAGTTTGTGGGTGGTAGGCTGTGGAAAGACGATGGTTTACACCGTACTTAGCCATGACTCTAGCAAATTGGTCATTGCAGAAATGAGTCCCACGATCACTAATAATGGCACGAGGCACACCGAAGCTAGCGAAAAGAGCTTTTAAAAAGTTACAAACCACCCTTGCGTCATTAGTAGGTAAAGCTTTGGCTTCAACCCACTTAGAAACGTAGTCAACGGCTACAAGGATGTATTTGTTTCCTTTAGAAGAAGGGAATGGCCCCATAAAGTCGATACCCCAAACATCAAAGATTTCACACTCTTGAATGAAATTCTGAGGCATCTCGTCTTTATGTGTGATCGTGCCTTGTTTTTGGCAAACATCACATCGTTTAACCATATCGTGAGCGTCACGATATATGGAGGGCCAATAAAATCCCGAATCAAACACTTTTTTGGCGGTGTAGTTGGGACCAAAGTGACCACCGGTGGGTCCTTTGTGGCAAGCATCAAGGATTTCCGAAGCTGCCGGTCCATCAACACATCGGCGAATAATCAGGTCGGCACATTGTTTGAATAGGTAAGGGTCGTCCCAAAAGTAAGTCTTAATGTCGGTGAAGAACTTTTTCTTTTGTTGGGATGTCAACCCTTCCTTGATAATTCCACCCGCCAAGTAGTTTGCAAAGTCCGTAAACCACGGGGTTTCATTCGACTTCGAGTTTATAGACATTAAGGTCTCCAAGGGAAAAGAATCATTGATTTCTTTGTTCGGATGATCCCCTTGGTAAGGATCCTCAAGTCTGCTGAGATGATCCGCGGCTAGGTTTTCAGCTCCTTTTTTATCGTGAATTTCGATTTTAAATTCCTGGAGCAGCAAAACCCAGCTAAGAAGTCTTGGTTTGGAATCTTGCTTTGTCAACAAGTACTTCAACGCGGAATGATCGGTATACACGATTGTGGTGGAGAGGACAAGATAGGGGCGAAATTTTTCAAAGGCATAGACAACCGCTAAAAGCTCTTTTTCGGTTGTAGTGTAATGCAATTGAGCCTCAGTCATTGTCTTGCTAGCGTAATGGATTGGTTGGAAGTGTTTGTTCACTCTTTGTCACAGAACCGCTCCAATAGCAAAATCACTAGCATCGCACATCAACTCAAAGGGCAGCTCCCAATTAGGGGTAACCAAGATGGGTGCCTTAGTTAGCTTATCCTTAAGCGAGTTGAAGGCTTCAAGACACTCTTTGGAAAAGATAAAAGGGGTATCTTTTTCCAAGTGGTGGGTCATCGGGCGAGCGATTTGAGAAAAATCCTTGATGAATCGTCGGTAGAAGCCCGCATGACCCAGAAAACTTCTCACACCCTTCACGGTTGAAGGTGGAGGAAACTTGGCGATAACATCGACTTTAGCACATTCTACTTCAAGACCGGCTTTGGAAATCTTGTGTCCCAGCACGATGCCTTCTTTTACCATAAAATGGCATTTTTCCCAATTCAGAACAAGGCGAGTGTCTTCGCACCTCTTTAGCATACGTTCCAAATTGGCAAAGCAAGAAGAGAAGGAATCCCCGAAGACCGAGAAATCATCCATGAAGACATCCATGGTTTGTTCAACCATGTCATGGAAGATAGCTAACATGCACCTTTGGAAAGTCCCGGGCGCATTACATAAGCCAAAAGGCATTCTTTTGTAAGCATAAATGCCATAGGGACAAGTGAATGTAGTCTTCTCTTGATCTTGGGGATCGATGCGTATTTGAAAATAACCCGAGAAACCATCAAGAAAGCAGTAATATTCATTACCCGCTAATCGTTCAAGCATTTGGTCCATAAAAGGTAGAGGGAAATGATCCTTTCTCGTGGCATCATTGAGTTTGCGGTAGTCTATACAAACTCTCCACCCAGTAACGAGACGAGTGGAAATCAACTCGTTGTGTTCATTGGGAACAACGGTTATTCCGCCCTTCTTGGGCACACAATGGATTGGACTAACCCATGGTGAATCCGAAATAGGGTAAATCATACCCGCATCAAGAAGTTTGATAACCTCTGTTTTGATGACTTCATGTATTTTTTTATTCACCCTTCGTTGGCTTTGAATAGTGGGCTTAAAGTCGTCCTCCATGAGAATTTTATGTGTGCAGAAGTGAGGATCAATTCTACGAATATCAGAGATCTTCCAAGCAATAGCCTTCTTGTGATCTTTCATCACGGTGATAGGTAGGGCTTTTTCTTCTTCCTTTAGGTCCTTAGCAATGATGACTGGCGACTTCTTCTCTTCGTCAAGGAATACATACTCGAGATGGGGCGGCAACTCCTTAAGTTCTAAATCCGAAGGATTTTCGACGGGAGGCGTTTTTAAAGTTGGAGTATCGATAGCAATAACCGTGGGAGATGGAGGAGAAGGATTGTCTTCGGTGAGAAGATTGTCAAAGAAATTCATGTCTTCATCCCCCTCGGTGGGAGAATCATTAGTAGCTAAATTCACATCTCCCATGGTATCTTCAAGATTGTTCCAAAATAAATCACTATCTCCAAATAGAGACAATGATGAATCAATAGAGGACACGCTCTCAACATTGGGAAGAGAGGTAGGAATACTTTTGCAAGCATCATTAAAGTGTTCTTCACAAGCCTCATCAAGAACGTCAATACAATTAACACTCTCATATGAATAAGGTTGTTTAGACAACTTTCCCATGTTGAAGACTACTTTATCGTCACCCACTCTCATGATAAGCTCGCCGGCTTCAACATCAATGAGAGTGTGACCGGTCCTCAAGAATGGACGACCAACAATTAGTGGCACACGGGGGTCCATCTCGTAGTCGACGACAACAAAATCAGCAGGAAAGGTGAATTTGTCGACTCCTACAATGACGTCTTCGGCTATCCCCACTGGATAAGCAACCGTACGGTTAGCCAATTCCAAAGTCATTTTGGTGGGGACTAGCTCTGGGAGAGATAATTGCTTCCAAACGCTTAGAGGCATAAGATTAATACTGGCACCTAGATCGGCTAGGGCCATGCAATTCTCTACTCCCGGGAAATTGCAAGGAATTAAGAAACGACCCGGATCACCAAGCTTGGTTGGTAATTTCCTTAAGAGCACTGCAAAGCAATTCTCATTAAGTTGGGTGTTGGCAATATCGAGGAGCTTTTCCTTATCGCTCAGAAGATCTTTAAACATTTTTGCGTATTTAGGCATGTGAGCGAGAGCCTCAGCGAAGGAGATATTAAAATTCAATTGTTTGAACATTTTAAGGAAGTTCAAAACTTGAATATCGTCCTTGCTTTTGAGCTTCTCTTTCCTCAACCTAGATGGATGAGGTATATTGGAAGAAGAGGAAGGCTTTGGAAGAATAGGATTACTCACATCCTTGGGTGGAGGAGGGGTAGAAGGAAGAGGTGGAGAAATTAGGGAAGGAGAAGGATGAGGAATAGGAGCAGGTGACTCGTTCTCCTTAGTCACAACCACCGGTGGAGGTATAGGAAGCTCGGGTTCCTTTGTACCTTTGCCACTTCTAGTGGTGATTGCTTTCATCTCCCCTCTTGGATTCGCAACGGTGTTACTCGGAAGAGTACCCGAAGAAGAGGGTTGATTACCTTGGAAGAAACTAGCCATCATGTTCCTCAAGTCATTAGTTTGGCTATCCAACGTGTTTCTCATGTCGGCTCTCAAATCGTTTCCTTGCTTGACCAAGTCTGCTTTCAAATTGATCACTTCACACTGAAGATTTTCCACGATCACATCGTTTGTCCTCATGTAGGTCTGCACTTCTTGGTGTAGAGCGGTGGATTGGTTGGGAGGAGCATTGTATGCGGGTGGTTGATAAGCAGGTTGTTGGTAAACTTGGTTGTTACGTTGAGGTGGTTGTTGCGGCTTGTGAGGAGGGATGTATGGTGTACGAGGTTGTTGTTGTTGTTGTTGAGGGCGATTAAGGTTTTGTTGTTGGTTTGGGTTGGTAGGAGGAAAACCAGGTGGGGAAAGATAATTGTTAGAACGATAGCTCAGCAAGTTACGGTCACCTTGAGGTCTAACTTGATAAGCAGGTTGAGGATAGGTGCCATATGCTGCATTCACATTCTCAGCAGGGTAGTCTTGGGTGGCGGAACAAGAAGTGTAAGAGTGAGGACCACCGCATATCTCACAAGGTTGGCTGACAGCGTTAACTTGAGCGTTTTTAGCGTTGCTGCTGTTGTTGTTGCTGACGGTGTGGGTGACAAGCGATTCAAGAAGCGTGGTGATTTTGTCAAGTCGCTTGTCGCTGTCACTAGTGCTAGCACTAGCGACATTGGTCCTAACACTCTTGGTTTGCACACGAGATTTATTCTCAATGATGTCCCAAGCAGCATTGGAAGTCTTAGCCAATAAATTACCCCCCGAGGCACTGTTTAGTGAATCTTGGTCACTCATGCTTAAACCATTGTAAAAAGTATTAATTTGATGTACTTTGGTAAAACCATGTTGTGGGCATTTTCTTAAAAGATCTTTAAAACGATCCCAAGATTCACTGAACGACTCATCGTACTTTTGTTCAAGCGGTAGTACGAGAGGGTGGAAAAAAGTAATTGATAAACTTTGTTTCCAAATCCGTCCACGAGAGAATACTCTGTGGCGGTTCCTTAGCAAGCCAATGCCGGGCTTGTCCCTCTAAAGAAAAGGGAAAAAGTTGTAACCTTATAACCTCTTGTGGAACACCATTGAATTTGACCGTGTTAGTGAGTTGCAAGAATCTCTTGATATGGTCGTGAGGATCATCAATGGTACGTCCCAAGAATGGTTGAGCGGAGACCATCTGGATAGAGCCTGATTTTAGCTCAAAGTTGTTGGCGGCAATTGGAGGTATGACAATTGGGTCAGTGTTGCCATCTACATGAGCTTGCAGCAATTCAATCATTGGGCGATTATCTGGTTGAGGCTCATTGTTGTTGTTATTCATGTTGTTGAAAGGCGGTATGTTGTTGTTGTTGTGTACACCGGCCATGTCTAAGTTATCGAGAGGCTCGGGCTCTTGATAAGACGTGGATCGAGTGCGCATACACCTGCAAAAGAACGAACAAAGAAAAGCGAAGCAAAAATATTTCTGGGTTTTATGTTTTTTTTTTTTTTTTTTTGTATTTTTGAAAATTTTATATTTTTAGGATTTTTTGAAAATTTTTGATGAAAAAGTAACGTTCACGGGGAACGGATCCCAAAATCCAAGTTCTCACAAAAAACTTTTGATCTTAACGAGAAGAGCCGGCAGCGGCGCCATTTGATACAATGATTTTCTATGGGTTCAGTTTATCTCTTAGTCCTCTCGAATTGATCTCGGTCTTAAGTGGAATGATTGTTCTTGGTTACTAAAAGGGGGTTTTAGTTTTCTAGTCTACTGAATGTTAAATGATCTAAAATGTAAACTTAAATTTAAAAGTAATTGAATTAATGACATTTAATAAAAACTTGAATTAAAATTAAAATTAAAATTAAAATTAGAACTGTAATTAAAGTTAAAATGAAGAAACAGTAACCTAAAGAAACAGTAACAATTAATGAAGCTCAAAAGAAACTTGATTCGGAAGTATACCCTTGATTCGGAACTTTGTTCATCCGGAACTTTTCACTCGGAAGTCTTCATTCGGAACTTTTGAAAAATCCTTCATTCGGAACTTTCTTCGGAAGTTGATTCGGAAGTTGTTGATCCGTAAGTTAGTTCGGAACTTCGTTTGGAAGTTTGGCTCGGAACTTTTCACCCGGAACTTTATTCGGAACTATGGTTCATTCGGAAGTTTTTACTCATCCGGAACTTTTTGAAAAGAAATTGATTCGGAACTTAAAAACATGCATTCATTCGGAACTTTCTACTCATCTGGAACTTCAGTTCGTTCGGAACTTTCTATTTATCCGGAACTTCAGTTCGTTCGGAAGTTTTGATTCACTGGGAACTTTTTAAACAAAGACTCATTCGGAACTTTTTAAAGACACGTTCATTCGGAACATCTAACTTATTCGGAACTTTTGGAAATAACCTTCATCCGGAACTTTTGGCGTTCATCCGGAAGTCTGGGAACTCAAGAACAGTAACAATATCCGAAGAACAAGGAAAAACGATTTTGATCCAAAAATCACCAAGTTTTTCACTAAAAACTTAAATAAACTAATCACAAAGCTTCTACTAACATAAACTATAAATCCCATCAACAAAAACACAAAACCCAACAACTTTTGAAGATCAAATCAATCAAATAAGCACTTGAAAACTTGAAATAAAAGATGATGATGAACAAGATGAAATGGAAAGATTAAACAAGAACTTGTATTAAATGATTAATGTTTTAACAAGATAAAACAAGGATTAAAATAACAAGATTGGAAAAACAAAGATCAAAATCACCAATCACCCTAGTGGTGATGGTGATGATACGAACTAAAAGGGAGAAAAAGGTGGAATAAGGAAAAACTAAAACTAACTGGCTAAATGTGTGAGGGGTGGCCTATTTATAGGCTTGTCTTTTGGTTGGTGAGTGGGCTTTCTCCCGTTCTTCTTGTCTTCTCGTCTTTTTCAGAAAAGTTGACGTTTTCGATTCTGATTCGGGATTTGTCGTCGATTAAATCCAACTCGTCTTTTAATTTCTTCGTTTAATAGACTTGAGTTTCTTCGACTTATGTAAATCTTCCATCTTTGGTCCTTTTCTTCGATAAATCTTCGAATAGGCCCAGTGACTTCAAATCTTTTGCATCTCTTGGACAATAGACTTTATCTTGAGTCCTTTTCTTCAGTAAAACCCGCGTAATCCCATGTTTTCTTCAATATTCATCCGGTTGGCTCTGAAAACACAATAAACACAAAAACCACGCATAATCCCAAACAAATGATATTAAATACGTGTTTTGGTCTCGTTTTAGCCAGAATTAAGAGGTAAAAGGATGGGTGTTTACACACCTATCAACGTCTTCGCCTATCCCCACTGGATAAGCAACCGTACGGTTAGCTAATTCCAAAGTCATTTTGGTGGGGACTAGCTCGGGGAGAGATAATTGCTTCCAAACACTTAAAGGAATTAAGTTTATACTAGCACCTAGATCGGCTAGGGCCATGCAATTCTCTACTCCCGGGAAGTTGGAAGGAATCAAGAAGCGACCCGGATCACCAAGTTTGGTGGGCAATTTCCTTAAGAGAACCGCGGAGCAATTCTCATTAAGTTGGGTCTGAGCAATGTCAAGAAGCTTCTCCTTGTCACTAAGAAGATCTTTAAACATTTTCGCATATTTAGGCATGTGAGCGAGAGCCTCGGCAAAGGAGATGTTAAAATTCAATTGTTTAAACATTTTGAGAAAGTTTGAAACTTGAATATCATCCTTGCTCTTTTGCTTCTCTTTCCTCAGCCTTGAAGGATAAGGCATATCGGATGAAGAGGAAGGCTTTAGGGGAGTAGGATCACTCACAACCGCGGGTGGTGGGGGAATGGGGGTAGATTGCAAAGGATGTGAGGAAAGTTGCTCTTTTTCCTTGTTCACAATCACGGGTGGAGGTGTAGGAAGCTCGGGTTCCGTATAACCTTTTCCACTACGAGTGGTGATTGCTTTCATATCCCCTCTTGGATTCACAACGGTGTTACTCGGAAGAGTACCCGAAGAAGAGGGTTGATTACCTTGGAAGAGCGAACCTAACATATCACGTAAATTATCCGCTTGAGTGCTGAAAGAGTCTCTCATGTCTGCACGAATATCATTGCTTTGTTTTGCCATGTCATTCCGTAGCTCGGCTCGAATATCACTCCCTTGTTTCGCCATTTCTCCCTTCAAGTTGATGAATTGACTCTAAAGATTCGTCACCATTTCTCTATTAGTCCTCATGAACGTCTCGACGTCTTGATTTAATGCCATCGGTTGATTGAGAGGTGGAGCTTGGTAAGCTTGAGAATTTCCTTAAGGTGGGTATGGGTTTCTTTGGGTTTCTTTGGTAAGCACGAGGTTGGGATTGGTTATTTCGGTTATAGCTTTGTTGTTGGTTTTGTTTTGGAGGAGGAAAACCGGGTGGAGCAAGATAGTTGTTTGAACGATAACTTAGCAAGCTACGGTCTCCTTGAGGACGAGGCTTGATAGCCTCCCATGGGATAAGTACCGTATGCCGTGTTAACGTTTTCACAAAAATTGCCTTGAGTGGAAGGACAATCATTGTAGGAATGAGGACCACCAGATGATTCACAAGAAATAGCAACGGCTTTAGCTTGTTGAGTTTGGTTAGAAACCAAAATTTGCATACTTTTGCTAATATCAAGAAAAGCACGTTCCATGGCGGACATGTCGGTGGTGGAAGAAGTAGATGAAACATTGACTCTCGGATTAGATCTTGAGGATGCGGATGAATCCCAATTCTTGTGGTGAGTAGTCATGTTTTCAATCAACTCTCTACACTCCTCCGGTCTCCTTTTCATAAAAGTACCACCGGCGGCGGCGTTGATCGTGTCACGATCACGAAAAGTGAGACCATTGTAGAAAGTATCAATGAGAGTGACGGGGAGCATGTTGTGATTTGGACAACAGTCGATCAAATCATTGTATCGTTCCCAAGCATCAAAGAGCGATTCATCATTGTCTTGCATGAATCCACAATTTGGTTACGAAGGCTCATGACCATGGATGGTGGGAAGTAGCGCGACAAAAAGCGTTGAGTCATGTCGTCCCAAGTATGAATAGAATTCTTTGGGAGACGGTCAAACCATTTTTGGCATGGTGAGAAAGCGAGTGGGGAAATAGTTGGAGGCGAAGTTCATCCATAGAAACACCGGGTGATTTCATGCTTTGGGTGATGGTAATGAATTTGTCGAGGTGTTTGTTGGCATCATCATCCGGAATTCCGCGAAATGGGTTAGTTTGCACTTGTTGGATCATGTGATGCTTCAACGAAAACTCCTGAGCCATGATATGCATCGGCGCAATCGGGCCTCCACGTCCGTTCATCGTAGGTTGGCATAGCTCCTCCATGGTTCGTAGGTCGGGTAAGGGTGGATTATTCATGTTGGGGTGGGGTGGATTATTATTGTTGGGGTGGGGTGGATTATTATTGTTGTTGTTGTGTACACCGGCCATGTCTAAATCTTCGAGAGTCTCCGGCTCTGAATAAGACGTTGATCGAGTACGCATACACTAAAAAGAAAATGCAAGAGAAAATATTTTTGGTTTTTATAGGTTTTTTTAATGTTTTTGTATTTTTGAAAATTTTATATTTTTATGGGTTTTTGAAAATTTTTGTGCTTGAAAATAACGTTCCCGAAAGAACGGATCCCAAAATCCAATTTTTCTCACAAGAAACCGTTGATCCTTAAGAAAAGAGCCGGCAGCGGCGCCATTTTAATAACTGAAATTTAGTTGATTAAAAAGGTAGCTTTTGCAAGATCTTTCTTTGTGTTGCTCATACCCAATTATATTTGTCGTTGTTTCGTTCTCGGTATATTCTCGAATCGATCACGGTTCAAAGTGGAAATGTGGTAAATGGTGACTAAAAAGGGGGAGCTTTTGATCTATATCTACTAAAACGATAAGTGCGAGAAGTAATAAAATTAAACTAAAAGCAATTACTGGAAATAAAACTTGAATTAAAATTAAACAGTAAAATACCTAAACTTGGAAGAAACAGCTAATTCGGAATAATTTCTTGATCCGGAATATTTGGAATATTTGGCTCATTCGTAATAAATCAACTCATGCGGAATAACCTAAAAAACTGCTTCGTTCGGAATGTGCTTGATTCGGAATAAATATGTCGATCCGGAATATATTAGCTTCACTCGAAATATTGCTTCATTCGTAACAATTAATGGAACACTGATTCGAAATATCAACTGACTCGGAATAAATTGTTTATTCGGAATAAATCACTTGACCCGGAACATTTGCTTCATTTGGAACAATTAATAAAAAGGGTTGATTCAGAATGTTTACTGATTCGGAGTGAATGCTTCATTCAAAACTTTTAAACAAAAGCTTCATTCGGAACTTTTAAACAAAAAAGCTTTATTCGGAATTTTCTTTATTCGAAACATTTTAAACAAAAAACTTCATTCGGAACTTTTAAGAAAACTGACTCGGAATATTTGACAAAACTATGATTCAGAACTTACCTACTCATCCGGAATATTGATTATTCCGGATGAACTGCTGGTTCGAAATAATATGCTCAAACCCTTGATTCGGAACAATTAATTCATTCGAAATCTGGGGATGTGAAACAGTAACAAGAAACGAAGAACATGGGAATAACAAACACCACGAATTTAACCAAAATCCACCAAGTTTTAACCAAAACTCAAACCAATTTAACCACTAATCATTTACTAATGATAATCATCAATCAAAAACAACAAAAACTCAAAACCCACTTACTTTTGAAGATCAAAATCAATAAAATAAAACCTTAGAACTTTGAATCAACAAGAGAAGAAAGAAAGATTAAATGGAAAGTTGTATTAATGATTAAGATTCAAACAAACAAAATGGAAAGATTAAACTTACAAGATTGTGGAAGAAATCAAAGAAAATGAAAACCACCAATCTCCTTAAGGGAGTTGGTTCCTACGAACTAGGAAAAGAAAATAACAGAAAGAAAACTAAACTCCAAAATGTGAATGGGAAGGGTATTTATAGGGCTTGGGTTGGTTTGGTGAGTGGGCTTTCTCCCTTTCTTTTTGTCTTCACGTCTTTTTAGAAAAGTTGACGTTTTCGATTTCGATTCGGGATTTGTAGACGAATAAATTCAACTCGTCTTTTAATTTCTTCATTTAATAGACTTGAGTTTCTTCGACATATGTAAATCTTCCATCTTTGGTCCTTTTCTTCGATAAATCTTCAAATAGGCCCATTGACTTCAAATCTTTTGCATCTCTTGGACTATAGACTTCGTCTTTTCGTCTTTTTCTTCGATAAAACCCGTGCAATCCCATGTTTTCTTCAATATTTATCCGGTTGGCTCTGAAAACACAAAAAACACACAAACCACACATAATTCCAAACAAATGACATTAAATACGCGTTTTGGTCTTGTTTTAGCAAGAAATAAGTGGTAAAAGGATGGGTGTTTTCACACCTATCAGAACCTAAAAACTGGCAACAAGCAAAGACTAAATCATCGTGGATTGAAGCCATGTAAGAGGAACTTAATGAATTTCAACGTCTTTAAGTGTGGGAAATAGTTCCTTTACCCAACAACGTTGAAATCCTTACATTGTTGTGGGTATATAAGGTTAAACTCGATGAGTTAGGTGGAGTGCTGAAGAACAAAGCTAGATTGGTTGCTAGAGGTTACAAACAAGCTTTGGGTATTGACTTTGAAGAATCTTTTGCTCCTGTTGCAAGATTGGAGGCAATCAGACTCTTCCTTGCATATGCTGCTCACATGAATATGATCGTCTACCAAATGGATGTTAAGACGACATTTCTCAATGGTGATTTAAGGGAAGATGTCAACGTAAGCCAGCCGAATGGATTCATCAACTCGGAGTATCCTAATCACGTGTACAAGCTCAAGAAGGCTCTTTATGGGTCGAAACAAGCTCCACGCGCGTGGTACGATCTTCTATCGTCGTATCTCATCTCCAAAGGCAAAGTGGACCCAACATTACTTATTCTCAAGGAGGACAACGACATGATACTGGTACAAATTTATGTTGATGATATAATATTTGCAGGTACTAATCAACGATTGTCTGACCATTTTGAAAAAATTATGTCCACACGTATTAAGATGTCGATGATGGGAAAATTTTCATTTTTCTTAGGGTTGCAAATTTCTCAGAATCCCAGAGGCATCTTCATTAATCAATCCAAATTTGCTCTTGAATCATTAAAGAAGTATCATTTTGAAAACTGTGACCCCGTGGATACTTTAGTGGTGGAGAGATCCAAATTAGATGAAGATAAGGAAGGGACAGCTGTCGATCCTAAACTTTACCGTGGAATGATCGGCACCCTTCTCTATCTGACTGCTAGCAGGCCTGATTTGCAATTTGCTATATGCATGTGTGCCCGGTATCAGGCTCGGTCTACCGAAAAGCACTTACATGTTGTGAAAATGATCTTTCGGTATCTTAAAGGAAAACTTAGTCGTGGTCTGTGGTATCCGAAGGATTCTTCTATTGCACTAATTTCATATGCAAATGCAGATTATGCTGGGTGTCAAGAGACTAGACGTAGCACTTCTGGCAGTGTGCAACTTCTTGGAGATAGACTTATTAGTTGGGCATCTAAAAGGCAGAAAAGCGTTGCGATATCAAGTACAGAGGCTGAATACATTGCTATGTCCGGTTGTTGTGCTCAAGTTCTTTGGACGAGATCATAATTAACTGACTACGGTCTTGGATTCAACAAAATCCCGATGTACTGTGATAACAAAAGTGCAATTGCTCTGTGCTGCAACTATGTTCAACATTCCCGGGCGAAGCACATTGACATACGCTACCATTTCATCAAAGAGCAAGTGGAAAATGGAGTGATCGAACTGTACTTCGTCAACACTGAGTACCAGCTGGCAGATATATTCACAAAGGCCTTAGATCGAGGACGTATCGAGTTTTTGAACGAAAAGCTACGCGTGAAATCATTCTCACCAGCAACACTTAAGAAGTTGGCAGAAGAATCTGAAGAATAGTGGTGGTAAACTATTCTAGAGTATCCTTTGATCGTGATCTTGTATATTATCGTATATATTTAAACCACAAAAATATAAAACATAGAAAAATCATAAAAAATATGAAACATTCAAAATCCATAAAAAATATAAAATCAAGAAAATCCTAAAATATTTTTCATTTTTTTTAAATCGGGCATGTCTTTTAGTACGGTAATAATTACGGCCTTAGAAACGTCGATTAAAATTGACACGACGCGATAAATAGAGTCCGTATAAAAGTTGTACATGTTTTAGAACATGCCCATTATGGCTTGTAGTTATTTCAGACTGCAACCCGCTTTTCGCATTAAAGTCATGTATTTCTTATGAAAACGTTGGCTCACAACGGGAATTAATTTTCTCGGGCAAGGTTTACTTTAAAACCTTGTAAGGGACTAAGTTTACTTTATAACTTGGTCTAACACAAATAAGTGTACGTATCAGTGCACTTATTTTGTCAAAATAAGAGAAATCTTATTGCCACCATAATCGTTCCAACCAATCACTTAACCGGATAATGTCCTCATGAATATTTGTGTCCTTAATATCATTGACTACAGCTCTTTAAATAGAAAACGGGTCCGTGGTTAAGGGGGAGCAAATATTAGATCTTCTTGGAATTAAAATTGGCCTTCAAAAAGGATTTTCAGAAAATATAAACTATTCATCATCATCATTTTATGCTAAGTGTGCCTTGTGTAGAATAGACATTCAAGTATAGGTTATTTTGAATTTTGGCGTTAAGTGTATGTGTTCGTGTTTTGTGAGCGGGTTTGGTATTTCGTTAAGTTTATTTGGTTAATCCTTACGACTTTAACAAATACTTTAAAATTGGGGGGACAATGGTTGCAAATATTGAAATCCTTGGGGTTTATTGTGTAAATTTGCCAAAAAATTTGACTAAGTCAAACACTAAACCCCCCCATCCCCGTTCTTTCTTCACCATCACAAAAACAGACAAACAAGCTTAGTCCACCATTGTTGAACCTTGCCATATCCATCATATCTGATTTTTTTGATTGCCTGCACTTCGTCCATCAATCTAGGTATTGTATCTTGATGTAATTTCTATCATTAATCTCGTTTCTTTGCATCACAAACTAAACAGAAATCACAATTAATCCAAAAATTAGGGTTTTTGCGTTTTGCGATGAATATGTAAATTAAGTTGTGGGATATGTTTAGAATGCCTAGATGCACAATGGTTTTGCCCAGAATTGTTTAAAACGTTGCCAAGCTCCTGGATTTGAGAAGTCAAAGTTTAGATCGGATCCATTTCACGGATTCCGATGACCATTACGATACCTACATTGCGATGTCTGTCATTGCGATGAGTCATTCCAATGGCTCATTACGATGGGCTATTGCGATGGGTCATTCCGATGGCTCATTGCGATGGTCATTGCGATGTGTCATGGCGATGGCTCATTGCGATGGGCTATTGCGATGGGTCATTCCGATAGCTCATTGCGATGGGTCATTCCGATGACGCATTGCGATGGCATAATGCGATGATGAATTCCGATGCGTCATTACGATGGCATTGTAATGGTATTGCGATGGGACATATTGCGATGGTTTCTCAAACATTCTGATGGAAGCGTACTTATTGCGATGGACTTAGATACTGCGATAGACCATGATTACAATAGGATTGAGATGTTAAACATTGCGATGGCTATGTTAGGATTCCGATGGATTGATAGATTGCGATGGATTTAGGACGATTATTATTCTGATGACTTGTAAGCTTGCAATGTGTAATCTTGGTAATATTGTGAAGCTTTTATTATTATGTTATCACTATAAGATAGTGATGAGTTATAGGATTGTCTTGCTAGCATAATGTTAGGTGGCACCTATAGACTTATGTCGTGATCTAGTTATGGTTGTTTTATCAATGTAATGTGCTATGATCGTCGTGTGTTACTGCAAATGCTACATATTGGCATAGATTTAAGATATATATATTTTGTGTATATCATTTGTGCTTATGTCATCAAAGCAGGAAAATTTCGATCACAGAAGAACAACAACGACAACGTGATCTCGAACTTGTTTCGCTCAACGACAGGCTACCATATGCCGAGAACAACTCTCGTTTACAAGAGGATTTTGATCCGTCTTTACCAGCTTTCAAAATCGCCACGGATATCCTAGACATCTCACCCATCAGAGATGCACTCAGATGTACTGCCTCTGTTCCCGAAGTCTACATGCACGAGTTCTGGAACACTGCATCTCTTACTAAATAGACTATCTCCTTCCAACTGAACAAAACGCCAAGGGTACTTAACTTGAGCATCTTTCGGCAACTGTTTAAACTTCCTAGGTTGGAACAAGGAGAACAATTTGTAGCTAACCCAAAGATCGATGAAGTGTTTCGAGTCATTCGTGCTATGAATTATGAAGGGGAAATCCACAACCTATCCTAGTTCAATACATCACACATAGGGCAACCCTGGAGATCACTTATCACCGTCATTGTCAAATGTCTTACTGGAAAGACTAGGGGATCCGACGCAATGAGACCACCTCAGGCTCACTTATTTTGGGGACTTTACACTGCGTATAAAGTTGACTATGCACTTCTTCTCTGGCAAGAATTTTGTTATCAGTTTACTGGAATGAAGAAGAAATCCGTGCATTTTCCATTCCCAAGATTCACCAAGCTCATTATCAACCACTTTATGAAGAATGACCCAACCATTGACACCGCGGGAATTTCTTCTACCACACCAAAGATGATGACTATGTGATTCTACAAATGAACGCAGACAATAATTCTACAAAGTATGCATTACGTCCTGCCCTAGTACCTGACACAATGATAAATGACGGAATCAAGGAAAGTGATAAATATCCAGAGATGCTTAATGATATTGACGTACAGTTTCGACGTGCAAATTCACTTCCCTCAGAGAAACAAAAAGGTAAACGCAAGAAAAGAGTTTCAAAGCGCCAATCAACTGCTTCTTCTAAAGATAAAGGCACAGGGAAAATGCAAATAGTTGATGAAGATGAGACGATCAATATTGAGGAAAAATAGGAAGAAGTACCACTCAGAAGGCCTAAGAAAGCAAATCAGACTAAAGGTAAAGAAGCAAGTGTTGCTTCAGATGAACCTGCTCAACAAAACATTTCTGAAGCCAAACGATTGCGTATCGTTCTTCAACAAAGCAGACAGGAAGTGTTGCTTCAGATGAACCTACTAATTCATTGTGAGAATTAGTAGTAAAAACTGTTGCAGTAGATATACCTGTGTCAATATGCTGAGTTTCTGGTACAGTTGACTCCAGCGTCTTTTCAGCGGTTTCAGAAATGATTTATGCAGCTTCCTCAATACCTTTTTCTGTTGCCTTATCACCTTCATCCTTGTTTGACTCTTCGGAATTAGCACCCGTTTCATCATTATTATCACCCTTGTTGATTCCATCAATGTTGTCATTATCATAATCGTCATCCTCATCCTCATCTGTACCCTCGTCCTCCTCTTCATCTTCATCCTTATCCTTTGCTTCCTCACCCTCTTCTCCTCCTCATCTCCTTCCTTATCCTCTTCCTCATTTGGATCATTTTCACCATCATCCTCATCACCGTTATCCTCATTTTCTTCCTCCTCTAGTTCGGAGGAGAAGAGGATAAGGAAGGAAGACGATAAGGAAGGAGATGAGGAGGAGAAGAGGGTGAGGAAGCAAAGGATAAGGATGAAGATGAAGAGGAGGACGAGGGTACAGATGAGGATGAGGATGACGATTATGATAATGACAACATTGATGGAATCAACAAGGGTGATAATAATGATGAAACGGGTGCTAATGCCGAAGAGTCAAACAAGGATGAAGGTGATAAGGCAACAGAAAAAGGTATTGAGGAAGCTGCAGAAATCATTTCTGAAACCGCAGAAAAGACGCTGGAGTCAACTGTACCAGAAACTCAGCATATTAACACAGGTATATCTACTACAACAGTTTTTACTACTAATTCTCACAATGAATCTGTAGAATATATGCAAGAAGAAGAACCCATAGGGTCAATACTAGAAGAAGAACCTCACGATGATATACCGGTGATGCAAGATCAACTTTCAACACCATCTGAAGATCAGCACAACATCTATATGGAAGTTGAAGATTTAAATGTGCCAGAACCAACGTTTGCTGAATCTCTTATCATCGATGACACGGTACAAGAGCAACTATGGCTCACAAATGCAGCACCACAACATCCTTTCGACACAGCAACTGAAATGGAGCTGACTCAATTCTTGAACAATCCTATCGATTTCTCGGTCTTTCTAAGGTATTCTCATGGGAAACCGACAATGACTCCGGATCTGATCAAAATGGCAGCCACAAATGTGGACTTCTTTGATACTTTGAAGATCAGTCATAATGAAGCAGAATATCACTTGAATGAGCTTACCAAGGCAATGAGAGCGACGACTACAGGAATTCAGACTCCTGTGTTACGACCTCTTACACCCACGGTCATCGCCAGTTCTGCAACGATCCTAATAGAGCACTTTGTTTCTCACGATCTTGAATACCTTGAAAATGGAGCAAAGAAATATGCTACGTCGCTTACTATGCTCAAGGCTGTTAATCTGGAGAATGTTCCATGGATCGAAGATAAAGTACCTGATGCAATATAGAGAAAGAAACTGCTCAAGTTTTATGATAACTTTGCTTCTCTTGGCATCTCTCACTGGACTGCAAAGAAAAGGTTAGCTTACAATCATTTCCGTCGTCCAAAGAGAGGTTCTTCTATTGTCTCAGCTCACAGAATCAAAAGCATCCAAGGAGCAACCACTCAGACTGTCTTCGGCTATGATTACTTGAATGTAATCGTGTTCAAACATACTGATGAGAAAGAATACCGAATTGACAAAAGTGATCTCCAGTACCTTCAACTTGAAGACATCGAAGATCTGTTGATGTTATTGGCTCAGGAAAAATTTGACCATCTACCACCTGAGAGTGTCATTGCAATGAGCTCCAACTTTCGTCAATATGCAAGAAAAATCGTCATTCAAAACCGGGTGGAAGACTTTCAACTTGGAGTAGAAAGCTATCAGAAACAGCTAAACTTGCAACGTCCCCATAAACCTCCGCTCAGTAATTTTCACAAGAACAAGAAGCCGTACATGGGGACCAAGACACCGGAAGCAGGGATATTTTATCCAAATGAAACCGGGGTCATGCAGTTTATGCGATTCTCGGAACTGCACAAATTCAGCGATGGCACGCTCAAGCATGTTCGAGATGATCTGACGGTTCTCAAAACCAACCTACCGCTTCCAGCAGTCAAGTACACCTGGACAACCCAGTGCAAAAAGGGAGCAACGTACGCAATCAAGAAGATCGAGGAACTTCTAAGGAAGCGCCGGTTGCTACAAAGTGTGGAACGATTCGTCGGTGGACGACCATATGGAGCTCACCATAGGTTCACCGAACTAGCCATTTAATTATGGTTCGTCTTATAACAGGTCAACTCCATATGTCTATAATTGTGAATATGTTAATTTTTGTATAATCAGCTTTTGTGGCTTGTTGTAGTGTAAAAGTATGATATTTTTCAAGAATTTCTCTTGAGATTCTAAATCTTTCAAACATATCGTACTCAAGCACTACAACTAACCCTCATTAATTTGAGGGGGATCATTAATATGTTCTTTGGCCAACATCTAATTTCATTTTATTACCAAAAGACCGGTTAATCCATTAATATCCAAAATATTGATGGTTAACATTTTAGAAAGGGAAGAAAATGGGATTAAGGAGACTTAATGATACTTGGCTAAACAATTAAAAAGGCTTAAAAGATAAACCAACTTAATATGTGTAATGCACATGTTAAGTGGGAGCGTTTTTTGATGAATCAAAACACTTAAGGCACAAAAACTTTGATTACAATATCACAAGTGCTTTAAGTGATTTTTCAAGGATTTTTCATGGTGATAATACTTACCCAAAACACATTTAATTCACGACGGATGTGGTGACAAAAGGGTAGTAGGTATAGGTATTAGTCCAATGATTCATCAGAACCGATGGAATCTTCCCAAGGACAATTCCCTAGATAGAATTAGAAGTCCTAGGAAAGATGGAGAATGATTGTGAACGTAGCTGAATGCATACCAAGTACTTAAGCTAGCACTGGAACAATCACAACATGGTGCTAGTGATGACGTATTGGTAAGCATTGAAGGGGTTGAAGAATGAAAAAGAATTGTAAAGATAAAGGGTGTAAAGAAATAAGCCCTCCTTACAGCTTTAGGCAGAAACCGGGTCAATACATATGTTATTGAGATCATTTGTTAATGATTCTCGATATTGAAGAAAGACATCATGGACCCAGTGATGCAATGCACAAGCCTCCCCAGGTAACTCAAATATCTCTCAAAAGGTATTTTTTTTTAATCACACGGAGATCAACACGTTATCTATTGGTTTATTCATTCCGAATAGACTGATATTGAATAGGTGGCACTCCTCTCCAGCCATCGCTCACTAAATCAAAACGCACTATCGAGTCTAGACCCACGAGATCATCAAAAGTCTCATTAGGACACTTTCGATTTATTCCTTGCTTCTTCACACACTGTGAAAAGTAAGAGATCTTTTATGAGTCCTACGCAGTATTCTTGTAATATTGCCAGAACATCCGAGTGATACGCAAGTATCACAATGAAGATGGAAATCCTGCTTGAGCCAACATCAAGCAAGCTCATGGTAGGTGACACGTGCGGTTCTTTAAGAACCAATCTTATGAAAAACAGGAAAGAAACAGTAGTTTAATTCTTAATTGAACTTAAACTCGTTCCAGGCCTCTACGCATTATCGTATGATCTTACCAGAACACTCGGAGTGACACTCTTTAGTGTTCACAGTGAAGAGTGGAAATCCTTCTAGTTTTAACATCAAACAGCACTTGGTAGGTGACAAGCAAGATTCTATTTGAATTAAGTTTGTGACAACTGGAAAGCAATGATGGTGAAAATATAAAATAAAATTCACTTGTTCCAGGTTTCATGAATTGACGGCTTCAATCATAAGGATTATTAATCTAAATGATTCACTCTTTATGTTCGCAGTCAGCTTTGGACGGTCGAATAAAGAGAACGGGTTTACCCGCGAAATCCTGTTAGGAAGTTACTTAATTGAAACTATCCGTCACGGGTACGATATCTAATATCGTCCAACGGTCTTCACCGGCCGGAGGTAAAATTGTACCGAATTAGAATAAAATGTCAAAGCCTTTTTATTCGTGTCTTATTATGTTGCTGCCTTCGAAGACGGTGGCGTTGCGGTGTACCTGTTGAAGACGTCCTCACATACTTATTCCTTCTGCATCAAATACTTCAACAAGTTCAAGAAAGTATGACCTAAAAGTCTTCCGCTGTATCGACTCTGAAACTTTCAAGAATTCAACAAAGGATAAGTGTGTGGGACATGAAGTCACGAAGAGGCGAATATCATAAGAAGATAAAGACTGCACGTGAAAGACCAAAAGAACGTGTTCCAAGCAAACGGCTGATATTATCCAACACATATTCACATAAATAAGAAAAAGAAAGAAAGAAAGAGAAAGTGGACTACGAGCTTAAGAACAAGATCTAACATGCTAGATTAGGACTTTGTAAATTTGGAGTGACCTCCCTTTGGGGGAGATTGTTGGAAATATGTTTTACGTATAAAGAAAGTCTCGGTCACTCCAACAATATAGTTATAGGCTCGTAGTAGTGTTTTAGTAACATTTATTAAATAGCCCGACCCATGAGCATGTTCATGGGCCGGAGGCCCAAGTCCATTAAGGCCTTGGGTATATAAGCCTCTTTCCACCATGGAAAGAGGTGTTGGTTGTTTCATTTCTCACATTTATAACAAATAGTTTCTTTCATTTCTCTCTCGAAGTTTCTCTCTCTAGAAAGCATCAACCCTCTTGAATCATAAAGATTATCATTGTTCTACAATAATCAACAACAACAAAGTCGAAAGGAAAAGTGAAGGTACCAACTTTAACAAACACATCTTCGACAATACCAACGGGGTAAGCGAGAGTTCGATTTGCTAGCTCAAGAGTCATCTTTGTTGGTGTAAGATCGGGTAATGATAACTTTTTCCAAACACTTAAAGGCATCAAATTAATACTTGCCCCGAGATCGGCTAAGGCAGTAAATTCTTCAGTTTGGTTAAAAGTACATGGTAGCACAAAACGACAGGGATCTCCAAGTTTTTTCGGAAGTTCTTTAAGAAGGACTGCAGAACAATTTTCATTTAAGCGTGTGTTTACAAACTCAGCCATCTTTTCCTTCTTATTAAGCAATTCCTTAAACATCTTAACGAATGTTGGCATTTGGGCAAGAGCTTCAACAAGGCTAATGGTTATGGTCACTCCCGAAATCTTCTTCAAAAAGTTTGACACTTGAATATCATCCTTGGTGAGGAATTTGCACTTGTCTAATCGATATGGATAGGGAATATTGGGTTTAGGTGGTGTAGGTGTAGAAGGTGAAGGTTGAGATGTTAAAGGTTTAAAGGTGGAAGGTGGGGTTGGTGGAGGGTTTTGTTTAGGTACTTTTTCCGTGAGAGGTGGAGACGGTAATGGGGAACTAGTACTAGGCGTGGTAGTAGGAGGAATAAATGGAGGTGGAGGAGGTGTAGATGGAGTAACGGGAGGAGGGGTAGAAGGTCCTACTAAAGTTGCTCCACTTCGCGTAGTAAAACACTCACATTCGCTCTAGGGTTTGTTTCGGTTGTAGAAGGAAGAGCACCTTGGGGGCAAAGGGCTTGTAACATTTGAACGAATTTCCTATCCGTAGACTCTTGCAGTTGTCTATTAGATTCTTGCATTGCTTGCATTATTTTCTCATGTTCATTCAATTTTTGCAAAATCAAGTCCATTGGCGGATGAGGTAAATTGAACCCTTGTTGTTGAAAACCTTGGTTTGGGTATTGGTTATAAGGTGGAAAACCTTGAGGATTGAAACCTTGGTTTGGAAAGCCTTGATTTTGAATTTGGTAATTTCCTTGATTTGCGTTGAGCCCCTCATATTAGCATTTTGTGGAACATTTGCTCTTGGGGCCCTTGGTGGCCCTTGGTTGTTATGGGTGGGTGGGTGAGGTCTTTGCTGAAAACCGGGTGGAGCCAATTAATTTGTCGAGTTGTAAGACAAGTGATTAACATCGACATTAGGCTTGAAATGAACTCTCTCGGTGTTGTTGTGAGCATACACTTCCCTGTGAGATTGATCATAAGCTTTATCACAATTAGCATAAGAGTGTGGCCCACCACAAGTTTCACAAGTTATATTAAGAGCATGGACATGTTGAGTGGGAGGGTTATCTCTTAGGAAAAGGTGTTTTACTATAGAAGTAAGCTCCTTGATTTGAGTAGTGACTTCACTCTCACTGGCAGTAGCCATAGTAGCCCTAACACTCTTGGTTTGGACTTTGGCTTTGTTTTCAATGATAGCCCAAGCTTCATTCATAGTTTTAACCAAAATATTACCCCCCCGAGGCACTATTTAGTGAATCTTGGTCATTCAAACTTAATCAATTATAAAAAGTATTCATTTGATGTACCTTTGTAAAACCGTGTTGTGGACACTTTCTTAAAAGTTCCTTAAAACGATCCCAAGATTCACTAAACGTCTCACCGTACTTTTGTTCAAAATTGATAATGTCATTCCGCAAAGAGGTAGTACGTGAGGGTGGGAAAAAGTAATTGATAAATTTGGTCTCAAAGTCCGTCCATGTGACAATACTTTAGGGTGGTTCCTTATCAAGCCAAGTCCGGGCTTATCCCTCAAGGGAGAAAGGAAAGAGGGGCAAACGAATTGCCTCTTGTGAGACCCCATTGTATTTAATAGTATTGGATAAGTGTACGAACCTTTTAATGTGATCGTGTGGATCATCATTAGTGCGACCTAAGTTTAACACCCCCAAATTTACACGCAGCGGAATACATCTTTGGGTGCTAAACAATGACACTACAACACATAATTTATAAAGAACGACTCGAAAAGAGACGTTTCAAATTTATCGTTCCTAAAACATTTGTCAGAGTAGCGTAGTCCGAAGACATCGTAACCAAAGTACAACCAAAACAAAAGATTTAAATTGTTTTGAACAAAAGGAACGAAAAATATTCAAAGAGTTTATATTGCAAAGTAGTGCACAACATTCATTCCCGTGGCTTCCAAGCTTCACCCTTCCTGATTACCTGAAATACATGTGAGAAAATCATCAGCAAAAATGCCGAGTGAATCTATAGGTTTATATAATCATTTTGAACACAAGCAAAGATTATAAGTTTGTGGCATGCTTAAAGGCAACAAGCATCTAATAATTTGCATCAACAATGATAATTGTATTTAGCATAAACTGCAATAAGCTCATGGAACCGAGCCCTTAGACACACCCATATCAGTTTAATAAGACGAGAGATTTATTAATTGTCGGTTACCTCCAGATTATTGGTACATTGCCGTATACCTGACTTCTCAATACAATATGCTCAAACAGTGTGGAGGTCGGGCCTAAGCTTCTATGACAAGTCCACAAAAACTGAACCGGGGCGGATTCCCCCATAGATCTATTAATTTTACTAGCGGTTAACCCATCATAGGTTAATTAACGGTCCATAATTGAGGCTTTAACTAAGGCAATCACTTAATGCAATTTAAAGGCAACCACGGGTCCATTCATAAAGGGACAAGCATACCATAAAAATCTTGTGTTCTAAGTTTACAAAACATGTATTCCCCCTCGCGGGTTTTTAAAATCGTATAATTGCGCAAACGAGGCTATAGACTCACCTTAGTACTTATAGTAGTTGAAGACGATCGCCGACGATAGTAGATGCCTGAAAAACACGACAACCGCAACCTAGCAAATAAGGTGCGTACATTAATAATAGACTCGAGAAATAAATGATACTTAATAAAATCAAACTCAAGTATAAAATCACGACAACTCGAGAGAAAACGATGCAAGTGGTTCTATTTTACTCTCCTATATATTCATTTTATTATTATATGCCTTTAATAAAAATCTGCCGGAACATACCGAATGTCCAAGCCGTTTTCCCATACTTAAACATATCAAATTTTTATGATACTACTCAGAGAACTTACTTACTATATATAGAAAGTCCTCTCAAAATTCCATTAAAATATTTTACTTCTAAAGTTCCCTGCCCGACTCATCTTTGAATCACAAACTCCGGACAGTTTAGCGACCTTGACTTACGAAACCATTTTGACCATTCTAAACAACTTCATTTGTAAAACCGCCACTTGATTATAAAAATAGACTCAAAATAATAAACTTGGAGCCTGAGATCAGCCCTTGAATCATTTTGAAACTCATTTTATAGTCCCCGAGATTTGATCCAAATATCGACAACAATTTTCGGATTGTGTCGACACTCGTTTCCCGGTACACAATCATTCAAAACATCATAACTTCGCGCTCGTTTTGAGCTAGAAGCTCTACCTTATATCAAATCGAAGCTAAGGAAATTATCTACAACCCTAGGCTATAAGTTAAGTCATTTTCAAAACATAAAAATTCGGATTTTTCAGTTTACCTACTGCCCAAAATTGACTATTAAAATCTCCCACAAAATCATGTTTTTGATCAATTCTAACAATTTTCCTCATCATCCTACACCCCTAATATCATCATAAACCATTCCTAACACTTGCATCATCATCAAAATCAAAAACCCCAAAATTAAAAATCAACTTTTTAACAAAAACATGGCATGAAAATCTTTTGATCATCATTACTAACACATGCATACAACAAATTTAGATCAAACATAACCAACTTTTCTTGAAAAATTTATATGGTTGCATGTATGAAAATTTTATACCAAATTGTAGCCCTTTGAAAATGGAGGATGGGACTTGTTTTAGTTTCTCTTGGATCAAGCTAGAAAATTTTTGGTTAAGGTGTTTGTGTTGTTAATGGTGGATGGCTAAACAAAGGGTGAAGAAGAAGTTGGTTGATTTTTTTGTTAAATGAATTTATTAAAAGAAAGTGCTAGTGGAAATGTTTGGTATAGTGTGGAGTTGGGGTAGTTTTTGCCAATTTGTGATAGTTTTGGTCCAAAATGTAAATATTAGTTAAAAAGCGGGAAATGACTAAAAGTCAATTTTACAAATATTTACGGGACTCGGGTTTCGTAAAAATACTTAAAAGTTTAAACGCACACGAAAAATAATAATATAACGACTCGATACGTAATTAGAACGATATCGTCAAAAATATTAAATATCGAAACGATTGATAATAAAATATAAAATTGTGGGCATCCATCGGTATCGCGATCACTAGTAGTCCTCGTTGCTAGTCAAAATATTAAAATAAAATATTTAATATCGGTTTCAACTTAAACCGTTAAACATAATAATATTTAATATTATAAAATACTTCAAAAATATTTGAAAATAGAATTAAATTATGACCTTATTTTTACGGGTTTTACATCCTCACCACCTTAAGGGAGCGACGTCCCGGCGCTCAACTCGCCTCATACACGAGTTGCTCACTACCCGGAAGGATGACGACATTCGTTAATAAGAATTCCTTACGTTCCGACGTGAATCTCGATCCACGATCTCCACTGGTTCTTTTACAAAACGCAACTTGTCGTCAAGTGGTATCTCACCAAAAAGGAATAAATAAATCCTTATTCACCAGTCACCCGTCAAGCTCGACACATGAGAATTCTATGGATCACACGAAGCTCATAAAACAACCAATGAAATGGTTACAAGTTGTTAAGTTTTCAAAGGGTTATAAGGTTTAGACGAAAACATCATGAGATACGCGATAAGAATGTCAACGAAGAATGTGAAGGCAAAACTTCAAAACTCAACTCAAATCAGTGGAAGGTTAGAAGAAAATAAAAATAATATCGAATGACAAAAGGTTCATATATATAAAAAGAATAAAACAATCCAAATGTGTACTCATCGTAAGCTACACGATACATACATGCTTTTAAGAAAATATATTATTCGTTTACAAATTACCCCATTATTCCGGTAATTGCTAATCCTGTACTGTTTCTATTTTTTTTTTTTTTTTTTTTTTTTTTTTACATTTTCACATGAATCTAGTATTCGTTAGTTGTAAAATAATATTTGTTAAAATTTTACGATTTCAAATGAAATCAAAACAGCTTAGAAACATTTAAAACTCATGTTCTGAATTTTCTATCAGATTTGACTTTTAAATATGAGCCGATTAATTGACTCGATAAACGACATCTCCAAGACTCGGAGTCGAAAGCATTTTGATGCGAAACGATGTTTCAGACGACTTTCTAGTTTTACCCGAGACCTGAAACCCAATGTAAAATGACCAAAATACCCCTGCAAGTTCTGTGCAGGTTTGACTTTTTTTTAAAGCATGTTTTACTTTTAAGTTGTGACCTGTTTATACTGCCCCTGCAGTTTCTACATAAAATGTATTTTTCGACACTTTCTAACGGCTCAAAATATATACACACATGTCTTGTGGATTTTACAACAATGAAAAATAAATCTCATAATGAGCATCAAATAAAAATATAGTATAATGAATGACATAAGATGCTTCAAGGTATTCAACACGAAATTTAGGAAGCAAAACGGTGAATGACGTTACCAAGATATAAGCGAACAATACACTTCGAAGTCGATACATATAAATGTCAACGAATTAAATCTTCACATGTCGTATAAAACGGTGATAAAAATCAACAAAATATTATGAAAACCATGATATTATTCAACACGATTATAGGAAATGTTTCAAAATGTGTGACTCACACGATAGCGGTTAGTCTATTCCAAGGACACATTGAGCTACACAATGGTCTAGACACTACGTTTCAAGACGTCCAAGCACAAACAGCCGAAAGACGATTTGGATATCTATATAGATATCACAAAGGGTTAACAATGAAAGTAACGTGCCCAGATGAAGGTATGTAAGGTCATAATATAAAATTTGTAATAAAAGCAATTTAAATACTTCAAAATTAAATACAGAAAGATCTTGAAAATTCAATGTACTTATTTAAGTTAATCATTAATAAATGATAAACTTTTATCGAAAAGTTTAACGACATAAATATATATATCGATTAAAGGGATCCTAGATATAAATATATATCCGTAAATGGATCATAGTATTTATTTATAAATACTTGGCAATAAGGTATACGTAATAACGTATACTAAAATTGTAATCTCAGAAGTAGCTTGAACCTGAAGTCACACGAAATCATGTGCACCGACTCTTTGAAAAAAAAAACCGACAGTTATAGTTTAGGTTTTTAGAAAAAGACCTAGTTCTCTATAACTCATGGCTCTGGTACCAATCTTTAACACCCCCAAATTTACACTCAGCGGAATACATCTTTGGGTGCTAAACAATGATACTACAACACATAATTTATAAAGAACGACTCGAAAAGAGACGTTTCAAATTTATCGTTCCTAAAACATTTGTCAGAGTAGCGTAGTCCCAAGACATCGTAACCAAAGTACAACCAAAACAAAAGATTTAAATTGTTTTGAACAAAAGGAACGACAAATATTCAAAGAGTTTATATTGCAAAGTAGTGCACACCATTCATTCCCGTGGCTTCCAAGCTTCACCCTTCCTGATTACCTGAAATACATGTGAGAAAATCATCAGCAAAAATGCCGAGTGAATCTATAGGTTTTTATATAAATTTTGAACACAAGCAAAGATTATAAGTTTGTGGCATGCTTAAAGGCAACAAGCATCTAATAATTTGCATCAACAATGATAATTGTATTTATCATAAATTGCAATAAGCTCATGGAACCGAGCCCTTAGACACTCCCATATCAGTCTAATAAGACGAGAGATTTATTAATTGTCGGTTACCTCCAGATTATTGGTACATTGCCGTATACCTGACTTCTCAATACAATATGCTCAAACAGTGTGGAGGTCGGGCCTAAGCTTCTATGACAAGTCTACAAAAACTGAACCGGGGCGGATTCCCCCATAGATCTATTAATTGTACTAGCGGTTAACCCATCATAGGTTAATTAACGGTCCATAATTGAGGCTTTAACTAAGGCAATCACTTAATGCAATTTAAAGGCAACCACGGGTCCATTCATAAAGGGACAAGCATACCATAAAAATCTTGTGTTCTAAGTTTACAAAACATGTATTCCCCCTCGCGGGTTTTTAAAATCCTATAATTGCGCAAACGAGGCTATAGACTCACCTTAGTACTTATTGTAGTTGAAGACGATCGCCAACGATAGTAGATGCCCGAAAAACACGACAACCGCAACCTAGCAAATAAGGTGCGTACATTAATAATAGACTCGAGAAATAAATGATACTTAATAAAATCAAACTCAAGTATAAAATCACAACAACTCGAGAGAAAACGATGCAAGTGGTTCTATTTTACTCTCCTATATATTCATTTTAGTATTATATGCCTTTAATAAAAATCTGCCGGAACATACCGAATGTCCAAGCCGTTTTCCCATACTTAAACATATCAAATTTTTATGATACTACTCAGAGAACTTACTTACTATATATAGAAAGTCCTCTCAAAATCCCATTAAAAGATTTTACTTCTAAAGTTCCCTGCCCGACTCATCTTTGAATCACAAAATCCGGACAGTTTAGCGACCTTGACTTACGAAACCATTTTGACCATTCTAAACAACTCCATTTGTAAAACCGCCACTTGATTATAAAAATAGACTCAAAATAATAAACTTGGAGCCTGATATCAGCCCTTGAATCATTTTGAAACTCATTTTATAGTCCCCGAGATTTGATCCAAATATCGACAACAATTTTCGGATTGTGTCGACACTCGTTTCCCGGTACACAATCATTCAAAACATCATAACTTCGCGCTCGTTTTGAGCTAGAAGCTCTACCTTATATCAAATCGAAGCTAAGGAAATTATCTACAACCCTAGGCTATAAGTTAAGTCATTTCCAAAACATAAAAATTCGGATTTTTCAGTTTACCTACTGCCCAAAATTGACTATTAAAATCTCCCACAAAATCATGTTTTTGATCAATTCTAACAATTTTCCTCATCATCCTACACCCCTAATATCATCATAAACCATTCCTAACACTTGCATCATCATCAAAATCAAAAACCCAAAAATTAAAAATCAACTTTTTAACAAAAACATGGCATGAAAATCTTTTGATCATCATTACTAACACATGCATACAACAAATTTAGATCAAACATAACCAACTTTTCTTGAAAAATTTATATGGTTGCATGTATGAAAATTTTATACCAAATTGTAGCCCTTTGAAAATGGAGGATGGGACTTGTTTTAGTTTCTCTTGGATCAAGCTAGAAAATTTTTGGTTAAGGTGTTTGTGTTGTTAATGGTGGATGGCTAAACAAAGGGTGAAGAAGAAGTTGGTTGATTTTTTTGTTAAATAAATTTATTAAAAGAAAGTGCTAGTGGAAATGTTAGGTATAGTGTGGAGTTGGGGTAGTTTTTGCCAATTTGTGATAGTTTTGGTCCAAAATGTAAATATTAGTTAAAAAGCGGGAAATGACTAAAAGTCAATTTTACAAATATTTACAGGACTCGGGTTTCGTAAAAATACTTAAAAGTTTAAACGCATACGAAAAATAATAATATAACGACTCGATACGTAATTAGAACGATATCGTCGAAAATATTAAATATCGAAACGATTGATAATAAAATATAAAATTGTGGGCATCCGTCGGTATCGCGATCACTAGTAGTCCTCGTTGCTAGTCAAAATATTAAAATAAAATATCTAATATCGGTTTCAACTTAAACCGTTAAACATAATAATATTTAATATTATAAAATACTTCAAAAATATTTGAAAATAGAATTAAATTATGACCTTATTTTTACGGGTTTTACACTAAGAATGGTGTAGCGGAAACCATTTGTATGAAACCGCTCTTGAGCTCGAAGTTATTTGCATCAATAGCCGGAACCACCATCGCATCTTCATTGCCTTCAACATGTGACTGCAAGAGCTCGATCATAGGACGGTTATCCATTGTGTTAACAACAAGAGGAGGCTCGATGACAGCAGCTTGAATGGACTTCCTTTTGCGTGAGCGAGTACGCATACACCTACACAATAAAAGAAAAGCAAAGAAATAGAAAAATAAAGGTTAACGTAAAAAAGAAATATTTTTGGTGCAAAATCTTTGAAAAATAATTGCTTTTTATGATTTTTCAAATGTTTTTGGATTTTTTGAAATTTTTTATTTTTATGAATTTTTGAAAAATTTTGAAGCAAGAAAAAGAACGTTCAAAAATGAACGGATCCCAAAATCCAACGCGTCTCTCAAAATAAACCGTTAATCTTCACAAAAAGAGTCGACAACGGCGCCATTTAATACAAGAGATTTTCTTATATAAAAATAAAGTTCGTTGAACCAATCTTCACGAATTGATTACCGGTTAAAAATGCGACTCAGTTGTTCTTGGTGGAATATAAAATGAAATGATTATCTATTTTAAACTAAAAGTAAAATGTAAATTGTAAATGTCGTTAAGTAAAAGTGGAAGCTTTAAAATTTAAACTAAAAGTTAAGACTTGAAAATATTTGACGAAAAATTAAATATTTAAAAGTAAATATGAAAACTTAATAAAAATGCAAACTTGAAATAAAATCTAAAAACAATTAAACAAATTTAAAATGACAATTTAAGAAAAATGGCGGGAAAATTAAAGTTTAAAAACTAAAACAAGAAATAAACAAAACATAAGTCGGAATCCCAAAATCCTGTCACAATTCAGAATCCACAACTCAACCTAGTTCAGAAAACATGATGAGCAACCTAGTTTGGAATACCCAATCCTTGAAGTAATTCGGAATCCTGCAACTCAACCTAGTTCAAAAGTTGATCCCTTACCTAACTCGGAATGCGTATCATGAACATAGTTCGGGATCTAGAGATACCAGGTAATCCAGAATAGACAATTCAAGACCTAACTCGGAATACAAATCCTAACCTAATTCGGGAAACTTAAGTTCTAACCTAATTCGGAATACAACATCATGAACACAATTCGGAATCAGGAGTCAACAAGTAGTTCGGAATGCATATCACAAACCTAGTTCGGAATGTGCTTGTTTTGGATGTAGTTCGGAATCCATTGTCTGAAGCTAATTCGGAATCTGTGTTTCACATGTAATTCAGGAAATTGCTTAACTATATAGTTCGGAATGTGATGATACTTAACCTAATTCGGGAAACTAAATTTTCCATGTAATTCGGGAAGATGAAACTGTACCTAATTCGGGATATTAGGGTTTACAAGTATCTGAACTAAAATAAAAATAAGCTAAAACTATAAATAAGCTAAAACCAATTATATCTAAAAGTTTAACCAAAATGATTTTAAGAAAAAGCAATTAAGCTAAAAATTATAAACTTTTAAAAACACTAAATAATAAAAATATTTAAAAACAACTTTTTATAAAAATTAACTAATAAGCACTTAATTAAAAATAAGAAAATTAACACAATAAGCACTAAAACACTATAAGCTATAAAAATCAAACACTAAAAGATCAATAAGCACAATCAAACACAAACATCAATCAATCAAGGACATGATTAACAAACTACATGATTATCTAAATCAAAACAAGATTAAAAATAAAGAAAGGTAGAGTGAGAATGATTAATTGAAAAAGCTTGATATTAAGATAATCTAAGATTCAAATTACAAGATTAATGAAAAAGCTTGAAAAACATTAAGAAAAGCTAGAGAGAGAAAGTATATTAAGCTACTCCTAAAAACTACTAATTAATTCCTAATTAACTATCTAACAATTATCTAACACCTCCTAATGACACATTAGGATGGTATTTATAGGAAGGGTAAAATGTTGATGCTTTCTTCATTCTTTCTTCTTGTCTCTACTCGACTTAAATTCTTTGTCTTTCTCGACGTCGTCTCGGGATTTGTCGATATAAATTGAACTCGTCTTATATTTTTCTTCTTTAATTAGACTTGGTTCTTCGACTTCATTAAACTTCCGTCTTTAGACTTTTTCTTCGATAAATCTTCAGAATTGGTCTTGGACTTCCGTTCTTTTTGCACTCTTGATCTTTTGACTTCGTCTTTTGTCTTTTTCTTCGATAAAAGCCCGTGAAAGCCCGTGTTTTCTTCCCTTTTCACATTTTGGTCCTAAATCACCACAAAAACACAAACCACGCATAATTCCGACATATATGGAATAAAATACACGTTTTGGCTTGGTTATTATTATAGTTAAGTGGTAAAAGGATGGGTGTTTTCACACATATCAGGAGTGCAAATTGTTATTTAAATGGTTCCAACATAAATAAAAGATTGTTTATAAATCCCCAATAATAAAATCCCAGATGTGTGCTAGAATGCTACCTATCCTGATGCTGAGATCCATGCACATAATAATTACCTACTTTAATACCTGAGAAAAACATGCTTTTAAGGGTCAACATAAAGTTCGTTGTTGATACAAAAGTTGGATAGACCGAGCTTGACCCGAATTAGGCTTAATTTGGGGCCTTGTGGACTCCGGCTCTTGCACCAAGTGAAACTTGTTTTGAGGACCCTACGCACTAAATAGACACCGTTAGGCTTACTGTGGGTTTGTGACCCACGATTAGACTCCAGCGTGAGAGTAAGTAATTGATTTGAGTATGTAGTTTTTAGGGTATTATGTGTATCATAGCTTTGTGGAACCTATGGGGTTCCTTTTATACCCGAGAGAGTCCTGGTTGGGCTCTCCTACTTTTGCGGCCAAAGGAAGAGATAATGACCTAAAATAGTTTAATCCTTATCGCGTAACCAAGGCAAGTGTATATCTCTTCCCTTTAGGCGAATATATCTATATGATAGATTATATTCTTGTTTGATCCTATCGTGCTGCGACAAGGACCTGGCTAAGTAACCAGCCTTATGTGCGACAACGGCTTACCGGGCCTCCTGGGCTGCACACTCGTATCGCACAAGCATTCAATCCATTCTTGATGGATGCGGGTAGTACCCGTGAGTCGGACTATCCAGCCTGACTGGGGACTATACGTCATCATGTCCCCCCAGTCTAGTGGTCGTAGGTTCCAACCGCGGCTACTAGACTATAAATCAACCAGAACACTCGCATAGTCCAGATATCAACAAAGATTCAAACATTCCCATCAAGAAGACATTCATCCCCCTTTAACCTAACCTCCTCGGTATCCGGGAAAAGCGCCTGCCACGTCATAGTTACCCCTTCAACTTCTACCATATATATATACCCTTGACGCCTCCTTTTGACTGTTTACCAATTACAAAACTCTCAAACTTCTATTAACGCCTCCAACATACACCATTATCACTAGATCTCTGCGAAGGTAATCTACGCGACCACCTTATTACACATATAACACCATGGTGAAACAATTATCCGACATTACGTCAACCTTGACCATAGAGGAGCTAGACGAATTCACCACTGAGTTCTACATACCTAATTACCTGCACCCAGAAGTCCCTAACCCCCCGACATAATATAAGCCAGGCCCCAACGGGAAAGATATGGGTGTATACCCGGTTCTTTGACTAGGCAAACCAGCGTATACCCATGTCACGCTTCCTTCTTAGTGTGTTGATGCATTATGAGACCCACGTCTCTCAATTGCATTGTATAGGGGCGGCTAAAATTTCAAATTTCGAAATAAACTGTCGAACCCTTGACATAGAGCCCACCATAGACCTTTTCCGTGTATTCTACCAACGGCAATTAGCCAATGGCTGGGAATTCTTCGCTAAACGAAAAGGTGGGATGCAATGTTATGACGGAAAAGTAGACTCCCTAAGGGACTGGAATGACAGATTCTTCTGGCTTGACGACGCTGTCTTCCCTTTTCACTTCCCTTTTTTGACCCTTGGAATGGTGGGGAAGGACCCCTTACCTGGTCGCAACTCCTATAACCCCAAATACGCGGAGACTCTAAACAATAATCATATCCCCGTACAACCGTATCCAGAGAGTGTGCTAGTCACCCTTGGACTAAGTCGCGTAGCGATCTGTGGCACGCACAGGATACCCGTCTTCTGCACCCAGGATGGCCAGGGTTAGTGGTTCTTCCCCCCATCCATCGTAGCATTCTGTAAGTACCTTCCTGTGCTAAGAAACTAAATTTTATCTTTCTTTTTGTCAGTTTTCTTGCTGCGCAGTTATGGATATTCTTGAACTCGTTCGTGGTGATTTCCCAGAAGATTTGATGGTCTACTCGCGCCCTGAGAGGGAAAACGAAGAGTCCCTCAAAGTTCGTGCACAAAAGAACACCATGACCTGGAAGTCGGGGAGCCATCTGTTGCCCAAGAGAATGACGACACAGGCGCGGACCAACCACCACCCCCATCACAAGCACAACATCAACAACAACCATCACTATCACAATAGCCACCCGTAGTACAACAAGCACCGCCACCCTTCCTCAGCTCCTCGCTGTCTTCAGATAATCTTACCGAGGATGCTGAGAAAGGTGCGGAAGGATTTGATGAAGAGGACAATTCTGCCTTGGGGAATAGACAAAGGATCCCCCCATCATCTTTACGTAAATCTGCAGGCACGGGGTCGGTCCCTCCTGGACAGAGGTGCGCACAACTAAGGAAGAATTCGAGGAGAACCTCGCGAAGACTCCCCCATACACTCCTCCAATCACCATCAACCTAAGTTAACTACTTTCCCACACATGATAGCTCTTGGTCATATGTTGTTTCTTGTTTTTTTTATATCACCACCATTTCTATGTATCAATGACGACCCAGAGAAGTCTTCTACTAAAGCTGAGACCACGCCTTCGCCCCACAAGGAGACTTCATCAGCAGGGGGAAGCGTGTTTCTCCTTGACCCTGTCTTTGCTCCCAACTGGGAACTGTCTGCATCCCTACGATCTAACAAGCGCGTTTGACTGCTCATGTTTTCTGGATAACATTGTACCCCCTGGCCGAGCAGAAATTCTGGAAGGAATGAGTGACGTCGTCCTGGCCGATGAGGCCAGCTATCTAGCAGCGCAGTATGTGACATTAACGTCACATCTTAAGAAGAGATTCCTATAGTTGTCTACCAAAGTCCGCACCACGGAGGAAAGACCGAGGCAAGTTACTGAAGAGAAATCTATCGCGCTGGGGGATATGAAAGAAAAAATCAACCAAGAGATCGAGAGAGGAAGAAAGGATGCATTCGTTCTCCATCCGTAGACAGAGGAGAGGAACAAGCTATCCTTCGCTCTAGACGAAGAGCGCGCCCAACTCAACCAGCTAAAGGACTCCAACAAGTTTGCTATGGGGTCCTTTGAAGAGGGAAAAAAAAGTTTGTGGCTGATGTTAACGCGTTGGGCGCCAGGGTGAAGGAGGATGTAAGCGACCTCAGTGGTCAATTAAAGAGGCTGAGCATAGAGCAGGATGAAGACTTGTATCCTCACTTAATGAAGGAAGTAGCCGAGAAGCGGTGGCTTGTGCGCCATGGTTTGCGCTTAGCTGCGATGGGTGCTTTGGAAGACCCCAACTTGCGAACTTCTTTCTCCAAGTCTGTGATAGCTGCGGTTAACGAGGGTACTTCCAGGGGTTCGGTGACAGCACACAAAGTAAAGTTACTGAATAAAGAGTTAGAAGAGGTGTCCTTTTATGATCCGAAGGCTGATTCCAAACTCACAACAGCCTTGCAAGATATGAAAGCTTGTCCACTGCCATCCTTCGGTTTAGAGGATAAGGACCATGAGGTAAGATGAGATGGCATTTATACACGATCTCATCGTTCTTTCCGGGCTTTAAATGCATAAAACGTCATCAAAATACCATATATATGTCTGTGTTTGTTTACTTGTGTATTTTAGGTATGGATATCGTGAAAAAGACAAAAGATCACAAGAAACAAGGAAAAACGAACATGAGAAACGAAGCCGCACAATGAACCGGGCCCTAGTTTGTGATTTATCAAAGAAAAACCCTTGAAGACTTGAAGATGTACAAGATTGATCCCTCATTTATGAAGAATTGACAATTAATACCCTTGTATATTCATAATTACAAGTTTGGTCCCTTAAGTTTGTCAAAATGACAAAAAGGTCCTTCAACTTTGAAGATTTGGCAAGTTTAGTCCCTCAACAAATCTAAATTGTCAACAATGGTCCCTCATGAAGTCAAAGATCCAAAGAAGACCTTCAAGTTAAAGAAAATTACACATTTAGTCCTTTTTAAATGGATAAAACATCAAAAGGGCCATTTGTGTAATTAGACAAAAGTTATAAAATCCCAAAAACCCTTTTCCTAAACTTTTTGTGGCCAATATCTAAAATCAGGAACTTCATTTATGAAGGAAAATGGGTTTCCAAGGAGAAAATACTTGTTATACAACTTTTCCCAAAAGCCAAGGACCAAAGTTGTACAAACCAAACATTCAAACTCTTTTAGCGCCAAACACTTAACCCTTCCACTGATTTCGGATCAAAAGGAGTTACTATTCACAGTATGAAACCCAGTTTTACCTTCCACATAACAAAGGGTAAAACAAAATTACCCATACCTACGCTTGATTGACACACACATAAACACATACGACGCTTAAAATCACACACCCACTCACTCAATGACCCCACCCATACCTGCCCTGCACCAATCATGTGACACCCTCCTCTCCAAGCAAAGCCACGTGGCAAGATCAATGTCCCACATGCCTTACTTGGCCCCAAAGCAAAAATGAACGCATAGGATTCAATTGGACAGCTCACAAACATCAAACGCGTCTAGAAGATCAAGGGCATATCTGATATTTCATAGCTAGGGTTTTCATGTAGTTTTTAATCTAGAATCGTCTATGATAGTCTATAAAAGGAGCATCAACTTGTGAGTAGCCCTTTGTTCCAGATTTTAGCTTAAATCTTTGTAATTCCTTTTTATGAAATAAAAGTTGGTATTTTCTGAAAATTGTAATTCCTTTTTGTTTTTATAAAAGATTGGTGTTTGATAAGCTAAGATCTGAGTTCCATTAATCTGTTTGTTGTTTCTTGAGGAAAGGTTTTATGTTTTAAATCCTTGATTTCAAAAATCAGTCATAATCTGTTCTTGGTTCATCTTTGTGTTTGTTGAATCTTAGCAGGTACAAGGAAGCTAGTGGTTGTTTTGCTACCACTTAAGCTCACACATCCCAAAGTATGGATGTATGTTTTGGAGGTGCACTTCTCTAAACTTTTCAAATTTTTCTGAATATTTCATGATTTTTGATGAATCTGAGTATTTGTTTGTGAATCAATGATTTTGTGGTTGGTTCTTGTTATTTGGTTGTTATTGAGTTGATTTGAGCTTGGTTTGTGATTTGATTCATACTAATCCTTTGAAAAACTGAGAAATCAGTTATTTAAGGGGTGTTTGGGTTAACTACATAAGCTTAATTTGGATTGATTTGAGTAGGTGTTGGTTTGTGCAAGTTGTTTGTTCATGCTTATGTTGTGTAATTGGATACTTATCTGTAAGTTTTGAGGTTCTAATCACCATAATCCATAAAAGGGCCATAAAATCTGAAATACTTGTTGTTTTGAACTAAAATTTTGGGGACACCTAGATCTAATGGTAGACTAGGGTTAACAAGCGATAAATCTTAGTTAACACAAACTGGGTAAGGGATTTAAGGTGTTGAAATTGGATCTTTGGTCATTTAGTTCAATAAAAGGGTTTTGGGTATCACATTTGTTCATCAGTAATCTGAATAAGCTTGAATATGTCTCTAATCATTGAATCAGTGTTTAAAACAAGTTTATTTGTTCTTATTTAAGTTTATTATAGCTTGTGTATTCATATGGTTCAGTTTGGTTGGCTTATTCATGCTTAAATTGCTTATTTCTTCATAATCTGCTTATTTGCATATCTGTGTCATATTTGGGGACTGTTTGCTTAAACTGTATCATTTGGCTGGTTAATTTTGTGATTTCTTGCTTGATTGTGCCTCCTTACAACTCACTGGTTATAAGGGTGCCCTTGTTATCCATTTAAACCAAGTGAATCTCTCTTAATCATCAAGTCAAATAGTCAAAGCAGTGGGAACTCTTTTCCCCTGCTGCTAGCCACTACTAGTGTTATTTTTGGTTTTTCTTATCAATAAGTTGTTCTAGCTTATTTTAACCTGCAACAACTTCAAATTGATAATAGGTGCTCATTATTTGACCCATTTGTTCATTCTGGAGCATTTGGGCTGTTGACTTTAGGGTTTGACTAGAAAACCAACTCCATTGCCTTTTACATAAGTGCTTATCAATTCATTCAGCTTATTTGGCTTTTCTTATTGAACTTTTCTTGATTTATTTGGGTTATTTATGTTATTTAGAGTCTTTTGCAAGTTGAATCAAGGTCTGAGGTGGCCTAGAACTCTAAGTCGACTATTTTGTCTTTTAGTGGATTTTTACTTTGCTTATTTTATGGCTTATTGGTTGTGCTTTTTCAAATTTTCTTTTCACAGATCTCTTAGGCATCTCAAAAGAAGGTTGTGTGTCAAATTAGAGCTTATGGCTTTGGCTTGTAGCTTAATGGGCCAAAAAGCCTATTAAGAATAAGCTGTTGTACATTTAAGCTGTGATAAGCTCACATTCAGCTTTTGGGCCTTCAGACTTTTGTGTTCAGAATTGAATTTAAGCTAGACTGGCGATTTTCAGCTTATTTGGTTAAGTTTCATTTTATTGGGCCAAAAAGCCCATTTCACTTGGTCTGTTCTTTATTTTAGCCCATTTGGGGGCCCAATAGGGTTATTTTGGTAATTTCACTTTCATTTTGTGTTTTTAGGTTAAAATAAACTAGTTTGCAAGTTTTTATAAATTTTTATACTTTTTGGATTCTAAATATTATTTTAATATTATTTTATTATTAAATTTCATTTTTAATATTTTTTCAACTTTTACATTTTCCCAGGTCAAATAATTAAGTTAGGATTTTTAAAACTCTTAGATTAATTTTCTCATCATTTTATTAATTTTTAGAATTATTTTAATATTTTAATAGTTTTTAATTATTTAAAAATTGTTTTCCTTAGTTTAAAATTTCATAAAAATAGTTTTTAGTCTTGTTAAGTCATTTTAGAGTCTTATAAAGTGAAAAATCTTTATTTGGGCTTTTTATTAATTATTTGGATTTTTAGGGCTTTAATTAGCATTAAAAAATTAATATTTAATTAATTAAAAGGTTTGAAAAAGTTTTGATCAATTGTAAACTCTTAGTTTATTTTTAGCTATTTTTGGTAGTTTTTTGGGAATTTTTAGAATTAATTTTTATTTTGTCACTTTTTACGGTTTATTTCGTTTTGTCGTCGTAGTATAATTTTAACTTATCCGTCATTCTAATTTATCATCCCTTCTTTCTTTCAATATTAATCTCAAACATTTAACAAGTTTTTCACACACATATACCTCCTTGGGAAACGAACTTTCACTTTTGGGTCATTAACACTTGATTTTCCTAAATCATTTGTTTAATACTTACCGCTCATATACGCTCTTTTATTTTCCTAAACAAGAGACGTATTTTAACACAATCATTTTGGCACCGCTGCCGGGAAGGTGTGTCGTGATTAGTTTGTTCATTTTTTTTAATATCTAACCATAAATAGTATTTGTATTAGTAGAACTGATACAAGGCTTTTGACACCCCGTATAAAAATTAGTTCGTTTAAGTATGTCTCTTCGAATTGAAAAACTTGTGTTTAATGTGTGACTCAGTTTTATTTTGGTGGAAACAAAGATGTGTCGTTGTAGTGTTTTAAAATAAATGTGCAAAACAATTAAAGTAAAAGGCAGGTAATTTAAAGTAAATCTAAGTCTAATTAAAATAATGGTGCAAGTATTTAAAACGTGACTGAAATTAAAGGGAACTAAAGTAAATGACGCAAATTTAAATCTATCTAAGGCAATACTAAAATGCAACTAAAACTTAAACTAAGGCAAGGCTAAAATAAAACTAATACAAATAATCTTAAAGTGCAATTAAAATAAAGGTAGGAAAAATAAAGCTTTAAAATAAAAGACTGAAATTTAAAAAGAAAACCAAAAAGAACCTGACAAGAAACCCTTGATTCGGAAGTTTAAAACTTCCGAATGAACTAGCTTGACTCGGAACTTTTTAAGTTCCGAATGAAACAGGCTTGGTTCGGAAGTTTTGGCTTGACTCAGAACTTTTTCCCTTCCCCTGATCCGGAACTTCGTTCGGAAGTTATTGATCCGGAACTTTTGCCCTTGGTTCTGAAGTTTTGGTTGATTCGGAACTTTAGAGAAGTTCCGAATGAACAGCTTGACATCCGGAACTTTTAAAGTTCCGAATGAACACTCACTGATCCGGAAGTTTTGGAGTTCCGAATGAACTGCTTGATCTGGAACTTTTGAGAAGTTCCGAATGAACACTTGTTGATCCGGAACTTTTGAACTTCTGGATGAAGCTAGCTTGGTTCGGAACTTTTGAAGTTCCAAATGAACCACTCTTGATTCGGAAGACTTCCGGATGAAACCCTTGATCCTGAACTTTCAGACTTCCGAATGAACAGCCTTCCTTGTCTTGATTCGGAATATTTCCTGGGAACAAAGAAACCGAAACGACTTTCCCGAAGAACAAGGGAATCAAAATAAAGACGATCTAACACAAATTTAACCAAAATCAACCAAACGATTTAATAAAACCAATAATAAAACATCAATTAATCATAAACAAATAATCAATATCAAGAAATCTAACAACTTTAACCACAATAATCAAAAACCCACTTGATCAAAATAAAAGCATGAACATGAACACAAACATAAACATGAAAATCAAAGATTAAGAAAGGTAGATAAGAGATTAACAAGATAAAGTAAAGATTGACAATAATTAAATGAAAACTTACTTGAAATTAAATGAATTTAAGGTGCAAGACAAGGTAATTAAATTGACAAGTATTTAAATGACAAGGTAATTAAATGGTGGAAGACTAATTGTCACACTTAAACAAGAGAAAATGATTACAACTAATGACTATTTATAGGGGAGGATTAAGGAAGCTTCCTCCCCTCTTTCCTTTTCTCTTAATTACAAGATTAGGTCCTTCCTTCTTTAATCTTCATTAATTGCACCATTAGTCCTTTTCTTCTAATCTTCTTTAAACTTGAACTTTGAGGACTTTTGGCTTCGGGATTTCTTTGAACTTGTCTTTAAATTCTTCAATGAAATAGACTTGAGTTCTTCGGCTTTTGATAAACTTCCGTCTTTTGACTTTTTCTTCGATAAATCTTCAGAATTTGTCTTGGACTTCCGTTATTTTAGCACTCTTGACTTCTTGACTTCGTCTTTCATCTTTTTCTTCAATAAAAGTCCGTAAATGGCCGTGAATTCCCGTGTTTTCCACACTTTTCACCTTTTCGTCCTAAATCATAACAAAAACACAAACCTCGCATAATTCCGACATAAAAGACATAAAATACACGTTTTGGTCCGGTTATTATTGTAATTAAGTGGTAGAAAAGATGGGTGTTTACACACCTATTAAATCCCCTACACTTGACCATTGCAATGTCCTCATGCAATGCATTAGTTACAAAGCAAGATTACATTTTTCATCATAATTAATCTACGTTGGCCTTTATTAAAGAGATAGAAAATTAAAGACATACAAAATAAAGAAATCAAAAGCATACCTTGGGTTTTGGAAATGTCATGAATAATCATCATCCTCAAGTTTTCACTTTCTCCAAACCAAGCTTAAAAACGAGATCATTGTTATTAGAAGTTAGTAAACTATCACGAACTCATGTGGGCCAATTATTCACTTAGACTCCCTTATTCCTAGGTGTATCTCTTATATTTTTTTATTGTCTTGAATGATCACGAGGATGCATTTTTGACTTATTTCGATAGTTATTAAGTCTTAAAATAAGGTGAACGATTTAATCAATAGTTAACTAAAGGACAAAATCTTTTAAAACTGCTTCTCGGGACCTCATAAAGTTCATATCTTGGCATAACTCGCTTCGCGATTTGAGACCTATCTCGGACCGATATTTGGCAGCGACTTCATACTTCAAACCTTGAGAGACGTTCATGAAATTATGGTCTTCTCTTCATAATGGAATTTCTTCACTTGAAGTTTTGAGAGATTCATACTTGGATCACGACTTCTTCATTTTTCTCCAATCTTTATTTTGGACTTTGATATACAACGATCCGCCTCCTTTTATGACTTGGATCTATTTATCCTCATACCTTGTTAGGGTCTTTTCGGATACACTTCTCCATGACTTTTGGGGAGTATTTGCTTTTCGTCGTGTGTCTCGATCCTTCATATTGATTTTCGATAAATGATTCTTCACATCACTTTGGATCTTTAGCAACAAAATATAGCCCTCATGCCTTGTTAGGGCCTTTTCGGACTCGCCAATCTTCGCATCCCGCTTCAATAAGTTATGCCTTGGCTATGAACTCTAATCCATACCGAGCAACTTTTAAACGATCTTGGGCTAGAAGCTAAGTAACTTTTCAAATCGTACCACCTTATTTATTAGCAGATAAATTATTAGCAAGCGATGGGAGAATAGGCTTATAATTAACTCACATAAATTCATGAAAGAATACCGAACTTATAATTGGCTCTATCATCTCTCGTTCTCCACAGTTTAAAATCTCAAGTAATGAGACTCGTGGATGCTTAGCCTATTAAATCAAAGTTTTGGGTTTTCGAGTCGCCTATAGGATCTTGCAAATTCTTAGACTTTTTCAAGTTTAGAAATCGCATTTGAAAGTTCCCTTGATAAACGACTCTCTAGGATCAATTATAGGAACTTGCGAAAAGTTCTTGTTCTTAACCCGTGAGAGTTAAGACTTTCGCGTTTTATAGCTCCCTATATAAAAGCCTAGCAAAACTTGGCTTAAACACGTTAAGGGTACTAGCTAGAGTAACTTAGATAAGTAAACTCGGGTTAAGTCAAAAGATTCACAACGTTTTGAAAATTAAAACCACTTATTAAACATTTATTCTAGCAAAGAAAGAAAATAACTATACAAAGGAAAAACTAATAGGCCAAAATAGATCAAAAATTTTGAAAAATGTCGAAAAATTGATTTTCCGGTTAAAATGAGGACAAATACAAGGTAAAGACCACTTAACTTCGATAGAAGTCCCACTACACTTAAGATAAACATTGTCCTCAATGTTTAAGCATGTGGGAGTAAACTCCCCTACACTTAAGACATTGTGCACGTTGTTTAAATCTCGTTAAGGAAGAGAAAACTAAAGAGATTCCTATTTTAATATTGAGAAAATATAAAATAGTGAATCGAAAAGAGTTTAGGATAGAACCGGGAAGAAGTGGACACGGAATCACAGGTCGTCAAGAATCATCAAGAGTGGATCATTGAAGCTCAAATCCCTGATTAAGAAGTGAGGAGAGGAAATAGCAAACCAAAGGGTCTCCCCCCTACACTTATGGTAAAGAAAGCGAAAAGATAGATGCATGGGTTGCCTCCCAAGAAGCGCTTGATTTTTGTTAACCGAGTCATTAGCCTGACTCGACCTTGATCATCAACGGAAGAAACATGAAACATATCCACCAGGATCAAAGACATAGTTTTCGTCCATCAAATAGCACAAGCTTAAGGCGAACAAGGCAAGCCAAAGAAGAAGTGGCAGGGTTCCCTTAAGCAGTGATGGAGCACGGTGGGAGCAAGTATGGTGAGGTGCAAGCATGTCTTCAATAGTTCCAAAGATTTTTCCTTTTATTTCATCAGGTGGATACTCAGATGGCTTAAAGACTTCAATACCGGGGTCGAACACCTTTTCCTTTAGGGGAAAATAGCACTCAGGCTCAGCCGAGTGTGAAGAAGATCCGCAAAGAAGCACAACCTCGTCCTCAGAAGGGGGACAAAGAGGTGTCAAATCATATGTGCAACGGATATTGGTGTCAACCGGTTTCTTTTCCTTTGACAGAATGTTCTTCAAATCCAGAGTAGGATCAAGACGATAATCTTCAAAGTCATAAGGAGGAGCATCACTCTCATGAGGGAAGTAAGTGTTGAGAAATTCAGAGAAATCTTCCTCAAATGAGTAATCGTCCAAAGTAGGATCGAGTGAGGCGGAGGATCTTCATCGTGTGAAGAATCGCTCAAGAGAGTATCGGCCTCATCAAAATCATCGTATGTGGGCAGCTCGGGATACTCAGAAGTACAATCATCAAAATCATCCGAATCTGAGCTAGAATCATCATCATCATAAGCATCAAAGACCGGTGGAGAATCATAAATGGGAGAAGGTTCCAAAGTGGAACGAGAATCATCCATATCATTATTAAAAAGTGGATTATCAATGCAAGAGTCGAATAGAGGATTGTCGTAGACGACAAAGTCATCGAGCACATTTATCATATTTACTGATTCTCGTCCAAAAGATTTGCCTGTAAGCTTCCCCATTTTAAAAACTTTTGAATCATCCCCGACTCGTAAGATTAACTCACCTTCGGCCACATCAACTAAAGCTCGTCCGGTTCTCAAGAATGGACGACCAAGTATTAAAGGAATACGAGGGTCCATTTTATAATCAACTACGACAAAATCGACCGGGAAAGTAAATGTGCCAACTTTGATAAACACATCTTCGGCTATACCAACGGGGTAAGCGAGAGTGCGATTTGCAAGTTCGAGAGTCATCTTTGTTGGAATGAGGTCGGGTAATGATAGTGTTTTCCAAACACTCAAAGGCATAAGATTAATACTAGCCCCGAGATCAGCAAGGGCAGTAAATTCTTCAGTTTTGTTGAACACGCAAGGCAACACAAAACGACCAGGATCTCCAAGCTTTTCCGGTAATTCTTTAAGAATAACTGCTGAGCAGTTTTTATTTAAGCGTGTGTTGGCGAGTTCAATCAGCTTCTCCTTCTTGCTAAGCAATTCCTTGAATGCTTTGACAAATTTCGGCATGTGGCAAAGTGCTTCAAAAAGGCTAATGTTGATGGTCATTTGAGATAGCATATTCACATATTTCGATACTTGACAGTCATTCTTGGTTAGCTCGTTGGTCTTGCCTATGCGAGAAGGGTATGGGATTCTAGGTTTATAGGTGGAAGGTGAAGGTGTAGTCGGTAAAGGTTGGGATGTTGAAGGGTCCTTCCTAGAGACATCGTCATGACGAGGCAGAGACGGTAATGGTGCACTAATACTAGGTGTAGGAGGAGTAGGGATACATGGTAGTGGAGGAGGTGTAGATGATGGGGGTGGGATTGGTGGTTCTACGATGGTAACTCCACTAAGAGTAGTAATAGCACTCACATTGGCTCGCGGATTGGTGACGGTGTTTGAAGGTAGAGAACTTGAAGTAGAAGGTTGAGTGGCGGGCAAGAAACTAGCCAACAGATTCTTTAATTCAGTCGTTTAAGTTCTGAAGGAGGATTGAATATTATCACGAACCTCGGTTCTAATGTCATTACCTTGCTTAATGACATCTCCTTTCAAATTGATTATTTGGCTTTGTAGATTCTTGATTTGCTCACCGTGAGTTCTCATTATGGCTTCAACATCGGGATTAATGGGTAGGGTTTGTTGGGTGGGTGGTTGATAAGGGTTAGAAGCTCTTGGTGGGATTTGGTTGCTCCTATTGTAGTTGTTGGCGGGGTTTTGGTTTTGAGGAGAAAAACCGGGTGAAAGGTAATTGTTGGACCGGTAGCTCAGCAAATTTCTATCCCCTTGTTGTCTAGCTTGGTAATTTTCCGGTGAATAATTACCGTAAGCAGCATACACATTTTCCGGATTTCCTTGTGTAGAAGGACAATCGGTGTATGAGTGAAGACCGCCACATGTTTCACAAGGATTAGCAACCTCTTTAACTTGTTGTTGTTGTTGGTTTGAAGCGAGAAGCGTAATACTTTTGCTCATTTCAGTCATCATGCGGGTGAGTTCAGTCATCTCAGGGTTTGCTGAGGTGGAGGAAACATTGACTCTCGGGTTGTTCCTTTAAGAAGCAGAGGAATCCCAGTTTTTGTGGTGAGTAGTCATGTTCTCAATTAGCTCTCTACACTCCTCGGGTCTCCTTTTCATGAATGTACCACCGGCGGCTGCATTGATCGTATCACAATCTCGAAAAGTCAAACCGTTGTAGAAAGTATCAATTAAGGTCACAGGGAGCATGTTGTGGTTTGGGCATCTATCGATCAAGACATTATATCGCTCCCAAGCATCAAAAAGAGATTCATCAGGGTCTTGCATGAAACCGCTGATTTGATTGCGAAGGCTTGTGACCATGGATGGTGGAAAGTAGCGCGACAAAAAGCGTTGAGTCATGTCATCCCAAGTGTGAATAGAATTATTCGGGAGACGATCAAACCATTTCTCGGCATGATGTAATAAGGTGTGTGGAAAGAGTTGTAGGCGAAGTTCATCCATTGTGGCACCGGCCAACTTCATGCTTTGGGTGATTGTAATGAACTTGTCGAGGTGTTTGTTGGCATCATCATCAGGCAATCCACGGAATGGGTTTGTTTGTACTTGATGAATCATGTGGTGCTTCAACGAAAACTCAGGAGCTATGATTTGCATCGGCGCAATCGGTCCTCCTCGTCCAAACATGGTTGGTTGACAAAGCTCCTCCATGGTCCGAAGATCGGGCTGTGGAAGAACATTGTTGTTATTATTAGGGTGCGGTGGATTATTGTTGTTTACACCAGACATAGCTAAATCTTCTTGAGGCTCGGGCTCTTGATAATTAGAAGATCTAGTACGCATGCACCTACAAAGACAAAAGAAAAGGAAACCAAACACAAAAACAATATATATACACAAGAAAGATAAAATCTTTTTGGATTTTTGAAATTTTTAATTTTTATGGATTTTTATCAATTTTTTAATTTTTATGAGTTTTTGAATTTTTTATGCAAGAAAAATAACGCTCACAAGTGAACGGATCCCAAAAAGCAACGCGTCTCTCACAGAAAACCGTTAATCTTTACGAAAAGAGCCGGCAGCGGCGCCATTTGATACAAGGCTTTTGACACCCCGTATAAAAATTAGTTCGTTTAAGTATGTCTCTTCGAATTGAAAAACTTGTGTTTAATGTGTGACTCAGTTTTATTTTGGTGGAAACAAAGATGTGTCGTTGTAGTGTTTTAAAATAAATGTGCAAAACAATTAAAGTAAAAGGCAGGTAATTTAAAGTAAATCTAAGTCTAATTAAAATAATGGTGCAAGTATTTAAAACGTGACTGAAATTAAAGGGCACTAAAGTAAATGACGCAAATTTAAATCTATCTAAGGCAATCTTAAAATGAAACTAAAACTTAAACTAAGGCAAGGCTAAAATAAAACTAAAACAAATAATCTTAAAGTGCAATTAAAATAAAGGTAGGAAAAATAAAGTTTTAAAATAAAAGACTGAAATTTAAAAAGAAAACCAAAAAGAACCTGACAAGAAACCCTTGATTCGGAAGTTTAAAACTTCCGAATGAACTAGCTTGACTCGGAACTTTTTAAGTTCCGAATGAAACAGGCTTGGTTCGGAAGTTTTGGCTTGACTCGGAACTTTTTCCCTTCCCCTGATCCGGAACTTCGTTCGGAAGTTATTGATCCGGAACTTTTGCCCTTGGTTCGGAAGTTTTGGTTGATTCGGAACTTTAGAGAAGTTCCGAATGAACAGCTTGACTCGGAACTTTTAAAGTTCCGAATGAACACTCACTGATCCGAAAGTTTTGGAGTTCCGAATGAATTGCTTGATCTGGAACTTTTGAGAAGTTCCGAATGAACACTTGCTGATCCGAAACTTTTGAACTTCCGGATGAAGCTAGCTTGATTCGGAACTTTTGAAGTTCCGAATGAACCACTCTTGATTCGGAAGACTTCCGGATGAAACCCTTGATCCTGAACTTTCAGACTTCCGAATGAACAGCCTTCCTTGTCTTGATTCGGAAGATTTCCTGGGAACAAAGAAACAGAAACAACATTCCCGAAGAACAAGGGAATCAAAATAAAGACGATCTAACACAAATTTAACCAAAATCAACCAAACGATTTAATAAAACCAATAACAAAACATCAATTAATCATAAACAAACAATCAATATCAAGAAATCTAACAACTTTAACCACAATAATCAAAAACCCACTTGATCAAAATAAAAGCATGAACATGAACACAAACATAAACATGAAAATCAAAGATTAAGAAAGGTAGATAAGAGATTAACAAGATAAAGTAAAGATTGACAATAATTAAATGAAAACTTACTTGAAATTAAATGAATTTAAGGTGCAAGACAAGGTAATTAAATTGACAAGTATTTAAATGACAAGGTAATTAAATGGTGGAAGACTAATTGTCACACTTAGCCAACAAGAGAAAATGATTACAACTAATGACTATTTATAGGGGAGGATTAAGGAAGCTTCCTCCCCTCTTTCCTTTTCTCTTAATTACAAGATTAGGTCCTTCCTTCTTTAATCTTCATTAATTGCACCATTAGTCCTTTTCTTCTAATCTTCTTTAAACTTGAACTTTGAGGACTTTTGGCTTCGGGATTTCTTTGAACTTGTCTTTAAAATCTTCAATAAAATAGACTTGAGTTCTTCGGCTTTTGATAAACTTCCGTCTTTTGACTTTTTTTTCGATAAATCTTCAGAATTTGTCTTGGACTTCCGTTATTTTAGCACTCTTGACTTCTTGACTTCGTCTTTCATCTTTTTCTTCAATAAAAGTCCGTAAATGCCCGTGAATTCCCGTGTTTTCCCCACTTTTCACCTTTTCGTCCTAAATCAAAACAAAAACACAAACCACGCATAATTCCGACATAAAAGACATAAAATACACGTTTTGGTCTGGTTATTATTGTAATTAAGTGGTAGAAAAGATGGGTGTTTACACACCTATCAAGAACTCTACTAATACGTATTATCGTTTTTTTTTCGTTTTTCTTGTGAAATATTATTACTATATTGTATAAGTATCACATCAAATTCAAAATATTTCCAAAAGTGTGAAAACACAACCTTAATTGGGATTTGATCTCCTAATTATTGTATTCGAATCTCAAACAAAAAGAAAAAGCCAAAAATAGATAAATACTTTCTTGAAGCTCGATTTTAAAAAATACAAACTATAAGGTGGGTATAAGGCGGGTGTTATAAAATACACCCTAAAGAAAAAGGCTCTTAAGTGCTTCGCGCCGCCTCGTTTCTCCTCTTGCTTGTGAGTATTTGAGATTGAAGGCTAATCGCTGGTTTTGCCGCACAAAGTATTATTACGTATCATATATATTTGCTTGGTTTCTTTGTGATTAAACCCTCTTAAACAATTTGGTTTTCACCAAAGTTCTAAAGTCATTCGAAGGCGTTCACTCCACGTGATCGTTTTCATTCTTTTGAGGCTTCTTTAATCAAGAGTTTGATTCGAGGATAGATTTGGTAGATTGTAGTCTATGAATACACACAAAATTCAAAAAAATTATAAACAATCAAAAACACAAAAAATTGGAAATTCACAAAACACCCAAAATAATCTTCTTTGCTCACCTCCCATTCTACGTCACGTTTATACAAACTCGTAATCAAGAAAAACGAGCTCGAAAACGTCATCAAAACCATGGAAAACAAGATCAATTGATTGAAGAAGAAACTCCAATTGTCGAACCCGTTGTAGAACCAATAGTCACAATGGCTAATCTTACTATGATGGAGTTGCTTCAAGAACCCACCGAGGGTTTTGGAGAAGCTATTGTAATTTCCGCCATCCTTGCGGAGAATTTCGAAATTAAGACGGGTTTAATGTCGATGTTACAAGCAAACAAGTTTCAAGGTCATGAAAAAGACAACCCGCATTATCACATAAGGAATTTCAACCGTCTCACCGGAACAAGCATGTTTAAGGATGTTCCGCATGACTCCAATAAGATGATGTTGTTTCCATACTCGTTGGATGGACCCGTAAAAATTTGGCTCGAGAAAGAACCGCCAAATTCGATTTTGACATGGGGTGATCTCGTTTCTAAGTTTGTGAACCAATTTTTTACACCATCTAAAACAACACATTTGAAAAATGAGATTTCAAGGTTTACACAACGTAATAATGAAAGTTTTTCAATGGCATGGGAACGATTTAAAGAAATGTTACATGAATGTCCACACCATGATTTTCGGAATTGCATCAAATTGATACTTTTTATAATGGGTTAAATGATCACGAACGAGATTATTTGAATGCCGCCGCGGGTGGTAATGTTTTGTGCAAAACGACCGATGAGGCTTTAAAGATTATCGAGAATAGATCTAAGGTTTATAACCCTCGTAACACACCGAGTGTTGCCAATATGGGTTCATCGTCATCGTCATCGTCTCGTAACATGAATGCCTTACATGATGAAGCAAATGAGAAAATAGATTTTTCGATAGATTTTTGACGCTTATGACACATTGGAAAGCACAAGATGCTTTGAATTCCACATCGGTTAAAGCGGATGAAAAGAGTTGTTTATTTTATAGTGGAGCTCATGATCTTTCCGAGTGCATTACTGCTAGTGGTAACACTTCGAGTGCTTACGTAGCAACGGGAACTTACAACCAAAACGGCCAAGGTTCCCGCCCAAATCAAGCTCCACAAAATTAAAATGCTTACAACTATCGAAACGACAATCAAAATGGTGGTTATCAAGGAAATTCGCGTAACTACAACAAAGGGAATTACCAAAGTGGGAATGGGCAAGTTCAAAATCAAAACAAAAACCGTGATTTTCAAAACACAACACAAGATTTTCAAAATGCTCACACTAAAAATCTTAGTGGAGAATTTTTGGATTATGCAAAAGCAAACGATGCTAAGTTTGATAACATGAAACGTGCGATGATTAGCTTAAGATCCGAGTTGAAAAATGAGCTTAAAAACGAACTTGCTAATGAATTGAAAACTCATGCTAATAAAATGGAAAGAAACGTTCAACGTCTTCAACAAAATCAACAAAAGATGGAACAAGCTCAACATGAGATTAAGCAAGAGTTTTTAAAAGCGGATTTAAGGCAATCAAAATTTGAAGATCGAATGGCTAAAATGTTTGAATCAATCATGAGTAAACCCTCTTCCTCGGGTGGTCTTCCTAGTGATACCATTGCAAACCCGAATGGAGAAATGAAGGTTATTACTACTCGTAGTGGTAAAACTTTCAAGGAACCAATATCTCGTCCTAGTACTTCTACGAAGAAGGAAATCTAGAAAGAGCCCGAGGCGATGGTCGAAAAGGAGCATATCACAAGCCCATGAAGTACCGCTCATACCACACCTACGGTTGAACCAATACCAATTATGGAACCCGAGATTCCAAGTCCGTTGCCTATGCCCCAACCCACACCACCCTTACCTTACCCATCGAGACGACACAAAGAGAAAATGCAAGAACGTAACAAACAACAAATAGAGATTTTTATAAAAATGTTTCAACAAGTTCATTTTGATGTAAGTTTAGCCGACGCGTTGTTATACATGCCTCGTTTCGCTTCCACTTTTAAAGGTATTATGAACGATAAGGAGAAGCTCACGAAGCTACCTAATTGTTCTTAGGTTTATCTTAATCGAATACCGGAAATAGTTGGTGACCCCGGGAAGTTTCTCATTCCTTGTGATATACAAGATATGAAAGAATGCCTCGCCTTGGCCGATCTTGGTGCGAGCATTAATTTGATGCCATTTTCCATTTGGAAATCGCTTTCGCTTCCGGCTCTTACTCCTTCGAACATGTCTATCGAGATGGCCGATCATTCTATGATTTTAGCATGTGGAGTAGCCGAGGATGTTTTCGTGAAAGTGGGGAATTCTACTATCCCGTTGATTTTATAGTAGTTGACATCCCCTCGGATCCTCAAGTTTCTCTAATTTTTGGTCGTCCATTTTTAGACACCTCGAGATCGCTTATCGACGTTCATGAAAGAACTATTACTTTGAGATTCAACGAAGAGGAACTTGTTATAAACGCTACTCAAAACTCGACACCTTCTCATGTTTATGCAATTGCTACCATCAATCACATTGACTTAGTTGATGTGGTTTGCGATGAGTTTTCACAAGAGGTGTTAGGTTTTTCAGATAGTTCGTCAAGTGGCAATCGCACTATTTTGGATCTGATTCATGCTAATTCTACACCAAATCTCACTCCATTCTAAGGAGGCGATTTTACTTTAAATGTAATCAACAATGAAGATGAGGTGATTATTGATAATGATACTCTTATTCCACCGTTTCTTCCGCCGATGGAAGTTATGAGTGTTGAACAAAAATCTTCGATCGAGGAACAACCAATCCTTGAATTGGAAGATCTTCCATCTCACCTTGAATAGCATTCTTGGAAGGTGATGACAAGTTGCCGGTTATTATTGCAAAAGATCTTGCTAATGATGAAAAAATCGCACTTTTGAAAGTTCTTAAAGCTCCTAAAGGGGCAATTGCGTGGAAAATTTCCGACATTAAGGGTATTGACCCAAAATTTTGTACTCACAAGTTTTTAATGGAGGAGGACTACAAACCCGAAATTCAAAGTCAAAGAAGGGTGTAGAATATTGATAATCAATGAATCTATGAAGGGGTTTGTTGATTTCTAGAGAGAGAAAGTTAGAGAGAGAAAGTGAGAGAAACTATGTGTATTTTATTAATATGGAAAACATGAAATGACAACAACCAACCCCTTTCCTTAGTGGAAAGGGGTATTTATAGTCCAAGCTAAACATTGGGCTTGGGCCGGTCCATGACAAGCCCATGGACCGGTTCTTACTTAAGTTAATAAGTAACTAACAACTATTATCTAACTACGAGCTATTACAACATGAATATTATTGTGGAGTGACCGATACTTCTAATATACGTAAAAACGTATTTCTAACAATCTCCCCCTAAGGGAGGTCACTCCACGTTTACAAAGTTCTAAACCTAGCATACTATACTAAGTCTTCGTTCTTTAGCTCGTAGTCTTTTCTTCTTTTCTTTCTTTTTGTTGTGAATATGTTGATTTGATCTTTTTGGCTTTGACTTGAGAGCATTGTTCTTTGGCCTTTCACGTGCGATCTTTGCCTTTCTTGTGAACTTTGCCTCCTCGTGACTTCATGTTCCACACACTTACGTCTTTTTGTTGAATTCTCGAAAGCTTCAGAGTTTGGTACAGCGGAAGACTTTATCTTGTACTTTCTTGAATTTTTGCTGAACTTTGTTGCAAAAGACATAAGCATGTGGGAACGACTTCTACAGGTACACCGCAACACCACCGTCTTTACTGGTACTCAGCAACGCCACCGTCTTCAACAGGTACACAGCAACGCCACCGTCTTTAACAGGTACACAGCAACGACACGAATAAAATGGCTTTGAACATTTTATTCTAATTCGGTAGCATTTTACCTCCGGTCGGTGAAGACCGTTGGACGATATTAGATATCGTACCCGTGACGGATAGTTTCAATTAAGTAACTTCCTGACAGGATTTCGCGGGTAAACTCGTTCTCTTTATTCGACCGTCCAAAGCTGACTGCGAACATAAAGAGTGAATCACTTGGATAAATTATCCTTGTGATTAAAAGCCGTCAATTCATGAAACCTGGAACAAGTGAATTTCAATTAAGATTTTCACCATCGTTGCTTTCTAGTTGTCACGAGCTCAATTCATAAAGAACCTTGCACGTTACCTACCAAGTGCTGTTTGATGTTGACACTAGAAGGATTTCCACTCGTCACTGTGGTCAATAAAGAGTCACTCTGAGTGTTCTGGCAAGATCATATGATAATGCGAAGAGGCCTGGAACGAGTTTAAGTTCAATTAAGAATTAAACCACTGTTACCTTCCAGTTTTTCACAAGATTGGTTCTAAAAGAACCGCACGTGTAACCTACCATGAGCTTGTTTGATGTTGGCTCAAGCAGGATTTCCATCTTCATTGTAATACTTACGTATTACTCGGATGTTCTGGCAATATTACAGGAATATTGCGTAGGACTCATGAAAATCTCTTACTTTTCACAGTGTGTGAGAAAGCAAGGAATAAATGGAAAGTGTCCTAATGAGACTTTTGATGATCTCTTGGCTCTAGACTCGATTGTGCGTTTTGATTTAGTGAGCGATGGCTGGAGAGGAGTGCCACCTTTTCAATACCAGTTTATTCGGAGTGAATAAACCAATAGATAACGTGTTGATCTCCGTGTGATTAAAACAAATACCTTTTGAGAGATATTTGAGTTAGCTGGGGAAGGGTTGTGCATTGCATCACTGGGTCCATGATGTCTTTCTTCAATACCGAGAATCATTAACAAAAATGACCTCAATAGCATATGTATTGACCCGGTTTCTGCCTAAAGTTGTAAGGAGGGCTTCTTTCTTTACACCCTTTATCTTTACATTTCTTTTTCATTCTTCAACCCCTTCAATGCTTACCAATACGTCATCACTAGCACTTTGTTGTGATTGTTCCAGTGCTAGCTTAAGTACTTGGTCGGCATTCAGCTACGTTCACATTCTTTCTCCATCTTTCCTAGGACTTCTAATTCTAACTAGGGAATTGTCCTTGGGAAGATTCCATCGGCTCTGATGAATCATTGGACTAAACCTATTCCTACCACCCTTTTGTCACCACATCCGTCGTGAATTAAGCGTGTTTTGGGAAGGAATTGCCACCATGAAAAAATCATTGAAAATCACCTAAGGTACTTGTGATATTAAAATCAAAAGTTTTGTACCTTAGGTGTTTTGATCATCAAAAACGCTCCCCCTTAACACGTGCTTAACACATATTAAGTTGGATTATCATTAAGTCTTTTTCATCTTTTAGCCAAGTATCACTTACGTCTCCTTAATCCCATTTTCTCCCCTTATCCAAAATGTTAACCATTAATATTTGGGATATTGAATGGATTAACCGGTCTTTGGGTAAAAATGAAATTGATGTTTGGCCATAGAACAAGTTATTGCTCCCCCTTAAGTTAATAAGGGATAGTTGTAGTGCTTTGGTATGACATATTTTGAAAGATTTAGAATCTCGTGAGAAATTCTTGAAAAATTATCATACCTTATCACTACAACAAGCCATTCAAGCACATTATTCACAAATATACATATTCACAATTGAAAACCAATATAGAGTGACCTGAAATGTACGACCCATTAGATGGATCGTTGCAGTGTCCTGTAGTGCACTCCATATGGTCTACCACCCACTAATCTTTCCAAGCTCCTCATCAATCTTCGTTCACGGAGCTTTTGATCAATCTTCTTGATCACGTACTTCGCCATCTGCCGGTAACCCGGATGCCAATCCTCCGTCATCTCTGGCAAGGTCCCACCCGAGTTCAGATGCTCCAACTTATCTCTGATTTGTATAAGAGTTCCATCACTATACTTGTGGAGCTCCCCCACCCTCATAAACTTCATCAAACCTCTGCTGTTCAAGTAGAAAATTCCGTAATTCGGGACAGAAATGCCGGTGTATGGACATCTTTCTACATGTTGAGGTAGCACTTGATTCACAGGACGGGTTAAGTTGAGCTTCCTCTGATAGCTTTCGACTCCCAACTGAAGATCTTCAACTCGTGACTTGATGACAACGCTTCGTGTGAACATACGAAGTGCTGTATTCAAAGCAATCAGGTCTTCACGAGGAATGTGTGTAAGTTGATCTCGGGTCATCAGAAGCAGCATATCTTCGATATCCTCAAGGCGAATGATGGAAAAATCTCCTTGCTGGATTTTGTATTCCCTGTCATCCTCCCTTTTCAAGTGAATCTCCGTCACATGATAATAGCCGTTCTTGGCTTCAGTTTTCATTCCTAAGATGCTGGAGATGCGGATGTCGGATCTAACATTGCTTCCAGAATTGACCAAGCAGCAACCCCTGTACGCCCTTCGGACTCGTTCGTCCCAATGAGATGCACCTATGACAGCATACATATCATAATTTCGATTCATTTTTGGGACCCAGAGTCGATTTACCTTTTCCTCGATATAGGGTATTGTCCCCCAGTTGGCAGCTTTCAGCAAGGTTAGGGAGGTTGCGTACTTTGATGACCCCTTCATAAGATACTCAAGATCATTGGTGACGAAGAATTCAAGAGCAATCTGATTATCTTGAGCAGGATCCATTGGAGGTGGAGCTCTTTCTGATGCATGAAGTCCTGGCCGTTGGACGGTTTTCAAAGCCTTTAGGATCTCATCGGCATAGTACTCGAACTCCATTCGAGGTAATCGGGTTTTGGCGCGAAGTCTCCTATCGTGCAGCACTTTCTTCACCAAGGATGGAGTAACCGAAGTCTTATACTCATGAGCAAGAAATGCACATAAGTCAATCGGACTTCGGATACGGAGATACAACACATCTTTGTCAGCATCTGTGATCGGATCATATTGTGCTGCTGCCGTGATCCAAGCCTGTGGTGGTGCGGTTTCGTCTATCTCCAACGTGTCTTCCCAAACTCTTGTGTTTGGTTCAGGAACCGTAGATTGTTGAGCTTGTTGTTGAGAAGTTGAAGTGCGAACATCTGTTGGTTCAGTTTCAGGCATGTCAGCAGTGTCTTGAACTGGAGAGTGTTGTGCAGCTTCGGGTTCCGTCACTGATTCTGCAATCACAGGGGGAACAACAGCAGAACTAATGGGGTTAGTGGTAATAGGTACAGATACAGCGATAGAGATACCAGGAACCGATGACGCTGTAGTGGCATTCACATCGTGGCGCCACTTAGTTCGTCGTGATTCCGAGGATGTCGATTTGTCCTTCTGTGTTGCATCTTTTGTGGACTTGGTTCCAGTCTTAGTAGTAGTCTTCTTGGAGCTGGTAACCTTGTCTCCCTTTTTCGGTTGTTCACCCCCATCATCATCCTGATTGTCATCCCCGTTACTACCCCTAGCACTCTCCTGATTCTCATCACCACCATCATCGCCATCATCATCATCCTCATCCTCGTCATCATCCTCATCATCCTCATCATCATCACCACCCTCGTCATCGTCTTTATCCTTTTCTCCTTCTTCTTCTTCTTCTTCCTCTTCTTCCCCCGTACCCTCTTCTTCACTCTCTTCCCTTTCTTCCTCAGGTAAGATGTGATATGGTACCACACTTCCAAACGTTTTGAATAATCTATCATCCTCCATGATAGCATCATTCAGGGATTTATATAGAGCCCGTTGAATCCTAGACTTGTCAAACGACCCAAGTTCCACCATACGAGCCTTAAGGATCTTCTTCAATTCAAAATCCGTCAGGTCATAAGCAATCTTGTAGGCGGCTTCTGAAGGGTTGGATGATTTGACCATCAAGTTGTCAGCAGCAAGTGTCTTCAACTCATCGCGAAGTTTCGGCATTAAGGATTCAATGGATTCTTGCACTCTTTCTTTCACAGATGCTTCAAGTGCTTCTTTTTGTTCCTTATATTTATCCCTCATCGCTTGAAGTCTGGTAATACGTGCAGCATGCTTATCAGCCTCAGCCTGCTTAACCCGAGCAAGTTCTTCTGCATGTGCTTTACGAGTCAACTCCATATCTGAAGCGAACCTAGCAATCATCTCCTCTTGGGCTTTCCTAGATTCTTCTTCCCTCTGAGCTCGTCTTTGCAACTCTTGGCGAAGTTCATCCATTTCGTGTTTGTGATTGTCAAACATTTCAGCCATCACTAATGCAGCCATTGCAGATGTTGCAGAGCTGCTCTGGGTTGACTGAATAGGCTTTGTTGTTACGGCGGTGCTAAGGATGGGAATTATCGGTGGTTGAAGAAATGGTGTTGAGGCCGGTCTGGTTGTTAAGGGTTGTATGGGTGGAGGTTGAGTTGTTAAGGGTTGAGTTGTCACCATGATTGTAGGAGCAACAGGTTCCTTTTCCACACTTGTTGAAATAGGGATTGATGGCTCCTTCGAAGTGGAATAGTTTTCAGGTGACCCAAACTCATTAACATCATCTGGTTCCACGTACTCATCCTCAATATCTACCCTTGCCCCTGAACCACTACCTCCAGTATCTTTCCTACTCCTTTTAATAGCAATCTTCATCATTTGTTGCTCGGTTTTATCAAGAGTAGGATCAACAATATCTTCTTCGTCACGTAGACGCATCAAATCCTTACCCTTTCCCTTCTTACCCTCTGTCTTCTTCTTCTTGGGTTCGGGTTCAGGTAACGCTGCTGGTTGTTTGCGTTTACCTTTACTCTTAACCGTTGTGGACGAGTCTTCTCCAGTCTGAAGGTTTTCTTTCAGCCTCTTGATCTCTATCTGCAGTAGCTTGTAATCAGCAGAACCTTTGATTTTGTCAGACAGAAGGTAATCAGGAATAGGACCCGGAATCACACCAATAGACGGTCCTTCATGCCTCAGATCTACAGTATCATCAGCTTCTTCAGTGTGATAGCGACCTCCTGCACGCCTATCAATAGTAGCATCAAGCTTCATAAAATAATTTATGATAAGCTTAATAAACCGAGGATAAGGAAAGAAGTTTGTCTTCAGCTTCTTGTTGTAGAAGAGTTGAAAGGTGAATTCTTCCCATATCAACAAAGCATAATCTGAATTTGCGGCTTTGTACATGCCATAGAAGAGGTTGATTATCGGACTGCGCAAAGCATCATGGCCACTCGTTTTTGGCGTAAGACATTTACTTAGAATACCCATCAATGCTCTCCAAGGTTGTCCCACCTTAGCAGTGGTAAACTCAGATGCAACTCGTATTTCCGGACATCCAAGTGCGTCAAATAACTCCACGAGTTCATCTTTATTGGGGTCCCTCGAGAATGACATGCCCTTGGGTGTATCCCGTATACCAAGAATCTTACGGAAGTTTGAAACGGTGAGTGTCTGCTGCTTGTTGTCAATGGTGAAGGTGATCTTGTTCGAAGTGATTTCCTTGGTTGCCCAAAATTCAAACATATACTCATAAGGCACCGAGGCTGTATTCCTAAGGGCGTTCTTGAAATGAGAGTTATCAAGAATGGCTATGGCGACCTTAAAACCATGGTGTGTGGATTTAGAGACTTGCTTCAGCCGATAGTTGTTGGGTATAAACTTAAGGGTTCGTGCTTTAGCAATATCGGCTTCTCTAGATTCTTGGATTGCTTGTACCGTTGGATTAGTCATTGTATCTGCTTAAGATAAGACATGAAAGGTTGATGCACAAAAGCATATAGATATATATCATTCTTACTTCTAAGCATAATACATTTCATAAAACAACAAGTACATATATAGCATGCAAACAAGAATAATCAAACTCTTCATCCGGAACTTTTCTTCTTTCGGAACATCTTCATTCGGAACTTTTCCTCATTCGGAACTTCTCCTCATTCGGAACTTCTTCATCCGGAAGTTCTTTACTCGGAACTTCCTTCATCCGGAAGTTCTTCATTCGGAACTTCCTTCATCCGGAAGTTCTTCACTCGGAACTTCCTTCATCCGGAAGTTCTTCATTCGGAACTTCCTTCATCCGGAAGTTCTTCATTCGGAACTTCCTTCATCCGGAAGTTCTTCATTCGGAACTTCCTTCATCCGGAAGTTCTTCATTCGGAACTTCCTTCATTCGGAAGTTCTTCATTCGGAACTTCCTTCATTCGGAAGTTCTTCATTCGGAACTTCCTTCATTCGGAAGTTCTTCATTCGGAACTTCCTTCATGCGGAAGTCCTTCATTCGGAACTTCCTCATTCGGAAGTTTTTCAGAAGAAATCCTTCATTCGGAAGTTTTAAGCCATGTTCATCCGGAACTTTTACAAACAAAACTCAGATGTTTGATCTAGCGCGTTTGTGAGTTTCTAAGGCAATCTAAAGCAATTTACTCATCATTTAACCTATTCCGAGCAAAACCCACCATAAATCCCTTATCAATTAACCCTAATTAAGGAATAACCCTAAATCTGATAATTTGTTAATTATCTGAATCAATTAAGAGGATATAGATGGCGATTTAGACGAATTCATAAGTTAAAATATGATGTAGATTACCTTATTATGTGAATGAACAGGATGGAGTGATTAGACGGGATGTTTGAAAGAGTTGTGTGTATGTGATGTTTTCAACAATGGCGGCAAAGGAATAGGAAAACAGTGATTAGAAATAGAAAGGGGCGGGGTGATATGTTTTTTGACTTAGGTCAATTCTTTGACTAGTTTCAATAAACATCACCTTAGTCCCTACATTTTCTAAACTTTTCCTTTTTGTTTCTAATTTTTCCATTTCACCTAACTCTTGTTAAACGTACACACAATTTAGCAAACGCATCTATCAGCATATCTCCAATATCTAAAAAGCCATGCCTATCACTTAGAACGAACACTAGTCGTTTTCTAAAGCAAAACCACTCCATTACCATGTAGCCCTTAATTTTCACAATCACTTTTGAAAATCAATTTTAATGACGAAGATGATTTTACTATTTTCTCCCCCTTAAACGATGACCCGTTTTCTAGTTAAAGAGCTGTAGTCAGTGTTTAAAGAGTCAAATATTGATGAAAGCATTTCCAATTTATATCTTGAAAAATTGATTCGTGGTGTCAATAAGATTTCTCTTATTTTAACAAATTAATGCACTGAGACGTACACAAATTCGTGTTAGACCAAGTTGTAAAGTAAACTTGATCCCTTTGCATGATTTGGCTTGTAAATCACGCCCGAGAAAATTAATTCCCGTTCTGAGCCAACGTTTTCCAAGGAAATACGTGACTTTAATATGAAAACCGGGTTGCAGTCTGAAATAACTACAAGCCATAATGGGCATGTTTTAAAAATGTACAACTTTTATACGGACTCTATTTATGGCACCGTGTCAATATTGATCGACATTTCTAAGGCCGTAAATATTACCGTACTAAAAGACATGCCCGTTTTAAACGAAAAATATTTTTGGTTTTTCTTGATTTTATGATTTTTATGGTTTTTCTAGGTTTTATATTTTTTATGGTTTTTGTTGGTTTTATATTTTTTATGGTTTTTGTTGGTTTTATATTTTTGTATTTTCTTTTTGTGGTTTATATATTTACGATAATATACATGATCACAACCAAAGGATACTCTGAATAGTTTACCACGACTATTCAGCTGATTCTTCTGCCAACTCTTTGAGAGTCGCTGGAGTGAATGATTTCATTCCAAGCTTGTCGATCAAAAACTCGATTCGTCCTCGATCTAAGGCTTTGGTGAACATGTCCGCCAGCTGGTACTCAGTAGTGACAAAATACAGCTCGATCACTCCGTTCTCCACCTGCTCCTTAATGAAATGGTAGCGAATGTCTATGTGCTTGGCCCGGGAGTGTTGAACATAGTTGCAGCAAAGGGCAATGGCGCTCTTGTTGTCACAATACATCGGGATTTTGTTAAATCCAAGACCGTAGTCAGTTAATTGTGATCTCATCCAAAGGACTTGAGCACAACAACCGGACATGGCGATGTATTCAGCCTCCGTGCTTGATATTGCAGCGCTTTTCTGCCTTTTTGAAGACCAACTGATCAATCTATCTCCTAGGAGTTGCACAGATCCAGAAGTGCTACGCCTCGTATCTTGACATCCAGCATGATCGGCATCTGCGTATGATATTAAAGCAATCGAGGAATCTTTCGGATACCATAGACCACGATGAAGTGTTCCTTTTAGATACCGAAAGATTCTTTTCACAACATGTAGGTGCTTTTCGGTAGGCCGAGCCTGATACCGGGCACACATGCATACAGCAAATTGCAAATCAGGCCTGCTAGCAGTCAGATAGAGAAGGGTGCCAATCATTCCACGGTAAAGTTTCGGATCGACAATAATCCCATCCCTATCTTCATCTAACTTGGATTTCTCCACCATTGGAGTGTCTACGGGGTCACAATTCTCAAAGTTATATTTCTTAAGAGATTCTAGAGCATATTTGGATTGATTAATAAAGATGCCTCTAGGATTCTGAGAAATCTGTAATCCTAAGAAAAATGAAATTTTTCCCATCATCGACATCTGAAAGCGTGTGGACATTATCTTCTCAAATTGTTTAGACAATTCTATGTTAGTGGCAGCAAAAATTATATCATCAACATAAATTTGTACCAGAAGCATGTCGTTGCCGTCCTTGAGAGTGAACAGAGTGGGGTCCACTTTGCCTTTGGAGAAGCCTTCCGACATGAGATATGTTGACAGGAGATCATACCACGCGCGTGGAGCTTGTTTCAACCCATAGAGAGCCTTCTTAAGCTTGTACACATGGTTAGGAGACTCCGTACTCACGAACCCATCCGGTTGACTAACATAAACCTCTTCCCTTAGTTCACCGTTCAAAAATGCCGTCTTCACATCCATTTGATAGACGATCATGTTCATATGAGCAGCAAACGCAAGGAATAGTCTAATCGCCTCCAATCTAGCCACATGAGCAAAAGATTCCTCAAAGTCTATACCCAAGGCTTGTTTATATCCTCTAGCGACCAATCTAGCTTTATTCTTCAATACCGCCCCCATCTCATCAAGTTTAACCTTATAAACCCATAACAAAGTGAGGATGTTAACCTTGTCAGGGCGAGGAACCAATTCCCATACTTCAAGTCGTTTGAATTCATTGAGTTCCTCCTGCATAGCTTCAATCCAAGATGATTGGGTCATAGCCTGCTGCCAATTTTTGGGTTCAACTTCAGAGAGAAATGCATCAAAGTAACAATAAAGTGCACTCTCTTGTAATTGATGGCGTGTAGAGACTGGTCGATCTAGATCTCCAATAACATTCCTAATTGGGTGATCTTTTGTCCATTTAGTGCTATGGTTTTCAATCCTAGGTGGTCTGGAGTGAACAATAGAAGGAGCTTCTTCTGAGGTAGACGCGGCTGAAGGGTTTTCAGGGATCGCTACACCAAAGAAAGGAAGCTCTTGCAAGTGAGCATATTCCAAGTCGTGATCAGTAGAATCCTCTTCTACATCATTAGGCACAAGTAGGGGTGATGATTCAGGTGTAGTTTGAGAATCACTTGGTGAAGGTGCATCCGGTTCATTGTGAATTGTAGATGCATTAGATAAAGGTTCATTAACTTGAGCAATCACTTCAGGGATTGGAGCAATTACTACAGGTGCTGGAACTTCATCAGTCGGGGGATCGAAGAATTCATCAAACAACGGTTGAAACAGTTTATCCCACTCGGGCCTTGATGGTGGTAAAAATGATGTAGAAGTAGGATTGTTGGGAACTAATCCGGAACTTATAGCACCGGGTCCCATCTCATGAAGCGCGGGTTCAGAGCTGTGTTGCTCAGAAGCCATCGCTGTCAGCTCGTCGAAATCAGCGTCCATAGTTTCTACAATCTTGCCAAGACGACGGTTATAGATTCGGTATGCTCTTTTGGACGGTGAGTAACCAATGAAAATACCTATGTCGGCTTTTGGTTGAAGCTTACCCAAGTTCTCACTATTGATGTTTGGATAACACAGAGCACCAAACACATGGAAAAATGAAACATCGGGTTTGCGGTCATGTAGAAGCTCATAAGGTGTTTTTCCATGGCGTTTCCGAATGATAGAACGGTTTTGGGTGAAACATGCAGTAGAAATAGCCTCTGCCCACAAGAACAATGGAGCGTTCGCATAAATAAGCATGGTCCTAGCAGCTTCCATAAGTGTGCGATTTCGTCTTTCAACAACACCGTTTTGTTGTGGAGTGCGTGCAGCGGATGTTTCATGTGATATACCAACTCCTTCATAATAATCACGAAGAGTCTGGTTGACGAACTCTGTACCATTGTCTGTACGAATACGGCGGACAGTGGTATTCAAACGTACCTGAATGAACTTCAGAAAAGTGATGATAGCCTTCGGTGCTTCATCCTTTGTACGTAGAAATCTAACCCATGTAAACCTGGAAAAATCATCCACAATGACGAGAATGAATTTCTTACCGCTCACACTTTCAGTTCTCATCGGCCCACAAAGATCCATATGCAAAAGATGAAGTTTTTCTTGATTGGTGTCTTCAGCTTTGGGCTTGTAGGATTTCTTGGTGCTTTTCCCTCTTGAACACGCGGAACATAAATGGTCCTTGTGAAATTTAAGCTTTGGAAGACCACGAACTAACTCGTTTTTAGCCAGATGATTAATAGCATCAAAATTAAGATGAGATAATCTGCGATGCCATAACCATGACTTGGTCTTGGATGCTTTAGAGAGAAGACATACTGGAGAGGCGACCATCATATCTTGTAGAGACAACGTATAAAGATTTGCACCACGAGATCCCTTCAACAAATCTTTTCCTTCCAAGTTGCGGATGAAACAAGTGTGTTGTCGAAAAGCAACCTCAAGGTTGGAATCACAAAACTGTCCTACTGAGAATAAGTTGTGACCAAGACCTTCTACATAGTATACCCTAGAAATCGTCACGTTTCCAATCTGATATTCACCGTATCCCATAATCTTTGCTATATGATCATTCCCAAATTTAACCGTACCAAGAAACTTGCTGACGAAATTTCGGAGCATCGAGCGATTTCCGGTCATATGTTTTGAACAACCGGAGTCCAAATACCACAGGATGATTTGGACCACCTGAAAATATCACCACACAAAGACAATGTAGAGGTATCGGAATCTGAGTGTTCCTTGTTATTAGCAGGTACAGATTTAATAATCTTAGATTTGCTAACTCTAGGTTTCTTAGATTTCCTAGCCTTCTTCTTCTTAATTGGTGGTGTGGATTCTAGTTGGCTCAAATCCTGAGGTATTTCTACACTGATAGGCACTAAAGTGGGGGCTGACCTAATTAAAGGGCGCTGTTTCCATACTTGAGTGCGAGAGTTCCTAACTAAAGGACGCTCAGACCTAACCTCAATGGATGCATTCCTAGTTAAAGGGCACATTTTACCATCTAGTGTAAAGGTCCTACCAGTGGGACGCCATTGCTAGCCAACTTGGGCACGAGTTCTACCCGTTGGCTTCCATTCAAGACCATTCTTAATAGCATTCATTTCATTAACGTGATCAATCAGACACAAATCATGACGCTGGGAAAACATACATTCATTACAATTCCAACAATTTAAATCAGAATTCACGAATGGTTTAGGCTGCTGCACAGGCGCAAAGCTTTTAGTCTTAACATGATTCGTTTTATTTAAAACTGAACTAGCATTCCTTATGTGGACTTCTACTTTCTTCTTTGTGGCACTACTAGTGGAGGGCTTGATCTTAGCTTTCTTGAGTGGCGATCCTTTAGCCTTAGTAGTCGCGTTTAATCCTGTAGAAGGCAAATTGGGAACATTAGCATCAGATTTTAAAGGTGTCTTACTTGATTGTGCCAATGACGGTTTCGCTCCTGGAGTCTTATTAAATGGAGTGACAGCAATGGGCCTATTATTAAGTAGTGCAGAACCTGGTGTACCTATGTATTGCAAATAAGCCAAGCAATATTGAACTCGCTTAACATATTCATGAGCCGAATAATAGTCGCTACTTGAGGGATCTAAGGCATAAAGATCGTCTAAAATATCCCTAAGAAGATCGACATGCTTAATGGCATTCCTCATATAATCATCACAGGTAACCTGGTTTCTCTTATGAAGCGGATTCTTATAAAGCACTACTGACTTGGTTGTTGGAGCACTAGTGGTTGGTGCAGAGTCGGTAGCTAAGTTATCAACAACTTCTTGTCGGGTGAGAAGAAGTGTCTCCTTTAACTCAGCCAAAACCATATTTTTGTCTATGAGCAGGATGTTCAAGTCAGAGATTTCTTCGCACTTTTGGTTCAGTTGTTCAACATAATATTGTTGATGTGCCGCATTAAAAGCGAAGCGTTCTTCTAGTGAACCATAAAGAGCGGATAGTGCCTGCCTTGTCCGATCCATCTCCCCTAGAACAGTTGATAGTCTAATTTCTAAGACCTGGTTTTTAGACTCTGCAGCCTCTAGTTCCATTCTTAATGTTTCCTTTGATGATATCTCTCTCTTCAATCTCATGATTTCTTCCTATAATGTCTTAACAATTGCAATCATCTTGTCACTATTCTCAACACCGTTTTCACAAACATTTGATATCAAAAGATTTTCATTTTGATTTTGTTGTTTTAATTCTAAAGATATACAATGTTGTTCTAGTTGATTAAAGCGTTGTGAAAGTGAATTGTAAGAATCTTGTAGCTTTAAAAACTCAGCGTTAGATTCGTGACAAGAATGATTTTCTACCTCATTTACAGTATCAGCAACATTTACAGAAAGATTACAAACATCATCACAAATATCCTCACAAATATTCACAGCATCACAATTAATCATAGTGGATGTAAGCTCATTCGAATAGTTAACATTTACAGTAGTAAGCACATCACACGAGATTACTTCAGACAAGAATCGGTCATATTCGGTTAAAATCTTTTCCTTTTCAATTAGTTGCAGTTCGTAAGCGGTGTCCATTTCATAAAACACTTTTTGAACTTCCTCAATTTCAAACTGAAGATTTTCCTTAAGAGATGCAAAACTTCCTTTTAGACTTTCGACAAACGGATTGATCTCAGTTTTAAACACCTCGTTCATGTGTTCGAAAGCCCATTCTCCGGCGTTTAAGCCATTTGAAGTCGTACATTCCAAAATGACCTTGTCAAAGTTAGTAAAGTATCGGTTAATCTCTTGCAAGTTTAACCATACAGTGCTAACCGGTGGAAGATTCTTTGGAATTTCCTTAGGATCTTCCATGTTGACAAGTGTAGGAAATGTACTAGGGCTTTCTTCCTCTATCATGTAGGTTGGTGCTGTAATGAGATCTTTATCCATATGGAAGCGAACTCTAAAATCAGTTTTAGCAAGCTCCTTATTCATTTTAAAATAATCACAATCGGGATATTTTGCTGAATTGTATGACCGATCCTCAGCAACTAGATCCTTACTTGTTTGATCATTGGGAAAAACAATCGGGTCTAAAGCCAATCCTAATTGAGTTGCATTATAAAGTCTAGGACTATGTCTTAAAGCTTGTTTTGCATACCGTGGATTAGGGGGAAGGCCTTTTAGACGTGATAAGTTAAATTCTCTAAATGAAGCATCAAATAAGTGAACTAGTTGTGAAGCAGCGTATTGTCTTAACAGCAAGTAATCTAGACTTCTAATCTTATTAGTGGCATTAATCTCCATTTCAGTCTTCTTAGATTCGAGTAATTCAAAATCAGTTTGAAGTTTTTGAAAATTAGTGACTACTAACTCCTTTTCTTTAAGTTCATTAGACAGATTTGCTCTTAAGTTTTCGATCTCTTGCAAGTGACCCATTTGTTTGTTTCTAAAATGATCATATTCGAGATTTGTGAGAACACTAGACGAAGGCACTAATTCCAAAGTTTGTACTTTCTCATAGCTTAAGGCAAGCTCATCAGACAAATTCTTATTCTTAGCTAAGGTTTCTAAGAGTGCAGCATTCATTTGGCTAAGTAATGTAGCAGGAACCATGACCAAATCTTGTTGAGCAGGAGTAGGCGTATGCGAAATGGATCCCGGTTGTGATTCACTCAAAATCTGGGGACTCACATTGATATTGCTATCATTGTTTGTCTCCTCATTTGAAAGACTCACCACCGAAGATTCATTCGAATCAGCACTCTCTTGCCCAACTTGATGTGGTTGAATACTAGCATCAGTGGCATTATCGGTATTATTAATAAGTACCTCAGATCTCTTATCTGGCCCTAAGCTGGAGAAAGTTGCCATGAAAGCAGCCTTTGCAGTTTGAAAGTCATCACAGTCGGAATCATATGCATCAAGATCATCGGCTTGGTAAGCTGCATTCTGCGTAGTGACAACGTCTTGTTCAGCAATCCCTGGGTCAGCAAGAAAAGCAAGCTCCTCTTCATCAAGTTCCCTTCCTTGCGCCTGAGCATTTACTAGATAGATCTTTTCTGCAAACCACTGTACATCCCTTCTCCTCTTGGGTTTCTTACAATCCCTGGACATATGACCCTCTTCCTTGCAGTTGTAGCATGTAATCATTCTCAACTTGCCTGTATTAGCCCGTGGAGGGTTGTTGACCATTGGAGCAGGAGCAGGATTGGCGGTGCGAACATTGGTTGATGTGGAAGTTCTCCCCTGATATGGTTGAATTGGTTGAACCATTACCCTGCCATTCTCAATTGTAGCTTGTTGGCGAGAATTGGATGAATTCCTCAACTGATTGTTGGTAGGAGCTGATCCTCTGAATCCTCGTTTGCTTAAAGTTCTTGTGAGATAAGCAGACATAGTAGTTAGCACTTCAACTGGGTCAGCTCCTTGTTGGAATACAGGAACTGGGACTTCCTCATCATCACAATAAAGTGCTTGATCTGGATAAGCTGCATAATCAGTAGAAGGAATACTCATTTGATCAGGGTAGCTTGTCGGATATGCTGCATAAGGTGCAACATTTGCTGGATGAAGTTGTGAAGCATACTGTGGTGAGGGTGCATTGAACCGATATTGTTGCTGATGTGAGGTGGGTGGTTGTGGTAGAATCGAGTATTGAGGAAAGGCTGGTGTCATGTAAGGTGATTGATGATAAGCTTGATGTCCCAAGATATAAGGTGTGTTGTTGTGAGACAAGCTTGGTTGATTCGCCATCAAAGCTAAGGAATCTGGATACATACCACGAGGAGAACGGTGCATAATCACATGCTTCTCATGCTGCTGAAGGAAGGCATATATTTGATCCAAATTGCACTTATGCAGATCCCTGGTTAACTTGACATCGGTAATGTACTCACCCCATTCAGCTTGAGGTAGAGTATTCAAGAATTTGGTGTTAACCTGGAATGGTGCAATCACAAGATTGTATACATTCAGATCATTCATGAGTGTGGTGAATCTGAAGTAATAATCGTGAAGTGTTTCCCCTGGGTTGTAGGTGAATCTATCAAACAGGTCATACAACTGACATTCCCTTTCCTGTTTGGTGAGAGACGTTCCTTGTAGCAACACCTTAAGACGTTCCCATAGATCCTTTGCCACCGTATACTGACTCACCATCCTGTAGATGTCATGGGGAAGAGCTTGGAGAATTGTTTGAAGAGCTTTTTCATCTGCATCTGCAACAAGTTGTTGAGCTGGAGTGAGTTCTTCAAATTCTCGTGGTCTAGTCACGTTGTCAACCGTAATGGTACCATAGTCGAGTGGACCATTCAAAATCTATTTGACCATAAGCCTTCCGTATGTCGGTTTTCCCTTTAGATATTGCATCATTCGACCTTGCCATGCCTCAAACACCTCTTTAATAAGCATCGGTGGACGACTATCAGTTCCCGTTATGATTGAGATATCCGTAAGAGATGTCATCTGAGGCATTACTGAATTTGGATTCATTTTGTTTTTCTTCAAAGAAACAGAGATTATCGGTTGATCGAGCAGTGAAGTAAAGCTTGTGAATTGTGTTGAGTTTTTGTTGTAAGAAACCAAGATTAAATCCTCTAAAAAATCGTCGAAAAAACAAGCAAAATAACCCTTGATTCGGAACTTTTTGTTGATTCGGAAGTTTGATTCGGAAGATTACCTTGATTCGGAACTTTTTGTTGATTCGGAAGATTACCTTGATTCGGAACTTTTGGATTGATCCGGAACTTCTTGGTTCGGAACTTTTTGGTTCGGAAGTTTCTTGATCCGGAACTTCTTGGTTCGGAAGTTTCTTGATCCGGAACTTCTTGACTCGGAACTCCTTGATCCGGAACTCCTTGATCCGGAACTCCTTGATCCGGAACTTCTTGATCCGGAACTTCTTGATCCGGAACTTCTTGATCTGGAACTTCTTGATCCGGAACTCCTTGATCCAGAAGTTTTGCTGAATGAACAGAAACCTTTTCCGATGAACAGTCGAACAGTAACAATGAAGATTAAGCCCAGATTTTGACCAAATAACCCAAAAAGTTTTGTGCTTTCGACTAAAATAAGTAACAACTAATACTTATCCACTAATCCCAATCACAAAAACACCAAAAAACACCAAGAATCAAGATGATTTTTCTTAAAGAACACTAATACAATCAAAAACTAAAAAACCACACAAATCACTACCTTAAATCACCCCATAGCTCTTGATACCAAATGTAGAATATTGATAATCAATGAATCTATGAAGGGGTTTGTTGATTTCTAGAGAGAGAAAGTTAGAGAGAGAAAGTGAGAGAAACTATGTGTATTTTATTAATATGGAAAACATGAAATGACAACAACCAACCCCTTTCCTTAGTGGAAAGGGGTATTTATAGTCCAAGCTAAACATTGGGCTTGGGCCGGTCCATGACAAGCCCATGGACCGGTTCTTACTTAAGTTAATAAGTAACTAACAACTATTATCTAACTACGAGCTATTACAACATGAATATTATTGTGGAGTGACCGATACTTCTAATATACGTAAAAACGTATTTCTAACAAAGGGTAAACACCAAAATTCATGATGTCATCAAAAATGAAGTCTTAAAACTTCTTGACGCGGGAATGATTTATCATATCTCCGATAGCCCATGGGTGAGCCCAATCCATTGTGTCCCTAAGAAGGGAGGAATGACCATTGTGCCTAATGAAAACAACGAGTTAATTCCCACTCGTGTTGTGACCGGTTGGAGGGTGCGTATTGACTACCGAAAGTTAAATGACGCCACTCGTAAAGACCACTTTCCCTTGCCCTTCATGGATCAAATGTTGGAGCGTCTTGTGGGAAATGAATTCTATTGCTTTTTAGATGGTTTTTCCGGTTACTTTCAAATCCCTATCGACCCTCATGATCAAGAGAAAACTACGTTTACGTGTCCTTATGGAACATTTGCTTATCGTAGAATGCCTTTCGGACTTTGCAATGCACCGGGTACGTTTCAACGGTGTATGATGGCTATTTTTCATGATATGATCGAGAAGTCGATGGAAGTATTCATGGATGACTTTTTGGTGTTTGGTGATTCGTTCACGTCGTGTTTATCTAATCTCGAGAAAATGTTAAAACGTTGTGAAGAAACCAACCTTGTGCTTAATTGGGAAAAATGTCATTTTATGTGTAAACAAGGAATCGTCTTAGGGCATAAGGTCTCGAAAGCGGGGATTAAGGTCGATAAAGCTAAGATAGACGTCATCGCCAAGTTACCTCATCCCAAAACCATTAAGGGAGTTCGAAGTTTCCTAGGCCACGCAGGCGTTTATCGTCGTTTCATCAAAGACTTTTCGTAAATCTCTCGACCTATGACACACCTTCTCGAGAAGGATGATCCTTTTAGCTTTAATGAGAATTGTGTTAGAGCTTTCGAAACTCTTAAAAGGAAACTTACCGAAGCTCCCATTCTTGTTTCTCCTAGTTGGGAATACCCTTTGAAATCATGTGCGATGCAAGTGATTATGCAAGAGGGGCCGTCTTAGGGCAACGTTATGAAAAGCACTTCCGTCCTATCCATTATGCTAGTAAGACGATGACCGAGGCTCAACTTAAGTACACCACAACGGAAAAGAAATTCCTTGTCGTGGTTTATGCTTTTGAAAAATTCCGACCTTATCTCGTCTTGACTAAAAGCATCGTGTATACGGACCATTCGGCCATCAAGTACCTCTTAGCTAACCAAGATGCTAAGCCGAGATTTCTTCGTTGGATGCTCCTCCTCCAAGAATTTGATGTCACCGTGCTTGACAAAAAAGGATCCAAGAATCTAGCGGCCGATCATCTCTCTCGTCTAGAAGATGCTCACAAAGATGTTTTTGAGAACAAGGAAATTACCGAAACATTTCCTCTTGAGACTCTCGGTGTAGTGAATTCTAAAGACACCACCCCATGGTTTGCCGATATTGCAAATTACCATGCGGGGAACTTCATAAACAAGGGTATGACGACACAACAAAAGAGAAAATTCTTTCGTGACGTCAAGTTCTATTTTTGGGACGACCCTTATCTCTTTCGGGTTTGTGCGGATCAACTCGTTCGACATTGTGTCTTTGGTACCGAGGCTTCTAACATCCTTAGAGCTTGTCACGAGGGACCCACGGGTGGTCACCACGGTGCTAATCTCACGGCTAAGAAAGTGTTCGATGCTGGCTTCTTTTGGCCTACGATCTATCGTGATGCACACGCACTTGTGAAGTTGTGTGATTGTTGCCAATTCCAAGGAAAATCGTCGCAAAAGGATGAAATGTCGCAAAACATAATTCAAGTGTGTGAGATTTTCAACATTTGGGGCATTGACTTTATGGGGCTGTTCCCATCGTCTCATGGAAACAAGTATATCCTCGTCGCCGTCGACTACCTTTCTAAGTGGGTAGAAGCAACTATTCTCTCGGTTTGGAACCCCTCGTGCTATTATAAGCGATCGTGGAACCCATTTTTGTAATGACCAATTCGAAAAGGTTTTAAAGAAATATGGAGTTACACATCGTCTTTCTATGGCTTATCACCCGCAAACGAGTGGGCAAGTCGATATTTCAAACCGAGCTTTGAAGAGTATTTTGGAAAGGTCGATTGGAGAAAACCGTGCTTCATAGTCCGACAAACTCGATGACGCTTTATGGGACTTTCGGACCGCTTATAAGACACCTATCGGTTGTACCTATAAGTTGGTTTATGGAAAGAATTGTCATTTGCCTATTGAATTAGAGCATAAGGCATACTGGGCCCTTAAGCATGCAATTTATGATTTGAAGACCACGGGAGATCACCAGAAAATACAACTTAATGAATTGGATGAATTAAGAGATAATTCTTATGAAAATTCATTGATTTTTAAGGAAAAGACTAAAAAGATTCATGATTCAAAGATTAAAAACCGAGTTTTTAACGTTGGTGATCAAGTGTTACTTTTTAACTGTCGTTTGATGATATTTTCCGGGAAATTGAAATCTCGTTGGTCGGGTCTGTTCACCATAACACAAGTGTTTCCGTATGGGACCATCGAGGTAGCTCAAAATGATGGTCCTAATTTCAAGGTAAATGGACATAGGCTTAAGCACTACTTCGGTGGGGAAGTCCCTTCGTTGGACGACATCGACCAAGTCACCTTCCCCAATGATAACTAGCATTGAGGGGATTGAGTCGAGTTCATGACTCGGTAATAAAAACGAGGTGCCTCATGGGGGAAATCCCATGCTTATCATTGTACATATTTATGCTTTCTAATGTAGTTAATGAGAGGGGATTTGTGCCATTCCAACTCGTTGTCTCGTGGTTGTTTGTGAATGTGTTATCAAGATCATCATCATCGCCACGATTGAAGACTCTCGTGTTCGTTTACGTGAGCCTCGATCGTTTTCTTGAAGAGTTTTTCATGAATCCATGACATATCCTTCATTGTTCTAACAATTATCTTTTAGCATAATTCATAAACGGCTTTAGATACATTTTTGATCACCCTTTCCATGCTAGATCCTAAGCATTAGACTCTTCGTCTCTAGTATGGGGGTGCTCCACCTTTAGACTCGAAACATTGATGACAATGTTTAAATTTATTATGGGGGGTGAACAGATACTTGCTTTGCTACGTCCCACGTTTTCCAACTTTTAACGTTTTGTTTTGTTTTGTTGCAAATAAGGCTAAAAATGGCTAAATTTTAAAAAATTTCTTAGTTTTCATAAGTGTTTTTAAGAAACGAATGTATATTTTCCGATGGGTAGATAAGAGTTAATTTTTGACTTGATGGGCATTTGCAGCCCTTTACATTCCTTAACCCGCTCGAATCAAGTTTTGCTAGACTTTTATATAGGGAACTTTAAAACGCGAAAGTCTTAGCTCATTCGGGTTAAGAACAAGAACTTTTCGCAAGTTCCTATAATTAATCCTAGTAAGTCACTTATCAAGGGAACATTAAAATGCATTCTCTAAACTTGAAAAAGTCCAAGAAAGTGCATGATCCTATAGGTGGCTTGAAAACCCAAAACATCGATTTGATATAGTCTTAATGAAAGCTAATCCAAGTTTAGCTTAACTTTGACTTGCATGGCTAAGTATTCATGACTCTCTTTAATTAGAGGTCTTTAAATAGTAAAGAACGAGAAGTGATAGAGTTAGACAAGTGATCATGCTAAACGTAGAACATGAAAATGTTCTTTCAAAAACTCATATGTTTTTAATTGTGGCTTTTTCTCCCATAAGATCAATGCATTAGGAATAAAATAATTGCAATAAGTAAGGTCGTACGATTTAGGTTACTTAGCTTTTAGCACAAGATCATTTAAAAGTTGCTCGAGGCTGAATAGAGTTCATAGCCAAGGCACAACTTATTGAAGCAAGACGCGAAGATTGGTGAAGATCCAAAAAGGCCCTTACAAGGCATGAGGAACTCTATTTTGTTGCTAAAGATCCAAGATGATGTGAAGAATCATTGTTACAAAATCAATATGAAGGATCGAGACACACGACGAAAAGCAATTACTCCCCTAAAGATCATGGAGAAAGTCTATCCAAAAAGACCCTTACAAGGTATGAGGATAAATATATCCAAGCCCAAAAAAGATGCGGATCGTTGTATATCAAAATCCAAAATAGAGATTGAAGAAAAATGATGAAGTCGTGGTCCAAGTATGAAGAATCTCTCAAAAATGTCAAGTGAAGAAATTCCAAAATATGAAGCGAAGACCGTAATTTCAAGAACGTCTTCCAAAGATTTGAATTATGAAGTACATGCAAAATATCGGTCCGAGAAAGGTCTCAAATCGTGAAACGAGTTATGCCAAGATATGAACCTATGGAGATACACGAGAAGTTGTTTTAAAAGATTTTGTCCTTCGGCTAACTATCGATTAAATCATGCTACTTTATTTTCGGACTAATAAATACTCAAATAAGTCAATATGAATCACTTGTGATCCATGACAAATAGTTATAAAGTTCTAGAAACCCTTTCTTTTCATAATAACTAGGATTGCGGGGAGTAAAAGTATTACACAATTTAGACGTATGAGTAGTGTTAGCATTGTGACTTGTACCAACAATAATCTCATTTTTGCACTTAGCATGGATTGCATGACAATCAAGGATGACGAACTTTACTCTATGAGACATTCACTTGTTTCTATTCATTGACCCTAAAAGTCACTTTCGTGATGAAAATCATGCATTATGTCTTTACACATCTTCGTAGTATTGTAGCGAGTTTTACTTTTCAATAAAGGGTAATAAATTTTAATTTTGGAGATGCTTAGATACTTTATTCTAGCATTGCGTGAGGGCACGGCAATGGTTTAGTATGGGGGAGTGATGAGATGTCATTTATACATGATCTCATCGTACTTTTCGGGCTTTAAATGCATAAAGTGTCATCAAAATACAATATATATGCTTGTGTTTGTTTACTTGTGTATTTTAGGTATGGATATCGTGAAAAAGACAAAAGATCACAAGAAACAAGGAAAAACGAACACGAGAAACGAAGCCGCACAATGAACCGGGCCCTAGTTTGTGATTTATCAAAGAAAAACCCTTGAAGACTTGAAGATGTACAAGATTGATCCCTCATTTATGAAGAACTGACACTTAATGCCCTTGTATATTCATAATTACAAGTTTGGTCCCTTAAGTTTGTCAAAATGACAAAAAGGTCCTTCAACTTTGAAGATTTGGCAAGTTTAGTCCCTCAACAAATCTAAATTGTCAACAATGGTCCCTCATGAAGTCAAAGATCCAAAGAAGACCTTCAAGTTCAAGAAAATTACACATTTTTTCCTTTTTAAATGGATAAAACATCAAAAGGGCCATTTGTGTAATTAGACCAAAGTTATAAAAGCCCTAAAACCCATTTCCTAAACTTTTTATGGCCAATATCTAACATTAGAAACTTCATTTATGAAGGAAAACGGGTTTGCAAGGAGAAAATACTTGTTATACAACTTTTCCCAAAAGCCAAGGACCAAAGTTGTACAAACCAAACATTCAAACTCTTTTTGCGCCAAACACTTAACCCTTCCACTAATTTCGGATCAAAAGGAGTTACTATTCACCATATGAAACCCAGTTTTACCTTCCTCTTAACAAAGGGTAAATCAAAATTACCCATACCCACGCTTGATTGACACACACATAAACACATCCCACGCTTAAACTCACACACCCACTCACTTAATGACCCAATCCATACCTGCCCTGCACCAATCATGTGACACCCTCCTCTCCAAGCAAATCCACGTGGTAGGATCAACGTGTCACACTCCTTACTTGGCCCCAAATCAAAAATGAACGCATAGGATTCAATTGGACAGCTCACAAACATCAAACGCGTCTAGAGGATCAAGGGCATATATGAGATCATGTAGTTTTTCATCTAGAATCGTCTATGATAGTCTATAAATGGAGCCTCAACTTGTGAGTAGCCCTTTGTTCCAGATTTTAGCTTAAATCTTTGTATTTCCTTTTTATGAAATAAAAGTTGGTATTTTCTAAAAATTGTAATTCCTTTTTGTTTTTTATAAAAGTTTGGAGTTTGATAAGCTAAGATCTAAGTTCCATTAATCTGTTTGTTGAGTTTTGAGGAAAGGTATTATGTTTTAAATCCTTGATTTCAAAAATCAGTCATAATCTGTTCTTGGTTCACCTTTGTGTTTGTTGAATCTTAGCAGGTACACGGAAGCTAGTGGTTGTTCTGCTACCACTTAAGCTCACACATCCTAAAGCATGGACGTATGTTTTGGAGGTGCACTTCTCTAAACTTTTCAAATTTTGTCTGAATATTTCATGATTTTTTATGAATCTGAGAATTTGTTTGTGAATCTATGATTTTGTGGTTGGTTCTTGTTATTTTGTTGTTATTGAGTTGATTTGAGCTTGGTTTGTGGTTTGATTCATACTAATCCTTTGAAAAACTGAGAAATGAGTGATTTAAGGGGTGTTTGGGTTAACTGTATAAGCTAAGTTTGGATTTATTTGAGTAGGTTTTGGTTTGTGCAAGTTGTTTGTTCATGCTTATGTTGTGTAATTGGATACTTATCTGCAAGTTTTGAGGTTCTGATCACCATAATCCATAAAAAGGCCATAAAATCTAAAATACTTGTTGTTTTGAACTAAAATTTTGGGGACACCTTGATCTAAGGGTAGACTAGGCTTAACAAGTGCTATATCTTAGTTAACATAATCTGGGTAAGGGATTTAAGGTGTTGAAATTGGATCTGTGGTCATTTAGTTCAACAAAAGGGTTTTGGGTATCACATTTGTTCATCAGTAATCTGAATAAGCTTGAATCTGTCTCTAATCATTGAATCAGTGTTTAAAACAAGTTTATTTGTGCTTATTGGAGTTTATTATAGCTTGTGTATTCATATGGTTCAGTTTGGTTGACTTATTCATGCTTAAACTGCTTATTTCTTCATAATCTGCTTATTTGCATATCTGTGTCATATCTGGGGACTGTTTTCTTAAACTGTATCATTTGGCTAGATAAATTTGTGATTTCTTTCTTGATTGTGACTCCTTAAAACTCACTTGTTGTAAGGGTGCCCTTATTATTCATTGAAACCAAGTGAAACTCTCTTAATCATCAAGTCAAATAGTCAAAGCAGTGGGAACTCCTTTCCCCTACTACTAGCCACTACTAGTGTTATTTTTGGTTTTCCTTATCAATAAGCTGTTCTAGCTTATTTTAACCTGCAACAACTTCAAATTGGTAATAGGTGATCATTATTTTACCCATTTGTTCATTCTGGAGCATTTGGGTTGTTGACTTTAGGGTTTGACTAGAAAACCAACGCCATTGACTTTTACATAAATGCTTATCAATTCATTCAGCTTATTTGGCTTTGCTTATTGAACTTTTCTTGATTGATTTAGCTTATTTAAGTTATTTAGAGTCTTTTTCAAGTTGAATCAAGGTCTGAGGTGGTCTAGAAATCTAAATCAACTATTTTGTCTTTTAGTAGATTTTTACTTTGCTTATTTCTGGCTTATTGGTTGTGCTTTTTCAAAATTTCTATTCACATATCTCTTAGGCATCTCAAAAGAAGGTTATGTGTCAAATTAGAGCTTATGGAATTGGCTTATAGCTTAATGGGCCGAAAAGCCCATTAAGAATAAGTTGTTGTACATTTAAGCTGTGATAAGCTCACATTCAGCCTTTGTTCCTTCAGACTTTTGTGTTTAGAATTGAATTTTAAGCTAGACTGGTGATTTTCAGCTTATTTGGTTAAGTTTCATCTTATTGGGCCAAAAAGCCCATTTCACTTGGTCTGTTTTTTATTTTAGACCATTTGGGGGCCCAATAGGGGTATTTTGGTAATTTCACTTTCATTTTTTGTTTACTTAAGTTAAAATAAACTAGTTTGCAAGTTTTTAGAAATTTTTATAATTTTTGGATTATTAATATTATTTTATTATTAAATTTCATTTTTAATATTTTTACAACTTTTACATTTTTTCTAGGGCAAATACATTAAGTTAGGATTTTTAAAACTCAGAGATTAATTTTTTCATCATTTTATTAATTTTTAGAATTATTTTAGTATTTTAATAGTTTTTAATCATTTAAAAATAGTTTTCCTTAGTTTAAAATTTCATAAAAATAGTTTGTAGTCTTGTTAAGTCATTTTAATGTTTTACAAAGTGAAAAATCTTTATTTGGGCTTTTTAATAATTATCTAGATTTTTAGGGCTTTAATTAGCATTTAAAAAATAATATTTAATTAATTAAAAGGTTTGAAAAAGTTTTGATCAATTGTAAACTCTTAGTTTATTCTTAGCTATTTTTGGTAATTTTTTGAGAATTTTTAGAATTAATTTTTATTTTGTCACGTTTTACGGGTTTTTTTCGTTTTGTCATCGTAGTATAATTTTAGCGTATCCGTCATTCTAATTTCTCATCCCTTCTTTCTTTCAATATTTATCTCAAACATTTAACAAGTTTTTCACACACATATACCTCCTTGGGAAACGATCTTTCACTTTTGGGTCATTAACACTTGATTTTCCTAAATCATTTGTTTAATACTTACCGCTCATATACGCTCTTTTGTTTTCCTAAACAAGAGACGTATTTTACCACAATCAAGGTACCCTTGGAAATTGTGATGGAGGGCCTTACGTTGGTGCGCCATAAGGCCGAGGGCGTAGAAGCATTGCCGGACTTCCACCTGAAACCGTCCATGGAGCAACTGACAATACCCATATTTGCGCATCCGAGGGACGCACTTGATCCATTCAGAATTGAGAAGGAAGTTACGTTGTTCGAGGTGCTTGCAGCCCATGAGAGTCGCGCTACTGCCAAGAAGGCTCTTATGAACATAGAAGCATCACCATCTATTGGCGTAACCCACCTTGCACCCTCCATTCTTGTGCTGCGATTACCACTGCTAGAAAGGGACTCTCACATGTTGGATCGAATTGAGAAGAGCTTGAAGGAGCATCGCGCCACTGCTTACTGCCCACCGCTGCTGAAATTGAAGAGGTCCTCATCTGAGGCACATTTGCTCACCAACCGCTCTACTGACTTGTAAATATGTTGCTTATTTTGTTATGCTCAAATGTTCGATCTCATTTGTAATAAACACTATTTTTTTATGATAAGTGTGTTTAATGTATGCAACACAATTTCGCATAATGGGTTAATGTAAACTCATAAATGGTCCATATGGGTTTGAGAAGCTCATTACATGCGGTATACCGCTACTACCATAAGGACGGCCAGGTGAGGCTGACCAATTGTTAGGTGCGCACGATTGTGTCTTAACAGTCTCAGAGTTTACTGGTTGTATAACTTACTATGACGTCATAAATAGCAAGGGGCCTAACAAGGATACACGATCCATGGTCGATGGGGTTGCATCCACTTACTCGACGAGTCTAATTAGTAGGGTAGGCTCATTCCTCTTATTTCTCCTGGAAACGTTTTGAACGCGTGCACCAGTTGGCAATATATAATACATAAAAAAGAAAATATGTATGACAAAAAAAATGTTTTCAGAATGCGCCGTGGAACTAGCTAGGTACCACGACAACTTTATTAATACTTGCAAGATTGAACACTAATAACTTGATTTTACTAGTTGAAAAAGTCCGTTTCTCGGAATCTCTTCGAATTGATCTCTGGTTAATTGTGTGACTCACTTGTTCTTGGTGAATCAAATAAAAGAGTTGTCGTTGTTTAAAACTAATTAAAAATAAAGACTTGAAGCAATTAAAAATAAAGTAAAGACGGTAAAAAGAAACAACAATGAAAGACTAAAACTTGACGGGAAACAAATGACGAGAAATTAAAGGCAATAAAAGTAAATGTTAGAACCATTGTAATAGTTATATGTAATAGGTAGACTAGGAGGTGTGTAGTTCCTCCTGGTCCTAGTCGTAGTAGGAGCAAGTCCTGCTCTTGGTCCTAGTCGAAGTCAAACTTTATTATTTACTTAATATTTTGTTAGGATATGTATGAGATATGTTAGGAAAGGATATGCATATCAGTTTTACACGTTTTCTTTAATGATGTATTAGGGTTTCCTTGTAGTATAAAAGGAACCTTAGGCAGAAGGGTTAGACACACCTTCACAAAACGTAGTTCTAGTCATTATCAATATTAGAAATCCTTAGAAAGGATCAAGTCTTTATAGTTATTCTGTTCTTCTTGATTATATTCATATTCTACATTCATATTGTGTATAGAGTCTCTTTGTGATTTGACTTGTGATTACAGAAGTCATTCACCGGTCCTGACAGGCTACAAGATCTACATCTAGTAGACCCAACAAGTGGTATCAGAGCCTGGGAGGGTCTCTATACAAGCAGAATCAAGTTCTCTTATTACTCACAATCTGTTTATCATGTCTGCCTCAACTTCTACTCAAACAGGAGAAGAAAGCACTCCTAAAATTGTGCAACCTCAGCAGATCCTGGCTACGGTCTCCAACACGAATGGAAAATTCCCTCTTCTGAAGAAGGGTGAATATGATAGCTGGGCAATGAAGATGGAATGGTGGATCACCAACACTGATCAAGATCTTTGGAAGATCATTCTGAATGGAAACAGCAGGAAGCTTACTGGACGAGACAAGAACGGTAATATTACTCTTCTTGACCCTAAATCTCATGAGGAAATCATAGCTATTCAGAAGGAGGTAAAAGCAAAAACAATTTTGCTTCAATCTCTTTCTGAAGATCACATGGGTGACTTCTACCATTTGGATGATGCTAGAGAGATCTGGAATGGCATAAAAGCAAGGTTCGGCGGGAATGAGGAGTCAAAGAAAATGCGAAGGTCCATGCTGAGAGATGAATTTACCTAATTCAAAATCTCAGAAACTGAAGGTCTAAATCAAGGGTATGATAGGTTCCAGAAGATCTTGAGCCAATTGAATCAACTTCGGTCAAAACCTGATGATGGTGACATTAATGCAAGGTTTCTTAAAGCCTTACCCTACTCATGGAACCAGGTGGTGATCTCTCTCAAAGCCAAAGGTGGGCTTGACTATCTCACCTTTGATGATCTGTTTGATAGGCTCAAAACATTCGAACCTCATGTGAGAGGATATCCTAGTGACTCTTTTAACACTCCTGCTAATTCAGCCTTTGTGAGCTCTATGGCATCTAGTCCCATGTCATATGCAAGTAGCCCAAGCAATACTGTCTCCTCCCAGCATACTATTCAGCATACTTCTGCTCCTGATCCTGCTGCCAAGTCTGGTAGTATGGTAGAAGCTGTTCTTCATTCTTTTGTGGCTGATGTTAATGCTGAACAACAACTTGCTTTTGATGACTTCAAACAGGTCGATAAACTTGACCTGGATGAGATTGATCTTAAATGGCAGATGGCCATGCTTACTCTTAGGGTTCACAAGTTTGAGAAGAAAGCAGGAAGGAAATTTAATTACAACCCTCGGGAGCCAGCGAGATTCGATAGAAGCAAGGTACGATGCTATAACTGCCAGCAAAAGGGTCACTTTGTAAGGGAGTGCCCTAGCAAGAATGATCAGGAGAAGAGCAGGTACTCCGCTTTCAAGGTTTAGGAGGTTAAAGATGACAGGAAGGCATTGGTATCTGTTGACTCTATGGTCAACTGGAATGATCATCAGGCTTCTACTCTGGAATCAGCTGAATCCTTGACTGACGTGTTAGAAATGATTGCTGGGAATCTCTCTGATGCAGAAGAAGCAGACGAGTTTGCTCTTATGGGCATCTCACCTCAGGTACAACATTGTCCTCTTGGTTGTCATAATAAATACACAGAATTGTTGTCCCAATTTAATGAAGTAAATGATCAAAATGATAAGTATTTTTTAGAGGTACAAGCCTATAAGGCTTCATTAAACACATTGGAACAACAAAAGAGGTGGTTACAAGATACACAACGTGCGTATGAGGATAAAATCAGGATACTAAGCATTGATTTAGAAAACACTACAAATATGCTTAAATATACAGAAACTGAAAGAGATGCTAGTATCAAAGAAAAAGAGGAAATGCAAGCTAAATTAGATGCTACAATGTTAAGATTTGACAAATGGCAAAAGGCACCTAAAAATCTTTCAAAATTAATTGATAGTAGCATGTCTGGCAGAACTAAAAGAGGCTTAGGATTTGAAAAATATATTGATTCTGAAGATGTATTTGATTTATCTTTCTCAAGTGTCTTTGATGCCGACAAAGAGGATGAGGGCACACCTAGTTACAATAGGTTTAAACCAGCAGCAGAAATGCATGCTGCCCCTCCTCCTCTTACTGGAACTTTTAAGCCCACCTCATGGCATAATGACTCGGATGGATCACAGATGCTTGAGTCCCCAACAAGTTCTACTAATACTAATGACTTTGTCTCATGTACTTTCAGTGACAAAGCCGGTGACTCTGCATCTAATGGTTCAAGTGAAGAGTCAAGACCTACAAGTTCCAAGTCGAATGAACATGCTGCTACTGGTGCTAGGAAGTGTGAAGAAAAAGTTGCTGTCAAGTCAAGTGTGTCTGGTCCTTGTTTATTGAGTCCTAGGAAGAATGTTTTTCCTAGAAATGTGTGTAATAAAGTAGGCAGTATGAAACAATCTCATTCTAATAAAAGGTCTTTCAAAACATGTTTTGTTTGTGGCAGTTCCTTTCATTTAATTAAAGATTGTGATTATTATGACACACGTGCATCTGTTAATCATGCTTTTCTAATACTTCTAGAAGACTTAATCCTAGTGCTCCAATGTTTAATACTTCTAGAGTATCCTCTCCTTTCACGTCTGATTATTGGAGAGATAGTGGATTCCAACCAACCAGTAATTTTTTTCAAAATTTTATATATCCGCAGCATTTAGACCACACGTATTTTGGTTTGGGAAATTTGGGAACTGCTGTTAAGCCCTCAGCAGGTTGTTCTTGGTCAAATAATAATACCCATATGATGCATAGGAAACCAAGGAACAATGGTGGATCTCATCAATCTTCTTGGCATTCTTCTAATGATCCACAAGGCAGGCTCAAATCTAAAAAGGTTTGGGTCCCCTTAAGACACTAATTTTTGCATTTCTTATTATCTTTTTGTTGTAGGTTACTCCATACCAGGATCCTAGTCTAGGCATTGTTGATAGTGGTTGCTCCAGGAGCATGACTGGCAATAAAAGTCTTCTCTCTAACTTTGTACCATTTCATGGAGGCAAGGTCTATTTTGGTGGAGGTGAAGGCAGAATCACTGGCAAAGGAACGATAAAGACTCCAAATCTAAATTTTGAGCAGGTCTACTATGTGGAAGCACTTCAACACTTCAACTTGATATCGGTCTCTCAGATTTGTGACAAGAAGCAGTTTGTACTCTTCACCGATACTGATGCACTTGTGCTTTCCAAAGATTTTCAGCTTCCGGATGACTCACAAGTTTTACTCAGAATCCCTGGAAGACACAATCTATATAGTATCAAGTTGAATGAAGTCAACCCTACTGGTCAACTAGCATGTCTGGTTGCAAAAGCCTCAGAAGATGAAGCCACTAAATGGCATCGAAGGATGGGACATGTGAATTTCAAGACCATTCACAAACTTGCCAATCTGAATCTGGTCTCTGGTTTACCTCCCAAGACGTTTAGAAATGATATAAATTGTATTGCCTGCAGCAAAGGCAAACAACACAAAGCATCCTTCAAGGCCATTACTGCTTTAAGTCTTATTACTAAACCATTGCAGCTTCTACACATGGACTTATTTGGTCCTACATCCATCAGGAGCATTGACCACAAGCAATTCTGTTTGGTGGTAACTGATGGATATAGCAGGTTTACGTGGGTGTTCTTCATGGCTGCCAAAAGTGAGACCTACTCAATTCTTCGAGATTTTCTTACCTTGATAGAGAATCAGTTGTCCAAGAAATTTAAAGGTATTCGTTGCGACAATGGAACCGAGTTTAAAAATAGAAACCTCATCGCACTTTGCAATGCTAAGGGCATCAAACGAGATTATAGTGCTGCTAGGACTCCTCAACAGAATGGTGTGGCAGAAAGAAAGAACCGGACACTAATAGAAGCAGCAAGAACTATGCTTGCCGATTCCAAGCTTCCAACCATGTTCTGGACAGAAGCTGTTAATACTGCAAGTTATGTTTTGAATAGGGTTTCTATTACCAATTCTCACAAGAAGACTCCTTATGAGTTGCTCACAGGGCAAAGTCCCAAATATTGCTCATTTGAAGCCTTTTGGGTGTCCAGTCACCATTCTGAATACTAGTGACTATTTGGGGAAGTTTGATGGCAAGGCAGATGAAGGATACATTGTGGGATATTCAGCTCATTCTCGGGCGTATCGTGTCTACAATCTTCAAGCCAAACGGATAATTGAAACTATTAATCTCAGGTATTTTGAGGAGAAGTCAAACATCCAAGGCAAAGGTCCAGAATGGTATTTTGATCTTGATTATCTTAGTGATTCGTTAGGATATTTTCGTTTCAAAACTAACCATGATGCAGGACCACAAGTGTTTGCAACTTCTAGTACTGGTGTTCCTTCTAGTCTTTCTGATTCAGATGATGAGGATGACATTTTTGTGGTTCCATCCTATTCCACCACAGTTTCTCCTACTCCTCCTAGTGATGCAACTCCATTAGATGTACAGGATTCCCAAGCAGCTCTTGACACTCTTCTCAAGCAACAACAAGAAGCTACTAAAGCAGCTGTTCAAGGTAGTTTTGAGTTTCCCTTGGTTGAGCCTACTGACAAAGTTGCTACTGGTACTCCAGCTTCTGCTCCTAGTGCTAGCCTCTCAACTACTGGTACTCCGGCTAGTGAGTCTGCTTCCAATACACGTTTCTCCAGTCCTTCTGATTTGGGGAACCATGAAAAGAAGTCTTCTACCAAGCTGGATGATATACATAAATAACCAGTAGACGGGATTTTCCAAAATGCTTCATATGATGCTGATTTTGTTGGTGATCTCAATAACTTGGCACCAGAAGTGGAGGTTTCTTCCAATCCAGTCTTGCAATCACATAAAGATCATCCTACCACTCAAATTATTGGAGATCCTGGTTCTACCGTCAAGACACGCAGAATGCAGCAGAAGGCCTCGTCCGATCATCATGCTCTTGTGGGCTATATTGAGGATCAAAAGCGTAATAATCATACGGACTTTCAACACTGTTTGTTTGCTTGTTTTCTTTCACAGGTAGAACCTAGGTCTGTTTCTCATGCTCTTGAGGATCAAAGTTGGGTGGAGGCTATGCAGGAGGAAATGTAGCAATTCTTGTTTCAGAATGTTTGGGTTCTGGTTGACTTACCAGATGGGAAGAAAGCTATCAATACCAAATGGATTCTCAAAAACAAGAAGGATGCACGGGGAATTGTTGTCAGGAATAAAGCTAGGCTTGTCGCACAAGGACACACTCAAATTGAGGGCATTGACTATACTGAAGTCCTTGCGCCTGTTGCCAGGATCGAGGCCATTCGTCTGTTTTTGGCCTTTGCTTCGTATGTTGGCTTTACGGTGTTCCAGATGGATGTCAATAGTGCATTTCTCTATGGAAAAATTGACGAGGAAGTGTATGTTACTCAACCTAAGGGGTTTGTAGATCCACTTCATCCCAAGAAAGTCTACAAGGTGGTCAAGGCTCTTTATGGGTTACATCAGGCTCCTAGAGCTTGGTATGAGCGTCTCTCCACTTTCTTGTTAAAGAATGGCTATAGAAGAGGTACTATTGACAAAACACTATTTCTTCGGCGGAATTCCAAGGATATTATCCTTGTTCAGGTTTATGTGGACGACATTATCTTTGGTTCTACAAGGAAGGAGTGGTGTGATGAGTTTGAACATTTGATGAAAGGCGAATTTCAGATGAGTGCCATGGGAGAACTGTCATTTTTCCTTGGTCTTCAGGTCAAGCAACAATCGGATGGGATTTTCATCAGTCAAGATAAATATGTTCATGAGATTCTTCAGAAGTTTGACATGGATCCTCTTAGACCAGCAGCAACTCCTTATGAAGTTGCTAGAATCAAACTTAAGAATGAGCCAGATCCCCCGGTAAATGTTCACATGTACAGGTCTATGATTGGCTCTCTCATGTATTTGACTGCATCACGTCCAGACATTATGTTTGCAGTAAGTGCTTGTTCTAGACACCAGGTGACTCCAACGGTTTCGAACTTAAATGCAGTGAAGAAGATTTTCAAGTATATCAAGGCTCAACCTAAATTGGGTCTATGGTATCCTAGAGAATCTCCCTTTGTTCTTGAAGCCTATAGTGATAGTGATTATGCTGGTGCTAATAATGATAGGAAGTCTACTACTGGTGGTTGTCAATTTTTGGGTCGTCGGCTTATTTCATGGCAATGTAAGAAACAGACAATCGTAGCTACTTCTTCAACAGAAGTTGAATACGTTGCGACTGCTAGTTGTTGTGGTCAAGTTTTATGGATCCAAAATCAGATGTTGGACTATGGTTTCAATTTTATGAATACCAAAATTTTTATTGACAATCAAAGCACTATCTGCATTGTGAAGAATCCTGTATTTCATCAACGGACGAAGCATATTGAGATTCGGCATCATTTTATACGCGATGCCAATGAGAAGAAGCTGATACAGGTTCTTAAAGTTCATACGGATGACAATGTTGCTGATTTGCTGACTAAAGCTTTTGATGGTCCTCGGTTTAACCACTTGGTGGTTCATATTGGGATGGTCAATCCTTGAGGTCTAGGATTGAGGGGAGGCAAAGCCTAAGGGGAGGCTTTGTGTACATATTAGGTCAGTCTAACGTATTCATAGTATTTAACAACATAATTTCTTGGTTATGATGGTGTGTGGTGCTTCTGATGGAGGATTTTTACTCTCTTCTGGTGGATATGGCCTTTCATGACTGGCTTCTGGTCCTCTTTGGTCAGCTTCTAGTTATGCTTGGTTGCCTTCTGGTGGTTTGAAATCCTTCCATGTCTAGTGGTGTTTGGCTATTGGTACTCGTACTGGTCTGGCATACTGTTCATTCCTTTTGTCCTTTGTTAATCACGTTTTGCTCCTGGTCTGACCATTGTGTGCCTTGACTTTTGGTCAACGCTCCCAATACTGGTATTTACAAGTTTGAATTCAGCAAGTAAATTGGGGGTTGGTTATTATGTTAAAAAGGGCAAGTGGTTATTATGCCATTATGGTTTAATTTGAAAGGGCAACCCCCCATTAATAGGGGTCAATGAACAGTTACTACTTTCTTCATATATGGTTAACATACACCCTTGACTCACTCATTACAATTAACACACACATACAAACCGCTTCTACTCTCAACATCCCAATCCCAATCCTTCTTCCATCAATTCATCAAGATCCATGGCTGCTCTTGCTTACCAACCTGCTCACAATCGTGTTGCTTATCTGGGTGATGGTCCAAATCGTGAACATTTTGCTGACATCTTGGATTTCATTGAAGCTTCTAACTTAAGGTTTGCATTTACTGTCTGTCCCACCATATATGATAGTGTTTATACTTTGAATTTTTGTTCTTATTTTTATTCTTTTCACCAATATGTACAGTGATTGGTGAATTTCATTCTTTATAGTTAATAAAAAAAAAAAATACATATACTTTTTATATAATATCTGCTTATACTTTAAACACAGTTTAGCTTTTATACTTGTACATAATATCCCTTGGCTGTTTCACAATGTGGTTCCTGGTTTGAGTTTGTTCTGGTACTTGGTTTCACTTAGTGTTGGACGTGGTCCACACAACAAATGGTTCTCAACTTACCATGTCTAATCGACAAGAAAAAGTTGATTCACCTTGAGGGTACGGCTCCTGGTGCGATTCTCAAATCCGTTGATGGTTGCCAGGTTACCCAAAACTGGATGGTTTTCACTTGCCATAGTCTTGGACTGAAAAGTGGCTAATCCAAGGGGGTACGGCTCTTGGTAAAGATCTTATCAAATCCGTTGATAGCTGTAATAGCTTGCTTAAAGCTATAGGGTGTTCAACTCACCGATTCTTCATTGCTAAGAGTTGGCGAGTCCAGAGGGGTACGACTTCTGGTAAAGACGCATCAAATCCGTTGACGGCTGTGATGGTTTGCCTAAAATCATCAGGGTACTCCCACTCACCATTGATTCACGTTCTAAGAGTTGGGCTGGGTTCTAGTCTCCCAGGGTGATGCTTATTCCACCAGAACGACTAGCTAGCCCAAGAGCGAGCAGCTACTTGGTAAAGGCTCATCAACTCTGCTCATGTTGCTGAAAAGATTCAACACGATGCTGATTTGTTACAAGCTTTGGAGAAGCTTCTAGTGTGTCATGTTGCGGCTGTTCTTTTGATTCTTATCTTGTTGATGTTGCTATTTGTTTTGCTGATACAATCCTCGGGCTTTCTTAGCACGTTTTCCAGGAAACTTGAACTCAACAGGTCAAATTCAAGTTTAGGGGAGGATTGTTAGGACCATTGTAATAGTTATATGTAATAGGTAGACTAGGAGGTATGTAGTTCCTCTTGGTCCTAGTCGTAGTAGGAGCAAGTCCTGCTCCTGGTCCTAGTCGAAGTCAAACTTTATTATTTACTTAATATTCTGTTAGGATATGTATGAGATATGTTAGGAAAGGATATGCATATCAGTTTTACACGTTTTCTTTAATGATGTATTAGGGTTTCCTTGTAGTATAAAAGGAACCTTAGGCAGAAGGGTTAGACACACCTTCACAAAACGTAGTTCTAGTCATTATCAATATTAGAAATCCTTAGAAAGGATCAAGTCTTTATAGTTATTCTGTTCTTCTTGATTATATTCATATTCTACATTCATATTGTGTATAGAGTCTCTTTGTGATTTGACTTGTGATTACAGAAGTCATTCACAGGTCCTGACAGGCTACAAGATCTACATCTAGTAGACCCAACAGTAAATAAACACAAACTAAAACTTAAACTAAAAGGAAAGCCAATAAAAATACAAATAAAGAAAAAGGCGGGAAAAATAAAGTTTAAAACTAAAGACTGAAAAACTCTATTCGGAATAAGTCTTCTATGCGGAATGATATCCTATTCGGAATAAAACATCCTACTCGGAATAAAGAAGCTATGCGGAATAATAATTGCTATGCGGAATAAATAATGCCTATTCGGAATAAAGTAAGTTATGCAGAATAAAAGATGTTACTCGGAATAACAGCTTAAGCGGAATAAAATCCTATGCGGAATAAACCTAATATTCCGAGTAAAGGTTCCTATCTGGAATACCTTGTTATTCCAAATAATGGATAAAGAAAACAGATGATTCGGAATATTAGAAATATTCCGCATAGAAGGATAATAAAGCAGTCTATTCGGAATATTCTGGGCAAGATACAGCAACATGAACGTAAGACAGTAGGATGAAATAGAACACGAATTCGAACAAATCTAATCAAAACACACCAAAAGATTAAACCAAAACAACCAATAAGTGTCAACTAACAATAATTAATCAAAACAAATCATCAAAACTAACAAATAAAGCTAAATCAATCAAAACCCACTTGATCAAAATCATAAAAACTCAAGAACATTAACAATGAAGATGAAGAACAAATCAATCAAGAAAGGTAGAAGAAGATTAACAGTAAAGTAAAGATTAACAACAATAAAATATAAACTTACTTGGAATTAAAGGGAATGTAAATGTGCATAACATGAAATTAAGGTGCATAAAATTAAAGAGCAGGAAATGAAAATGGGGAAGGATGGGTTGTCAAGCCACCAACAACTTGAAAATGAAACTAGCCTAATCTATATATAGGGGTGATTAGGGAGGAGCTTAGGAAGCTTCCTCCCTCTTTCCTCTTTTCCTTAATTGCACACTTAAGTCCTTTTCTTCTTAATTGTTTGTTAATCTTGGACTTAATGACTTTGTCTCGGGATTTCTTTGAACTCGTCTTGAATTTTTCTTCATAAATAAGACTCGAGTTCTTTGGCTTTTAGTAAACTTCCGTCTTTTGACTTTTTCTTCGATAAATCTTCAGAATTGGTCTTGGACTTCCGTTCTTTTTCCACTTTTGATCTTTCGACTTCATCTTTCGTCTTTTTCTTCGATAAAAGCCCGTGAATGCCGTGTTTTCCCCACTTTTCACCTTTTCGTCCTAAATCACAACAAAAACATAAACCACGCATAATTCCGACATAAATGACATAAAATACATGTTTTGGCTCGGTTATTATTGTAATTAAGTGGTAAAAAGGATGGGTGTTTTCACACCTATCAAATCCCCTACACTTGACCATTGCAATGTCCTCATGCAATGCATTAGTTACAAAGCAAGATTACACTTTTCATCATAATTAATCCACGTTGGCCTTTATTAAAGAGATATAAAATTATAAACATACAAAGTAAAGAAATCAAAAACATACCTTGGGATTTGAAAATGTCATGAATAATCATCATCCTCAAGTTTTCACTATCTCCAAACCAAGCTTAAAAACGAGATCATTGTTATTATAAGTTAGAAAACTAACACGAACTCATGTGGGCCAATTATTTACTTAGACTCCCTTATTCCTAGGTGTATCTCTTATATTTTATTGTTGTCTTGAATGATCACGAGGATGCATTGTTTGACTTATTTCGATAGTTTATTAGGCCGAAAATAAAGTGAACGATTTAATCAATAGTTAGCTAAAGGACAAGATCTTTTAAAACTGCTTCTCGGGAACTCATAAAGTTCATATCTTGGCATAACGCGCTTCGCGATTTGAGACCTTTCTCGGACCGATAATTGGCAGCGACTTCATTCTTCAAACCTTGAGAGACGTTCATGAAATTATAGTCTTCTCTTCATATAGGAATTTCATCACTTGAATTTTTGAGAGATTCATACTTGGACCACGACTTCTTCATTTTTCTCCAATCTTTATTTTGGACTTTGATATACAACGATCCGCCTCCTTTATGACTTGGATCTATTTATCCTCATACCTTGCTAGGGTCTTTTCGGATACACTTCTCCATGACTTTTGGGGAGTTTTTGCTTTTCGTCGTGTGTCTCGATCCTTCATATTGATTTTCGATAAATGATTCTTCACATCACTTTGGATCTTTAGCAACAAAATATAGCCCTCATGTCTTGTTAGGGCCTTTTTGTACTCGCCATTCTTCGCATCCCGCTTCAATAAGTTATGCCTTGGCTATGAACACTAATCCATACCGAGCAACTTTTAAACGATCTTGGGCTAGAAGCTAAGTAACTTTTCAAATCGTACAACCTTATTTATTGCAGAGAAAATTATTAGCAAGCGATGGGAGAATAGGCTTATAATTACCTCACATAAATTCCCGAAAGAATACCGAACTTATAATTTGCTCTATCATCTCTCGTTCTCCACAGTTTAAAATCTCAAGTAATGAGACTTGTGGATGCTTAGCCTATTAAATCAAAGTTTTAGGTTTTCGAGTCGCCTATAGGATCTTGCAAATTCTTAGACTTTTTCAAGTTTAGAAATCGCATTTTAAAGTTCCCTTGATAAACGACTCTCTAGGATCAATTATAGGAACTTGCGAAAAGTTCTTGTTCTTAACCCGTGAGAGTTAAGACTTTCACGTTTTATAGCTCCCTAAATAAAAGCCTAGCAAAACTTGACTTAAACATGTTAAGGATACTAGCTAGAGTAACTTAGATAAGTAAACTCGGGTTGAGTCAAAAGATTCACAACGTTTGAAAACTAAAACCACTTTATTAAAGATTTATTCTAGCAAAGAAAGAAAATAACTATACAGAGGGAAAAACTAATAGGCCAAAATAGATCAAAAATTTTGAAAAATGTCGAAAAATTAATTTTCCGGTTAAAATGAGGACAAATACAAGGAAAAGGCCACTTAACTTCGATAGAAGTCCCCCTACACTTAAGATAAACATTGTCCTCAATGTTTAAGCATGTGGGAGTAAACTCCCCTACACTTAGGACATTGTGCACGTTGTTTAAATCTTGCTAAGGAAGAGACAACTAAAGAGATTCCTATTTTAATATTGAAAAGATATAAAATAGTGAATCGAAAAGAGTTTAGGATAGAACCAGGAAGATGGAACACGGAATCACGGGTCGTCAAGAATCATCAAGAGTGTGTGTTTGAAGCTCGAATCCCTGCACATGATAAGAAAGAAAGAAAGAAACACCACGGGGTTCCCCCTACACTTATGGTGAAGATAGATAGATAATTGGGTTGCCTCCCAAAAAGCGCTTGTTTATATTAACCGAGTCACGAGCCTGACTCGTCCCCGAATTAAATGGTCCATGGGGAAGCCTCGAATGTGATACCGGGATCAAAGACCTTGTCCTCGTTCCCGGTTGACATCAACAAAGGAGAGGCGGGGGGATAAGTCTTGTATGGGAGAAAGGTCCTTTCAACATACGAAAAGTATGTGAAATCAAGGTCCACGGGAGGTGGGGTGGGTAAATTAAGCACATTGTCCTCCCCCAAAGACAATAGATGCTGAGCAAGCGGCAAAGCCGTATTGTTAACAATCATAGCATAATCAATGTCACCTCTCGGGTCAAAGCACTCATCCTCCGTGATAGTGGCTAAAGGGGAGGATGAAAGGTGCTCGGGAGGGGGACTTGGGTCAATACTTTCAAGTAGAAAATTATCAAAAATAATATCCCCCTCCATGTCAGTGTCAACATTACCTGGTGGTATGGAGTGAATGTCGATTTCTTCCAGCAATGGGTCATTATCTTCGACGGGAGGAATAAATGGAGGTAAAGACTCGAAAAGAGAAGGAGAAGTCAACTCTTCGATTTGAGCAATAAGAAGGTGAAGTTTCCGTAATCTATCGCGAAGAAGCACGTCTTCCACCTCATCCACAAGATCAAGTTCATCGGTGAACTTCTCGTAAGTAGAAGAGAATAAATCGTCATCACCCGCATCTCCCGATGGAGATTGAGAAATTTCAAAAGTGAAATTCTCATAGCAGAGAGAAGAATCGTCATCACTAGGATCGATCTCTTCCGTAAGAGCAACGTCGTCCTCAGGCTCCATAGCAGGTAAGTCACAAACCTCATCATCCAATACCTTGTCGAGACCAACATCACTAAGCTCATTCAACGAATCTAGATCCTTAGGCGCAATAGGAACATCGAGATTAGGAGCAGCAACTTCATACGATTAGTTGAAAGTGTAGACATCATCGTCATCATCATAATAGATGGGACGAGTCCAGTTAGGAGTGACGTAGCCGGCTAACTCTTCCTTGATAACCTCCACATCTTTAAGAAGCTCATGCAGCAACTTTTGTTGTTCATCTCCCCGAGTATGTTCAATTTCACCAATTCTATCCCACGCTGTAATTAAACATTTTGGTGTAGAAAATAAGGGAAAACGACTAAATTGGCTCAAAAAGGTGTCGGTGGTTTTCAAGGTTTCGTCCACATCAAGCAAAGGTTGCTTTTCCGGATGCAAGTCAGCTCGAAGTTGAGCTATTCTTTCTAGAATGCCATTCAAAGTAGTGAGTTGTTGATCAAGACTAATTTGCTAAGAGGATTGATGATTGAGGGTGTGATGTGGGAGCTCAAAGTTATAGACACTAGGATGATAGCACGGTACTTTCTCAAAGACTTGCGACGGATCACAAAGAGAAGCATTGTGAGGGCCCCCACAAATATAGCACCATGGGTATGGAGAGAAACTGGGTGCTTCTTGTGGATAGCTATTATCATTGTCATAATTGTACCCCGGTTCTTGCTCGTGACCATACGGGTATCGAACCGGGCACGAAACATGCCAATGAGAATCGCTTCCACAATAGATGCACGGGGGAACAGGAGGAGGTGGGTTCAAAAAGGACGAATTAGTCGAGTTGCACAAAGGACAAAATCCGAATAGGAATTATGTATTGTCGATATCGTTTCCGCACCGTTCACATGTACACCATTGACAAGAGTCATTCCCGTACAATCGTCTCCCACACCCGACGCAATGGACATAAAAATCCATAAAGAAAATAGATAAGCAAGAATAATATTTTTGGTGCAAAACTTTTGAAAAAGAAATGCTTTTTATGATATTTCAAATGTTTTTGGGATTTTTGAAAATTTTTGACACGAAAAATAACGTTCACAAGTGAACGGATCCCAAAATCCAACGCGTCTCTCACAAAAAACCGTTAATCCTCACGAAAAGAGCCGACAGCGGCGCCATTTTAATGTGCTGGTTTTACTAGTTGAAAAAGTTCGTTTCTCGGAATCTCTTCGAATTGATCTCTGGTTAATTGTGCGACTCAGTTGTTCTTGGTGAATCAAATAAAAGAGTTGTCGTTGTTTAAAACTAATTAAAAATAAAGACTTGAAGCAATTAAAAATAAAGTAAAGACGGTAAAAAGAAACAACAATGAAAGATTAAAACTTGACGGGAAACAAATGACGAGAAATTAAAGGCAATAAAAGTAAATAAACACAAACTAAAACTTAAACTAAAAGGAAAGCCAATAAAAATGCAAATAAAGAAAAAGGCGGGAAAAATAAAGTTTAAAACTAAAGACTGAAAAACTCTATTCGGAATAAGTCTTCTATGCGGAATGATATCCTATTCGGAATAAAACATCCTACTCGGAATAAAGAAGCTATGCGGAATAATAATTGCTATGCGGAATAAATAATGCCTACTCGGAATAAAGTAAGTTATGCGAAATAAAAGATGTTACTCGGAATAATAGCTTAAGCGGAATAAAATCCTATGCGGAATAAACCTAACATTCCGAGTAAAGGTTCCTATCCGGAATACCTTGTTATTTCGAATAAGGGATAAAGAAAACAGATGATTCGGAATATTAGAAATATTCCGCATAGAAGGATAATAAAGCAGTCTATTCGGAATATTCTGGGCAAGATACAGCAACATGAACGTAAGACAGTAGGACGAAATAGAACACAAATTCGAACAAATCTAATCAAAATAAACCAAAAGATTAAACTAAAACAACCAATAAGCATCAACTAACAATAATTAATCAAAACAAATCATCAAAACTAACAAATAAAGCTAAATCAATCAAAACCCACTTGATCAAAATCATAAAAACTCAAGAACATTAACAATGAAGATGAAGAACAAATCAATCAAGAAAGGTAGAAGAAGATTAACAATAAAGTAAAGATTAACAACAATAAAATATAAACTTACTTTGAATTAAAGGGAATGTAAAGGTGCATAACATGAAATTAAGGTGCATAAAATTAAAGAACAGGAAATGAAAATGGGGAAGGATGGGTTGTCAAGCCACCAACAACTTGAAAATGAAACTAGCCTAATCTATATATAGGGGTGATTAGGGAGGAGCTTAGGAAGCTTCCTCCCTCTTTCCTCTTTTCCTTAATTGCACACGTAAGTCCTTTTCTTCTTAATTGTTTGTTAATCTTGGACTTAATGACTTTGTCTCGGGATTTCTTTGAACTCGTCTTGAATTTTTCATCATAAATAAGACTCGAGTTCTTCGGCTTTTAGTAAACTTCCGTCTTTTGACTTTTTCTTCGATAAATCTTCAGAATTGGTCTTGGACTTCCGTTCTTTTTCCACTCTTGATCTTTCGACTTAATCTTTCGTCTTTTTCTTTGATAAAAGCCCGTGAATGCCGTGTTTCCCCACTTTTCACCTTTTCGTCCTAAATCACAACAAAAACACAAACCACGCATAATTCCGACATAAATGACATAAAATACACGTTTTGGCTCGGTTATTATTGTAATTAAGTGGTAAAAAGGATGGGTGTTTTCACACCTATCAAACACATAAAATGAAAAAAAAACAATACATTTATTCAAGAAGTCCGTCGCTAAAGGTAGCACTTCTTTGGATGGCATATGTTCCAAGGTCTTTCGAGGTCGCGGCCATCCATGTCCCGCAGCCGATACGGGCCATTCCCCAGTGCATCTGTCACCATATAAGGTCCCTCCGACTTAGGTCCATGTTTTCCTGTATTCTCAGTGCGGCTGACCGCGTTTGAGCGATACACGAAGTCACCTGGCCTGAAGGAGGTCTGGCGCACCCTAGCATCGTAGTAGCCTTTCATTTTTGCTTTGGACTTAGCTTTGTGGATTGCTGCCAACTCTCTCCGCTCCTCGATTATGTCTAGGTTCAATCGCAGCTCATCGTTGTTAGTGACCATGTCTACGTCCGCCGTGCGGAGTGTTTGCAATTCAATCTCAGCTTGGATGACTGCCTTTGTACCATATGTTAGGGCGAAAGGGTATCACCCATGGCCGTCTTGATCATCGTGTGATGCGCCCACAAGACATGCGACAACTCATCGACCCACTTCCTGTTGTGTTCCCCCAATCGTGCTTTTATGCCATCTCCCAGACTCCTTTTTACTCTCTCCACAAGTCCATTCGTTTGTGGATGGGCTACTGATGCGAACCGTTGATGTATTCCATTTTTTACGCACCAATCCTTGAATGGGTTCTCCGTGAATTGTTTTCCATTATCAGAAACTATTTCACCTGGTAGTCCGAAACGATATACTATGTTGTCCCATACGAACCTCTTCACCTGGTTCCCCGTGATTGTTGCGACTGCCTTCGTTTCAATCCATCTCGTGAAGTAATGTATCGCGAGTATGAGGAACTTAATCCCACCTACGGCTACGGGAAAAGGTCTCACGATATCTATTCCTCACTTGAAGAATGGGCCAAGGGGAGGTGATCGGTGTGAGCTCTTCATGGGGTTGCCGAGGTATTGGCCTGTGCACTTGGCAGTCAGTGCATTTATTAATGAGCGTTCGCGCGTCCGTATGCATGGTTGGCCAGTAGTACCCGTTGCGCAACGCTGTTGCTACCATGGACCTTGGTCCTGCGTGCATGCCGCATGACCCCTCGTGGATTTCGCTAATGATTTACTGCGCCTGGCGCGGCCCTACACATCTTATCCATGGCTGGAGAAATGATCGTTTGTAAAGAACCCCGTCTCTGACTTCAAATTGCCTCGAACGTCTCCGTATTCATTGTGACTCGGTTTCGTCATGTGGGAGTGAATCATTCGTCAAATAATCCACAATCGGTGTCATCCATGTAGGGCCTTCTTCCTCTACGATGGATGTGACATATTCCTCTTTTATTGACTTGTCCTTTAGAATCTTCACCAAGACCTGTTTTGATAGGTGTGCAAAGCTGGTAGATGCTATTTTACTAAGTGCATCTGCTTTCTTGTTATCCCCCTGGGTACTTGGCGTATTCGGAACTTGTTGAATCCCTCAATCAACGTTTTGGGTTTTTCCAGGTACTGCACCATGTTATCTTCTTTCGCCTCGTATTCACCAAGTATTTGGTTTGCTACCAGTCGAGAATCTACGTTTGCTTCAAGATTGCGCACACCCATTCGTGCTGCAATTCTCAGCCCTGCTATTAACGCTTCATACTCTGCCTCATTATTTGTCGTTGTGAACTCAAAACGCAATGCGTATGTGAATTCCATTCCTTCGGTATTGGTGAGTATGAGCCCCGCGCCTGATCCGTCAGTGCAAGAGGACCCATCAGTGAACAGGACCCACGGGGTTGGGTCTTCTTCCTTTTGATCTTGAACGTCTTCTTCTGGTTTTTTGATGATGAAATCTGCCAAAATTTTCCCTTCTACGGCATTGCGCGGTTTGTAACTAATGTTGTGTTCCCCTAGTAGAATACTCCATTTCTGGAACCAACCTGCGACCTCTGGTTTCGATATTACCTGATTTATGGGCTGATCAGCTATCACCACTATTGGGTGCGCTTGGAAGTATCGACGCAAACTCTTTGCCGCAAATACTAGTGCGAGAACCAATTTTTCCATTGGGGTATAATTTAGCTCCGAGCTTTGCAATGCTCTACTTATGAAGTATACTGGAGTTTGCACATTTTCTCTATCCGTCATTAGCACTGCACTGATCGCTCCATGTGTAGCAGACAAATACATTATTAGCTCCTCGTTAGGTCGTGGCGCGACTAACATTGGGAGCGAAGCCAAATGTGTTTTCAATTCCTCGAAGGCCTTTTCCACTTCCTTCATCCAATTGAAGTCCCCTTTCTTAATGCACCTTTTGAGCGTCTTAAATAAAGGGAGCGACTTCTCCGATGACTTGGACAGGAATCTGTTCAGCCCTACGAGTTTCCCATTCAGCGACTGTACTTCCTTTTTCGTGTTTGGGCTTTGGAGTTGAATGACCGCGTCTGTTTTTTCCGGACAAGGCTTGATGCCATTGGGGTCAATCATGTATCCTAGGAACATACCTTTTGTTTCCCCAAAGGTGTTTATTCTCATGAGTGTTGAGAATGTTTCCTCTATATCCCGGATAAGCTCGCTCTCTGTGTGACTTTTGATTACCAAATCGTCCACATATACCTCCAAATTTCTCCCTATTTAGCTTTCAAACGCTTTATCAACCAGCCGTTGATACGTGGCCCCTTCTTTTTTTAGTCCAAATGGAATTTTTATGTAGCAGTATACACCCTGGCTGGTATGGAATGCTGTTTTTTCTTCGTCCTCTTCTGCCATTTGTATCTGGTGGTATCCCTTGTACGCGTCCAGGAAGCATTTGAAGGGGTACCCGCACAATGATTCTATCTTCCAATCTATCTCTAGGAGTGGGTAGCAATCTTGGGGACAAGCTTTATTGAGGTCTGTGAAATAAACGCATATGCGCCAGCTACCATCATGTTTCTTCATCATTACTGGGTTAGCGAGCCAGTCATGATACTAAACTTCCTTCATGATTCCTGCGTCAACTAGATTTTTCACCTCTTCGAGTATCACCTTGTTACATTCTGGGGCCTGTCCTATTTTCTTTTTCCTAATCAGAGGGTACCCTTCGCGGATTTGGAGCTTGGGTTCGGCTATTGACCGTGGTACCCCTGTCATATCTTTGGGTTCCCATGCGAAGATGTCTAGGTTGTTCTTTAAAAGGCGACACATGTTCGTCTTTCCTTTGTCAGACAATGTTCCTCCGATTGTAATCTCTTGATCCGGATACTACGGATGCACTGCTACCTTTAGATTTGGCGGTGAGTTTACCTTTGGTTCCATTGTGACCCTGGAGGTTCTGTGATCGCGTTACACTCCGGGGGAGTTATCGCTGTGTTGAAGATCGTTACGATCCCTCCATCCACTGGGAATTTGATCATGCCATGAGCTATGGAAGGTACCGCTCGCATTGCTAGTATAGCTGGTCGCCCTATAATCCCGTTATATTGCGATGGCGACCGTATGATCAGGAACTTCATGGAGACTTTGGTTGAGTCCTTATTGTCTCCTACTTTCACTACTAGATTTAGTTGGCCCAAAGGCCACACCGCTTCTCCACTAAACCCGATGAGCGGAGAGGTTGCAGGTATCATTTGGCTATGTACTTCTCCACTAAGCTTCAGGAAGCAGTGCTCATACATTATTTCTGCTGATGAACCTCCGTCCACATATATGCGATGTATGATGTGCTGACCAATGCTTATTTCTATAACTAATGGGCCCTCTGCGACGTTCCTCACGCTGAGTAGGGGGAAGGAAATGTCTTTTCCCTTCGATAATTTCTGGCTAACCTTTTGTCTGGTCCTTCGCTGCCATGATTCCACCATGTAAACATTCGCGCGATTTTTGTCTTTCGTCTTTAGTGGTTTCCTTGACAAGGTGTTTTAGCTCGCCTTTCTTTACCATATCTTCGATATATTTTTGCAGCTGAATACATTCGTTCGTAGCATGCCCCTTCTCATCATGGTATTCGCAATATCTATTTCCGACGCGCTTTTCAACCGGGGTGGTCATTGGTGTTGGCCTTGGGAAATTCGCACCTTTTGATACGGGGATTTCTCTTGGGGTTAACTTATGGGAGTGAACCTAAAGTTATTAGCTCGTCCCTCTCTTCTCCTTCCTAAGTAATCAAGACCTAGAGGTCTGCCTTGCCGACTGGGCGCGTGGACAGATCTGTAGTCATAAGTGTTTCGTGTTACTTCGGAAGCAACTGATTCTCCCTGTATGAAGGATCTCACCCGCCTTAGTACTCCATCGAAGGTTTCGGGCATTTTTTCATTCAGTTTCTTTATTAGATCAATGTTTCGTATACCCGCCATGAAACAAGATACTTTCAGAATTTCTGGGCATTCTTTTATCTGAAGACACTCGCTCTTGAAGCGATCTAGAAAGTCTTCCAGGTATTCGCCCTGGTTCTGCTTTACCCTGGCAAGTGATACAGCACTCATATCATGTCTTTTCTGTTGCACATAGTTTCTTTTGAATGCTTTCCGCAACACTTCGTACTCGTTGATTGTTCGTGGCTGAAGCCTGCCGAACCACATCCGCGCGTTACCTATGAGCGTAGATTTGAACATGTTTCACCATACGGGTTCTGGCCATTGTTCAATACTTGCCTGGGATTCAAAGACTTTTAAATGGTCTCCTGGATCAGAAGTGTCATCATAAGTTTTCATGTTTGATGGCGTGCGGCGCTTTCTTGTATCTTCGTAATATTGTATGCGCCTTGTAAAAGCGTTTTTCCTGGCTCTTCTCCACGGTTGCGAGAAACTTTTGTCATCCGTGGAGTAACTTGCGCGCACGTGTTTTCCCGGGAGGTTATCACTCGATCCTGACAGGCTGCTTTCGGAGGATTCGGCGTGTTTCGCGCGCTTTGCTTCTTTTATTATCTTCTCGTGTTTAGCAACCAAAGGGATGAGGGTTTGTAGGTTATTAGTTGCGTACTCCTCCATTATGCGTTCCTCCGTAGCGACGACTTCCCCGCCCTCCTCTTGGAGCGTCCTTCTTTTTTGTTTATTGGGAGGAGGCTGAGTTGACTCTCGTTGTGCACCTTTTTCCTTCACAGCGGGTAGGGGAGTTGAGAACAGTCCGCCTGTTCTTATGATTGGGGGATTGTTTACATCCCGGGTGTTTGCACCACTGGTAGATCTAGGAGTAACATTCATGGATGTGATACGGCTATCTACCGTTGAGGATCCTTGACGGCCTTCATTCATGTCGCTTTTCGTCATTAGCTAGAGCTGAGTGTAGGTCCCATGGATGGTGCCAACTTGTTGATAGAAAAGTTGGATAGACCGAGCTTGACCCAAATTAGCCTTAATTTGGGGCCTTGTGGACTCCGGCTCTTGCTCCAAGTGAAACTTGTTTTGAGTACCCTGCACACTAAATAGACACCGTTAGGCTTACCGTGGGTTTGTGACCCACGATTAGACTTCGGCATGAGAGTAAGTAATCGATTTGAGTATGTAGTGTTTAGGGTATTATGTGTATTGTACCTTTGTGGAACCTATGGGGTTCCTTCTATACCCGAGAGAGTCCTGGTTGGGCTATCCTACTCTTGCAGCCAAAGGAAGAGATAATGACCTAAAATAGTTTGATCCTTATAGCATAACCAAGGCAAGTGTACATCTCTTCCCTTTAGGCGAATATATCTATATGATAGATTTTATTCTTGTCTGATCTTGTCGTGCTGCGACAAGGACCTGGCTAAGTAACCAGCCTTATGAGCGACAGCGGCTTACCGGGCCTCCTGGGCCGCACGCTCGTATCGCACAAGCATTCAATCCATTCCTGATGGATGCGGGAGTACACGTGAGTCGGACTATCCAGCCCGACTGGGGACTATACGTCATCATTGGTGAATTCACAGGTTTAATAAATATGTTTGGATAGTAAAACAGTCACTGAAGTAGTAATGCACATAGCATCAATACTAAAAGGTAATTACATTGCCTATTGCCCGAAATTGACACTTGACATGTTAAGCCCTCAACAAATGAGAACCCTTCGCATTAATAACAATGCACCCAATATTCCATTCTAACATGGTAAACACCTATTGTCCCGGCCAAGGCATAGTGAGCATGACTCACTCAGGTGGGGATGGTCAATCCCAAATAGATCTATTTATAACATTCAGGTAATCCCATAGTTCTAACAGTTTCAGTTTACGGGTGATAGTTGTAATTTCACACTCTTTTAGGAAAACGAGGGCAAAATAGGGTAAGTACGATGATTTAGGAAAACCGTGCACAAATGACCCAAAGGTGAGTTCGTTCTCAAAGAGGCTTGGTTTATGTGTTAAGACTAGATTAACATTGAGATTAATATTGATGAGAGAATGGAAAAGAAAAATGATGACGGTTACGAATAAAATTAAACTAAGACGAACGACGCAACGTAAAACCGTAAAACGTGACGAAATTTAAAAATTACACTAAACATTCCTAGAAAATCACAATAAATCCTAAAAAAATGCAATTAGAGTTTACAAAAAAAGTCTAAAAATTACTCAAACCTTTTATTTAATTAAATAATAATTTTTTAATGATAATTAAAGCCAAAAAATCAATTTAATTAATAAAAAGCCAAAAATAAGATTTTTCAATTTGTAAACCTCTAAAATAACTTAATTAAACTAGAAACAATTTTTGAAAAATTTAAAACTATTTAAAACTATTTAAAATGATTAAAGATTAACATTAAATATTAAAATAATAATAATAAAAAATGCAAAATTTATAAAAAATTCTAAAAACTTGCAAACTACTTTATTTGAACTTAAATAAACAGAAAATGAAAGTGAAATGACCAAATTACCCCTAATGGGCCTCCAAATAGGCCAAAACAGTAAATAGGCCCCTTAATGGGCTAATTTAGGCCCAATAAGAAAAATGGTCACCAAATAAGCCCAAAACTTCCAAATTAGCTTAAAATCAAGTTTTAAACAAAAAACTCCAAAGGACCAAAAGCTGAATCAGTGCTTATCACAGCTTAATAGAAAACAACTTATTCTTAATGGGCTTTTTGGCCCATTAAGCCATAAGCTAATGCCATAGACTAAAAATTGACACACATCCTTCTTATGAGATTATAAAGTTGTTTGTAAAAATAAATTTTGAAAAAGCTCAATAAATAAGCCTGAAATAAGCAAAAGCTCTCTGCACAAAACGACAAAATAGTCATTTTCGAGTTCTATGGTGATTCAAGAGCTGGTTCTTTTTGCAAAATGTTTTAAATAATCAAAATAAGCTTAATCAACAAAAAGATTTCAGATAAGCACAATTAATAAGCTAGAATAAGCAATAAGATGTTTAGAAAAAGAAAAGTGAATTCGTTTTCTAGTCAAACATAAAAGTCAAAGGCCACAAAGCTCCAGATCTAGTAAATGGGTCAAATAACTAAGATTGATTACAAAATCTAAGTTGTTGCACAATAGAATAAGCTAGAATAGCTTATTAATAAGTTGTTGACCAAAATACACTAGTAGTGGGAACTTTCAGCGGGAAAGAGTTCCCACTGCTTTGACTTTTTGACTTGCTTTTTTAGAGAGATTTAGTTGGTTTCTTTGGACAATCAAGGCCCCCCTACAATCAGTGAGTTGTAGGGAGTCACAATCAAGCAGAAAAACACAAATTGATCTAGCCAAATGAAACGGTTAATTCAAACAATGCTCATATATGATACAGACATGGTAATATTAGATCTGATGATATTAAGCTAAGTTTAAGCTAGTTCAAGCCCACAAGATTGCACGAAAAGCATACAACAGCTCACTTTGACTTAGTTTCACACAAATAAACTCATATCATGCACTGGTTACAATATTTGAACTAGATTCAAGCTTATGATAGTTACTTATGAACAATGAACATCCACAATCCCTTTTTACTGATATACTTGACCAAATTGAATTTTAAACTCTCAAATCCACAAATCAGGTTACACAAACTTTGTTTTAATACTTGTTAACCCTAGTTAGGCATGCAAGCTAGGTTTTCATAAAGTTTCAGTAAAAAATGACCTAAAACAAGCTAAATAGACCAAGATTCAGATTTGATGTTTGAAAGCACAAAATATGCAGATATCAGCACACAACCACTTGATTATCAGACACAAACAAAAACAATACCTTAAGACCTACTCAAACTCATGCAGACTAGAACCAAATAGCAATCCCAAACACCCTTTTAACTTTTTAAATCAATATTTAACAAAGTAAAAGTAATCTCAAGACTGAATCAAGCTCAAACATACATCATAACAACATCCTTAAACACATAGAACAAGATTTAAGGCACAAGAACACACCAAACAACAGCATAATCTCAAAATCACTTGTCACCAAGATTTTAACAGATTTTTTGGGAGAAAAAGTTCAAACCTCATGAATATACATCCACACTCACTAATTTAAGAGCTTATGTGTCTAACTAAACAAGACACAAGCTTCCAATAAGCTGCTAAGAACAACAAGGTTAGCACAAACAGATTATATAAAAAATGAAAACAGGTTGATTCTTTCCAACTTTGTACCCCGCTCCTTGAATCTTCCCAAACCACAAGCTTCACTACACCTTGATAAGATTCTTATTAGGGTGCTATGATCAACTTATGATCCAAAAACCTAAAGTGTTTGTACCAAATTTTGGAAAAATCACAGATTTTTGAAAACTTTTAAAAACACTTGTATAAACTTTAAAACAAAATTTTGAAACCTTAAAATCAAAAACTCATATCATTCAATAATAACAGAAAAGTAAATGGGAACTTGGAATTCGTCAACAAACTTTCACTCTTTTTCATTCATGAAACAAGGATTTACAAAGTTGTGACCAAAGAAAACCAAGAACAAGTCTAAATGCTAAATGCTAAACCCTTTATATAGAGGGTGTACATGTCTAAAATGCTGAAAGTAAACTAGAAACACTAGTTCTTGAAGTTCCCATAATGCCCTTGAATTTTTTAATTTCGTTGAATGAATTTGCCTTTGTAGATGAACATGTGACCATTTCTTGTTGTGTAGTGATCCTAGACGTTCAAAATGAGTGTTGGATTCAAGCAAAGCTTATACACGTTGATTCCCTGGCATGCTTTTGTATTCTTCCCCAAAGTGTAGCAGGGGTGGTTCATGTGACAACTTTGGGTGATGAGGTGGCAAGTTTGTGAGTTGGGTTTTGTTATAAAGACCCTTAATCTTAAATTTTGACAAGATTAGGGCTTAATTTCTCATGGTTAAGGAAAACCCAATTGTGTTCTTCATGTGAATAGTAGGGGTTTCGATCCAGATTAGTGTTTAAAAACATGTTATGGCGCGAGTTAATAACTAATTAATTAATTGGTTATAACCGGGTGTTAGTGGATTGTGATGTGGCAGTTTGGTGGCATGTGATTGGGTGAGAGAGATAGTGGGGTGAGGTGTCAGCTTGGTATTGGTCTAGGTAAGTATTCTTGTCGCCCATATTTAACCCCTCAATTCCTTCCTTTGTGTCATTTCATGTTTAATCAGCCAACAAACCATTTCCTTTGATTATGAAGTTTTGTTTTTCACACTTTGGCCACAAAAACTTTCAAAAGGGTTTATAAAGGACTTGTTTTGTAATCTGGTGATATTTGAAGGGCTGATTTTGGCATGTCTTCATTCTTCAAGGTCTTCACTTGTATTCTTTTCTTCATGGAGGACTAGAAGTGACAAGTCTTCAAATTTGAGGGACCATTCTTTCCAATTCTTCTAAGCTGAGGGTCCTTTTTGTAAATTTGACAAACTTTTAGGACCAAACTTGTAATTATGAATATAAAAGGGTTTAAAGTGTCAAACTCAATAATGAAGGACCCTTCTGTACAATCTTTAATTCTTCAAGGACTTTTCTTGGAAAATCAACTCTAGGACCCGGTTCATTGTGCGGCTTTGTTTCCCGTGTTCGTTTTTATTGATTCTTGTGATCTTTTGTCATTTTCTCAATATCCGTACCTAAAATACACATTGAACAAACACAAGCATATATTTGGAACTATTTATGATCTTTTAACCATTTTAAGCCTATTTTGGACGATGAGACTATGTATAAAAGCAGTCTCATCACTCCCCCATACTAAACCATTACTGTGTCCTCACGCAATGCTAGAATTAAGTCTCATAGCACCTCCAAAATTCATTTTTATGGACTTTTATTGAATCATAAGCTTACTATACTACCACTACTTGCTACTACTTGTGTTTTAGACATAACGTAGGATTTTCATCCCAAAATGGGACGTTTAGGTTTATAGAACAAGAACACGTGAATGCTTCGTTAGAAATAATTTCGTCGTCCTCGATTTTCACTCAATTCCATGCCAAGCGTGTAACGAGATCATTGTCATTATAAGTTAGTAATGCTAACACTACTCATATGCCCTAATCACATACTTAGACTCCCTTAATCCTAAGTGGTATCTCTTATATTTTATTTTTGTCTTGAATGTTCACGAGGATACATTTTTTACTTATGCGATGATAGAGATTAAGGTCCAAAAATAGAGTCATAACGGTGTAACCAAGACCATCGAATTAATAACCTCCCCTAATAGACAACGATGTCAAAAAATTAAGTCAACAAGAAGGATCGATAAACACGGTTTTATAACAGTTTTGAACATCAGAATTATTACCAAGACTTTTATACGCCCCCTAACGGATGGGTCTTATTATCATAGGTTTACCTCCATCTTTTATTCAATTCCGCCATGGAGCTTTTATTATGACTTCGGTCTTGCCTTGCCTTTTATTTAACCTCACCATGAGGTGTTTATTATGGCCAAAGACGTATATCCTCACGCTAAAGCGAATTTTGGATCTTTAAAGCTTCAAAGATTAAGGCTTAATCACTTTCAAATTCGCATAGATTTTTCGGCCTTGTGAGCTTCGAATTTTTGCTTGATTTAGGTGAGCACTTGAAATCTTATTATTGGGTGAAGCTTTCGATTATTCGGGTTGCCAATACTTCAAAACCGTGACGCTGGCGATACCTTAATGTTTTTCCAATTTAATTACATGGAAGCTACTAGAAAAGACTAGAAGCCAACAATCAAGACTAAACCGCTAAGCCAATACTTATTAGCAAAATATATACAAGCGAAGGGAGAATAAGCAAACAATTAGAACACATGAGTTTTTGAAAGAATACGACTACTCTACGTTTAGCATAGTAACTTATAATTAACCCTATCATTTCTCTTCCTCATTTAAGAGACTTAGCTTAATATAAAATTAAGGAATCGAAGCTAAGTGCTCAACACGCACGTTTGAGTCAATAATTACTCTTATTCTTTTCATCGGAAAATCTACATTCATGTCTTCAAACACTTACAAAACATGAGAAAATTTTTAAAATTTGGCCATTTTTAGTCTTATTTTGCAACAAAACAATAACAAAAAGATGAAAGTTGGAAAGCGTGATGGTTTGACAAGGCAAGTATCTATTCACCCTCCATACTAAAGTTAAACATTGTCCTCAATGTTTTGAGTCTAAGGGTAGGATACCCCCATACTAGAGACGAAGTCGAATGCCTAATCTAGCATGGAAAGGGTGGAACCATTAAATCAATAGCCGTTTATGAAGTGTGCTAAAAACCTAAAGTTAGAACAATCAAGGATATATCATATGGATATCGAGAAATTCTTCAAAGTAAACGATCGAGTGATCACGTACAAACGATACGAGAGGCTCCAATCGTGAAGATAATGATCATCTAAAAACCATAATGCACAAACAACCACGGAACAAAGGTTGGAAGGGCAAAAATCCCCTCACGTAAGCTACATTAGAAAGCGATAATATGTACATAGATTAGCATGGGACTCCCCCACGAGGCACCTCGTTTTTTATTACCGAGTCATGAGCTCAACTCGATACCCTCAATACTAATTATCTTTGGGGAAGGTGACTTGGTCGAGGTAGTTCAAAGAAGGAACTTCCCCACCAAAGTAGTGCTTCAACCTATGGCCATTCACGTTGAAGTTGGGACCATCACTTTGATCTAGCTCGATGGTCCCATAAGGAAAAACTTGGGTAAGGCTGAATGGTCCGGACCAACGAGATTTCAACTTACCGGAAAACATTTTCAATATTGAGTTAAAAAGCAACACTTGATCTCCAATGTTAAAAACCAGGTTTGTAATTTTAGAATCATGAAACTTTTTGGTTTTCTCTTTGTAAATCAATGAATTTTCATAAGCAATGTCCCTCAATTCATCCAATTCACTTAATTTCATTTTCCGGTGTTTTCCCGCGGTCTCAATGTCATCATTACAATGCTTTAGGGCCCAATAAGCTTTGTGTTCGAGTTCAATTGGCAAGTGAAAATTCTTCCCATACACAAGCTTGTAAGGAGTGCACCCAATAGGCGTCTTATGAGCGGTACGAAAGGCCCATAAAACATCGTCTAACTTATCCGACCATGATTGACGGTTTTCCCCTATCGATATCTCCAAGATCCTCTTCAACGCTCGGTTTGATACGTCGACTTGCCCACTCGTTTGTGGGTGATAAGCCGTAGAAAGCTGATGTGTAACCCATGTTTCTTTAGAACCCTTTCGAATTGGTCATTATAAAATTTGGTTCCACGATCGCTTATGATTAAACGAGGGGTTCCAAACCGAGAGAACAATTGCTTCAAAAACTTGACTACCACACGAGCATCGTTTGTGGGCAAAGCCTTAGATTCTACCCACTTGGATAGTTAGTCAATAGCGACAAGGATGTACTTATTACCACAAGATGATGGGAACGGCCCCATAAAATCAATACCCCAAACGTCAAAAATCTCACACACTTGGATGATGTTTTGTGGCATTTCATCGTTTTGTGAGGCTTTGCCTTGACGTTGGCATGAGTCACATGAATTGAAAAGTGCGTGTGCATCTCGGTAAATAGTAGGCCAAAAGAAACTGGCATCAAAGACCTTCTTCGCCGTGAGATTAGCACCTTGGTGACCACCTGTGGGTCCCTCGTGACAAGCTCTAAGGATATTAGAAGCTTCGGTGCCAAAAACACAGCGTCGAATAATTTGATCCGCACAAGTCCGAAATAGGTAAGGATCGTTCCAAAAGTATAACTTGACGTCATGAAAGAATTTCCGTTTTTGTTGAGTCACCATACCCTTAATGATGAAGTTGCCCGCATGGTAATTTGTGATGTCCGCAAACCATGGGGTGGATGAGTCTTTCTTAGAATACACTGCACCAAGTGTCTCGAGAGGAAATGTTTTGGTGATTTCCTTGTTGTCATACACACTTTGGTGAGGATCTTTCAATCGAGAGAGATGATCGGCCGCCAGATTCTCGGCTCTTTTTTTGTCAAGTATTGTGACATCAAATTATTGTAGGAGGAGAATCCAACGAAGCAATCTTGGCTTAGCATCTTGTTTAGCCAAGAGGTACTTGATTGCCGAATGATCCGTATACACTATGCATTTAGTCAAGACGAGGTAAGGTCAGAATTTCTCAAATGCATACACCACGGCAAGGAATTCCTTTTCCGTTGTGGTATACTTAAGTTGAGCCTCAGTCATCGTCTTGCTAGCATAGTGAATAGACAAGAAGTTCTTTTTATGACGTTGCCCCAAAACGGCCCCAATAGCGTGATCACTTGCATCACACATTAGTTCAAAGGGGAGGTTCCAATTGGGAGAAACAAGAATGGGAGCTTCGGTAAGTTTCCTCTTAAGGATTTCAAAGGCTCGTACAGAATATTTGTTAAAGAAAAAAGGAGCATCTTTTTCGAGGAGGTGTGTAATGGGTCGAGATATCTTCGAAAAATCCTTGATGAATCGACGATAAAAGCCCGCGTGGCCTTGGAAACTCTTAACTCCCTTAACGGTTTTGGGATGAGGTAATTTGGCGATGACGTCTATCTTAGCTTTGTCTACCTCAATCCCCGCTTTCGAAAACTTGTGCCCTAAGACGATTCCTTCTTTAACCATAAAATGACATTTTTCCTAATTAAGCACAAGGTTGGTTTCCTCACAACGTTTTAACATATGCTTCAAATTTCCTAAACACGAAGTGAAGGAACTACCAAACACGGAATAGTCATCCATAAAGACTTCCATCGTCTTCTCGATCATATCATGAATATTAGTTATCATGCACCGTTGAAAAGTTCCCAGTGCATTGCAAAGTCCGAATGGCATTCTACGATAGGCAAACGTTCCATATGGACACGTAAACGTAGTTTTTTCTTGATCACGAGGATCGATGTGGATTTGGAAGTAACCGAAAAAACCATCTAAAAGCAATAGAAATCGTTTCCCGCAAAGACGCTCCAACATTTGATCCATGAAGGGCAAGGGAAAATGGTATTTACGAGTGGCGTCATTTAACTTACAATAGCCAATACACACCCTCCATCCGGTCACGAGCCGAGTTGGAATTAACTCGTTTTCATCGTTTGGCACAACGGTCATTCCTCCCTTTTTAGGGACACAATGAATGGGACTCACCCAAGGGCAATCGGAAATAGGGTAAATCATTCCCGCGTCAAGGAGTTTAAGGACTTCCTTTTTGATGACGTCGTGAATTTTGGGGTTCACCCTCCTTTGACATTGGATTGCGGGCTTGTAGTCTTCCTCCATTAAAATTTTGTGGGTACAAAACTTTGGGTCGATACCCTTAATGTCGGATAATTTCCACGCAATTGCCCCTTTGTGGTCCTTCAAGACATCGATAAGTGTGGTTTTTGAATCATCCGAAAGATCCTTCGCAATAATAACCGGCAACTTATCGTTTCCTTCCAAGAATAAGTATTCAAGATGAGGAGGAAGATCTTTCAACTCGAGAATTGGTGGTTCCTCGATTGAAGATTTGGGTTCGATACTCATAACCTCCGTTGGCGGAGGAAATGGGAAATCGTTAAGAAAATCCTTGATAATCGAAAAGTCCTCATCATTGTCGAGGTATTCGTTACAAGTTTGAGGTACATCAAACTCTTCCAAAGTAAAACCACCTCCTTCAAATGGAGTGAAGGTTGGTGTCAAGTTATCAAGAATTGGATCGAGCACAGTGGGATTGCCACTATTTTCTTCATCACCAAAACCTAAAAATTCTTGTGAAAATTCTTCGCAAACGACATCGATCATATCAATATAGTTTATGGCCGCGATAGAATAAACATGAGAAAGTTTGGAGTTTTGAGTTGCGTTTATAACAAGTTCCTCGTCGTTTAAACGTAAGGTGATTTTCCTTGCATGCACATCAATCAACGCTATCGACGTATCTAAAAACGAAGGACCTAAAATAAGAGGAACTTCAGGATCCGTGGGAATATCGGCTACGATAAAGTCTACCGGATAATAGAACTTTCCCACTTTCAAAAAAACTTCTTCGGCCAATCCACATGCGGGAATCGTAGAATGATCGGCCATTTCGATAGACATTCTTGAAGGAGTAAGATTAGGAAGATTGAGAGACTTGAAGATTGAAAGAGGAATCAAATTAATACTAGCACCAAGATCGGCCAAGGCGTAGTATTCTTCCATATCTTGAATACCAATTGGTATTAAGAACTTACCGTGGTCACCGACTTTTTGAGGTATGCGGTTAAGATAAACCGATGAACAACTAGACAATTTTTGCAATTTCTCCTTGTTGTTTGAAATGTGTATAGTTGAAGTTCGTTTTCTCAGTTCTTAACAAATTGAAAGTCCTAACAAGATCGAGTTTATAATTGTTTTTGGTTGGTAAAGTATTTGGATATTCTATATCTAATTCAAACAAATCCTTGCTAAAATGAAAAATAAAGTCTACTTATACGTAAAACAAAGTGCACAAACCAAGTATTTATTCAATTAAAATGCTCAAATGTAAATTCTACAAAATATAAGGACTGAAAAGGTAAATTCAATGAAAAATAAATGCCAAAAATACAAAGTCAAAAAGTCAAAGGACTAATTATGTAAAACAGTCAACTAATTTGGACCAGGAATGAAAATATTTCTAACAATGTAACTAACTTTTAACTCTTTTGAAAACTAACTAACCACTTTTTAACAAACTTGAAACTCTAAGGACTTAACTTTTGCAAAACCTAATTAAATGGAATTTTAGCCTGAAATAGAACTGTTTAACAATCAAAGGACTAGAATGCAATTTCCAAAACTTTTAAACCAAAAACGGGCACAAGGACTAAAATAAGCTCGTTTGAGCTTATTTCTTAACCAAATAAGCTCAAACCAATTTCAAAAGTCTTAAAATTGAAATTAAGCTAGACTTGTGAAAGGAAATAAGCTGAAACTAACTAAAACTCTAATAAGCTAAATCCATTAAGCACAAAATAAGCTTCCCAATAAGCTACACATGCACAAATTGATTTTATTGCAAAAACCTGTTAATCAGCCTACTAGAAGAAAGGGAAATCTTGTTTCAAAGAAAATGATTCATTAATAAGCTTAAAACTGAAACTAAGCTAAAATGAGCTTATGTTGACTTTCGTTGACCAAAAATCCAAAAATCTGAAAATCTCAAAACTTATCCAGGAACACTTTTTGAAGTGATTTGTGAAAGAAAATAAGCAAGTTTCTGAAGTAGATAAGCCAGTATGAGAAAACAGTCAACCTATTTATCACAGGGAATTGAAAATGCTCAAGTGCTTAAACAAAAGCTTATATCTAGCTTATTTCTTGATACTGTATAATTTCCTGCTACACACTTAAACTACATATGTTGTGTGATACCTAGAAACTGGTTTCAAGGATTTTCATCAAGAAACAAAGCTTTGGCAATGATTTGAAAATGGATACTTTTCGGAAATCTAGATAATCAAAGCTGACCCAAACTTTTTCTCATGCCATTTGCCTTTTTGACTAAAGTTTTGACTTGAAAACTCTGTAAACTAATTTGTTATGACTTACTAACTGAATGAAAGATAGAATTAACCAACTAACAAGACTTGATCACAATTGAAAACCTAATCCCAAACATAAGTTTACTGAACTCTTAAAACTTTTTGTAAAGGAATTTTGAGTTAAAAGCTACAATTATCAAAGAAAGATATCAAGCTAAGTGTAATGAATGAAATGTAATGCATAAGGACCAATTTTAAGCTATGAAGCAGTTTAATACTCTAAATGTACTTATGAGCTAATATTACTGATTATATGCAGCCAAAAATGAATGTTAAGCTAATGAACAAGTACAAGACTGCAAATAAGCTACTCAAACTACAACTTCTACTTAGTAACACACTTGATCATATATCAAACAAGGTTACACTAAGAATTAAGCATGCCTGTAACAATTGAATGGAATTAAAATGCAGAAACCAAAAACCTTTTAGCTAAGGCCTCCTTTGGGGAGTAGAGTAGCGTTGACCTATCTAACTAGTGCTAAACCACCACCTTAGCACTAGTAACTACTAATCAACAATCAACAACAGCTAATCAATCCTTAATCTCCATTGTTTGAACTTGAAATTCTGCAAATTCTACCAAACTCTTGAAATGAATGATCAAGTCAATAAGAACAGCTACTAGATGAGAACAATCAGCTACAATCTTCAACAAGGCTCCCAACGATCAAGGATGATCACTAGAAACAAACATCATGAATGGCGTATGAACAGTATGTATAGGCATTGAGAAAATTGGAGGGAAATTTGAAATTTATTGATTATGAATGAAAAGTGGTTACAAGGTTTGTTATAACTACCTAACAGACTCTCAAAAGGTTGTCAAGCTTTTGAGAGTTGTTAACTACAACTACTAACAGAATTGAGAGAGAACTAAAATCTAGTGTGTGTGTGTTTTCACACTAGCTACGTATCTACAAATGAGAAGTACATGCCCTATTTATAGAATGGAAATGTGTTGAAGTAGGGGTAAGTGACGTGTCTGAGCCAATTAATTGCTTCCACGTGTCCTCATCTTCTCAATTGGATTTAGCCATTGCAAGTTTGAATTTGGGCATTTATTGGTGAGTTGATTTGAGCTTGATTGGATGGTTGGGATGGATTTAGGACTTGAAAATGAATAAGTTTCATGTAGATCACTTCTTTTGATATGCAGTAGAGATCAAATTCGTATCTGGGTTTTGTTTGTTGAAGAAGGTGATAGGTTTCATCTTGTGGTTGGCTCAATATTTGTCACACGGATCATTATCCAAAAGAATAGTGTGATCCGTGTGAAGGGATATGGTGTGTTTTGATTGGTTGTGGGCGATTAAGTAGAATCTGACGTGTATTGTTTATTATTTCCCAAAGCTGAAGTGGCAATCCAAGGTGATTAATTCAATCCCTCTCATTGGCCCATTCTATTTCACACAGATTAAGCTTTGAATTATCTTTCCAAAATGGCAGTTTCAGTCCTTGTACTTAGCAGATTATGAGTTTGAGCTTTAAACTTCTTTCTTTGGGCAATTTCAGTCCTTTCACTTGTAAACTTGATCAAATAGCTCCCTTGACTGAGTTGACTTGAAGGTTGACCTTGTTTGACTTTAATCTTGACTTTGACAATTTTGCACTTTAGCCCCTCAACTTTGTAAAGTTGTCAAGATAGGTCCTTGCACTTCAAAGTCTTGTCACTTTGATCCTTCTTTGTCTTTTTCATCCAATTAAGCTTGATTTCCCCTTGTTTGCTTGAAATTGTATCCTTCTTACCTATTTGATCACACACAAAGAACATACCACATAATACTGCTTTGATAGCACAAAAGTTAAGTATTTGCTATGTGTTTTAGGGTGTTTTGTTAATATTATTGATATGAGATTTTGCTCATATCAAATCCCCTATACTTGAGCATTGTCATGTCCTCATGCAATGCTATATTTAAAAGCACAAATTTACATTCTCCTCATAATTAATCCACCTTGGCCATTATGGAATGCATCTACAATGCTCTACACTATATGATGCATGATTTTAATTTTTAACAATGTAATGCACAAGATACAATTCTATTTATATCTTTTTGTTTTTTTTTTCTTGAAATGGTTTTGATGGAAATAACTCATAAATATTTCAATGACTTTCATTAGGGCTTGGGTACCATGGACATTTATGACCCTCAAGTTTCACTTTCCCCATACCAAGCTTAAAAATGGGATCATTGTATTCACAAGTAAAAGTGCATCAACTTATTCATGACAATTAAATTTGGAACCGGTTATTATTTGAGCAAATTGATTTTGGGCAAATTTGTCATTATTTAAAGCGTGAAATATAAGAAATGTAAAATCCAAAAATAAGGAAGCACGGTTTTAATCCTAAGTAATCCTCTCATCCATTACTTGAAAAACTGCTCACAATTAATATAAGTCCGTTTCAAGAGTAATAAGTCATTCACCTTATGTGTAAAATCCTCATGTCATGCTTTCATAAGTAGCTACAAACTCGCTAAGAAAAGAAAAATAAAACTCACGCAATGATTTTCATCCGCCATCTTTTTGAGACTTTGGATCTTCAACCCCGCAACCCGTCAAGGTAATATTGGATTGGAGCAATCTATTGAATCCCCGCAACCCGTCAAGGTAATATTGGAACTGAATAGTCACTATAATTAACACCACACTGCCCCTCTTGGGAGTCTTGTATTATTATTATTATTTTTTATTTTTTTTTCTAGCCACTCATTTTTTTGTAATCCGCTCTTATTTTTCTTTATTCCTCACAAAGAAAGTTGAAAAGAATAAAAGGAAAAACACCCGCTAAGTATTAAGCATGACATAAGTCTAGTACACATAAAACGTTCTAACTTATAATCTTAAGACGTACTTATACCAACCGTGAATGATTAGACAAAATTGCATAAGAGATTACAAACCGATTAAAACCATTCTTGATTATTTATTAACATATATACATGCGAAGAAATTAGAGATAAAGAAGAGAAGGGTTTAGCCACAAGTAATTATCATGAAGTTTATCTAGCCCTTTTATACTTGATTCAACTCTATCATTTCCCATTCTCCACAAATTTAAAATCTCAAATAATGAGACTAGTGGATGCTTAGCCTAATAGACCAATGAAGTACCACATGGTTAAGGATATTAGCGAGAGAATGCTTATATAAGCAAACTCGGGTTGAGTCAAAATATCTATGGTGGGCCTAATATGTCAAAGAAATCTAAATTTGTTAAACCATGTTTTTATTATATTTTTTTCTTTTTATATATTTTTGATGAAAAATAAAAGAAGAAATATAGACAATGCAAATGTGTTATGCAAAATGATTGATGCAAAAATTATGAATGCATATTTTTGGTGGCCAAAGTAGATCAAAAATTTGAAAAATGTTTGAAAAATTAATTTTCCAATGTTATCATGAAGATCAATGACAAGTTTTAGGTAAGGTCACTTCGATAGAAGACCCCCCTACACTTAAGCTAAACATTGTCCTCAATGTTTAAGAGCATGGAAGTATAAAAACTTCCCCTACACTTATGACAATGAATAGACTTTGCGTAACCCAAGTTAAGGAAAGGTCAACTATTGGTGAATTCATGTTTAAGCACAAGGTGTCTATGAAAAATCACAATAGTGACGAAGTGAACCGGATACAAGGGCCTCCTCCATAAGCTCCAAAGCAAGAAATGAGTGAGCAACCCTACAAACAACATGAAGACAAAAGAAGGTCTCCCCTACACTTATCTCCAATTATATACCTTTATTGCTAACCTACGACACTCTAAACCTAGTTATACGATGCTTGAGTTAACGAGTCTCTAGCTCGACTCGTCCCTCAATGAATTAATTCATGGGGAAAATGGGGATCTCTTGGACCATTTCAACGGAAATGTCCTCCGCAAAATAATGTTTCACACGGTGACCATTCACTTTAAAGTTTGGACCATCGGGTTGTGATAACTCAATAGTTCCATATGGAAACACTTGAGCAATAGTGAATGGACCAGACCATCTCGACTTAAGCTTGCCCGCAAAAAGTTTCAACCTTGAGTTAAAGAGGAGAACCGGCTCTCCAAATTTAAACTCATGGTTGTTGATCTTAGCATCATGCAATTTCTTAGTCTTTTCCTTGTAAAGCAAACAATTCTCATAGGCATTTGCTCTCAATTCATCCATCTCATTAAGTTGATCTTTCCTATGTGAATCGGCTTGGTTTAAATCAAAGTTAGCCCACTTGAGAGCCCAAGATGCCTTATGTTCTAATTCGAATGGGAGGTGGCACGCTTTACCATAGACAAGCCTATAAGGAGTACAACCAATTGGTGTCTTAAAAGCCGTCCTAAAAGCCCACAAAGCATCATCAAGCTTATCCGACCAAGAAGCTCGATGCTCTCCCACCGTTTTCTCTAAAATTCTCTTTAAACCAAGATTTGTGACCTCGGTTTGACCATTGGTTTGAGGGTGATACGCGGTAGAAAGTCTATGATTAACTCCATATTTCTTCGTAACTCTCGTGAATTGATCATTACAAAAGTGCGTACCACGATCACTTATGATGGCCCGAGGTACACCAAATCTAGCAAACAATTGCTTTAAGAACTTCACAACAACTCTAGCATCATTGGTAGGTAAGTCTTTAGCCTCAACCCATTTAGACACATAATCCACCGCCACAAGTATATACTTGTTTCCCTTAGAAGATGGAAAAGGTCCCATGAAATCTATGCCCCATACATAAAAAATCTCACACTCTTGAATAAAATTTTGTGGCATCTCATCACGTTGCGTGATTTTTCCTTGTCTTTGACACACATCACAAAATTTCACCATTTCTTGGGCATCTTTGTAAATGGAAGGCCAATAGTAACCCGAATCAAAGACTTTCTTGGCGTATAGTTGGGCCCAAAATGTCCACCCGTAGGTCCTTTATGACATGCTTCTAAGATTTTAAATGCCTCGGGCCCATCTACACACCGTCTAATGATTTGGTCCGCACATTGCCTAAAAAGATAAGGATCATCCCAAAAGTAGTACTTAACTTCCTTAAGAAATTTCTTCTTTTGTTGGTAAGTAAGACCCTCAATAAGCACATTCCCCACAAGATAGTTCGCTATATCCGCAAACCAAGGTGTGGCATCCTCTTGGGAAGAGATAGACATGAGCTCCTCTAATGGAAAAGATTCATTGATTTCTTTATTAGGAAAATCTCCTTGAAAAGGATGCTCAAGTCTACTCAAGTGATCCGCCGCTAAATTCTCGGCCCCTTCCTTATCTCGAATTTCTATCTTAAACTCTTGAAGCAACAAAACCCATCTCAAAAGCCTAGGCTTAGAATCTTGTTTTGTCATGAGATACTTGAGAGCGGAATGATCCGTATACACTATGGTTTTGGATAGCACAAGATATGGTCTAAATTTCTCAAAAGCATAGACTATACAAGCAACTCTTTTTCCGTGGTAGTATAATGAAGTTGTGCACCGGTCATGGTTTTACTCGCGTAGTGTATAGGTTGAAAATGCTTATTCACTCTTTGTCCTAAAACGGCCCCCACCGCATAATCACTAGCGTCACAATAAGCTCAAAAGGTAATTCCCAATTTGGAGAAACCAAAACGGGAGCCTTTGTCAATTTCTCCTTAAGAGTCTCAAAAGATTCCAAACAATCTTGGTTAAAAATGAAAGGAGCCTCTTTTTCTAAGAGGTGAGTCATCGGTCTAGCTATCTTAGAAAAATCTTGTATAAAGCGCCTATAAAACCCCGCATGACCTAAGAAACTCCTTACACCTTTAACCGAAGTGGGTGGGGGAAGCTTAGTAATCACATCAATTTTAGATCGATCCACTTCTAATCCCTTGTTGGATATTTTGTGTCCTAAAACAATTCCCTCTTTCACCATAAAGTGACATTTCTCCCAATTAAGCACTAAACGTGTTTCCTCACAACGCTTAAGCATTCTTTCTAGATTGGTGAGACATGAGGTAAATGAATTTCCAAAGACAGAAAAATCATCCATGAAAACCTCCATTGTTTGCTCTATCATATCATGGAAAATCGCCATCATGCACCTTTGAAACGTCCCCGGTGCATTACATAAGCCAAAAGGCATCCTCTTGTAAGCAAATGTACCGTAGGGACAAGTGAATGTGGGTTTTTCTTGATCCTTAGGGTCAATGGGTATTTAGAAATAACCCCAAAAGCCATCAAGAAAGCAATAGTACTCATTTCCCGCTAAGCGTTCAAGCATTTGGTCCATAAATGGTAATGGGAAATGGTCTTTCCTAGTAGCCTCATTGAGCTTCCTATAGTCAATACAAACTCTGCAACCGGTAACAAGTCTCGTAGGAATAAGCTCATTGTTCTCATTAGGTACTACGGTGATTCCACCCTTTTTTGGAACACAATGTACCGGGCTAACCCATGAAGAGTCGGAAATGGGGTAAATCATGCCCGCATCAAGGAGTTTGATCACTTCCTTCTTAATGACCTCATGGATTTTTGGGTTAACCCTTCGTTGACTTTGAATGGCGGGTTTGTAATCATCCTCCATAAGGATTTTGTCTGTACAAAAATGTGGATCAATTCCCCTTATGTCGGATATTTTCCATGCTAAGGCTTTCTTGTGTTTCTTAAGGACTTCAATGAGTTGCTCCTTCTCATCCTCTTTCAACTCTTTAGCAATGATCATGGGTAATTGGTCTTTGCCCTCTAAGAAAGCATACTCTAAGTGGGATGGAAGGTCCTTAAGTTCAATTGGAGGTGGACTCTCTATGGAAGGTTTTACTATGTAAGGATCCTCATTGGTAACTTCTTGTGGAGTAAGAGAAGGAATAGGGTCCTCATTGAGCAACTTTTGGATAGTAAGAATATCTTCTTCCCAATTAATTGGAGAATCATCATCACCAAGAAAGTTGGACTCAAATTCCTCCAAGAAGAAATCACTCTCTCCAAAATGTGTTAAGAAAGGAGCAATTAAGGCCATGGTTTCAACATGGGGCATTTCCTCGCTAGTAATCTTCCAAGCATCATGAAAGTGTTCATCACACACCTCATCTAGCACATCAACTATGTTAATAGTCTCACACGGTCTAGACTCCTTAACCTCTTTCCTATCACACACTTTCCCTAGCTTAAACACCACTTTCTCATCCTCTACTCTTATAATTCGTTCTCCCTCCGCCACATCTATCAAAGTACGACCCGTTCCCAAAAATGGTCTACCAATAATCAAAGGAACTCTAGGATCCATGTCATAATCAACCACTACAAAGTCGGCCAGAAATGTAAACTTATCCACACCTACAAAAACATCCTCCGTGATACCTACGGGGTAAGCTATGGTTCGGTAGGCTAACTCAAGGGTCATCCTAGTGGGAGTGAGCTCGGGAAGAGAGAGTTTTTTCCAAACCGATAAAGGCATGAGGTTAATGCTTACCCCTAGATCCGCCAAAGCCATGCAATTTTCCACACCGGGAAAATTACAAGGTATCAAGAAGCGCCCTGGATCTCCAAGTTTTGGTGGTAAGGTTTTAAGTAGCACGGCGGAACAATTTTCATTAAGGGATGTGTTGGGAAAATCAACCAATTTTTCCTTGTTTGAGAGTAAATCCTTGAACATCTTAGCAAACTTTGGCATATAAGCAAGAGCTTCCGCAAAGGATATGTTAATGTTGGGTTGCTTGAACATCCTTAAGAAATTTGAGACTTGGATGGCATCCTTGTTCTTTAACTTGTCCTTTTTCAACCTTGAAGGATATGGAAGAGTTGGTTTAGGTGTAGGTGTTGTAGTGGAAGATTTGTCTTTGATAGCTTCTTCATTGGGAGTTGTAGAAGGGAGAGGAGAAGTGCGAATAGGTTGAGAAGGTGTGTTTGATTGAATGGGAGCATTTTGAGGTGGTGAAGTAGATGTAGAAGGTTTGTCACATGTAGGATCAAAAATGGGTGTAATAGGAGGCTTAGGAGGTGAAGGATCCTTTGTTGTCTTTCCACTTCTCGTTGTAATAACATTGACATTTGATCTTGGGTTTGTTTGTGTGTTTGATGGCAAAGCCCCTTGTTGTCTTTGATTGAATGCCATTAAAAGCCTATTGGTTTGTTCCTCCATTGTACGTTTCATTTGGTCATTCATTCTTTTCTCACTTTCACGAATTCTCCTCTCAACATACACATGAGTCTCTTGTAGCCCATATCCTTGATTTTGAAGTTAAGGGTAACCTTGATTTGGTATTTGAGAATATCCTTGATTTGGGAAGGGTGGAAGTGGTTGATTAAATCATGATGTGGTAGATAAGAGTTATTTCCTTGATGTTGAAAATTGTTGGGTTCTTTGTAGTTATTCCCTTGGTAATGTGGTCTTGTGCCTTGATTCCGTTGTAACATTTGAGGAGGATTTTGGTGAGGTTGGGTGGGTGGTTGGGGTGGGAATCGCGGTGGAGTAAGGTAATTTTGGGACTTGTAAGAAAGGTTATTGGGATTGATATTTGGCTTGAAGTGTTCACGATGTTTCTCTTGGTAAGCATAACATTCCCCTTGATAACCTTGCACCTTATCGCATTGTTCATAGGAATGGGGACCTCCACAAGTCACAAAAGAAAGAGTAATGGCATGCACATCATTTGAGGAATGATTGCCCATAGAAAACTTCATAAAGTCATTCATCATTGTTTCTTTCATCTTTTGAGTGTTTTGCATTAATGTTTGACTTTCCTTTTGAGCTTGAGTAAATGCTTGAATGCATGAAATGAGTTGAGTTTCCAATGGTTTAGAACTTCCTTCTTGAATGACATGGACTCTTTCATCAAATTGTGTGTTGGTTTGCACCACTGCTTTAGTCTCAATAATATCCCAAGCCTCTTGAATGGATTTAAGAACAATATTCCCTCCCGCGGAAGCATTGAGTGAGTCTTGGTGATGAGGTTTAAGGCCATTGTAGAAAGTATTGATTTGGTGAACTTCATCCAATCCATGGTTAGGGCATCTCCTCAATATCTCTCTAAACTCCTCCCAAGCATCACTAAAGGTTTGACTAGGTTTTTGTTGAAAGCCTATAATTAAGTTCCCCAAAGCCGTAGTCTTAGATGGGGGAAAGAACTTGTTCAAAAACTTAGTAGTGAAACCATCCCATGTGGTGATACTATCGGGTGGTTGTGTGTCAAACCAATGCTTAGCGGGACCCTCTAGTGAAAATTGCACCAATATCAACTTAATGGCATCATGGGGAACTCCATTGTACTTAATGGTATTGCAAAGAGCAAGAAATCTCTTAAGGTGATCATGAGGATTATCATTCTTGTTTCCATAGAAAGGTGTGTTTGAAACCAAGTTAATCATAGCCGTTTTTAGCTCAAATGAATTTACGGGAATATCGGGTATCTTGATAGCATCGGCATATTCGTGAACATTGGATTGCAAACGTTCCATCAAAGAACGAGTATCAAATCCGGCCATGGCTTCTTGTTGTGGATGAATCAAAGCACGATTCTCGTGATCGGCTTGATGGACGGTGGTGTTCCTACTCTTTCTCTTTTTCTTCCTTTTCGGAGGAAGGGGTTGTACACCAATCGGTATTTGTGCACGCCCGTGAGTGAGCATGCAACTCAATACGAGGAATGAGAGAGAAGCTCTCGTGTGACTTTGAAGAGAAAATGATTATCCCCTTCGAGTTTCAATATGAAATATCCACAAGAAAATAATAATATACGTATGTACTACATGGGTGCAAGACCCCCAATGAAGCCTTCCTTCTTAGAATACTCACAAGTGAACGGGGGGTTAGGTGGCGCGAAGCACTTAAGTACCTATTGACCCTTAAATGGCATTTTATAGCACATCGCCATTCTATTCACTTAATTGTTTGTATTCTTCGAATTGTTGCTTATTGGAAGTATTTACCTATTCTTGCTTTATTTTGTTTGATCGATACACGTGTCAAGGACCGGAACGCCCCACAACACGGTGTATTGCCTTGGCAATACTTATGGAGAATATGTGAATTGGTGGTTCTTATACGTATACGTATTTACTTATAATAATATATGGAAAATATTTTTGTATTTATGAGTTTTTAAGAGAAAATACTATATGTACATAAAAACTGAGAGAATCCAATAATATATATTTTGGGTGCAATCTCTTAGGAAAAAGATTGCTTTTTGGATTTTTTTAATTTGTTTGGTCATTCTTTAGGAAAAGAATTGTTTTGTTAATTTTTTTAGTTTTTATATATTTTTTATATTGTTGATTTTTTATTTGTTTTTGATTTATGATACGTAGAAATAACGTTCACTAGGTGAACGGATCCCAAAATCCAATGAAAACCGTCAATCGATAGTCTCTCGTAAAGTCACAGAACCGGCAGCGGCGCCATTTGAAATGTGTATAGTTGTAGTTCGTTTTCTCAGTTCTTAACAAATTGAAAGTCCTAACAAGATCGAGTTTTTAATTGTTTTTGGTTGGTAAAGTATTTGGATATTCTATATCTAATTCAAACAAATCCTTGCTAAAATGAAAAATAAAGTCTACTTATACGTAAAACAAAGTGCACAAACCAAGTATTTATTCAATTAAAATGCTCAAATGTAAATTCTACGAAATATAAGGACGGAAAATGTAAATTCAATTAAAAATAAATACCAAAAATACAAAGTCAAAAAGTCAAAGGACTAATTATGTAAAACAGTCAACTAATTTGGACTAGGAATGAAAATATTTCTAACAATGTAACTAACTTTTAACTCTTTTGAAAACTAACTAACCACTTTTTAACAAACTTGAAACTCTAAGGACTTAACTTTTGCAAAACCTAATTAAATGGAATTTTAGCCTGAAATAGAACTGTTTAACAATCTAAGGACTAGAATGCAATTTCCAAAACTTTTAAACCAAAAACGGGCACAAGGACTAAAATAAGCTCGTTTGAGCTTATTTCTTAACCAAATAAGCTCAAACCAATTTCAAAAGTCTTAAAATTGAAATTAAGCTAGACTTGTGAAAGGAAATAAGCTGAAACTAACTAAAACTCTAATAAGCTAAATCAATTAAGCACAAAATAAGCTTCCCAATAAGCTACACATGCACAAATTGATTTTATTGCAAAAATCTGTTAATCAGCCTACTAGAAGAAAGGGAAATCTTGTTTCAAAGAAAATGATTCATTAATAAGCTCTAAAACTTAAAATAAGCTAAAATGAGCTTATGTTGACTTTCGTTGACCAAAAATCCAAAAATCTGAAAATCTCAAAACTTATCCAGAAACACTTTTGAAGTGATTTGTGAAAGAAAATAAGCAAGTTTCTGAAGTAGATAAGCCAGTATTAGAAAACAGTCAACCTATTTATCACAGGGAATTGAAAATGCTCAAGTGCTTAAACAAAAGCTTATATCTAGCTTATTTCTTGATAATGTAGAATTTCCTGCTACACAATTAAACTACATATGTTGTGTGATACCTAGAAACTGGTTTCAAGGATTTTCATCAAGAAACAAAGCTTTGGCAATGATTTGAAAATGGATACTTTTCTGAAATCTAGATAATCAAAGCTGACCCAAACTTTTTCTCATGCCATTTGCCTTTTTGACTAAAGTTTTGACTTAAAAACTTTGTAAACTAATTTGTTATGACTTACTAACTGGATGAAAGCTAGAATTAACCAACTAACAAGGCTTGATCACAATTGAAAACCTAATCCCAAACACAAGTTTACTGAACTCTTAAATCTTTTTGTAAAGGAATTTTGAGTTAAAAGCTAAAATTATAAAAGAAAGATATCAAGCTAAGTGTAATGAATGAAATGTAATGCATAAGGACCAATTTTAAGCTATGAAGCAGTTTAATACTCTAAATGTACTTATGAGATAATATTACTGATTATATATAGCCAAAAATGAAAGTTAAGCTAATGAACAAGTACAAGACTGCAAATAAGCTTCTCAAACTACAACTTCTACTCAGTAACACACTTGATCATATTTCAAACAAGGTTACACTAAGAATTAAGCATGCCTGCAACAATTGAGTTGAATTAAAATGCAGAAACCAAAAACCTTTTAGCTAAGGCCTCCGTTGGGCAGTAGAGTAGCGCTGAGCTATCTAACTAGTGCTAAACCACCACCTTAACACTAGTAACTACTAATCAACAATCAACAACAGCTAATCAACCCTTAATCTCCATTGTTTGAACTTGAAATTCTTCAAATTCTACCAAACTCTTGAAATGAATGATCAAGTCAATAAGAACAGCTACTGGATGAGAACAATCAGCTACAATCTTCAACAAGGCTCCCAATGATCAAGGATGATCACTAGAAACAAACATCATCAATGGCGTATGAACAGTATGTAAAGGCATTGAGAATATTGGAGGGAAATTTGAAATTTATTGATTATGAATGAAAAGTGGTTACAAGGTTTGTTATAACTACCTAACAGACTCTCGAAAGGTTGTCAAGCTTTTGAGAGTTGTTAACTACAACTACTAACAAAATTGAGAGAGAGAACTAAAATCTAGTGTGTGTGTTTTCACACTAGCTACGTATTTACAAATGAGGAGTACATGCCCTATTTATAGAATGGAAATGTGTTGAAGTAGGGGTAAGTGACGTGTCTGAGCCAATTAATTGCTTCCACGTGTCATGATCTTCTCAATTAGATTTAGCCGTTACAAGTTTGAATTTGGGCATTTCTTGGTGTGTTGATTTGAGCTTGATTGGATGGTTGGGATGGATTTAGGACTTGAAAATGAATAAGTTTCATGTAGAACAGTTCTTCTGATATGCAGTAGAGATCAAATTCGTATCTGGGTTTTGTTTGTTGAAGAAGGTGACAAGTGTCATCTTGTGGTTGGCTCAATATTTGTCACATGGATCACTATCCAAAAGAATAGTGTGATCCGTGTGAAAGGATATGGTGTGTTTTGATTGGTTGTGGGCGATTAAGTGGAATCTGATGTGTATTGTTTATTATTTCCCAAATCTGAAGTGGCAATCCAAGGTGATTAATTCAAGCCCTCTCATTGGCCCATTCTATTTCACACAGATTAAGCCTTGAATTATCTTTCCAAAATGGCAGTTTCAATCCTTGTACTTAGCAGATTATGAGTTTGAGCTTTAAACTTCTTTCTTTGGGCAATTTCAGTCCTTTAACTTGCAAACTTGATCAAATAGCTCCCTTGACTGAGTTGACTTGAAGGTTGACCTTGTTTAACTTTAATCTTGACTTTGACAATTTTGAACTTTAGCCCCTCAACTTTGTAAAGTTGTCAAGATAAGTCCTTGCACTTCAAAGTTTTGTCACTTTTGATCCTTCTTTGTCTTTTTCATCCAATTAAGCTTGATTTCCCCTTGTTTGCTTGAAATTGTATCCTTCTTACCTATTTGATCACACACAAAGAACATACCACATAATACTGCTTTGATAGCACAAAAGTTAGGTATTTGCTATGTGTTTTAGGGTGTTTTGTTAATATTATTGATATGAGATTTTGCTCATATCATTGTTTAACATACTCTTAAAGTTTGCGGCAAAACGAGGCATCATGATTAAAGCGTCGGCAAAACTTATGTTAAAATGCATATCACGAAACATCTTAATGAAAAGCTCAAATTGGTAGTTATCACGCTCTTGCAATTTCTCCTTACGAAGTCTCAATGGGTAAGGAAAGGGTGGTGTCGGTTGGGGCATAGGCATAGCCTTTGGAATCTCGGGTTCCAATGATGGTAAAGGGTCAACCGTAGGTGTGGTTTGAGCGGTACTTCGTGGGATTGGGATATGCTCCTCTTCGACCACCACCTCGGGTTCTTCCTCAATTTCCTCCACCGTAGGAGTAATTGGTTGATGAGTCGTTTCCTTAAAGGTCTTACCACTACGAGTGTGTAACACCCCATTTTGATAATGGAATGTCACGCGTAATTATGGCGTGTCATCAAAGAATACAAGGATAAATGTATAAAACATTACATGACCATAGGGATAACCGGAATCAAACATCGGTTCCTAAACTGAAAGTCCCTAATCAATGCGAGAAACCCTAATCTTAACTTAATCAACACAAGGTATTACTTTTCAAACGTAATCTTATTATTGTATAATAAAGAATTACAAGTGTTATGGATAACACCGTTTGATGACAATGTGTTGTGCACACTTTGAACAACAATAACCTTAACTTATGAATACAGTCGTAGCTGTTTGATTCACTAAGTTACACGCACTAATGATCTTGATATTGCAAAGTGTTGAATCTTAATGCTAGGTTACACATCCTATTTATAGTGTTACGAGTTTGACTTGAACAGTACTTGATGTCGACTACACAACTTTTACAAGTTCCCACATCAGTCACATGATGTCCTTCTATTCTTGGTAGTCTTCCATTATGCTTTAAGGAACAGTTGTCCAAAACAGTTTCCTTATTCTTCATATTCTCGAACACACAAATGGCATGTCCAAAGTGTGCTGAGAGTTATCAGGGTATTGCCACCCCTGTTAACTCTCAACCCCTCAGAGTCCCTAATACATCTTGGCTGTTATCCATCACAGCCAAGGAGTATGTCTTCAGGTAATCTTCGACTTCCCTGACAATGTCTCTGACATGGACTCCTCTGAGGTTGCTCACAGAGATTCGGATCTCTGTGAGTCTTGTGAAACTTGCCTGCCTCCTAGGCACAGGCAAGGGACTATCTATCAGCCTAATTATGTTTAAATCAATGAACAGGGAATCTAACAAGTTTAGATTCCCAACAATCTCCCCCTATTTAAACATAAATAGTGCTAGATCTAACTAAGTTAAGGTAAGTGAGTTTAACAGCTTCTTCTTACACATAACAGATCTAAACAAACATACCTCATGATTTTATTAAGACTTAAAGAAAAATTACAAGTTCATTACATAAGTTAAATAAAAGATGAAGGTAAAAGGGCTGATACTTTCTTCAATAGTCATCATTTTTTATTCTTTCTTCAGCTTCGGCCACATCTAATCTGTTATCAATTTCATCCTGCAAAGTCTTTGCAAACTTCTTGGAATACTCAGAGTTGATCTTGAGACACTTCTTGTGACAGAGCAGCTGAATAGTTGAAGCCAGGCATAGCTCATCTTCCCTCTGAAAAGCATATTGGCAGGCTTTGTTCATAAACGCCATTCCTCTTTCAGGCACTGAGTAAGTCTGACCATCAACAGGGCCAACTATACCATTAGGAAGGATCAGATCCCTGTGCATGCCATCCACACGAACATCTTCAGTAACAAAAGTTTCATCAATGATTTGGGAAATTCTTCTTCTTTTGTTGCCTGTCTTTGGGGGTCCTTGTTCGAAAAGCTGTGGTGGGGGATCAATCTTTAGTTTGGCAGCTGTTTCCTTGATCCAGTTAAACTTAGCCTTAAGAGTTTTAAGCAGAAGGAAATTCGCCTGTCCAGACTTTTTGGCAGCTAAGGCTTCGAGTTCAAACCATTCTGATAACCCAAGTGTTTTTAACCTGAAGTCGTCAAACACATCCATATTCCCTGTTTGATTATCCCTCCATAAGATCATCTGTGGAGTATTTGTGGACTTGCGAATGGTGTATCTAAACTTGGTTATCTTGCCAGCAGCATACCTGTTGTTTACGCAGGCATCATAGTCAGTTTTGACTTTCTTTAGGGCCTCAGCGCGTTTAAGTTCCATTTCCCTCAACCTTTGTTTTTGTTTTTCTTTTTCAGGAGGTGACATCTTCCTCAGAGTGGCTTCATTTAGTTCTTTGGCTGCCTTGAGCTCACTCAGTCTTTTGAATTCTTCAGCCTGTTGCTCTATTTCTTCAGGCGTTAGAGGTCTCTCATCAGAAGGTGTAAAGGTTGAAAATTGGGAAAGGTCTGTTGTGGATCCTCCTGTCTCTAGCATCACAGCTATCTTCTTAAGTTTAGTGTCAGTATCAACTAACACTATCTCTTTACCTTTCTTTGAGACAGAGGACTCCACACTTATGTTTTTCAAATCATCAGCTCTTTTGAGGAACGCTGTCTGAGCCTGATTTTGAATAGATTTTGGTAGGGAGCTCACAGTGAATTTAAGCTTCTTGGCTGCTGGTTCATCCTCATCCTCAGGTTTGCTGATGTTAACTAGGATCATGGATTTAGATGAGTCAGCGCCATCTTGTGCTTGTTGCTCCCCCTGAGTCTGATCCTCATCATCAGGTATTATAACTGGTTCGATGACTTGAAGAGGAACAGGTGTTGTTGAAGGATTGGCTGAAGATGAGGCTTGTTCAGCAGATGCAAGGCTGAGTTTAGTATTCTTCTCCCCCTCACGTTCATCCTTACTTCCCTTATGCTTGGATGAACGTGCCTGAAATCTTCTTGCAGTCTGCTCCACAGAGGCAGCCATGGCACGCTGTCTTTTTCTGGATGCCCTGGCAATCTTCAGCAATAAGTTGGCATTGGCATTGGTATTTGCCTGAACTCTCCTGACAATAAAACCAGCATGGTTGTATTGCCTGTTGCGCACTGCATTGAAGTGCCTGTTAATGACGGTTTCTTGTTCTTGGAACAATGCAGGGACAACGGAGTCAATGGCATTCTTGATTCTTGTCGAGAGATGACTTAGTCCTTGAGCCACACCTTTTCTTGTACCTTCCTGAATAGGCTCAGTGACAGCCTCAGTCACAGCCTTCTTTATTATACCTGGAAAGGTGACAATAAAATTGTGCATCTCTGACTTGATTACATCCAACTTTCTTGACAAGCGCTCAATATCAGACTGATGGTGTACAGGCTGAAGATTCTTGATATTGAGGCTTTGTTGAGCAAAATCATCCTCCCTTGGAAATAAGTCGAAGTTAGTCTGAGAAGGATGATCAAACAAAAGGAATTCAGCTGTTGGATCATATATGGGTCTTTGGAGGACTGTTGTTGCAGATGTAGCAGAGTTTTGTGTGTCAACAGCTTCCTTAAGAGGAGAAGTCTTGTTATCTTCTTTAGGAGGAGAGACTGACAGCTGGTCATCCTCATCTTCTTCCTCTTCCTCATCAAACATTCCCTCAGGGAATTCATCCTCAGGCATGGGTGTAAACTCAGCGACATAATCTTCAACAGAAAGCATTTCTTCATCAGCATTGAGCACAAGTTCTTCTTCAATCTGAATGTCCTGAGGAATTGTTTCAGCCTCCTTTTCATGTACCTGAGGATCTTTGACTGGCTGTACAATTTCAGCCTGCAAGGTTGTTGAAATTAGTAACAGGGAAAATATTAAGTGAATGGTCGCCATTTCGCTGTCCCAGAGAGGCTGAGGGTGATTACTCAGCCACTCCAAAGGATAAATCCTTGGGATTCTTTTAAGTGTGAATGAAGTGTGGTTAATGGTCGCCATTCGCTGCCCCTAGGAAAGCTGAGTGTGATTATTCAGCCCCCCCAAAAGGTAAAAACCTTTGGGATTCTTTTGATTGTGAAACATATGTTGTTTAATGATCGCCATTTCGCTGCCCCTAGGAAAGCTGAGTGTGATTATTCAGCCCCCCCAAAAGGTAAAACCTTTGGGACTCTTTTAAGAGTGAAACATATGTTGTTGTTGGTCGCCTGTTACGCTGCCCCTAGGAAAGCTGAGGGTGATGATTCAGCTCCCCCTGAAAGGATAAATCCTTTGGGACTCTTTTAATGAGGGAACCAAGAGGCTGTGTGAAGTACAGCCATCAAGGTTGAGACATTCATGTATTCAGGTTGTTGTTAGCCTGAATACTGTCTAGAGGGTTCAGGGTCATCGGGGTGCTTTATAAACACAAATGAATCACTCCCTGGTGCAAAGACAGAGTGTACAGAAGTCTTAAGGAATTCTAAGTGAAATGACAGACTTCTATGGGTCGAGGATTACCCTAACTTCACCACTCTCTCCTATAGATAAATGAGAGTGGTTGCTTGTGAGCCTCTAAAAATGTACACTGATTACCTGTGAGATATCAGCTTGGTTTGGCTGGTTTCCTGTAGTCTCTGCTGACCTAGAGACACTAGACGCCTGTTGTTTGTCAGCCAAAGATTCTGTATCCACAAGAGTATCTGGACCAGAGGCGGTTTCAATCTTCTTTTCCTTGGCCTTGCTAACAGCTTTAGGTTGAGAAGAAGAGGGGATTTTCTTCTTCTTTGGCTGTTGGCCAGAAGAAGCCTTGGACTTGGTAGTGTGCTGCCCAGAGGTCAAAGACGTAGACTTGCCAGCGACACTAGAAGTATTCACCTTCTCAGAGGAAGGGAGCAAGGGCTTCTCAGCGTTGGGTACCTGATTAGCAACGTTCAGCATGTGAGCGGTCACAGGGAAATCCTCAGCTCCTATCTCCTTGTAAATGGCGCCTGTAATGCGATAGGGCTTCAGGGTTGTCAAGGCCTTGTTATGGTAGTTTTCTCCCAGCAAACTCTCAAAGATCAGGGACAAATAACGCACATAGCAGATGTTCTTTTCCCTGACCTGATTCCTTCCTTTAAGTTGTTCTACTAGGTTAGAGAAAAGAAGGCTTCCAACGTCAACATCAGCTCCCCAAATTAATCCATAAGCAATAGTCTGATGTTTGAACGACATTTGATCTTGGGATCCCTGCATGCCTCACAGGGACTTCACAATGTGGGTGAAGAGGACACGCCACATAGGAGAAAAATACTTGATCTTCAGAGGTGCTTTAGCAAGGATGTCAGCTGGTGTGAGGGCAGGGTTAATGTCGTGACAGGGTTTGAGTGTGGCCAATGCTTCCTTGACAGCCTTTTTGTCAACTGTCTTCAAGCACTCATCTCCATGTTTAAGTCCGGCCACACTGGCAAAATCAGCAAGGGAAAAGGCAAAAGGATGTTCATTGCAAGAAAGGCTAAAGGTAATGGTGTCTTCTTCAACTTCGGCAGAATACCAAAATTCCCTAAGGTATTCTTGGTAAAAGGTGGAAGGAGATTTGGTGAAGGCTTCGTTTAGGTCACAATTCTGCATGAAATTTACCAGATCCGAATAGGTGTTGTTGGGTGCCTTGATCCATCCAATAGCGTTGTTTGAGGCGATGATGCTCTCGTTGATCTCGAAGTTCACATTGGAGGCTTTTGGTACGGGAAACGCCATTGATAAAAGGTTGAAGGTGAATGAAAATGGCGGAAGGTTGAGAGAGATAAGAGTTGTAGAGAGAGAGAATGATTTTGAGAATGGTGGTGGGTGAGAAGAGAAAGAAGACAATATATATTCAAACTTAGAGTGAACAGTTATTCAACCGCATTAAATGCAAAAGCGAAAATGACTGCTCAAGTGGGTCCCCTTGACCTTTCAAAACGTTTGTCTCCTCGTTATCCGAAATTTAAATGATTAAAAAATGTGAGAATGTTTTTCGCATTTACTTGGAACGCAACTACCTAGTTACATGTGAAAAACATTTAATAAAACATTTAATATAGAATCAATCATTTAATGAACACATTTAATATCAAGCCACAGGCTTTGAAATATTGAGCATCCCTAGCTCAGCAACTAGCCTGTTGAACGTAGGTTCAGCCAAAGGCTTTGTAAAAATATCAGCTAGTTGCAGCTCTGTGGGAACAAAATGCAGCTCAATATCTCCCTTCATAATATGATCCCTGATAAAATGATACCTGATATCAATGTGTTTGGTACGAGAGTGAAGAACAGGGTTGTTGGAAATGGCAATGGCGCTGGTGTTGTCACAAAAGATTGGCACTTTGTCATACAAGATTTCATAGTCAGCCAATTGACTTTTCATCCAGAGCACCTGAGCACAACAGCTGGCTGCAGCGACATATTCAGCTTCAGCTGAAGACATAGCCATAGAGTTTTGCTTCTTAGCACTCCATCCAACCAATTTTCCTCCTAGGATTTGACAGCTGCCTGAAGTACTTTTCCTGTCAATACAGCATCCAGCATAATCTGAATCTGAATAGGCCTTGAGATCAAAGCCTGATTCCTTTGGATACCAGAGTCCTAGGGAAGGTGTTCCTTTGAGATACCTGAAAATTCTCTTAACAGCCACTAGATGGGATTCTTTTGGGTTAGCTTGGTACCTTGCACAGAGACATGTGGAGAATTAGATATCTGGACGACTGGCTGTTAAATACATCAGTGACCCAATCATGCCTCTATATAAAGTCTCATTGACAGAGACCCCTGACTCATCAGGGCCCAAGTTGTTGGGTGGAAGCATGGGGCATTTCACTGAAGCACAATCAGCCAAGTCATATTTTTTAAGTAAATCCTTAACATACTTTTCTTGACAAATAGAAATTCCCTTAGGACATTGTTTAATTTGAAAACCCAAAAAGTAAGTTAATTCACCCATCATGCTCATCTCATATTTCTTGGTCATTAATTTAGCAAAGCGTTTACTAAGATTGACATTTGTTGACCCAAAGATGATATCATCCACATAAATCTGCACAATGATGAAATCACTCTTGTCCTTGAAGGTAAAGAGTGTTTTATCAATAGAACCCCTGACAAATTTGTTTTCAGATAAGAAATTTGAAAGAGTTTCATACCATGCTCTTGGAGCTTGTTTCAGACCATACATTGCTTTGTGAAGTCTGTACACATGGTTGGGAAACTCGCTGCTCTCAAATCCTTCAGGTTGAGCAACATAGACTTCCTCAGCCAAATCACCATTGAGGAAGGCACTCTTAACATCCATCTGAAAGACAGTGATGTTCATATAGGCAGCATAAGCTAGAAAGATTCTGATGGCTTCAAGTCTAGCAACAGGTGCAAAAGTTTCATCATAATCAATTCCTTCAGTCTGAGAGTATCCCTGTGCTACCAATCTTGCCTTGTTCCTGATGATGTTCCCAATTTCATCCATCTTGTTTCTATAGATCCATCTAGTGCCTGTGATATTCTTTCCAGGTGGAGCTGGCACTAGTGTCCAAACCTTGTTCCTTTTGAACTGATTGATTTCTTCTTGCATAGCAGCTACCCATCCATCTTCTGTCAGAGCCTCAGCAACTCTTTTAGGTTCAATTTGAGAAAGGAATTCAGCAAATAGACATTCATTGGCTGAGGCTGACTCAGAGTCTTGGATTCGCTGTCTGGTTGTGACCCCTGCATTTGGTTCCCCAATAATGTTGACAAGAAGAATGTGTTGATCTCTTGACCACTTATTTTGAGGAGCTGGAGTTTCAAGAACAGGGGTATCTGAGGGCATAGCTGGAACAATTTGACTCTCATCCTGCTGACTAGGAGGGCTTTCTTCAAAAATTAGTTCAGTATCTGAGTCTTCTTCAGCCACATCAAGGGAAGCAATTTCATTATCAGCAGGAGCAACTTCAGAGTTTTGAAGAATTGGTGAGTCATTAATATCCTGAGAAGGATCATCAGAGATTTGAGGTTCTTCTTCATCAAGTCCCTGAGAGGAAGGAACTTCTATGTTGTGAGTAGACAGAGGATCAAAAGCAGGAACATAAGGAGTGAGAGTGTTGGAGTGGTGATGACTGGTAGGTCTGGGTTCTGTGAACTCATCACTTGGGAAAGAAATATTTTCATTAAAATCTACTTCATCACCCTCTGTTCCTGTTCTCTGTATGACTTCATCATCTTCATTGAATCTGACATGGAAAGTTTCTTCTACTTCTTGTCTTCTGATGTTGAATACTCTGAAGGCTTTGGCTGTTGGAGAGTATCCCAAAAAGAATCCATCATCAGCCTTTTCATCAAACTTTCCAAGTTTATCCCTGTAGTTATAAATAAACACGGGGCATCCAAACACATGAAAATAGCTGACGTCTGGAGATCTTTTTCTGAAAACTTCATAGGAGGTTTTGCCATGTCTTTTGACAATGATTGATCTGTTTTGAGTATAGCAGGCAGTGTGTACAGCTTCTCCCCAAAATTGCTTTGGTAAGGCTGCACCATTTAACATAGTTCTTGCTGCTTCAATCAGAGTCCTGTTTCTTCTTTCAGCCACACCATTTTGTTCAGGAGTGCCAGCTGAAGAGAAGTTCTGTGAAATCCCTTTTTCATCACAAAATGATTCAAGTTGATGATTCTTGAATTCTGTACCATTATCACTTCTTAGAGCTTTGACTCTAACATCATTCATATTTTCCACCTGTCTGATGAAGGACATGATGGCATCAGCTGCATCACTTTTCCTTCTGAGGAAGAACACCCATGTATATCTTGAAAATTCATCAACTATGACCAAGGTGTATTTGTTGTGATTAATGGTTTGAGGTTTGACAGGTCCAAACAAGTCCATGTGAAGGAGATGTAAGCACTTGTCAATAGAGAATGATTGCCTAGTCTTGAATGAAGACCTGTGATGTTTTCCTTTGACACAGGCAGAACAAGTTTTGTCTTTGGAAAACATTACTGAAGGTAGACCAGCAACCAAGTTTTGAGTGGCTATCTTATTGATGTTCTTGAAGTTGAGATGAGACAGTCTTTTGTGCCACAGCCAGTTGACACTTTCAGAGGCTTTGGCAAGAAAACAATTTGAGCTGTCTTCAGAGCACACAGCCATGTTGATGACATAAACATCTCTCCTTCTAGGTGCAACCAGCACAACATCATTATTTTTGTTGAATATGGTTCCCTGAGTCTTAGTAAACAAAACCTTATAATCAGCATCACATAACTGGCTGATGCTAATAAGATTGTGCTTAAGACCATTCACATATGCAACCCTGGTAAATGTGATCCCATTGCAATTCACTGAGCCATATCCTTCTGTGTCACCTGAAGAGTTATCTCCAAACACCACTTTGGGACCTGGCTCCTTTGAGTATCTGTGCAGGTATTGTTGAATCCCTGTCATGTGTCTAGAACAGCCACTATCTAGATACCATACCGATTCCTTGAGATATTTCTGCACAGATACATAGAAACAGATTAGTTCCTATGGTGAACCCACTTTCCAGTGGGTTCCCTGAATTGCTTGTTAGCAACTCTTGTGTTCCTGAAAAACTTTTGGCGATGGGATGGACAGTTCATAGTTTCATGGTTATAACTCCCACAGATATCACACCCAGGGAAGTCACCACACTCGTCTGAGTGATGGTCGGTGAACCCACAGAATTTACAGGGAGGATAAGAATTGTAATTTCCCTGTTGTCTTTTGGAACTCTGTGGTCTGTCCCTAGAGGGTGTCTTAGCTCTTTTAGCTGCCATGTGTCTGTCATGATCTAAGGTCGAGTGGTGAGAATTTTTACAAACATTGCAATAAGGTTTGATTAATCTTTCCCCTTTGGGTTCACCTAGGACTGACTTAGGTTCATGAGAAGTAGAGCATTCAGCGGAAGGCTTAATGTGTTGTTTCAAGAGTTCTACTTCTTTCATAAGAGACAACAGGCGATCTTCAGTGGTGGGGTCAACCTTATTCACAGCCTTAGTAGAAACAGGCTTAAAAGCTACTTGTTTACCAGTTGGTTTAGCAGGCACACGAAAAACTTTAGCTGGAGGATTCTCAATATCTATCTTAAGTTCATCCTTAGCAGATCTAGAAGAACTGCTAGGTTCAACTCCAGAGAGTTTGGGCAAGGGTGGAAGCTCAGCCACATCTTCAGAGACAGGGTCATTAGTCAAAGAGGTGTCTGACATATGAATAGTCTCTGTAGATTTAAAGACAATGTCTTTGGGTTTGGTGATAATCCTCAGCTTTTTATGTTTAGCAGTTATATCCCTGTTTAAGTCAGCAGGCACTTCATCCCTAAGCAATTCATCTATAGTAAACCTAGCACACAGCCATTTTTCAATAAATTTGTTTAATTCAGTGACTTGGTCATTCAAAGCTATGTTTTTCAAGGTTAATCTAGCTACTTCATTTTGCAGGGATATTTTCTCTAAGTTAACCCGCCTGAGAGTATCACATTCAGCCTTAGCATTAATCATTTCAGTTTTAACAGAGTGAAACTTGTCAAGAAGGTTCTTCCTTTGTTCCTCAACAAAGTGCAAGTCAACAATGGTGTAATCAAGAACATGCTTACGTTCATCACAATCAGACATAGAAAGAAGCCTGTGTACCTTTTTCATTGTGATGTCGACCCATTGTCCTGATCTTGCATCACCTTTTCCAACAGCTGGTTCATCATCAGCTATTGCCATAAAAGCCCTGACTCTTGTGGTATCTTCTTCATCTGAAGTCAATGGTTCATCATTCCAATCATAGGTTTCAGCAACCAACCCTTTCTCAGCCTTTTTCTCACCCCCTTTCTTTTTGGACATAGCTTCAATCTTCAAGTTCATCTGTTCTAACTCAGCCTTAAGTGCCTTGTACTTGTTTTTGTAATCTTTCTTCTCAGTGTCTGAAGAATTGGATTGTGATGAGTTGTTATGTTGTTTGAACTTGTAGGGTTTGGATGAAGATGATGGATAAGAGGGTGAGGATGTTTTGGTGGAAGGACATTCTTTTTGAAAATGTCCAAGCTTTCCACAGGCAAAACATGTTTCTTTTGACCTGTCAGTTGGTTTGCTGGCTGATCCTACTCTTCCAGATCTTTTGTAGTATCTTCTTTGGTTGGCTAGCAATGCTCTTTCATGAAATTCTGCATTGAGGTCTGACAAGAACTCTTGGCTGCTACGAGTATCTTCTTCCATATCAGAATCGCTGTCAATAGGATGTGTTGCAGAGATCAAAGCTTTGGAAGATGCTCCTTGGACAACAAATCTTTCAGTCTCTGATTTGTAGATAGTATCGATCAGCCCTTCTTCATAATTGTACTTTCCATAGAGCTGAGCAAGGGTATCATTTTTGATTGAGTTGTTAGCTCTCTGAGTCTGATTCATGCTCAGCCACTTTCTTGGAAGGCTGTTGACAAAGGTGGCATTGATCTCAGCTTGACCAATAGTAACATCATTCATAGCAAGGTCATTTAGAAGAATCTTCAGCCTAGTATAGGTTTGCTGAACTTTTTCACCTTCAAGAGACTTAAAGGCATTAAACTGAAGTCTGAGTGCCTGAATCTTTGTCTCTCTTGTTTCAGAGGGTCCTTCATGGCCAAGAATAAGGTCTGTCCACATCTGTTTAGCTGTGGGACATTGAATAACAGACTTCATGATATGCTTTGGAAGACAGGAAATTATGATGCTTTTGAGACGTTTATCTTGGTTTGCTAATTTCCTATCAGCAGCGGTCCATTGTTTGACAGGCTTGGGAAGAGGGTTTTCTTCAGTAGAAGTGAGTGCCATGGGGATATATGGACCATTTTCTAAAATTTCTAAGAGAAAAGGTTCAAGACCATCAAGGTATACAAGAAACTGACTCTTCCAACTGGCAAAGTCTTCTTCATCAAAGACTGGTACACTGGTTACGTGTGATCCACCTCTTGAGTCAAGAAGTTGGGGTAGATCATCGTCATTTGGTGGGGCGGTAAGTCTTGGTGAAGATGGGTTTCTGGAAGGTGAGTGTGGGCTAGAGGTTTCCGGCATGGTGGATCTTGATTATAAAACGGAGAACGATGTTTCTTTAAGGTTTTAATATCAAACACCGCTCTGATACCAATTGAAAGTCCCTAATCAATGCGAGAAACCCTAATCTTAACTTAATCAACACAAGGTATTACTTTTCAAACGTAATCTTATTATTGTATAATAAAGAATTACAAGTGTTATGGATAACACCGTTTGATGACAATGTGTTGTGCACACTTTGAACAACAATAACCTTAACTTATGAATACAGTCGTAGCTGTTTGATTCACTAAGTTACACGCACTAATGATCTTGATATTGCAAAGTGTTGAATCTTAATGCTAGGTTACACATCCTATTTATAGTGTTACGAGTTTGACTTGAACAGTACTTGATGTCGACTACACAACTTTTACAAGTTCCCACATCAGTCACATGATGTCCTTCTATTCTTGGTAGTCTTCCATTATGCTTTAAGGAACAGTTGTCCAAAACAGTTTCCTTATTCTTCATATTCTCGAACACACAAATGGCATGTCCAAAGTGTGCTGAGAGTTATCAGGGTATTGCCACCCCTGTTAACTCTCAACCCCTCAGAGTCCCTAATACATCTTGGCTGTTATCCATCACAGCCAAGGAGTATGTCTTCAGGTAATCTTCGACTTCCCTGACAATGTCTCTGACATGGACTCCTCTGAGGTTGCTCACAGAGATTCGGATCTCTGTGAGTCTTGTGAAACTTGCCTGCCTCCTAGGCACAGGCAAGGGACTATCTATCAGCCTAATTATGTTTAAATCAATGAACAGGGAATCTAACAAGTTTAGATTCCCAACATAAACATAAGCCCAAAACATAATGAAGCAAAGGAAATGAATGAAAGACTAAACAAGCATAAATATATGAAGGCAAAAGGAAAAGAAGTCTCTAGCAGCTTCCATCCGATGCACGTCCTCCAAATGCTCGAGTCTTTCCTAGGGTACCTGCCGTTTTGGGACATGGAAAGGAAAGTAACGGCTGAGCAAAACACTCAGTGCACGGATATAGACATAGTATAAGTGACTAAAACATAAATAGAGACTTAATAGCAGCGGAAATGTATAAGTCCTGGAAAACTTGGAACATGTTCATAAAACTGGTTTTATAGTTTGAAAAGCCTTATGTTTATCTTATGAAAACTGTTTAACATATTTTACCATTAGCCAATATAGGTCATGAAAATCCACCGTGCATGAATACTTGGAGGGGTGACCTCATCATGCAAATTAGAGGGGTTGCCTCTAATTTAATATACTGGTTTTTTTGGGTAGGAGGGATCAGCTCCTTGTGAAGGATGCAAGGCACACACCACATTCACCATGTAATCCTGAATAAAAACGTGTAACTAGGATGCACCCATATGCCCCACATGATAAATATAAATAAATGGTCAAAAGCTGAAGGGACGCCACGAGAATCACTCCGCCGTGGTGAAGTCATAACATCAGTGCCTCTAATGTTATGGTTTTGGTACCTCCATAACTAGGTGAAACTGGTCATGCATGTATATGGCTATAGGTAATCATATTTAAACATATGCAATCAAACTCATACTTATACTACGGGAAAACAGTTGGCTGCATACGGGGAATCCTAATAAGGAAAGAATGTCCATACTGAAAGGACGGGAATCCGTACCTTATATCCAGTGAACGAGAACGACGAACTGCGAGAATCCTACTTCCGAAACACTAGTGCTACATAAATACGTACATGAAATAAGTATCTGCTTACTAAATACATAGCTGGTTTTATGTCATGTCTTAGCTTATTTTATTTGTTCTTACTATGTTTTACTATTTTAAAGCCTTAACTGTGTTGAATCTTATATTCTGTTTAATCTGATTAAGTATTTCTGGTATTTCATGTATTACTATACTTACTATGTAATAATAAGTAACTTTCCAAAAATAGCAGGTTTCCTAAAATAGAAAGTTTCCAAAAATAGAAAGTTTCCAAAAATAGAAAGTTTCCAAAAATAGAAAGTTTCCAAAAATAGAAAGTTACCAAAAATAGAAAGTTTCCAAAAATAGAAAGTTTCCAAAAATAGAAAGTTTCCAAAAATAGAATGTTTCCAAAAATAGATTTACTGCTTAAAATAGATAAGTATCTAAAAATAGAAAGTTTCCATAAATAGATCAGTTGCCTTAATTAAATAAGTTTCCATAAATAGATTAGCTGTCTGAAATAAATAAGTTTCTAAAAATAGAAGGTTTCCATAAATAGATTAGCTGCCTTATTTAATTAAGTTTCTAAAAATAGAAAGTTTCCATAATTAGAAATAAGCTGGTTAAATAAGCTAAGTATATAAGCCTAAGTGTTTTCATGATTATTTTCTAAGTATAGTGTATAGTTTAATAATTATTTCATGTAATTAAATTAAACTATAGGTTATAATATTTAATTAAAGTATAACATGTTTTTAATTAAATAAGTTAAATACTTAGGTTAAAATATGTATTATTATATATTAATAATATAACCTAAGTCATGTTAATTAATTAATTATATCCATGGTTTTAAAATAATTAACTAATTATAAGTCTTAAATATATAAACACTTAAGTTAAAATAATTTCATGATCACTAATAATTAAATAACCTAAGTCATGTTATTAAATTAATCACATCATTTTATTAATTTAATTTTAACATAAGTTCATAAACATAAAAAACTAACATACACCATGAACCGGATCTAGGCTAAAAACATGAACCGGACATGCAATCGACACCGTACCCCGAACTAACTCGGGGTACCCCGTGTTTACCTTGCTGCCGTGGGACCCACACGCACCAACCAAGACCATATGGTCTTGGTGGTGGTCGGCTTGGCAAGCCGAAACCCATCCGGGTTCGGTGCAGCCTGCGGCCAAAACAAAACACCCCTTAAAACACCCTTTTGATTTAATTTAACACCAAAACATGTTGTATCTATGTTTAATTATTATGTTTATGTAAAAACATCTCATGTTCTTGATTTATAAAAAGATTAAATCAAAATAAAAGGTTAAAAAAAAGGTGTTACCGAATTCGTAGATCAAAAGGACGAAGAACCAACACGATCAATCACTAAAACTTCAAGATCCAAGATCACAAATCTCCTTCCATGGTGGTTGTAGGGTGGCGGCACAAAGGAGAAGGAGAAGGAGGGTTATTAGGTTTTCTTAAAAATCTTCTGTAAAGATTAAATAAGTAGTGAAAAATCCCTTAAACCCTTTTAGTAAAATTTTGATTGGCTAAGCCCATCCTCCCTCCTGAATTTCGTGGGAATGGGGCCCACAAGGGGTAACCCGAATGTTTTCCGTGTCTAATTAATAAGTTACACGTTCGTGATTATTTGTCTTCGTGTTTTAAGTGTTCTCGTCACGTAAATATCGTGATCTAATATATTTAATTACGCTCGTAATAAATATATATACGTAATTAATAATAGTTCGTGTTTTAATTACGTTCATGACTTCATGATCGCATGCTCGTGATTAATTATCGTCAAATAATTATTACGTGATCGTACGTAGTAAATACTTATCGTGTTCTAACACGTACGTAATACGTAAAATTCTAACACGTAATCGTAATCATGCTATATTAGGAAAGTTTAAATCTAGTACGTACGATCTTAAGGGTACTATTCATGGTAAAAGCATGCGGGTTTTACAACTCTTCCCCCCTAAAAAGAATAATTCGTCCCCGAATTATAGATAACGTAACTGAACGAGAAACATACCCGAATCAAACTGAGAGGGTATGTAAGATAAATTAACGTGCAGGTGACCTAGCAGAAAGAACGCGAAACGTGACATGTCTTAAAAGGACATGGAACGTGACGTGACTGAAAGGACATATCTAATTGATAAGAGAAAACAGATAAGAAGTCCGGATGAACTTGTCCGTTTCCAAGTGGCTTCCCTCTTGGAACGGTTCCTTATAAGATGTTGACACGAATGATAAGTCTTGGTCCTCCTGACCTTGACTTGGAATACGAAGAAGTTCTTGGTTATCAACGTAAGGTAGATCCCCTAAATTCGATCGAGGAATAAGAATTAACGTGTAAGAGTAACTGAAACATTATGGTGCAAAACAATCCAACTTAACCGGTAACTAGCAACGATGCGCGAGACATATAGATACGTAGTACGTGAAAAATTTTGAACGTGATACGTGAAAATTTTTGAACGTGCTACGTGGAGATATGGCGAGTGTAGTATGAGTAAACATATCATGATCCCTGATACGTGTAACATATCTTGATCATGATATGAGGAACGTGGAATGAACATGACATGTGAAACATATCGTGATCATAGAATATAATGGCGGTAACGACAAACGCTAGAAGGTGAGACATATATTATGACGAGAAACGTCTATCTAAGGATAGGGAGTTATACTAAACTTGGGTCTGGTCTCTCAAGTTCTTGCAAAACTTCCCCGAACGAAATAAACATAAAATCGTAAGCCCAGATACGATCATGAACGTGAATAGTGTCATGAGCGCGAGCGCGAAAGCAAGACGTGGAATTTAGAATGAAGACGTGAAGTAAATAAGGAGCACAATTGCGAATCTTGTCTGACCCGATAACTGACGGATTACCAAGTGATCAGATGAGCATTGGTTGGAACATGTCCGATAAATCTGTTTGTTCTGAAATCCTTACGGATGTAATGATTCTGCAGACTTGATCAAACTGTTTGCAATAACCCAGATAGCATCATGCTTCATCTGAGTTTGCGTTAAACTGGTAACCAAAATCCATGGAGATCTTGTCCCATTTCAATTCACAATTTCAGATGATGAAAACATCCCAGTCTGTTGGTGTCCTATCTTAACCTGTTTGTATGACAGTTATGAAGATATGAACGTAACTGTATCTTACTTCGTAGAACTTGATACATAGGAGTTTGTGAAACTTAGAGTCTAAGAATCTAGACTTCTCCTAGCGTAGGATTTTCTAGAACACCTAATGTAGTGTAGGGTTCTCTCCTTTACGCATAAGCTGAGTCATGGTGAGATTAACCGTAGGAACCCATGTGATTCAGCGTGTCACTGTAATCAACCAGAATTGATAATAGAAAAATTTCTAGGGTAAAATTTCTCTTGTCAAGAATTTGCAACATAGTGCAGATATAGTCTTCCTGATCTTCTCTAGGCTTAAAGGAAATCAGGTTATCCTCGATGAAAACGCTGATGAATTTGTTTACGAGTTCATGGAAACTCAATTTATTTAGTCCATAATGCTGTTGGAGCATTGATGAGACTAATTCAAAATCATAAATCTAGCATGACCGAGTCGTGTACGAATAGCAGTCATGGACATGTCCTGCTCTTTCACTCGTCACTGTTGTCAGCATGATCATGAGTTCGATCTTGGAAAAGTGATTAACACTATAAGGTCGATTGGACATGTTGTCAATACGTGGAGGAGAATAACAGTCATGAATGGTGATTTGTTTACGCCGACGGTAGTCGACACATAATCTAATGGTACCGTCCTTCTCCTTGTAAGTTCTTCTAGAATGTATGGGAAGATTTTTGAATAATCAACTGGCTATGCGTAAAAGACTTAAGTGGTCGTGTCTTACTGACAACTAGAAAATTTTAGCGACCATGGCTAACAACGCACATGCTTGTAAGCATAGATAATTTGTACAGATTTTCCCAATGGAAAATCAAGCTGAATGTATTCAGGAGCCTGAACATTATTGTACATAATTATGAATCGTAGCATGGTGTGCTGTTCATAGTACATAATTAGGATAAAATTCTTCTCGTGTCTGTCCGAGGAAATGCGTTAGCAGTTTGGATCTCATCATTAAGCTGAAGGAAAACCTTCGTATACGTGGGAATACGAAAGGCATCCTTCATGGTCATGAATATATGAACCATGGTGAAAGAAATGAAAGTGACATCAGCAACGTGACAGTTCTCACTGATGCGCTGATAATGGTATAGAAATTCTTGTGGCCTGATTAATACATGACACAACAAAATAGATATACCCTTGGAGGGTACTCTGAATTTCTTAGAAATGTTACATAGTTGGACGTGAGTCATGTGTCTTGACTCGTTTCTTGGAACTATAAGCATGACATATGTCTTGACTGGTGTCTTGACATGTGTCATCAGAAAGTATACTTGAGACATGTGTCTTGACTGATGTCTTGACATGTGTCTTCAGAAAGTATATGTGAGAAATGTGTCTTGACGGATGTCTTGACATGTGTCTCGAGATGTGAAACAAATATAACCACAATATAAGGTTATTATGCCAGAATTGGCTGATCGGTTGGACTACTGATCCTTGTATTTCTGGTCACGTCCGTGGCCAGAGTTTCGTTTGCGATTTCTAGGATAGTTGTTGTCATAGTAGTGGTTACTATCGTGCTGTATGTCAGTTCCATGATGGTCATTCTCATGACCGTGATTCATGTAACTATTCAGCTGAGTGGCCGGCTGGTACCGGTCTGCACTCATATGGGTGAAATGACAGCCGAATGACGTATGACATGTAACTAAGAATTAGGGACAATGATTGATGGGGATCCTCTGATGGTGAAGCATCTTCTCGTCCAATTGCTTTGCTCCGACGCCTTTGTCTTTGTCTTGTAGGATCTCCAGGTTGTGAACAGCATCCGCATCTCGTAGCGTCTCCGAACGTCAGCAGCTTCAACCTTCAGTAACATCTCCAAGCTATGAGCGGCATCGGCAATCTTGTAGAATATCAGCAATTGAAAATACGCCTTAGGTGATTCAGAATCGACTAGTGAATACTCGTGAAGTATTGCAAGTGAAATACACATGGATTAAGGTACATGTAATACACATGAAATACGGTACGTGGAGTACATGTGGAATGCACATGAAATGATCGGTATGGGGTCGATCACTTATCATGATTTAAGGAAAGTATATCGGTTAAACGGTTAGGAAAACCATCATGATAACCTGGCAGTATTAGTATAGACATCATTCTGGTTGTAATGGAAACGTTAAAGTGTGGTTACACAAAATTCAACGATGATTTACCTGACAGCATGATCAATGAAAACCAACCATGACTATCATGAAAGCAGGATTCAATGAAATCTAACAATGTCTTGCGGGACAACGTAAATAACAAAAGAGGCGTAAAACATAATCAACATGAAGACGGAATTATCATGAAGAAACATGAAACCATCTATCACGAATAAGTGTATAACATAATCAGCATGAAACTGAAATTAACCATGACAGTATGAAAACATACTTGACATAAAAACATAATAACTTATGAGGGGACATGAAAAAACTTTATGCCACTTTAAATCATGAGAAAAATTTTATGCATGAAAAACAGTGCATGAATGCGTAATGTAGTTTATAAAACCTTTATATGTGCGAGGGAACGCCTATGGGTCGGTTCCAAAATAAAAGACATAGCGAGGGGACGCCTATGGGTCGGTCCCAAAGTTAAAAGTTTCGATAAAAGCACATGCGACTAAATAGGGCCAGTCATGTACCAACCATTACTTAGTCATAATCCCTGCAACAATGATACATAAATAAATGAAACTCATCTGTTAAAACTTATCAGAAAAAAATTTTATGTGACTAATTATGAACTACTAGGGTTCAGTCCACATAGCCACAGTTCACGAGGAACATTATGCATGAAACAATGACACATAACTAAATATGAATGACGGTTGTCCATCCATATTAGTAAAACAATATCGATGAAAACATCAAGGTTAAAACCTCAAGGTGCTTAAAACATCATGGTTAAAACAACAATGTGCTGAAAACATCAATACGTGGAATAACAAACCTTGGCTTAGGAAGCTCCTGGTGACTACCCACTAGTCACAGGTCGAGTTTTTGAGCCTACAGGTCGAAGCCTTAGCTCTGATACCATAATTGTAACACCCCATTTTGATAATGGAATGTCATGCGTAATTATGGCGTGTCATCAAAGCATACAAGGATAAAGGTATAAAACATTACATGACCATAGGGATAACCGGAATCAAACATCGGTTCCCAAACATAAGCCCAAAACATAATGAAGCAAAGGAAATGAATGAAAGACTAAACAAGCATAAATGTATGAAGGCAAAAGGAAAAGAAGTCTCTAGCAGCTTCCATCCGATGCACGTCCTCCAAATGCTCGAGTCTTTCCTAGGGTACCTGCCGTTTTGGGACATGGAAAGGAAAGTAACGGCTGAGCAAAACGCTCAGTGCACGGATATAGACATAGTATAAGTGACTAAAACATAAATAGAGACTTAATAGCAGCGGAAATGTATAAGTCCTGGAAAACCTAGAACATGTTCATAAAACTGGTTTTATAGTTTGAAAATCCTTATGTTTATCTTATGAAAACTGTTTAACATATTGTACCATTAGCCAATATAGGTCATGAAAATCCACCGTGCATGAATACTTGGTGGGGTGACCTCATCATGCAAATTAGAGGGGCTGCCTCTAATTTAATATACTGGTTTTTTGGGTAGGAGGGATCAGCTCCTTGTGAAGGATGCAAGGCACACACCACATTCACCATGTAATCCTGAATAAAAACGTGTAACTAGGATGCACCCATACGCCCCACATGATAAATATAAATAAATGGCCAAAAGCTGAAGGGACGCCACGAGCAATCACTCTGCCGTGGTGAAGTCATAACATCAGTGCCTCTAATGTTATGGTTATGGTACCTCCATAACTAGGTGAAACTGGTCATGCATGTATATGGCTATAGGTAATCATATTTAAACATAAGCAATCAAACTCATACTTATACTACGGGAAAACAGTTGGCTGCATACGGGGAATCCTAATAAGGAAAGAATGTCCATACTGAAAGGACGGGAATCTGTACCTTATGTCCAGTAAACGAGAACGACGAACTGCGAGAATCCTACTTCCGAAACACTAGTGCTACATAAATACGTACATGAAATAAGTATCTGCTTACTAAATACATAGCTGGTTTTATGTCATGTCTTAGCTTATTTTATGTGTTCTTACTATGTTTTACTGTTTTAAAGCCTTAACTGTGTTGAATCTTATATTTTGTTTAATCTTATTAAGTATTTCTGGTATTTCATGTATTATTATACTTACTGTGTAATAATAAGTAACTTTCCAAAAATAGCAGGTTTCCTAAAATAGAAAGTTTCCAAAAATAGAAAGTTTCCAAAATTAGAAAGTTTCCAAAAATAGAAAGTTTCCAAAAATAGAAAGTTACCAAAAATAGAAAGTTTCCAAAAATAGAAAGTTTCCAAAAATAGAAAGTTTCCAAAAATAGAAAGTTTCCAAAAATATAAAGTTTCCAAAAATAGATTTACTGCTTAAAATAGATAAGTTTCTAAAAATAGAAAGTTTCCATAAATAGATCAGTTGCCTTAATTAAATAAGTTTCCATAAATAGATTAGCTGCCTGAAATAAATAAGTTTCTAATAATAGAAGGTTTCCATAAATAGATTAGCTGCCTTATTTAATTAAGTTTCTAAAAATAGAAAGTTTCCATAATTAGAAATAAGCTGGTTAAATAAGCTAAGTATATAAGCCTAAGTGTTTTCATGATTATTTTCTAAGTATAGTGTATAGTTTAATAATTATTTCATGTAATTAAATTAAACTATAGGTTATAATATTTAATTAAAGTATAACATGTTTTTAATTAAATAAGTTAAATACTTAGGTTAAAATATGTATTATTATATATTAATAATATAACCTAAGTCATGTTAATTAATTAATTATATCCATGGTTTTAAAATAATTAACTAATTATAAGTCTTAAATATATAAATACTTAAGTTAAAATAATTTCATGATCACTAATAATTAAATAACCTAAGTCATGTTATTAAATTAATCACATCATTTTATTAATTTAATTTTAACATAAGTTCATAAACATAAAAAACTAACATACACCATGAACCGGATCTAGGCTAAAAACATGAACCGGACATGAAATCGACACCGTACCCCGAACTAACTCGGGGTACCCCGTGTTTACCTTGCTGCCGTGGGACCCACACGCACCAACCAAGACCATATGGTCTTGGTGGTGGTCGGCTTGGCAAGTCGAAACCCATCCGGGTTCGGTGCAGCCTGCGACCAAAACAAAACACCCCTTAAAACACCCTTTTGATTTAATTTAACACCAAAACATGTTAGATCTATGTTTAATTATTATGTTTTTGTAAAAACATCTCATGTTCTTGATTTATAAAAAGATTAAATCAAAAGAAAAGGTTAAAAAAAAGGTTTTACCGAATTCGTAGATCAAAAGGACGAAGAACCAACACGATCAATCACTAAAACTTCAAGATCCAAGATCACAAATCTCCTTCCATGGTGGTTGTAGGGTGGCGGCACAAAGGAGAAGGAGAAGGAGGGTTTTTAGGTTTTCTTAAAAATCTTCTGTAAAGATTAAATGAGTAGTGAAAAATCCCTTAAACCCTTTTAGTAAAATTTTGATGGGCTAAGTCCATCCTCCCTCCTAAATTTCGTGGGAATGTGGCCCACAAGGGGTAACCCGAATGTTTTCCGTGTCTAATTAATAAGTTACACGTTCGTGATTATTTGTCTTCGCGTTTTAAGTGTTCTCGTTACGTAAATATCGTGATCTAATATATTTAATTACGCTCGTAATAAATATATATACGTAATTAATAATAGTTCGTGTTTTAATTACGTTCATGATTTCATGATCGCATGCTCGTGATTAATTATCGTCAAATAATTATTACGTGATCGTACGTAGTAAATACTTATCGTGTTCTAACACGTACGTAATACGTAAAATTCTAACACGTAATCGTAATCATGCTATATTAGGAAAGTTTAAATCTAGTACGTACGATCTTAAGGGTACTATTCATGGTAAAAGCATGCGGGTTTTACATTGTGGTAATCACTTTCATCTCTCCCTTCGGATTTGATACGGTGTTACTAGGAAGACCACCCGAAGTAGAGGCTCTACTCATCATGATAGCATCTAAAAGTCTATTTTCCGTCTTTTTACGTTCTTCCCTATCTTGCTCTTTCTCGGCTTTTGCATTTTGCTCCAACCTAAGTAAGCTTTGTTCAATCGGATGTTGACCTTGTTCTATTTTTTGTTGGAGCCTAACCACATTCCCTTCCAATTTGTTACTTTGAGTTTCAAACTTAGTCCTTATGTTACTAACATCATTTGCCATGTTCGTGTACCTATCGTCATTATCCTTGAAATAGTTCAAAATCTCCGTTGGAATGTCTTTTGAAAATGCATTTGAAAGCCATTGATTAACATTTTGGAAATCACGATTTTGATTTTGATTTTGCACTTGATTACTAGTCCCTTGATTCCCATTGTTGTAATAGTTACCCTTATAGTTATTCTTTTGATTTCCTTGGTAACCACCTTGATTGTTTCGATAATTGTTAGCATTTTGATTTGGTGTAAAACCCGGTGGAGTCAATTGATTAGAGCGGGTAACTTGACCGTTTTGGTTATAAGTTCTCGTGGCCGCGTAGGCACTCGAAGTGTTACCACCATTGGTAATGCACTCGGAGAAATCATGACCTCCACCACAATACATACAAGAAAACTCAACCTCTTTAGCCGTAGCGGGAGTGGGTTGTTCACAACTTTAAACTAAATTAACAATCCTTTAAGCTTATCAAAAATCTGGTTCTCCAAGTTAGCCTCTATTTGGCAAGCATCGATGGTATGTGACAATGAAGGCGAAGGCGAGGATGAAGCCTTGTGAACACTCGATGTGATACGAGGACTATAGACCTTAGACCTATTCTCAATGATCAAAAATGCTTCCTCGACTTTACACAAAAAATTATCACCCGCGGCGGCATTAAGATAATCTCGCTCATGATCGTTCAAGCCATTGTAAAACGTGTCGATTTGATGTAAGTCGGAAAAACCGTGATGAGGATATTCATGCAACATTTCCTTAAACCGATTCCCAATCCGTTGAAAAACTCTCATTATACTCTTGTGAAAACTTTGAAATCTTGTTTTTCAAATGCGTAGTCTTAGAGGGCGAGAAAAATTGGTTCACGAACTTCGAAACGAGATCCTTCCACGTCAATATAGAATTGGGTGGCTCTTTCTCTAACCAAATTTTAGCGGGCCCCGCTAAGGAATACGGAGAAAGCATCATCTAAATCGAGTTGTTCGAGACGTCCTTAAACTTGCAAGCGGCGGTAAGACTATTGAATTGGCGAATGTGGTTATGTGGGTTGTCCTTTTCGTCACCACGAAACTTATTGTTTTGAAATGCACAACAAACCTGTCTTAACCTCAAAATTCTCCGCAAGGATAGCGGGAATCACAATAGCCTCTCCATAACCCTCGGTGGGTGCTTGAATCAACTCCATCATAGTACGATTAGCCATAGGAGCTTCTTGTTCTACGATGGGTTCGTCAATAGGAGATTCTTCACTAAAAAGGGTTCCTTCCTTTCGGTTTTTATGTTTACGTGCACGTCTTGCTTGGTTACGAGTTTGCATAAACGTCGCGTACAACGTGGGGATGAGCAAAGAAGATTCTTTTGGGTGTTTTTACTTTTTTCACTTTTTTGTGCTTTTGATTGCTAACTTTTTTTTTGGAAATTTGTGATGTATTACATAGACAAAAATCTACAAATCTCTCCTCAAATCAAATCTCTTGATTAAAGGAGCCTCAAGGAATGAAAACGATCACGTGAAGTGAACGCCTTCGATGACTTTAGAACGTTGGTGGAACACCAAAACGTTCAAGAGGGTTTAGTCTTTGTAACCAGGAAGATATATATGATACTTAGATAATACTTTGGGTGGCAAACCCTCGATTAGCCCTTTTATCAAAACACGCACAAGCAAGCGGAGGAAATGAGGTGGCACTAAGCACTTAAGAGCCTTTTTCCTTTAGGTTGTGAAATACAACCGCCTTATACCCACCTTATAGTCTATGTTTATCAAAATCAAGCTTCACGAAAGTATTTATCTATTTTGCCTTTTTTCTTTGTTTGAGATTCGAATACAATGATTGAGTGATGAAATCCCAATCAAGGTTGTGTTTTCACACTTTTGGAGTACTTGCGAATTTATTATGATACGTATAAAATATAGTAATATTTCACAAAAAACGAAAACCGATAATACGTGTGCTTAGAGTTCTAAAACACACAGTTACTATTTATGGATAATATCAAAACAAAATTTGTTCAAATCAAAACACAACACGCCTTCCTAGCAGCGGCGCCAAAATGATAGTGGTAATTTCACACTCGTTTAGGAAAACAAGGGCAAAGTAGGGTAAGTACGACGATTTAGGAAAACCGTGCACAAATGACCCAAAGGTGAGTTCGTTCTCAAGGAGGATTGGTGTGTGTGTTAAGACTTGATTAACTTTGAGATTAATATTGATGAGAGAATGGAAAAGAAAAATGATGACGGTTACGAATAAAATTAAACTAAGACGAATGACGTAACGTAAAACCGTAAAACGTGATGAAATTTAAAAGTTACCCTAAAATTTCCTAGAAATCACAATAAATCCTAAAAAAATGCAATTAGAGTTTACAAAAAATCAAAAAATTACTCAAACCTTTTATTTAATTAAATAATAATTTTTTAATGCTAATTAAAGCCAAAAAAATCAGTTTAATTAATAAAAAGCCCAAAATAAGAATTTTCAATTTGTAAACCTCTAAAATAACTTAATTAAACTAGAAACTATTTTTGAAAAATTTAAAACTATTTAAAACTATTTAAACTGATTAAAGATTAAAATTAAATATTAAAATAATAATCATAAAAAATTCTAAATTTGTAAAAAATTCTAAAAACTTGCAAACTACTTTATTTTAACTTAAATAAATAGAAAATGAAAGTGAAATGACCAAATTACCTCTAATGGGCCTCCAAATGGGCCAAAACAATAAACAGGCCCCTTAATGGGCTGATTTAGGCCCAATAAGAAAAATGGTCACTAAATAAGCCCAAAACTTCCAGATTAGCTTGAAATCAAGTTTTAAAACAAAAACTATAAAGGCCCAAAAGCTGAAACAATGCTTATCAAAGCTTAATAGAAAATAACTTATTCTTAATGAGGTTTTTGGCCCATTAAGCCATAAGCTGAAAATTGAAACACATCCTTCTTATGAGATTATAAAGCTGATTGTAAAAAGAAATTTTGAAAAAGCTCAATAAATAAGCCTGAAATAAGCAAAAGCTCTCTACACAAAACAACAAAATAGTCGTTTTCGAGTTCTAGGCCGATTCAAGAGCTGGTTCTTTTTGCAAAATATTTTAAATAATCAAACTAAGCTTAATAACAAAAAGATTTCAAATAAACATACTTAATAAGCTGGAATAAGAAATAAGTTGTTTAGAAAAATAAAAGTCAATTCGTTTTCTAGTCAAACCTAAAAGTCAAAGGCCACAAATCTCCAGATCTAGTAAATGGGTCAAATAAGTAAGACTGATTACAAAATCTCGGTTGTTGCACAATAGAATAAGCTAGAATAGCTTATTAATAAGATGTTGACCAAAATACACTATCAGTGGGAACTTTCAGTGGGAAAGAGTTCCCACTGCTTTGACTTTTTGACTTGCTTTTTTAGAGAAATTTTGTTGGTTTCTTTGGACAATCAAGGCACCCCTACAACCAGTGAGTTGTAGGGAGTCACAATCAATTAGAAAAACACAAATTGATCCAGCCAAATGATATAGTTAATTCAAACAATGCTTGGATATGATACAGACATGGTAATAGCAGATATGATGATATTAAGCTAAGTTTAAGCTAGTATAAGCCCACAAGATTGCACCAAAAGCATACAACAACTCACTTAGACATAGTTTCACACAAGTAAACTCATATCATGAACTAGTTTCAAGCTTATGATAGTTACTGATGAACAATGAACATCCATAATCCCTTTTTACTGATATACTTAACCAAATCTTGAATTTTAAACTCTCAAATCCACAAATCAGGTTACACAAACTTTGTTTTAATACTTGTTAACCCTAGTTAGACATGCAAGATAGGTGTTCACAAAGTTCAGTAAAAAAGGACCTAAAATAAGCTAAATAGACCAAGATTCAGATTTGATGTTTGAAAGCACAAAACATGCATATATCAACCCATAACCACTTGATTATCAGACACAAAAAAAAACAATACCCTAACACCTACTCAAACTCATGTAGACTAGAACCAAATAGCAATCCCAAACACCCTTTTAACTTTTTAAATCAACATTTAACAAAGCAAAAGTATTCTCAAGACTGAATCAAGCTCAAACATACATCATAACAACATCGTCAAACACTTTGAACAAGATTTAAGGCACCAGAACATACCAAACAACAGCAGAATCTCAAAATCACTTATCACCAAGATTTTAACAGATTTTTGGGAGAAAAAGTTCAAACCTCATGAATGTACATCCACACTCACGAATTTGAGAGCTTATATGTCTAGCTAAACAAGACACAAGCTTCCAATAAGCTGCTAAGAACAACAAGGTTAGCACAAACAGATTATATAAAAAAAATGAAAACAGGTTGATTCTTTCCAACTTTGTACCCCGCTCCTTGAATCTTCCCAAACCACAAGCTTCACTACACCTTGATAAGATTCTTATTAGGGTGCTATGATCAACTTATGATCCAAAAACCTCAAGTGTTTGTACCAAATTTTGGAAAAATCACAGATTTTTGAAAACATTGAAAAACACTAGTATAAACTTTAAAACAAAATTTTGAAACCTCAAAATCACAAACTCATATCATTCAACAATAACAGAAAAGTAAATGGGAAGATGGAATTCGTCAACAAACTTTCACTCTTTTTCATTCATGAAACAAGGATTTACAAAGTTGTGACATAAGAAAACCAAGAACAAGTCTAAATGCTAAGTGATAAACCCTTTATATATAGGGTGTACATGTATAAAATGCTGAAAGTAAACTAGAAACCCTAGTGCTTGAAGTTCCCATAATGCCCTTGAATTTTTTAATTTTGTTGACTGAATTTACCTTTGTAGATGAACATGTGACCATTTCTTGTTGTGTAGTGATCCTAGACGTTCAATGTGAGTGTTGGATGCAACCAAAGCTTATGCACATTGATTCCCTGGCATGCTTTTGTCTTCTTCCCCAAAGTGTAGCAGGGGTGGTCCATGTGACAACTTTGGGTGATGAGGTGGCAAGTTTGTGAGTTGGGTTCTGTTAATAAGACCCTTAATCTTAAATCTGGACAAGATTAGGGCTTAATTTCTCATGGTTAAGGAAAACCCAATTATGTTCTTCATGTGAATATTAGGGGTTTTGATCCAGATTAGTGTTTAAAAATATTTTATGGCGCGAGTTAATAACTAACTAATTAATTAGTTATAACCGGGTGTTAGTGGATTGTGATGTGGTAGTCTGGTGGCATGTGATTGGGTGAAAGAGATAGTGGGGTGAGGTGGCAGCTTAGTATTGGTCTAGGTAAGTATTCTTGTCGCCCATGTTTAACCCAACAATTCATTCCTTTGTGTCATTTCATGTTTAATCAGCCAACAAACCATTTCCTTTGATAATGAAGTTTTGTTTTTCACACTTTTGCCACAAAAACTTTCAAAAGGGCTTATAAAGGACTTGTTTTGTAATTTGATGATATTTGAAGGGCTGATTTTGGCATGTCTTCATTCTTCAAGGTCTTCACTTGTATTCTTGTCTTCATGGAGGACTAAAAGTGACAAGTCTTAAAATTTGAGGGACCATTCTTGCTAATTCTTTAAAGTTGAGGGTCCTTTGTGTAAATTTGACAAACTTTAGGGACCAAACTTGTAATTATGAATATACAAGGGCTTAAATTATCAATTCTTCAATAATGAAGGACCCTTCTTGTACAATCTTCAATTCTTCAAGGACTTTTCTTGGAAAATCAACTCTAGGGCGCGGTTTATTGTGCGGCTTCATTTCCCGTGTTCGTTTTTTATTGATTCTTGTGATCTTTTGTCATTTTCTCAATATCGGTACCTAAAATACACATTGAACAAACACAAGCATATATTTGGCACTTTTTATGATATTTTAACCATTTTAAGCCCGTTTTGGATGATGAGACTATGTATAAAAGCAGTCTCATCAACGGGTCATGAGGAATTCTACAATAGGCATATATAATCAAAGTTGGGACTATACAGTTTACATCCATAAAATAAATTGCATGATTTTGTTCCCCATAAAGGATTTAAAAGTTTGTCAATATATAAAGTGGGGCCATGAAGTCACATCAGTAATATAGTAATAAGTCACAAGAATCCAAAGTAATGCCCACAACACAATCAACAACCTAGATAATTATACAGTCTCAGTAAAGTATAATAGGATGTATAAAAGTCACTAAACAATGTTTACATGCTTCTACTGACATGGTTTTAAGTATTTTACTAAGATTCTTGTAAGTTAATTTATCGTTATACAAGTAATGGAGTACTTATATTTAAGTGTGTAGTAATTAATATCGTTCAAGTTACTACTCCGTTTAATTAATGTTTTTGTACTTGTACTATTATAAGGTGAGTTTAAATATTTATAAAAGACGATTTTATACTTATTTAAAATGTACAAGATTTATAATAAATATATTTAATATATTTATTCTTATAAATTTAATTGTATTTATATATAATTTATATAAATAATGTTTACAAAAACGTGTTACCTTTTATTTAATAAAAGTCTCCAAAGTGTATATAAGTTAATTAAATGACAAGTTTGAGGACGAAAATGGTTTTTGCATTTATCTTGTTATTTAAGTTTATACTTTTTAAATATTAGGGAAAGTATATAATTAGGGTTGATTAAGTTTAGGGAAATTACAACACTAGTCCCTCAAGTATATACATATACTCTCGGCATTTTACACAAATCCCCTAGGGCTTGTTTTAGTTTCAAGGTTTGGCAAAACGAGTCGTTGTGGTTCGGTTAGGGTTAGGGGATGTACACAAGTTACATAACAGCCCCCTAGGGCTCGGTTTATATTTGAAATATGGCAAAATGGGTCCTTGTGGTTTCGAAATGTATAATAAAGGCACGAAAAGTAACCTAGGGCTTATATATGTTTCTGAAACTGACAAAACTAGTCCTTCAAGTCTCGAACTAGGTTAATTACGGCACGAAAATATTCTAGGTCTTATATTAAGTATACAAAATGGCATGTTTAGTCCTCGGGGTTTAATTAATGGCTCAGTTATATATAAAATGTAACCCTAGACTTTCCAAATTGGTATGTTTAGTCCTTGTACTTGTTTTAAGTCACGAAATATATATATAAGTTTTATACCTTTTCATTTTTGACTATTACTTTCATTATATTAAAAAATGGCAAAAACAAGTCCCCATTTAATATATCCGGTGCTTAATGGGCTCGGGTGGCCCATTAAGGGTCCTGTTTTGGTTATTGGGCCTAACGAGCTTATAGTGGGCTTGTTTTAATATTAGAAAACATATATTTAACCAAAACTATATAACCTAAATATATAACTTAGGCTTATGAGTTTATGGTGTTTCGGCTTAAACAAGCTTATGGTTTATTTGGTTCGAGGCTTATAGGGTTAGGCTTATAGCTTATTTGTGTAGCTTATTTAGTGTTCTAAGTTGCTAGTAAATCTTCTACTCCTACACATTCATCTTAGCCACAAGGGCTTAATAGACCATGGTTCATACTCGGCTAAAAATAAGCCGAGAATTATGAGTTGATGTTTTAGGTTTATCTAACTCATTAAACAATCTCTCATTCCATTTCATTCTAAGTTAACTGAAGATGCATTAAACCAAAGTCTTCCTCCTTCGGCTAGAATATTAAGCCGAGCCATATGAGGCTTTATCTAGCCATATGATAAGGTCTAACACTTTAGTTTTTAAGTTATTCACTTGTTTACCCACGTTGTTTATAAGTCTAAACATAAATACATGTTTCCTTATAACCACAATATGCAAGCCATGGGTTTCTACTTAGGTTTTAGCATAGGTTTTACGTGTGCATGCATTCTTAGTCTCGATTTCTAAGAGTTTATGTGAATGACATGCAATGGGAAGTAAAAACAAATGGAAAGGTGGTGAGGAGATGTTTCACTTACTTCTTTTGAGAAATTGAAGTAGGATGAACAAGTAGTAGGAACACTTAGAGCTTGAGGTTACATATGAGTGAAATGAGAAGCTTTCCTAGTCAAGATACATGTACGCTGTGACCTTATTTCTTCTTCAATGTCACTTTCACTCAATTCAATGCTATGAGAAGTGAATGAGGAGTGTTTGAGGATGATTGGAGAGTAAATGAAGTGAGAGTTAAATGGTTTGGTGAAGACTAGATCTTATGCTTATTCTAGCCGTATGTTTATGCCAAGAACAAGTGGTTTTGATTTTGCTAGTTGTAGAAGGGTGATGTATATATAGTGAGCTTAGGTACACCTCATTAATGGAAGGATGTACATATGGGTTGTGAAGTGTGGTATTCGGCTAGGTGATGTGCACATGTTGTGAAAGGTTTGTGTGAAGTGTTTTCTAGCCGTGTATACTTAAGGAATGTGGGGAAATGAAATTATCTAGTGACAAGGTATGTTGTTAGGTAGTGTTTCATGTTTTAGGAAGGTTTTTTTCAATGTATACTTGTATGTATATACAAGTCGTATGATATAAAGCTTCAAAAGGGGTGATGTATCATTTTTAGGGTCTTTGGTTTATGTATAAGGTAAATGTGGTTAAGTTGGTTAGGACTAGATATAATGTAGGGAGTAAACTTCTTCATTCAAGTATATTGTATATATTAAACGTTTATAATGTGGCTTTGTGAAGGTTAAGGTAATTAAATATGACTAAAGTCCCATATATTTATAAATATACTAGAATTGACAATGTAATTTAATGAAAGAATGATGCTTCATAAAATTAAAAGAAGTGAGATTACATAGATTCAAGAAAGATGTGTACATAAGGTGACAAAGTCAAAGAGGTAAAAACAGGGGTTTTACAGCACTTTCCCGTTATTTTAGCTTTGTCCTCAAAGCTTAGATTAATGTCACTGGTCAGGTGAACAACTGTGGGTACTTGGTCTTGAACGAGTCTTCTCGTTTCCAAGTGAACCCGGGACCTCTCTTTGAGTTCCATCGTACTTTGACCAACGAGATGCGGCTACGTTTCAACTTCTTAACCGTCCTCTCCATGATTTCTTCCGGTTCTTCTGTGAACTGGAGTTTGTCATCAAAGTGAACTCCTTCCAATGGCATAGCTAGAGGTTCTTCAGCATAGCACTTCTTCAGGTTAGATACGTGAAAGGTGGAGTGAACTCGACTCAATTGTTGTGGTAACTCCAAATGATAGGCGACCTCCCTGATCCTGGCTATCACCTTAAAAGGGCCTATATAACATGGGTTCAGTTTTCCACGTTTACCAAAGCGTACAACTCCCTTCCATGGTGATACCTTGAGCATGACATGGTCACCTACTTCAAACTGCATATGCTTTTGTTTTTGGTCCACATAGCTCTTCTGTCGGTCGTGAGCAGCTTGGATCCTTTGCTTTATAAGGACGATCTTGTCGGTAGTTTCCTGGATTAGTTCTGGCCCGGTGAGTTGAAATTCGCCTACTTCTGCCCAACACTCAGGTGAACGGCATTTTCTATAATATAGTGCTTCAAAGGGGGCAGCCTTGATACAAGCATGATAGCTGTTATTGTAGGAGAACTCAACCAAAGGGATGTGATCAACCCATCCATTCCCAAAGTCAATTACACATGTTTGCAACATGTCTTCAAGGTTCTAGATGATCCGTTCACTTTGACCGTCCATTTGCGGGTGGTAAGCAGTGCTTATGTCCAGGTTTGTCCCTAAAGCTCGTTGGAAAGCCTTCCAGAAGTTTGATGTGAACCTACCGTCTCGATCACAGATTATTGACTGGTATTCCATTCTTGGTCACTATCTCCTTAAGATATGTCTTTGCTAGTTTTGTCAGGGAGTTAGTTTCCCTGATTGGTAGGAAGGGCGCGGATTTGGTGAGTCCGTCGACGATTACCCAGATGGTGTCGTAACCGTGGGCGACTTTGGAAGCTTGGTGATAAAGTCCATAGTGATGTTCTCCCATTTCCACTTTGGTATCTCAGGCTGTACTAGCAAACTGGATGGTCTTTGGTGTTCGGTCGTGACACGTGAGCATGTCAAACAATTCTGAACGTAGGTGGCAATGTTTACTTTCATGTTCGGGCACCAGTATAACTTCTTCATATCTTGATACATCTTTTTATATCCAGGATTTATGGAATACTTGGACTTATGAGACTCGTGCATGATTACGTTCCTCAAGTCTCCATAACAAGGTAACCAACTCCTCACATGCAAACACAGAGTTCCATCCGCTCTCGGCTCCAATTTCTCTTTGGTGAGGTCGGTTCTAAGCATACCTCCAATATCTTCCTTCATGAGGTTTTCAGGTTTCTGACCTTGTGTTTGGGCTTCTAGAATTTGCTTGGGTAGGTCCAGGCTAATCGTCATGACTAGTGCTCGGACTCTCATAGGAGGATCGGTTTCCTTACGGCTTAAAGCATCAGCAACCACTTTTGCTTTACCGGGGTGGTATTGATCTCGCAGTCGTATTCACTTAGCAATTCAATCCAACAGCGTTGCCTCATGTTTAGCTCCTTTTGATCAAGTATGTGTTGCAAACTCATATGGTCAGTATGCACAGTGCACTTGGTTCCGTAAAGATTATGTCTCCAGATTTTTAAAGCAAAAACCACATATCCAAGTTCTAGATCATATGTGGTGTAGTTCTTCTCGTGTTTCTTTAGTTGCCTGGAGGCATGGGCGATCACCTTTGTTCTTTACATCAACATTGCACCCAGACCTTTGTGTGACGCATCACAATATACCACGAAGTCGTCGTTGCCCTCGGGTAAGGCCAAAATAGGTGCACTACACAGCTTCTGCTTGATCAGCTGGAAAGCTGGTTCTTCTTTCTCTCCCCAGTCACACTTTATTCCTTTATGTGTGAGTTTGGTTATTGGTTTGGGTATCTTGGAGAAACCTTCGATGAATCGACGATAGTATCCGGCAAGGCCTAGGAATTGGCAGATCTCTGTTGGTGATTTTGGAGATGCCCAATCCTTGACAGATTCAACCTTTGCTGGGTCTACATGAATACCATCACTATTAATCACGTGGCCGAGGAATTGAACTTTGGGAATCCAGAATTCACATTTGGATAACTTGGCATAAAGTTGTTCCTCCTTGAGTACCTTCAACACTTATGTAAGATGTCCTCCGTCTTCCTGCTCATTCTTGGAATAGATGAGTATATCATTTAGGAAGACTATCACGAATTTATCTAGGTAGGGTCTGCACACACGATTCATAAGGTCCATGAAGATGGAAGGTGCATTGGTCAACCCAAATGGCATGACGTGGAATTCGTAGTGGCCGTAACGGGTCCTGAAAACTGTCTTTGAAATATCCTCCTCCCTGACCCTCAACTGGTGATATCCAGATCTCAGATCAATCTTGGAATACACACTTGACCCTTGCAGTTGGTCAAATAAATCGTCAATACGGGGAAGTAGATAACGGTTCTTTAAAGTTAACTTATTCAGTTCTCTGTAATCGATGCACATTCGGAAGGAACCATCTTTATTTTTGACAAACAAGATCGGAGCTCCCCACGGTGAGGAACTGGTCCGGATGAATCCTTTGTCAGACAATTCCTGAAGTTGTTCAGCTAGTTCTTTCATTTCTGATGGTGCCAATTGATAATGAGCTTTAGCCACGGGTGCAGCTCCTAGGATCAAGTCGATCTGGAATTCCACCTGTTGGGCTGGTGGTAGACCTGGCAATTCCTCAGGAAAGACTTTGGGAAGATCTCAAACGATAGGTACGTCCTTGATTTGTTTCTTCTCGGGTTTATCTTCTTTATCTGTTTGGGAAATATGAGCCAAAAAGATAGGACATCCTCTCAACAAATATTTATGGGCTTTAGTACAAGAGATAACACTGAGTCTAGTGTCAGTTCGGTCATTGTTACCGTCTCCTCGAATGATTAAGGTCTCGTTTCCCCATGGCAGGCGGACTAATTTCTCGTCGCAGATAATGACTGCGTGATACTTAGCTAACCAGTCCATGCCAATGATAACATCGAAACTACCTAAGTTTACTCGAATTAGGTCAATGTTGAATGGATGCTTGGAAAGGTTCAAAGTACAACCTCTAATGATGGCATCGGCCTCTACGATCTTACCGTCTGTTAATTCTATGGAGAAATGATGGTCTAAAATTGATGAGGTAATTTCTAGTATGTTGCTAAATTCAGTAGATATAAAGCTTATATCCGCTCCAGTGTCAAATAGAACGGATGCATAACGATTGTTTAGTAAAAACGTACCAGTAACATGTTGGAGTCTGGGTTGGCCTTTGCATTGCCTACCACGTATACCCTTGATGTGTCTCCTCCATTGTTCTTGTTCTGACTAGCCAACTTGGGGCAACCTGGTCTCACATGTCCAGGTGCTCCACACTCGTAGCACACAACTCCTTTCTTGGGACCATCGTTACTTCCTCCAGCAGCGTTATGGTTTCCCGGCTGTCCATTCCCGTTCCCACGGGCATTAGGTCTGCCTCGGTTGTTGTTGTTTCTAGCATTTGGGTTCGGTCGGACCTGGGTAACATCATTCACTTGGAAAGTATGAGCAAAATGACCAATCTCTCCACATTTGTAGCAGGATTTGCATGGACTACCAACATTGTGATGGAAGTGGCACCTCGGGCACATAGGTTTGGTCTCTACGTAAGCCCTTGGTTCTGTGGTGGAGATAGCACTGTAAACTTCTCGAAATTTTGCGTTTTTGGAGGTGGCTGGTGATGGCTACGGACATTGTCATCTATCCTTCTTTTGTTCTCAGTATGCCTCTCAAATATGGTACGAGCTCTTTTGTTGATCAGCTCTATAGCGAATTCCATGGCATTCTCGATAGTAGTGGGTCGAGAGGCGAGAACACTATCATGGATGGCGTCGGGAAGTCCTCCAACATACTTCTCAATCTTTTCGTCCTTCTCGGGAAACATCCTGGTGCACATGAGGGTCAACTCCTGAAATCTCTAGTTGTATAACACGATGTCATTGTTCTTACACCGAAGTTCCCATAGTTCGACTAACAGTTTCTTCATTTCGCCCCTTGGGCAGTACTTTTCTGTCATTCTCTCTTTCAAGTTGGTCTAGTTGAGAGTGTAAGCAGCGTCGTGTCCTAGGGTAGCAACCACTAAGTTCCACCACGTGAGAGCACTTTCAAGTAATGTACAGGTGGAGAACTTGACTTTGTTTTCAGCGGCGTAGTCGCTGATGCGGAACACGGTCTCTAGTCTTTCAAACCATTGCATCGGCTCTACAACGCCTTCGCTGCCCCGGTAATACGACAGTTTTCATTTGAGGAAATCAGGATAGGAGCAGCCTCTAGTGGTGTTGTTGTTCCTACGTGCAGTAGAGTTTTGGCTATCATCCGTATTTCGGCTAGTGGCCATAGCAGTGGCGATACCCTGGTCTATCAAGTTGGGCTGTAGTGACGTTATGGGTATCATCGACATCGGTGTTGTTGGGATTATTTCTAGTGACTGCCATTTGTCTGTTGTCATACACAAAATGAGATTATTAGCTTTAGTGTTAGTACAGTTCACATATTATTTGCACGAGGATATTTATGCTCAAAATTTATAACAAATTGGATAACCTATCAAGATTTCAATAATATAGCACAACACATGATATATAACAAATGAAAATGAGCACATGTAATTTCTGGTAGAAAGTAAACATATCATCAAGCACAACCAATCCAAGACAGAAGTACTGCACGTCTGTCTGGGATGGTGGTACACACAGTCTAAAATGCAATATATACAGACACCTATCTATTAGAGTACAATACATGATAGGATACAAAAGATGCATGAAATAAAAGTACATGGGGTCCTATATCACGATAGATGGGATGCAACCCAAGAGCTTATCATGATGTACATATAATCTAGCACATCGAATCTATGCAGGTCTAACAGATCCGCTGGAAGTGGCTGGTATAGAGGGAGCTGGTGGGGCTACTTGTGTTGGCATGGGATCTTGTAGAGCAATCATGGCAAGACGGGTCCTCTTGACGTGTCAAAGCGTCTGAACAAGCTGAGCTCGAAGGGTATCCAAAGCTCCTCTAAGATGGGTCGTCTCTACCATCACTCCATCATGGCAGATAGTCACCAAGTCAAAGATCATGGACGGGGTCTGCTCCTGAGCTGTGAGGGCGGCATGAGTCTGATGTTTTAGGCTCTCCACAGCGTCGATGTAGTGACAGATGAAATCATACTCCCCCATGAGCTACTTAAGAGCATCATAGACTGTGGCCCATGTCCCTTTGGCGACTTGGGCTTCAGCCCAGGTGGTCTAAGAGAGGGAATCTAGACGCTCCCGTAAGATAGAGCGCTCAGCCTGGCCGGCAACCAACAAGTTGTGGATATCTACCATGTCCTCGGCCTGTCGAGCAGCTAATGTCACAATCTGGGTCTGGACAGGGTCAACCAGTCTAGTCCCGGAACCCTCTTTGACCTCAAAAATAGAGGCGGGGGCAGTATCATACCTCCTCTTATAAGGTGGTAGAGATCCAGGTGCGTATCCCTGGAGAGATGACGAGGGTGGTAGGGGTAGCAGGGCTGTTGGAAATACGTTTTTACGTATTTAGAAAGGATCGGTCACTCCAACGATATTGGGCTCGTGATCCAATATAGCCCATATAGCCCACATGTAGGGTGGGCTATATAAACCCCCCTCCTAGCATGTTAGGAGGGGTTGTTGGTTCACTTATCATTCATTAATCACATTTCCATCTTTCTTAACTCTCTCCTTTCTCTCTCTTCTTTCTCTCTCTAAAGTTCTTTCATTTATCCATCCATTCAATAGATAATCCACACATTGCATAATCCTTAGAAAATATCGATCTTACAATTGGTATCAAGAGCATGGTTGATTCTTCGGATTAACACGTTTTTATTTATTGATTTGATGGTAAAGTTTCTTTCTTTTACAAATTTTTTTTCTCCATTTCTTTCGTCAATATTTTTTTTTCTTTTTTCTTTCAAGCTTACTTTTAAATAATCTTTGCTAAAAAGTTTATAAAAATTTTGTTTTCTACTAAAAATTTCTTTTATTTTTCTCAATTTTCTAAATTTTAATCCATTTTGATTAGTTTATTTTATAATTTTTTGTTTTGTCTTTCTGTTTATCCAATTTCAAGTTTATTATCCTATTTTAATCTTTTTTTTAGTAGTTGTTTACGGTTTTCTGTTTTTGTCCTTCTTTTCTGTTTTGTCTTTTTTCTCAACGTATTCTATCTCAAAAGGGTTTAACATTCCGATGCATCACTTTCTCATATTCCGATAGAACGTCGCCTTATTCCGATCATAATATCACCAGGTTTGTACTTTGACATCTCGATCGCAATAACCGAAAGGTTCTACTTTGCGATCAAGGATTCCGATACCCTAATCCGACGTGTATTGCGATTGCGCTTTGCGATCGTGATTGCGACGGGTTTAAGAAAACGTGAGTCGAAACTCTGCCCAAATTTTTGTCACATTGCGATGGAAAGTTTTTTTTTATATTGCGATGGAAATGAAAAATATTACGATGAGATGTGTGGGTATTGCGATGGAATGGTTGCAGATTGCGATGACTGTTTTTTAAAAAATATTGCGATAAGATTATTTCTTTCAAAGTCATCACACTAACAAACTCACACAAACGCTCCTTAGACACACACTGATTTCACAATTAGGACTTGACTCAAACCTTTTAGACACACATCTCTAAAAACCCTCGACTTCGACTCAACAAACCAAGACTCTCGACTCACAATTACAACCCTCGACACCCTCTCACAACCCTCCCAACCCTCGACAACCCTCACCCTTACACTCGACGGCCACAACTCAGAAACCAAACAACTCGACCCAACCCAATTTATATAAAAACAACTCGTATAACCCAACCCTCGAACCAAACCACACCCTCACCCACAGACTTGACTGATACAGACCCATAACCAACACTCAACACTGACTCGATTCTAGACTCGACACAAAGGACTCAACCACAACCAAACTGACACACAACATCCTCAGACCTCATGTTTTTTTTAACTCAAAAGACTCTTTGAAAATACCATCACGATCTCAGATTTGAAAATACCTAACCTGAGATCTTTCAAACACAAACGAAACATAGACCTCAGATTTGTTTCGTTTTACACATGCATGCTTCGATCTATTGAGATCTTGTGCTCGAAAACTTCAAAATCATCATTAATCTATCTCAAAGGTATAAACCTTCATTGATTTTCGACTTAAAAGATTGAATAATAACAATTTTCGTTATATTCTTTTTTCTTCTAACTCGAATCAAAAAGCAATTAATCAAAATCAAACATGCAATAAATCCATAAAAACCTACCCGCGACCAATTCATGATCTTGAAGCCAAAAATCTGATAAACTATTAACCGTGGATTTGATTCGTGGGTTATATCAGTCCAAAGAGAAGGATTTGTTGTGTTTGTGTATGTGCTTCGTTGTGGGTTAATCGGATAGGAGAAGATTTGATGAGTGTAGATGAGTGTTGGCTATGAGAGAGAGATAACTGGAAAGATTTGAGACGGAGGTTTCTATGGGTGTGAGGAAGTTTAGGGTTATTTTTTTGGTTGATTGAGATTTGAGAAGAATATGATGAGAGAGACGGATATAACAAGGAGTATACGTTTAGGGTTATGAGAAAAATCAGGATTTATCTTGTCTATTTATCTCATAGTCAGGCGGATTTTCCTAGAAAGTGGGTTTTATGTTATTTTATTTTTTTTGGTTAAACCATTTTTGAGAAGCCACGTTTTTTTTTAGCAACTTTAAGAATTGGCCACGTTCCATCATTTTCTTTGACTTAAAATATCTGTTTTTTTTGTTTTATTTTTCTAAAGTTAATTTGTGAGTTAAATTAATTGTAGTATTTGTTTCACTTTTGTATTTTAGTTTAGTACATTTGTTTATTTTTGGTACATCGAATTGAGGCGGGTATTCCGAAAGAACTAACGTGAAAAAATATTTGTCGACCCGATCATTATATTTACCGTAACTTGGACTTATTTGTTGACGGGCTTTCTTTGAATTGGTCTCCGGTTTATTTCTTCAACGTTTGAGCCGATAACAATTTTTGAGCCGAGAAAAGTGTGATCTCATCTATCGTGGATTTTTAAAAAAAAAAAAAAGTTATTTACGGATCTTTCGAAATTTATTCACGAATTATAAGATTCCGAATACAACTACAATCACGATCATTTTTCATCATAATTCAATGGAGTCTTTGCATTCGAAATTTCAAGAGGGAGACTTGCATCACATGCAAGACACAGCTAGAGAAAGTAGTATAATGTCATGTCGACTACTTCAGTCACATCTTAGGACTATTGCATGGGTTCAAGGAGGAAGCGAATTTGTGACACTCTTTGGTCAACATCATTATACATTCATCAATTCACTATGTCTCAACTTGGACCACCTAGCTGAGCAACTTCACAAAGAAGACTTTAATCACTCTGCATCAGAAACTGCATATCAGGCTCTTGTGACACAACTCACGCCTTTCCTCCAATTCAATATCATCAAGTATGACAATTCAGGGATATGCCGATCATTTTTTCAATACACACAGAACGATGTTAAAGATTTCCGTGATAAACTGTTGAAATATATGACATCAGTTTCGTCTTCGATTTATGAAAGATCTAGACTTCACCAAGTGTATGATAATGGAGTGCAAGAATCTATGATGCAAATACAAAAGGAGAATGGTCATACGGTTGACAACTTGGAGCCTAACGATGGCAAGAGCACGGAATCAGGAGGACAACATGATACCAGTGGCACGTCAGGCAATGTTCACGAGATCTCATTTGATGACACCTTACCCGTTAATGACGAAGAGCCTGCGGACATGGTACAATGTAATGTTGATGATGTATATGCTGATGAAATACCGCATATTGAGCATTCTGAACCTAACTATGACAAACATGGGATGAAAAAGAGTGATAGAAATACCACTTCTGATTCATCCGATGTGAGTCATAATGGGGGAGAAAGTGTTCAAAATGCTAGACCTCATGATAATTGTCTTATAACTGCTTCATTAACTGCTTCTGATTCCAAGATTAGAGAGCTCGAAACGATTTTAGCTCAGCAATCCAAAGAGCTTGAGGATGCCAAAATTGAATTTTCAAAGAAAACGGAGAAATTTGAAACATATTTTGAAAAACTTGAAAAGTCAAACGTTGTTCTTGAACGAAAATTGGATCAAACTGTTCTAGACTCTCAAGCTGAAAAGGATAATCTTTTGAAACAAATTAAGTTGCTTGAATCTAAGTTGGCATCCCAAGATGAATTGTTCAAAGAAAATGAGACATTAAAGGCTCAAGTACAGGAAAAGGTCTTTGCTATAGCTGCGTTGAAAAATGATTTGCGGAAAACTAAAGGACCTAGTGTGGACACTAAGCTTGAAAAACCATCAATCTTGGGGAAACCGCCTACAAATCAGTTCGTCAGACAACCGACTGTCAGACAACCTACTGCATTTAGATCCGAGCGATCACAATCCTCGAGACCGCGGTTTGCCTCCCAAGTTGATATGGTTCATCTTTCTAGAACAGTCACTCCACCATCTGGGCCCAATGTGACTAAAACAGCTTTTGCAAAACCTAATCACATGATTGCCCCTAATTTCCCTAGACATAGTCCAAAGAATACGTCTGGAACTAGTTCAAATGACGTTCGCCATACTTTTGGACTAAGGGAAGCTAAGCAAAAGACACAAGTAAGAGATAGGAACTTCAAACCTAGTCAGATGCCTTCTAGTTTACCCAACACTGCTAACCGTAGCATGTCACATCCTAGGAGCATCAATCAATCATCTAAGAATTCTAGATCTTACTCGGACATTAAATATGCTACTTGTAAAACATGTAGAAAATGTGTCTTTACGGCAAATCATGATTCTTGTATCAAGAAACTACTTAATGAGGTGAACTCCCGTGCTAGACTTAAATCCCAGTGGGTTGCCAAAATCAAACCCATTGGTAAAGTGTGGCGCCCCACTGGTAGAACTTTCACCCTTGTAGAAAACGAGTGCCCTTTAACTAGGATAGTCTCCGATTCTATTAAGACTACTAGGGAGGAAATTGAAAAGGAGGATGCATCACCTAAGCCTGAACTTAAGGTTTTCTATAAAAGGAAACGTTTACCAGCTAAGACAAGTGAATCATCTCCTCAGAACACCTCTGGCACAAGTAAGGCCAACTGTGAACCCCCACTTGCTTCTAAGATAGATATCGCTAACCCATATCCAAGCATGCAAATTCCTAATGAAAATGCAGGTACCAAAGAGGATGTTCCAAAAGAACGAAGCGGTCCAATCATTGTATACCATTCAATTAAGGACACTCTCGGAGTTTGGTTGCTAAAGAAGCTGATATCTAAGAAACAAGTGTCTCAAGGGATTTCCAGTTAAGCTTACAGTGTAAAAGGACTTACAGTCACATAACAGACTGTAACTCGCTCTCAAAAGACAGGAAAGTTCATCCCGATGATGACTTATCCTCAAAACGAGAAATTAAATTTTCTCGGACACGAGCTTACATTTTAAACTATTCAAGGGTTTTAAGCTCGTGTAAAGGACTTATAGTCACATCACAGACTATAACTCGATCTTCAAAGAAAGGAAAGTTTATCGCCGATGATAAACTTATCCTAACAACGAGAAATTAATTTTTCTCGGGCATGAGCTTATATAAAAAACATTCCAAGTTTTTAAGCTCATGCACAATGGCTCCTCGTTAAATGACAAACGATGACCCGGACTTCAGAGACAGGGAAGTTTATCTACGCAACGATAACTTACCCTTTTAACGAGAAATTAAGTTTTCTTGGACACGAGCTTATCCTAAAACCATTCAAAGGTTTTAAGCTCGTGTATAAGGCTCTTCATTAAATGACAGATGATGACCCGATCTTCAAATTAAGGAAAGTTTATCGCCGATGATAAACTTATCCTCACAACGAGAAATTAATTTTTCTCGGGCATGAGCTTATATTAAAAACATTCGAAGTTTTTAAGCTCATGCACAATGACTTACAGTTAAATATCAGACTGTAACTCGGATGTCAACTTTAGGAAAGCTTATCTTTAAAGATAGCTTATCCTCGTAACGGGAAATTAAATTTTCTCGGTCATGAGCTTGTATTAAAACATTCCAGGTTTTAAGCTCAGAAAGGAAAGTGAATCTTTTAAATAAGAGAACTTTTCCTCATAACGAGAAATTCACCTTTCTCGGTCATGAGTTTTTCGTTAAAACATTCAAAGTTTTTCAAGCTCATGAAAACGACTTCTAAGTAAATGTCAACTTAGGACTCGTTCTTCAGTTAAAAGGAAAGTTTATCGCCGATGATAAACTTATCCTTAACAACGGGAAGTTTACAACTTCTCGGACTTGAGCTCGTTTTGTAAGATATTCAACATCTTAAGCTCAAGTAATTGGTTTTCAAAACGTTGAACACAATTTTTCGAGAATTTCTCAAAAAGGTTTTTTTTCTAAATCTTTCAAAATTGTGTGTTCAAAAAATGTTTTGATAAAAAGAGCATGTCTTCTGGAATCGATAATATTTACGATACTAGAAATGTCATTCAATAATGACACGGGGTTGTAAATAAAGTTCGAGCAGAAGTTCAAATGTTTAAAACATGCTCAAAATGGTTTGCTATTATTTCAGATAGTAACCCGCTTTTCATAATCAAGTCAAGCATTTCACCGGAAAGCTTTGACTCAACAACGGGAATTCATTTTCTCGGGCATGGTTTACTTTACAACCATGTAAGGGATTGTGTTTACTTTATAACACATTCTAACACGGATATATGTACGTGTCAGTGCATTTATTTGTTAAAACAAGAGAAATCTTGTTTTTATGAAGTTATCATCTCCACCAACCGTAGCAATTTATAATTGATATCTACATACTCGACGAGGCGACTACTCAAACGGTGACTACAGCTCTTTCAATAGAACACGGGTCAACAATTGAGGGGGAGCAATTGTCCAACATTCAGAATCTTTGACGCCGAAAGTGCCAAGTTCACATGTTGGTGTCAAGACAACAATATCAATAAAATGGAGTCAAGAGATACCTTCAGACATGATGAGGCGACCAACATTCGTGAACAAGAACCATGTGCTTCTTTCATATGATGTTCTCCATCATTCAGGTCCAACCTCATAAATTGCTAATCTTGTGAATACATTATCATATATGATCTTTGCACGTGATAAATACCTTACACTTGTGTTTAAAAGGTATTTAATTTACGTTTCAAGTACACCCTCATTAATTTGAGGGGGAGCTTGTGTAATTCATGAAGATACTTGGATTTGCATTTTTCTTCCCAAAAGTTTCTTAAAATGCTATTAAATCAATTGATATTAAAAACATCGATTGGGTTAATATTTTTAATATGGGGGAGAAAATGTGATTTAATATGGGAAATGATTAATCACAAATGGTTTGACTTAACGTGCTAGCTCATCCCAACATGTGCGAAATGTTTTCGGATATCGTGGCATATGTTAAGGGGGAGCAAAATGGATTTGCACTATCAAAATGGATTTCATGGTGACATACACTTACCCAAAACATCTCTATTCACGACGGTGAAGATTGTGGTGACATAAGGATGGTAGGATAGGTTAAAGTCCAATGATTCCTCTAGAACCGGAGGAATCTTCCAAAGGACATTCCATAGCTAGAAATAGTAGTCCTTAGGAAAGATGGAGAAAGATTGTGAACGTAGCTTAATGCCGACCAAGTACTTAAGTTAGCACTGGAACAATCACAACAAGGTGCTAGTGATGACGTATTGGTAAGCATTGAAGGGGTTGAAGAATGAAAAAGAATTGTAAAGATAAAGGGTGTAAAGAAAGAAGCCCTCCTTACAACTTAGGCAGAAACCGGGTCAATACATATGCTATTAAGATCATTGTTTAATGATTCTTGATATTGAAGACAAACATCATGGACCCAGTGATGCAAAGCACAACCCATCCCAGCTAACTCAGATATCTCTTAAAAGATATTTGTTTTAATCACACGGAGACAACACGTTATCTATTGATTTATTCACTCCGAATAAATTGGTATTGAAAAGGTGGCACTCCTCTCCAGCCTCCGATCACTAAAATCCAAAGTGCACGATCGAGTCTAGAGCCATTTGAGATCATCAAATATCTCATTAGGACACACTTTCATATTTCCTTGCTTCTTCACACACTGTGAAAAGTAAGAAAGATCTTAAGAGTCCTACGCAAAATCTTCATGATCTTGCCTGAACATCCGAGTAATACGAAAGTATTTACAATGAAGATGGAAATCCTTCTTGAGCGAATATCAAAAAGCTCATGGTAGGTGACTTGTGCGATTCTTTATGAATCAAACTTGTGATAACTGGAAAGCAACAGCTGTTTATTTCTTAAATGAATTTAAACACGTTCCAGGCCTCTACGCAATATCTCAGTGATCTTGCCAGAACACTCAGAGTGATACCGTTGTGTTCACGGTGATGAGTGGAAATCCTTCTAGTGTTAAACTCAAACAGCACTTGGTAGGTAACTTGCAAGATTCTATACGAATCAAGCTTGTGACAACTGGAAAGCAACGATGGTGCGGTTCTTAATTGAATTTCACTTGTTCCAGGAACATGAATTGACGGCTTCAAATCATGCGGATATTATTATCCAAATGATTCACTCTTTATGTTCGCAGTCAGCTTTGGACGGTCGAATAAAGAGAACGGGTTTACCCGCGAAATCCTGTCAGGAAGTTACTTAATTGAAACTATCCGTCACGGGTACGATATCTAATATCGTCCAACGGTCTTCACCGACCGGAGGTAAAATGCTACCGATTTAGAATGAAATGTTCAAAGCCATTTCTTTCGTGTCTACTTATGTTGCGGCATTTGAAGACGGTGGCGTTGCGGAATCCAAGAAGAAGTCGTCCCCACATGCTTATACTGCATACACTCAGTACTTCAACTAATTCAAGAAAGTCTGAAGGTCAAGTCTTCCGCTGTATCAAACTCTGAAGCTTTCAAGAATTATAAAGGTATAAGTGTGTGGAACATGAAGTCACGAAGAGGCGAATATCACAAGTGATGAATGCACAAGGTCAAGGCAAGAGAACATGCTCAAGACTAAAGTCAAAGATCTCATCAGCATATTCACAAGAACAAGATCGAAGACTAAAGCATAGTATGCTAGGTTTAAGATTTTGTAAAATGGTGTGACCTCCCTTTGGGGGAGATTGTTGGAAATACGTTTTTCCAAGGAAAGTCTCGGTCACATCATTATTAGCATAGATCACGAGCTATAGACTATTTAGGACATTGTAACTTGGAGTGACCTTCCTTTGGGGGAGATTGTTGGAAATACGTTTTTACGTATTTAGAAAGGATCGGTCACTCCAACGATATTGGGCTCGTGATCCAATATAGCCCATATAGCCCACATGTAGGGTGGGCTATATAAACCCCCCTCCTAGCATGTTAGGAGGGGTTGTTGGTTCACTTATCATTCATTAATCACATTTCCATCTTTCTTAACTCTCTCCTTTCTCTCTCTTCTTTCTCTCTCTAAAGTTCTTTCATTTATCCATCCATTCAATAGATAATCCACACATTGCATAATCCTTAGAAAATATCGATCTTACAAGGGCATAGGTCATCTGGTCCTCCTCCTCAGCAGCGGGAACCATAGCAGCAGGTGGAGTAGCAACAGTCGGGACTACTCCGTCGGTCTAACTGTCCTCAGACTCGGAAGCTGACAGCCATCCTGGCAGCACTAACGTCGGTGACGGTGGTACAACTGGAGTGGGGTCGATATCTGGTATAGCTGTCAGTGATTTCACTAGTGATGTCATAGTAAATCTGGGAATAACATCATTTTTAGTTTACGTAAGTATAAGCTTAGTCAAGTTAAAAAGTTTTTCGAAAAGATACTATTAAGTTATAATGGTTGTAGTGAGTGTTCTCTTAACATCGCGAGTTAAAAGGCTTAATTAATACTTATAAGATTATTTAACCAAAAGTTAATAACCAATGCTCACATAAGTCACATAATAAACGCATGCTCTACGTTCTATATGCTTAGCTATTTTAGTCCCGAAAATCCCAAAAAGATTCTTAAGCAGTTATAGTCCAGTTTATATAAAAAATTTATTTTTATATTTCATTAATTTTTGGTCTGGTTCTCTATAACTATCCCTCTGATACCATTTTGTGACACCTCCAAATTGGTCAAATGTAGCGGAAATAATATTTGGGTGTCACGTAGGTGGATCAATAGCAGATAGTACATAGAGCATCAGATAAAAGATTATCAAACATTTATTACATGATAAGGAGTGCAAATTGTTATTTAAATGGTTCCAACATAAATAAAAGATTGTTTATAAATCCCCAATAATAAAATCCCTATATGCGTGTTACAATGCTGTCTATCCTGATGCTGAGATCCATGCACATAATAACTACCTGCTTCAAATACTTGAGAAAAACATGCTTTTGAGGGTCAACATAAAGTTGGTGAATTCACAGGTTTAATAAATATGTTTGGATAGTAAAACACTCACTGAAGTAGTAATGCACATAGCATCAATACATAAAGGTAATTACATTGCCTATTGCCCGAAACTGACACTTGACATGTTAAGCCCTCAACAAATGAGAACCCTTCGCATTAATAATAATGCACCCAATATTTCGTTCTGACATGGTAAACACTTGTTGTCCCGGCCAAGGCACAATGAGCATGACTCACTCAGGTGGGGATGGTCAATCCCAAATAGATCTATTTATAACATTCAGGTAATCCAATAATTCTAACAGTTTCAGTTCACGAGTTATGAGGAATTCTACAATAGGCACACGTAATCAAAGTTGGTACATAATACAAGGAATTACCTCGTATGAAAGTTTGTTTATTCCAGTCTTTTCGAATTGATTACTAGTTAAAAGTGCGACTCAGTCGTTCTTGGTGGAAAACAAAGTGGTTTGATTATCTATTTTAAACTAAAAGCAAATATGAAAATGTCGTTTAGTAATAATAAAAGCTTTAAAAATTAAACTAGCAATTACGAGTTAAAAATAAATGATTAAAAATTTAAAAACTTAAAAGTGAATTTAAAACTTAAAACTTTGTAAAACTAAAAACTTAAGTTCATCGGAATACCCTTGATCGGAATCCCATCGGAATGTTACTGTCGGAATGTATCAAAAATGAAACCATCGGAATATATCAAAGTAAATTCTATCGGAATATCAAATTAAGCATCGGAATAATGCACGGTATCGAAATGACTACCTATTGGAATAACAACCAACGTATCAGAATAATGAAGATTAAAGCTATCGGAATGTATAAGAAGACACCTATCTGAATATTGATCGGAATATGGCTGTTGAAATTTTGGCAGCTTTCCGTCGCAAAATGCCTTATACCCGATCGCAAAGTACGATGCCAGGAGCAATCGCAACCCAAGATCGGAATAAATAATCGGAATACTCTATCTGAATAATTGATCGCAAAGTAAAACCCTAAGGGTTATTGCGATCGCAATGAAACCGTCAGAATGTACTGTCGCAATATAGAAACCCTAATGATTGTGATGGATATGACATAATATTCGGATGGATGATCATAAGCTAATAAACCAATAAGCACTTCCAAAAAAAACACTTAACAAAAACTTAACCAACTCAATAAGCACAAATTTGAAAACTTTTAAGACACGAAATGAGCAAACTTTATGAATCAAACATTAAAAAGACTAAACTTTTTAAGAAAACTAAAAAGTAAATAAGCTAAACATAAAATAAGCCAATAAGCATGATAAGCTCAAAGCTTAATCCGTATAAAACTTAGATAGAAACCAAAAGATAAACTTTTTTATCTCATAAACATCAAGATTAAACAAAATCAAAGATGATTTCGGATCAAATATAAGTAAATATCAAGAAAGGTAGAAAGAGATTGAAGATGAAAAACTTAAACTTGAACTTATAGATTAATGATTCCAAAATACAAGATAATAAGTGTGAAAACACGTATCCTTTTACAACTTAATTATAATAATAACCAAGCCAAAACGTGTATTTTATGTCGTCAATTTCGGAATTATGCGTGGTTTGTGTTTTTGTTGTGATTTAGGATCAAAATGTGAAAAGGGAATAAAACATGGGCTTTCACGGGCTTTTATCGAAGAAAAAGACAAAAGACGAAGTCGAAAGATCAAGAGTGCAAAAAGAACGGAAGTCCAAGACCTATTCTGAAGATTTATCGAAGAAAAAGTCTAAATACGGAAGTTTAATGAAGTTGAAGAACTCAAGTCTAATAAATGAAGAAATTATAAGACGAGTTCAAATAATCCCCTGGCAAAGTCGAAAAATTCGATGAATTTATAAATACGAAAAGACGAGAGAAGAAAGAAAGGAGCAACACATGCTAACCTCCCCATGCACCTATAAATAGAGAGCTTCATTTCATTTTCATACTTGTTAGCTAATTTGACAACTTAGCTCTCCACCTTTAATTACTTGCACTTTCATATTGTCTTTTACTTAATTGTTCTTTAATTTCTTGCCTTTAATTCCAAGTAAGTCTTTTAATTTTGTTGTTGAATCTTATTTTTAATCAAGTTTTCATTATCATTCTCATTCTTCTTTTCTTGCTCTTAAATATCTATCATTTGATTAGTTAAAAATTTTAAGTTTTGCTTAATCTTTATGTTTATGTGATCAGAAAGTTTACCTTTTTATTCCTATCTTGGCTTTCATACGATTTAAGCATTGAGCTTGACATGCTTATTGGCTTATTTTGTATTTAGCTTATTAGTTTTAAAGTTTTCTTAAAAGTTTGGTCTTTTTAAAGTTTGATTTATAAAGTTTTCTTATTTAGTGTCTCAAAAGTTTTTAAAATTTATGGTTGTTTTCATTTAATTAAGCTTTGGATAAGTGCTTATTCGTCTCGCTTATTTGTGCTTATTCATTTTCGGCTTATTTGCTCTTTGATTTCCATCGTATTTTGCTTAAGGGTTTTACCAGTTACGATCAAGTAAGTGTGATCGCATAAACCCCTAGGGTTTCTACTTGCGATCCATTACTTCGATCACCTAGTACGATCGTTTACTACGATCACACTCCATAATCCACACCACGATCACTTGTTGCGATCATGAGTACGATCATTGAGTGCGATCTGTGGCTGCGAATGCCTGGGTGCGCTCACTTGTTACGATCGCATTGAGTGCGATCACCTATACTACGATCACTAGGCTACGATCGACTACTACGATTGTAGGCTACGATCCTTTGGTTACGATCCTTTGGTTACGATCTGGAGTACGATCTAAAGTCACGATTGTGGTGGAGTGCGATCACCAGTTACGATCGCATTTATTGCGATCCAGGATACGATCAAAGACCACGATCGCATTGACTGCGATCCATTCTCGATTTTCGTTTTAATTTCCAAAAATTGCACGCTTCCCGAAATCTCTGTTTTTACCAAGTGTTTTTCTAGTAATTTTTAGTTTAATTTTTAAAGCTTATTTTTCCGACATTTTACTTTAGTATTATTTTAATCGTTTTTCTTTATTTTAAATTTCAAGTTTACATTTTTATTTAATTGTCAAATTTACTTATCGTCAAGTTTAATTTTACGTCATTTAATTAATTTACCTTTGAAGTCTTAATTTCTCATCATTTACTTTTAAAAGTTTTAATATTGCACTATTTAAGTTTTAATTAGTTTTAGTTTTAATTACCCGTCATTTACTTTAAAGTCTTGCAATTTACTTTACTACAATGACCAAATCAATCTATTGTTTTCCACCAAAAGACAGCGAGTCGCACATTTACCCTTTTTCAATTCGAAAAGATCGGATTCAACGAACAATTTTTCTAACTAAAACCTAGTTATTAAACGGCGCCGCTGCCGGCTCTTTTCGTGAAGATTAACGGTTTTCTGTGAGAGACGCGTTGAATTTTGGGATCCGTTCACTTGTGAACGTTTTTTTTCTTGCTTAAAAATTTTCAAAAATCCATAAAAATAAAAAATTGTTAAAAATCCATAAAAATAAAAAAATTTCAAAGATTTTTTCTTGCTTAAAGATTTTTTTTACACGTACATATATATTCTCTATTTCTTTGGTATCTTTTTCTTTTGCTTTTGCAGGTGTATGCGTACTAGATCTTCAACTTATTCTATGCCCGAGACTCGTGAAGATTTAGATATGGATGGTGTGAACAACAACAATAACCCACCGCACCTCAACAACAATAATAACAACAATGTTCCCCCACCTGATCTTAGAACAATGGAGGAGCTTTGCCAACCTACGATGAATGGACGAGGAGGACCGATTGCCGATGCAAATCACGGCTCTAGAGTTTTCGTTGAAGCATCACATGATCCAACAAGTTCAAAACACTTGTTCATTTCGCGGATTGCTGGATGATGATGCCAACAAACACCTCGACAAGTTCATTACCGTTACTCAAAGCATGAAGTTGCCCGGTGTTACTATGGATTTTCTTCGCCTTCACCTATTTCCACACACCTTATCCCACCATGCCGAAAAACGGTTTGATCTTCTTCCGAAGAATTCAATTCATAGTTGGGATGAGATGACTCAACGCTTTTTGTCGCGCTACTTTCCACCATCCATGGTCACGAGCCTTCGGAATCAAATAAGTGGATTTACACAAGAACCTGATGAATCACTTTTTTATGCTTGGGAACGATATAATGTTTTGATCAATCGATGTCCAAACCACAACATGCTCCCCGTTACGCTGATTGATACTTTCTACAATGGTTTAACTTTTCGTGATCGTGATACGATAATGCAGCCGCCGGTGGTACATTTATGAAAAGAAGACCTGAGGAGTGTAGAGAGCTTATAGAGAACATGACTACTCATCACAAAAATTGGGATTCATCCGCATCCTCAAGATCAAACCCGAGAGTCAATGTGTCTTCTACTTCTTCAAACCCTGATATCACCGAATTGACCCGCGCAATGGTCGAAATGAGCAAGAACATGCAACTCTTGGCTACTAATCAACAACAACAAGTTAAAGCTGTAGAAACTTCTTGTGAGATTTGTGGGGGTCCTCATTCATACACTGATTCTCCTTCTACTCATGACAATCCGGAAAACATATGTGCGGCTCATGGTAACTATTCAACGGAAAACTACCAAGCCCGACCTCAAAGTGATCGTAACTTGCTAAGTTATTGTTCGAACAACTTTCTTGCACCCGGTTTTTCTCCTCAAAACCACAACCCCAACAAATACAATAGAAGCAACCCAAACCCACCTCGAGCTTCTAATCCTTATCACCCACCCGCTTAACAAGCCCCACCCATTAATCAAGATGTGGAAACTTTCATAAGGACCCAAGGAGAGTAAATCAAGAATATGCAAAGCCAAATTATCAACTTGAAAGGAGATATCACTAAGCAAGGTAATGATATTAGATCCGAGCTTCGACATGATATACAAACCTCTTTTAGCACTCAAACAAATGATTTGAAGAATATGCTGGCTAGTTTGTTACCAACTACTCAACCCTCTACTCCGGGCTCTCTTCCTTCAAATACCATCACCAACCCAAGAGCGAATGTGAGTGCTATTACTACACGCAGTGGAGCAACCTTAGTAGGACCATCTATCCCTCCCCCAGTTACTCCATCTACACCTCCTCCACCACCATTTATCCCTCCTACTCCCACGCCTAGTATTAGGTCTCCATTGCCGTCTCCACCTCTACCAGCAGAAGTACCCAAGAAGAACCCTTCACCAACCCCACCTTCCATCTATAAACCCAACATCCCTTATCCTTCTCGATTAGACAAAGGCAGATTGCTCACCAAGGATGACATCCAAGTGTCAAACCTTTTGAAGAAGATTTCGGGACTGACCATCACCTGTAGCCTTGTTGAAGCTCTTGCCCAAATGCCGCAATTTGTTAAGATGTTTAAGGAGTTGCTTAATAAGAAGGAGAAGATGGCCGAGTTTGTTAATACTCGATTGAATGAAAACTGTTCTGCAATTCTTCTTAAGAAACTTCCGGAGAAACTTGGAGATCCCGGTCGTTTTGTGCTACCATGTACTTTTAACCAAACCGAAGAATTTACTGCCTTAGCTGATCTCGGGGCAAGTATTAATCTGATGCCTTTAAGTGTTTGGAAAAAGTTATCATTACCCGACCTTACACCAACAAAGATGACTCTTGAGCTTGCAAATCGCACTCTCGCTTACCCCGTTAGTATTGTCGAAGATGTGTTTGTTAAAATTGGTACCTTCACTTTTCCGGTCGGCTTTGTTGTTGTTGATTATGAAATGGACCCTTGTATTCCGTTAATACTTGGTCGGCCATTCTTGAGAACCGGAAAAGCATTAGTCGATGTTGCTGGAGGTGAGTTAATCTTAAGACTCGGGAATGATGCACAAGTTTTTAAAATGGGGAAGTTCACAACCAAACCCAATGGAAGAGAATCAGCTAATATGATTAATGTGCTCGATGATTTTGTCATCTATAGCAATCCTCTTTTCGATACTTACTATGACAATCCACTTTTCCAAGATGATGTAGATGATTCTCTCTCCAATTTAGATCCTCTACCAATATATGAATCTCCACCAACCTATGATGACTATGATGATGATTCTAGTTCTGACATGGATGATTCTGGTGATTTTTTTTCTGAGTATAAATACATGCCAAGTTATGATGATTTTGAGGATGTCGATACTCTTTCGAGTGATTCTTCACATGATGACCTTGCACCTACTCTTGATGAAGATCCTCCACCAACAATGGTTGATCCTACTTTGGGTAACTACTCATTTGAGGAAGATTTTGCTACTTTTCTCAACACTTACTTCCCAAATGAGAGTGATGCTCCTCCTTTGGACTTTTATTTTAGTCTTTATCCTCCTTCGGATATGAAGAAACCCGTTCCAAAGGAGAAGAAACCGGAAGACACCAACATCCGCAGTACTTATGTTTTGAGACCTCTCTATCCACCTTCTGAGGATGAGATTGTGCGATTTATGAGCGGATCTTCTTCAAATTCTACTGAGCCTGAGTGTTATTTTCCCCTAAAGGAAAAGGTGTTCGATCCCGGTATTGCACTTTTTAAGCCATCTCAGTATCCATCTAATGAAATAAAAGGTAAGATTTTTGGAACTTATGGAGATATGCTTGCGTTGCATCACACTTGCTACCACCGTGCTCAATCACTGCTTAAGGGAACCTTGCCTACTCTTCTTTGCCTTGCCTTGTTCTCCTTAAGCTTGTGCTATTTGATGGACGAAAACCATGTATTTGATCCCGGTGGATTTGTTTCAAGCTTTTTCCTATGCTAATCAAGGTCGAGTCAGGCTCACGACTCGGTTAACAAAAACAAACGCTTCTCGGGAGGCAACCCGCAGTATCTATCCTTTTTATTCTGTTTTTATAATAAGTGTAGGGGGAGACCCTAGTATGTGTTTGTTGTTTTCTTTGTTATCATGTGCAGGGATTCGAGCTTTCAAAGATCCATTCTTGATGAATTTTGACAAACCGTGATTCCGTGTACCCGTCTTCCCAGTTCTATCCTAAACTCTTTTGATTCACTATTTTATATTCTTCAATGTTGAAATAGGAATCACTTTAGTTGTCTCTTCCTTAGCAAGATTTAAACAAAGTGCACAATAAGTGTAGGGGAGTTTATTTCCACATGCTTAAACATTGAAGACAATGTTTATATTAAGTGTAGGGGACTTCTATCGAAGTTAAGTGGCCTGTTGCTTGTATTTGTCCTCATTTTAACCGGAAAATCTAATTTTTTGACATTTTTTAAAAAATTTGATCTATTTTGGCCTATTAGTATTTACCTTTGTTATAGTTATTTTCTTTCTTTGCTAGAATAAATTTTTAATAAAGTGATTTTAATATTTCAACATTTTGAATCTTTTGACTCAACCCGAGTTTACTTATCTAAGTTTGCTCTAGCTAGTATCCTTAACGTGTTTAAGTTATCTTTTGCTAGGCTTTTATATAGGGAACTTTAAAACGCGAAAGTCTTAACTCTTACGGGTTAAGAACAAGAACTGTTCGCAAGTTCCTATAAATGATCCTAGAAAGTCGTTTATCAAGGGTACTTTAAAATGTGAATTCTAAAACTTGAAAGAGTCTAAGAGTTTGCAAGATCCTATAGATGACTTGAAAACCCAAAACTTTGATTTAACAGGCTAAGCATCCACAAGTCTCATTCCTTGAGATTTTAAATTATGGAGAACGAGAGATGATAGAGTCAATTATAAATTTGGTATTCTTTCATGAATTTATGTGAGTTGATTATAAGCTTTTTCTCCCATGGCTTGTTAATAAATATATTTGCAATAAGTAAGGTTGTATGATTTGAAAAGTTACTTAGCTTCTAGCAAAAGATCGTTTAAAAGTTGCTCGGTATTAATTAGAGTTCATAGCCAAGGCATAACTTATTGAAGCGGGATACGAAGATTGGTGAGTCCGAAAAGGCCCTAACAAGGCATGAGGGCTACATTTTGTTGCTAAAGATCCTAAGTGATATGAAGAATAATTTATCAAAAATCAATATGAAGGATCGAGACACACGACGAAAAGAAAATACTCCCGTAAAGATCATGGATAAATCTATCCAAAAAGGCCCTAACAATGTATAAGGATAAATACATCCAAGTCCTAAAAGGAGGCAGATCGTTGTATATCAAAATCACAAATAAAGATTGGAGAAAAATAAAGAAGTCGTGGTCCAAATATGAAGAATCTCTCAAAAAGTTCAAGTGAAGAAATTCCTATTATGAAGAGAAGACCATTATTTCATGAACGTCTCTCAAGATTTGAAGTATGAAGTCAATGCCAAATATCGGTCCAAGAGGGTCTCAAATCGTGAAGCGAGTTATGCCAAGATATGAACTTTATGAGGTCCCGAGAAGCAGTTTTAAAAGATTTTGTCCTTTAGCTAACTATTGATTAAATCGTCCTACTTTATTTTTAGCCTAAACAACTATCAAAATAAGTCAACAATGCATCTTCGTGATCATTCAAGACAACAATAAAATATAAGAGATACACCTAGGAATAAGGGAGTCTAAGTGAATAATTGGCCCACATGAGTTTGCGTTAGTTTGCTAACTTATAATAACAATGATCTCGTTTTTAAGCTTGGTATGGGGAACGTGAAACTTGAGGATGATAATCATTCATGACAATCCCAAAACCCTAAGGTAAGCTTTTGATCTTTTTACTTGTTTTCTTCTTTTAAATATTTTGTCTCTTTAATAAAGGCCAATATGGATTGATTATGATGGAAAATGTAAAACTTGCTTTGTAATTAATGCATTGTATGAGGACATTGCAATGGTCAAGTGTAGGGGATTTAATAAGTGTGAAAACACTTATCCGTTTACCACTTAATAATAATAATAACCAAGCCAAAACGTGTATTTTATGTCGTAAATGTCGGAATTATGCGTGGTTTGTGTTTTTGTTGTGATTTAGGATCAAAATGTGAAAAAGGGAAGAAAACATGGGCTTTCACGGCCTTTTATCAAAGAAAAAGACAAAAGACGAAGTCGAAAGAGCAAGAGTGCAAAAAGAACGGAAGTCCAAGGCCTATTCTGAAGATTTATCGAAGAAAAAGTCTAAAAACGGAAGTTTAATGAAGTCGAAGAACTCAAGTCTAATAAATGAAGAAATTATAAGACGAGTCCAAATAATCCCGAGACAAAGTCGAAAAAGTCGATGAATGACGAAAAGACGAGAGAAGAAAGAAAGGAGCAACACATGCTAACCTCTCCATTCACCTATAAATAGAGAGCTTCATTTCATTTTCATACTTGTTAGCTAATTTGACAACTTAGCTCTCTACCTTTAATTACTTGCACTTTCATATTGTCTTTTACTTAATTGTTCTTTAATTTCTTTCCTTTAATTCCAAGTAAGTCTTTTAATTTTGTTGTTGAATCTTATTTTTAATCAAGTTTTCATTATCATTCTCATTCTTCTTTTCTTGCTCTTAAATATCTTTCATTTGATTCGTTAAAATTTTTAAGTTTTGCTTAATCTTTATGTTTATGTGATCAAAAAGTTTACCTTTTTATTCCTATCTAGGCTTTCATACGATTTAAGCTTTGAGCTTGACATGCTTATTGGCTTATTTTTTATTTAGCTTATTAGTTTTAAAGTTTTCTTAAAAGTTTAGTCTTTTTAAAGTTTGATTTATAAACTTTTCTTATTTAGTGTCTCAAAAGTTTTTTAAATTTATGGTTGTTTTCATTTGATTAAGCTTTGGATAAGTGCTTATTCGTCTCGCTTATTTGTGCTTATTCATTTTCGGCTTATTTGCTCTTTGATTTCCATCGTATTTTGCTTAAGGGTTTTACCAATTACGATCAAGTAAGTGTGATCGCATAAATCCCTAGGGTTTCTACTTGCGATCCATTACTTCGATCACCTAGTACGATCGTTCACTACGATCACACTCCATAATCCACACCACGATCACTTGTTGCAATCGTGGGTACGATCATTGAGTGCGATCTGTGGCTTCGATTGCCTGGGTGCGATCACTTGTTACGATCGGATTGAGTGCGATCACCTATACTACGATCACTAGGCTACGATCGACTGCTACGATCGTAGGCTACGATCCTTCGGTTACGATCTGGAGTACCATTTGAAGTGACGATTGTGGTGGAGTGCGATCACCAGTTACGATCGCATTTATTGCGATCCAGGATACGATCAATGACCACGATCGCATTGACTGTGATCCATTCTCAATTTTCGTTATAATTTCCAATAATTGCACGCTTCCCGAAATCTATGTTTTTACCAAGTGTTTTTCTAGTAATTTTTAGTTTAATTTTTAAAGCTTATTTTTTCGCCATTTTACTTTAGTGTTATTTTAATCATTTTTCTCTATTTTAAATTTCAAGTTTACATTTTTATTTAATTGTCAAATTTACTTTTCGTCAAGTTTTAATTTTACGTCATTTAACTAATTTACCTTTGAAGTCTTAATTTCTCAAAATTTACTTTTAAAAGTTTTAATATTGCACTATTTAAGTTTTAATTAGTTTTAGTTTTAATTACCCGTCATTTACTTTTAAAGTCTTTCAATTTACTTTACTACAACGACCAAATCAATCTATTGTTTTCCACCAAAAGACAGCGAGTCCCACATCTACCCTTTTTCAATTCGAAAAGATCGGATTCAACGAATAATTTTGCTAACTAAAACCTAGTTATTACAAGATCAAATCAAAGCTTAAACATGAAAGGAAAGAAAAGATGAAGTTCTAGTGAGAGAAAGTTAAACACTTTCTCTCTCTAAAAATAAAACTACAAAAAGAAAAATGAACTAGCTAAATTAACTAACACCCTCCTAATGTGTCATTAGGAGGGTATATATAGGTGGTGGGGAGTGCATATGTTGCTTCCTTCTTTCTTTTCGTCCCGACTCGGTTTAAATTTTTTGTCTTTCTCGACGTCGTTCGGGATTTGTCGATATAAATTGAACTTGTCTTATAATTTTCTTCTTCTATTAGACTTGAGTTCTTCGACTTCATTAAACTTCCGTCTTTAGACTTTTCCTTCGATAAATCTTCAGAATAGGCCTTGGACTTCCGTTCTTTTTACACTCTTGATCTTTTGACTTTGTCTTTTCTCGTTTTCTTCGATAAAAGACGTGATAGCCCGTGTTTTCTTCCTTTTTCATATTTTTATCCTGAAACATAATAAAAACACAAACCACGCATAATTCCGACTTTTACGACATAAAATACACGTTTTGGTCTTGTTATTATTGGAAATAAGTGGTAAAAGGATAAGTGTTTTCACACTTATTAAATCCCCTACACTTGACAATTGCAATGCTCTCATGTAATGCATTAATTTCAAAGCACATATTACATTTCTCATCATAAATAACCCACCTTGGCCTTTATTTAAATACTAAACTTTAAGGAAACTAAAAAGATAGAAATATGTACAAAACAAGTAAAGAAATCAAAAACTTACATTGGGGTTTTGGCCGTCATGAATGTTCATCATCCTCAAGTTTCACGTTCCCCAAACCAAGCTTAAAAACGAGATCATTGTTATTATAAGTTAGCAAAGTAACACGAACTCATGTGACCCAATTATTCACTTAGACACCCTTATTCCTAGGTGTATCTCTTATATTTTAATATTGTCTTGAATGATCACGAGGATACATTGTTTGACTTATTTCGATAGTTTATTTAGGTCAAAAATAAAGTGGGACGATTTAAGCAATAGTTAGCTAAAGGAAAAAATCTTTTAAAACTGCTTCTCGGGACCTCTTAAAGTTCATATCTTGGCATAACTCGCTTCACGATTTGAGACCTTTCTCGGACCGGTATTTGGCAGCGACTTCATACTTCAAATCTTTGAGAGACGTTCTTGAAATTATGGTCTTCTCTTCATAATAGGAATTTCTTCACTTGAACTTTTTGAGAGATTCTTCATATTTGGACCACGACTTCTTCATTTTTCTCCAATCTTTATTTTGGACTTTGATATACAACGATCCGCCTCCTTTTAGGACTTGGATCTATTTATCCTCATACCTTGTTAGGGCCTTTTTGGATAGACTTCTCCATGATCTTTAGGGGAGTATTTGCTTTTCGTCGTGTGTCTCGATCCTTTATATTGATATTTGATAAATGGTTCTTCACATCACTTGGGATCTTTAGCAACAAAATGTAGCCCTCATGCCGTGTTAGGGGCTTTTCGGACTCGCCAATCTTCGCATCCCGCTTCAATAAGTTATGCCTTGGCTATGAACTCTAATTAATATCGAGCAACTTTTAAACGATCTTGTGCTAGAAGCTAAGTAACTTTTCAAATCGTACAACCTTATTTATTGCAAATATATTTATTTACAAGCGATGGGAGAAAAAGCTTATAATCAACTCACATAAATTCACGAAAGAATACCAAACTTATAATTGACTCTATCATCTCTCGTTCTCCACAATTTAAAATCTCAAGGAATGAGACTCGTGGATGCTTAGCCAATTAAATCAAAGTTTTGGGTTTTCAAGCCATCTATAGGATCTTGCAAACTCTTAGACTCTTTCAAGTTTAGAATTCGCATTTTAAAGTTCCCTTGATAAACGACTTTCTAGGATCAATTATAGGAATTTGCGAAAAGTTCTTGTTCTTAACCCGTGAGAGTTAAGACTTTCGCGTTTTAAAGCTCCCTATATAAAAGCCTAGCAAAACTTGACTTAAACACGTTAAGGATACTAGCTAGAGTAAACTTAGATAAGTAAACTCGGGTTGAGTCAAAAGATTCATGACTTTGAAAAAATAAAACCACTTTATTAAAAAATTTATTCTAGCAAAGAAAGTAAATAACGATAGCAAAGGAAAATACTACTATACAACTAGGCCAAAATAGATTAAAAATGTCGAAAAAATCAAATTATTCCGGTTAAAATGAGGACAATATCATGGAAAATCCCACTTACTTCGATAGAAGTCCCCCCTACACTTGATATAAACATTGTCCTCAATGTTTAAGCATGGGGAAGTAAACTCCCCTACACTTAGGACATTGTGCACTTTGTTTAAATATTTCTAAGGAAAGGACAACTATGGTGATTTCAATGTGAACATATACGATATGAAATATTGAATCACGACAGTTTAGGATAGAACCAGGAAGACGGGTACACGGGATCACGGTTCGTCAAATGTCATCAAAAGTGCTCGTTGAAGCTTTAATCCCTGCACATTATAAGAAACAAGAAAACAAACACATACGAGGCTCCCCCCTACACTTATTATGAAAACGATAAAGGATAGATCAACGGGTAGCCTCCCGAGAAGCCCTTGTTTTTGTTAACCGAGTCACGAGCCTGACTCAACCCAGAACTAATTCAAGGGAAACGTGGCTAGGGATGGAATCATCTCATGAGAGATGTCCACACCAAAATACAGCTTCACACGCTCGCCATTCACTTTAAAATTAGGCCCATTTGGTTGAGAAAGCTCAATGGTGCCGTAAGGAAAGACTTTGGCGACGGTGAATGGACCAGACCAACGGCTCTTCAGCTTGCCCGAGAAGATCTTCAACTGAGAGTTAATGAGTAGAACTTGATCACCAATGTGAAACTCTCGGTTCTTAATCCTTGCATCATGGATGATCTTGGTTTTCTCCTTGTAGATCAATGAATTCTCATAAGCTTCATTTCTTAGTTCATTTAGCTCGTTGAGTTGAATCATCCGAAGATCACCGAATTTGTTGATGTCAAAATTGGCCCACTTCAAGGACCAGTACGCCTTATGTTCCAGCTCAATAGGGAGGTGTCATGCCTTCCCGTACACAAGACGATATGGAGTGCAACCAATGGGTGTCTTATATGCGGTACGGAAAGCCCACAAAGCATCATCTAACTTATCGGCCCACGAGGCACGATGCTCTCCCACAGTACGCTCAACAATTCGCTTCAATCCACGATTAGATATCTCGGCTTGACCATTTGTTTGAGGATGATAAGCGGTGGAAAGACGGTGATTGACACCATACTTATCCATGACTCGAGCAAATTGATCTTTGCGAAAATGAGTCCCGCGGTCACTGATGATAGCACGAGGAACACCGAATCGAGCAAAAATTTGCTTCAAAAAGTTCACAACCACCCTCGCATCGTTCGTAGGGAGAGCCTTAGCTTCAACCCATTTGGATACGTAGTCAACGGCTATGAGGATGTACTTGTTCCCTTTGGATGATGGAAATGGCCCCATAAAGTCGATACCCCATACATCAAAGATTTCACATTCTTGTATGAAATTTTGAGGCATCTCATCTTTATGTGTGATCTTGCCTTGGCGTTGGCAAGCATCACAATTTTTAACCATCTCGTGAGCGTCACGATAAATGGTGGGCCAATAGAATCCTGAGTCAAACACTTTCTTCGCGGTGTAGTTGGGACCAAAATGACCACCAGTGGGTCCTTTATGGCAAGCTTCGAGAATGTCTAAAGCTGCGGGTCCATCAACACACCGACGAATAATCATATCAGCACATTGTTTAAAGAGATAAAGGTCATCCCAAAAGTAAGTATTAACATCTTTAAAGAAATTCTTCTTTTGTTGGGATGTTAACCCTTCGATGATATACCACCCGCTAAGTAGTTTGAAATGTCCGCAAACCAGACATTAAGGCCTCAAGGGGAAAAGAGTCATTGATCTCTTGATTCGGATGATCCCCTTGATAAGGATCCTCAAGTCTACTTAGATGATCCGTGGCTAGGTATTCTGCTCCCTTTTTGTCACGAATTTTGATTTTAAATTCTTGAAGGAGCAAAACCCAACGAAGAAGTTTTGGCTTGGAATCTTGTTTAGTTAACAAGTACTTCAACGCGGAATGGTCGGTATAGACAATGGTGGTGGAAAGGACAAGATAGGGGCGAAATTTTTCAAAAGCATACACTACAGCTAAAAGCTCTTTTTCGGTAGTGGTATAAGGCAATTGAGCCCCCGTCATTCTCTTGCTATCATAATGGATTGGTTGGAAGTGTTTATTCACTCTTTGGCCCAAAACCGCTCCAATGGCAAAGTCGCTAGCATCACACATCAATTCAAAAGGTAGCTCCCAATTAAGGGTAACCAAGACCGGTGCCTTAGTTAGCTTGTCCTTAAGAAGATTGAAGGATTCAATACACTCTTTAGAAAAGATAAATGGAGAATCTTTTTCCAAGAGGTGGGTCATCAGGAGAGCGATTTTAGAAAAATCTTGAATGAAGCAACGATGGAAGCCCGCATGACCAAGGAAACTTCTCACACCCTTCACGGTTAAAGGTGGAGGTAATTTGGCTATGACATCAACTTTAGCACGGTCCACTTCGAGACCGGCTTTTGAGATTTTATGTCCAAGCACAATTCCTTCTTTTACCATGAAAAGGCATTTTTCCCAATTTAGAACAAGGCGAGTGTCTTCACACCGCTTAAGCATCCGTTCCAAATTGGCAAGGCAAGAAGAGGAGTCACCATAGACCGAGATATCATCCATGAAGACTTCCATAGTTTCTTCAACCATGTCATGGAAGATAGCCATCATACACCTTTGGAAAGTCCCAGGAGCATTACATAAGCCGAAAGGCATTCGTTTGTAAGCAAATGTTCCATAAGGACAAGTGAATGTGGTTTTCTCTTGGTCTTTAGGATCGATGGGAATTTTAAAATACACAGAGAAACCGTCTAAGAAGCAATAATAGTCATTACCCGCTAGACGTTCAAACATTTGGTCCATAAAAGGAAGGGGAAAATGATCCTTTCTCGTAGCATCATTGAGTTTGCGATAGTCTATACAATCTCTCCACCCTGTAACGAGACGAGTAGAAATCAACTCGTTGTTTTCATTAGGCACAACGGTGATTCCTCATTTCTTAGGCACACAATGGACCGGACTAACCCATGGTGAATCCAAGATAGGGTAGATCATTCCCGCATCAAGAAGTTTGATAACCTCTTTTTTGATAACGTCATGGATCTTAGGATTCACCCTTCTTTTGGTTTTGAATAGTGGGTTTAAAGTCGTCCTCCATGAGAATTTTATGTGTGCAAAAGTGAGGATCAATTCCACGAATATCGGAGATTTTCCAAGCAATCGCCTTCTTATGATTCTTCAGCACGTCGATAAGTCGAGATTTTTCGTCTTCTTTCAAATCCTTTGTGATGATGACGGGTAACTTCTTATTGTCGTCAAGAAACACGTATTCGAGATGAGACGATAGATCCTTAAGCTCTAAATCCGGAGGATTTTCGATGGAAGGTATAGTCAAATTCGGATCATCGATAGAGATTTCCTTAGGAGACTGTGGAGAAATATGGTCCTCATTGAGAAGTTTCTCAATGGTACAAATGTCTTCATCCCAATTGGAGGGAGAATCATCATAATTTAAGTCCACATCCCTTAAAGTTTCTTCAAATTCTTTCAAAAAGAAATCACTTTCTCCAAATAGAGTTAGTGAGGGAGCAATAGAGGCAACGGTCTCAACAATGGGTAGATAAGAAGAACCACTTTTACAAGCGTCTTTAAAATGTTCTTCACAAGCCTCATCAAGTACGTCAATGAAATTAACGCTCTCGTTTTCAGAAGGCTGCTTAGAATGTTTACCCATGTTGAAGACGATTTTATCGTCACCAACTCTCATGATTAATTCGCCTGCGGCTACATCAATGAGAGTGCGACCGGTCCTCAAGAATGGACCTCCAACGATTAATGGAACACGGGGATCCATCTCGTAGTCAACGACAACAAAATCCGCCGGAAAGGTGAATTTGTCGACACCGACGAAGACATCTTCCGCTATCCCCACTGGATAAGCAACCGTACGGTTAGCTAATTCCAAAGTAATTCGTGTGGGGACTAGCTCGGGTAGAGATAATTGTTTCCAAACACTTAATGGCATTAAGTTTATACTAGAACCTAGATCGGCTAGGGCTATATAATTCTCTACCCCGGGGAAGTTGCAAGGAATGATGAAACGACCCGGATCACCAAGTTTGGTTGGTAATTTCCTTAAGAGCACTGCGGAGCAATTCTCATTAAGTTGGGTCTGGGCAATGTCAAGAAGCTTCTCCTTATCACTAAGAAGATCTTTAAACATTTTAGCATACTTCAGCATGTGAGCGAGATCCTCAGCAAAGGAGATGTTGAAATTCAGTTGTTTAAACATTTTAAGAAAGTTAGAAACCTGAATATCATCCTTGTTCTTCAACTTCTCTTTCCTTAACCTTGAGGGATAAGGTATATTGGGTTGAGATGAAGGCTTTGGAATAGAATTCTCACTCACATCCTTGGGTGGTGGAGGGGTGGAAGTAGAAGGTGGAGGAATTGGTGAAATAGAAGGTGGAGGAATTTGTGAAATAGAAGGTGGAGGAATTGGAGAAGGGGACTCGTTTTCCTTTGTCACAATCACCGGTGTAGGTGTAGGAAGCTCGGGTTCCTTTAAACCTTTTCCACTTCGAGTGGTGATTGCTTTCATCTCCCCTCTTGGATTAGCAACGGTGTTACTCGAAAGAGAACCCGAACCAGAGGCTTGATTACTTTCGAAGAAACTAGCCATCATATCCCTTAAGTCATTCGTTTGACTGGTCAAAGAGTTTCGCATATCGGCTCAAAGATCATTCCCTTGTTTCGCCATATCTCCTTTCAAGTTGATGATTTGCCGCTGAAGATTCTGCACTATCGCATCATTAGTCCTCATGTAAGTGTCAACCTCTTGATTAAATGCAGTGGGTTGGGTGGGAGGAAGAGCATGGTAGGCAGGTGGTTGATAAGCGGGTGGTTGGTGAACTTGATTGTTTCCTTGAGGTGGTTATGGGTTTCTTTGGGTTTGATATTGATTTGGAGCTCGTGGTTGATTTTGATTGTTGCGATTGAGGTTGTTTTGGTTTTGAGGTGGAAAACCGGGTGGTGAAAGGAAGTTGTTTGAACGATAACTGAGCAAATTGCGGTCACCATGAGGACGTGCTTGATAGCCTCCCGTAAAAAAGTTACCATTGGCGGCATACACATTTTCCGGATTGTCAAGAGTCGAAGGACAATCGGTGTATGGATGAGATCCCCCGCATATTTTGTAACACCCCAAAATGTGATATGCGGAAGCGGTGAAGCTCGGGGGCTGCTACGTCATTGTATCATAGTTCAAGGTACAAGAGAACAACTCTAAATGAGACGTTTTATAAAAATACCTCGTTGAATTTAAATTAAAAGCATCACAGTACAAAAGGTCTCAGTTCCAAAAGATAGTGCAGCGGAATGTAAAAGTTTTAAACATCAACGAGATAATAGTTCAAAAGCATAAGTAAATAAATGTCCGAAGATATCCAAGAAATGCATGCGGACTCCAAGTACTTCACACAGCATATACAACTCATCATCAATTACCTGAGATAAATGCTAAATTGGGTCAACATAAAGTTGGTGAGAATATAGGTTTCAAGTAAAAATTCATAGTAATTTAATTTCAGATTTCATTTCATGTACACGTGCCACTATAGGAGATATAGTGCCAAGTGTAAGATAAATTGGGTGTTCACAATATTTATGATAGCTAAGCTCGTGACTTCGAAACTAGTGATCCAGTGCATGCAATAGATTGCATACATAAATTTTGCCCCAATGGAGTACCTAGCCAAGATGACTCCGTTCATACAAATGGTACACACTCGTCCGGCGTCAGAATGCCCGAGTGGAGGTTGTCAACCCTCAATAGATCTATCCGTAACATAAGAGCTTACACCAACAGAGTAACTAATGATTCACGATAGTGGGGACTATGGCTAAAGCAACTTAAGCTATCTCATAAATAGTGTTCACAAAGCGTTCACAGAAATCAAGTTTTACTTGCGTCCAGAAGCAAGCATCAAAGCATTTATCACATCCCAAAACATTAAACATATAAAAACAGTTTAATAGGGATCTATAAATTCACCTCAAGCAACGATTCAAACCGCACAAGTAAGATCAAATAGTAGCGAGCAACTCTAGCAACAACCTAAATATAATACTATAGTTTAGGCGCTAGCAAATAAGTCACATTAGTTCGTCATGTACCTTACTCATCAATCATATATATATTTTGTTGTGAAAATCGTGACTTGTAAATGTTATATCGTTATAAACATTATAGTATATATATACTTAGGCAAAAATATTTATTTTTGACTCGACGAAATTTCGACAGCCTTTCGGCGTAAATTTTAATTTACCAAAATTTATCTTAATAAATTTTCCAACACGATTTTTAACGAAAATTTGGCAGCCTTTCGGCGTCACATAAAAATTTGCCATTTTTAGTAAGCACTCAAATCTCGTCCTAAAACCCCTATTTTCAACAATTTCTCAATTGCCAATATTTCAACAAGTCATTTTCCGCAATAGTATCAATTTCCACTTCCAACGTTCAAACTTTTAACGGTACACCAAGTATTCACATTTCGCGCTAATACCGTTTTTACAAAACAAGTCCAACATTTATACACAACTTTTAGTAACCATTTCGACACTTAAAACAACTCCGTTTGACTCGAAAATGTCGTTTCGACCACTTTAAAAATCTAGACAGCAAACACTTATAGTGTTTTTCACATAAATTAAGTTTTCCGACAACGAAATTTAAACGACCATATCTTACTCATTTTAGCTCCGTTTTTAGCCCATAATATATCGAAACGAAGGTATTAACTTATATTTTCATAATATCGTAGTAAACTAGTGTCAAAACAATTTTTACGACCCTCTACGCCTCTTATAAAAATCGGACAGCTTGTATGTTTTTCGTAAAAACTCGTTTTCGACCATTTTCAAGCGTAACCACTAGTAGTAACACTACTAGTTCCCTCCAATTATTCATAAACACTGATAGGTGTGTAAACACACATCCTTTTTACCACTTAACTACAATAATAACCGAGCCAAAACGTGTATTTTATGTCATAAATGTCGGAATTATGCGTGGTTTGTGTTTTTGTTGTGATTTTAGGATCAAAATGTTAAAAGGGAAGAAAACACGGCTTTCATGGGTGTTTATCGAAGAAAAAGACGAAAGACGAAGTCGAAAGATCAAGACTGCAAAAAGAACGGAAGTACAAGACCAATTCTGAAGATTATCGAAGAAAAAGTTAAAATACGGAAGTTTACTAAAAGCCGAAGAACTCAAGTCTAATTTATTGAAGAATTACAAGACGAGTTTAAAGAAATCCCGAGACAAAGTCATTGAAGTCGAAGAACTAAGAAGATTAAGGACTTAATGATGCAATTAAAGAAAGAAGAAAGAGGGGAGGAAGCTTCCAAAGCACCTCCCTAATCCTCCTATAAATAGATTAGATTTCATTACATTTTCTCTTGTTGGCTAAGTGTGACAATTAGTCTTCCACCATTTTAATTACTTGTTATTTAAATACATGTCATTTACTTAATTGTCTTGCACCTTAAATTCATTTAATTTCAAGTAAGTTTCCTTTTAATTGTTGTCAATCTTTACTTTTATTGTTCATCTTTTATCTTTGTTTCTTGTTTGATCTTAATCTTTATGCTTTATGTTCATGTTTATGTTTTTGATGTTTTATTGATTGGATTAAAGTGGGTTTTGATTATTTTGATTATTATTATTAGTTTGATTGTTTTGGATTGTTTGTTTATGGTTAGTAGATGTTATTGGATTAGTCTTGTTTAATCTTTTGGTTTATTTTGATTAATTTTATCTAGATTCGTGTTGTTTTTGTATCCCGTGTTCTTCGTTCTTTCTGTTTCCCCAGGTATTCTGAATCAAGGACCAGCAAAGCACTTATTCCGAATCAAGGTTTGCTTGTTGATTATTCAGAATCAAAGTGTTGTTCAGGAAGTTCTGAATCAGTGAAGTTCCGAATCAGTGAAAGTTCCGAATCAAGGTCTTCATTCGGAACATTCCGAACGAAGGTTCTTGAGGATTTTTTCCGGATCAGTGGAAGTTCCGAACCAAGACCATATTCCGGATCAACTCGTTCATTCGGAATATTAAATATTCCGGATCAAGGCTTTGTGAAGAAAACATTCCGAATCAGAGAATATTCCGGATCAGTGGTGTTTATTCGGAATAATTTATTATTCCGAGTGAAGGTGCTCATTCGGAACATTCCGAGTGAAGGAGTTTATTCGGAACATTCCGAATCAAGACAGCATTCCGAGTCAAGGAAAACATTCCGAACCAAAAGAGTTCATTCGGAATATATTTCGGATCAAGGTGATATTCCAAATAAAGAGTTTATTCCGGATAAAGTGACATATTCCAAATAAAGGATTTATTCTAGATGAAGCATTTTTCTGAGTGAAGAAGAATCATTCCGAACGAAGGTGACATTCCGGATGAGTGATTATTCTGAATGAAGGATTATTCCGAATGAGCTGTTTTCAGGTTATTTTAACTTTCCGTTTTTAATTTTCAAGCTTTACTCGTATTCCGGATGAGTGATTATTCGAATGAGGGTATTTTCCGAATAAGCTGTTTTCAGGTTCTTTTAAGTTTCTGTTTTTAAGTTTTAATTCTTAAGCTTTACTTTTCCCGCCTTTTTCCTTAGTTGCACTTTTAGCTTACTTGCCTTAGATTTATTTTAAGCCTTGCCTTAGTTTAAGTTTTAGTTGCGATTTAAGTTTGCCTTAGATAGTTTTAAGTTCGCGTCATTTACTTTTAGTGCCTTTTAATTCTCGTTACGTTTTAATTTCTTGCCATTTATTTTAAATTAGATTTAGATTTACTTTAAAGTCTCGCACTTTTTAATATACTACAACGACACAACTATTTGTTTCCACCAAAAGACAGCTGAGTCGCATAGTTAACCAAGGATCAATTCGATTAGACCACTACTTCGAACATTAATTTTCATACGGGCAAAAGCCTAGTTATCAAATGGCGCCGCTTCCGGCTCTTTTCGTAAAGATTAACGGTTTTCTGTGAGAGACGCGTTGCTTTTTGGGATCCGTTCATTCGTGAGCGTTATTTTCTTGCTTAAAAATCTTCAAAAATCCATAAAAATTAAAAAATTTCAAAAATCCAAAAAGATTTTATTTTTCTCTTTATTGTGTATATATATTCTCTTTGTGTTTGGTTTCTTTTCTTTTGCCTTTGTAGGTGTATGCGTACTAGATCTTTAAATTATCAAGAGCCCGAGACTCGAGAAGATTTAGCTATGGCAGGTGTGAACAACAACAATAATCCACCGCACCTCAATAATAACAACAACAATGTTCTTCCACAGCCCGATCTTCGGACAATGGAAGAGCTTTGTCAACCAACCATGTTTGGACGAGGAGGACCGATTGCGCTGATGCAAATCACGGCTCCAGAGTTTTCGTTGAAGCATCACATGATCCAGCAAGTGCAAACAAATCCTTTTCGAGGAATGCCTTATAATGATGCCAACAAACACCTCGACAAATTCATTACTATCACTCAAAGCATGAAGTTGTCCGGTGCTACAATGGATGTTCTTCGCCTTCAACTCTTTCCACATACTTTATCACACCACGCCGAGAAATGGTTTGATCGTCTCCCGAAGAATTCCATTCATACTTGGGATGAAATGACTCAACGCTTTTTGTCGCGCTACTTTCCACCATCCATGGTCACGAGCCTTCGCAATCAAATCAGCGGTTTCATGCAAGAACCTGATGAATCTCTCTTAGATGCTTGGGAAAGATATAATGTTTTGATCGATCGTTGCCCAAACCACAACATGCTCCCTGTGACCTTAATTGATAGTTTCTACAACGGTTTGACTTTTCGAGATCGTGATACGATTAATGCAGCCGCCCGTGGCACATTTATGAAAAGGAGACCCGAGGAGTGTAGAGAGCTATTGAGAACATGACTACTCATCATAAAAACTGGGATTCCTCCGCTTCTTCTAGGAAGAACCTGAGAGTCAATGTTTCCTCTACTTCAGCAAACCCCGACATGACCGAATTCACCCGCATGATGGCCGAAATGAACAAAAATATCTTGCTTCTCGCTACAAACCAACAACAAGTTAAAGCAATAGCCAATCCTTGTGAGACATGCGGCGGTCCTCACTCATACACTGATTGTCATTCTACTCAAGGAAATCTGGAAAACGTGTATGCGGATTATGGTAATTATTCACCGGAAAATTACCAAGCTCGACCTCAAGGGGATAGAAATTTGCTGAGTTACCGGTCCAACAACTATCTTTCACCCGGTTTTCTCCTCAAAACCAAAACCCCAACAACAACTACACTAGAAGCAACCAAATCCCACCTAGAGCTTCTAATCCTTATCACCCACCCGCTCAACAAACCCCACCCATCAATCAAGATGTTGAAGCTTTGATGAGAACCCAAGGAGAGCAAATCAAGAATCTGCAAAGCCAAATTATAATTGAAAGGGGATATCACCAAGCAAGGGAATGACATTAGATCCGAGCTTCGAGATAATATACAATCCTCCTTCAGCAATCAAACGAATGATTTGAAGAATATGCTGGCTAGTTTCTTACCCACCACTCAACCCTCTACTTCGGGATCTCTACCTTCTAACACCGTCACCAATCCGAGAGCGAATGTGAGTGCTATTACTACCCGTAGTGGAGTTACCATAGTAGGACCACCTATTCCGCCCCCATCATCTACACCTCCTCCACCACCATTTATCCATACTACTCCCACACCTAGTATTAGTACACCATTACCGTCTCCGCCTCGTCGTGACGATGTCCCCAAGAAGAACCCTTCAACATCTCAACCTTCACCAACCCCACCTTCCACCTATAACCCCAGCATTCCTTACCCTTCTCGACTCAACAAGGCTAGAATTATGACAAAGAATGACATGCAAGTCGCTAACTTTTTGGAAAAGATTGCTGGCATGAAAATCACCTTTACCCTTGTTGAAGCTCTTGCTCAAATGCCTAAATTTGTTAAGATGTTTAACGAATTGCTTAATAAGAAGGAGAAGATGGCCGAGTTTGTTAATACTCTTTTTGAATGAAAATTGTTCTGCCGTCCTTCTTAAAGAACTTCCGGAGAAACTTGGAGATCCCGGTCGTTTTGTGCTTCCTTGTACTTTTAACCAAACCGACAAATTTACTGCCTTAGCCGATCTCGGGGCAAGTATTAATTTGATGCCTTTAAGTGTTTGGAAAAAGTTATCATTGCCCGACCTTACACCCACCAAAATGACTCTTGAGCTAGCCAATCGCACTCTCGCTTACCCCGTTGGTATTGCCGAAGTGTGTTCATTAAAGTTGGCACATTCACTTTTCCGGTCGACTTTGTCGTTGTTGATTATGAAATGGACCCTCGTATTCCGTTAATACTTGGACGGCCATTTTTGAGAACCGGTAGAGCTTTAAATGATGTGGATAAATGTGAGCTCATCTTAAGAGTCGGGGATGATGCACAAGTGTTTGAAATGGGGAAGCTTACAAGCAAATCCTTTGGAGGAAGAGAATCAGCGAATATGATTAATGTGCTCGATGATTTTGTCATCTACAACAATCCTCTATTCGATTCGTGCATTGATAATCCACTTTTTCAAGATGATGTGGATGATTCTCTCCCCAATTTGGAACCTTCACCCATATATGATTCTCCACCGATCTTTGATGCTTATGATGATGATTCTAGCTCAGATACGGATGATTATGATGATTTTACTTCCGTGTATCCCGACATGCCCACATATGATGATTTTGATGAGGTCGATACTCTTTCGAGTGATTCTTTTCATGATGAAGATCATCCGCCTACCATGCTTAATCCTACTTTGGATGACTACTCATTTGAGGAAGACTTCTCTACTTTTCTCAATACATACTTCCCTCATGAGAGTGATGCTCCTCCTTTAGAATTTGATGATTATGGTCTTGATCCTACTTTGGATTTGAAGAAAATTATTTCAAAGGAGAAGCAACCGGACGACACCAACATCCGCAGCACGTATGATTTGACACCTCTTTGTCCACCTTCTGCGGACGAGGTTGTGCATTTTCTTCGCGGATCATCTTCAAATGCTGCTGAGCCTGAGTGCTATTTCCCCCTAAAGGAAAAGGTGTTCGACGCTGATATCGATATTCTTCAGCCATCTCAGTATCCATCTGATGAAATAAAAGGAAAAATCTTTGGAACTATTGGAGATATGCTTGCACCTCTTCACCCTTTCTTCCACCGTGCTCCATCTTTGCTTAAGGGAACCTTGCCTACTCTTCTTTGGCTTGCCTTGTTCGCCTTAATATTGTGTTATTTGATGGACGAAAACTATGTATTTGATCCCGGTGGATATGTTTCATGCTTCTTCCTATGCTAATCAAGGTCGAGCCAGGCTCACGACTCGGTGAACAAAAATCAAGCGCTTCTTGGGAGGCAACCCATGTATCTATCTTTTAGCTTTCCTTATCCTAAGTGTAGGGGAGACCCGTTGGTGTTTGCTATTTCCTCTCTTCTAATATTTAGGGATTCGAGCGCTCAATGATCCACTCTTGATGACTTTTGGCGACCCGTAATTCCGTTGTTTTCCGTCTTCCCGGTTCTATCCTAAACTCTTTTCGATTCACTATTTTATATTTCTCAATATTAAAATAGGAATCTCGTTAGTTGTCTTTTCCTTAACAAGATTTAAACAACGTGCACAATGTCCTAAGTGTCGGGGAGTTTACTCCCACATGCTTAAACATTGAGGACAATGTTTATATTAAGTGTAGGGGGACTTCTATCGAAGTTAAGTGGCTCTTTTCCTTGTATTTGTCCTCATTTTAACCGGAAAATCAATTTTTTGACATTTTTCAAAAATTTTGATCTATTTTGGCCTATTAGTTTTCCCTTTGTATAGTTATTTTCTTTCTTTACTAGAATAAATTTTAATAAAGTGGTTTTAATTTTAAACGTTGTGAATCTTTTGACTCAACCCGAGTTTACTTATATAAGTTTACTCTAGCTAGTATCCTTAACGTGTTTAAGTCATGTTTTGTAGGCTTTTATTTAGGGAGCTATAAAACGCGAAAGTCTTAACTCTCACGGGTTAAGAACAAGAACTTTTCGCAAGTTCCTATAATTGATCCTAGAGAGTCGTTTATCAAGGGAACTTTAAAATGCGATTTCTAAACTTGAAAAAGTCTAAGAATTTGCAAGATCCTATAGACGACTCGAAAACCCAAAACTTTGATTTAATAGGCTAAGCATCCACGAGTCTCATTCCTTGAGATTTTATATTGTGGAGAACGAGAGATGATAGAGTCAATTATATGTTTGGTATTCTTTCAGGAATTTATGTGAGTTAATTATAAGCTTATTCTCCCAACGCTTGCTAATAAACTTATCTTCAATAAATAAGGTTGTACGATTTGAAAAGTTACTTAGCTTCTAGCCCAAGATCGTTTAAAAGTTGCTCGGTATAGATTAGAGTTCATAGCCAAGGCATAACTTATTGAAGCGGGATGCGAAATTGGCGAGTCCGAAAAGGCCCTAATAAGGCATGAGGGCTACATTTTGTTGCTAAAGATCCAAAGTGATGTCAAGAGTCATTTATCAAAAGTCAATATGAAGGATCGAGACACACGACGAAAAGCAAATACTCCCATAAAGATCATGGAGAATTCTTTCCAAAAAGGCCCTAACAAGGTATGAGGATAAATAGATCCAAGTCCAAAAAGGAGGCGGATCGTTGTATATCAAAATCCAAAATAAAGATTGGAGTAAAATGAAGAAGTCGTGGTCCAAATATGAAGAATCTCTCAAAAATTCAAGTGAAGAAATTCCTATTATAAAGAGAAGACCATTATTTCATGAACGTCTCTCAAGGTTTGAAGTATGGAGTCGCTGCCAAAAATCGGTCCGAGAAAGGTCTCAAATCGCGAAGCGAGTTATGCCAAGATATGAACTTTATGAGGTCCCGAGAAGCAGTTTTAAAAGATTTTGTCCTTTAGCTAACTATTGATTAAATCGTCCCACTTTATTTTCAGCCTAATAAACTATCGAAATAAGTCAACAATGCATCCTCATGATCATTCAAGACAACAATAAAATATAAGAGATACACCTAGGAATAAGGGAGTCTAAGTAAATAATTGGCCCACATGAGTTCGTGTTAGTTTGCTAACTTATAATAACAATGATCTCGTTTTTAAGCTTGGTTTGGAGAAAGTGAAAAGTTGAGGATGATGATCATTCATGACATTTTCAAAACCCTAAGGTATGTTTTTTATGTATTTACTTACTTTGAATGTTTATAATTTTCTATCTCTTTAATAAAGGCCAATATGGATTGATTATGTTGATAAGTGTAATCGTGCTTTGTAACTAATGCATTGCATGAGGACATTGCAATGGTCAAGTGTAGGGGATTTGATAGGTGTGTAAACACCCATCCTTTTTACCACTTAACTATAATAATAACCGAGCCAAAACGTGTATTTTATGTCATAAATGTCGGAATTATGCGTGGTTTGTGTTTTTGTTGAGATTTTAGGATCAAAATGTTAAAAGGGAAGAAAACACGGCTTTCACGGGCGTTTATCGAAGAAAAAGACGAAAGACGAAGTCGAAAGATCAAGAGTGCAAAAAGAACGGAAGTCCAAGACCAATTCTGAAGATTTATCGAAGAAAAGGTCAAAAGACGGAATTTTACTAAAAGCCGAAGAACTCAAGTCTAATTTATTGAAGAATTAAAAGACGAGTTTAAAGAAATCCCGAGACAAAGTCATTAAAGTCGAAGAACTAAGAAGATTAAGGACTTATTGATGCAATTAAAGAAAGAAGAAAGAGAGGAGGAAGCTTCCTAAGCACCTCCCTAATCCTCCTATAAATAGATTAGATTTCATTTCATTTTCTCTTGTTGGCTAAGTGTGACAATTAGTCTTCCACCATTTTAATTACTTGTTATTTAAATATATGTCATTTACTTAATTGTCTTGCACCTTAAATTCATTTATTTTCAAGTAAGTTCCTTTTAATTATTGTCAATCTTTACTTTTATTGTTCATCTCTTATCTTCCTTTCTTGTTTGATCTTAATCTTTATGCTTTATGTTCATGTTTACGTTTTTTATGTTTTATTGATTTGATTAAAGTGGGTTTTGATTATTTTGATTATTATTGTTAGTTTGATTGTTTTGGATTGTTTGTTTATGGTTAGTAGATGTTATTGGATTAGTCTTGTTTAATCTTTTGGTTTATTTTGATTAATTTTATCTAGATTCGTGTTGTTTTTGTATCCCGTGTTCTTCGTTCTTTCTGTTTCCCCAGGTATTCCGAATCAAGGACCAGCAAAGCACTTATTTCGAATCAAGGTTTGCTTGTTGATTATTCCGAATCAAAGTGTTGTTCAGGAAGTTCCGAATCAGTGAAGTTCCGAATCAGTGAAAGTTTCGAATCAAGGTCTTCATTCGGAACATTCCGAACGAAGGTTCTTGAGGATTTGTTCCGGATCAGTGGAAGTTCCGAACCAAGACCATATTCCGGATCAACTCGTTCATTCGGAATATTAAATATTCCGGATCAACGCTTTGTGAAGAAAACATTCCGAATCAGAGAATATTCCGGATCAGTGGTGTTTATTCGGAATAATTTATTATTCCGAGTGAAGGTGCTCATTCGGAACATTCCGAGTGAAGGAGTTTATTCGGAACATTCCGAATCAAGACAGCATTCCGAGTCAAGGAAAACATTCCGAACCAAAGGAGTTCATTCGGAATATATTCCGGATCAAGGTGATATTCCGAATAAAGAGTTTATTCCGGATAAAGTGACATATTCCATATAAAGGATTTATTCCGGATGAAGCATTTTTCTGAGTGAAGAAGAATCATTCCGAAGTTTATTCCGGATAAAGTGACATATTCCATATAAAGTATTTATTCCGGATGAAGCATTTTCTGAGTGAAGAAGAATCATTCCGAACGAAGGTGACATTCCGGATGAGTGATTATTCTGAATGAAGGATTATTCCGAATGAGCTGTTTTCAGGTTATTTTAACTGTCCGTTTTTAATTTTCAAGCTTTACTCGTATTCCGGATGAGTGATTATTCCGAATGAGGGTATTTTCTGAATAAGATGTTTTTAGGTTCTTTTAAGTTTCTGTTTTTAAGTTTGAATTCTTAAGCTTTACTTTTCCCGCCTTTTTCCTTAGTTGCACTTTTAGCTTACTTGCCTTGGATTTATTTTAAGCCTTGCCTTAGTTTAAGTTTTAGTTGCGATTTAAGTTTGCCTTAGATATTTTTAAGTTCGCGTCATTTACTTTTAGTGCCTTTTAATTCTCGTTACGTTTTAATTTCTTGCCATTTATTTTTAAATTAGATTTAGATTTATTTTACCTGTTCTTTACTTTAAAGTTTTGCACTTTTTAATATACTACAACGACACAACTATTTGTTTCACCAAAGAACGACTGAGTCGCATAGTTTACTAGTTATCAATTTGATTAGACATACGACAAAGAACTTTTTAACTGAGTAAAACCTAGTTATCAAACACCAACAAAATCAAAGATTTTTCTTCAAGTTCACAAATCTAAAATATACATACTTATAATTTCACAAGTCTTTCAATTAAACCATTTTCATGTATGGATCTAATAGATCCATACATAATTTTCATAGATCTAAAATGTTTCATGACCAAAAATAGTTTTTATATTTTATTTCAAGAAAATAGTTGATGAGTAACATGTATGCATAGATCTACAAAGATTATGCATGAAAAATGAAAAGATGAAAAAGGTTTAAGAAGTAATCTTGAGTAACGACTCTACGTAATCACAACGACCCGATCTACGCTCTAACCCACTAATAATCAACAAGAACTCTACTTCTACAACTTCAACCCAAAAACTACTTAAATCAACAAACCAAGAATAACCATTCTTCTTTATACTTGTACAAACTCTAGGGTGTATTTATTTTGTGTTAATTCTTCTTAAAATGAAGCTTTAAGAAATCAACAATGGTGGAAAATGTGTGTGTGTTTGTGCCGTGAGTTTTGAGAGAGAAAGAGAGAGATGTGTGTTTTTTTTTGTGAAGTGAAGAGTGAATAATGTGTGAATTATTTGAGGTGATATAGGTTAATAAGTTAAATGTTGTAAGATGTGTAAGCCTAAGCTTAAAATGGTAAAGAGTAAAATTTTGGTGCATCATGCACATGGTGATGATATTTGGCCGGTTATGGGGGGTCCCATATGGGGTAAATTATTCAAAAATTTTACTATGGTAACTAGTTAAAAGGTTTAAGGTAAAAAGGTTAGTTAGTGTTAGGTAAATATCAAAAAGTATATAGTTAAGTTTAAAATTACGTAAAACTTAAAAATTTGACGAAATATATTAAATTTACGATTTTTTGACGAAAACTGACATTTTATAATTGGTAAAGTATTTTATTCATGTTAACGACGGTTAAACGTAAAAACGACGTAAAATACGAAAAGGCGATATGTTAATTAAATATTCACAGTAAATAAGATTTATAACTATAAATAGCAAAAAAATACTAAAATACCGGCATATATAAACATATACATAAATATTTAAATACGCTGCTCATGAAAATATGATCACGTTGTTAAAAACTAAACAGTTAAGCATATAATTCACAGATAACGAATAATCTCATGGATTATCGTCAATTCATTGACCGTCTCAGCACTTTGGTCAGGTTCACAGAAAATGTTCAGAATAATGACTGAGCACAGTGTCAGGTCATTACTCGTCAGCAAACAGTTTTTTAGAAAACGCGGGATAACTTCCCGGTTCTAACACAGTTAAATCACATAATTGACTAAATAAAAAGTCAAAGGGTAAAATAGTCATTTTACAAAGTAGAGAAAATTACCAGGTGTTACATCATCCCCTTGATAGAGAAGCTTTGTCCTCAAAGCTTAGGAGTGTCACGGTTTCTAGAGTTATCAAAGAGTTGCGGATATTTCTTGCGAAATTGATCCTCACGCTCCCAAGTGAACTCAGGTCCACGTTTAGAATTCCACCTCACCTTGATGATAGGAATACGACTATGTTTCAATCGTTTGACCTCACGGTCTATGATTTCAACAAGTTCTTCGACAAATTGCATCTTGTCGTCAATTCAGAGTTCCTCCAATGGTATAACGAGTGTCTCATCAGATAGGCACTTCTTCAAGTTCGACACATGAAAAGTGTTGTGCACGCGGCTCAAAGCTTGTGGTAATTCGAGACGATAGGCTACGGTTCCAACCTTTGCCAGAATTTTGAAAGGTCCAATATAACGGGGGTTCAGCTTTCCTCGCTTGCCAAAACGTACCACACCTTTCCAAGGCGATACTTTTAGCATCACTTTATCTCCCACTTGAAATTCGAGAGGCTTACGTCGAACGTCGGCGTAACTCTTCTGACGATCACGGGCTGCTTGAATTTGGTTCTTGATTTGAACAATCTTCTCATTCGTTTCACGGAAGAGTTCAGGGCCAGTAAGTTGACTATCCCCAACCTCACTCCAACACACAGGCGAGCGACATTTACGATAATACAACGCTTCAAACGGTGCAGCCTTAATACTGGTATGATAACTATTGTTGTATGAGAATTCCACTAGAGGAAAATGTCTGTCCCATTGCTTCCGGAAGTCAAGCACACAAGCACGCAACATGTCCTCCAGCGTTTGAATAGTTCTCTCACTCTGTCAGTCAGTCTGCGGGTGATAAGCAATACTCATGTCCAATTGCGTACCCAACGCTTTCTGAAGTGATTTCCAGAATTCCGAAGTAAATCTACCATCTCTATCAGAAATTATCGAGATCGATATCCTATGTTTTGCGACTACTTCCTTCAGATAAAGTCTCGTAATATTATCCATTGAATCATCTTCCTTCATAGACAAAAAGTGTGCAGATTTCGTAAGTCGATCCACAATTACCCAAATGTTGTCGTATCGGTTGGTCGTTTTAGGTAGCTTAGTTATGAAATCCATGGTTATGTTTTCCCACTTCCACATAGGAATTATAGGTTGAACCAACAATCCAGATGGTTTTTGGTGTTCTGTTTTCACTCTAGCACAAGTCGGACACTTCCCTACATATGTAGCAATTTCAGCTTTCATATTTGGCCACCAATATAGCTTCTTCATATCCTGATACATTTTGTCAGATCCTGGGTGAATCGAATACTTAGATTTATGCGACTCGTTCATAATCACGTCCCTTAGTCCTCCAAACCGTGGTAACTAACTTCTACCATTCAGACATAGCGTTCCATTAGTGCTAGTCTCCAATTTCTTTGTAACCATTCCCCCTAATTTCTCAGCTTCAACATGTTCAGGCTTAAGGGCTTCGGTTTGTGCTTAACGAATTTGCACGGGTAAGTTCGGATTGATAACCATAGCTAACAATCTAAATCTACGTGTCATCAATTGTTCCTTTCTACTTAGCGCATCCACCACTACATTGGCCTTCCTAGGGTGGTAGCGGATTTCACAGTCATAATCGATGAGCAACTCGATCCATCGACGTTGTCTCATGTTCAGTTCCTTCTGGTCAAGAATATGTTGTAAACTCTTGTGATCGGTATAGACGACACACTTGGTTCCATACAAGTAGTGTCTCCACAATTTCAAGGCAAATACTACCGCTCCCAACTCCAAGTCGTGCGTAGTGTAGTTTTTCTCATGCGTTTTCAATTGTCGTGATGCGTAGGCGATAACTTTCTTCCTTTGCATCAACACAGCTCCCAATCCTTTTGTTGATGCACCACAGTAGACCACAAAGTCTTCCGATCCTTCTGGTAATGATAGAATAGGCGCACTACACAACATTTGTTTCAACTTTTGGAATGCTAATTCCTCCTTATCTCCCCATTCGTATTTCACCTTCTTTTGAGTCAACTTCGTCAATGGTTTCGCGATCTTCGAGAATCCCTCGATGAATCTTCGGTAATATCCGGCGAGTCCTAAGAATTGGCGAATTTCAGTCGGTGTCGTAGGAGCAGTCCACTCCCTAATTGATTCAATCTTTGCAAGATCAACATGAATCCCCTTGCTATCAATAACGTGACCTAGAAATTGTACTCTTGGCAACCAAAAATAACACTTCGAGAACTTAGCGTACAATTCCTCCTTCTTAAGCAATTCCAATATTATCTTAAGATGTTCCTCATGTTCCTTCTCATTCCTTGAGTAAATCAGTATGTCATCGATGAACACAATGACAAACTTGTCCAAATACGGTTTACACACCCGGTTCATGAGGTCCATAAACACAGCAGGTGCGTTTGTCAAACCGAACGGCATAACTTGGAACTCATAGTGTCCATGCCTAGTCCTAAAAGCAGTCTTTGCAACATCTTCCTCACGGACTCTCAATTGGTGATAACCAGACCTAAGGTCAATCTTCGAGTAAACGCTCGATCCTTGCCACTGATCAAACAGATCATCGATCCTAGGTAACGGGTAACGGTTCTTGATGGTAAGTTTGTTCAACTCACGATAGTCGATACACATCCAAAAACTCCCATCCTTCTTCTTCACCAATAAGACTGGAGCTCCCCAGGGTGAAGAACTCGGTCTTATGAATCCTTTATCAGTCAACTCTTGTAGTTGCGTCGCTAGTTCTTGCAATTCCGACGGTGCTAAACGGTAAGGCGCTCGAGCAACAGGTGCAGCTCCGGTATTAAATCGATCTGGAATTCAACTTGTCTAGCCGGCGGTAATCCAGGCAAATCTTCAGGAAAGACTTCCGGAAAATCACGTACGATAGGTACATCTTCCAACCGTTTTTCTTCCGTATGCTTTTCAGTAACACAGGCTACAAATACGTGGCAACCTTCCGATAACAACTTCTGAGCCTTGACACGTGAGATAATGTTCAGTCGTGACTTCCCCTTTCCGTTACTTGTATCCCCTTGTACCTCCAAAACTTCATCACCAAATGGTAAACGAACGATCTTCTCGTTACATAAAATCGTAGCATGATATCTCGACAACCAATCCATTCCGACAATCACGTCAAAACTCCCTAACTCAACAGGCATAAGGTCTATTACGAAAGGATGACCTAGATGATTTAAAGTGCATCCACGAAGTATAGTGTCGGCTTCTATCAACTTCCCATTTGCTAACTCAATAGTGTACTTAGTGTCTAAGGGCGAAGGGGTCACATCAAGTAAAACACTAAAGATAGTCAACACAAAACTCCTACCGGCTCCAGTATCAAATAAAATAGAAGCATAACGACCATTGAGAAGAAACATACCCGTCACGACGTCGGGGTTTTGTTGCGCTTCTCCTCCTCCTATCACATAGACCCTTCCACGAGCTTCCCCAGCTTTAGCAATCCTTCCTTTGTCCTTATTCTTTTTCTTTGGGCACTCATTGCTGTAGTGTCCCTTTTGCTGACATTAAAAGCAAGTGACGTTGGCTTTCGTGTTGGGTGGTGACTTACAATCTCTAGCAATGTGTCCAGTTTTCTTGCAGCTGTGACATTGTACATTGCATTGTCCATTATGGTGACACTTTCATCGATTGCACAAAGGTAACGTCCCATTGTATACTCCCTTTTCTCCAGTACCAACAATGTACGCTTTCACGGTGTCTTGCCTCTTATTAGGATAGTTCCCATGGTTGTTCCTTTGGTTATTCCCCCATTTTCTCTTGTTATCCGCGGCATTCCTAGCATTTGCTCGAACAACTTGGTCCATCAGACTGTGAGCCATCATTATAGCATCACTAACTTTTTTCGGTTCAGACGATGTCACATTCCCTTGAACTCTACCAGGTAAACCCCAAATATAGAGCTCAACCTTCTTTTCTTCGTCCAGAACCATTCCAGGACATAGCAAACACAACTCTTGGAACCTCCTTGTGTACGTACCAATGTCATTGTTCTTCACAGTCAGGTTCCACAATTCGATTTCCATTTTCTGAATCTCATTACGAGGACAGTATTCCTTAGTCAACAACTTATTAAGTTCCTCCCAACTCATTCCATATGCCTCCTCGGCTCCAGCCGTCTGCACATGGGTGTTCCACCATGTCAACGCTCCAGCAGCTAAAGTACAAGTATAATAAGTCATTTGGTTTTCAACAGCACATCCACTGACACGGAACACAACTTCCATCTTTTCAACCCAACAAGCTAATTTGACAGCTCCTTCAGTACCATTAAAATTTAAAGGGTCACAGCTCCTAAAGTCCTTGTAAGTACACGGCTTAGGCGACCGATTGTCAACATTGTTCGGTGGTGCTTCGTTCACGTTGTTGTTAGCTTGAACGTTTAACAGTGCAGCAGTCACTCGTTGCGTAATCAGTGCTTCCAATTGTGCGTCAGTCATTCCGTTACGTGTGTTCACCATTGTTTCTCTGCGTTAAGACAACAATGCAATCAAGTTTCAAGCACGAATATACATGTTATATATTTCTTATGCTAAAATAGAATGCAGAATTTAACAGTACAAAAACATAAAAAGGATAGTCACTGGTCAAAGTCATAAAGTTAAATTCCCATTCATAATCAAAATATCAAGTAAATAGTCATAAAATACGAGTTTCGATTAAATACCAAAGATCAAAACAAAACCAAAAATAACACCGAAAATGGTGATTGGATTAGAATCAGACTATAGATGTAATCTAAATGATACATGATAGTATGCGATGACATATCCTACAACAACCATTCACGCGTTAGAGCAGTTGTAGGGTATGCATGAAATAATCATGTATAGAAATTAAAGTATGCAAATCAGCGAAATGCATATGTATATAATACATATTACGTACTACATAATATATATTACATATTACTTATAGTGTTATCCTATGTAATACATTACGTAGTACACATATATATACAGAGTAACAAGTAGCCACATCGGTTATAGTCTAGGCCTAAGATGCAAACCTAGTTCTCTATAACCAAGGTTCTGATTACCAACTCTGTAACACCCCAAATTATGAAATGCGGAAGCGGTGAAGCTCGGGGGCTGTTATGTCATTGTATCATAGTTCAAGGTACAAGAGAACGACTCTAAATGAGACGTTTTATAAAAATACCTCGTTGAATTTAAATTAAAAGCATCACAGTACAAAAGGTCTCAGTTCCAAAAGATAGTGCAGCGGAATGTAAAAGTTTTAAACATCAACGAGATAATAGTTCAAAAGCATAAGTAAATAAATGTACGAAGATATCCAAGAAATGCATGCGGACTCCAAGTACTTCACACAGCAGATACAACTCATCATCAATTACCTGAGATAAATGCTAAATTGGGTCAACATAAAGTTGGTGAGAATATAGGTTTCAAGTAAAAATTCATAGTAATTCAATTTCAGATTTCATTTCATGTACACGTGCAACTATAGGAGATATAGTGCCAAGTGTAGGATAAATTGGGTGTTCACAATATTTATGATAGCTAAGCTCGTGACATCGAAACTAGTGATCTAGTGCATACAATAGATTGCATACATAAATTTTGCCCCAATGGAGTACCTAGCAAAGATGACTCCGTTCATACAAATGGTACACACTCGTCCGACGTCAGAATGCCCGAGTGGAGGTTGTCAACCCTCAATAGATATATCCGTAACATAAGAGCTTACTCCAGCAGAGTAACTAACGATTCACGATAGTGGGGACTATGGCTAAAGCAACTTAAGCTATCTCATAAATAGTGTTCACAAAGCATTCACAGAAATCAAGTTTTACTTGCGTCCAGAAGCAAGCATCAAATCATTTATCACATCCCAAAACATTAAACATATAAAAACAGTTTAATTGGGATCTATAAACTCACCTCAAGCAATGATTCAAAGCGCACAAGTAAGATCAAATAGTAGCGAGCAACTCTAGCAACAACCTAAATATAATACTATAGTTTAGGCGCTAGCAAATAAGTCACATTAGTTCGTCATGTACGTTACTCATCAATCATATATATATTTTGTTGTTAAAATCGTGACATGTAAATGTTATATCGTTATAAACATTATAGTATATATATACTTAGGCAAAAATATTTATTTTTGACTCGACGAAATTTCGACAGCCTTTCGGCGTAAATTTTAATTTACCAAAATTTATCTTAATAAATTTTCCAACACGATTTCTAACGAAAATTCGGCAGCCTTTCGGCGTCACATAAAAATTTGCCATTTTTAGTAAGTACTCAAATCTCGTCCTAAAACCCCTATTTTCAACAATTTCTCAATTGCCAATATTTCAACAAGTCATTTTCCGCAATAGTATCAATTTCTACTTCCAACGTTCAAACTTTTAACGGTACACCAAGTATTCACATTTCGCGCTAATACCCTTTTTACAAAAAAAGTTTAACATTTATACACAACTTTTAGTAACCATTTCGACACTTAAAACAACTCCGTTTGCCTCGAAAATGTCGTTTCGACGACTTTAAAAATCTAGACAGCAAACACTTATAGTGTTTTTCACAAAAATTAAGTTTTCCGACAACGAAATTTAAACGACCATATCTTACTCATTTTAGCTCCGTTTTTAGCCCATAATATATCGAAACGAAGGTATTAACTTATGTTTTCATAATATCGTAGTAAACTAGTGTCAAAACAATTTTTACGAACCTCTACGCCTCTTATAAAAATCGGACAGATTGTATGTTTTTCGTAAAAACTCGTTTTCAACCATTTTCAAGCGTAACCACTAGTAGTAACACTACTAGGTCCCTCCAATTATTTATAAACACCAACAAAATCAAAGATTTTTCTTCAAGTTCACAAATCTAAAATATATATACTTATAATTTCACAAGTCTTTCAATTAAACCATTTTAATGTATGGATCTAATAGATCCACACATAATTTTCATAGATCTAAAATGTTTCATGACCAAAAATAGTTTTTATCATTTTATTTCAAGAAAATAGTTGATGAGTAATATGCATGCATAGATCTACAAAGATTATCCATGAAAAATGAAAAGATGAAAAAGGTTTAAGAAGTAACCTTGAGTAACGACTCTACGTAATCACAACGACCCGATCTACGCTCTAACCCACTAATAATCAACAAGAACTCTACTTCTACAACTTCAACCCAAAAACTACTCAAATCAACAAACCAAGAATAACCATTCTTCTTTATGCTTGTACAAACTCTAGGGTGTATTTATTTTGTGTTAATTCTTCTTAAAATGAAGCTTTAAGAAATCAACAATGGTGGAAAATGTGTGTGTGTTTGTGCCGTGAGTTTTGAGAGAGAAAGAGAGAGATGTGTGTTTTTTTTGTGAAGTGAAGAGTGAATAATGTTTGAATTATTTGAGGTGATATAGGTTAATAAGTTAAATGTTGTAAGATGTGTAACGCCTAAGCTTAAAATGGCAAAGAGTAAAATTTTGGTGCATCATGCACATGGTGGTGATATTTGGCCGTTTATGGGGGGGGGGGGGGTTCCCATATGGGGTAAATTATTCAAAAATTTTACTATGGTAACTAGTTAAAAGGTTTAAGGTAAAAAAATTAGTTAGTTTTAGGTAAATATCAAAAAGTATATAGTTAAGTTTAAAATTACGTAAAACTTAACAAATTGACAAAATATATTAAATTTACGATTTTTCGACGAAAACTGACATTTTATAATTGGTAAAGTATTTTATGCATGTTAACGACGGTTAAACGTAAAAACGACGTAAAATACGAAAACGCGATACGTTAATTAAATATTCACAGTAAATACGATTTATTACTATAAATAGCAAAAATACTAAAATACAGGCATATATAAACATATACAGAAATATTTAAATACGCTGCTCATGAAAATACGATCACGCTGTTAAAAACTAAACAGTTAAGCACATAATTCACAGATAACGAATAATCTCATGGATTATCGTCAATTCATTGACCGTCTCAGCACTTTGGTCAGGTTCACAGAAAATGTTCAGAATAATGACTGAGCACGGTGTCAGGTCATTACTCGTCAGCAAACAGTTTTTCTGAAAACGTGGGATAACTTCCCGGTTCTAACACAGTTAAATCATATAGTTGACTAAATAAAAAGTCAAAGGGTAAAATAGTCATTTTACAAAGTAGGGAAAATTACCAGGTGTTACATATTTCACATGACTGACTCATAGCATTAACTTGCGCATTGATGCTTTTGGTATTGTTAGCGGTTTGTAGAGAAAGTGTTTCAACAATCGAAGTAAGCTTATCAATTCTCTTGTCGGTGTCACTAGTGCTAGCACTAGCCACATTAGTCCGAACACTCTTAGTTTGCACTCTAGACTTATTCTCAATAATATCCCACGTGGCACTATAAGACTTAACCAAAATGTTACCCCCCGAGGCACTATTTAGTGAATCTTGGTCATTCATGCTTAAACTATTGAAAAAAGTATTAATTTGATGTACTTTTGTGAAACCATGTTGTGGACACTTTCGTTAAAGTTCCTTAAAACGGTCCCAAGATTCACTAAATGTCTCACCGTACTTTTGTTCAAAGTTAATGATTTCATTACGCAAAGCGGTAGTACGTGAGGGTGGAAAAAGTAGTTGATGAATTTGGTCTCTAAATCCGACCACGTAAGAATACTTTGTGGCGGTTCCTTATCAAGCCAATGGCGGACTTGTCCCTCTAAGGAGAAAGGAAAAAGTTGCAAGCGAATCACCTCTTGTGAAACACCATTATACTTGACCGTATTAGCGAGTTGAAGGAACCTTTTGATATGGTCATGAGGATCATCAAGTGTACGTCCCAAGAATGGTTGAGCAGAGACCATTTGAATGAAGCCGGATTTGAGCTCAAAATTGTTGGCTCCAGTCTCGGGTATGACAATAGCATCGGTGTTTCCCTCCACTTGCGATTGCAAAAACTCGATCATTGGTCGATTGTCCATGGTGACAATAGGTGGAGTTTCGAATTCGGCTTGAATTGCTTTCTTCTTACGAGCACGGGTACGCATACACACCTACAAAAAGAAAAGAATGATAGATAAGAAATATTCTTGGTTTTTTATGTTTTTCTATTTTTGAAATTTTTTAGTTTTTATCTATTTTTGAAAATATAAGCAAGAAAAATAATGTTCAAAAGTGAACGGATCCCAAAATCCAACGCGTCTATCATTAAAAACCGTTAATCTTAACGAAAAGAGCCGGCAGCGGCGCCATTTAATACAAGGGATAACCTCGTATGAAAGTTCGTTGGTTCCAGTCTTTTCCAATTGATTACTAGTTAAAAGTGCGACTCAGTCATTCTTGGTGGAAAATAAAGTGGTTTGATTATCTATTTTAAACTAAAATCAAATATTAAAATGTCGTTGAGTAGAAATAAAAGCTTTAAAAATTAAACTAGCAATTACGAGTTAAAAATAAATGATCAAAAACTTAAAAACTTAAAAGTGAATTTAAAACTTAAATCTTTGTAAAACTAAAAACTTAAATCCATCGGAATACCCTTGATCGGAATCCCATCGGAATGTTACTGTCGAAATGTATCAAAAATGAAACCATCGGAATATATCAAAGTAAACTCTATCAGAATATCAAATTAAGCATCGGAATAATGCATGGTATCGGAATGACTACCTATCGGAATAACAACCAACATATCGAAATAATGAAGATTAAAGCTATCAGAATGTATAAGAAGACACCTATCTGAATATTGATCGGAATATGGCTGTTGAAATTTTGGCAGCGGTCCGTCGCAAAATGCCTTATACCCGATCGCAAAGTACGATGCCAGGAGCAATAGCAACCCACGATCAGAATAAGTGATCGGAATACTCTATCTGAATAATCGATCGCAAAGTAAAACCCTAAGGGTTATTGCGATCGTAATGAAACCGTCAGAATGTACTGTCGCAATATAGAAACTCTAATGATTATGATGGAAATGACACAATATTCGGATGGATGAGCATAAGCTAATAAACCAATAAGCACTTCCAAAAAGAACACTTAACAAAAACTTAACCAACTCAATAAGCACAAATTTGAGCAAACTTTATGAATCAAACTTTAAAAAGACTAAACTTTTTAAGAAAACTAAAAATTAAATAAGCTAAACATAAAATAAGCCAATAAGCATGATAAGCTCAAAGCTTAATCCATATAAAACTTAGATAGAAACCAAAAGATAAACTTTTTGATATCATAAACATCAAGATTAAACAAAATCAAAGATGATTTCGGATCAAATATAAGTAAAAATTAAGAAAGGTAGAAAGAGATTGAAGATGAAAAACTTAAACTTGAACTTATAGATTAATGATTCCAAAATACAAGATCAAATCAAAGCTTAAACATGAAAGGAAAGAAAAGATGAAGTTCTAGTGAGAGAAAGTTAAACACTTTCTCTCTCTAAAAATAAAACTACAAAAAGGAAAATGAACTAGCTAAATTAACTAACACCCTCCTAATGTGTCATTAGGAGGGTATATATAGGAGGTGGGGAGTGCATGTGTTGCTTCCTTCTTTTTTTTCGTCCCGACTCGGTTTAAATTCTTTGTCTTTCTTGACGTCGTCTCGGGATTTGTCGATATAAATTGAACTTGTCTTATAATTTTCTTCTTCTATTAGACTTGAGTTCTTCGACTTCATTAAAATTTCGTCTTTAGACTTTTCCTTCGATAAATCTTCAGAATAGGCCTTGGACTTCCGTTCTTTTTACACTCTTGATCTTTTGACTTCGTCTTTTCTCGTTTTCTTCGATAAAAGCCCGTGATAGCCCGTGTTTTCTTCTTTTTTCATATTTTTATCCTGAAACACAATAAAAACACAAACCATGCATAATTCCGACTTTTACGACATAAAATACACGTTCTGGTCTTGTTATTATTGGAAATATGTGGTAAAAGGATAAGTGTTTTCACACTTATTAGTACAGTTCAGTTTACATCCATAAAATAAGTTGCATGATTTCTTCCCCATAAAGGATTTAAAAGTTTGTCAATATATAAAGTGGAGCCATGAACTTACCTCAGTAATATAGTATTAAGTTACAAGAATCCAAAGTAATGCCCACAACACAGTCAACAACCTAAATAATTATACAGTCTCGGTAAAAGTATAATAGGATGTATAAAAGTCACTAAAACAATGTGTACATGCTTATACTAGTTTTAAGTATTTTACTAAGACTCTTGTAAGTTAATTTATCATTATACAAGTAATGGAGTACTTATATTTAAGTGTGTAATAATTAATATCGTTCAAGTTACTACTCCGTTTAATTAATGTTTTCATACTTGTACTATTATAATAAGGTGAGTTTAAATATTTATAAAAGACGGTTTTATATTTATTTAAAATGTACAAGATTTATAATAAATATATTTAATACATTTATTCTTATAAATTTAATTGTATTTATATATAATTTATACAAATAATGTTTACAAAAAAATGTAATCTTTTATTTAATGAAAGTCTCCAAAGTGTGTATAATTTAATTAAATGACAAGTTTGAGGACGAAAATGGTTTTTGTATTTATCGTGTTATTTAAGTTTACATTTTTAAATATTAGAGAAAGTATATAATTAGGGTTTATTAAGTTTAGGGAAATTATAACACTAGTCCCTCAAGTATATATATATATATATATATACTCTCGGTATTTTACATAAACGCCCCTAGGGCTTGTTTTAGTTTCAAGGTTTGGCAGAACAAGTCCTTGTGGTTCGGCTAGGGTTAGGGGATGTACACAAGTTACATAGCAGCCCCCTAGGGCTCGGTTTATATTTGAAATATGGAAAAATGGGTCCTTGTGGTTTCGAAATGTATAATAAAGGCACGAAAAGTAACCTAGGGCTTATATAAGTTTCTGAAATTGACAAAACTAGTCCTTCAAGTCTCGAACTAGGTTAATTATGGCACGAAAATATTCTAGGGCTTGTATTAAGTTTACAAAATGGCATGTTTAGTCCTCGGGGTTTAATTAAAGGCTCGGCTATATATAAAACGCAACCCTAGACTTTCCAAATTGGCATGTTTAGTCCTTGTACTTATTTTAAGTCACGAAATATATATATAAGTTTTATACCTTTTCATTTTTTACTATTACTTTCATTATATTAAAAAAATGGCACAAAAGTCCCCATTTAATATATTCGGTGCTTAATGGGCTTGGGTGGCCCATTAAGGGTCCGGTTTTGGTTATTGGGACTAACAGGATTATAGTGGGCTTGTTTTAATATTAGAAAACATATATTTGACCAAAACTATATAACCTAAATATATAACTTGGGCTTATGAGTTTATGGTGTTATGGCTTAAACAAGCTTATGGTTTATTTGGTTCGAGGCTTATAGGGTTCGACTTATAGCTTATTTGTGTAGCTTATTTAGTATTCTAAGTTGCTAGTAAATCTTCTAATCCTACACATTCATCTTAGCCACAAGGGCTTAATAAACCATGGTTCATACTCGGCTAAAAATAAACCGAGAGTTATGAGCTTATGTTTTAGGTTTATCTAGCTCAATAAACAATCTCTCTTTCCATTTCATTTTAAGTTAACTAAAGATGCATTAAACCAAAGTGTTCCTCATTCGGCTAGAATATTAAGCCGAGACATATGAGGCTTTATCTAGCCATATGATAAGGTCTAACACTTTAGATTTTCTAGGAAGCAACCCTAAGTTATTCACTTGTTTACCCATGTTGTTTATAAGTCTAAACATGAAGACATGTTTCCTTATAACCACATATTCAAGCCGTGGGTTTCTAGTTAGGTTTTAGCATAGTTTTTACATGTGCATGCATTCTTAGTCTCGGTTTATAAGAGTTTATGTCAATGACATGCAATGGGAAGTAAAAACAAATGGAAAGGTGATGAGGAGATGTTTCACTTACTTGTTTTGCGAAGATGAAGTAGGATGAACAAGTAGTAGGAACACTTAGAGCTTGAGGTTACTTAGGAGTGAAATGAGAAGCTTTCCTAGTCAAGATACATGTATGTCGCGACCTTCTTTCTTCTTCAATGTCACTTTGACTCAATTCATTGTTATGAGAAGTGAATGTGGAGTGTTTGAGGATGATTGGAGAGTAAATGAAGTGAGAGTTAAATGGTTTGGTGAAGACTAGCTCTTATGTTTATTCTAGCCATATGTTTTTACCAAGAACAAGTGGTTTTGGTTTTGCTAGTTGTAGAAGGGTGATGTATGTATAGTGATCTTAGGTACACCTCATAAATGGAAGGATGTACATATGGGTTGTGAAGTGTTGTATTCGGCTAGGTGATGCGCACATAGGAGACAACCAAGTACAATAATTAATTAGGTAATCCTAGTACTAGATATGTTTTGGAGAATGTTGTGAAAGGTTTGTGTGGAGTGTTTTCTAGAAGTGTATACTTAAGGCATGTGGGGAAATGAAAGTATCTAGTGACAAGGTATGTTGTTAGGTAGTGTTTCATGTTTTAGGAAGGTTTTTGTCAATGTATACTTGTATGTATATACAAGCCGTATGAAATAAAGCTTCAAAAGGGGTGATGTGTCATTTTTAGGGTCTTTGGTTTATGTATAAGGTGAATGTGGTTAAGTTGGTTAGGACTAGATATAATGTAGGGAGTAAAATTCTTCATTCAAGTATATTGTATATATTAAATGTTTATAATGTGGCTTTGTGAAGGTTAAGGTAATTAAATATGACCAAAGTCCTATATATTTATAAATATACTAGAATTGACAATGTAATTTAATGAATGACTGATGCTTCATAAAATTAAATGAAGTGAGATTACATAGATTCAAGCAAGATGTGTACATAAGGGGACAAAGTCAAAGAGGTAAAAACAGGGGTTTTACATCTAGCACTAAAGGCCAAGAAAGTGCAAAGTTACCACGAAAGCTCCTCCTAGGAAAGTGATGATGAGGAATATGCTATTGTGGTTAGAGACTTCAAGAAGTTCTTCAAAAGGCGAGGTCAATACGTAAGACAACCAAGCAACGACAAGAAAGCCCTCTCCAAGAACCGATTTGTCAAGAATGACAAAGGTGATAGTAAATTCATTAGATGCAGTATTCTAAACCATTTCATCGGTGAATTTCCCAAACCATCTCGCGACAAGAATCACATGGCGTTTGTTGGTGGATCATGGAGCGAGAAGAATGTAAGGACAATGTTAAAGATGAAAATTGTCTCATGGTTCTATCTTCTTCTGAAACAGAATATTATAGCAATAATAGTTCTTCTCTAGATGATTTAGAATTAGAAGGTCAATATAATAACCTATGCAAACTAAGTTTTAAATTCATTGAAAAGAACAAATTGCTAAAATCAACAAGAACTAAGCTTGAAAATGAGATTAGTGAGCTAAGAGAAAAATTAAATAAACTTGAGAAAAATAAAAAAAAGTTGATTTAGGTTGTCTAAGTTGTGAAAGTCTTAGACAAGAGAATAAAGATCTCAAGAGTACCTCCATTAAATTGGAAAAGTTCATGTAAGGTACTAGTGCTCTTGATGATATGTTAGGTAGACAAATTCATTCTATGGAAAGACATGGGTTAGGTTTTAACACTAATGAAGCATCTACTAGTGAACCAAAACAAGTCACATTTTTAGGAAAAACGTCTTCTGCCCACGGTTCACTAAAGTACGCGGCGGTTACACATAATTATGAAACTGCGGGTCATGATAATGAACAGCGGACAGAGACTTCAGTAGGTGAAAATTCTCAACTTTCTGAAAAGTCTATTTTAGGTAAAGGGAGAAAACATCTTGTGCTTAACGATGTTAAATTACCTATACTTGATAAAAAGTAACTTGATAAATTCTACAAGCCTTTAAGTAAACCTTTAACGGGAATGAGAAATTTATCAAGAAAATCATCTACTCCTCTAACAGTACGAAATGATTCAAGGCATAGAAGTAGAACACCAACACCTAAAAAGAATGACCATTCTAAGTATACGACCTAGAAGTAAAACATCAACACCTAGAACCGATAATAATTCTAGATCAAGACCAAAGACTCCTAAGAAAAACAATGGAAATCAAAATGCTCATATGAATTGGAATAATTTCCACAACAATGTTTTTCTCCGTGGGGTATATGTCTTCCGTTCATGCATCCCAACCAAATGCAAGGGATGTTTGGAACAAACAACTTTTGACCCATGAGATATTGAGGACCAAATGTTTGATTTTGTGTGTTGTTACCTATATATGCTTGGGAATTGATTTGGAGCCCGACGAGTGGATTAAAGATAGTGGTTGATCTAAACACATGACGGGTAATCGAAGTTTGTTCTCTACTTACAAAGCATATAATGGAGGTAACGTCACATTCGCTAGTAAAGTACGTGGTAACATCATTGGAAAAGGTACGATTTCTCTTGACTCCATGACCATTGAAAATGTTGAGCACGTAGATAACTTAGGTTTTAATCTACTAAGTATAGGTCAAATTTGCGACAATAAGTGTAAGGTCATCTTTTTCGAACATGATAGCGAAATCGTAAAAGATGGAAAGATCGTTGGAAAAGGTGTTAGAAAGCACGGGCTTTATGTCATGAAGGTCAATAGGAAGTCTAAATAAAACATATGTCTAGCGAATTTAGATGATAGTTTTACTCTTTGGCATAGGACTTAAGGTCACGCTAATATGCGTTTAATTCAATCTTTACTCTCTAAGGAGTTGGTAAGACATCTCCCCAAGATGAAGTTTGATAGTCACTTTTATGATGCTTGGAAAGTTGGGAAGCAAGTTCACTCAAGTCACAAGGCCAACAACTTGGTATCGACCTCTGGGTGCCTAGAGCTCCTACATATGGATCTCTTTGGACCTTCCGCCTAAAGAGTTATGGAGGTAACCTTTATATCCTAATAGTTGATGACTATTCTAGATTCACTTGGACTAGATTTTTGGCTAATAAGAATGAAGCTTTTGATCATTTCGAAATCTTTAGTCGGAAGATCTAAAATCAATTAGGATGTCTAATTGTCTCTATCAGGATGGATCATGAGGAAATTTGATAATGAAGTGCAATTTCATGCCTTTTGTGAAGCTCATGGTATTACCCATAAATTCTCGGCTCCTTGCACTGCACAATCAAATTGGGTAGTTGAAAGGAAGAATAGAACTATCCAAGAGATGAGTAGGACCATGCCTCGAAATTTTTGGTGCAATGCCGTTGACATATCGACCTATATTCTCAACCGAATTCTTATTTGACCTTTCTAGGTAAGACCCCCTATGAGATTCTTAAAGGTAAGAAACGCTTATTATTATACTTTATGGTGTTTCGAAGCAAGTTCTTCATTCTCAACACCAAAGATTACCTTACTAAGTTTGACCCAAAGTCGTACGAATGTATCTTTTTAGATTATTCTCAAACTAGTAAAGCCTACATAATCCTAAATAGAACCTTGGGTGTAATTGAAGAATTGCTCAACGTGACATTCGATGAACTTCCACCTTTATCTAAGACACCACCTTTGGTAGATGATGACTTAGATGAAACAAACATTGTTAAAGCCAAAGAGGTTAGAAAACTAAGAGTTAAAGACCTTAATGTTGAAAAGGAAGTAAACGTTAAGGAATCTAAGGATCATGCTCTCGAAAACATCATAGGCGACCTTAATCAAAGGACCCTTAGATCTCAATTCCAAGATCAATGTAACTTCTTTTGTTTTGTCTCCTTGATTGAACCAAACAATGTTAAAGAAGCTTTGATGGATATGCAAGATGAATTGAGTCAATTCATTGCTAATGACATTTGAGAACTTGTTCCTCCGCCTAGAAGTACTACATGGTGTATAGGAATAAGTTAGATGAGAATGGTTTATGTCTTGTAACAAGGTAAGACTTGTTTCTCAAGGCTATAATCAACAAGAAGGGATTGATTATGATGAGACATATGTACCGGTCGCTAGATTAGAATCCATTAGAATCCTTTTAGCCTATGCATGTGCCTTAGACTTTAAGCTTCAACAAATGAATGTAACGAGTGCATGTCTTAATGGTTTGATGAATGAGCAGGTATATGGCTCAACCTCCCGGCTTCATTGATTTTGAGAAATCGATCATGTTTACAAGCTTAAGAAGCTCTTTATGGTCTTAAACAAGCACCAAAGCTTAGTATGATAGACTTAAAGCATTTCTTGTAAAACATAAGTATACCATGGGAATGGTAGACAATACGCGCCAAAGAAGAAAGGTTCTCACCTCATAATCGTACAAATATATGTTGATGACATTATATTTGGTTCAACTTGTCAAAGTATGTGTGATGATTATGCCAAAATCATGCATGATGAGTTTGAAATGAGCATGATGGGTGAACTTAACTTCTTTCTAGGACTCCAAATTAAACAAATGAATGATGGTATTTTCTTTAATCAATCTAAGTATGTAAGAAATGCTCAAGAAATTTGGATTAGAAGACTCTAAACCTATGATGACCCGTATGGCCTCGGATACTAAACTCGCTATAGATGATGATAGTGAGTCGGTAGACAATAACAAACATAGAGGTATGATTGGTTGTTTGTTGTACCTAACGACAAGTAGACCGAATATCATGTTTAGTGTTTTCCTTTGTGCACGTTTGTAAGAGGCTCCCAAAACCTCTCATGTTGAAGCGGTTAAGCGTATCTTCCGATACATTAAAGGCATTATACATTTAGGATTATGGTATCCTAAAGGGACCGGCGTAGAAACCATAGTATACGCGGACTTGGATCATGCGAGAGACTATGTGGACCAGAAAAGCACAAGCGGAGTTTGTACCTTCATGGTTGTTGTTTAACTTCTTGGTTCTTTAAGAAACAAACCGCTCATGCTATATCCACCACGGAAGCCGAGTATGTGAGTGCCGGTAAAGCTTGTCAACAAGCTCTATGGATGAATCAAGCGCTCGTTGATTACGGGATTACACTCAATGATGTTCCCATCATGTGTGTAATAAGGGTGCAATAGACCTTACTAAGAATCCCATGCAACATTCGCGAACTAAGTACATAGACATTCGCCACCACTTCCTTAGGGATAATGTTCAAAAGGGGAACATTTCGATTGAGAAGGTACCCTCGGTAGAAAACTTATCAGACATCTTCACTAAGCCACTTAAGAGTGAACCTTTTAATTATTTGCGTCTAGGTCTAGGTTTAATGGAACATATACCTTAATTACGCATTTTCTTTAATCGAGTCTTTCTCTATTGAGTCTTTTGTATCTTTGAGCCATTGAGTCTCTTAAAATCTTTTTTAAAAATTCTCTTCTCTTTTTCAAATATCTCAAAGTTCTTTCAAAAATGGTCGAGAAATTTTTTTGCATTGTTAATTCGATCTAAAAACGTTTTTCACAGTTTCTTGCTTTTGATATCGAGCATACATAATTCATATGTATGGGCCACTCAATTATAGTGAGAACAACATTAAACTATGGAGGATCAATGTGTCATGACTATGTGTCAAGATAATCACACCTCTAACATCGATTTTAATTTAAAATACATGTATTTTGGTCAAAGTCGTGTTTGTTGAGTTCTTGTGCGTTTCTTAGTCTTTTATTGCTCTTAAGCATGGCTTATGATAAGTTAAACTAGAATATTAGTGTTATCCCTATATTTTATATAGTTTAACAAGAATGTAATAGGTCATTTAGTCGTTAATGGTCTTGTTTTGTAATAGGTTAGTCGGAAAAACCGGGCTTGGACTTTAAGCTAATATTGTATAAGTTAGGGGCTCTAAGCCGAAGTCAAGCTAAGCCCGGCCCAAGAAACAAAGCCTATGAGCCCACCAAGCTCATGGGTATATAAACCTTCTTCCATGTTTGGAAGAGGGTGTTAGTTCATTTACTTTCTCTCTCTATTAATGTTTAAACCTTCCACCATCTCTCTACTTTGTCTCTCTAACATTCTTCTCTTTCTCTCTCTAGTTCTATTCTAAATCTTGTGTTATGGATTCATTTGGGATTAACATTTGGTATCAAGAGCCTATAGTAGATAGGTGATTGAAGTTTTGTGGTTTGTGTTTTATTGATTTTGTGTGCTTTTTGATCCACATACCCACATCCAAAATTTATTTTTGTGTTTTTGTGGTTTTGGAATCTCCTACATAGTTGTGGTAAGGATTTGGGTGTTTTGGATTGGTCAAAATCACGAATTTCTAAGCAAAAATCTCATCTTTATTCGAATATTATGAAACAAATTATTTATTGCGAAGTTGGCTTTTTCGCAATATTTAAGGGTTTTTGATATTGCAAAGTTTGCATTTTCGCAATAACAAGGGTTTTTGTTTTTGCGAAGTGTGCTTAAATTGATGTTATTGCGAAGATTGTCCACTTCAATTATTGCGAAGATAGACCATTTCATTTATTGTGAAGATTTCAATTGCTGTTATTGCGAAGATTGTCATTTTGAATTATTACGAAGTTTGCTTATTTTCGTTATTACGAAGATTGGGATTTTTGAGTTATTACGAAGTTACAAGTTCAATATTGTGAAGTTTCAGATTTGAGTTATTACGAAGATTGCTCATTCCATAATTGCGAAGACTTGCACTTCTTGGTATTGCGAAATCTAGTCCTTGAGAATATTGCGAAATCCTTGATACACGATTATTGCGAGATCATAACTTTGCTAAATTTTGTTCAAGTACTTTTTAGACTTAGCCACTATCTAGACTAGTCCCTGAACATAGTTTACCAAAAAAATAGTTAAAATTTTTAGTTCAAGTAAAATCAAATTTTTTTTATACTAGTTTTTGGCATTTCTAACTCGATTTCAAAATTTGGTGATACAAAATTTTTCGGTCTACCGTTTTGTCAGACTAAAGATTCTCGGAACGCTACGAAATTTTAACCACACCTCATCACAACAAATCTACTAAGATCTGTAATCCATTCACAAGCATTTATCATGTCAAACAACAACAACATTGCGAATGCTAATCAAGTTCGTTTGGAACAAGGTGGAAACAGTAATCCACCTGTGTTGACAGCCGTTTCTACGTTCACTGAAGATCTCGTTTTCTCAAATTTCTCGACACTAAGGAGAACCGGACCGCTCTTCTTCATTGCCTTGAGAATGCACCTCCAGTTTTTGAATTCAGACCCATTACCACACAAGCAGAGGATGGTACTTCATCAACTAATCGAGCTATGGAGAATTTTGACACATGTCCTGCTGAGAAAAAGAAACTCCTCTAAGCTGAAGCTGATGCTGTTAACTACATACTCACTGGGATTGATAACGATATCTATTCCACGGTAGATGCATGTCCTAATGCTATGGAAATGTGGAATACAATTCATCGATTGAAGCAAGCTGAGTCAATCAATGTTCAAGATCTCGAGACTAATCTACTTTGGGAGTTCAGAAAATTCACATCCAAAGATGGTGAATCCTTTGACTCGTAGTACTCGAGATTCTATAAAATGATGAATGAGCTTGTCAGAAATCAGTACACCATCTCCAATCATCATGCCAATGTTCAGTTCTTACTTCAACTCAAACCGGAATGGCAAAGGTTTGTGACTTTGGTTAAACAAAGGGAAGATATAAATAGTATCTCTTATCACAAACTTAATGATATCTTGAAACAACATCAGAATGAAGTGAATGAACTTAGGGCTGAAAAGGCAAAACGATCTTCTAACTCTTTTGCTTTTGTGGCTGCTACTTCAACACAACCCGTTCACCGTCATCAAGTACCTTCTCATTCCTCAAGGTACTCAACGTCATCAAGCTCATCCACTAAACCTCTAGCTACTACTAGAAACAAAGCAAAAGCAATTGTCCCCACTCCACCTCTAAAGAATGACACTGACTCAGATAGAGACAGTTATGATAACAAACTTCAAGGGACAAGAAGATTAAAGAACTCATGTCTTTACTCACCACAACATATAAAATATCTACAAACCTACCAACAACAACCTTAGATCATCCTCCAATGCTCGATATAAGGAAGTAGACAATACTCCAAGGTATGATCTTGATGCAAGGTATGATAATCAGAGGTTGCCTAATCCTGTTGGGGCTAGAGATATTGTAGGTACTCTGGTTGTCCAGAAGACTGAGATTCAGTGCTTGAATTGCAATGGATTTGGGAACATGGCTAGAGAATGCAAGAAGCCAACCTATGAAATTTGAAGTAGGTGACCGTGTTATGCTCAAGGTATCACCTTGGAAGGGTGTTGTACGTTTTGGCAAACGTGGAAAACTGAATCCACGTTATGTTGGCCCTTTCAAAGTAATAGCCAGGATCGGGGAAGTAGCTTATCGTTTAGAGTTTCCCCAGCAACTGAGTCGGGTACACTCTACCTTTCATGTTTCTAACCTGAAGAAGTGATATGCTGAAGAACCACTGGCTATGCCATTGGAGGGAGTTCAATTTGACGACAAACTCCAGTTCGTAGAAGAACCAATAGAAATCATTGAGAGGACAGTTAAGAAATTGAAACGCAGTCGTATCCCGTTGGTCAAAGTACGTTGGAACTCTAGGAGAGGCCCTGAGTTCACTTGGGAACGAGAAGACTCGTTCAAGACCAAGTACCCACACTTGTTCACCCGACCAATAGCTTCATCTTAAGCTTTGAGGACAAAGCTAAAATAATGGGATGGTGCTGTAAAACCTCTGATTTTACCCTTATTGACTTTGTCAACTGTAGTACTATTTATATTTGGAATTTATATAATTTCACTTTTATATGACTTATTAATTATCATATACCTATTGTCATACTACCTTTCATATTTATTTTATATTTATATGAACCTTTAGTCATTTATTGACTACTTTGGCAACTGAGTGGCCACTTGATTGAATAATGAAATTCATCACCTCAGTACATATTTTGAGATAAACTGTAACCTTACTTAATTTATCTATTAAGTACTTGAATTATTTTTATATGTACATATTTACATATATTACTTAAAAGGAATAAATACCTAAACACTTTAAGAACAATGTATATTATTTTACATTGTCACTTATTTACTTTATTTAAGTAAATTAATTCTAGTAATGTATTTAATATACACTTTCACTAACTTACCTAAGAGCTTCAACAAAAATACCTACAACACAACAAGTACCTATAATAATATACAAGGACTATCATTATCATACAACACTTGGCAAAATTTACCAAAACCCTCCCCATGCAAAAATAAAAACGTGTGTATGTATGCATGCATACACTACCATCATTTGATTAACTAGCTACAAGTAACCTAGTGTAATCATATCACTCCACTAACACCCTATACTAATGCATGCATAAACCATGCTTTACTTACACCTAAGCATACTTTCTTACATAAACCACTTACACACTCCAAACCCTCATGCCTTCTACTATGCTTGTAAGACCTTGTCCCCTTTTGACTTGTGCAAAACACACGGCTACATCACCAATTTGGGAAGAAAGAAAGTTGCTAGTTTTGCCACATGTGGAAATAAGCCAACCAAATCCCAACTAGATTTATGTGTATCTTGGTGAGATACTAAGTACCAAGTACTAGGATTTGATTGGATCTCTCTCTCTCTCTCTCTCTTTGTTATTAGCCGAGACAAATACACACAACACACAACACAAAACATTTCAAATCTCACTTCACTCTCTTCTCTAGCTCACGGCTAAACTCCACTTTCCACCATTTTTGAACTTCCAAGATTTACTACTACTCCTATACTATGTATTCTACTACATAAAGATTAATCCTAAGCTCATCCTACAAGAAACCTTGATCCTTGAAGCAAGAACAAGAACCCTAGAAGCCGACTTAAAGCCCAAGACATGTTTATGATCTCCTAGACCTCTATTGTTGAAAGCTTGTCACTTGTTTCTACTCATCCTCATATCATTCCTAAACCTATCTAAACAAGTAAGTCCAAGTTAAAACCTATCTTTTCTAATACATTACCTTTATATATATTAATGTGTACATGGTTATTCTTGGTAAAGTTAACTTTTAAACACGTATTGAAACCCTAAAAACCTAAAGGAAACCCACGGCTTGATTTTATATATAACATAACATGAGGTAAAAACTTGTCAACCTTGAAGAACACATCAACATGATCTTGTTTAACTTGAAAAACCATGAAAACCTAACCATGCATGTATTTTGGACGTGAGATATAAGCTCATAATATTATTTTGAGTAATCTTGTAATGTTTAGATATAACTAGAAACATTAGATTTATGTTTTTAGGTGCCTTAAAATGTTAAGATCACTATTAGGCCTCATAAGATTAGTTTAAGCTCACTATAATACTTTGCCTAGATATATAATCATTTTCATAAAATAAATGTTTTTATAAAACTTTTAGTGTCAAAAATATGATTTTATAAAGTTTCATGTTGAAAATATAAATCTATAATTATTTTGGATTTAAATAATAGATCTACTAAATTTTTGGATTAAATATAACAAGTATAAACTTTTGGGTTGGATTTATAAATTTACAAAGTAAAAGGGATCTAAATGATTAAGTGTAGAAACTTGTATTTCAAAAACATAAACCTTGGATCACTTTTTAATATATTGCCGAGAGTATAAGGGTGTGTTTTGAACATATCCGAAACTTTATAGGGTTAAAAAGGACTAAAAAGAGATTAATAAAATATTAGGGTAAGTTGTGTAAACTTTAGAAAACATAGGGATTGTTTTGGACACAAGCCGAGACCTAATATGAACAATAGGGACCAAAATGTCTCAAGATACTAAACTTAATAAAGCCCTAAGTAATCCTAGGGACTAAACTTGCCTTTTGCCGAAACCTATACAAGCCCTAGGGGGCAATAATGTAAATTGTATTAAACTTAAATATAAACCGCAAGTTAGAGGACTAAAACTGCCAATAGGTGAAACTTAATTAAGCCCTAATATGAGCCGTATACCTTAGGGACTAGTTTTGCCATTTATGGAAACTTAAAGAAACCCTAGTTACACGTGTAACTAGGGAGGGACCAAAACTGTAATTATTAAAAGATTTGAAACCCTAGGGGTATAAAAGTAATTTAACCGCGAGTATTTATTTAATTAAAAGGACTAAAACGTATTTTTATACAAGTATTACGAACCTTAAAATCTTATATATTTTAAACATTTATTTAAACGTAAAACTTAAATAAACGTAACGATTGTTATTTTTCCAACCTATAACTTAATAAATATAAATCTTACATAAACATGGATTTTAAATAAAATGTTATACATTTATAAACCTTATTTATAGATTAAATATAAATTGAAAATGATTAACATATAAAATAAATATAATAATTATATTTATTTCCTATCACTTTAAATGTATATAAAACTATCCTATATAAATATTTAAAGTGTTTTATAAACAACGTAAGTACAAAATATTAATTAAATGAATTAATTAATTAAACCTTATTATTTATGTCATACCTAAAATAAATACTATTAGAACTGGTACTACGATGAACAAAATACAAGTATTGTAATTAAATGCTTAAAACCAGTTTAAGCATGTAAAGATTTATTCTGGAACTTTTATGCATTATGTTATGCATTTACTGAGACCTTATAATTATTTAGGTCGTTGACTGTATCGTGAGCATCCTTATCAGATTTATCTACTGACTTATTGCTGTACTACTGAGGTGAGTTCATGGCCCCACTTTATATATTGACAAACTTTTAAACCTTTTAATGGGGAAGAAAACATGCAACATATTTGATTTTATGGACATGGATTGAACTATGAAACTCTTTGATTATATTGCCTATTGTAGATGAACCCGCATGACCCGTGCATCCGAAACTATTAGAATTATTGAATTACCTAAATGTTATAAATAGATCTATTAGGGATTGACCGTCCCCATCTGGGTGAGTCATGCTCACTGTGCCTAGGCTAGGACAACAGATGTTTCACATGTCAGCACTTATTTTTGTTATGGGTGCCTTGATCAAGATAAGGCGAAGGGTCCTTATCTGTTAAGAACTTAACTGTCAAGTTTCAGTTTCGGGCAATATGGAAATGTAATTACTTTTAAGTATTGATGCTTTGTGCATTACTACTTATGGGAATATTTAATGTCCAAACTTATTTTAATTAAACCTGTGAATTCATCAACTTTATGTTGACTTTCTAAGCATGTTTTCTCAGGTAACTGAAGCAGGTAGTGGAGTGTATGAAGTCAAGCATCATGATAGGCTGCATTTATAGAGCTCATCTGGGGTTTTATAAATTGGGAATAAATTCAAACTTTCAAACAATGTTAAAGACTACTGTAATACTATTTGCACTTTCAATCATGTAATAAATGTAAGGATAATTTTTTTTATCTGTTACTCTACATTCTGTCTGCTGTTGATCCACCTACGTGACACCCAAATATTATTTCCGCTGCGTTTGACTCAATTTGGGGGTGTCACAGAATGGTACCAGAGCGATAGTTATAGAGAATCAGAACAAAATTAAAATAAATATAAAAAATAAAAATTTTATATAATCTGAACTATAACTGCTTTAAAAATCTTTTGGGATTTTCGGGACTAGAATAGTTAAGCATATAGACCGTAGAGCATACATCGATTGTGTGATTTCCTGTGCATTGATTATTAACATCCGGTTGATTAATCTTATAAGTATTAACGTAACCTTTAGCATGGCGAGTGTTAAACGGCACTATTATATAATTTTAAATTATATTTCCCAAAACTTTTAACTTGAGTAAGTTTATACTTATATCAATTAAAAACTATATTACTTTCAGATCCATCATGACTTCACCTACCGATACACCTGCTGCCGTATCTCCGACGACCGTCTTATGTGGATGGTTATCTGCTAGTGACTCCGGTGATAGTCACGCTTCTATCGACGCCGCATCCATTGAGGCACTTATCTCTACTCCACCTGTTTCCCCCGCTGGGGAAGAGGTCCAGCCTCCTACTGCTATACCACCTGTACCACTTGTGACTGCACTACGGGAGCATGCACTCGAGTCTCTGCCACCTCGTAAGAGGAGGTACGAGGCACCTCTCGATTCCACCTTTGAGATTGGTGAGGGTTCTCGGGCCAGACATGCTGACCCTGTCCGGGCCTAGATCACGGCACTGGCCGCACGCCAGGCCCAGGACGTAGCAGACATTCTTGCTCTGCTAGCGGCCGGCAGACTGAGCGCACTGTTCTACAGCAGCGCCAGGACCTTTTATCATGGACTATGAGTTTGGAGGCACACGCTGCCCGAGGGGTGTGGTCGACTACTTACCATTCTCTCAAGTGGTTGCTGGATGAGAATGAGTTCCTACGAGAGCAGATCTACCTACTGCAGAGTCAGCAGACAGAGACTCACACCGCTCTCATGACCATGGAGCAGACTCTTGCCATATTCTTTGACCTCCAGGATGTCCGTCATCAGGGGTTGACGTCAGAGACCGCTCATCTCCGGGGAGTTCAGCAGACTCTCAAAGACCAGTTCCTTGAGGCACTCCGACTGCTCAAGGAGGCTAGGACTGCTATGACCGCGATGCAGGATGCCATGCAGGCACCGGCTGTCTCATCTCCGCCCGTGGCGCCAGCCGTATCCGAGGAGTCAGTTAGGCATCAGTAGATTAGATGTACTAGATCTTTTGTACATCATGATAGGCTATTAGGGTTGCATCTCGGCTATCATGATATAGGATCTCCTGTATTTGTACTTTTCTTTAGTCAGTTCTATCTTGTACTGTACTATTTAGAATAGGGATTCATAGATGATGTACTTTAGATTTCATGTACCACCATCCCAGACAGGCGGGCTGTGCTCTGTCTTGGATTAGGTTGTGCATTTTGTACTGTATTCCTATTCTAGACTTATGGCATGTACTCATTAGCTTTTGTTATATCCTGTACTGTATTATATTATGAACTTTAAACAGGTTATCCAATTTGTTGCAAAGTCTATGCATGAAATTCCTTTTTGTGTAATTATATAAAACTGTGCTAACACCTTGAACTAATGATTTCATTTTTGTGTATAATTATAGAAAAATAGTAATCACTAGAACGAACCCCAACAATGCCGAGACTACCCAAAACGTCACTGCTTTCCAATTAAGGGAAATGATTGACCAAGGCATCGCATCTGTGATGGCTGCCAGCAGGAACGTAGACGACAGTCAAAATTCCAACAACCGCCAGAATAATCAGACCACCAGGGGTTGCTCTTACCCCGACTTCTTGAAATGTAAACCTTCCTATTACAAGGGCAAAGAAGGAGTGGTGGAACTGATGCAGTGGTTTGAGAGGTTGGAAACGGTCTTTCGCATCAGCGACTGTGCAGAAGAGAACAAAGTGAAGTTTTCCACCTGCACCCTACTTGAGAGTGCTCTTACTTGGTGGAACTCTGTTGCTGCTACTCTTGGACACGATGGTGCCTATGCTCTCAACTGGACTGAGTTGAAGGAGAGGGTGACTGAGAAATACTGCCCAAGGGGAGAAATGAAGAAGCTGGAGATCGAGTTATGGGATCTCAAATGCAGGAACGATGACATCACTGCGTACAACCAAAGGTTCCAAGAGTTGACCCTAATGTGCACCAGAATGTTTGTAGAGGAGGATGATAAGATTGAGAAGTATGTGGGTGGACTCCCAGACGCCATTCATGACAGTGTACTCGCATCTCGACCTACTACCGTCGAGAGTGCCATTGAGTTCGCTACTGAGTTGATAAACAAAAGAGTCCGTACCCTATCCGAGAGGCAGACTGACAACAAGCGAAAGGCAGACGAGTACTTCCGCAGTCAGCGCCAACAGCATCCTAAGAAGCAGAATGCTGGGCAAGTTTACGGTGCTACCTCTGCAGGAGCTAACTCGTACGTGGGCGCCAAACCTTTGTGCCCAAAGTGCAACTATCATCATACTGTTGATAGCCCATGCCAGACCTGCTACAGATGTGGACAAGTTGGCCATTTTGCTAAAACCTGTCGAGTTAATGTTGTCACTCAGCCCCGGCCTACTCAAAACACTAGGAATCACAACAACAGGGGTGGATACAATGCCCGCGGGAACGGGAATAGACAACAGGGGAACCACAACGCTACTGGAGGAAACAACAATGGACCCAAGAAGGGAGTTGTGTGCTATGAGTGTGGAGCACTAGGGCACGTGAGACCAAGTTGCCCTAAGCGGGTCAACCAGAACAAGAATAGTGGAGGAGCTTCATCCAGAGTGTACGTGGTCGGCAATGCAAAAGCCAACCCCGATTCAAATGTCGTTACTGGTACGTTTCTATCGAACAATCGTTATGCATCTGTCTTATTTGATACTGGAGCAGACCGAAGTTTTATATCCACTGAATTTAGTCAAGTACTAGAAGTTATCCCTACAAGCTTAGATCACCATTACTCCGTAGAATTAGCTGACGGTAAGACTGTAGATGCTGACACTATCATTAGAGGTTGCACCTTAAATCTTTCCAAACATCCGTTCAACATTGACCTTATCCCCGTAAACCTTGGTAGTTTTGATGTTATTATCGGCATGGACTGGTTAGCAAGATACCGCGCAGTCATTGTTTGTGAAGAATAGCTAGTCCGTATTCCGTGGGGAAACGAAACTCTAATCTTTCGAGGTGACGGTAACACCGACCTCGCTGACACTAGACTTAGTGTTATCCCTTGTACAAAAGCTCAGAAATATCTGTTGAGAGGATGTCCTATCTTCTTGGCCCATATTTCTCAAACAGATGAAGAAGACAAACCCGAGAAGAAGCAAATCGAGGACGTACCCATTGTCCGAGATTTTCCAGAAGTCTTTCATGATGAGTTGCCAGGCTTACCACCGACTCGACTAGTGGAATTTCAAATTGATTTGGTTCCCGGAGCAGCACCTGTAGCTAAAGCTCCATACCGGTTGGCACCATCAGAAATGAAGGAATTAGCTGAACAACTTCAAGAACTATCTGACAAAGGATTCATACGACCCAGTTCCTCACCATGGGGAGCTCCTGTGTTATTTGTCAAGAAGAAATATGGTTCTTTTCGAATATGCATCGATTACAGAGAGCTGAATAAATTAACTGTGAAGAATCGTTATCCGCTTCCTCGCATTGACGACCTATTTGACCAACTGCAAGGGTCGAGTGTGTATTCCAAGATTGACTTGAGATCTGGATACCATCAGCTACGAGTCAGGGAGGAAGATATTCCAAAAACAGCTTCTAGAACCCGTTACGGTCATTACGAATTCCAGGTTATGCCATTTGGGTTGACCAATGCACCAGCTATTTTCATGGACCTTATGAACCGTGTTTGCAGAACCTACCTGGATAAATTCGTGATAGTCTTCATTGACGACATACTCATTTATTCCAAGAACGAACAGGAACATTGGGAACATCTTGCAAAAGTACTAAAGGTACTCAAGGAGGAGCATCTCTATGCTAAGTTCTCCAAATGTGAATTTTGGATTCCTAGAGTGCAATTCCTTGGTCATGTCATCGATTGTGATGGTATTCACGTGGATCCAGCAAAGGTCGAATCTGTCAAGGATTGGGTATCTCCTAAATCACCGATGGAGATCCGCCAATTTCTAGGTCTTGCCGGGTACTACCGCAGATTCATTGAAGATTTTTCCAAAATAGCCAAACCGATGACCAAACTCACACAGAAAGGAATAAAGTTCGATTGGGGAGAGAAGGAAGAATCAGCTTTCTAACTGATCAAGCAGAAGTTATGCAGTGCACCCATACTGGCCTTGCCTGAAGGCAACGATGATTTCGTTGTATACTGTGATGCCTCACACAAGGGCTTAGGTGCAGTATTGATGCAGAGGATGAAAGTGATTGCCTACGCTTCAAGACAATTGAAGAAGCATGAGAAGAATTACACCACGCACGATCTAGAACTTGGATCCGTAGTTTTTGCTATAAAAATCTGGAGACATTACCTATACGGAACAAAGTGCACAGTGCATACTGACCATAAAAGTTTGCAACACATATTGGATCAGAAGGAGTTGAACATGAGGCAACGCCGTTGGATTGAGTTACTAAGTGACTACGACTACGAGATCAAATACCACCCGGGTAAAGCAAACGTGGTTGCTGATGCTTTAAGTCGTAAGGAAACGGACCCTCCTATGAGAGTTCGGGCATTGGTTATGACAATCAGTTTGGATCTACCCAAACAGATTTTGGAAGCTCAGACTCAAGCCCAATTGCCTGAAAACCTCGTGAAGTAAGATGTCGGGGGAATGCTCAAAACCGATCTTAGCAAGGAGAAGTTAGAACCTAGAGCAGACGGAACCGTATGCCTTCACGGACGAAGTTGGTTACCTTGTTATGGAGATTTGAGGAACGTGATCATGCATGAATCTCATAAGTCTAAATATTCTATACATCCCGGATCTGAAAAGATGTATCAGGATATGAAGAAGTTATATTGGTGGCCGAATATGAAAGCCAACATTGCCACCTACGTTCAGAAATGTTTGACCTGTGCTCGTGTCAGAACTGAACACCAGAGACCATCGGGTTTACTTGTACAACCCAAGATACCGGAATGGAAGTGGGACAACATCACTATGGACTTTGTTACCAAACTCCCAAAGTCATCTCATGGTTACGACACTATCTGGGTAATCGTCGATCGACTCACCAAGTCCGCTAATTTCCTGCCAATTAGGGAAAACGATTCACTTGTCAAACTAGAAAAGACGTACCTGAAGGAGATTGTGACCAAACATGGAATACCAGTGTCGATAATCTGTGATCGAGATGGTAGGTTCACGTCAAACTTTTAGAGGGCTTTCCAACGAGCCTTAGGTACCAATTTGGATATGAGCACTGCTTATCATCCGCAGACTGATGGTCAAAGTGAACGAACCATCCAGACTCTAGAGGACATGCTACGAGCATGTGTGATTGATTTTGGAAATGGATGGGTTGACCATATTCCTTTAGTGGAATTCTCCTACAACAACAGTTATCATGCCAGTATTAAGGCTGCCCCTTTTGAAGCACTATACGATCACAAATGCCGTTCGCCTGTGTGCTGGGCAGAAGTAGGTGAATTTCAGCTCACTGGACCAGAGTTAATCCAGGAGACTACAGACAAGATCGTCCTCATCAAGCAGAGAATCCAAGCTGAATGCGATCGACAAAAGAGCTACGCGGACCTGAAACGCAAACTTATGAAATTTGAAGTAGGTGACTGTGTTATGCTCAAGGTATCACCTTGGAAGGGTGTTGTACGTTTTGGCAAACGTGGAAACTGAATCCACGTTATGTTGGCCCTTTCTAAGTAATAGCCAGGATCGGGGAAGTAGCTTATCGTTTAGAGTTGCCCCAGCAACTGAGTCGGGTACACTCTACCTTTCATGTTTCTAACCTGAAGAAGTGCTATGCTGAAGAACCACTGGCTATGCCATTGGAGGGAGTTCAATTTGACGACAAACTCCAGTTCGTAGAAGAACCAATAGAAATCATGGAGAGGACAGTTAAGAAATTGAAACGCAGTCGCATCCCGTTGGTCAAAGTACGTTGGAACTCTAGGAGAGGCCCTGAGTTCACTTGGGAATGAGAAGACTCGTTCAAGACCAAGTACCCACACTTGTTCACCCGACCAATAGCTTCATCTTAAGCTTTAAGGACAAATCTAAAATAACGGGATGGTGCTGTAAAACCTCTGATTTTACCCTTATTGACTTTGTCAACTGTAGTACTATTTATATTTGGAATTTATATAATTTCACTTTTATATGACTTATTAATTATCATATACCTATTTTCATACTACCTTTCATATTTATTTTATATTTATATGAACCTTTAGTCATTTATTGACTACTTTGGTAACTGACTTGCCACTTGATTGAATAATGAAATTCATCACCTCAGTACATATTTTGAGAAAAACTGTAACTTACTTAATTTATCTATTAAGTACTTGAATTATTTTTATATGTACATATTTACATATATTACTTAAAAGGAATAAATACCTAAACACTTTAAGAAAAATGTATATTATATTACATTGTCACTTATTTACTTTATTTAAGTAAATTAATTCTAGTAATGTATTTAATATACACTTTCACTAAGTTACATAAAAGCTTCAACAAAAATACCTACAACACAACAAGTACCTATAATAATATACAAGGACTATTATTATCATACAACACTTGGCAAAATTTACCAAAACCCTCCCCATGCATAAATAAAAACGTGTGTATGTATGCATGCATACACTACCATCATTTGATTAACTAGCTACAAGTAACCTAGTGTAATCATATCACTCCACTAACACCCTATACTAATGCATGCATAAACCATGCTTTACTTACACCTAAGCATACTTTCTTACATAAACCACTTACACACTCCAAACCCTCATGCCTTCTACTATGCTTGTAAGACCTTGTCCCCTTTTGACTTGTGCAAAGCACACGGCTACATCACCAATTTGGGAAGAAAGAAAGTTGCTAGTTTTGCCACATGTGGAAATAAGCCAACCAAATCCCAACTAGATTTATGTGTATCTTGGTGAGATACTAAGTACCAAGTACTAGGATTTGATTTGATCTCTCTCTCTCTCTCTTTGTTATTAGCCGAGAAAAACACACACAACACACAACATAAAACATTTCAAATCTCACTTCACTCTCTTCTCTAGCTCACGGCTAAACTCCACTTTCCACCATTTTTTATCTTCCAAGATTTACTACTACTCCTATACTATGTATTCTACTACATAAAGATTAATCCTAAGCTCATCCTACAAGAAACCTTGATCCTTGAAGCAAGAACAAGAACCCTAGAAGCCTACTTAAAGCCCACGGCATGTTTATGATCTCCTAGACCTCTATTGTTGAATGCTTGTCACTTGTTTCTACTCATCCTCATATCATTCCTAAACCTATCTAAATAAGTAAGTCCAAGTTAAAACCTATCTTTTCTAATACATTACCTTTATATATATTAATGTGTACATGGTTATTCTTGGTAAAGTTAACTTTTAAACAAGTATTGAAACCCTAAAAACCTAAAGGAAACCTACGGCTTGATTTTATATATAACATAACATGAGGTAAGAACTTGTCAACCTTGAAGAACACATCAACATGATCTTGTTTAACTTGAAAAACCATGAAAACCTAACCATGCATGTATTTTGGACGTGAGATATAAGCTCATAATATTATTTTGAGTAATCTTGTAATGTTTAGATAAAACTAGAAACATTATATTTATGTTTTTAGGTGCCTTAAAATGTTAAGATCACTATTAGGCCTCATAAGATTAGTTTAAGCTCACTATAATACTTTGCCTAGATAAATAATCATTTTCATTAAATAAATGTTTTTATAAAACTTTTAGTGTCAAAAATATGATTTTATAAAGTTTCATGTTGAAAATATAAATCTATAATTATTTTGGATTTAAATAATAGATCTACTAAATTTTTAGATTAAATATAACAAGTATAAACTTTTGGGTTGGATTTATAAATTTACAAAGTAAAAGGGATCTAAATGATTAAGTGTAGAAACTTGTATTTCAAAAACATAAACCTTGGATCACTTTTTAATATATTGCCGAGAGTATAAGGGTGTGTTTTGAACATATCCGAAACTTTATAGGGTTAAAAAGGACTAAAAAGAGATTAATAAAATATTAGGGTAAGTTTTGTAAACTTTAGAAAACATAGGGATTGTTTTGGACACAAGCTGAGACCTAATATGAACAATAGGGACCAAAATGTCTCAAGATACTAAACTTAATAAAGCCCTAAGTAATCCTAGGGACTAAACTTGCCTTTTGTCGAAACGTATACAAGCCCTAGGGGGCAATAATGTAAATTGTATTAAACTTAAATATAAACCGCAAGTTAGAGGACTAAAACTGCCAATAGGTGAAACTTAATTAAGCCCTAATATGAGCCGTATACCTTAGGGACTAGTTTTGCCATTTATGGAAACTTAAAGAAACCCTAGTTACACGTGTAACTAGGGAGGGACCAAAACTGTAATTATTAAAAGATTTAGAAACCCTAGGGGTATAAAAGTAATTTAACCGTGAGTATTTATTTAATTAAAAGGACTAAAACGTATTTTTATACAAGTATTACGAACCTTAAAATCTTATATATTTTAAACATTAAAACTTAAATAAACGTAACGATTGTTATTTTTCCAAACCTATAACTTAATAAATATAAATCTTACATAAACATGGATTTTAAATAAAATGTTATACATTTATAAACCTTATTTATATCTTAAATATAAATTGAAAATGATTAACATATAAAATAAATATAATAATTATATTTATTTCCTATCACTTTAAATGTATATAAAACTATCCTATATAAATATTTAAAGTGTTTTATAAACAAAGTAAGTACAAAATATTAATTAAATGAATTAATTAATTAAACCTTATTATTTATCTCATACCTAAAATAAATACTATTAGAACTGGTACTACGATGAACAAAATACAAGTATTGTACTTAAATGCTTAAAACCAGTTTAAGCATGTACAGATTTATTCTGGAACTTTTATGCACTATGTTATGCATTTACTGAGACCTTATAATTATTTAGGTCGTTAATTGTATCGTGAGCATCCTTATCAGATTTATCTACTAACTTATTGTTGTACTACTGAGGTGAGTTCATGGCCCCACTTTATATATTGACAAACTTTTAAACCTTTTAATGGGGAAGAAAACATGCAACATATTTGATTTTATGGACATGGATTGAACTGTGAAACTCTTTGATTGCATTGCCTATTTTAGATGAACCCGCATGACCCGTGCATCCGAAACTGTTAGAATTATTGAATTACCTGAATGTTATAAATAGATCTATTTGAGATTGACCGTCCCCATCTGGGTGAGTCATGCTCACTGTGCCTAGGCCAGGACAACAGATGTTTCACATGTCAGCACTTATTTTTGTTATGGGTGCCTTGATCAAGATAAGGCGAAGGGTCCTTATCTGTTAAGGACTTAACTGTCAAGTTTCAGTTTCGGGCAATATAGAAATGTAATTACTTTTAAGTATTGATACTTTGTGCATTACTACTTCTGGGAATATTTAATGTCCAAACTTATTTTAATTAAACCTGTGAATTCACCAACTTTATGTTGACTTTTTAAGCATGTTTTCTCAGGTAACTTAAGCAGGTAGTGGTGTGTATGAAGTCAAGCATCATGATAGGCTGCATTTATAGAGCTCATCTGGGGTTTTATAAATTGGGAATAAATTCAAACTTTCAAACAATGTTAAAGACTACTGTAATACTATTTGCACTTTCAATCATGTAATAAATGTAAGGATAACTTTTTTTATCTATTGCTCTACATTCTGTCTGCTGTTGATCCACCTACGTGACACCCAAATATTATTTCCGCTGCGTTTGACTCAATTTAGGGGTGTCACATTACGTGTACTTGGAAAAGATTCAATAAGTGATTCCAAAGACTGCTGACAATTATGAACCAACCTTTGATACTGATCCAATTGAAAAGGTACCATCATACGATAATTATAGTGTGTTTGCTAATGAACGACGGCTTCCTGAGCAACCCGAAAGCATCAATGACACATATGTAATGCACATGAAGGATAGCAATATCTCTATGGATTCACAGCATATGTGTAATGATGATGGTAATGCTTCTCAAGATACCGAATCGGATGAGGACCGTGATTTTCTTGCATCTATTATTGAAACTTTGAAACATGAAATTGATAAAAACAAAGAGGCTAATAATTGTTTAAAGCAAGCAAACACATCCTTAGCCGAGGAGATAGACAGGCTTAAAGAGTGTGATTATGTAAAAGAAGTTGATCGACGAGTTGAAATAGCTAATGGTTTGGTATATGAACGTAAGGTGCTCAACGAACAATATTGTTCTGAAGTAACACGTGAAATTCATATGTCAAAACAAAAGATATCGGAACTTGAAGAACAACTGCTATTGCATAAAATCCAAATTTTTGAATTAGAGTCGGTTAACAAAGAACAAACTGATCTTTATAAAATTCTTGAAAAAAAGGACATTGAAAAAATTCTTGCTTTCGAAAAGTGAGTCGACACGTTAAACAACATTGTTTACAAAACGGGTCAATCTACTCAAAATATGAACATGCTCAATAGAAATATGAAAACGGGTTTTGTTAAGCCTGAATATCTCAAGAATATTAAAATTATCAAGCCTGCTCTTTATGATATAGGTTGTTACAATGATAATCTTGCCCTTATGCTTTCCTTTGACTACGACGAAATCATTCGTCATCATGAAGAAATTCGATCGAACTTAAGTGATTTGATAAACCTTTCTTACTCTAATAATCATATTAAGTTTGTTCCTCAAAAAGAACTTTCAAAAGAACAAAAGATGTTTACAAATTTTCCACCACCGAGTCATGAAACGGAAAAGAAAGTTTCTTTAAAAAGGGGTTTCAAAAAGCAATCAATTTTGTTAGAAAAACAAATTTCGGATGAAAAACGTAAATGGGATGAGAAAATTAAAAGTTTTCAGCAATTTGAGTTTATAAAAAAAGGGTTTTAAATTTGTACAAAGGTGTCGTCGATTATGAAAAAGTTTCCAGAGATGCCGTTTGGAATATTAAACCTAACCCATAAGTAGAAGTCGTCATTCAACAATGTATTGTTCCAACCATCGATGATCTTTCAAATAATGTGGAAATATTTTATAACGCTCTCGCTAAGGAAATGATAACTGATTTAAGATATGTTAAATCTCTTGAAGATGAAGTTGATTTTCTTCAAACTAAATTAAAGACACAAGAACACCAACTTTCTAACGAAATTGATTGACTTTCTAAGGAATACTATTATGCTGACCATATGAATGCTATACTTGGTGTGTAACACCCCCAAATTTATACAACTTAGTACAGCGGAAGACTAGTTGGTGTTACGGGATAGCACATTACTCACATCATAGACAACGCATAAAAATCGCGTCGTTTAATATTAAATCATTTCCATTCATAAACAACAAAGTTACATCGGTCCCAAGTCATTACATTACATATAAAGTTTTACAAAGTATTTGAATGGAAAAATATTATTTAGGTGCGGGCCATGAATTCTTGTCGTCTTCCCGAGAATTACCTTCAAGTACCTGAGATAAGACATGTTAAAAGAAAAGGTCAGCGATAACGCCGAGTGAATTCATAGAGTTTCATAAAATCCATCAATATAACTTTGGTATAAAATTAGTACCAAAAATCAATTCGTATAAATCATTGTAATAGGCCATAAAATAGCCAAAATCATTTTATACAAATCTTTATCAAAATCATAATATAGGCGTTTGCCTTAAAAATCATTATATGAACCATTGTCGTTAAAAACATCATACAACACGTTTTATAACGTTGTATAGATTAAATAAAAACCGTTATATGAATATGGTTATGAAAACCAAAACACGAACATAATATCAATAGTATGACCCTGTATTGCTAGTCAGGCAATACATCGTAATTCGGAGCGTCTATTAGTATTTCGTTAGTTTTGGATTATTATAAGCCGCATGACATTGTTACCTTACTAAACCAACAACGGGTAGCTAACCCGATACCAATTTTGCCCATCTAAAGTAGCGTGTCGTCACAAAGGTCACGCTATGGAAATATTCTCATACATAAATTCGCTTACCAATCAATGTGGCACGACGGGGATCAACCGTCAAGGCGCGAACTGGGGTGATCGTCCCCAAATAGTACTATTAAATGCATAAGCGTCTACCAAATCCCGGTAGTTCACAATTCATGCTAATGGGACTTTTAGTGACATAACCTAACTTTAATAATCCATTTAATTTCATCTGTCGGGTCCTTTAATCATTTATCGGGTCATACAATCGGGTCATTCAATCATTCGCGGGTCCAAAATCAATAAACAAACAATCGGGACAAATGGTGTCCTATTTTATAAAATCTAACATGTTATCTCCCTCGCGGGTTTATAAAATATTTCATAAAAACATTTAAAAGAGTGCGAGACTATGAACTCACGTTGATGTGTGAAGGCGGGTTATCGGCAATTCAGACGTACGGTACGTGCTTCAATCACGGAAACCTATATAAATAATAATCGGTCTTAGACGTTTGTCCAATGACTTTATAAAAATATCAATTATGTATACATATGATGATTATATATAATATGATGATCAAGTGGGTTTACATATTCTCGTTTACTCATTTTAGAGTTATGTGTTGATAACTTTTATACTAGTTTTCTCGTTTTACCTATTTACGTGTTTTACGTCCAATAAGCCTATTATAAGTTCTTAACTTGTATTAATCCTTGTTATACTTACATTATCAGTATCTACACTTTACAAGTTGGGCCTAAATGGGTTAAGCCCAATAAGTTCTTTTTAGGAGTGTTTATCTTATTTAGTCCAATTATTAGCCCAAGTATTAGTCCAAGTATTAGTCCAATATGTTTACTTAGCTCGTTAATGTCCTTATGCCCTATAGTTCGGGTTTTATCGGTTTTTACTTGTTATACATGTCTATATATCAGTATATAAGTTCTATAAAGTTTTCATTAGACGGGTCCAACCATCTAGGTTTTATTTAACAAAAACGTTAATTTTACGGTATTAGCCGAAAAAGTCGTAAAAATCATGTTTATAGTTTTTATAACTTATAAAACATAACAAGTTACCATTTTTATAAAATGTCTACTTATTTATCATTGTGCATATTTATATAAATAAAATCCAAGAGTTAGTGGGTTTTAACTTTACATTTTATACAATATAATTTTGAGTGCTTATATAATAGTATTATACTTTATTTTCCAAAATCTGATTTATATTTTCATCTTCACCAAGACTGCCATATCTTGAGTTCTATATGCAGATAGAAGCTCAAATTTTTATCACATAAACTACATGATATGTGCTACAATTAACTCTACTATAGCTACTGTTGAATCATCTTCTAAATAGTTTCTAAAAATCGTCCAAAACAGTGAACTCAGATTTATACCTTAAACTTGTTTTGATTATATCTCACTCATTACTTTGATTCCATTGCATGGCCAACTCTCACATGTGTACAAGACTCATAGATTACTGTATATCAATTCTACTTCATCATTTTATCAGTTCATAACATGTTTCTTTACTGTTTTATACAGCCATGTAAATTAATCAAGATTTTAACCTTGTTTCTTATAGTTTTTCACCTTTTTAATCATATTTATCAACACCAAATCCCCACATAACATTTTTATCATCATATAATCATCATATACATATACATAGGAAATAAAATACATGTTTACATAATCAAAATAACAAGAAGATGAGGAGGACAATCTTTATACCACCATGATGATGTAGGTTGATCAAAACATGGATTTTGATGGAGAAACTTGTGATGCACCAAGACCATCTTTAAGACCACCATTCTTCATGTATACCTTGTGGAAAATCAGCCTCAAGACACTATGAAAACTCCTCCATGGATGTTATAATCACCATCATTCAAGAGAGCTTCAAGAGGGCTTCAACATATGTAGAAATAACATAGGATTTCATGGTTTATTTTTGATCAAAATGGTGTTTGATGGTGGAGTAGGGACGGCATAACCAAGAGAGTAGATAGAAAATATGTGTGGTTTGCATGGTGGAATGGTAGAAATGGAATGGTAGCTAGTGGTTTTGATAGTGTTAGTGGAAAGTTAGCTTAATGTATAAGCTTTCATGACAAGTGTATGACTTGTTATATAAAATTTGACACCTAAAGGTGTTAGTTTGCTTACTTGGGCCGGTTTTGATGGGGGTGGGGCAAGTGTCCCACTTGTCTCATCCCCATTTATTTACGGGTACTCCTCGATTCTAGTTTCCTCGATTTGCGTGCCCTCGGGTTGTTTTACGAAAAAACGTTTTTATAAATTATGAATCAACGTTACAAAACGAATCCAATAAAAATTGTCTCATCAAAAACGGAGTTCGAAAACGTAAATACGTAATCCTAGGGTTTCCGGTTTAGTCGTAAAGAACGTTAAAATAAAATCGTAAGTCCTAGTCTCCTCTCGTAAATTTGTGAGTTTATGAACCAACACAAATTTAAAACTCCAAAATAATATTCACGAATAAATTTATTTTCTGAAATGTCGTACTGTCACCAAAGACGGTGTATGTAAACGTAAGCACGTAACGTTGAATCCTCCAGTTTAGACGTAGTCGATGCTACTTCAAGACGTAAATCCAAATTTCTTCCCAAAATAAGTGAGTTCATAAAATAATATTTTCAAATAAATATTTGAGAATAAAATATCAACCATAAATTGACGGATTGTCACAGCATTTACCCCTAAACAGGATCTTTGTCCTCAAAGATCATCTTACCTTACTACTCGCTTCTTATAGAGTTAAAGCCATGTGGGTATTTCCTCCACATTCGGTCTTTTCTCACAAGTGTAATTCATTACAATACGCGAGTTTCATCAAACATAACTACGGGAATAAGATCAGGTTTAATGTTGACTTACTTTCTCTATCCATGATGTTCACGGGTTTCTGATGAATGCAACTTTTCGCCGATCTAAGCTTTACTAAGAACAATCAGATTTTCACTTGATAGATATTCCATCAAGTTCGATATACGAAACATAATTCACGCAGTCTTTGAAGTCCTAGGGTAGATCCAGCTTATATGCCTTTCAAACCAATCTTTTTACATCATCTCTATGGTATTATACAACGGGGACTTATATCTCATGATTTGTCAGATCATGAATTCATTTTTCCAAGGTTAAAAATTGTGGCATAACTTCGCTACCAATTTGGCACTTCAAGATCTACATTTCACATTCACATAACCTCTTGCCCACTACCGGCTGTCAATAATCAGATCCTAATTTCAACAATCATTTCATATCTCGCGGGTCGGGTATTTTGCAAGGTTAGGTTCGCCATCATAGGAAACCTTAAACCTAAAAGACATGTCCAACTCACAATGGGTGTTTGTCGGGTGTTTTATCTCAACTCCTGCTTACAGATGCTCTAATATTTAGATCCTAACAAGATTCGATCTCGATCCTAATACGATGATTATCAATGATAATCTCTCCAAAGGAAAACGATCATATGGTCTATTACCAAAGGTCAATCATTCAAACATAAAACAGCACTTATATTACTTTGTATCGTTACTTTACCTCATCCCTTCGATTTGGGGTGGTATATAGTACTCTCATCAAGGTTCGTTGTCAATGATTTCTGAGCAAATCTCAAGAGATTTGATGCGAAGCGAGGATCTTGATAAAGATGTTCGATACAGGCACACTATGTTTACATAATTCTTCTGCATTTATCATTAACGGGAATGATATTAGCAGATTTGGTCAGTCTGTCGACGATGACCCAAATCGAATCAAATTCAGATGATGACCTTTGCAATAGCTAGACATTTACTAATGTATGAGGCGATGTCTGCCTTCATAATTTGCCATAAGTACAACTTCTTCAGACAAAGATATTTTTAGTCAAAAATGATATACATATAATACTTATACTTACAAGATTTCCAGTTTAACTACATCTCACAATCTTCCATATTTAGGCAACCATAAACGGACCTTAATACATTTAACGCTATCGGCTTCTCAATTCTAATGGTTCACATTAGCCGCCAATCACTTTTTATTATCTATATTATCCTTTTTACAATCATCGGTTATTTTTAAATTGTTAAGCAACTTATTTTGCACCTTCATTATTAGGGAACATGTCCTGATTGGTTCTTTATCTCTTATACATAACGTGTCGGTATCTATATTCACATCTCATGATGATATAATTATCATGTCCATAATGTACTCAGATATTCTTTCTATATTATGCGTCAGTAATTATGTTTACTTTCTCCTGATGAAATAAATATCATAACTTTTATTCAAAATTCTTTCTTCATATCTTTTATGTTTCAGTTTCGTCTCAACTATTATTTTTATCAGTTTTTCTCAATCCGGCGTCTAAAGCGTCGATAATTATTATATGTAAATTAACAATAATTATTTAATTTTTATGAAACGTAAACGTTAAAAGTTTAAATTTCTTAGTTCGACCAATTATATAAAATGTTCAAAATAAATTTGAATTTAATTAACAAGATTTCGGTTGATTTATCGAAAATAATTAAAATAATTAATAAGATCCAAAAATGTTCGAGAAATCTTTGGTTATACTTTGGTCAAAACTTTCTTAGTTGAAAAGCAAAAATTGTCGTTTTAAGTTTTCAGGTTATGGTATAAAAGGTTTTACTCAATCCTTCTTAAGTTATCTTGGGGTATACACAAACATTTACCCCTAAACAGAAGTTTAGTTAAATTGTTTGTGTATAAGGGAATAATCCCTTTAAAAATCCTTTGTTAAAACCTTTGTCAAAACATATTTGCACTTTCTTTTTAGTAATAATCCAAAGTCTTAAAAGGGCTCTTAATTTTTATTTTTTTTGAAGAGTCAATTTATATTCCATTATCTATTAATCTCATGGTTAAATTATGTAAAGATTCAAGTCTTTAATCACGTGTTAATTATTCAAGGTATAGGTTTTCATTGTTTAGCCAATTCAGGGCAATCTATAATTAATTATTAACCTCATTCTTATTCTTGTAAACAAACAAATGGTCACTAATGATCACAAGCATGAAGTTATCAAATTACAGCCTACACACGTGATTCACCAAATTTATGAATACTACATGTGCATCGGTCAATCCAAACGACATCACGTGAAACTCATAATGTTTATTACAAGTACCGGATGTAATGATTGGAATAGATAATCTTTTTCGCCGATGCGAAGTTGATGATAACCATGTCGTGGATCAAATCTTATAAACAAACGCTAGAACCTTGTAAATGATCGAACAAATCTTCCATTTCGAGTTATGGATATTGTTTTTGATTGTCAATTTTACTCAGTTCACAGTAATCTATAAATATAAGGAATGATAACACCATAGCTCTTCAGGATGACAGGCTTGGTATAATAAAATCTTTCTCCGACAACTCTCTCAGTTGTACGGTAATTCCTTCAATTCAGATGGTGCTGACGTACAGTGCACAAGCCACAGGTGCAGCACCGGGAATATAATCAATACCAATTTCAACTTGCCTTAATGGCGAAAGTCTAGGTAATTCACCAACAAATACCTCCTAAAGTTTCAGATAAGATAAACATCTTTTAATAAATACATATTAGGTTCCTTCTAGATTATAATATCTATGACTAATTCACAACCATCTCACGATATACTTTTAAGTCTAAAAGCAGGATACAGCCACCTATCGGGGATTATTTAAATCACTTTTGATAATCAACATCTTATCATTTAGGGGATTTCTACTCAAGTTCCCACCAATTAAGACAGGGTCGTCATGTCATAATCAATCAATTCATTCTACTGGCATTACCAACTTTTCAGTTTTATTGATGTCGATAAGATGTGAATTTCTCAAAAGTCTAATAATAATTCATAATCCTTCACAAACTCAGGGATATATGGAGACACAACTATCATCAAAAGAGTAATGTCAACGCATAATCTACGCGATAGAATTTCAAATCAGATGCAGACGAAAACATTTAACGAATATGAATATATCCATGTTTTCATAATTTGAGTACGCATTCGAAAGCTCCTCGGATCGTTACCCAGGTCATTCAAATGAAATCAAATCATAAGAAATGATAAGAACGTCAATACATCCAGTCGGGTATCAACACTAGGTAATCAGATACTTTTCCTAAGAATCTTACTACAGGGGAATTGGACAAGAAAGAATTGTCAATTGTCAAATAAGACAATTTCCACAGATGAGTAAATTCGACTCAGAAGAATAGATGCTACAGGCACATATGTAGGTGTCCCTAACATTATGTCCTTATTTTTCACTTCTTGCAGATCTCATAAAATTTAATATTTCACAATCTTCAAAGAGAACGTAGTGTTTATTCATTGGTTTTATGGTGACTACTAATCAGCCTTGCATGGTCCATTCCAAATTGTATGTAGGCGCGCAACTATATACAATTTCAAGATTAACGATGCAATACTCAGTTCGTCAAAATTTTATCATCATGTTTATAATAAAAACATTTACATGTTTAATTCTTAAATAAGAATCAAAAATAAATTTACAAAGATTTTCTTTGTTATGAAAACAATTAAGTTTTCCAAAGTGTTTTATAAACAACTTTATCTTGATAACAATCATTTATAAATCTCACTTTGAATAATCCTTATAGTGATGAAAATTAAATTTTCTCAAAGGATACCGTTTTAACTTTATAAAAACAAAGTGTGATATGCAAAAGAGTGATGAAAGCTTGTTCACCAAGAATTAACTATGATACGATAAGAAATGAGCTTAGCCAAGTAATCATGGGGTTCATAACTTTGATGGCACTCAGGAATACAAAGAGAATAATCCACAACGTAACTCAATTCGAGATGAGTACTTGTTCAATGGTTGCATCACTAATGCGAACATTAGGATGAAGCAATAAAAGATAGATAACATCGATACATGTAGAATTTAGCAATCAAAGGTATTCTTTTTATTAATCACAAACAAGTCAAATTGTACCGTAACACATTACGTGTCACTATGTCATACAATTTCCAAAACTCATCCTACCAACTGATATCTCAGTTAAGTTAGGGATTTTTAAAAGATACCACAATGAATACTAATCTACAAGAGTCATTAGGTGTTCCACATGTCCCGAGAGATCCATCGGTCCCAATTCAGAAGAAGATTTCTTCAATTTATTTCTTGGACACTGGGCATCCTCATTAGTGGACAATGGCCTAGGAACAACCCTTAACACAAACCTACAATCAATTAAAATCTCATAATTCAATCAAAGAACTTAACGACTTACTCTTAACAATCTCATATTCCATATGGGTTAAATTTTACTTTATTCAAGTTTTAACCAATTTTATATTCAATTCGATATCCTACTTCATTATCCAATACTTCAACCTTATTCTTCGGCCTTGTAAAGGCAATAAAAGCTCAATATGATCAATACTTAATTTCCAATCCTATAGCTCTTTCAACAACAATTATCAAATGAGTCACTAGTATGGGATGACTCACACATTCAATTATACTTCTCGGAAAGGTATTAGTGGCATGAGGCTTTTGGGTACTGGTTCCAATGTCAGCCTCAAGTGCAACATTCACCCTTTCGATTTCAATTTAAGAATTGGATGACAACGAGTCAGATGACATCTTTCTAGGTGGTAATGTTTTGTCAAACTCCACTCTATAAGAAAAGATCGTCATGACATCGATATCAGATCTAATCTCGCCAATCCTTTTTCAATATCGTAATCAACTAATATCTACATTTCTACGAATATCAACCATTTGTTGGGATCATAAATGTCCACAACTTGGTTTAGATCTGGAATAGCTAGAATTCCTACGAGAATAGCTTCGATTAATTTACTAGGGGAGTTAGGGTTACTTGTGACAATCTACGTCGTATTAATACCTCGTATAAAAATCAAAATAATCATCAAACAATCATGTAATAAAATTACATCATATATATATAATCTAAGTTATATATATTAAAATAACACTTCCCAGTCTGGCCTTGTCGGTAACTCGGGAATTCTTCGGCACCGTTATAGTCAAAAGATTTTTAGACATTTTTAGAAAAATGTTTATAGTTAAATGATTTTGAAATGTTTTATTCAAAACCTTAGTTTTAAAAATCTTTCGTTCTCTATAACGAGAGCTCTGGTACCAAACTGTAACACCCCCAAATTTATACAACTTAGTACAGCGGAAGACTAGTTGGTGTTACGGGATAGCACATTACTCACATCATAGACAACGCATAAAAATCGCGTCGTTTAATATTAAATCATTTCCATTCATAAACAACAAAGTTACATCGGTCCCAAGTCATTACATTACATACAAAGTTTTACAAAGTATTTGAATGGAAAAATATTATTTAGGTGCGGGCCATGAATTCTTGTCGTCTTCCCGAGAATTACCTTCAAGTACCTGAGATAAGACATGTTAAAAGAAAAGGTCAGCGATAACGCCGAGTGAATTCATAGAGTTTCATAAAATCCATCAATATAACTTTGGTATAAAATTAGTACCAAAAATCAATTCGTACAAATCATTGTAATAGGCCATAAAATAGTCAAAATCATTTTATACAAATCTTTATCAAAATCATAATATAGGCGTTTGCCTTAAAAATCATTATACGAACCATTGTCGTTAAAAACATCATACAACACATTTTATAACGTTGTATAGATTAAATAAAAACCGTTATATGAATATGGTTATGAAAACCAAAACACGAACATAATATCAATAGTATGACCCTGTATTGCTAGTCAGGCAATACATCGTAATTCGGAGCGTCTATTAGTATTTCGTTAGTTTTGGATTATTATAAGCCGCATGACATTGTTACCTTACTAAACCAACAACGGGTAGCTAACCCGATACCAATTTTGCCCATCTAAAGTAGCGTGTCGTCACAAAGGTCACGCTATGGAAATCTTCTCATACATAAATTCGCTTACCAATCAATGTGGCACGACGGGGATCAACCGTCACGGCGTGAACTGGGGTGATCGTCCCCAAATAGTACTATTAAATGCATAAGCGTCTACCAAATCCCGGTAGTTCACAATTCATGCTAATGGGACTTTTAGTGACATAACCTAACTTTAATAATCCATTTAATTTCATCTGTCGGGTCCTTTAATCATTTATCGGGTCATACAATCGGGTCATTCAATCATTCGGGTCCAAAATCAATAAACAAACAATCGGGACAAATGGTGTCCTATTTTATAAAATCTAACATGTTATCTCCCTCGCGGGTTTATAAAATATTTCATAAAAACATTTAAAAGAGTGCGAGGCTATGAACTCACGTTGATGTGGGAAGGCGGGTTATCGGTAATTCAGACATACGGTACGTGCTTCAATCACGGAAACCTATATAAATAATAATCGGTCTTAGACGTTTGTCCAATGACTTTATAAAAATATCAATTATGTATACATATGATGATTATATATAATATGATGATCAAGTAGGTTTACATATTCTCGTTTACTCATTTTAGAGTTATGTGTTGATAACTTTTATACTAGTTTTCTCGTTTTACCTATTTACGTGTTTTAGGTCCAATAAGCCTATTATAAGTTCTTAACTTGTATTAATCCTTGTTATAATTACATTATCAGTATCTACACTTTACAAGTTGGGCCTAAATGGGTTAAGCCCAATAAGTTCTTTTTAGGAGTGTTTATCTTATTTAGTCCAATTATTAGCCCAAGTATTAGTCCAAGTATTAGTCCAATATGTTTACTTAGCTCGTTAATGTCCTTATGCCCTATAGTTCTGGTTTTATCGGTTTTTACTTGTTATACATGTCTATATATCAGTATATAAGTTTTATAAAGTTTTCATTAGACGGGTCCAACCATCTAGGTTTTATTTAACAAAAACGTTAATTTTACGGTATTAGCCGAAAAAGTCGTAAAAATCATGTTTATAGTTTTTATAACTTATAAAACATAACAAGTTACCATTTTTATAAAATGTCTACTTATTTATCATTGTGCATATTTATATAAATAAAATCCAAGAGTTAGTGGGTTTTAACTTTACATTTTATACAATATAATTTTGAGTGCTTATATAATAGTATTATACTTTATTTTCCAAAATCTGATTTTTATTTTCATCTTCACCAAGACTGCCATATCTTGAGTTCTATATGGAGATAGAAGCTCAAATTTTTATCACATAAACTACATGATATGTGCTACATTTAACTCTTCTATGGCTACTGTTGAATCATCTTCTAAATATTTTCTAAAAATCGTCCAAAACAGTGAACTCAGATTTATACCTTAAACTTGTTTTGATTATATCTCACTCATTACATTGATTCCATTGCATGGCCAACTCTCACATGTGTACAAGACTCATAGCTTACTGTATATCAATTCTACTTCATCATTTTATCAGTTCATAACATGTTTCTTTACTATTTTATACAGCCATGTAAATTAATCAAGATTTTAACCTTGTTTCTTATAGTTTTTCACCTTTTTAATCATATTTATCAACACCAAATCCCCACATAACATTTTTATCATCATATAATCATCATATACATATACAATAGGAAATAAAATACATGTTTGCATAATAAAAATAACAAGAAGATGAGGAGGACAATCTTTATACCACCATGATGATGTAGGTTGATCAAAACATGGATTTTGATGGAGAAACTTGTGATGCACCAAGACCATCTTTAAGACCACCATTCTTCATGGATTTTGAAAACTCCTCCATGGATGTTATAATCACCACCATTCAAGAGAGCTTCAAGAGGGCTTCAACATATGTAGAAATAACATAGGATTTCATGGTTTATTTTTGATCAAAATGGTGTTTGATGGTGGAGTAGGGACGGCATAACCAAGAGAGTAGATAGAAAATATGTGTGGTTTGCATGGTGGAATGGTAGAAATGGAATGGTAGCTAGTGGTTTTGATAGTGTTAGTGGAAAGTTAGCTTAATGTATAAGCTTTCATGACAAGTGTATGACTTGTTATATAAAATTTGACACCTAAAGGTGTTAGTTTGCTTACTTGGGCCGGTTTTGATGGGGGTGGGGCAAGTGTCCCACTTGTCTCATCCCCATTTATTTACGGGTACTCCTCGATTCTAGTTTCCTCGATTTGCGTGCCCTCGGGTTGTTTTACGAAAAAACGTTTTTATAAATTATGAATCAACGTTACAAAACGAATCCAATAAAAATTGTCTCATCAAAAACGGAGTTCGAAAACGTAAATACGTAATCCTAGGGTTTCCGGTTTAGTCGTAAAGAACGTTAAAATAAAATCGTAAGTCCTAGTCTCCTCTCGTAAATTTGTGAGTTTATGAACCAACACAAATTTAAAACTCCAAAATAATATTCACGAATAAATTTATTTTCTGAAATGTCGTACTGTCACCAAAGACGGTGTATGTAAACGTAAGCACGTAACGTTGAATCCTCCGATTTAGACGTAGTCGATGCTACTTCAAGACGTAAATCCAAATTTCTTCCCAAAATAAGTGAGTTCATAAAATAATATTTTCAAATAAATATTTGAGAATAAAATATCAACCATAAATTGACGGATTGTCACATGGTGTGTATACCGATCTTGGTCAATATTGTCATGTAGCATGTCTAGTGTCAGAAACAGACGCTAAATGTCAAAATCTTGAAGTTGAGCTTTCGAAACAAATTCAGTCATATAACAAACTTTCGAAAAGTTTTTCACAACTTGGGAAACACTCCATTTCTATTGAACTTAAAAGGTGATAAAACTCATAATCATAAAAAGTGTCAAGAATTGGCAGCTTCTTCGGTTCGTCAATTGAATGAAAAAGGTTTCGAAATAAATGATTTGAAAGCTCAGCTACAACAAAGGGACATTTTGAAGCTTCTTCGGTTCGTCAATTGAATGAAAAAGGTTTCGAAATAAATGATTTGAAAGCTCAGCTACAACAAAGGGACATTGCCATCAGTGAGTTGCAAAAACTCATTGAGAAATTGAAAGGAAAGTCTGCTTTGGGTAAATCATCCGCCGTTCGTCAACCGAATGCGGTTAAATGTCCTAAATCATCTATTTTCGGAAAAACCCCACAGAGTTTGCCCACACTAGGAAATGATAAGAGCACAAATGTGATAGCACCAGGAATGTTTAAGATGAACACTAGGCCCACTCAAACTGGAACATCGCGGTTACCTCAAAATATTAGGAAAACTAATCAACGTGTGTCTTCTTCTACAAGAGTAATTCCCACTACTAGCTTTAGCGGACCACGGCTTAAGAGCACTAGAATACAAGATAAGGTCATGCCTAACAATAGTCAAGGAAAGTAGATGGAAGTAGAAAACCACCGTAGGAATTTTAATTTTTCTAAGAATAAAACGTCTGTAACTGCATGTAATGACGGTTTGAATGCTAAGACCTCAAATGTTGAATTTTCTTGTGTTAAATATGGAAAATGTGTTCGTACTTTCAATCATGATGCTTGTGCTTTTAGTCATAATGGCGTGAATGCTAGAACTAGGAAGCCTATTCTTGTGTCCACTAGTACTAGCAAACGCACAAGAACTTTGAACTAATCCACTGCTCAACCAATTAAGAAACTAAGTGCGTTAGAATCCACTACTCTGCGTAAACAAAAAAGGTTAAAGAAGCTTTATGAGAACATGATTATGACATGTAAATGAGGGTATTCAAGATTTACACCAGCCAGTTACAAATGGGTACATAAGTTAACCACTTTAGTAATTGGGTCTAGGAATATCAGCTTGCCTCTAGGATTTGCATCTAGGACCACTAATATTTTGGAACCCGGTTCTATCAAGGGCTCCCATTTGTCAAATGCTACATTGTCTCCTAATTCTCTTGCATCTCGTCGAAATTATTCTATTCATCATGGACTCCGGGCGCACAAAGCACATGACGGCCAATCTCAAGCTTCTTAGTAACTTCGTGGAGAAGTTTCTCGGTACGATGCAGTTTGGAAATGATCAGTTTGCACTGATACTTGGATATGGCGATTTGGTTCAAGGGAGTATATTACTATCAAACGGGTTTATTACGTCGAGGAACTGAATCATAATTTATTCTCGGTTGGTTAATTTTGTGATGCGGATTTGGAAGTGGCTTTTTGGAAAACTACTTGCTATGTTAGATACTACGATGGGAATGACCTTCTTACAGGTTCTCGTGGTTCTGATCTCTACACAGTAACTCTTCAAGATACATCTTCGTAAAATCTAATTTGCTTAATGGCTAAAGCTTCATCATCTCAAGCATGGTTATGGCTTCAACGACTGTCATATCTCAACTTTGACACCATCAACTTACTTTCGAAGAATGATATTGTGACCGGTCTTCCTAAGTTAAAATTCGTCAAAGACCATCTTTGTTCTTCTTATGAGTTGGGGAAAGCAAAACAAAAGTCTTACCAAACCAAGACTACCCCAAGCTCAAAAGGACGATTGGAACTTCTACAATTTTCCCCCTCTCAAGCTTCTTGCTTGAGCTTTTTAATATAACTTGCAGTTCAAAAAAAAGATTTATGTGGTCCCATGCGTGTAGAGAGTATTAACAGGAAAAAGTATATTCTCTTGATTGTTGATGATTACTCCAGATACACATGGACTTACTTCTTAAGGTCCAAATATGAAACACCGGAGGTTCTCAAAAACTTTCTCAAGATGATACAACGCAATCTTCAAGCTCAAGTCTTAACCGTAAGAACGGATAGAATACAGAATTTTTGAACAAGACTTTGCAATCTTACTTTCAAGAAGAAGGCATCTAACATCAAACGTCTATTGCTCGAACTCCTGAACAAAACGGCGTTGTCGAAAGACAGAACCGTACTTTGGTTGAGGCAGCTTAAACAATGCTTTCTTCTTCAAAATTACCTCTATTCTTCTGGGCTGAAGCAATTGCAACTGTTTGCTATACTCGGAATCGTTCTCTCGTCATCCCTAGACATGAAAAGACACCTTACCACATCATCAATGGCAGGAAACCCACTATTAAATTCATTCACGTATTTGGATCTTTATGCTACATTCTTAAAGACGGTGAGAATCTCGACAAGATGAAAGAAAAAGGTGATGTATGTATTTTTGTGGGGTATGCTACATTGTCGAAAGGATATCGTGTTTACAACAAGAGAACAAGGATTATTGTCAAAACAATTCATGTGAACTTTGACGAATTGCCACATATGGTACTTGATCACAATAGCTCAAGTCTCGCACCTCAATGTCCAGCAATGGCACCTACACAAAACAGTGTACGTCCCGTGCAAGAACATCAAGAAAGTACTCCTACAGCAGACTCGACGGATACGACACAAATGAATGAGTTGGTTGATTTATATGATCCAATGTTTGATGAATATTACTATGGAAGAAATCAAGTTGTGTCAAAGCCTTCCGTTGTCAATACTGTTGATGCACCCGAACAAAGTCAACAAGACACAACTGCATCTACTTCAACAACCGTTTCTCAAGAGACAATTCCATTGGATACTCAACAAAATCAAGAAACCATCATAAAACCAACATCACCAACCGTCACTGCCACAGGAGGAAACAACAATCAAGCAGTCGATGCATAGTCTGACGAAGATGAATTTATCAACTCATTCGGTACACCGGTATGCGAAGTCGGAGAGTCTTCTACTCAACATGTTGATCCGTCAAACATGCACACATTCTATCAACGATATCCATCCACTCACCATTGGATACGGGATCATCCATTGGCACAAGTAATTGGAAATGCTTCACAACCGGTTCGAACACGCAGACAACTCGAAACCGATGACGATGTATGTTTGTATGCACTCACCGTGAGTTTCACTGTACCTACAAACATCAAACAAGCCATGACTGATCATGTGTGGATTGAATCAATGCAAGACGAACTTCATCAATTTAAAAGACTTGGAGTATGGGAACTTGTTGACAGACCATATGGAACATCGGTTCTTGATTTTAAGTGGATCTGGAAAAACAAACTAGATGAAGAACAAACAATCATCAAAAACAAATCTTGTCTTGTGGGTAAAGGATACCGTCAACAAGAAGGAATAGATTTCGATGAATCATTCGCTCCAGTCGCTCATTTGGAAGCAGTCAGGATATTCCTTGCTTATGTTGCACATAAGGGCTTCACGGTTTATTAGATGGACGTTAAAACTGCTTTTCTCAACGGCCAGTTGAAAGAAGAAGTGTATGTGAAACAGCCGGAAGGATTTGTAGATCCTCATCATCCTGACAAAGTCTACCATCTCAAGAAGGCTGTATATGGACTTAAACAATCTCCAAGGGCGTGGTACGAAGAACTATCAAACTTCTTGATTTCCAAAGGATTCTCCAAAGGTTCTATTGATCCTACTCTTTTTATTAAAAAATATGGGTATGACATACTGTTGGTGCAGGTTTATGTTGATGACATTATTTTTGGTTCTATGAACCCAAAACTTTCGAAACGTTTTGAAAAACTAATGCACAGCAGATTTGAAAAGTCAATGATGGGGGAGCTAAAATTCTTTTTAGGCCTCCAGATTAATCAACCCCACGTGGTATCTTTATCAACCAAACTAAGTATGCTCAAGAGATACTTTAAAAGCATGGTATGACCTCATGTGCTTGCGTTGGTACACCTTTGTCAACCTCATCCCTAGACGCTGACTTGTACTCACCTCCCGTAGATCAAACGTGATATCGCAATATGATCGGGTCTCTCATGTACCTTACATCCAGCAGGCCTGATATTCATCATGCCACATGTTATTGTGCACGATATCAAGCTAGACCTACTAAAAAGCACCTCAAGGAGGTTAAACGGATCTTTCGGTACCTTAAGAATACCATTCACATGGGACTCTGGTATCCGAAGGAAACCGATTTTCATCTAATTGCTTTTTCATATTCTGATCATACAGGTTGCCTTGATACTAGAAAGATCACTTCTAGTGGCGTACAATTTCTAGGGGAAGACAAGCTCGTGAGTTAGTCGTCAAAGAAGCAGGATTGTACCTCGCTATCATCCGCTAAAGCAGATTATGTGTCTCTATCCGCGTGTTGTGCTCAAGTCCTCTGGATGAGAACTCAACTCACGGATTATGGCTTCTACTTTGATAAAATACCTATGTATTTTGACTCAAAGTCGGCCATTGCCATCTCTTGCAATCCGGTTCAGCACTCCCGCACCAAGCACATCTATGTTAGATATCACTTCATCAAGGAACAAGTTGAACGTGGTATCGTGGAATAATACTTTGTCAGAACTGAGTACCACATAGCATACTTGTTTACAAAAGCTCTATCGCAAGATAGGTTTTCATATCTCGTTGGCCGTCTTGGTATGAAGTATATAAATCCAGATGACTTGGAGGTTCTGGCAAATGAATCTGCTTGATATTCTCTCCTAGTGACTTCTAAGCGCATCACAGCTTATGAATCGGAACTCAAATAAGGAAAGTTTATCACAGACGATAACTTATCCTTCACAACGAGAAATTAATATTTCTCGGTCATGAGGTTCCTATAAAAACATTCCAAGTTTTTAAGTTCATGAAAAATGACTTTTAAGTAAATGTCAGTTTAGAACTCAAACTTCACCTTAAGGAAATTTTATCACGGATGATAACTTATCCTTTAAAATAGGAAATTAATTTTTCTCGGACATGAGCTAGTCACAAAACATTCAAAGTTTTGAGCTCATGTAAATCGGAATTTATTTTAAAACCTTTGAACATAATTTTTCAAGAATTTCTCAAAAGATTTTTCTAAATCTTTCAAAATTGTGTGTTCAACACTCCCTTCCTCATAAAATGGTTTTTATATCTCAAAAATGTCATATGTTATTTTGGTCAAATTTTGAGGGGGGGCGTTTTAAAATCAAGCCTTTAATGTTGTTGGGAACATCTCAGATATTGTCATATTTTATGTATCCAACACATTCCAAAAATGGTTTAAAAATGTCATATGAATTATTCCATATCGGATAAGGTGTCACACCCCACCATGGCGGAATATGGGGCGCAGCGTATGGATATCAACACAACATGGCGTGTCTATAGAGATAACTATATGAAATAAGAAATGTCATAAAATGGTGACACAAAAGTCATGACAATATCTCATCAAATGCAGGTGTCTAGGTAAGTAGGTAACAGTCCTACCTCTTACCCAAGACAAACAAATAACACAACAAATCAAACATATAGGTGCCAACAGTATCACTTATAAAACAAGCAAAAGAATCTAAGAAGGAACGGGGATATCCTTCTATATGCATTCCTACTCTCTCCAAGTCCTAGCCACTTAAGTTCTCATGCTTAACCATAGTATCACCTGAAAGAGACACTAAAACACGTCAACATAAAGTTGGTGAGAGTCATAGGTTTAGACTCCAACACAAGACAAGTCATAAGCTATGAATACTATAAACCAATAAACATATGGATAATGCGCTACAATCATGTACAAACAACTAGCATTCAAGTTCAATCAATCATTACAATTCCAAGGCATCACGCCTTACCAACAATCACAATTTCCAAGGCATCACGCCTTACCAACAATCACAATTTCCAAGGCATCACGCCTTACCAAAAATCACAATTTCCAAGGCATCACGCCTTACCAACAATCACAATTTCCAAGGCATCACGCCTTACCAACAATCACAATTTCCAAGGCATCACGCCTTACCAACAATCACAATTTCCAAGGCATCACGCCTTACCAACAATCACAATTTCCAAGGCATCAATTTATAAAACAACTCAACACAGTGTCTCTTACATCCCATCTGGAAGTCAAAATCAATAATAAACATGGGACTATGAAACTCACCTGGTAGCTTCTTCACAAGTCCTCGCACTAGCAACAAGCTAACAAACCAAAAACACGAAATCAATACACGAACCTATCACTAAGATGGCTCATCAACCTATGATGGACATCTAGTCTATTCCCATATAAAAACCTCATTGATAAGCTCTAACCATCCCATTAACCTTCCCTAACAAGTCCTTAACTTGATTAAGTTTAATAACTATCCCGTTCATATTTTACACAAATCAGTCCTAGTTTTTAAGTTTCAAAACGTTAAGTCAAAAGTCCACTTAAACATACCCATGGTTTCTGTAAAAGACATATTCAGACCCTTACATATGTTGGCTAACACCTCCCACTTGCCCTAACCTTAAAGATACTGTTAAGGCCCCGATATACATATATCTACTTTTGTCATTCCAGATTTCCTGATTTTAAACGTACTAAAATTTTGTTACCATTAAGGGGTCTTACCCTAAACCACAACCTTAGCCCAAGTGCAGATACTTACTACAATATATAAACCATCTCTCACGTTCGTGAGAAGATCCCAATGCAACCCTAAGTACCCCAAACAACCCAAAACTTAAAAAGAAAACAGGTTGACTTCAAAACTGTATTGACCTCCGACTGTTGTAACCTGTTTTTGACCCACTTCCCGACCTCCAATTTAGTTCTAGTTTCTTGCATTAGAAAGCCACTTCAATTACCTTTTCAGGGATACTTGGAATCGCATCTTGAATGTTCCTAGAACTCCCGATATGATCAAAACAATTGACTCAAAATTCTGCCCAGTTTTTAAAAACGGGTTTAACAAAATCAACCGCATTAATTAACCATAATCCCTCTAATTACAAGCCCTAATTTATGTAAGCATTATGAACTCATTATTATAACATTAATTTAGTGTTCTTAAATTAAACCCTAACCTAAATCCATCATAAGATGATTAAAGGAAACATTAAACAATTTAATTGAAAAGAGTATTAAAGATTTTACCTTAGAATTTTTGAAAGAAGAAAAATTAATGAAGAACCCTAAAACCACCATTTATGCCGACCAAACCTTGATCTCCAGGGATTTTATGAGTGTTTTGATTAATAAAAAGACTTTATATACTTTCTTAACAAGTCCTTGGCCCATGTACAAAAGCCCGGTTCCCTTTTTCCTTTTTTCCCCCTTTTCTTTTGTTTTTTTCACATAACCAACCTATACCCATTTAATTTCGTTTTTTTTTCCTTTTTATTATTAATATTTGTATTAATAATATTACCTTAATTTTCCTTAATTTATTTCAGCTCCTAAAGCCTCCAAAACCTCAAAACCGTAAAACTAGTCAATTTTACGCGTTTTACCGTAAAAGACGTAATATATACACTTTTAAAAAAAATCTCAAATTTTGACATAAACTTTATAACTAAGTCCTAAATGACTTAAAACCATCCCGAAAAATATTCATATGGATAATTACCTCACCCGAGACCTCTAAATGCTAAACCGTAAATCCTAAAAAATACACTATTACGATAATACTTATACGTATACGTAAACACCAAAATATCACCATTTCATTTCATAGTCACTAATTGTGAGCTCATGAACATGAAATAACCGTTCCTCGATTTACTTATGAGTACTTCTATACTCATAAATGATAACCACACCAACCTCGTTCACACAAAATAAACACGTAAACACACAATTCAAGTAAGCACACATAAAATAACTTAAAAGTAGGACCAAGTGACAAATCCAAAACCTAGGGTTGTCACATCACTCCCTACTAATAGAAATCTCGTCCCGAGATTTACTCCCCAACTCCAACTTATTCTCAGCAAACAAACGAGGATACATATCCCTGATAAAACCTCCACGTTCAAACGTGAACTCAGTTTATACTAAAATAATCTCAACCAACAAGACATGAGCCTTAACCGTCCGCGAGGAAACTTATTAAAACCATAAAGTTATGTAACCAACCTAACTAAATCTCGCAACTCATCAAACAAGAACTGTCTTGAAACCAAGTTAGGAGCCATCACATAACTCGACGGGTTTAATACTGTCACCCGGATTTCAGTCTTACTCATAAATACCATAAATCAAACTCATCAAATATAACCACGTATTCTAAAGTCTAAAGAACTCTCACATTCCATCCCAACTCATCTCTATGTTAACCCTCCAAGTGTTCATTACCACAAAATACCCAAAACATAAGTTTAATCAATGTTGTCCAAAAATTAACCTTGAACTCGACACTTGCACAATTAATTCGACCAAGCTACTGACTTCTAATTACCAAACTTTCTGAATATTCGAAAAGTACGTTCCGATTACATAATTTTAGGCTTTTGAATCACTCAAAAAGCTTTAAAAACGAATAAGTTATGACCAAAACAATTTTATACTAGTTGTTTTAAAATTAAAGAATAAACTTAGTGATTAATGCAATCCTTTTAAATGAAAGATATAATTGTATGTGTAACCTTCATAAACTCAATTTAAACTCGTATTAATAATTATAAATGATGTGAATCGGTTAAACCCAATTATATAAACTATGTAAGTAGAAAGAAATTTTACTTCGCTTTATTTTAAAGAAAGTCTTTTAGAATTTGAAATAAATAAGTGTTGATTAAAAAAAATCTTATGTTGCACCTTGTTTCAAACACGACTCCAACACCTTACCCTTATTTTACCGAATACAACCAATTATCTAACCCTATAATAGATTTCCAAGTCCCCCTTTTTCTCAATATATACCGACCAAAAGAAATGTAAGACCCAACACAAAAGATTCCATTATCTCAAAAGAAATCCCAAGTTATTTCAATAGGCTTGAAACCAAAAACACCATTTTAAAACGTACACGTGAAATACGAAACTCAAAGAATACGCTACAAGACACACTTCAAAAGACTCAAAACGTCGTTGGAACTCCATTAAACTCCAGCACCATAAAACACGAACAAACACAAGGTACGTTCAAGTTATAATAACTGGTGAACGACCATATACCATAACTTAACACATAGTAGTATACATACATCCGCATATATATACCTATTAAATCTCCCAAAACATACTCGTTATCATACACGTAAGTCAATCAATCGCTTTATCGAGTAATCACCATCTCACCGTGCCACAACAAGGCATAAAGCCCACCTCCAAAACCAAACCATATCGTGTGACCCCAAAATCACACAACACCACTATAATCACAAAACATATAACACACTAATAAAAATAGCCATATCGTAGGCAGCCGTTACATAAACCCATATATTATACATATACCCAATATCTACATCTCACCATATACAAGCATGTACTAATCCTCTTTCATGCAATCATACTTGAGAACCCATTGAAGTTGTGGTACTTGTATAACTATGTTGGCCACCATACTTATACAATTACCCTTTCCCCAATGCACTCCCTCCTATGATGACACTTATAAGAATCAATACAACATATAACACATAAATCCATCTACTCACATAAGCTCATAACCACATAACCAAATAGGTCCAAAACCCCATCTATTAAAATAACATAGTAAAACTCTTGGAATGCCAAAATCCATAGTCTAGCTAAAACAACATAGACTAAATCCAAAACGAAAACATAATCAGTTATAAGTCATGTCACCCGTAAGAGTGGAAACAACTTAAAACCCTTCCTATCCACCTACTCCTAGTAACTCGAACAACCATACGATTCTTAGGGAACATGACTTAAACATCAAAAGAAAAATAACATACCTCAGGTATGTAAAATAACTCGATAAAAGATAGAAACTACCTTGTACTAAATTCTGTACTATAATGTACAATTTAAGCAAAATACAACAATGACTAGCGTGGATGATTATGGTTCAACCAGCACTAGTCACATCCCGAAAAGAAAAATAACATGTGGCTAAGTATGAACTTGCTATCGTTCAATTCATACTAGTCAAAACATCGTAATAAATAACATCCAAACACATCAATTAATATAAAATGCACACGTACTCCTATGACGCCTATATGCAGGGACCCTTAAGCTATAGACAAGGCTACACGACTAGGCAACCTAATTCTCTATAACCATTGTCTCTGATACCATTCTGTCACACCCCACCATGGCGGAATATGGGGCGCAGCGTATGGATATCATCACAACATGGCGTGTCTATAGAGATAACTATATGAAATAAGAAATGTCATAAAATGGTGACACAAAAGTCATGACAATATCTCATCAAATGTAGGTGTCTAGGTAAGTAGGTAACAATCCTACCTCTTACCCAAGACAAACAAATAACACAACAAATCAAACATATAGGTGCCAACAGTATCACTTATAAAACAAGCAAAAGAATCTAAGAAGGAACGGGGATATCCTTCTATATGCATTCCTACTCTCTCCAAGTCCTAGCCACTTAAGTTCTCATGCTTAACCATAGTATCACCTGAAAGAGACACTAAAACACGTCAACATAAAGTTGGTGAGAGTCATAGGTTTAGACTCCAACACAAGACAAGTCATAATCTATGAATACCATAAACCAATAAACATATGGACAATACGCTACAATCATGTACTAACAACTAGCATTCAAGTTCAATCAATCATTACAATTCCAAGGCATCACGCCTTACCAACAATAACAATTTCCAAGACATCACGCCTTACCAACAATCACAATTTCCAAGGCATCACGCCTTACCAACAATCACAATTTCCAAGGCATCACGCCTTACCAACAATCACTATTTCCAAGGCATCACGCCTTACCAACAATCACAATTTCCAAGGCATCACGCCTTACCAAAAATCACAATTTCCATGGCATCAATTTAGAAAATAACTCAACACAGTGTCTCTTCCATCCCATCTGGAAGTCAAAATCAATAATAAACATGGGACTATGAAACTCACCTGATAGCTTCTTCACAAGTCCTCGCACTAGCAACAAGCTAACAAACCAAAAACACGAAATCAATACACGAACCTATCACTAAGATGGCTCATCAACCTATGATGGACATCTAGTCTATTCCCATATAAAAACCTCATTGATAAGCTCTAACCATCCCATTAACCTTCCCAAACAAATCCTTAACTTGATTAAGTATAATAACTATCCCGTTCATATTTTACACAAATCAGTCCCAGTTTTTAAGTCTCAAAACTTTAAGTCAAAAGTTCACATAAACATACCCATGGTTTCTGTAAAAGAAATATTCATACCCTTACATATGTTGGCTAACACCTCCCACTTGCCCTAACCTTAAAGATACTGTTAAGGCCCCGATATACATATATCTACTTTTGTCATTCCAGATTTCCTGATTTTAAACGTACTAAAACTTTGTTACCATTAAGGGGTCTTACCCTAAACCACAACCTTAGCTCAAGTGCAGATACTTACTACAATATATATACCATCTATCACGTTCGTGAGAAGATCCCAATGCAACCCTAAGTACCCCAAACAACCCACAACTTAAAAAGAAAACAGGCTGACTTCAAAACTGTATTGACCTCCGACTGTTGTAACCTGTTTTTGACCCACTTCCCGACCTCCAATTTAGTTCTAGTTTCTTGCATTAGAAAGCCACTTCAATTAAATTTTCAGGGATACTTGTATCTCATCTTGAATGTTCCTAGAACTCCCGATATGATCAAAACAATTGACTGTAAATTCTGCCCAGTTTTAAAAACGGGTTTAACAAAATCAACCACATTAATTAACCCTAATCCCTCTAATTACAAGCCCTAATTTATGTAATCATTATGAACTCATTATTATAACATTAATTTAGTGTTCTTAAATTAAACCCTAACCTAAATCCATCATAAGATGATTAAAGAAAACATTAAACAATTTAATTTAAAAGAGTATTAAAGATTTTACCTTAGAATTTTTGAAAGAAGAAAAATTAATGAAGAACCCTAAAACCACCATTTATGCCGACCAAACCTTGATCTCCAGGGATTTTATGAGTGTTTTGATTAATAAAAAAGACTTTATATACTTTCTTAACAAGTCTTTGGCCCATGTACAAAATCCCGGTTCCCTTTTTCCCTTTTTTCCCCTTTTCTTTTCTTTTTTTCACATAACCGACCTATACCCATTTAATTTCGTTTTTTTTCCTTTTTATTATTAATATTTGTATTAATAATATTACCTTAATTTTCCTTAATTTATTTCAGCTCCTAAAGCCTCCAAAACCTCAAAACCGTAAAACTAGTCAAATTTACGCGTTTTACCGTAAAAGACGTAAAATATACACTTTTAAAAAATCTCAAATTTTGAAATAAACTTTATAACTAAGTCCTAAATGACTTAAAACCATCCCGAAAAATATTCATATGGATAATTACCTCACCCAAGACCTCTAAATGCTAAACCGTAAATCCTAAAAAATACACTATTACGATAATACTTATACGTATACGTAAACACCAAAAGATCACCATTTCATTTCATAGTCACTAATTGTGAGCTCATGAACATGAAATAACCGTTCCTCGATTTACTTATGAGTACTTCTATACTCATAAATGATAACCACACCAACCTCGTTCACACAAAATAAACACGTAAACACACAATTCAAGTAAGCACACATAAAATAACTTAAAAGTAGGACCAAGTGACAAATCCAAAACCTAAGGTTGTCACATAAGGCATCTCAACTCCGTACCTTAACATATTTTGTGGGGTCATTTTTCCAAAATTTTGTCAAATTTTGTTTGAAGACACACATATATTGTTGAGGGGGAGCAACCCGACTACAAAAGTTCCATGATTCATGTGTGCACACATGTTTCTCTCCCAATCGGTTTTAGAAATTGTCATATTTTAATCAATTGGTATCTCTAATTTTAAATTTTTATATTAGAGATAAGGGGAGAAAATGTGATTAAAATGTAATATATCGCAACATGTGATCTTAAAGACTCAAGTGCAACTCTTTCCTTCACATGTTAAACTATTTCGAATATCGATGCATGTGTGAAGGGAGAGCATTTCGGAAATGTAAAACTTTGAAAGTGTTAAAAGTTTTGATTTTTATCAAGCACTTTGAATGGTTTTTGATGGTTTTATGGTTACGATCGATACCCTAACAACCTACTATCCACGACGGAACGATGGAGTCAAAAGGTGGTTTAGGATAGGAAACTAAGTCCTATGATACAACCAGAACCGGTGATCTACCCAAGGACATTCCATAGATAGAAATAGTTGACCTTAGGAAAGATGGAGTGGAATGAAGCTGATTGCGGACCAATTACTTAAGTTAGCACTGGAACAATCACAACAAGGTGCTAGTAATGACGTATTGGTAAGCATTGAAGGAATTGAATATTCTATGCAACGTAGGCAAAAACCGGTTAACACATCTAAAACAAGTGTCATGGACCCAGTGATGCAATGCACAACCCTTCCTAGCCATTCAAGTTTCTCTCAAAAGAAACTTGTCTCATTGTCATGGAGATCAACATGTGTCTATTGACTTCTCTCTCTGATTTAGTTAATATTGAAAAGGTGGCAGTCTGATCCAGCCTCCGATTACCAAAATGCATTTATCGTGTCTAGAGCCAAACGAGATCTATCTATCATCTCATTAGGACACAATCGAGTCCTATGCATTATTCTTGTGATATTTCCAGAACATCTGAGTGATACGATTCACAATGAAGATGGAAATCCTGCTTGAGCCAACATCAAACAAGCTCATGGTAGGTAACTTGTGTGATTCTACACGAATCAAACTTGTGAGAACTGGAAAGCAAATAAGTTTGGATTCTTAATTGATTCAAACTTGATTCCAGGTTTCTTCTCAAAAGTCGTGTGATCTTGCCAGAACATTCAGAGTGACACTCTGTAGTGTTCACGTTGACGAATGGATATCCTTCTAGTGTCAACCTCAAACAGCACTGCGGTAGGTAACTCGCAAGATCCTCTATGAATCAAGCTTGTGACAAACTGGAAAGCAACAATGGTGCGATTCTTATAGAATCAAACTTGTTCCAGGAATTCGGAATTGACGACTCTAATCAGACGGATAATTTATCCTTATGATTCACTCTTTACATTTGCAGTCTGCTTTGAGACGGTCGAGTAAAGTGAACTGGCTACTACCGTCGAGAAATCCTGTCAAGGAGGTTCTTAATTGAATTTACCCGATCACAAGTACGGTATCTAATATCGTTTAACGGTCTTCACCGACCGGGGGTAAAACGCTACCGAGTTAGGGTGAAATGTTCAAAGCCATTTCGTCCATGTCTATATATGTTGATGCATATCAAGAAGGTGGCGTAACTGTGTACTAACCGATGTCGATTCAGAAGTCACAAGAGCATAAGATGGCACTAATCAAGATACCTAAGAATGTAATAGGTCATCTTAGTCACAAGGACACAACATGCTCAAGGATAGATTGAAGATCTCAAGCACTCAATGTCAAATGACAAAGGCTCAAGATAAAGATAACTAAAGCATGAAGGAACAAAGCTATTTCAAACAAGATCAAGACCAAGATACAAGACCCAAGAAGGAAGATCGCTTCCACAAGAATGTATTCACTCAATCATCTTATGTATTTTAAAGATGACCGATACATTGGGGGAGATTGTGATCCCTATATTTTATATACTTGAACAAGAATGTAATAGGTCATCTTAGTCGTTAATGGTCTTGTATTGTAATAGGTTAGTCGGGAAAACCGGGCTTGGACTTTAAGCTAATATTGTATAAGTTAGGGGCTTTAAGCCCAAGTCAAGCCAAGCTCGGCCCAAGAAACAAAGCCCATGAGCCCACCAAGCTCATTGGTATATAAACCCTCTTCCATGTGTTAAAGAGGGTGTTGGTTCATTTACTTCTCTCTCTAGTAAAATTTAATCCTTCCACCATCTCTCTACTTTCTCTCTCTCTAACATTATTCTCTTTCTCTCTAGTTTTATTCTAAATCTTGTGTTATGGATTGATTTGGGATTAACAATTAGGATTTGCTGAATTGGAAAATTCTCCTTATCCTCAAGACGCACCCTTTGTGGCTAGTTCTCTAAATGTCCAGCGGCTCAATAAATTTATTTAACCGTAGGTACATATATTGAACTACGGGCGGAAGCTTACAAATTCGGGTTTTCTGAAACTCCAAAATTGTTCCAACACTTTTTAGAATCTTTGTTTCAAACCTTTGACCTCTTCCAAAATATCTTGTGCTTTTTCTACTTAACCCTAAGCATTTTGCATCCATTTCTCAAATCAAAATGTCTTATTCACCAAATGAAATCCTTGATTCTCCTCTATTTTCCCTAATTCCTTTCGATCCAAATTCACCCAAGAACACATTCAATCAAATTTCTTCTCCTTCTAAGAAAATTGATTTTGGAAACTCTTCTTTTCCACCACTTCCCTTTGTGTTCTTCCTCCATCACATGATAACGTCATGCATCATGGAACATAATGTCATTGTTTTCAATATCAACATCTTGCCATGTCTTATATCTATGATGAGTTGAACTACATCAAGAGTCTCCTAGTCAATCATCCTCTCCATTATGACTACGAGACCATTGCCAAGCCTCCACCACCACATTCCGCTACTACTTCGTCTTCTAACTAAGCATGTAGGTTTCTTATTACTAAGACATCTAATTTAAGCAAATCTTAGAATTCTAGTGTAACTAGGATTAGACTTATGCTTAAGTTTTAGGCTTGTGTTTCATACATCTTTGTATGACTTATTTTTTTCCTTGTATCTTTTCATGTTATTGGATTAACATGATTTCTTATGGATCTTGGATATCTTTCTCTTCTTTTCTTATTTCTTTTATTGTGTGACCTTTGCTATATCATGGTGTGTGTCTCTTTTCTTCTTCTAACCCGTCTATGTAGCTTGTCACCATAGCTCAATTTCTTGTTGCCCCAAGCAAGGGGGAGTAAACACCAAGGGGGAGCATTAGCAAAGTCCGTTTCTTCTATTCTTTAACGACTTTTGCTACCTTTTGCTTCGAAAAAGGGGGAGAAATGAAATAAACTCGTCTTCAAAAATCTTGTTTTCATACTTGATTTAGTTTATGTATCGTCTGAATCAAAAAGGGGGAGATTGTTAATGCAATGATGTCTAAAAACGTAACTTGCATTGTTTGGTCTCGCTTGGTTTTGATTACGACAATATATAAAAACAAGCATTTACGAAAACAACAAAAATCAAATTCTTGAGTTAAAGTATTTTTCATTTCATCCATTATCACTTAAGGTATAAATAAACAATTTCTCAACCTAACTAAGTGATCAAGCATTTAGTCTTTCTTAAAACTCACTTTTATTTTAAGTGAAAAGAGTTTCTAATAAACTTTATTTTTAAGAAAATGTTTTATTAAATTAGAAATTTGAAAATTTGAAAATTTGAAAATGGCATATTCCATATGATTTAGGAATATCCTTTGAGCATAAAAACTTCACTAGATATGACTAACCCACTAAAAGACAAAACGGGCGCAGAGTCTACTCCGGAGGTTCCTTAAATGCCTATTCGGCTTTTTAGTGATATCGAACAATCGAGGCATTATTGAACCGCGCTCAGAAAGAGCCATTGGAACATTGTCTTAAAAATAGTGGACCATTTCTAGATTTTCTTTTCACCTCTTTTGCAGACAAATTTTCAGATTCAATCCACCTTGTTAAATCACTCAAATTCTTGGTTATTTGGTTGATTAATATTTTTTTAGAAGTGAATCTTTCCCCTCCCCTCTTATCCTCTCAAGTGCAAAGAGAAGAACACTTTCATCCTTGAAGTGTTGTGTCTACCTCAAGATCCATTGAAGATCAAACTTTATTTTCATTCTTGTGTAGTTGTGAAGATCCAAATTGTTGTGTAAATTTGGAAGTTGTGTATGTATTGTGGTTAATACTTAGACCTTAAAGTATATTGGTGTAGATTGGTTGTAGCTAATATTAGGGCTCGACTTTTATCTTAGACTCAGAAATTGGTTAAGCGACGTGTACGGTTTCTCCACCTTAAGGAGCTTGTTGATTATTGAACTCTCGAGTAAGGAGTACTCGATGAGTGAGCTTCGTTGCCGAGCCACTATAAATCCTTGGTGTTTGGTTTGATCTTTCTTTTCCTTGTCTCTTTGCATTCATTATTCTTTACTTGCATATACTTGGTGATTATTAGTTTAGATCCACTATCTATTCCCCATATTGTGCATAAGAAGATTTCACATAATCACTCAAGTCTAAGTTTTTGAAAAAGGATTTTTGAAAACCGATCTTTAATCAAGTAAATTTAAGAAACTATTCAACCCCCCTTTTAGTTCTTACAAAAAATATATTGAAAAAAACATTTTTCAAAAATATTTAAAAATATCTATTTTTTGAATTTTTTTCTTTCAAAATTTTTAATTTTTAATTTTTTTTTTGAAAAGTTAAGTGCAAAAATCATCCCTGGATTGAAAAATGACTAAAACACCCCTAAGGTGGCAAACAGTTTTCACCCTTAACTGAAAACTATTTGCACTATCAGTCCTTAGGGATGTATGGTGCACGATTTTACAACCACAAGGATGTATACTGCGTGATGTATTAATGAGGGATGTAATTCAAACTTTTGACAAATCATAGAGATAATTTTTTCACTTTACTCATTACTAAAATACATGTATGTTCTTCATCTTCATCTTCTACCTCTCAAAACTAGATTTCAACCACCACCTCCATTACCAACCATTGTCTCTAGTATTTTATATCAAACTGTCTCTACGATACATATCCTAATATATCATATGTCTTTCTTAGTTTTTTTCATTACAATACGACCCCCTCCCCTTGATGATAACAAAAATAAAACTCAAAAACCTTATTTCACTGAACCATTAATCTTTCAAATTAACATCTCAATCATTCATCAAAATCCAAAATCTCAAAATGATGTCACCAATCGTCCTTTCCACTGAACCAAGGTCACAGTCACCACCACCACCCCGACCACCAACACTGTCAGTTGGCGTCACTGTCTACGGCGTCAATACCATGACCATAATAATCAAATATTATTTCACAAATATTTTTAGTGACAATTTTGATGGCTCGAATTAATTAATTTTCAAACCAACTATTGTGTTTTTGTTATGTGGTTGGTTGGGAGTTACGGTTTATTATGCGTATCACAAGTGCAAGTTTCATAATTGGATGTTGTTGTTAAAAGTTTTTTTTCTAGCTTTTATTGGATCTTGTGGAGTTGTAATGACACGATAATTATGAATTTAAGACTAGTTTATGGATGCATGTCTTCACAAGCAAACAACATAAGAAAAAAGGTAACCGCCAAAGATGATGGTTGGTAGTCGGAGGTTGTGGCAGGTTTATGGGTTTTACACCTCTAAATATCCCATGTCAGGGAGAAAATAAAAATATGTATTAAGTTGTAACATGTTCAACCGATAAAAGTCATAAAATGTCGTTAAATTATAACAAATTTGAAAGTTTGGTTACCTATAGTCTAATAAAAAATTAGTTGAAAAGAATTGTAAATTATGTACGTTTATATTTTATAGACTTAACCCTTTTAAATAAATTATTATTTACGAGAGATTTATGTCATTTCGTATTAACCTCCATTATGATTAACGAAAGTGTAGAGTTCAAACTTGTTTGAGCTAACGTGTTTTTTATCACGACAATGACAAAGAGATCAAGGGGAAATGCCAATTTCTTCAGCAGGGCCCTTCCTCGAACGATATTCTGGTGCTTTAAATAAGTTAACCATTTTTCCGCCAATACCAGCTGAAACAATTGTTCGGATCCAACCACTGCTTCTCGAACCGCATTTAATTTCCATTTATTTGTTTATAACAAATGCTTGGTATCATTCAATGTTATAAATAGCGTGAGGCGTGGTGTGGTGGTATGATCAAGCCTCACACCTTATGAGCTATGGCGCGTCATGGTGTTTGTAAGGAACGACTTAAAACGTCAAAAAATAGTAATATTTACAAATTATTATATTAATATCATATTTCAAACATATTGAGTTTACAAAAAGTGTCAAAAAGAATCAAATAAAAAAATATATTAGCATATAATCTTTTTCATTTATATATAAAAATTATATTTTATCGAAAATGAAATAAAAAAAAGCCTCTACGCATCATTACTTATCGCGCATTATCACGTTTTCTCAATTTTCATCTCACGTCAAACGTTAAGCATACGCCTTGGTCTTTTGCGTAGCATGAAGGTCAAATTTTGCGCCTTTGCGACGACATGACGAGCCTTTTTAGAACATTAGTCTTCGTGCGTTTCTTTATTTGTATTTTTTTTGTCTATTTGTATGAAGTTTGTGGATTATTTCTTATCTTACTTATGTTTGTTTTTTTATCTTCGATTGTTACGTTTTCTTGCAATATCTCGTGGTGTCCTTTTTTTTACTTTAGCTAAAGGTTTATCGAAAATCAGTCTTTTTACTTTTGGTTTTCTTAAAAGGTAAAAGTATGATGTGTCTGCATCTCACCTCTTCTCGTACTCAGCTTTTAGTAGAATAGGGTATTGTTGTGGTTGTTGTTGTAGAAACATTAAGTTCTCTTTGTATTAATTTGTGAACATTAAAAACAAAGTGCTTTGATTATCGCATCCTATTAAAGATTTTGTACAACCTTAGCATAAAGGTCAAAATACTTTATTTGAAAAATAAATTATACCTGATTCAATCAAAGATTTAAAGTTTTCATTACACTTTAACCATAATCTCTAGGGTTGATCGCATTGAGCAAACTCTGCACTCGATCGACGAGGCGTATATTGTTCGGGAGCTCGATCGAGTTGTGGGAAAAAAGAAATAGCGTGTTATGATTATTTTCTCACACATTCAATTACAATTCAAAAGTTTCAGTGTCTTACGGTCTATTTTTTATTACTCTTCCGTAGATAAGGATGAAGTTACTAAAAGCTAATTTAGCGAAACACATTTGGAATATTCGAAATTAATACTATTTTACTCTATTTATTATTGTAATGTTTTAAATTTTATATGAATTATTATATAACGTTTTTTTATTTTATGAATGAATTTTAATTTTATAAAAAAATGACCGCCATAATGTGAAACAAATCACATGTGTGTCGTCAGTAAAAACTAAGGTTACAGAAATTCATCGAGAGGATTTTGGTGACCAATGTGTCTAGCCTAAGAGGGTTGGTTGTAGTAACGCCGTCCATATTTTACCCTTTTATCTCTAGTTTAAAAAGTTTACAAAAACCTCCTTATGGCTTCCAACGGCTATTTTTTCTTTTTTTTAAAATCAAAATATTAACACACACACACATCCCCCCCCCCCCCCAAACGAGCATATGAGTGGAGATGACGAAACCGGACCGTCTTAAAAAAAATTTAGCTCGTAATGTTTTTTTATTCAGTATTGTTATTTTTTATAATCTTAATGTTTTTTTTTGTTTTTATTATTTTGTAATAATTTGTATTTTTAGCATATGATTGAAATGGTTAATTTGTTTAAGAAATGAAATAATTGTTGAGGGGTTTTATTAACATAAAAAGGTGAGCAATGTTGATTGATGTGATTGGTGCTATGATTACAGAAATTAATGTTGTTTTAGTCTTATACTGATGTAGCGTTGAAGTGATAGTACTATTTTATGGTGTTATTTTGGTGTTAGTACATATGATTGTATTATGGGTATGATAATTGTGACAAGTTTCAAAGTACTAACATATATTTTCAGAAATAAAATTTACAAAATTACAAGGATCGTGACTCTAATGTGTTCAGTTGTTTACCAGTTTAGCTTAATTCCAGTCGAAAATATCAACATATTATACTATATATTTCTTCTTAAAAGTTGAAAAGCTTAAAGTGCAAATAAAGAACAATGCGACTATGCAAGTAAAATGGTCCCCCTCACATGACATTGAGAATAAAAGTTTTTGACGTGTTACTAAAACATATTATGTTTGATTGTTTTCCCTAACATCCAGAAAGAAAGATGGAAAAATAAGACCATGACCATTCGTTTTGTTTCAAATTTGGGACTAGTTTTGTTATCGAGAGTCTAATAGTTTTTTCAAGGTTCTAAAAGGCTCGTAAAAGCCTCGCATAAGCGTGAGGCTTGACCTTCATGTTAGTGATAGAAATGTATTTATAGTCCTTTGAGGATTATTCTAGAACCCAAAACACAAGTGGACTAAACCTATCAATAATATGAAAAGCCCATAGGCTTGTACAAAATACAGTCTAATACTTTCTCGCAGTTTGAGCGGGAGATGATCGAACACTCAAACTGGTACGAAATTCTTCAAAAAAGGCAGACGATAGTCCTTTGGTAAAAACGTCAGCATATTGGTAACGAGATGGTACATGAAGAACACGAACCTGTCCACGAGTAACCATATCACAAACAAAGTGTATATCAATATCAATGTGTTTAGTCCGTTGATGCTGAACAGGAAGAGCAGTCATATATATAGCACTAACATTGTCGCAATAAACAAGAGTGGCAGATAACAATGGTGTATGAAGCTCTCGGAGAAGATTACGACCAAGCAGTTTTGGCAACAGCATTAGAAACACCTCTGTACTCAGCTTCTGCACTTAATCTAGAGAGAGTATGTTGTCGTTTAGATGACCATGACAGTAGATTATCTCCTAAGAAAACACAATAACCAGAGGTAGACAGCCTTGTAGTAGGGCAACCAGCCCAATCAGCATTAGAATATGCAATAAGAGAACCTGCGGTTGAGGCATAAAGTTGGAGCCCAAAGTTTAATGTGCCACGAACATATCGAAGAACTCTCTTAAGAGCTACAAAATGAAGCTCTCGAGGATCATGCATATGAAGGCAAACATGCTGCACTGCATAAGAGATATCTGGACGAGTAAATGTAAGGTACTGCAAACCACCTGCAAGACTGTGATAAAGAGTAGGATCAGAAATAGGATATCCGTTAGAACCATGCTTTGGTTCCGTGTCAACCGGTGTCCGAGTTGGATTACAATTAGCCATACGTGTCGTATTTAAAAGCTACAAAGCATATTTCTTTTGAGACAAAAACATCCCTCTAGAGTCACGAGTAACAGAAATCCCCAAGAACTAATTAAGCGCCCCCAAATCAGCCATATCAAACTTCTTATGAAGAGAGGAGATAATACGATGAAGTAAATTTGTAGATGATGTCGTCAATACAATATCATCAACATAAATCAATAAATATGCAACCTCATAACCATGTTGTTATATGAACAAGGACGAGTCACAACGACTCGAAAAGAAACCAACTCTGTGAGCATAACCTGCAAAATGTTGAAACCAAGCACGAGGTGCTTGTTTCAATCCGTATAAAGATCTCTGTAATCGGCACACATGATAGGGAAACCGAGCATCCACAAAACCTAGTGGCTGATACATATACACAGTATCAGAAAGCTCACCATTAAGAGAAGCATTCTTAACATCAAGCTGATGAATAGGAGAATTCCGAGATATAGCAAGACTGAGAACAGTACGAATGGTATCCGGTTTAACAACTGGACTAAAAGTATCATCACAATTAACACCAAACTATTGACTACGCCTGTTAGCCACTAAACAAGCCTTGTACCTACTTAATGAGCCATCGGCATGATATTTATGCCGAAACAACCACATAGATCTAACCACATTAACGTTGGGTGGTTTTGGAACAAGAACCCAAGTACAGTTTTTAATTAAAGCATTATATTCATCATACATAGCATCTCGCCAGTTAGGATCAAGTAAGGCAACAAACGGAGACTTAGGAAGAGGAGAGATATGAGATACATGACCTTGAAAACTAGGATTGGGCTTAATTATGCCGACTTGGGCATGTGTGACTTTAGGATGAATTTAGGTTGGGGGGTTATAGGATGTAGGTTGGGCCATTGGTGTAGAAACAGTTTTGGTTGTAGAAGGTTGGGCCACGGGTGGAGTGGTTTGCGTGGGTGTAGGATTGACCAAGGGGGTGGAGTGGGTCGGTGACGGTGTAGGCCCGATAGGTGTGTTGGGCTCATTTTGAATAGGCTGAGTGTTGGTGTTAGGCTCGGTATTAGTTGGGTGATGGTCGGTGTTGTTTTAAATAACGTGTCGGGTGATAAGAGAGGGTGTGGTGTCTAGGAATTTGTAAGATGGTGGGCTTACGGATGTTAACGAACCATACGGGAATTGAAGTTCATCAAATGTAACATGGCGAGAAAGGATGATTTTGTTGGCAGAGAGGTCAAGGCATCGGTACCCACGGTGATAAGCCGGATATCCCAAAAATATACAAGGAGTGGCGCGTGGTGCGAGCTTATGAGGTGAATCGAGATGTGGGTAACAAAGACAACCAAAGATACGTATGCATGAGTAGTCGGGTTGTTTCTTAAATAATTTGGTACGTAGAGTTTCATTTTGAATAGGGGAAGTGGGTAGAAGATTAAGTAAGTAGGTGGCCATATGTAGGGCCTCCACCCAAAAGGTTGGCAGAAGGTGAGCTTGGAAGAGAAGAGTGTGGATAACATTATTGATTGTACGTATCATTCGTTCAGACTTCCCATTCTGTTATGAGGTTTTAGGGCAAGAAAACCTTATTTGGATGCCATTTTGAGAAAATAAATTGTGAAAGTTGGTATTATCAAACTCACCACCATGGTCTTACATAAGAACAAAAATGTAAGAATTTTTGAAACACTTCAGATTTAGTACGTAAAGGATAAATCCACAGATAATGAGTGTAGTGACCAAGAAATAACACCTAATATTTAAAACCACCAGAACTAACAATAGGAGAAGTCTAAATAAATGAGTGAACTATCTCAAAACAGCGAGTAACAATGGAATTTGAACTAGAGAATGGAAGTCTCACATGTTTTCCAAGTTGACAAGCATGACAAATATGAGAAGACTTCTCTTTATTACAAGAAATAAACTGACGAGAAACAACAGTACACAACCACTTCGTCCCCAGGATGCCCGAGGCGTTGGTGCCAGGTAGAAGGACTAACGGAAAGTAAAGCATGAGGAGTAGGAGAAGGATGAGTGACTGGATATAGATCTCTTGACTATCACATCTAAGTAGGATATGACAGGTCAAAAAATCCTTTATAGAGAAACCAAATTCATCAAATTCAACTGTACAATTATTATCTCTAGTAAATTGCCAAACAGAAATAAGATTTTTGATGCTTTTGGGGGTGACTAAAACATTATGTAAGTATAAAGGGCGATTGGGGGTAAGTAAGATGCTATGACCAGTGTTGGTAATAGGTATAGATTTACCATCACCAACACAAACAGACGGATATAAGCATTTATTATAAACAGTATTTAAATTACTTGTATGTGAATTAAGATGAGATGATGCACTTGTATCCATATTCCATGTCGAATCTTGAGTAGTCATGACATTAAAAACCCGCGGAAGCCTATACCGAGTTGCTCCTATATTACCCACTGATGTATTTAACATAATGTTATATGCACCAAATACAAAACAAAATATATTTCTGCTATTGATGTGCGTCAAGTGAAGATCACAACCAAAATAAGATAAGTAGCCTATCCAACATTTTTTTGTGAATTTGTCTTGCTTAAGGAAAAAAAATAAACCAAACAAAAGTCTTCTTTCTTTTCTTTTCTGCCTTCACAAAAAAAACAACAAAAGACCAATACTAATAGTGAATGTCTTTTTTTCTTTTCTGCATTCACGATCTTCGTTCCTTTTTTAACTAGATTGGATGTATTTGAAGAAGAGGGAAGAATTTGAGAAAAAAAGATAGAATAAAGATGGATCGATTTGCTATGTGATACCATGATAGAAATGTAAAAAGATTGATCGATTTGCTCTGTGACCATGATAGAAATGTAAATGGTTGCCCTTCACATTAACTTATGATTATAATTTATAGTCCTTTGAGGATTATTCTAGAACCTAAAACACAAGTGGGCTAAACCTATCAGTAATATAAAAAGCTCATAGGCTTGTACAAAATACAGTCTAATAGTTAGACATTATTATTACTATCAAACATTAGTATTTATATTTCTATTGGGTTATGTTTGATAAATTAGGTATATTCCTCATGTCTGCCTTATGATTAATAACGTAATATAAATACATGAGTCTAATGGGCCACAGGCCTTTTACAAATATAACGACCATGGGCCATGCTAAATAACAATACTAATACTCCCCCGCAGTTAGAACGGGAGGTTTTCGAACGTTCAAACTGGAACGAAAATCACAAAACAAAGCACTCGGAAGGCCTTTGGTGAAGATATCTGCATATTGGAACCGGGATGGTATATGAAGGAAACGAACCTGACCGGAAGCCACATAATCATGGACAAAGTTAATATCAATCTCAATGTGTTTAGTGCGCTGAGGTTGGACAGGATTAGTGGATAATTACAGAGCACTTACATTATCACAGTAGACAAGAGTAGCTGTGAGGGGCATGCAACTCGAGCAGCAAATTTCGTAACCATGCAGTCTCAGCAACAACATTCGCAACACCACGATATTCGGCCTCAGCACTAGATCTAGACAAAGTAACATGTCGCTTTGCAGACCATGACAAAAGGTTATCACCAAGGAACACATAATAACCAGAGGTAGATCAACGAGTAACAAGGCATCCAGCCCAATCGGCATATGTATAATCAGTAAGCTAAGTGGTAGTAGAAGCATGAATTTGAAGACCAAAGGCAAGAGTACCACGAACATAGCATAAAATACGCTTGAATGCAGTAAAGTATGGGACGCGAGGGTCGTGCATATAAAGACAGACCTGTTGTACAACATAGGATATGTCAGGGCGAGTAAATGCCAGGTATTGAAGAGCCCCTGCAAGACTACGATACAAAGTAGGGTCACTAATATGGTCACCATCAGAACCAATCTTAGACTCGGTGTCCACAGGTGTGCTACATGGGTTATAGTTTTGAATGTGTGCCCGCTAAAGAATTTCCTCAGCAAATTTAGACTGAGACAAGAACAAACAAGAAGACAACCGCTGTGCAGATATAACAAGGAAATAATTAAGAGATCCAAGATCAGTCATGGAAACTCACTGTGAAGTACCATAATGATACACTGTAATAGTGTTGTAGAAGAATTTGTAAGTACAATGTCATCCACATATAATAGGAGATAAACAATATCTGAACCGCGATAAAAGACAAATAAAGACGTGTCAGTTTTGCTGTGATGAAAACCGACACGTGTAATGAAATTAGTGAAGCGCTAAAACCATGCTCGCGAAGCTTGCTTAAGCCCATATAACGAACGCTGTAAATGACACACATAATCAGGGTGAGTAGAATCCACAAAACTAGGTGGTTGATACATATATACTGTCTCAGATAAGTGACCATGAAGAAATGCATTCTTCACATCAAGCTGATGAATAGGCCAATCACGTGATACTGCAAGACTTAAGACAGTACGAATCGTAGCCGGGTTGACAACCGGACTAAAAGTCTCATCACAATCAATCCCCTACTGTTGACTACGATCGTCTGCAACCAATCGAGCTTTATACCTGCTTAAAGAACCATCTGCATTAAATTTATGTCTGAAAAGCCACATAGAACTGACAACATTCACATTAGTTGGACGAGGCACAAGGGCCCACGTTCCGTTAGAAATCAAAGCATTATATTCATCTACCATAGCCTTATGCCAATGAGGGTCATGGAGAGCATGTAAGTGAGAGCGAGGAAGGGTTGAAGTAGTAGTGACATGGAAATTCATGCGTGCAAGAGGTTTGGATATACCGGATTTCGCACGTGTGACCATATGGTGGGTATTGGTGGTGGGCACATGTTCTTGTGTCGAGGTATGAGCGGGAGGTATTTGGTTTGTTTCTATTGGGTTAGGTACGCGTGAAGAGGCTGTTAGGCCGGGCATATATGGCTGAGATGGTTGAAGTGTATGTGTTGTAGATGGGACGTCATGGTGGGGTAAGGGAGTGACATTCATTTGTTGATGGGCTATTATGTTTTAGGCTTGGGAGGAGTTGGTAACCGGTGCATTGGGGTGAGGAGGTGGGACAATCGCAGGTTGTGGTATATTACTCATATTGGAGTGAGAGGAATTTAAATGTGGGGTTTGCATAGGATAAATGGGATTGCTTGGTGGTAGTAAAAAGTCGTATAAGGGAGGTGTATTTGGTGTCATTGAGCCAAAAGGGAATTGATCTTCATCAAAATGACATGGCGAGAAATGATTTTTATTGGTTGAGAGGTCAAGGCAACGATATCCACGATGTGAAACTGATAACCCAAAAATACAAATGCAGTGGATCGGGGTTGAAGTTTATGATCAAAAAAGATGTGAGGATAACAAAGGCATCCAAACACCCGTAAGTGATCATAGGATGGTGGTTTATTGTAAAGCTTAGCGTATGGTATTTCATTATTAATTCCAGTAGATGGAAGTATGTTTACAAGCTGGGTGGCCATATTTAGGGCTTCCACGCAATATGAGGGTGGTAAGTGTGCTTGAAAAAGCAAGGTACGGGTAATATTATTAACAGTGCGTAACATCCATTGCGATTTCCCATTTTGTTGGGAAGTTTTCGGATAGGAGAACCAAAACTGGATGCCATGTTGACGGAAAAGGGTGTGGAAGCGGGTATTGTCAATCTCACCTCCATGGTCACACTGCAAAGCCTTAATATCTACATTAAATTGTTGATTGACATATGCACGAAAAGTAACAAAGGTATCAAATAAATCGGATTTATGAAGCAAAGGATACACCCAAACATAATGTGAGAAATGATCTAAAAAGATAGCATAATATTTAATACCACTTTCACTTGAGATGGGCGATGTCCATAAATCAGAGTGAATAATGTCAAATATAGATGCAACTTTAGACTCAGAACTGGAAAATGGAAGCTTAGTATGTTTACCTAATTGACAAGCATGACACAAAGCGAACAACTTTGATTTATTACATGAAATAAAATGAGAAGACTCTAAACACTGGAGAACATCGTTACTTGGGTGTCCAAGGCGCATGTGCCACGTAGTAGGACTCAAAGTAAGCAAAGCAAATGTTGAGGTAGTGGATGGTTGTTGAGTGATAGGGTAGAGATCGCCGGTACTATCACAACGGAGCAGAAGCCGACGAGTCTCGTAATCCTTCACAGAAAAAACAAAAGCATCAAAATCAACAGACACAATATTATCACGAGTAAATTGACGAACAAAAATCAAATTTTTGATGATATTAGGTGTAACAAGAACACGATTTAGGTGAAGGGGTTTGTGTGGCGTGTGCAAAAGACTATGGCCTGTGTGAGTCACAGGTATAGGTTGGCCATTGCCAACAAATATAGATTTATACATGCTTGGATTGCTAAAAGAAGTGAGCATACCTTTGTTCTCGGCAAGGTGAGAAGATGCCCCAGTATCCATGTTCCAAGTAGGCTCTTGAAGTGTCATCGTTTGAAACGCATGAGGTAGCATAGTGGCTTGAGGTGTGAATGGTGTTGTATATGCGTATGTTCCTAGAACTATACCACCCCCTTGATGGGCCTGTGAAATTGGATATGAAACTGGGCCTTGGACCTGTTGAAAAGGCATTTGGGCCTGTTAGACAGTAGCAGGCGTTGGTTGAAAAGGAACAGTAGATGTCATGTGTGCTTGTGGATATGGACCGAATGATAGTGGCTGAATATTTGCATTCAGTTGGCTAACTCTACTTTGTTGACCAGTTCCACTTTGTTGAACAATTCCACTTTGTTGACCAATTTCACTTTGAAAGTATACATACCCCATTTGATTTGGTGGGGCTGAATAAATGGTAGTAGGACACGAACTTGGTACATGATAAATATGGGATGAATTTTGTCCACTTTTGTTATTAGGTGAATCCATATTCCCACTATTTTTGTATACAGTGAGGTTCTAATTTGCGGGTTACTATTAAACCTGTTGTCAGAAGTAGGAGTATGAATAGTGGGCTGAGGCCTAAGATCATTGAAACCATGAACAAACTTGCAACGGGCTCCATACGTGCAAGAGCCGCGTTAAAAATTGCGTCAAACATCCAAACCCGAAGTGCTCATAGTGTTTGTTTTAGTAGTATTGGAAGTAGATTCAATGAGAACCGTAGGAGAAGATGATGTATGAGGGAAAAGTGAATTACCATGTGACGAATGAGACATGTCGCTTTCCTCAAGTAGCATCATAGACCACAACTCATAAAATGTAGGGGCTTTTCGCGAAGACGAATAACACGAGCGGCCTCCGGATACTTGCTACGAACCCTGTTATTGGCATAGGTCACAAGACTAGAAGCTTTAACCGGCGATTCAAGATTGGCAAGACGATCAGCCTTTGATTTTAGTTTTTGAAAAAAATCAGTGACGGATGAATTACCAATCGCCATGTTGCGGATCTCATTATCAAGTTGAGTGATACAGGCATCCTTATTGTCATGAAAGAGTTCTTTTAGTCTTTTCTACGCACCATGTATGGTAGAATCAACATCAACAATCATCTCCACAATTTTGGGAAATATGGTTGCATATATCCACATGACAACTAATGAGTCGTTGGTGTCATGTAAAGGATCAACCGTAGATGTGGTTGTCGTTGAGGGGGCTGCAAAATGATATACTTCATAGGTCTTACAAAAGCATTGAAACAACGAGCTCCAAAAGTTGTAGTTTAATTTATCAAGATCAAGGGGTAGGGATACACGCCTTGATACTTGCAATGGAATAGGCTTTATCAATTTGTGGTTTTGGAAGTTTTGGCGTGTCTCCTGCCATGTGGCTATGGCAATGGAGAGATCAAGCAGGAAAAAAAAGAAAAAACAGAAGAAAAGGTCGGCTATAGATTTCGAACAAAAATTAGGGTTTGTGGTAAGATCTTTTTGAGAGGCTTTGATACCATGATAAATTAGGTTTAATCCCCATGTCTTCCTTATGATTAATAACGTAATATAAATACATGAGTCTAATGGGCCACAGGCCTTTTACAAATATAACAACCATGGGTCATGCTAAATAACAATACTAATAATGTTTTGTATCGGGCTCAAGTCCATAGTCTAGAATATTCATGATAAGACTATATGTACTCACTCAAGATTTATGGCATATACGAAACATTACAACATCTTATATGAATTTATGGTATTATCCAAAATTCGATCCAAAAACCCTAAACAATATACGCAATTCTACAAACATTCTTTTTTACCGTTTTTTTGTATTGATCGTTAGTTATAACTTGATAACCAGTACACGAATTTAAGTTGTTAGTGATCGTTGGTTTTTATTATTGATATTAAAAGTTTTTATCTATATGTGGTTTCTTTCTTATTTAATCTTTATGGTTATTATATGTTTAGTCTTTGTTCCTTTTTACGGTTGTTCTTCATTCGTTCCAAAAAGTAGATGTGGAAAGTAAGGCTGTAAACGAACCGAACGAACGCGAACGAAGGTATATTTATGTTCGTGTATTTAATATTAGGCGAACAAATAAACGAACACAAACGCATAATCGGACCAAATGTTGTTCATGTTCGTTTATTTAGATTTGAACTTGTTCATGTTCGTTTATGTTCGTTCACTAATAACTTAAACAAACATAAATGAATGTAAACAAATATAAACAAACATAAATGAACGTAAACGGTCATATATAAATATAACTGGGCAAAACGAGCGCCTAATTAAAATTGTTGCTTCAAAAGATCCATATAATCATCTTATATAATCATTATATATTAATATATGGTCTTAAAAATAATATATGATGACATATAGTCCCCAACCGGGTCTTAGACTCGGCCTACGGGTACTACCCGTATCCAGCCCGTCACAAATGGGTTGGATCAATGTTACTTTGGACCTATGGTTTCGGGTAATGATGGTCGGATGTGCTGTATGCGGCCCATGGCCCGGTACGCCCGGTATGGGTTAGACCAAATCACAACCTAATTAGCATTGTGATGCACCCCAAAAGTAGGATATATTCACTAACCACAATTAGGAGATAACAATCAAACTAATTATGGTAGTTGTCTCTTGCTTGGGGTCGAAGATTTGGTAAAGCCCAACAGGGACTCTACCGCCTATATAAGGAACCCCAAGGGTTTCACAAAGGTAAGATTTACTTGATTTCCTCACATCTCACCGATTACTAACCCTAAAATCGATTACTTACTCTCACGCCAGAGTCTAATCGTGGGATACGTTCCCATGATAAGCCTAACAGTGTGTTGTTTAGTGTGTAGGATCTCAACCATAAATTCACTTGGTGCAAGAGCCAGAGCCTCAAACACTCGAATTAAGCTTAATTCAAGTAAAGCAAGGTCCATCCAACTTTTGTATCAACAAGTTGGCGCCATCCATGGGACCCTACACAAAACTATTCTCTACCAATGACGAAGGGAAACCCTAATCAGGGATACTAAGGGGAGGAACATCCTCAACCGCGTAATGTTTTCGAACGCATTCGATACAAGATACTCGAAGATCTTGAGGCGAATCAAGGGGATGCAAACCTCTCGGATGTATCCATGGAGCACGCTGCCCAAGAGACGTCTCGAGAAAATACCTATTGCATTAGTGTCTTTGAGAGGACAGACCCTCCCAAGGGAAGAGATATCACCCCTCCACCACTAACTAGCAGCTACCGTGGCTGCTCTAGGTGCGGAAGGCGTTCACCCAGCAATGATCCGTCGGGATCTGTCACACCCCACCATGGCGGAATATGGGGCGCGACGTATGGATATCGTCACAACATTGTGTGTCTATAGAGATAACTAAATGAAATAAGAAATGTCATAAAATGTTGACACAAATGTCATGACAATATCTCAACAATGCAGGAGTCTAGGTAAGTAGGTAATAGTCCTACCGCTTACCCGAGACAAACAACTAACATAAACAAAGCAAACATATAGGTGTCTGTATCACTTATTCAAACATTAATTAAAGAGTAAGAGGAAAGGGGTTCCTCCAAATGCAATCCTAAGCCTCCAAAGCTAGCCACTCCTATTCTCATGCTTAACCACATTCTCACCTAAAAGAGACACTAAAACACGTCAACATAATGTTGGTGAGAGTCATAGGTTTAGACTCCTACTCAATACAATTTAATAAGCTGTGAATAACCCCCAAACAATAAAATATATGGAAAATGTGTTACAATGTGCATTAACAAATAAAATTCAAGATTAATCATACCAAACGAATTTCAATGCTCCCAGCCTTACCAAACACCAATGTTCCATAGGCGCCCATACACCTATGTACCAATCCCAAGACGCCGCCTTGTCAACATTCCCTTGGTACCAAGTCAAATCACAAAACAATCATGAATCAATTAGCAATTAATCACATAAGTATACACAAGTTCATCACCAATCATAAAACATTCACAGCATAAGTTACAAAACCAGAAGTGTCTCTTCCATCCCATCTAGAAGTCAAAATCATTAAAAGATATGGGACTATGAAACTCACCTGATTGAGCTCCTCCAAATATCCGCACACTAGCAAAAACTAAACATACAAACACACACAATCAAGACATGAACCAAGTACTAAAAATGGCTCATCAATATATGATGGATATCTAAACTTCTTCTACAGCTTAACCCCATTTATATGTCGTAAGCATCACATTACACCCCTCTAAAATGTCCTTAACTTAGTAAAGTTCATAACCCGCCCCGTTAACATTTTACCCAAAATAGTCTTGATTTTTATACCTCAAACTATGAGCCAAACACCCACCTAACCATACCCATGATTTCTGTAAAGAAAACCCTATTCTCTTACATGTGTTAGCTAACTCCTCCTTTTTTCCCCAACCTTAAAGCTACTGTTAAGGCCCCGATATACATGTATATACTTTTATCTATCCAGATTTTACTGATTTTAAACATATAAAAAGTTTGTTATGATCAGAGGGTCTTCCACTATCCTATTTGATTAGACCTCTTTCAGATATCTTATATAACATATAAACTATCTCTCATGTTTTTTTGAAAGTCCAATTGTACTCCTAAGTATCCTAACCACCTTAAAACATTAAATTAAACCCGACTGATTTCAAAACTGTTTTGACCTCCAAATATTGTAACCTCTTTTTGACCCACTTCCTTACCTCCAATTTATTTATCGTTTCTGGAATTCAAAAGCCCACTCAAATAACTTTTCCGGGATACTTGGTTTGATTAATGAATGTTCCTAGAACTCTAGATATGATCAAAACAATAAGCCTGAAATTCTGCCTAGTTTTTAATTACGAATTTAATTAAACTAACCTAATTAATTAACCAACACTTAATTGATTACAAGCCCTAATTAATCTAATCATTGTTTTATCATTAGTTACCAGATTTTATAAGAAACCCTAACTTAAATCCATCATATTACTATTGAGAATGAATTAAAGATAATTAAATTGAATAGCATTTGAAGCTTTTACCTTAACAACAATGAAAGCCAAGATTTCATGAAGAACCCTCATTTTTCTCCAAGTGACCGTCGGTTTTCTTTTTTAGCTCCAGAGATTTATGTTTCTTTTTTATAAAAGTCTTATATACTTATGTTACAAAGTTCTAGCCCAAGTAGTATTGCCCACGTTCCTTTTTTTATTTTTTTCTTTTTCTCTCCCCCCCCCCCCCCCCTTGCGTCACATTACCGACCAATACTGCTTTAATTTTGTTTTTTTTTATTTTTATTATTAATAAATGTATTAATAATTACCTTAATTTTTCTTAATTTATTGTAGCTCCTAAAGCCTCCAAAACCTCAAAACCGTAAAACTATTCAAATTTACGCGTATACCGTAAAAGACGTAAAATATATAGTTTTATAAAAACTCTTGAAATGTGAAATAAACTACTTAACTAAGTCCTACATGACTTAAAACCATCCCGAAAAATACTCCCGTTACTAATTACCTCATCTGATACCTCTAAATGCTAAACCTTAAATCGTAAAAATACGATTTTCTATAATACATACACGTATACGTTAAACCACTAAATAACACCATATTATTTCATAGTCACTACTATGTGAGATCATGAACATGAAAACATCACACATCGTTTTACTCACAAGGTACCCCGTACCCGAAAACGATGCCAAACCAGCCTCTATTCACACCAAATAACACATAAACACATAAAGACACATAATTTCACGAAATATGCCCAAAATAAAACTAAGTGACGAACCTCAAAACCGTGGTTGTCACACCACTTCCTCCTAATAGAAATCTCGTCCCGCGATTTACTCCTTAGGATCAGTCCCACCATTAGCAAATAACTGAGGATACTTGCTCCTCATGAACTCCTCCCATTCCCAAGTGAACTCTGGTCCACGTTTCGAATTCCATCTAACCTTAACCAGTGGTATCTTAATTCTCTTTAGAGCCTGATCCATAATCTCTACCGGCTCTCCAATAAAAGGCTCGTATCTATTCTAATATCATTTAACAGTACCTGCAAATCCTTCTTTGCTAAACATTTCCTCAAATTTGACACATTAAATAAGTCATGCACACTGCTCAACTCTTCCAGTAATCTCAACCTATAAGCCACTGGTCCAATCCTTTCAAGGAGTTCAAATAGACTCACGAATCTAGGTGCTAACTTCCCTTTCTTCCCAAACCGCATCACCCTTTTCCATGGTGAAACCTTTAGCATAACTTTGTCTCCAACACTAAACTCCAACGGCTTACGCCTCTTGTCTGCATAGCTCTTTTGTCGGTCTCTGACGGTCTTTAATTTCTCCTTAAGTACTGTTATCGCATCAGTAGTTTCCTGTACCAATTCGGGCCCTATAAGCTGACTGCTTCCAACCTCAGCCCATAGTAGTGGTGATCTGTATTTACTCCCATAGAGTGCTTCAAATGGTGCACACTCTATACTAGCATGATAACTGTTGTTGTATGAAAACTAATCCAATACCAAATGAGTCTCCCAACTACCTCCAAAATCTATCACACACGCCTGTAACATATCTTCTAGTGTTTTTATGGTCCTTTCACTCTGACCATCTGTCTATGGATGATAGGCCGTACTCATATCCAGTCTTGTACCCAACGCCTTCTGCAACGTTCCCCAAAACCTAGAAGTAAACCTGCTATCTCTATCCGATATTATTGACACTGGCACCCCATGTTTTGCCACTGTATGCTTCATGTACTTCTTAGCAAACTTCTCCATATTATCATGCTCTCGCATTGCAATGAAATGTGTAGACTTAGTCAGCCTATCCACTATTATCCATATCATGTCATTACTATTATTAGACCTTGGCAGCTTAGTAATGAAGTCCATGGCGATATTCTCCCATTTCCGCTCAGGAATCTCAGTTTGTTGCAGTAATCCTGAGGGTATTTGATGCTCAGCTTTCACCTTTGCACAAGTCAAACATTCGCTGACATGCACTGCTGCATCCTTCTTCATTCCTGGGCACCAATACATGTCCCTCAAATCCTGATACATCTTATCAGCCCCTGGGTGTATTGAATACCTCGTTGCATGGTCTTCATCCAATATGACTTTACTTGTATCACCAAACAATGGAACCCAGATTCTGTCTAAATAATACAAACAATCTTCTCCCCTTTTCTCCATGTACTTGTCCATACTGTGTAAATTTTCATCCTCCACTTTTTCCTCTTTAATTGCTTCTTCCTGGGCTGCCCATATCCTATCTCTAAGACTCGACTAAATAATCATACTCATGGCTCTTACTCTCTTTGGTTTCAATCTCTCCTTCCTGCTCAAAGCATCCACCACCACATTGGCACTTTCCCGGATGATACTTGATCTCACAATCATAATCACTAAATAACTCCAACCACCTTCGTTGTCTCATGTTTAGGTCATTCTGATCAAAAATGTGCTGCAAACTTTTGTGATATGTGTAGATTACACTTTTCGTCCCATACAAGTAATGTCTCCAAATCTTGAGAACAAAGACTACATCCCCTAGTTCCAAGTCATGTGTGGTGTAATTCTTCTCATGATTCTTCAATTGTCGTGATGCATAAGCAATAACTTTATCTCTCTACATAAGAACACACCCCAACCCCTGATTAGATGCATCACAATACACTACAAAATCCTCCACTCCTTCGGGAAAAGACAAGATTGGTGCATTACACGACATGTCCTTTAGTGTCTGAAAGGCACCCTCTTGATCCTTACCCCACTCATACTTCTGGTTCTTTTGTGTCAGCAATGTCAAAGGCTTCGATATTCTGGAGAAGTTCTCTATAAACGTCCTGTAATATCCAGTCAAGCCTAAAACGACCTTATTTCAGACGGTGTAGTAGGTGCCTTCCAATCTTTCACAGCTTCAATCTTCCTTGGGTCTACATGTATGCCGTCCTGGTTAATCACGTGACCTAGAAAATGCACCTCTTGTAGACAAAAATCACACTTGGAAAACTTCCCATAAAGCTTCTCCTTCCTAAGTAGTTCCAACACTAACCTCAACTACTCACCGTGCTCCTTCTCTGTCTTAGAATAGATAAGTATGTCACCAATTAAGACTATGACAAACTTGTCCAGGTATGGTTTGCACACTTGGTTCATTAGATCCATAAACATTGCTTGTGCGTTGGATAAACCAAATGGCATGACGGTGAATTCAAAATGTCCATACCTTGTTCTAAATGCAGTCTTTGGTATATCCTCCTCACATACCCTTACTTGATGATAACTGGACCTAAGGTCTATCTTTGAGAAGTATTTTGCTCCTTGTAGTTGATCAAACAAATCATCAATCCGTGGGAGTGGATAACGATTCTTAATGGTCAGCTTGTTCAGCTCCCGATAATCGATACACATCCGAAAGGATCTATCCTTCTTCTTAACAAATAACATCGATGCTCCCCATGGAGAAGAACTAGGCCGAATGAAACCTTTGCCCTGCAATTCTTTGAGTTACTCAGCTAATTCCTGCATCTCTGACGGTGCTAGATGATATGGTGAATTCGCTACGGGTGTTGCCCCAGGTACTAAGTCAATCTTAAACTCTACTTATCTCACCGGTGGTAATCCCACTAAGTCGTCTGGAAATACATCCATGAACTCCTTTACTACCCGAATCTTACTGATCTGTGGCTCATCATCCTTGCCACTCATGAGGGATTTGGTCATCTTATCCCTCTTTTCCCCATGAACATATAATACCTTACCATCACCTACGGGAATTTTAACAACTTTATCATGACATACTATCTCAGCCCGATGCCATGATAACCAGTCCATCCCAATGACCACATCAAAACTCCCATGACCTAAAGGGATTAAGTTTATAGTGAATTTATAATCTCCTAACTCTAAGTACACTTTCGGAAAATTTCATCTACTTCTTCCTGTTTACCACTAGTTATCTCAATCACATAACCCGGTTTTGCTACACAATGACTCATGTTTAACATAGGCATAAATTGGGAAAATACAAAGCTAAAATCGACTCCAGAGTCAAAAAGGATAGTAGCAAAGTGATTGTTAACAGAAAACGTTTCGTCACCACATTCGGGTCTTGGACGGACTCCGCTGCATTCAAAAGGTAAACCCTGTCTCCATTCCTATTTCCTTTGTTCTCGTCATTCCGATTCAAGTTTTGATTCCCATTGTTTCCATTGTTGCGGTTAGCATAGTTCTAATGACCACCGCCTTGATTCCATCGGCTCCCCTCTATGCTAGCTGACCCCTTCCTTGATTAGTTTCCCCGGACAACCTTGGGCACTCTCTCTTGTAGTTTCCAGGTTGTCCACACTCAAAGCAGTTTCCCCCGGTGACATTCATTCTCACAGACTGGATTGGTTTTGCGTTCATGTTAGGTGCTCCATAATCCTTAGCAAAGTGCCCTGGTTTCTGGAAATTGAAACATACAAGGCATGGTGTGCCTCTTGCATGGAACCTAGAGCAGGTTTGGCAAGTTGTGTTGTTGTTGTTCAGATTTCCAGAATTTTGGGGTACTCTCATGGCAAAACTTCTTCCATCTTTTTCCTTCTTAACATTTTTCCAGTTGGTGTCAGGCGATCTCGTAGTTTCTGGCTCCTTTCTTTTATCCCCCGCCTTTCCCAAAGTTCCACTAGATATAGCCTCCTCAGTAAGTATTCTTGTGGTCATTATAGCTTGTTGTATCGTGTTAGGCTGAGTAGCCTTGATCATTCCCCTGATCTGAGTAGGCAATCCAACAATGTTCTGCTTTATTTTGTTCGCCTCAGGAGTAACCATATGGGGAACCAACTTTGCCAACTCATAGAAACGATTCGTGTAATCTGCATGAGCAGCTCCAACCATAGTATGTCCCCAAAACTCATTCTCCAGCTTCTCCATTTCATTGCTTGGACAAAAACTCCGTAGTCATAAGAGCCTTAAAGTCGTTCCAAGCCATAGCATTTGCAGCAACTCTCCCTCTTGCTTAAACTTGACTATTCCACCAAGTTAAAGCCTTCCCCACTAACGATCCGGTTACATACATGACCCTCTGATTGGGTAAACAGCCGCTCATCTAAATCACATTCTCCATCTTCTCAATCTATTGGGTAAGTACTATCGCGCCACCTTTCCCATCTTTTGCACCACAAGATGTGAAGGCCTTATAGCTACAACCATTGTTTCCATCTCCTCCTTGACCATTGTTGTTGTTGTTATTCAGGTTATTAGTCACCTGCTGAACAATGGTTAGTATTATGTTGGCCATTTGAGCAGCAATCAAAGCAGCCAAGTCGGGATTTCCGTCACCACCACTTCCTCTAGTATTCACCATGTTATAGTAAAACCATGAAACCCGTTAATAACTACCAAAATACTCCATATAGTATACTTACCACCATACACACGCCTTTCATAACCATACGTACTACCAACATATACTATACAGGCATGTATCAATCCTATTTCATGTAATCATAGCTAAGAATTCATTGAAGTTGTGGTGCTTGTATAACTATGTTGGCCACCATACTTATACAATTACCCTTTCTCCAATGTACTCCCTCCTATGATGACACTTATAAGAATCAATAAAACACATAACACGTGATTCCATCAACTCACAAAAACACAAAACCACACGAAATAAGGTCCAAAACTTCATTTATTAAAATAACATAGTCAAATAATTGAAACATCCAAATCCATAGTCTAGCTAAACTAGCATAGACATAATCCAAAACGAAGACATAAACAATTTTAAGGCATGCCGCCCATAAGAGTGGGAACAGATTAAGCTACTTTAAACAAATAACGGTTGGATGCGGTGGATTCTGTGTCTGATTCATCTCCCCTATTATCATAACTTCCCGAATAGACCGGCATTGTCTTGACACCCATCATTAGTTGTTCCCTATTCCCTTCCTTAGATGTTATTGTTAACTGAAACTTGAGATTTTGCATACCCTTTTTTATTTCTATTATCGTTCCTCGATTCGACTCGAATTTGATTTCCGGTTTAACGTATTGACTTAACTTGTTTTTGGTTAACGTATTCTTGGTATTTTAAACTAAAAGTCTATTTAAAATAAAAGCTATTTAAAACTATTTAATCTAATTTAAAAATTAAACTAATTTAAATGACAACTAATCTATATAAACTAATTTTAAAAACAAAATTTAACTTTTAATAAAACTTTTAAAATTAAATGAAAACTTAAAAAAAAACTTTAAATGAAAATATATTTTAAAATAAAACTTAATTAAAAACTATTTTAAAGACTTTTACATAAAATTAAAATAAAAACTTTTAAATAAAATAAACTATTTTGAATTAATAAAATGAAAACAAATTTAATATTATAAAGTAAATAAAATATTTTTTTGTCTTTTTGTATTGTTGAAATCTGAATAAAATAAATAAAAGCGGAATCTATTTTAAAAACTATTTAATTAAAATTTAACAAAACTTAAAATTAATTAAACTTTTAAACAAAACTGCCAATATGAATTACCCTATATTAATTAACTACCATGAAAAAAAACACAAGAAAGGGTTCTAGCCCAATGGTAAGGGTGTTGGGCTTGTATGCGAGTCGTCCAGGGTTCGAATCCCTGGACAGACGAATTGTGTTAACTATTATTATTATTTTTTTTTTTTTTTTTTTTTTTATGAGTTTTACACAGAACAATATAATCTGTAAGTTAACAGTAACAAAAACAGTAATATGAAAAATAAGCACAACCAAAAACAAAGCTAATTAAGCAGTAGTAAAAATAAATAAGCTAGAATTTAATAAGCAAATAATACAAATTCTAAATCCTAAAAAAGCAAATCTCATACCACTAAATCAGTAATCCAAACTAAAATTACACAAGCAGATATAATAGACTCAAAGCTAAAACCAATAAACAAAGCAGAAATAAATCCAATCGCATAATACACCCAAAACAGTGAACCACACAAGCAAATAATAATCCTAAATAACTAGCAGATTAAACAAATTAAAACTAAAGCAAGCAGAAAAATAAAAAAGAACAGCAAATCAGATATAACTTAATAAGCCTAAAAAAACAAATAAGCAAAAAGGGAGATTTAAAACCTTTTTGGAGAAATCCTTTGAGCCGAAGGTGAGGCGCTGAGCCACCTTGTGAATCGAACGACTGTCACCACCTTCGAATCACCTCTTTCGTCTCTCGAACATCATCCCAAACGAACCAAACAATACCTCATGAATCCAAAGAAATCTTGCGACAGTACTTTATAAATTTCCAGTGGGGAAATTTATTTTTCCAATTTCCTTTTATTCTCTTTTTTTCTTTTTTTTCTTTTTTTTCTTTTTTTTATATTAATAATCTCACGAACATGAATAGTAAATAAAAAAAATAGATTCGAGATTAAACCTTGGCAGTAAATAAAATGGAACGAGATGAATTAAAGAAAACTTGTCATTAATAATCAAAATTAATTACATTACTGGAATTTAAAATTACAATAACCTAATCTAATTCTATATTAACCTACTCCTAAATTAATTAAAAACAGTAAATTAAAATTAGAAAAGAAAAAAATGGACTTCCCTCCAAATTACAATGAAGGAGGGTTTTATAGGCCAACCCTAATACCTTGTTGATGAAGATTGGTGCCCACGAAAATAAATCCTCGCCGCATCTTTCTTCTCTCTCTTTTTCTTAACTTGATCAACGGATGAGATTTATTCTCTCACACAGATCGCCAGCGTGGAAGCAATTTGTGCTTCTTGTTTTTCTTCTTTGCTGATGTGGGAGGACTCTATTGGAGGATTTGGTGAAATTGGTTGTCATAGCCAATTAATTCCAAGGAAAGAGCCAAGGTGGATTTAGGACCACCATTTGTGATCATCCGAAAATCTTGGGAATTAATTCCCAAGTATGTGATTCTCACGCGCCATGAACAAGTAAAAAGCCCCAAATGGGTTTATTTATCTAGGGTAAATTAGGGTTTGTGGAGAGGGTGAAAAGATAGTGTCTGATGCGTTTTTTTTGGGGGAGAGAAAGATGAGAGGGTGGGTTTCGTTTGGGAGAGAGAGAGAGAGAAGATGAATGTGTTGAAAACTTAGTTATTATCGAAAGTGGTAAAAAAATCTGTTTTATTTATTTATTGAAGGGTGTGGGTAGGTGTAAGGGTAGACACAAAATATTTAATTAACAAATTGTGTAAAAACGGGTTACGTGTGAGGGAGTGTGTGAGGGAGTAAAAAGAGGGGTGGTAACACGTGGGAGAGAAAACGTTTTATAAATAAAACATTGGGTTTGATTGGGGATAAGTGGGGGCTGACTATTTATTTGCCAAGCAAAAGTATAAAATTCTTTTACTTGATCCGTCCCAAGAATTTGAATTGTAATGGGCTTAAGCCCAATTAGCCATCCGTCCACAAAATTTCTATCTATGGGCTTTCACATGGATTTTTGGTAACAAGTTAAGTAACATTTTCCTTAAATGGGCTTTTGAGCCCATTTATCCAATGTGGGACCCACTTGGCTCGAATTTGGCTTTCTTGATCGTTTCTTCAAAACCGTGTCGGTTTAGCCGGTTTCCGTGAATTTGGCACACTTTTGGTCTTTTGACTTTGTCTTCGTCTCTTTTTGGACTTTTCTTCAACTTTTGACCGTGAAATCCCGTGTTTTCTCTTCTTTTGATCATTTGTACCTAGTTTAACACAAAAACACAAAACCACGCGTAATTCCGACATTTATGATATAAAACACATGATTAGGTCTTGTTTTTCCTTGATTTTAGTGGCAAAAGGATAAGTGTTTACACACTTATTAAATCCCCTACACTTAACCATTGCAATGACCCCATGCAATGCATTATTTTAAAGCATAAGTTACATTTTTCTCGTAATTAATCCATCTCGGCCTTTATTAATATATACTATTATTACTACGACGGAAAGGTAAAAACTTGAAATAAAACAAAAGTGATAACAATTTATTAACTTAGAAATTATTTGATGGAAGAAACTTGTAAAGAAATCTAAGACTTTAATTAGAGCTTTAGTGTCACGAATATTAATCACCCTCAAGTTTCACGTTCCCCATACCAAGCTTAAAAACGAGATCATTGAAACTACAAGTTAGCACAACTAACACTTACTCATGTGGTTTAATTAATCACTTAGACCCCCTTATTCCTATGGTGTATCTCTTGTATTTTATTTTTGTCTTGAATGATCACGAGGATGCATTTTTGACTTATTTCGATAATTTATTAAGGCCGAAAATAAAGTGGGACGATTTAATCAATAGTTAGCTAAAGGACAAAATCTTTTAAAACGGCTTCTCGAAACCTAATAAAGTTCATATCTTGGCATAACTCGTTTCACGATTTGAGACCTTTCTCGGACCGATATTTGGCTTGTACTTCAAACTTCAAATCTTGAGAGACGATCTTGAAATTATGGTCTTCTCTACATTTTGGTATACATCTTCATTAGGAGTGAAAGATGCTTCAAACGTTGACCACGACTTCTTCATTTATCCTCTTCTTTATTTAGGATTTTGATATACAACGATCCGCCTCCTTTTCGGACTTAGATCTATTTATCCTCATACCTTGTTAGGGTCTTTTTGGATAGACTTCTCCATGATCTTTAGGGGAGTAATTGCTTCTCGTCGTGTGTCTTGATCCATCATATTGATTTGGATTAATGATCTTCACAATCTCTTAGGATCTTTAGCAAAAAAAGTGAATCCTCATGCCTTGTGAGGGCCTTTTTGGACTCGGGTATCCTCATGCCTTGTTAGGGCCTTTTTGGATAAGCCAATATTCGCGTCCCGCTTCAATAAGTTATGCCTTGGCTATGAACTCTAATTAATACCAAGCAACTTTTAAACGATCTTGTGCTGGAAGCTAAGTAACTTTTCAAATCGTACAACCTTATTTATTGCAAATATATTTATTAACAAGTGATGGGAGAAAAAGCTCATAACTAACTCACATAAGTTAATGAAAGAATACCAAACTTATAATAAACTCTATCATCTCTCGTTCTCCACAATTTAAAATCTCAAAGAATGAGACTCGTGGATGCTTAGCCTAATAAACCAATTAAGGTCCATATGGTTAAGGATACTAGCTAGAGTAAACTTGGGTAAGTAAACTCGGGTTGAGTCAAAATATTTACGACAGGCCTAATATATCAAAGATGTCTAAACTTGTTAAAACCATTTTATTTATTTATTTATTTTTGACTTTATTCTTAAAATATAAAATAAAAATAAGATGCGATGACAAAAGAAAAGAAAAGAAAAGAAAAATACTACAAAGCCAAAAATAGATCAAAAATTTGAAAAACGTTGAAAAATTTTAAAATTTTCCGGTAAAATGAGGTCAAATTCATGGAAAAGTCCACTAAAATTCGATAGAAGGCCCCCCTACACTTAATATAAACATTGTCCTCAATGTTTAAGCATGTGGGAGAATAAACTCCCCTACACTTAGGACATTGAGTACGTTGTTTAAAATTGAGCTAAGGAAGGGACAACTAAAGTGATTACATTTATTCGTTTTATTGTATATACAAGACTGAATCACAATAGCAAAAACTTATCGAAGGAACCGGGTACACGGGTAACACGGGAACACGGGTCTCGTCAAAAATACCAAAAGAGGATCATTTAAGCACATGTCCCTGCATCACAACACACAAAACAAACAACCTACACGGCTCCCCCTACACTTATTGTAGAAAATAGATAAAAGATAGATAATCGGGTTGCCTCCCGAGAAGCGCTTGTTTTTGTTTACCGAGTCACGAGCCTGACTCGACCCCGAATTAAATGGTCCATCAGGAAGCCTCGAATGTTATACCGGGATCAAAAATCTTATCCTCGGTCCCGGAGGAACATAATAAATGAGAGGCAGGAGGATAAGTCATGAAAGGGAGAAAATTTGTGAGGTCGTGATCCACGGTAGGTGGGGTGGGTAAAGGAGACAAATTGTCATCCCCCAAAGACATAGGATGGTCACTATTCGGCAAAGCCGTAAAGGTATCAATCAAACAATGGTCAATGTCACCTCCCGGGTCAAAGCATTCATCCTCATGAACGTGAATCTCTTCGATTTCTTCATCATAGATAGGCTCGTCAAACAAAGGTTTGTCGTTCCCCTCATTTAGGATTTTAGAAATTCTCTCAAAAAGATCACGATCAAGTACGAAACCATCATTCATTTGTGGGATTTGTTGATAAGTTAAATCCTTACGAATGTGGTAAACGTAATTCTCATTAGAGGAGTGTTGATTAGGTAACTCCTCGAGAATTGGATGAGAATCGATGGTAGAATCAAAAGTAATTGGCGAAGAGGCAAATGTGAATTTGTCAAAATCCGAGTTCTCAAAATCAATATCAATATCAAGTTTTAAAACACCATTTGCCTTCTCATCAATACCATGATCACAATTAAGCTCATGCGAGAAATCCAATAACACGGGATCATAAAAAGCATCCTCGTGATGGAATTTCTCGATACTCGGGGTATAAAAGTCATCACTAAGGAGTAAAGAATCCGATAAATCATTAGTATCATGGTTTTCAAAAGTCGGTCTTGGTAAAATCGGCGAATCATCCTCATCCGATCCCGAGGAATAATTAAAAATGTAGTCGGAATCACAAGATAACTCATCCCTATCTACAAACTCCTTAGGTGTAGGACAACTTATGGGTTCTTCTTTTATGCACTCACACTCCTCAAAAATTGGTTTCTCAAAACATGTCTCGCTAAGAGGATTTGAAGAAAGCATAAAGTCATTTGAAGGGGTAGGTGAAGGAGGCATAAAAGAAATGGGGTCATCAACGGGTAATGAAGGCTCAAGAAGAATCTCGGGATTTTCCTTAATAGGTGAGCTAATAGTATCCGTGGGTGTCAACACCGGAGGGTGAGTAAAACTCATGATAATCTGCGGGCCTTGTCTCTCCTTTATTGGCGGAGAACTGGAAGGATCCACAGTGGGAACATCACTACTAGTAGTGGTGTTAGCCTCAATATCATCACTCAAAGACGGCTCAATATCAAATTGATCTTGATAGGTTTCTAAAATGAGCATGAATTTCCTATCGGTGGACTCTTGCATTTGTCTAGTATATTCTAGCATTTCTTCCATGATTTTCTCATGTTCGGTCAATTTTTGTAGAATCAAGTCCATTTGAGGGTTGTGCATGTCCATTTGATTAAAGTTTTGAAAATTGTCGTCATTTGGAAAACCTTCATTATTTGAAAACCCTTGATTTTGAAATTCCCCATAAAACCGTTGATCATATTGTGGTGGGTCACTAGTTGTAGGAAAACTAGGGGAGCCAAAATAAGTATTAGTATCATAACACATACTTTCCTCAATATTATAAATCTCCTCATAAGTTTTGTCACAATTAAAATAAGCATGAGGCCCACCACAAGTCGTACACTCCTCGGACATAATCTTATAACGCTCTTCTTGCAATATTTCCCAAATCGGACGATTATCCATGGTAGTGTCGAAAGAAAACGAAATAACAATAATTATTATGCTACGTAATATATTATAATAAAAGAAAAATCTTTTTGTATTTTTTTAGAAAAATACATATATATAAGAAAAATCGAAAGAAATCGAACTAAAAATTAACACTAATACGTAATATTTTTGGTGTAATACTTTTAGGAAAAAGTATTACTTTTGGATTTTTTAAATTTTTTTGGTGCAATTCTTAGGAAAGAAATTGCTTTTGTGATTTTTTAATTTTTTTGTATTTTTAAGTTTTTGATTTTTTTTGAATTTTTGATTTTGTGTGCAAGAAAATTAACGTTCAAGAAGAACGGATCCCAAAATCCAAAAGTCTTCACGAAAAATCGTCAATCGTACGAGCGAAGCGGCAGCGGCGCCATTTGAAACTTGAGATTTTGCATACCCTTTTTTATTTCTATTATCGTTCCTCGATTCGACTCGAATTTGATTTTCGGTTTAACGTATTGACTTAACTTGTTTTTGGTAAACGTATTCTTGGTATTTTAAACTAAAAGTCTATTTAAAATAAAAGCTATTTAAAACTATTTAATCTAATTTAAAAATTAAACTAATTTAAATGACAACTAATCTATATAAACTAATTTTAAAAACAAAATTTAACTTTTAATAAAACTTTTAAAATTAAATGAAAACTTTAAAAAAAAAACTTTAAATGAAAAATATATTTTAAAATAAAACTTAATTAAAAACTATTTTAAAGACTTTTACATAAAATTAAAATAAAAACTTTTAAATAAAATAAACTATTTTCAATTAATAAAATGAAAACAAATTTAATATTATAAAGTAAATAAAATATTTTTTGTCTTTTTGTATTTTTGAAATCTGAATAAAATAATTAAAAACGGAATCTATTTTAAAAACTATTTAATTAAAATTTAACAAAACTTAAAATTAATTAAACTTTTAAACAAAACTGCCAATATGAATTACCCTATATTAATTAACTACCATGAAAACAAACACAAGAAAGGGTTCTAGCCTAATGGTAAGGGTGTTGGGCTTGTATGCGAGACGTCCAGGGTTCGAATCCCTGGACAGACGAATTGTGTTAACTATTATTATTTTATTTTATTTTATTTTATTTTTATGAGTTTTACACAGAACAATATAATCTGTAAGTTAACAGTAACAAAAACAGTAATATGAAAAATAAGCACAACCAAAAACAAAGCTAATTAAGCAGTAGTAAAAATAAATAAGCTAGAATTTAATAAGCAAATAATACAAATTCCAAATCCTAAAAAAGCAAATCTCATACCACTAAATCAGTAATCCAAACTAAAATTACACAAGCAGATATAATAGATTCAAAGCTAAAACCAATAAACAAAGCAGAAATAAATCCAATCGCATAATACACCCAAAACAGTGAACCACACAAGCAAATAATAATCCTAAATAACTAGCAGATCAAACAAATTAAAACTAAAGCAAGCAGAAAAATAAAAAAGAACAGCAAATCAGATATAACTTAATAAGCCTAAAAAAAACAAATAAGCAAAAAGGGAGATTTAAAACTTTTTTGGAGAAATCCTTTGAGCCGAAGGTGAGGCGCTGAGCCACCTTGTGAATCGAACGACTGTCACCACCTTCGAATCACCTCTTTCGTCTCTCGAACATCATCCCAAACGAACCAAACAATACCTCATGAATCCAAAGAAATCTTGCGACAGTACTTTATAAATTTCCAGTGGGGAAATTTATTTTTCCAATTTCCTTTTATTCTTTTTTTTATATTAATAATCACACGAACATGAATAGTAAATAAAAAAAATAGATTCGAGATTAAACCTTGACAGTAAATAAAATGGAACGAGATGAATTAAAGAAAACTTTTCATTAATAATCAAAATTAATTACATTACTGGAATTTAAAATTACAATAACCTAATCTAATTCATATTAACCTACTCCTAAATTAATTAAAAACAGTAAATTAAAATAAGAAAAGAAAAAAATGGACTCCCCTCCAAATTACAATGAAGGAGGGTTTTATAGGCCAACCCTAATACCTTGTTGATGAACATTGGTGCCCACGAAAACAAATCATGGCCGCATATTTCTTCTCTCTCTTTTTCTTCACTTGATCAACGGATGTGATTTATTTTCTCTCACACAGATCGCCAGCGTGGAAGCAATTAGTGCTTCTTGTTTTTCTTCTTTGCTGATGTGGGAGGACTCTATTGGAGGATTTGGTGAAATTGGCTGTCATAGCCAATTAATTCCAAGGAAAGAGCCAAGGTGGATTTAGGACCACCATTTGTGATCATCCGAAAATCTTGGGAATTAATTCCCAAGTATGTGATTCTCACGCGCCATGAACAAGTAAAAAGCCCCAAATGGGTTTATTTATCTAGGGTAAATTAGGGTTTGTGGAGAGGGTGAAAAGATAGTGTCTGATGCGTTTTTTTGGGGGGAGAGAAAGATGAGAGGGTGGGTTTCGTTTGGGAGAGAGAGAGAGAAGATGAATGTGTTGAAAACTTAGTTATTATCGAAAGTGGTAAAAAAATCTGTTTTATTTATTTATTGAGTGGGTGTGGGTAGGTGTAAGGGTAGACACAAAATATTTAATTAACAAATTGTGTAAAAACGGGTTACGTGTGAGGGAGTGTGTGAGGGAGTAAAAAGAGGGGTGGTAACACGTGGGAGAGCCAACGTTTTATAAATAAAACGTTGGGTTTGACTGGGGATAAGTGGGGGTTGACTATTTATTTGCCAAGCAAAAGTAGAAAATTCTTTTACTTGATCCGTCCTAAGAATTTGAATTGTAATGGGCTTAAGCCCAATTAGCCATCCGTCCACAAAATTTCTATCTATGGGCTTTCACATGGATTTTTGGTAACAAGTTAAGTAACATTTTCCTTAAATGGGCTTTTGAGCCCATTTATCCAATGTGGGACCCACTTGGCTCAAATAACTTCAAAAAGATTTAATCCACTAAAAATCAAGCTCGAATTTGGCTTTCTTGGTCGTTTCTTCAAAACCGTGTCGGTTTAGCCGGTTTCCGTGAATTTGGCACACTTTTGGTCTTTTGACTTTGTCTTCGTCTCTTTTTGGACTTTTCTTCAACTTTTGACCATGAAATCCCGTGTTTTCTCTTCTTTTGATCATTTGTACCTATTTTAACACAAAAACACAAAACCACGCGTAATTCCGACATTTATGATATAAAACACATGATTAGGTCTTGTTTTTCCTTGATTTTAGTGGCAAAAGGATAAGTGTTTACACACTTATTATTAACACTGTTTTATAACCCTATATGTTGTTCACTTTATTCTTAGACATGCGCTCTGTAGCCTCACTTGGATGCCACTCATATGGAATTTCCTTCCTATAGTATATACGCTTAGTACTCCCTAGCCACCTAATTCCAGAGACTTTAACCACCACGTGTTTCTTACGGGGCATGACTTAAACACCAAAAGAAAACATCATACATTAGATACCCGAAAATAGCTTAGCAATTATTGTGACAGTAATTCATATATCAAACACAAAACAAAAATTAAAATGCGACTAAGTGTGGACAACTACTGTTCAACCCATACTAGTCAAAACTCACAGAAAACGAATCAATAATACTCAGAAAATACAATCAAAACCATACACATATTCCTGTGACGCCTATATGCAGGGATCCTTAAACTATAGACTAGGCTAGGCAACCTAATTCTCTATAACCATTGGCTCTTGATACCATTCTGTAACACCCCACCATGGCAGAATATGGGGCGCGACGTATGGATATCATCACAACATGGCGTGTCTATAGAGATAACTAAATGAGATAAGAAATGTCATAAAATGGTGACACAAATGTCATCACAATATCTCAACAATGCAGGAGTCTAGGTTAGTAGGTAACACTCCTACCGCTTACCCGAGACAAACAATTAACATAAATAAAGCAAACATATAGGTGTCCAAGTATCACTTATTCAAACATTAATTAAAGAATAAGAGGAAAGGGGGTTCCTCTAAATGCAATACTAATCCTCCAAATCTAGCCACTCCTATTCTCATGCTTAACCACATTCTCATCTGAAAGAGACACTAAAACACGTCAACATAATGTTGGTGAGAGTCAGAGGTTTAGACCCCTACAGAATACAATTTAATAAGCTGTGAATAACCCCAAACAATAAAATATATGTAAAATATGTTACAATATGCATTAACAACTAACATTCAAGATTAATCATACCAAACCAATTCCAAGGCTCCTAGCCTTACCAAACAACATGGTTCCATAGACGCCTATACACCTACGTACAAATCCCAAGGCCCCGCCTTGTCAACATCTCATTGGTACCAAGTCAAATCACAAAACAATCATGAATCTAATAGCAGTTAATCGCATAAGTATACACAAGTCCATCACCAATCATAAAACATTCACAGCATAAGTCACAAAACCATAAGTGTCTCTTCCATCCCATCTGGAAGTCAAAATCATTAAGAGATATTGTACTATGAAACTCGCTTGATTGAGCTCCTCCAAATATTCGCGCACTAGCAAAAACTAAACACACAAACACACACAATCAAGACATGAACCAAGTACTAAAAATAGCTCATCAATCTATGATGGATATCTAACCTTCTCCTACAACGTAAACCCATTTATATGTCGTAAGCATCCCATTACAGCCCTCTATAAAGTCCTTAACTTATTTAAGTTCATAACCTGCCCGGTTAACATTTTACCCAAAACAGTCCCGATTTTTATACGCCAAACTATGAGCCAAACACCCACCTAACCATACCCATGCTTTCTGTAAAGAAAACCCTATTCCATTACATGTGTTAGCTAACTCCTCCTTTTTTCCCCAACCATAAAGCTACTGTTAAGTCCCCGATATACATGTATATACTTTACCTATCCATATTTTACTGATTTTAAACATATAAAAAGTTTGTTATGATCAGAGGGTCTTCCACTATCCCAACTGATTATCCCTCTTTCAGATATCTTATTTAACGTATAAACTAACTCTCATGTTTCTTTGAAAGTCCAATTGTACTCCTAAGTACCCTAACCACCTTACAATATTAAATTAAACCCGACTAATTTCAAAACTATTTTGACTTGCGACTGTTATAACCTGTTTTTGACCCACTTCCCGACCTCCAATTTATTCCTTTTTTCTTGCATTCAAAAGCCAACTCAAATACCTCTTCAAGGATACTTGGTTCGATTAATGAATGTTCCTAGAACTCTAGATATGATCAAAACAATAAGCCTAAAATTATGCCCAGTTTTTAATTACGAATTTAATTAAACTAACCTAATTAATTACCCAACAATTAATTAATTACAAGCCCTAGTTAATCTAATCATTAATTAACAGTTTTATAATAAACCCTAACTTAAATGCATCATATAATGATTGAGAGTGAATTAAAGATAATTAAATTGAAAAGAATTTGAAGGTTTTACCTTAACAATAATGAAAGCCAAGATTTTATGAAGAACCCTAATTTTTCTCCAAGTGCATGTCGATTTTCTTTAGCTCCAGGAATTTATGTTTCTTTTTTTATAATAGCCTTATATGATTATGTTACAAAGTTCTAGCCCAAGTAGTATTGCCCACCTTCTTTTTTTATTTTTTTTCCTTTTCTCCCCCCCCCCCCCCCCCCCCTTGCGTCACATAACCTACCAATACCCCTTTAATTTAATTTTATCTTTTTATTATTATAAATTGAATTAATAATATTACCTTAATTTTTCTTAATTTATTTCAGCTCCTAATGCGTCCAAAACCACAAAACCGTAAAACTAGTCAAATTTACCCGTATACCGTAAAAGACGTAAAATATACAATTTTATAAAAACACTTGAAATATGAAATAAACTAATTAAATAAGTCCTAAATGACTTGAAGCCATCCCAAAAAATTCTCCCGTGACTAATTACCTCATCCAAGACCTCAAAATGCTAAACCTTAAATCGTAAAAAACGATTTTCTATAATACATATACGTATAAGTAAAACCACTAAATAACACCATCTTATTTCATAGTCACTACTATTTGAGCTCATGAACATGAACACATCACACATCGTTTCACTCACAAGGTGCCCCGTACCCGAAATCAATGTCCAAACCACCCTCTATTCACACCAAATAACACATAAACACATAAAGATACATAATTTCACGAAATATGCCCAAAATAAAAATAAGTGACGAACCTCAAAACCATGGTTGTCACAGGATCCGACTCTGATGACCATCATCCTAGACGCCGTAGGACGAGATACCCCTCTTCTGAATCCTCATACAGCAGTAGGGAACGCAGGAGGCGATCAAGACATCGCTCCCACCGAGGGGATGAAGATCTTTCTCTCCCATGGTGCCGGGAGAAAGATGACGCATTCACAAGTCGCATTCGGGATTACTCCAAGGACAAAAAGCGACGCATGCCCATTTGCGTGAAACTTACGATGGGTCCGGTGATCCGAATGAACATTTAAAAGTTTTTTAAACACAAGCAAAAATTGAGCGATGACCAATGCCTATGTGGTGCCAGATCTTCAATGCAACGCTCATTGGGAACGCACGCGACTAGTTCGAAAGACTCCCACATCGAAGCATTGATAGCTTTGATGAATTGTGGATCGATTTCAGAAGGAATTATACTTAGAGAAAGAAGTATAACAGAGACCTTGTTTTACTTGCTACGGTAAAACAAAAGCACGGGGAGTCCACGGAGGACTTCACAGAGCGTTTCAAAGACGAGTGTACGAAAATCAAGGCAGGTCCATGCCATGAGGTTTTAAAGATATCCGACTATATGCACGCCATAAGAGATAAGAAACTAATTAGACATCTGAATAACAAGCGCCCTGAAACATTCGATGAGTTAATGAAAAGGGTTAGATCCTTTGTGGAAGGGGAGTCCGCGGTCTCAGCGGCCTATTCCACAAAAGGAAACCAGGGTTATCGAAATCACGACCAACCCAAAAAGCAATCAAACTAGGCGAGTAGAAGGATCCTTGACTATCATGGTCAGCAAAAAGGAGGACGAGATGGTGACAAGTTTACCCCTCTAAAAATGTCTCCACGGGAGATATTATTGTCTAAGGGCGCAAACTTCCTAAGACCACCTCCTATGACAAATCCAGTCGACCGCCGTCAAGGGAATCGATTCTGCGAGTTCCATAATGATAAGGGCCACAACACTGATGAGTGCATTCAGTTAAAAAAGTATATCGAGTCCCTGGTAAAGTCAGGACATCTCAAATATCTCGCCAAAGATTGGAAGGATGGGAAGGACAACAAAAAGGGTGACAGAAAAGATCACCCAAAAGATAAGCCCACTACCATATTCATGGAACAATCGTGGCAGCGCAGAACTAAGCAAAAAGTTAGCCAGAAATTTTCGCGTTGTAAGGAGATTTCGTTTCCTTACATCACGGCAAGCAACGTGGCCCAAGGCCCCCTTACCATCGAAGTAAACATGGGAGATCACAATGTCTGCCGCATGTACATCGATGGAGGGTAGCCAACAGAAATAGTCTATGAACATTGCTTTGCGCGGCTACGACCGGAGGTGAAAAAACAGTTGATGTTGGCCACTTCTCCCTTCATTGGTTTCAGCGGAGAAACCATCTAGCCTCTAGGCCAGTTGCGGCTCCTAGTAACCATTGGGGATGACGAGCACTCAACCAAAGCATGGATGAAATTCATGGTGATGCGTTCACCATCGCCATACAACGGCATTATCGGAAGGTCGGGGATATTAGCTATCCGGGTTGTACCATCCACGGCGCATGGCATGATAAAATTCCCTATGGAAGGAGGAATAGTCACCATTTTCAATACAGTTTTACCACCATCAGAATGTCATGCAATAACCGTACCAGCACAGCCAATTATCAAGCGGAAGGAATGATACTTGCATTTGCTATGGGTTCAGTATTAAGTCTCGGAATCTTCTCGAATTGATCACAGCTCAAAGTGGAATAGTTGTTCTTGGTGACAAATAGGGGGTTTGGTTTTCTATTCTACTAAAAAGGTAAATGCGAGAAGTAAATAAAAGTAAACTAGAAGCAAACAATTAATAAAAATAAAACTTGAATTAAAATTAAAATGAAACAGTAACTGAAACTACCCTAAAAAAGTGCTTGATTGGGAATGTATGTTTGATCCGGAATAAATCAGACAAAAATCCTTCATTCGGAATATCCTTGCTTACTCGAAATATATAGGCAAAAGCTTCATGCGGAATAAATAGCTCATGCGGAATAATCTTTGATGCGGAATAAATGGCTCATGCGGAATAAATAGCTCATGCGGAATAAAAGTTCTACTCGGAATAATAGTTGATGCGGAATAAAAGGTTATGCGGAATAAATGGCTTATGCGGAATAAATGGTCATGCGGAATAAAAGGTTATGCGGAATAAATGGTCATGCGGAATAAATAGCTTATGCGGAATACTAGGTTGATCCGGAATATGAAATATTCCGGATGGATGGTGTTGATTCGGAATAAAGGGGTGATCCGGAATAATCGATTATTCTGGATGAAAGGTTTTGATCCGGAATATGAAATATTCCGGATGAACGACTTTGACAAGGAATAAAAATGCTGATGCGGAATGTTACTTTGATTCGGAATACTGGGAATGAAGAACAGTTAAACAGAAAAACAGGGGAATACGATTTTACCAAAAATCAACCAAGTTTTTAACCAAAACATAAACAAAACTAAACACCAATCATCTATTAACCATAAACATCAAATCCCAACAATAAAAACACAAAACCCAATAACTTTTGAAGATCAAATCAACCAAATAAGAACTTTAAGCTTTAAATCAAAAAGATGAAGATGAACAAGATTAATGGACGGATTATATTGATTGATTAAGGTAGAGTAAACAAAAGGAAAGATTAAACACTTACAAAATTAAAGATTTAACAAGAATGAAAAATCACCAACACCTTAATGGTGTTGGCTTCCTACGAAAGAAAAGGAAAATGACTGGGAAAATGAAAACTCCTCCAAAAATTGTGAAGGTGAATTCCTTATATAGGCCTAGTGGTTGGTTGGTGAGTGGGCTTTCTACTCTCTTTTCGTCTTCTCGTCTTTTCAGTAAAGTTGACGTTTTCGATTCTGATTCGGGATTTGTCGACGATTAAATTCAACTCGTCTTTTAATTTCTTCGTTTAATAGACTTGAGTTCCTTCGACATATGTAAATCTTCCATCTTTGGTCCTTTTCTTCGATAAATCTTCAAATAGGCCCAATGACTTCAAATCTTTTGCATCTCTTGGACAATAGACTTCGTCTTGAGTCTTTCTCTTCGATAAAACCCGTGCAATCCCATGTTTTCTCCAATATTTATCCGGTTGGCTCTGAAAACACAATAAACATAAAAACCACGCATAATTCCAAACAAATGATATTAAATACGCGTTTTGGTCTTGTTTTAGAAAGAAATAAGTGGTAAAGGATGGGTGTTTTCACACCTATCAAATCCCCTACACTTAACCGTTGCCATGCCCTCATGCAATGCTTAGTGATAAAGCAATTTTACACTTTTCTCATAATCAATCAACCTTGGCCTTATTAACATACTACTAAAACAAAACTTAGAATACTAAGAGAAATTAGAACTTTAAAGGAAACAAAAGGATAGAAAACCATTTTCACTTGAAAATAGCTAGATGGAAATAACTTGCAAAGAGATCAATGACTTAAATTAGGGCTTTGGTGCTGCGAAGATTTATCACCCTCAAGTTTCACGTTCCCCAAACTAAGCTTAAAAACAAGATCATTGTTATTATAAGTTAGCAAATCAAACACTTACACACATGGCTTAATTATATGCTTAAGCTCCCTTATTCCTAGGTGTATCTCTTATATTTTATTTTTGTCTTAGAATGATCATGAAGATGCATTTTTGGACTTATTTCGATAGTTTATTTAGGCTGAAAGCAAAGTAGGACGATTTGATTAATAGTTAGCTAAAGGACAAAATCTCTTAAAACTGCTTCTCGGGATATCAAAAAGTTCATATCTTGGCATAACTCGCTTCACGATTTGAGACCTTTCTCGGGCCGATATTTGGCATGTACTTCATACTTCATATCTTCGAGAGACGTTCTTGATATAATGGTCTTCTCTTCGTTAATAGAGTTTCTTCACTTGGAGACTTTTGAGGGGTACTCCAACTTTGTTGACCACGACTTTATCATTATTACTTCAATCGCTAATTGGAATTTTGAGATAAAACGATCCGCCTCCTTTTCGGACTTGGATCTATTTATCCTCATACCTTGTTAGGGCCTTTTCGGATAGACTTCTCCATGATCTTTATGGGAGTTGATTGCTTTTCATCGTGAGTCTTGATCCTTCATATTGATTTTTGGAATAATGCTTTTCACATCACCTTGGATCTTTAGCAATAAGATTGAATCCTCATGCCTTGTTAGGGCCTTTTCGGACTCGCCAATCTTCGCGCCCCGCTTCATAAGTTATGCCTTGGCTATGAACTCTTATCATTACCGAGCAACTTTTAAACGATCTTGGGCTAGAAGCTAAGTAACTTTTCAAATCGTACGACCTTACTTATTGCAGATAACTTATTAGCAAGTGATAGGAGAATAGGCAAATAATTACACCAAGTGAGCTTGTGCAAGAATACCGACTTATAATCGACTCTATCATTTCTCGTTCTCCACAATTTAAAATCTCAAGTAATGAGACTCGTGGATGCGTAGATAATAAACCAATTAAGGTCTACATGGTTAAGGATACTAGCTAGAATAAACTTGGATAAGTCTATTCGGGTTGAGTCAAAATAATCGCAACGGGCCTAATATGTCAAAGATTTCAGAACTAGCTACACCACTTTTTTAATATTTTTGACTTTATTGCGGGATATATACATATGAAAGCAACGATAAAAAATTAAAAATTACGACTAAATGGCCAAAGTTAATTAAAAATTTGAAAAATGTTGAAAAAGATGATTTTTTCGGTTAAATGAAGGCATTTTAATGGAAAAGTCCACTTAAAACTTCGATAGAAGTCCCCCCTACACTTAAGATAAACATTGTCCTCAATGTTTAAGAATGTGGGAAAAGTCTCCCCTACACTTATGACATTGTGCACGTTGGTTAAATCAAGTTAAGGAAGAGATGACTAAAGTGATCAATTTCAAAAGTGAGTATGAAGAAAATTGAATCACGATAGTGGAGAGATAGAACCGGATTTCGGATAACACGAGAGCACGGTTCTTCAAAGGTTACAAAAGTGCATTCATCCCTGTAATCACATCACCACACAAACACAAACAACCTATAGAGTTCCCCTTACACTTAGGAGGGTAAAACGGAAAAGGATAGATACTCGGGTTGCCTCCCGAGGAGCGCTTGTTTTTTATAACCGAGTCACGAGCCTGACTCGACCCAAAATTAGTTCATGGGAAACATGGTGAGGGATGGAATCATCTCATGAGAGATGTCCTCACCAAAGTACAACTTCACTCGTTGGCCATTCACCTTAAAATTAGGTCCATTAGGTTGAGCGAGCTCGAGAGTACCATATGGAAAAATTTGGGCAATGGTGAATGGGCTGGACCAACGAGACTTCAGCTTGCCCGAAAAGATTTTCAACCGAGAGTTGAAGAGTAAAACTTTGTCTCCAACTTGGAACTCTCGGTTTTTAATCTTAGAGTCGTGAATGAGCTTAGTCCTTTCCTTATAGATCAAAGAATTTTCATAAGCCTCATTCCGAAGTTCATTCAGCTCATTGAGTTGGATCTTGCGTAGGTCACCGGCTTTGTTGATATCGAAATTAGCCCACTTTAAGGCCCAGTAAGCCTTGTGCTCCAACTCAATGGGGAGGTGGCATGCTTTCCCGTACACGAGACGATATGGTGTACAACCAATCGGAGTCTTGTATGCGGTACGAAAAGCCCACAAAGCATCATCAAGTTTATCGGCCTATGAGGCACGATGCTCTCCCACGGTTCTTTCAAGAATTCGCTTTAATCCTCGGTTAGAGATTTCAGCCTGGCCATTAGTTTGTGGGTGGTATGCGGTGGAAAGATGATGATTTACACCATACTTAGCCATGACTCTTGCAAATTGATCATTGCAAAAATGAGTCCCGCGATCACTAATAATGGCACGAGGCACACCGAATCTAGCGAACAACGATTTCAAAAAGTTACAAACCACCCTTACGTCATTAGTGGGTAAAGCTTTGGTTTCAACCCACTTAGAAACATAGTCAACGGCAACAAGGATGTATTTGTTTCCTTTAGATGAAGGGAATGGCCCCATAAAGTCGATACCCCAAACATCAAAGATTTCACATTCTTGTATGAAATTTTGAGGCATCTCATCTTTATATGTGATCTTGCCTTGTTTTTGGAAAGCATCACAATGTTTAACCATTTCGTGAGCATCACGATAAATGGTGGGCCAATAAAATCCCGAGTCAAACACTTTTTTGGCAGTGTAGTTGGGACCAAAGTGACCACCGATGGGTCCTTTGTGGCAAGCTTCGAGAATGTCTAAAGCTGCCGGTCCATCAACACATCGGCGAATAATCAAATCAGCACATTGTTTGAATAGATACGGGTCATCCCAAAAGTAAGTCTTAATGTCTTTGAAGAACTTTTTCTTTTGCTGGGATGTTAACCCGTCAATGAGAATTCCACCCGCCAAGTAGTTTGCAATGTCCGCAAACCACGGGGCTTCATCATTACTCGAGTTGATAGACATTAAGGTCTCCAGAGGAAAAGAGTCATTGATCTCTTTGTTCGGATGATCCCCTTGATAAGGATCCTCAAGTCTACTGAGATGATCCGCGGCTAGGTTTTCAGCTCCCTTCTTATCCCGAATTTTGATTTTAAATTCTTGAAGTAGCAAAACCCAGCGAAGAAGTCTTGGTTTGGAATCTAGTTTAGTTAACAAGTACTTCAACGCGGAATGATCGGGATAAACGATTGTGGTAGAAAGGACAAGATAGGGGCGGAACTTTTCAAAAGCATACACAACAGCTAAAAGCTCTTTTTCGGTTGTCGTGTAATGCAATTGAGCCCCTGTCATTGTCTTGCTAGCGTAATGGATCGGTTGGAAGTGTTTGTTCACTCTTTGGCCCAAAACCGCACCAATAGCAAAGTCACTAGCATCGCACATCAACTCAAAGGGAAGCTCCCAATTAGGGGTAACCAAGACCGGTGCCTTAGTTAGCTTGTCCTTAAGCAAGTTGAAGGCTTCAATACACTCGTTGGAAAAGATAAAAGGAGTATCTTTTTCCAAGAGGTGGGTCATCGGGCGAGCGATTTTAGAAAAATATTTGATGAATCAACGGTAGAAGCCCGCATGACCCAGGAAACTTCTCACACCCTTCACGGTTGAAGGTGGAGGCAATTTAGCAATAACATCGACTTTAGCACGGTCCACTTGAAGACCGGCTTTGGAGATTTTGTGTCCTAGCACGATGCCCTCTTTTACCATGAAATGGCATTTTTCCAAATTAAGAACAGGGTGAGTGCCTTCACACCGCGTAAGCATACGTTCTAAATTAGCAAGGCAAGCAGAGAAAGAATCGCCATAAACCGAGAAATCATCCATGAATACTTCCATAGTTTCTTCAACCATGTCATTGAAGATAACCATCATACACCTTTGGAACGTCCCAGGAGCATTGCATAAACCAAAAGGCATGCGTTTGTAAGCAAATGTTCCGTAGGGACAAGTGAATGTGGTCTTTTCTTGGTCTTTGGTATCGATGGGAATTTGAAAATACCCGGAGAAACCGTCTAAAAAGCAGTAATAGTCATTACCCGCTAGACGCTCGAGCATTTGATCCATGAAAGGAAGAGGAAAGTGATCTTTTCTCGTGGCATCATTGAGCTTGCGATAGTCGATACAAACTCTCCACCCAGTAACAAGACTAGTGGGAATCAACTCGTTGTGTTCATTGGGAACAACGGTTATTCCGCCCTTTTTGGGCACACAATGGACGGGACTTACCCATGGCGAATCCGAAATAGGATAAATCAAGCCGGCATCTAGAAGTTTGATAACGTCTTGTTTGATGACGTCGTGAATGCGAGGATTAACCCTTCTTTGGCTCTGGATTGCGGGTTTATAGTCATCTTCCATGAGAATCTTGTGAGTACAAAAGTTTGGATCAATTCCGCGGATATCGGAAATTTTACAAGCAATTGCCTTCTTATGATCTTTAAGCACGGCGATGAGGCGAGATTTCTCTTCTTCTTTCAAGTCCTTCGCGATGATGACGGGCGACTTCTTCTTGTCTTCAAGGAACACATACTCGAGATGGGACGGCAACTCCTTAAGTTCTAAATCCGGAGGATTTTCGATGGGAGGCGTATTCAAAGTCGTTTCATCGATAGCAATATCCTTGGGAGATGGTGAAGAAATATGATCCTCGTTGAGAAGTTTCTCAATGAGACGAATGTCTTCATCCCAATTGGTGGGAGAATCGTCATTTTCTAAGTTCGCATATCCCATGGTTGCTTCAAATTCTTTCCAAAGGAAATCACTTTCTCCAAATAGAGATAGTGATGAATCAATAGAGGAAACGGTCTCAACATTGGGAGGAGAGATAGGAATACTTTTACAAGCATCTTTGAAGTGTTCTTCACAAGCCTCATCAAGAATGTCGATACAATTAACACTCTCGTATGAATAAGGCTGTTTAGAAAGCTTTCCCATGTTGAAGACGATTTTATCGTCACCAACTCTCATGATAAGCTCACCCGCTTCAACATCGATGAGAGTGCGACCGGTCCTCAAGAATGGACGTCCAACGATTAATGGCACACGAGGGTCCATATCGTAGTCGACGACAACGAAATCGACAGGAAAAGTGAATTTGTCGACTCCTACAAAAACGTCTTCGGCTATCCCCACTGGATAAGCAACCGTACGGTTAGCTAATTCCAAAGTCATTTTGGTGGGGACTAGCTCAGGGAGAGATAATTGCTTCCAAACGCTTAAGGGCATTAAGTTAATATTGGCACCTAGATCGGCTAGGGCCATGCAGTTCTCTACTCCCGGGAAGTTGCAAGGGATTAAGAAGCGACCCAGATCACCAAGCTTGGTTGGCAATTTCCTTAAGAGAACCACAGAGCAATTCTCATTAAATTGGGTGTTAGCGATATCAAGAAGCTTCTCCTTGTTACTAAGAAGATCTTTGAACGTTTTCGCATATTTGGGCATGTGAACGAGAGCCTCAGCGAAGGAGATGTTGAAATTCAATTGTTTAAACATTTTGAGAAAGTTCGAAACTTGAATATCGTCCTTGCTTTTGAGCTTCTCTTTCCTCAACCTTGAGGGATAAGGTATATCGAAAGAAGAGGAAGGCTTTGGAATAGCAGGATCACTCACATCCTTGGGTGGAGGAGGGGTAGAAGTAGGAGGTGGAGAAATTGGGGAAGTAGAAGGTTGAGGAATAGGAGCAGGTGACTCGTTTTCCTTAGTCACAATTACCGGTGGAGGTATAGGAAGCTCGGGTTCCTTGGTACCTTTGCCACTGCGAGTGGTGATTGCTTTCATCTCCCCTCTTGGATTCGCAACGGTGTTACTCGGAAGAGTACCCGAAGAAGAAGATTGATTACCTTCGAAGAAACCAGCCATCATGTTCCTTAAGTCATTCGTTTGACTACTCAAAGAATTTCGCATATCGGCACGAAGATCGTTCCCTTGTTTCACCATGTCTGCTTTCAAGTTGAGCACTTCTCGCTGGAGATTTTCCACAATCACATCATTGGTCCTCATGTAGGTTTCAACATCTTGGTGTAATGCGGTGGGTTGGTTGGGAGGAGGAGCATGGTAGGCGGGTGGTTGATAAGCAGGTTGTTGGTAAACTTGGTTGTTTCTTTGAGGTGGATATGGTTGTCTTTGAGGTGGTTGGTATGGTGCACGAGGTTGGTTTTGGTTGGGTCGGTTAAGGTTTTGTTGTTTGTTTTGATTGGGTGGGGGAAAACCGGGCGGGGAAAGAAAGTTGTTTGAGCGGTAGCTAAGCAAGTTGCGGTCTCCTTGAGGACGTGCGTGATAAGCGGCCGAAGGATAGGTACCGTATGCTGCATTAACATTCTCAGAAGGATAGTCTTGGGTGGTGTTACAAGTGGTGTAAGAGTGAGGATCCCCGCATATTTCACATGGTTGGCTTACAGCATTGACTTGAGCGTTTTTAGTGTTGACGCTGTTGGTGTTGCTAGCGGTTTGGGTAGCAAGCGATTCAAGAAGCGACGTGATTTTGTCAAGTCTCTTGTCGTTGTCACTAGTACTAGTACTAGCGGCATTGGTCCGCACACTCTTGGTTTGCACTCTAGACTTATTCTCGATAATATCTCAAGCGGCATTAGAGCTCTTAACCAAAATATTACCCCCCGAGGCACTATTTAGTGAATCTTGGTCATTCATGCTTAAACCATTGTAAAAAGTATTAATTTGGTGCACTTTGGTAAAACCATGTTGTGGGCACTTTCTTAAAAGGTCTTTAAAACGGTCCCAAGATTCACTAAAAGTCTCATCTTACTTTTGTTCAAAATTAATGATTTCATTCCGCAAGGCGGTAGTACGAGAGGGTGGGAAAAAGTAGTTTATGAATTTGGTCTCCAAATCCGTCCACGTCAGAATACTTTGTGGCGGTTCCTTTGCAAGCCAATGTCGGGCTTGTCCCTCTAAGGAGAAAGGAAAGAGTTGTAAACGGATTACCTCTTGTGGAACACCATTGAATTTGACCGTGTTCGTGAGTTGCAGGAACCTTTTGATGTGGTCATGAGGATCATCAATGGTACGCCCCAAGAATGGTTGAGCAGAGACCATCTGAATAAAGCCGGATTTGAGCTTAATGTTGTTGGCTGCAATCGCGGGTATGACAATTGGATCATTGTTGCCCTCTACATGTGCTTGCAAAAGTTCAATCATCGGGCGATTGTCCGGTAGAGGTTCATTGTTGTTGTTATTGTTTTGAGGTGGGTTATTGTTGTTGTTATTGTTTTGAGGTGGGTTATTGTTGTTGTTGTGTACACCGGCCATGTCTAAGTCTTCGAGAGGCTCGGGCTCTTGATAAGACGTTGAACGTGTACGCATGCACCTGCAAAAGAACTAACAAAGCAAACAAGAAATATTTTGGGTTTTTATGGTTTTTTAATTTTTTTTGTATTTTTGAAAATTTTATATTTTTTAGGATTTTTGAAAAATTTTTATGAAAAAGTAACGTTCACGGTGAACGGATCCCAAAATCCAAGTTCTCACAAAAAACTGTTAATCTTAACGAGAAGAGCCGGCAGCGGCGCCATTTAATACTTGCATTTGCTATGGGTTCAGTATTAAGTCTCGGAATCTTCTCAAATTGATCACAACTCAAAGTGGAATAGTTGTTCTTGGTGACAAATAGGGGGTTTGGTTTTCTATTCTACTAAAAAGGTAAATGCGAGAAGTAAATAAAAGTAAACTAGTAGCAATCAATTAATAAAAATAAAACTTGAATTAAAATTAAAATGAAACAGTAACTGAAACTACCCTGAAAAAGTGCTTGATTCGGAATGTATGTTTGATCCGGAATAAATCAGACAAAAATCCTTCATTCGGAATATCCTTGCTTACTCGGAATAAATGGGCAAAAGCTTCATGCGGAATAAATAGCTCATGCGTAATAATCTTTGATGCGGAATAAATGGCTCATGCGGAATAAATAGCTCATGCGGAATAAAAGTTCTACTCGGAATAATAGTTGATGCGGAATAAAAGGTTATGCGGAATAAATGGCTTATGCGGAATAAATGGTCATGCGGAATAAAAGGTTATGCGAATAAATGGTCATGCGGAATAAATAGCTTATGCGGAATACTAGGTTGATCCGGAATATGAAATATTCCGGATGGATGGTGTTGATTCGGAATAAAGGGGTGATCCTGAATAATCGATTATTCCGGATGAAAGGTTTTGATCCGTAATATGAAATATTCCGGATGAACGACTTTGACAAGGAATAAAAATGCTGATGCGGAATGTTACTTTGATTCGGAATACTGGGAATGAAGAACAGTTAAACAGAAAAACAGGGGAATACGATTTTACCAAAAATCAACCAAGTTTTTAACCAAAACTTAAACAAAACTAAACACCAATTATCTACTAACCATAAACATCAAATCCCAACAATAAAAACACAAAACCCAATAACTTTTGAAGATCAAATCAACCAAATAAGAACTTTAAGCTTTAAATCAAAAAGATGAAGATAAACAAGATTAATGGAATGATTATATTGATTGATTAAGGTAGAGTAAACAAAAGGAAAGATTAAACACTTACAAAAATAAAGATTTAACAAGAATGAAAAATCACAAACACCTTAATGGTGTTGGCTTCCTACGAAAGAAAAGGAAAATGACTGGGAAAATGAGAACTCCTCCAAAAAGTGTGAAGGTGAATTCCTTATATAGGCCTAGTGGTTGGTTGGTGAGTGGGCTTTCTTCTCTCTTTTCGTCTTCTCGTCTTTTCAGTAAAGTTGACGTTTTCGATTCTGATTCGGGATTTGTCGACGATTAAATTCAACTCGTCTTTTAATTTCTTCGTTTAATAGACTTGAGTTCCTTCGACATATGTAAATCTTCCATCTTTGGTCCTTTTCTTCTATAAATCTTCAAATAGGCCCAATGACTTCAAATCTTTTGCATCTCTTGGACAATAGACTTCGTCTTGAGTCTTTCTCTTCGATAAAACCCGTGCAATCCCATGTTTTCTCCAATATTTATCCGGTTGGCTCTGAAAACACAATAAACATAAAAACCACGGATAATTCCAAACAAATGATATTAAACACGCGTTTTGGTCTTGTTTTAGAAAGTAATAAGTGGTAAAAGGATGGGTGTTTTCACACCTATCAAATCCCCTACACTTAACCGTTGCCATGCCCTCATGCAATGCTTAGTAATAAAGCAAATTTACACTTTTCGCATAATCAATCAACCTTGTCCTTATTAACATACTACTAAAACAAAACTTAGAATACTAAGAGAAATTAGAACTTTAAAGGACACAAAAGGATAGAAAACCATTTTCACTTGAAAATAGCTAGATGGAAATAACTTGCAAAGAGATCAAGGACTTACATTAGGGCTTCGGTGCTGCGACGATTTATCACCCTCAAGTTTCACGTTCCCCAAACTAAGCTTAGAAACAAGATCATTGTTATTATAAGTTAGCAAATCAAACACTTACACACATGGCTTAATTAAATGCTTAAACTCCCTTATTCCTAGGTGTATCTCTTATATTTTATTTTTGCCTTAGAATGATCATGAAGATGCATTTTTGGACTTATTTCGATAGTTTATTTAGGCTAAAAGCAAAGTAGGACGATTTGATCAATAGTTAGCTAAAGGACAAAATCTCTTAAAACTGCTTCTCGGGATATCAAAAAGTTCATATCTTGGCATAACTCGGTTCACGATTTGAGACCTTTCTCGGGCCGATATTTGGCATGTACTTCATACTTCATATCTTGAGAGACGTGCTTGAGATAATGGTCTTCTCATCATAAATAGAGTTTCTTCACTTGGAGACTTTAGACGGGTACTCCAACTTTTTTTGACCACGACTTCATGATTATTTCTTCAATCTCTGATTGGGATTTCGAGATACAACGATCCGCCTCCTTTTCGGACTTGGATCTATTTATCCTCATACCTTGTTAGGGTCTTTTCGGATAGACTTCTCCATGATCTTTATGGGAGTTGATTGCTTTTCGTCGTGAGTCTTGATCCTTCATATTGATTTTAGGAATAATGCTCTTCACATCACTTTGGATCTTTAGCAATAAAATGGAATCCTCATGCCTTGTTAGGGCCTTTTCGGACTCGCCAATCTTCGCGCCCCGCTTCATAAGTTATGCCTTGGCTATGAACTCTTATCATTACCGAGCAACTTTTAAACGATCTTGGGCTAGAAGCTAAGTAACTTTTCAAATCGTACGACCTTACTTATTGCAGATAAATTATTAGCAAGTGAAGGGAGAATAGGCAAATAATTACACCAAGTGAGCTTGTGCAAGAATACCGACTTATAATTGACTCTATCATTTCTCGTCCTCCACAATTTAAAATCTCAAGTAATGAGACTCGTGGATACTTAGCCTAATAAACCAATTAAGGTCTACATGGTTAAGGATACTAGCTAGAACAAACTTGGACAAGTTGTAACACCCCATTTTGGAAATGGAATATTACGCATATCATGGCGTGTCATCAAAGCATACAAGGATAAATGTCTAAGCATTATTCAACCATAAAAGGGAAATACCGGAATCAAACATCGGTACCCCAAAGTAAAGCTCATCACACACAAACATAAATACTGTAAAAGGAAAGGACGAAACAATGTCCAAAGCAACTGTATCAAAGTAAAGGAAATGCATAAAGTAAAGAAAGACAGTAAAGCTTCCAGTCCATATGCACCTACGTTTGAGATCTACGAGCGTCCCTGAGTACCTGCCGTTTTGGGAACATGAAAAGGAAAACGGCTGAGCAAGACGCTCAGTGCACGGATGTACAATAAAGCATGAAATAGGATAAACATGTAACATATAACAGCGGAAGACTAAGTACTGAGTAAACTGGTTAAGTATCAAGAAAACTGGTTTTATAGTTTGAAAAGCCTTATGTTTATCTTGTGAAAACTGTTTTAACATATATATACCATAGCCCATATAGGTCATGAAAAGGTCACGTGCATGAATACTTGGAGGGGTGACCTCATCATGCTGATTAGAGGGGATGCCTCAAATCAATATACTGGTTTGGGTAGGAGGGATCAACTCCTTGTGAAGGGTGCAAGGCACACACCACATTCACCATGATAAACTGAATAAAACATGTAACTAGGATGCACCCATACGCCCCACCTGATATAATAATATGGCCAAAACTGAAAGGGACGCCACGAGCAATCACTCCGCCGTGGGGAAGTCATAACATCGGTGCCTCCAATGCTATGGTTATGGTACCTCCATAACTAGGTGAAACTGGTCATGCTTGTATATGGCTATAGATTATGCTAATTAAACATAAGCAGTTCAAAACAATAAAACAATTTCTGGGGAAAACAGTTGGCTACATACGGGGAAATCCTAATAAGGAAAGAATGTCCATACTGAAAGGACGGGAATCCGTACCTCAAGTCCAGTGAATGAACGGAAGAAAGACTCCTACTTCTGGATCACTAATGCTACATGAATACACACGTGTATAAGTATCGATTCACTGATTACGTACTGGGTTTTGTATCTCATTTTAGCTGATTTGGTATGTTTTAGGTCATGGTTTACTGTTTAAAGCCTTAAACTGTGTTTATCTAGTATTCGGATTAATCTGATTAAGTATTACTGGTGTTTCATGTATTATTATACTTACTGTGTAATAATAAGTAACTTTCCAAAAATAGCATGTTTCCAAAAATAGAAAGTTTCCAAAAATAGAAAGTTTCCAAAAATAGAAAGTTTCCAAAAATAGAAAGTTACCAAAAATAGAAAGTTTCCAAAAATAGAAAGTTTCCAAAAATAGAAAGTTTCCAAAAATAGAAAGTTTCCAAAAATAGAAAGTTTCCTAAAATAGAATTTACTGCTTAAAATAGATTAGTTTCTAAAAATAGAAAGTTTCCAAAAATAGATCAGCTGTCTTAATTAAATAAGTTTCCATATATAGAAGGTTTCCATGATTAGATTAGCTGCCTGAAATAGATAGATTTCCATATATAGAAGGTTTCCATAATTAGATTAGTTGCCTTATTTAATTAAGTTTCTATAAATAGAAGTTTCCATAATTAGAATTAAGCTGATTACATAAGCTAACATATAAGTCTAAGTGTTATAAGCTTATTTCTTAAGTCATAAGATATAGTGTATAGTTTAATTATTATTCCATGTATTTTAATTAAACTATAGGTTAAGCATTTTAATTAAAGTATAACATGTATTAATTAAAATGAAATAAAATACTTAGGTTAAAATGTGTATTATTATGTATTAATAACATAACCTAAGTCATGTCTAAATTAATTAATTATAGGCATGTTTTAATAATTAATTAATTATAACTTATAACATAAAATACTTAGGTTAAATTAATGTCATGATAAACTAATAATTAAAATAACCTAAGTCATGATTTAATTAATATTTCATGTTATTAATTAATTATATCCTAAGTTCATAATTCATAAAAATTAACATGTAGCATGAATCATGATTTAACCAACGAACCATGAATCGGGCATGAATTCGACACCGTACCCCGAGCCAAACCCGGGGCATATGTGTCTCCTTGCTGCCGTGGGTCCCACATGAGCCAACCAAGACCAAACATGGTCTTGGTGGTGGCGGCAATAGCAAACCAAACCCCCCTCGGGTTTGTTTGCTAGGCGGCCAAAACAAACATCCCTTTTAAATCATTCTTTGATTTTATTTAATACCAAAACATGTTAGATCAATGATTAATTACCATGTTTTAATAAGAAAAAATAATAACATGTTCATGAAAATAATCAAAGATTAAAAGAATTAGAAGAATTAAAAAGAAGGGTTAGAAAGGTATACCACTATGTAGCTTGGAAAAAGGATGAACAAACACTGATTATAACAATAGTTTTTGAGATCAAAATCAACCAATCACCCTCCAATGGTGGTGTTTAGGTGGCGGCACAAAGAGAGCAAAAGGAGGAGGAGAAAACTCTTTTTAGGGTTTTTATGTTTATTTCTTGAAAGTGAAAAATGAAAACATGCTTTTACTCTTACCCCCCTTTACTTGTAAAGTCCATGGGCTAGGCCCATTTCTTGTTGTGTGTCGTGGGTATGGGGGCCCCACATGGGGTACCCGTACCTTTCTCGTGTCCCGATGTTTCGTGTTCGTTCGTGGTTAAACGTGCTCGTGTTTAAAGTGTTTCTGTTTATTCTAACGTGTCGTTTATCGTAACTTAACGCTCGTAATTATATTATAAGTATTTACGTAATTATTCTAGTTCGTATTTTAAATAGTGATCATGATTTAATTATGTTCACGTGATATATTTATTAACTGTTTATCATGAGTTCGTACGTAATCGATACTTGTCATGTCATACACGTATGCACTTGCTTGATTATTAGCACATGAATGTGATCAATACTAAATGAGGTAAGTTTTAATCTAGGACGTACGATCTTAAGGGCACTATTCATGGTAAAAGCATGCGGGTTTTACAATTCTTCCCCCCTAAAAAGAATAATTCGTCCCCGAATTATAGATAAAGTAAGCTGAAAAGAAGTGACATACCCGAACTCAAAATATGAAGTGAGGGTAAGAAGCCCGGATAGACTCCTCTTTTTCCCAAGTGGCTTCCCGCTCGGTATGGTCCCTCCAAAGAATTTTGACGAATGGAATCGTCTTCCTTCTCATGACTCGTTCTTGCCTGTCGAGTACTCGTTCGGGTTCTTCTATAAAAGTGAGATCTTCACGTATCTGTTCCAGTGGATACTGAACCATGTGAAGGGGATGATAATTGTACCCTCTGAGTAAGGACACATGGAACACGTTATGGACGTGCGAAAGCTGAGGAGGTAACGCCAATCGGTAAGATACTTCGCCGATTCGTTCAACGATATCAAATGGTCCGATGAACCGAGGACTGAGTTTTCCTTTGATCCCGAAGCGTTTAACACCACGTGCCGGCGAAACCTTGAGGAAGACGTGATCTCCCACATTAAAATGTATGTCCCTACGATGCTTATCGGCGTAACTCTTCTGACGTGACCGTGCTTCTTGCAACTTCTGTTTAGCTACCTCAATCTTCTCATTGGTCATTTCTATAATCTCTGGTCCTTCAAGTGTTCGCTCTCCCACTTGATCCCAGCAAGTTGGAGCGCGACACTTTCTGCCATACAACATTTCGAAAGGAGCACATTTGATACTTGCGTGCCAGCTGTTGTTGTATGCAAACTCGACTAAGCAGAAGTAATCGTCCCAATCACCTGTCCATTCCAACGCACACGACCTTAACATATCTTCCAATGTTTGAATTGTTCGCTCCGATTGTCCGTCCGTTTGGGGATGAAAGGCTGTGCTCAGCTTAAGTTGTGTACCCCAAGCTTTTTTGCAGACCTTTCCAGAATCGCGACGTGAAACGAGGATCTCTGTCTGAGACGATGCTGGAGGGAGTACCGTGGAGTCTCATGATCTCCCTTCTGTACGTATCTGCGAGTTTACTTACCGGATCTTCCTTGCGTATCGGTAAGAAATGAGCTGATTTGGTGAGTCGATCAACAATGACCCAAATAGCATCGTGCTTCTTCTTGGTAGGCGGAAGACCGGTAACAAAATCCATGGTGATTTTGTCCCACTTCCACTCTGGAATATCCAACGGTTGAAGGAGACCGCCAGATCGCTGATGTTCAATCTTAACCTGCTGGCAGGTAAGACATTTGGAGACATAAGTGGCTACATCCTGTTTCATACCACTCCACCAAAAGTGCTGTCTGATGTCATGGTACATTTTTGTCGACCCAGGATGTATAGAAAATGGGGAGCTGTGAGCTTCAGCTAACAATGCTTCCCGGAGTTCTGGATTGTCAGGAACACAAAGTCTCGTGCCCTGCCAAATGATACCGTCTGCGTCCATTCGGAATTCTGTCTGCTTCTCCAAATTCTGAATTATCGCCCAAATCTCTCCATCATCCTTCTGCGCTTCCTTAATCCTAGTCAGTAACTCAGGTTTTACTCTAAGATTCGCCCAGTATCCGTGCTGCCCACGTACCATGATTTCGATGTCTAGCCGCTCCAAGTCCCTTATGTTTTGTTCCTCGATCTCAATGCCGTTTATCATTCCGGACTTTCTGCTGAGTGCATCTGCTACTACATTAGCCTTTCCGGGATGATACTGTAGGTTAATATCATAATCCTTCAACAGTTCCAACCATCTCCTTTGTCTCATGTTCAATTCTCGCTGTGTGAAGATATACTTCAAGCTCTTGTGATCCGTGAAAATGTCGCATGATTCTCCGTATAAGTAATGCCTCCATATCTTCAATGCGAACACCACTGCAGCAAGTTCCATGTCATGCGTAGGGTAGTTTTCTTCATAGGGCTTAAGCTGCCGTGAAGCATACGCGATCACTTTCCCATGTTGCATGAGAACACAGCCCAGTCCCTTCCCCGATGCATCGCTATAGATCTGAAATCCACCTGTACCAGATGGGAGAGTAAGAATAGGTGCAGATACTAACTTCTGCTTTAGGTCTTCGAAGCTCTTCTCTCGTTCTTCCGTCCAGACAAATTTCTCTCCCTTTCGCATCAGTTTGGTGAGAGGCAATGCCAAGTGGGAAAAGTTCTCCACGAATCTTCGATAATATCCAGCTAAGCCTAAGAAACTACGGACTTCTGTCGCTGATGTTGGTCTTGGCCATTTAGTGATAGCCTCAACCTTCGCTGGGTCCATAGTGATCCCTTCTGCTGATACAATGTGACCTAAGAATGCCACCTTGTTTAACCAGAACTCACACTTGGAGAATTTCGCATACAGCTGCTTCTGACGAAGAATCTGTAGTACAGTACGGAGATGATCTTCGTGTTCCTCCATAGACTTTGAGAAGATCAAGATGTCATCGATGAATACAATGACAAATTTATCAAGGAATTCATGAAAGATTCTGTTCATCAGATCCATGAATACTGCTGGAGCGTTAGTCAGGCCGAATGGCATGACCACAAACTCATAATGGCCATAGCGGGTACGAAAAGCAGTCTTAGCAATGTCCTGCTCTTTAACCCTCAGCTGATGGTAGCCTGACCTTAGATCGATCTTTGAGAAGTGTTTGGCTCCTTGAAGTTGGTCAAACAGATCGTCTATACGTGGCAGTGGATACCTATTGCGGATGGTAATCTTATCAAGTTCACGGTAGTCAATGCAAAGTCGCATGCTGCCGTCCTTCTTCTTAATGAACAAGACCGGTGCGCCCCATGGAGATGCGCTTGGTCTAATGAACCCTCGTTCAAGAAGTTCCTGCAGTTGGTCCTTCAGTTCTTTTAGCTCTATGGGAGCCATACGATACGGAGCCTTAGAGATTGGCTCAGCTCCTGGAACAAGGTCGATGTTGAACTCCACTTCTCTTGCAGGTGGTATGCCTGGAAGTTCATATGGGAAGACGTCTTGAAATTCTGAGACTACCGGTTGATCCTGAATCGATGGGGATTCAGCATCCATGTCATGAACCGTAGCTAGATAACCTTCGCAGCCATGTGACAGTAATGCACGTGCTTGCAAGGTAGATATGACTTGTACAGACCGCCCGGGTATGAACCCGTTATGGATGTACTCTGGTGCATTAATGTCGCCGAAGATCACCCGATATGAGTGGCAGTCTATGGTAGCATGGTGCCTGGATAGCCAGTCCATGCCAAGAATCATATCGAACTCAATCATGTCTAGGGGAAGTGCATCTACTGCACGAACTTTATCGTCAAACTCTAGAGGAAGACTCTTGTATACATGAGTTATTAATACAGAGTCCCTCAGAGGCGTGGAAATGGTAAGCTTATCTTCTAATGGCAAGGGAAGTGTCCTGATGTTCTTAGCATAAGTAGTGGAAATAACTGAATGAGTGGCACCCGTGTCGAAAAGAACACATGCAGCCTGGCCGTACATATACAAAATTCCAGTAATGGTACCTGTAGATTTGTTTGCCTGGTCCCGCGATGTCGTGTAGACACGCCCAGTGGTAGGAGGCGGTTTAGTATCAGCATGACCCGAAGTACCCTTCATTTCACCCTTACGGCAATCTCTCATACGATGGCCAGGGAGGCCGCACTTGTAGCACGCGTCGGAATCACGACGACATGGGCCAGGGTGTCTGCGATGGCAAGTGCTGCAAAGAGGATGAGTGAATCCTCCAGCAGGAGTCCTTGCTTGCTGAGGGCCTGCTGATGGCAAAACGTGTTAAGAATAAAGTATATGCACGAGTATAGGACGTAAGCGTCATAAGATGTTTACCAGTGTTAGCTGAACGGTTAGGCTGAGAACCCCTGTGGTTCTGGTCCCTTCCGTTACCGTGGTTCCTGGTAGAGATTAATATAGTGTCAGCATGAGAGATATAACATGAAATCATAAGAAGATGCGTAAATAGTAGGACCTGCTGTTGTTGGAGTGTCCCGCATTGTTACGGTAATTATCATTACCGTTGCGCCTTTCCACAACAGAACGGTCGTTAGAGTGACCGTTTCCTTTGGGCTGATTGGGCTGCTGCTGAGTAGCCGGCTGAGACCGGTCCCCAGTTTTCTGCCTGGAAGATACAGTTTAAGAGATGATTATAGAACATATAATGATAGGATGCGGTCTGGTTATCGATAGAACACGAAATGTTTTACCTCTTGTCGGGTCTTTCAGCTTCCCCGAACTCATCGCGTTCCTGCAACATCTCAAGCTTCCTTGCTGCGTCGGCCACTTGTGCTACTGTATTGAACGTAGCACATACCAGATTGTTCGCGACCGAGGTGCGAAGTGCCCACCTAAAATGGTGTGCCTGCTCCTCAGGAGTACCAGCCGCTGCTCCCAGAAAACCTGCCAAGCGAAGAAAGCGCTGCATGAATTCGTTGCTATTTTCGCCCGCTCTCTGACGTATCCCGTGGTATTCACGCTTGAGTTTGTCCTGCTCTACCTTAGGAAAGAACTGTTCCATCACTCTCTCCTTGAATTGGGCCCATGTCAAACCAGTGACCCATTCATCACCTCCTTCTGACTGCGTCAAAGCTAGCCACCAGTTGAGTACATCGCCTTCAAACCTGTAGCATGCCAATCTTGCCTTGAAGGCGGGGTCACATCCCATAGCATTGAAGATTTTCTCAATGTGAGTCAGCCAGCTTTCAGCATCGCTGGGGCTATCAGTCTTTTCGAAAGCTCTAGGACGGAGCTTGTTAAATCTTTCCAACCATACCGCTAGTGTCACTGGGGGAGGAGGAGGAGGAGGTGCCTGATTCTGCTGCTGCTGATTGTTGGCAGCCTGGACTTCAGCACGAATATCATTCCTCAGTTGAGGAAGTAAGGCTTGCATGGCAGCCTGAATTGCAGCATTGAGCTGCTCTTGCTCGCGTGTGAGAACCATCTGACTGTATAACATAAAACATATGATTAACAGTTCAAACATAAAATATAATTAAAAAAAAATTTATGCCAAAATTTCACGAGAAAAATTCTATGTAAGAAAATCTTTGTATGAATGCATGATGCAGTTTTATGAAAACTTTTGATGCTCGAGAGTGAACGCCTCTGGTCAGTTCACTCAAAATAAAAGACATATCGAGGGGACGCCTATGGGTCGGTCCCAAATCTAAAAGTTTCGATAAAACACATGCGACTAAATAGGGCCAGTCCTGTACCAACCATTACTTAGTCAAAAACCCTGTAATAATGACATGTATATGTATGCTTAAAAATGATGAATGCATGAAAACAACTGTCAGTTCTAGGAAGACCGTAGTGACTACCCACTAATCACAGGTCATACTTGAGAGCCTACAGGTCGAAACCTTGGCTCTGATACCATAATTGTAACACCCCATTTTGGAAATGGAATATTACGCATATCATGGCGTGTCATCAAAGCATACAAGGATAAATGTCTAAGCATTATTCAACCATAAAAGGGAAATACCGGAATCAAACATCGGTACCCCAAAGTAAAGCTCATCACACACAAACATAAATACTGTAAAAGGAAAGGACGAAACAATGTCCAAAGCAACTGTATCAAAGTAAAGGAAATGCATAAAGTAAAGAAAGACAGTAAAGCTTCCAGTCCATATGCACCTACGTTTGAGATCTACGAGCGTCCCTGAGTACCTGCCGTTTTGGGAACATGAAAAGGAAAACGGCTGAGCAAGACGCTCAGTGCACGGATGTACAATAAAGCATGAAATAGGATAAACATGTAACATATAACAGCGGAAGACTAAGTACTGAGTAAACTGGTTAAGTATCAAGAAAACTGGTTTTATAGTTTGAAAAGCCTTATGTTTATCTTGTGAAAATTGTTTTAACATATATATACCATAGCCCATATAGGTCATGAAAAGGTCACGTGCATGAATACTTGGAGGGGTGACCTCATCATGCTGATTAGAGGGGATGCCTCTAATCAATATACTGGTTTGGGTAGGAGGGATCAACTCCTTGTGAAGGGTGCAAGGCACACACCACATTCACCATGATAAACTGAATAAAACATGTAACTAGGATGCACCCATACGCCCCACCTGATATAATAATATGGCCAAAACTGAAAGGGACGCCACGAGCAATCACTCCGCCGTGGGGAAGTCATAACATCGGTGCCTCCAATGCTATGGTTATGGTACCTCCATAACTAGGTGAAACTGGTCATGCTTGTATATGGCTATATATTATGCTAATTAAACATAAGCAGTTCAAAATAATAAAACAATTTCTGGGGAAAACAGTTGGCTGCATACGGGGAAATCCTAATAAGGAAAGAATGTCCATACTAAAAGGACGGGAATCCGTACCTCAAGTCCAGTGAATGAACGGAAGAAAGACTCCTACTTCTGGATCACTAATGCTACATGAATACACACGTGTATAAGTATCGATTCACTGATTACGTACTGGGTGTATCTCATTTTAGCTGATTTGGTATGTTTTAGGTCATGGTTTACTGTTTAAAGCCTTAAACTGTGTTTATCTAGTATTCTGATTAATCTGATTAAGTATTACTGGTGTTTCATGTATTATTATACTTACTGTGTAATAATAAGTAACTTTCCAAAAATAGCATGTTTCCAAAAATAGAAAGTTTCCAAAAATAGAAAGTTTCCAAAAATAGAAAGTTTCCAAAAATAGAAAGTTACCAAAAATAGAAAGTTTCCAAAAATAGAAAGTTTCCAAAAATAGAAAGTTTCCAAAAATAGAAAGTTTCCTAAAATAGAATTTACTGCTTAAAATAGATTAGTTTCTAAAAATAGAAAGTTTCCAAAAATAGATCAGCTGCCTTAATTAAATAAGTTTCCATATATAGAAGGTTTCCATGATTAGATTAGCTGCCTGAAATAGATAGATTTCCATATATAGAAGGTTTCCATAATTAGATTAGTTGCCTTATTTAATTAAGTTTCTATAAATAGAAGTTTCCATAATTAGAATTAAGCTGATTACATAAGCTAACATATAAGTCTAAGTGTTATAAGCTTATTTCTTAAGTCATAAGATATAGTGTATAGTTTAATTATTATTCCATGTATTTTAATTAAACTATAGGTTAAGCATTTTAATTAAAGTATAACATGTATTAATTAAAATGAAATAAAATACTTAGGTTAAAATGTGTATTATTATGTATTAATAACATAACCTAAGTCATGTCTAAATTAATTAATTATAGGCATGTTTTAATAATTAATTAATTATAACTTATAACATAAAATACTTAGGTTAAATTAATGTCATGATAAACTAATAATTAAAATAACCTAAGTCATGATTTAATTAATATTTCATGTTATTAATTAATTATATCCTAAGTTCATAATTCATAAAAATTAACATGTAGCATGAATCATGATTTAACCAACGAACCATGAATCGGGCATGAATTCGACACCGTACCCCGAGCCAAACCCGGGGCACATGTGTCTCCTTGCTGCCGTGGGTCCCACATGAGCCAACCAAGACCAAAAATGGTCTTGGTGGTGGCGGCAATAGCAAACCAAACCCCCCTCGGGTTTGTTTGCTAGGCGGCCAAAACAAACATCCCTTTTAAATCATTCTTTGATTTTATTTAATACCAAAACATGTTAGATCAATGATTAATTACCATGTTTTAATAAGAAAAAATAATAACATGTTCATGAAAATAATCAAAGATTAAAAGAATTAAAAGAATTAAAAAGAAGGGTTAGAAAGGTATACCACTATGTAGCTTGGAAAAAGGATGAACAAACACTGATTATAACAATAGTTTTTGAGATCAAAATCAACCAATCACCCTCCAATGGTGGTGTTTAGGTGGCGGCACAAAGAGAGCAAAAGGAGGAGGAGAAAACTCTTTTTAGGGTTTTTATGTTTATTTCTTGAAAGTGAAAAATGAAAACATGTTTTTACTCTTACCCCCCTTTACTTGTAAAGTCCATGGGCTAGGCCCATTTCTTGTTGTGTGCCGTGGGTATGGGGGCCCCACATGGGGTACCCGTACCTTTCTCGTGTCTCGATGTTTCGTGTTCGTTCGTGGTTAAACGTGCTCGTGTTTAAAGTGTTTCTGTTTATTCTAACGTGTCGTTTATCGTAACTTAACGCTCGTAATTATATTATAAGTATTTACGTAATTATTCTAGTTCGTATTTTAAATAGTGATCATGATTTAATTATGTTCACGTGATATATTTATTAACTGTTTATCATGAGTTCGTACGTAATCGATACTTGTCATGTCATACACGTATGCACTTGCTTGATTATTAGCACATGAATGTGATCAATACTAAATGAGGTAAGTTTTAATCTAGGACGTACGATCTTAAGGGCACTATTCATGGTAAAAGCATGCGGGTTTTACACAAGTCTATTCGGGTTCAGTCAAAATAATCGCAACGGGCCTAATATGTCAAAGATTTCTAAACTAGCTACACCACTTTATTAATATTTTTGACTTTATTGCGGGATATATACATACGAAAGCAACGATAAAAATTTAAAAATTACGACTAAATGGCCAAAGTTAATAAAAAATTTGAAAAATGTTGAAAAAGATGATTTTCCGGTTAAATGAAGGCATTTTCATGGAAAAGTCCACTTAAAACTTCGATAGAAGTCCCCCCTACACTTAAGATAAACATTGTCCTCAATGTTTAAGCATGTGGGAAAAGTCTCCCCTACACTTATGACATTGTGCACGTTGGTTAAATCAAGTTAAGGAAGAGACGACTAACGTGATCAATTTTAAATGTGAGTATGAAGAATATTGAATCACGATAGTTGAGAGATAGAACCGGATTTCGGATAACACGGGAGCACGTTTCTTCGAAGGTTCCAAGAGTGCATTCATCCCTGAAATCACATCACCACACAAAGACAAACACCTATATAGGTCCCCCTACACTTAGGAGGTTAAAACGAAAAGGGATAGATACTCGGGCTGCCTCCCGAGGAGCGCTTGTTTTTTATAACCGAGTCACGAGCCTGACTCGACCCAGAAGTAGTTCATAGGGAACGTGGTGAGGGATGGAATCATCTCATGAGACATGTCCTCACCAAAGTACAACTTCACTCGTTGGCCATTCACCTTAAAATTAGGCCCATTAGGTTTAGCGAGCTCGAGAGTACCATATGGAAAAATTTGGGCAATGGTGAATGGGCCGGACCAACGAGATTTCAGCTTGCCCGAAAAGATTTTCATCCGAGAGTTAAAGAGCAAAACTTTGTCTCCAACTTGGAACTCTCGGTTCTTAATCTAAGAGTCGTGAATGAGCTTAGTCTTTTCCTTATAGATCAAAGAATTTTCATAAGCGTCATTACGGAGTTCATTCAGCTCATTGAGTTGGATCTTGCGTAGGTCACCGGCTTTGTTGATATCAAAATTTGCCCACTTCAAGGCCCAGTAAGCCTTGTGCTCCAACTCAATAGGGAGGTGGCACGCTTTCCCGTACACGAGACGATATGGTGTACAACCAATCGGAGTCTTGTAAGTGGTACGAAAAGCCCACAAAGCATCATCAAGTTTATCAGCCCATGAGGCACGATTCTCTCCCACGGTTCTTTCAAGAATTCTTTTTAATCCTCGGTTAGAGATTTCAGACTGGCTATTAGTTTGTGGGTGGTAGGCGGTGGAAAGACGATGATTTACACCGTACTTAGCCATCACTCTAGCAAATTGGTCATTGCAAAAATGAGTCCCGCGATCACTAATAATGGCACGAGGCACACCGAATCTAGCGAATAGCGATTTCAAAAAGTTACAAACCACCCTTGCGTCATTAGTAGGTAAAGATTTGGCTTCAACCCACTTTGAAACGTAGTCAACGGCTACAAGGATGTATTTGTTTCCTTTAGAGGAAGGGAATGGCCCCATAAAGTCGATACCCCAAACATCAAAGTTTTCACATTCTTGAATGAAATTCTGAGGCATCTCGTCTTTATGTGTGATCTTGCTTGGTTTTTGGCAAGCATCACATCGTTTAACCATCTCGTGAGCATCACGGTAAATGGTGGGCCAATAAAATCCCGAATCAAACACTTTTTTGGCGGTGTAGTTGGGACCAAAGTGACCACCGGTGGGTCCTTTGTGGCAAGCGTCAAGGATTTCTAAGGCTGCCGGTCCATCAACACATCGGCAAATAATCAAATCAGCACATTGTTTGAAAAGATACGGGTCATCCCAAAAGTAAGTCTTAATGTCTTTGAAGAACTTTTTCTATTGTTGGGATGTTAACCCGTTAACGAGAATTCCACCCGCCAAGTAGTTTGCAATGTCCGCAAACCACGGGGTTTCATCAGACGTCGAGTTGATAGACATTAAGGTCTCCAGGGGAAAAGAATCATTGATTTCTTTGTTCGGATGATCCCCTTGGTAAGGATCCTCAAGTCTACTGAGATGATCCGCGGCTAGGTTTTCAGCTCCTTTTTTATCGTGAATTTCGATTTTAAATTCTTGGAGTAGCAAAACCCAGCGAAGAATTCTTGGTTTGGAATCTTGTTTAGTCAACAAGTACTTCAACGCGGGATGATCGGTGTAAACGATTGTGGTGGAAAGGACAAGATAGGGGCGGAACTTTTCAAAGGCATAGACAACAGCTAAAAGCTCTTTTTCGGTTGTCGTGTAATGCAATTGGGACCCAGTCATTGTCTTGCTAGCGTAATGGATTGGTTGGAAGTATTTATTCACTCTTTGGCCCAAAACCGCTCCAATAGCATAGTCGCTAGCATCGCACATCAACTCAAAGGGAAGCTCCCAATTAGGGGTAACTAAGACGGGTGCCTTAGTCAGCTTATCCTTAAGCAAGTTGAAGGCTTCAAGACACTCTTTGAAAAAGATAAAAGGAGTATCTTTTTCCAAGAGGTGGGTCATCGGGCGAGCGATTTGAGAAAAATCTTTGATGAATCGACGGTAAAAGCCCGCATGACCAAGGAAACTTCTCACACCCTTCACGGTTGAAGGTGGAGGCAACTTAGCAATAACATCGACTTTAGCACGGTCTACTTCAAGACCGGCTTTGGAGATCTTGTGTCCAAGCACGATTCCCTCTTTTACCATGAAATGGTATTTTTTCCAATTAAGAACAAGGCGAGTGTCTTCACACCGCTTAAGCATTCGTTCTAAATTGGCAAGGCAAGCAGAGAAAGAATCGCCATAAACCGAGAAATCATCCATGAATACTTCCATAGTGTCTTCCACCATGTCATGGAAGATAGCCATCATACACCTTTGGAACGTCCCAAGAGCATTGCATAAACCAAAAGGCATACGTTTGTAAGCAAATGTTCCATAGGGACAAGTGAATGTGGTCTTTTCTTGGTCCTTGGGATCGATGGGAATTTGAAAATACCCGGAGAAACCGTCTAAAAAACAGTAATAATCATTACCCGCTAGACGCTCGAGCATTTGATCCATGAAGGGAAGAGGAAAGTGATCTCTTCTCGTGGCATCATTGAGCTTGCGATAATCAATACAAACTCTCCACCCAGTAACGAGACGAGTGGGAATCAACTCGTTGTGTTCATTGGAAACAACGGTTATTCTGCCCTTCTTGGGCACACAATGGATGGGACTTACCCACGGCGAATCCGAAATAGGGTAAATCAAGCCGGCATCTAGAAGTTTGATAACCTCTTGTTTGATGACGTCATGAATGCGAGGATTAACCCTTCTTTGGCTCTGGATTGCGGGTTTAAAGTCATCTTCCATGAGAATCTTGTGAGTACAAAAGTTCGGATCAATTCCGCGGATATCGGAAATTTTCCAAGAAATTGCCTTCTTATGATCTTTAAGCACGGCGATGAGGCGAGATTTCTCTTCTTCTTTCAAGTCCTTCGCGATGATGACGGGCGACTTCTTATCTTCTTCAAGGAACACGTACTCGAGATGGGGCGGCAACTCCTTAAGTTCTAAATCCAGAGGATTTTTGATGGGAGGCGTTTTTAAAGTCGGAGCGTCGATAGCAATAACCGTGGGAGATGGTGGAGCAATTATGTCTTCTTTAAGGAGGTTCTCAATGAGGCGAAGATCTTCATCCCAATCGGTGGGAGAATCGGCATGTTCTAAGTTCACATCTCCCATGGTGGCTTCCAAATCTTTCCAAAGGAAATCACTTTCTCCAAATAGAGATAGTGATGAATCAATAGAGGAAACGGTCTCAACATTGGGAAGAGAGGTAGGAATACTTTTGCAAGCATCTTTGAAGTGTTCTTCACAAGCCTCATCAAGAACGTCAATACAATTAACACTCTCGTATGAATAAGGCTGTTTAGAAAGCTTTCCCATGTTGAAGACGACTTTATCGGTCACCCACTCTCATGATAAGCTCACCGGCTTCAACATCGATGAGAGTGCGACCGGTTCTCAAGAATGGACGACCAACGATCAATGGCACACGAGGGTCCATCTCGTAATCGACGACGACGAAATCGGCAGGAAAAGTGAATTTGTCGACTCCTACAAAGACGTCTTCACCTATCCCCACTGGATAAGCAACCGTACGGTTAGCTAATTCCAAAGTCATTTTGGTGGGGACTAGCTCAGGGAGAGATAATTGCATCCAAACACTTAAAGGCATTAAGTTAATACTGGCACCTATATCGGCTAGGGCCATGCAATTCTCTACTCCCGGGAAGTTACAAGGGATTAAGAAACGACCCGGATCACCAAGCTTGGTTGGCAATTTCCTTAAGAGCACTGCAGAGCAATTATCATTAAGTTGGGTGTTAGCAATATCAAGAAGCTTCTCCTTGTCACTAAGAAGATCTTTGAACATTTTCGCGTACTTAGGCATGTGAGCGAGAGCCTCAGCGAAGGAGATATTGAAATTCAGTTGTTTAAACATTTTAAGAAAGTTCGAAACCTGAATATCGTCCTTGCTTTTGAGCTTCTCTTTCCTCAACCTTGAGGGATAAGGTATATCGGAAGAAGAGGAAGGCTTTGGGAGAATAGGATCACTCACATCCTTGGGTGGAGGAGGGGTAGAAGTAAGAGGTGGAGAAATTGGGGAAGGAGAAGGATGATGAATAGGAGCAGGTGACTCGTTCTCCTTAGTCATAACCACCGGTGGAGGTATTGGAAGCTCGGGTTCCTTGGTACCTTTGCCACTGCGAGTGGTGATTGCTTTCATCTCCCCTCTTGGATTCGCAACGGTGTTACTCGGGAGAGTACCCGAAGAAGAGGGTTGATTACCTTGGAAAAAACTAGCCATCATGTTCTTTAAGTCATTCGTTTGACTATCCAAAGTGTTTCTCATATCAGCTCTCAGATCGTTCCCTTGTTTCACCAGGTCTGCTTTCAAGTTGAGCACTTCCCGCTGAAGATTTCCCACGATCACATCGTTAGTCCTCATGTAGGTTTCCACTTCTTGGTGTAAAGCGGTGGGTTGGTTGGGAGGAGCATTGTATGCGGGTGGTTGATAAGCAGGTTGCTGGTAAACTTGGTTGTTTCTTTGAGGTGGATGTTGTTGTTTGTGAGGTGGTATGTATGGTCCACGAGATGGTTGTTGTTGTTGAGCAGGGCGGTTGAGGTTTTGTTGTTGGTTTGGGCTGTTAGGAGTAAAACCGGGTGGTGAGAGATAGTTGTTGGAGCGGTAGCTAAGCAGGTTGCGGTCACCTTGAGGACGAGCTTGATAAGCGGGTTGAGGATAGGTGCCATATGCTGCATTCACATTCTCAGAAGGGTAGTCTTGGGTGGTGGTACAAGTGGTGTAAGAGTGAGGACCCCCGCATATTTCACATGGTTGGCTGACAGCACTGACTTGAGCGTTTTTGGCATTGATGCTATCGGTGTTGCTGGCGGTTTGGGTAGCAAGCGATTCAAGAAGCGCAGTGATTTTGTCAAGTCGCTTATCGATGTCACTAGTACTAGCACTAGCGACATTGGTCCGAACACTCTTGGTTTGCACACGAGACTTATTCTCAATGATATCCCAAGCAGCATTGGAAGTCTTAGCCAAAAGATTACCCCCCGAGGCACTGTTTAGTGAATCTTGGTCATTCATGCTTAAACCATTATAAAAAGTGTTAATTTGGTGCACTTTGGTAAAACCATGTTGTGGGCATTTTCTTAAAAGATCTTTGAAACGGTCCCAAGATTCACTAAAAGACTCATCGTACTTTTGTTCAAAATTAATGATTTCATTCCGCAAAGCGGTAGTACGAGAGGGTGGGAAAAAGTAGTTGATAAACTTGGTCTCCAAATCCGTCCACGAAAGAATACTCTGTGGCGGTTCCTTAGCAAGCCAATGCCGGGCTTGTCCCTCTAAAGAAAAGGGAAAAAGTTGTAAACGGATTACCTCTTGTGGAACACCATTGAATTTGACCGTATTGGTGAGTTGCAAGAATCTCTTGATGTGGTCATGTGGATCATCAATGGTACGCCCCAAGAATGGTTGAGTAGAGACCATCTGGATAAAGCCGGATTTGAGCTCAAAGTTGTTGGCTGCAATCGCGGGTATGACAACTGGATCATTGTTACCATCTACATGTGCTTACAGAAGTTCAATCATCGGGCGATTATCCGGTAGAGGCTCATTGTTGTTGTTATTATTGTTGTTGAAAGGTGGATTGTTATTGTTATTATTATTGTTTTGAGGTGGGTTATTGTTGTTGTTTTGTACACCGGCCATGTCTAAGTCTTCGAGAGGCTCGGGCTCTTGATAAGACGTTGATCGTGTACGCATGCACCTGCAAAAGAACTAACAAGGCAAAAACAAAGCAAAAATATTTTTGGTTTTTATGTTTTTTAATTTTCAGGATTTTGAAAATTTTATATTTTTTTAGGATTTTTTGAAAAATTTTACGAAAAAGTAACATTCACGGGGAACGGATCCCAAAATCCAAGTTCTCACAAAAAACTGTTGATCTTAACGAGAAGAGCCGGCAGCGGCGCCATTTGATACAAGAGATTTTGCTAGTTGAAAGTTCGTTTCTCGGAATCCTCTCGAATTGATTACAGTTCTAAGTGGAATGATTTGTTCTTGGTGACAAAAAGTGGGTTTGGTTTTCTATCCTACTAAAAAGGTAAATGCATGAAGTAAATAAAGATTTAAACCAAAACAATTACTTAGATTTAAATTAAACAGTCAAAAGACAGAACAATAAAACAAACTTACTGAAATTATGGTGCTATCCGGAATAATCACCATGCAGAATATTTAAGTCTATTCGGAATAAGAATCCCTATGCGGAATAAAGGCCCTATTCGGAATATATGACTACTCGGAATAAAACAAAGCTATGCGGAATAAACAACTACTCGGAATATCAAATGATCCTATTCGGAATAAATTGGTTATGCTGAATATTAGAACTATTCGGAATATTAAAGACCATTCGGAATAATCAGGAAAATTTATGCTATGCGGAATATAAATGACTATGCGGAATAATTGAAATATTCCGAATATGGAACAAATTAAGAAGGCTACCCGGAATATATAATATTCCGAATAATAGACAAAATAAACAGGCTATTCGGAATGTTAGAACATTCCGAGTAAGGGACAAAACAGATGGACTATCCGGAATATAGCTGGAAATGAAGAACAGTAACAGACATTTAAAACAGTAGACACGAATTTAAACCAAATCAAGCTAAATAATCAAAAAGGTTTAACCAATTTAACCACAAATCGTCTATTAACCACAAGGTTCAAATCCCAATCATAAAAACACAAAATCAACAACTTTTTAAGATCAAAACTCAACTAAATAAGAACTTAAGAACTTTGAATAAAAAGGTGATGATGAACAAGAGGAATGAAAAGATTGAAGGAAAACTTGTATTAATGATTAAGATTCAGTAAACAAAAATGAAGGATTAAACTTACAAGATTTAAGAACAAAAACAAGAATCAAAATCACCAAACACCCCAATGGTGTTGGTGATGCCTACGAACAGAAAGAGAGAAAAAAGGAATGAAAAAACTGAATGAAAAGTGTGAAGGGAAATCTTTATATAGGTCTCCCTTTTGGTTGGTGAGTGGGCTTTCTCCCTATCTTCTTGTCTTCTCGTCTTTTCAGAAAAGTTGACGTTTTCGATTCTGATTCGGGATTTGTCGACGATTAAATTCAACTCGTCTTTTAATTTCTTCGTTTAATAGACTTGTGTTTCTTCGACATATGTAAATCTTCCATCTTTGGTCCTTTTCTTCGATAAATCTTCAAATAGGCCCATTGACTTCAAATCTTTTGCATCTCTTGGACAATAGACTTTGTCGTTAGTCTTTTTCCTTGATAAAACCCGTGCAATCCAATGTTTTCTTCAATAATCATCCGGTTGACTCTGAAAACACAATAAACACAAAAACCACGCATAATTCCAAACAAATGATATTAAATACGTGTTTTGGTCTTGTTTTAGCCAGAAATAAGTGGTAAAAGGATGGGTGTTTTCACACCTATCAGATTCACATATTCCGACTTAGGTTAAGCATTCGTATTCCGAACTAAGTTTAGATCCCACTTATTCCGACTTAGGTTCAGTATTTGGTTTCCAGACTTATGTTTTATTTCTTGTTTCCTGTTTAGTTTCAAATATTTATTTTTCTCGCCATTTTTCTTAAACTTTATTTTAAATTGTTTTTATATTAGACTTATTTTAACTTTGCATTTTTAAGTTTTCAAATTTACTTTTCGTCAAGTTTTAATTTCTCGTCATTTAATTAATTTACTTTTAAAGTCTTAATCTTTCACCATTTACGTTTTAATCATTTTTAACTTTATTTACCTTGCCTTTTACTTTAAAGTTTTGCACTTTTACTTTACTACAACGACAAACATGTTATTTTCCACCAAAAGACAACTGAGTCACACTAAAAAACCACGGTCAATTCGAATCGAAATGAGACGATAAACTTTTTTATACTTGGTAAAGCCATGTATCAAATGGCGCCGATGTTGGCTCTTTTCGTAAAGATTAACGGTTTTTAGTGAGAGACGCGTTGGATTTTGGAATCCGTTCACTCGTGAACGCTATTTTCTTGCTCAAAAAATTTTCAAAAATTCATAAAAATTAAAAATTTCAAAAATCCAAAAACATTTGAAAAATCATAAAAGTAATTCTTTTCAAAAGTTTTGCACCAAAAATATTCCTCTTACTTATATATTGTGTTTAATGGACTCGTTTGTTGATTGTGTAGGGTGTGGAAGACATCTTCTGGTAATCACTCTTGTCAATGGTGTTCATGCGAACGGTGTGGAATGGATATCCCTAATTACGAATTTGGACATTGTTCATTTTGCAATTCAACCAATTTATACTTCACCTCTACTGACACTATCTCACCCTCTTCAACCAATGACGATCCTTATCCGCAATATGCACCGGGGTTTTCTCAATACCCGCGTTGCAACAATTGTTTGGGCCCTCACGATACTTTTTATTGTCAACCGATGAATTATTATGAACCAACTACGTGCTATAATTCTGGTTTTCATAATTTTGAGCCCCCACAATACACCCTCGATCATCAACCTTCTTTGAATCCGAATGACGAAAGACAATCCCTTCTATTGAAAATTGAAGAAGCCATAGTTCAACTAAAATAAACATGGGAGAAGGAAAAGCGACAGCAACAAGAGCAAGTATCTAATCTTAGTGATTATACTCCTCCTCTTGTACGTCCCTTTTATTATGATGATGACGAGGAGAGTACTATTTCTTTCCGAGATCTTATTGCTCAACATCCTTCGTTCAGTGCAATCGTACTTCCTCCTCTTGCCTTGCCGGCTATGGATCCCGAGAACTCACCCATCATAGGAGCTGAGGATATCATCACAACTCCTGCAAAGGAATCAGACGAAGTCATAAAGTCTAGTGCCGATAACCTTGCCCCAATCCAAGGTGAATCTGAGGTGACTTCCGACAGTGACGATGAGCATGATGTTCTTTCTTATGATGATGTCCCTTCCACCGACGCTTTAGGAGATGATACTTTGACTTTCTCTAATCCTCTTTTTGATCTAGATGATGATTTTATTTATAGTGATGACGAGTCACTATCCGATGAAGACGTTCCGAAGGAAGCTTTCAAGATTTATTTGAACCCTTTATTTGATTTTGATGATGCCTACATATCTAGTAAGGTGAATCCTCTCTTTGACGAAGGGACTGAGGACATTGATAGCCCTGATTCTCTTGCTATTGATGAGCATACTTTGTTAGCCATGCCTCCTCCTATCGCAGAGGTGGAGAGATTTGACTCTACTGGAAAGGTGACGCGGGTGGAAGGTAATTGTTCTCATACTTCTCATACTATATTACCACCTCATCCCACCGCGTGCACACCCAATCGGGTGATGTATCGGTTTTACTCTTCCCATTTCACACCAGGAAGTGAGGATGAGTGCTTTGACCCAGGAGGTGAAATTGACCATTCTATGATAGACACCTTTACAGCTTTGCCGCTTAGTGACCATCAACTGTCTTGGGGGGATAACAATTTGCTTCCTTTACCCACCCCACCTCCCGTGGATCATGATTTTACTTACTTTTCTTATATTGAGAGGACTTTTATACCCTTCAAAACTTATCCTCCGGCCTCTCCTTTATTATTTTCCTCCGGGAACGAGGACAAGATTTTTGATCCCGGTATTACATTAGAGGCTTCTCCATGGACCATTTAATTCGGGGTCGAGTCAGGCTCGTGACTCGGTTAACAAAAACAAGCGCTTCTCGGGAGGCAACCCGCTAATCTATCCTTTTTTATCTATTTTTCATCCTAAGTGTAGGGGGAGCCCCGTAGGAGTTTGTTCTTTTCTTTCTTATGATGTGCAGGGATTGGAGCTTCAAAGACACATTCTTGATACTTTTGACGACCCGTGATTCCGTGTCCCATCTTCCCGGTTTTATCCTAAACTCTTTTGATTCTCTATTTTATATTCTTCAATATTAAAATAGGAATCACTTTAGTTGTCTCTTCCTTAGCAAAATTTAAACAACATGCACAATGTCCTAAGTGTAGGGGAGTTTACTCCCACATGCTTAAACATTGAGGACAATGTTTATATTAAGTGTAGGGGGACTTCTATCGAAGTTAAGTGGGCGTTTCCTTGTATTTGTCCTCATTTTAACCGGAAAATTGATTTTTCGACATTTTTCAAAAATTTTGATCTATTTTGGCCTAGTTGTATTTACCTTTGTTATAGTTATTTTCTCTCTTTGCTAGAATAAATTTTAATAAAGTGGTTTTAATTTTTAAACGTTGTGAATCTTTTGACTCAACCCGAGTTTACTTATCCAAGTTTTCTCTAGCTAGTATCCTTAACGTGTTTAAGTCAAGTTTTGCTAGGCTTTTATATAGGGAACTTTAAAACGTAAAAGTCTTAACTCTCACGGGTTAAGAACAAGAACTTTTCGCAAGTTCCTATAATTGATCCTAGAAAGTCGTTTATCAAGGGAACTTTAAAATGCGAATTCTAAACTTGAAAAAGTCTAAGAAGTTGCAAGATCCTATAGATGACTTGAAAACCTGAAACTTTGATTTAATTGGCTAAGCATCCACGAGTCTCATTCCTTGAGATTTTAAACTGTAGAGATCGAGAGATGATAGAGTCAATTATAAGTTTGGTATTCTTTCATGAATTTATGTGAGTTGATTATGAGGTTTTTCTCCCATCGCTTGTTAATAAATTTAATTGCAATAAGTAAGGTTGTACGATTTGAAAAGTTACTTAGCTTCTAGCCCAAGATCGTTTAATAGTTGCTCGGTATTAATTAGAGTTCATAGCCAAGGCATAACTTATTGAAGCGGGATGCGAAGATTGGCGAGTCCGAAAAGGCCCTAACAAGGCATGAGGGCTACATTTTGTTGCTAAAGATCCCAAGTGATGTGAAGAATCATTTATCAAAAATCAATATGAAGGATCGAGACACACGACGAAAAGCAAATACTCCCCTAAAGATCATGGAAAAGTCTATCTGAAAAGACCCTAGCAAGGTATGAGGATTAATAGATCCAAGTCCTAAAAGAAAGCGGATCGTTGTATATCAAAATCCAAAATAAAGATTATAGAAAAATGAAGAAGTCGTGGTCCAAGTATGAAGAATCTCTCAAAACTTCAAGTGAAGAAATTCCTATTATGAAGAGAAGACCATTATTTCATGAACGTCTCTCAAGATTTGAAGAATGAAGTCAATGCCAAATATCGATCCGAGAAAGGTCTCAAATCGTAAAGCGAGTTATGCCAAGATATGAACTTTATGAGGTCCCGAGAAGCAGTTTTAAAAGATGTTGTCCTTTAGCTAACTATTAATTAAATCGTCCTACTTTATTTTCGGTCTAAATAACTATCAAAATAAGTCAACAATGCACCCTCGTGATCATTCAAGACAATCGTAAAATATAAGAGATGCACCTTGGAATAAGGGAGTCTAAGTAAGTAACTGAGCCACATGAGTTTGTGTTAGTTTGCTAACTTATAATAACAATGATCTCGTTTTTAAGCTTGGTATGGGGAACGTGAAACTTGAGGGTGATAAACATTCATGACATCCAAAACCCTAATGTAAGTCTTTGATCTCTTTACTTGTCTTCTTCCTTTAAATATATTGTAATTTTCTATCTCCTTAAGCTTACTTAATGTCTTGTGTGTAATAAAGGCCAAGGTGGATTGATTATGATAGAAAATGTAAAACTTGCTTTGTAAGTAAAGCATTGCATGAGGGTATTGCAATGGTCAAGTGTAGGGGATTTGATAGGTGTGAAGACACCCATCCTTTTACCACTTAACTATAATAAAAACCAAGCCAAAACGTATACTTAATCTTGTAATTTTAATCTTTAATCATCTTAATTTCAAGCTTTTTCAATTAATCATTCTCATTCTACCTTTCTTTATTTTTAATCTTGTCTAATTTTGATAATCATGTAGTTTGTTAATCATGTTCTTTGATTGATTGATGTTTGTGTTTGATTATGCTTATTGGTTTTGATGTGTTTGATTTTTATAGCTTATAGTGTTTAGTGCTTATTGTTCTATTTTTCTTATTTTTAATTAAGTGCTTATTAGTTATTTTATTAAAAGTTGATTTTAAATATTTTAATAATTTAGTGTTTCTAAAAGTTTTAAATTTTGGCTTATTAGCTTTTTCTTAAACTTGATTTGGTTAAGTTTTTAGATAAGTGCTTATTTGGTTTTAGCTTAATTTTTAGATTTTGCTTATTTTTGTTTTAGTTCGGAATATTTTTAAAACCCTAGTAATCCAAACTAGGTGTAGGATTTGCCATTTCCCGAACTACTTGTATTTTCATTTTCCCGAATTAGGTGCTAATTAATCCTTTCCCGAATTAAATCTAAGATTGTATTTTCCGAATTAAGAGCTACACCCGTTTCCCGAATTACATGTGAAACACAGATTCCGAATTAGCTTCAAACAGTAGATTCCGAATTACATCCAAAACAAGCACATTCCGAACTAGGTGTTGTACACATTCCGAATTAGGTCTGTGATCATGGATTCCGAACTACTTGCTGACTTCTGATTCCGAATTGTGTTCATGATCTGTATTCCGAATTAGGTTAAGGATTCACATATTCCGACTTAGGTTAAGCATTCGTATTCCGAACTAAGTTTAGATCCCACTTATTTCGATTTAGGTTCAGTATTTGGTTTCCAGACTTATGTTTTATTTCTTGTTTCCTGTTTAGTTTTAAATATTTATTTTTCCCGCCATTTTTCTTAAACTTTATTTTAAATTGTTTTTATATTAGACTTATTTTAACTTTGCCTTTTAAAGTTTTCAAATTTACTTTTCGTCAAGTTTTAATTTCTCGTCATTTAATTAATTTACTTTTAAAGTCTTAATCTTTCACCATTTACGTTTTAATCATTTTTAGCTTTATTTACCTTGCCTTTTACTTTAAAGTTTTGCACTTTTACTTTACTACAACGACAAACATATTATTTTCCACCAAAAGACAACTGAGTCACACTAAAAAAACCACGGTCAATTCGAATCGAAACGAGACGATAAACTTTTTTATACTTGGTAAAGCCATGTATCAACAGGTAAAAAGTTTGTGTGGGAGAATATTGTATGTCGCTTTAGCTTACCAGGAGAAATAATTTCTGACAACGGCAAGCATTTCGCGGAGAATCTACTCAGAGATTGGTGTACGACGTTGAATATCGCGCAGTATTTCGCATATGTTAAGCACCGGCAGACCAATGGTTTAGTAAAGCGTGTGAACCGAAGTTTGGGAGAAGGAATTATGGCACGCCTGGATGATAAAAGTGCCAAATGGTTCGATGAGATACCACATGTGTTGTGGTCGCATCGAACAATGATCAAAACTGCTAATGGAGACACTCCATTCGCACTACCATACGGCACTGAAGCAGTAATACCAGCCGAAATTAGAATGCCAACAATCTGCACCACGGAGGTGAACGTTACCATGAATGAAGAGGAACTAAGAGATAACTTGGACCTATTAGAATAAAAAAGAGAACGGGCAGCTATCAATGAGGCGAAAGCTAAGGCAAATATGAAAAGGTATTACGATGCTAAGGTAAAGGGCGTATCCTTCAAGCCATGAGACTTTGTTTATCGGGCAAATGAAGCAAGCCACGCTGAGAACACATGGAAACTTGGCCCAAGATGGGAAGGACCGTATGAAGTCACGGACTCTTTGGGGAATGGCGCGTACAGGTTGCGCGACATGGACGGTCGAGACTTAGGTCAGACATGGAACATTAGCAATCTCAAAAAATGCTATCTTTAAGGCTACGGCCTTGCACATGGACACTCAGATGTAGGCAGCACCAATAAGGTCCATGTAATTTTACTGTTTGTCTAGGAATCATTTGTCTTAGGATTTTTTTCATTTTGTCTCAAAAAATTATGAACTTAATAATAAAATACCGTGGTGCCTAGCTAGCTCCATGTCATGTTCTTATTCAAATTTTCTTTTGTCTTTTATACTTTAGAATTCTTTATTTATGTTGGTTATTCATATGCATTCATCAGTCGTACATGTACTATTTGTTTCTATAAGAAGAAAGACGATTGAGTGAACCTAATAATTTGACTTGTCGTATAAGAGGGATGAAACCCCAGTGGCCACGGATCACGAATCCTTACTAGACACCTTATTCGCAAGACGTTGTAATAAGTTTCAGCATACCACATTAACAAAATAGCAGACATGCCAAAGACACACAGTGCACGTCTAGTAACTTGTAATGATTAAGTCTTTTCTACAAGCCGTGTTAAAATAACGCATAACAAAGATATATAATTATCTAGACATACGATCCATAAAAGGGACAGATATCTACATAAACAAAAATACCGTGGACATCCACGGCTGAATATTACAAATAAACATAAGTGGAACAGATAAAAGCAAATTGTTTAAATCATTTGGGAAGAATGGAATCCCCAAGTTCCTTCCTCTACTGAGTGATGGAGGCTAAATTCGACCCACTGGGTGCCGCATCATCCTCCAGCAGTAGTGTCAAGTCGGGTCTGGTTGGGGCTGTCACGGGCGTGCCATCTGACCTAGGCAAGTGGGCGGACCCCGCAGTGGTAGTACGGCATAAGACACGGCTCCCCCTCTTCCCCCTGGCACGGTCCATATTTGCCTTGATCGTCTCTCCCAAACTCTTCTCTCCTTTTAAAGCCCATGGGTCATTGGGGGTAGGAGTATCGGCGTACAAGGGAATGGTGAGTTGGGCATCCAAGTCAATGTCAAGACACAACAACTCCATGATCATATCAATGGGAGCATCCTTTAGTGCCTCCAAGTCCTTCAACAGAGGATACTCAATATCCTTAAGTGTCGTCATAGAGGCGGTCATATTTTTCTCTACGTCCGGTTTATGGAAGGCATGATCCTTGGCGGCTCGTCCTTGTTCAGCCCATTCCAATCCAGATAAGAGACCCTCATGCCTGCCACGGTCGATGTTTTCATAAACGACATTGGCAAAGGGCTGGACCATTTGAGGCGACTCAGCAATCTTTGTCACCTCCAGCCTTAGACCGCTCCCAATCATCCACCTACGGCCAGCGATGGCCGTAAGCATGTGGGGGAATAGCTCATCATCAAAGTCGATGGCTAACCCATCCAGTCTTGTGTGCATATCTTCAATACGATCATCTACAACCTTCTCCTGTACCTCCCTATAGTTGGCAAACTCTGCGGCTAACTGTTCTTCGCTCTTCACTAGCATGCGCAGGTTGTCACGATCACGAGAGAGTGCGGACACATCATCGCTCAGGACTGGGCAGTGGATTCAGTAGTGGTCACCTACGGATACTAGTTTATGTGTTAGTCATATTTAAGAGGTACTTATATCTTTTAAAAAAGACATTAGCAAATATAGTAAATACGCACCTTGTCATGTAAGGATTGGACTTCAGCCTCCAACTCTGTGATGCGGGACTTACGCGTGGCTACGTGGGTTGTCTGCTCCTTGATGACGGCCTCGGCGAGCTGGGCTTGGTGAGTGGAAATGGTTTGTTCATGTTCTTCGACCAACTTCTCCCTATGGCCTATTCTCCTGTTCGCGCTCTAGATAAGGTTCAACGCTCCCTCAAAGCGATGACGCATTGCCGCACCAATAGTCATTTGATGATTGGTTGCTACATTGAACTGTTCTATCAAAACATCATGTGTCAGCTCATTAAGGTCCTGGATCAAGCCGGGCGGGGTTATGTGGTCCATAAAGTCCTTGCACGACTCTGCCGTCTTCAACCTACTCATCACGGATAAATGCCAACCAGGGGAAAAAGGTTTGGGAGATCCTTCTGGGAGTGGTTTCTCATTGGCCTTTGGAGGAGGTGATGGTGGCGCGTCCTTTGTAGTGGTCCTGGGTGTTTCATCCCGGCCAGTATCTTCTTCGTTTGGCGCAGCGTTGGATGGCTCTTCCCTATAAATTAGTAACTAATAAATATGACGAATAAATGATAAGGTGCAATTCAAGAGTTGTATGTTTCTTACATAGTATCCTTCGCTAGTTCTGAGTTCGTGGGTACCACGACGCTCACTGGCGTGGCTTTCCACACGGTCGGATCTGGTTGGGTTCCAGTTCCAGTAGGTGGGGCCGTCGTACCATCTTTTGTCGTACCCGTGCTACTGCCCTATTGGTACCTGGGATGGTCTTCTCGTAGCCTCTTCGGTGGCGAATTGAAGGCTCCTACGTCCTTGTTGACCTCTTTCCTTTTTTTCTTTTGGTGGACTTATGCCTCCTCGGAGCGGGCTTGGCCTGCGCCTGAATACCCATATCCTTAGCCGCCTATTCTTCCTCAGACCCAAAGAGTCTGTCGCTGTCCTTGTCAAGCTGATTTAAATTATCTCCTTGTTCCTCTTCAAAAGCCGTTGTGGTTGTTTTAGCTGTGGTGGATGGGCCGGTAGCATCTTCTAATAACGGTTGTTCCCCATCCTCATTGTCGAAATCCAAAGGCGACTTCTCGATTTGAGACTCGCCCATATCGGAATGGGGATCTGGGACCACGTCTAAAGGAATAGTAATATTCTTGGTAGCTTCAAGCAATGGTGGTTCATCTTCGTCCATGGCTCGTGTACCCTCGGGGATCTGGAAAGGGTCTCCTTGGCATAGCAATCTGAATAGATTCATAGCTGCGGACACATGCAATCAAACAAAATATGTTAGTTATCAACCCCAAGTATGCTATGGGCATCATTCAAAGTTAATTATACCCACCCTCTCTACGGCTGTTCAGGAATATGGGGCATCATCGGATCTGCCGTAGTAATTGCGGCTGATGCCTATCAAGCACAAGAAGTTTTCTGGCAACCCCTTGTGGAAATGTGTATGGTGTGTATCTATAATTCTAACACCCCTATCACTATATGTATTAGCAGGGGGAAGATAATCCGTACTGACTGAATATTTTAACACAAAGAGGAAGGGGAATACAATAGCGTCTACAAAGAAATATCGGTCGTGCCAGTTTTTCAACGATTCTAACGCCTTGTTATAACACATTGGGGTGTTTCTCGGTCGTTTCTTAAATGACAGCCAGCCGTTGACCATTTGGGGGACGTAGAAAACCCTAAATAAACTAACGGATAGAGCTACATTACAAGTATGACAGGTTAGTTCAAATTGATTTATTTTACACACCCCTATACAATATGATTGGGTGATATGGAAGTCGTAGTATGCCAGAATATCTACAATGAACCTAGAGAATGGGATGCAGTAATTAGCCGAGTCAAACAGGCGTGTGTATAAACCTGTTTTACCGGCTAGACAGTCAGTGATCGCTTCATTCTCACCAGGATAGGTGGGATGAATTTTTTCAAGAATAAAGTATTCCGAGCAAATTTCAACGAATTTCTCATATGGGAATACATTAAGCACGGACGTGATAGTAAGATTGTCCGTAGCCATGTTTTATGTGAATATGGAAAAGGGAACGGTGATCTAACCTGGGAATATGGATGTCTGTGCAAGAATGAGTATAGAAGGTATGAAGGATTACAAGAATGGCGGTCGAAGGTTTTATAACTGTGTGTGCACTGTCATACACTTGGCTTTATATAGTGTTGCCTCGATTTACGAGGGTTGTTAGATGAAGGCCACGTGTACTCCACTACGTCAATCAAACGGATGGGTTTTGGAGCACAGTTGAAACGCAGAGGGACCCATGGGTCACCTCATTATCAGATTTTTACGTGGCTCAAGAGTGGGGCCCATGAGGTGCAGTTTTTCAAGCTGCGTATAAAGACGTTGACACGGCCGAGTTTTGACTATCATTAATGCATTCATTAATGTTGTCCCGGTCAACAGTGAGTGATATGGGGGCTCTTTTTCCGTACGACTGAGGGGCAATTGTTAGCCTAGTGGTCACGCCTATGGCTGTAACAACTAGACTGGAGGGACATGATGACGTATAGTCCCCAACCGGGTCTTAGACCCGGCCTACGGGTACTACCCGTATCCGGCTCGTCACAAATGGGTTGGATCAATGTTACTTTGGACCTACGGGTTTCGGGTTATGATGGCCGGATGTGTTGTATGCGGCCCACGGCTCGGTACGCCGGGCAAGGGTTAGACATAATGACAACCTAATTAGGATTGTGATTCACCCCCAAAGTAGGAGATATTCACTAACCATAATTAGGAGATAACAATCAAACCAATTGTGATAGTTATCTCTTGCTTGGGTCCGAAGATTCGATAAAGCCCAATAGGGACTCTACCGCCTATATAAGGAACCCCCAAGGGTTCCACAAAGGTACGATTTACATGATATCCTCACATCTCACTGATTACTAACCCTAAAACCGATTACTTACTCTCACACTAGAGTCTAATCGTGGGATACGTTCCCATGATAAGCCTAACAGCGTGTTGTTTAGTGTGTAGGATCTCAACCATAAATTCACTTGGTGCAAGAGCCGGATCTTCAAACACCCGAATTAAGCTTAGATCGGGTCAAGCAAGGTCCATCTAACTTTTGTATCAACAATATCATTTTCATCCAAGTTGATTTTAATATATAGTCATGTTACTATATTAGCATCATCAGTGTCATGCTTACCTAAGTAATATATTACTAATATATTATTATTAGACATTTTAAAATATTTGATATATAATTTTTATTTATTTATTGATATTTGGGATGTTAATCGAACGTAAACGAACAACATAAACGAACGTATGCGGACGGACATAATCGAACGTTCACAAACATAAATGAACGAATGAAGCCTTTGTTCACGTTCGTTTATTTAATTAAACGGACCAAAAATCATGTTCGTGTTCGCTCATTTATTATATAAACGAAAATAAATGAATTTTTTGTCGAACGATCCGCAAACGGTTCGCTGAACGTTCAGTTCGTTTACATCCCTAGTGGAAAGATAACAATTGGTAGCAACAAAAGAGAGGATTCCTATTTGCAATACATCACTTTGTTAAAAAAAAAGGTATTTGTTGGGTGAAAATGTGACGGAAGATGACGTTGGTTCATAATCAGCTTGGATACAACAATGGAAATAATGCATTTACTAGGCCTTTGATGTTTCCTGATAGTCCTATTGTAACTGTATCTTCGATCGGCATTCTACCAGGTGGCTATGTTGCGCCCGTACATAATACTTCTTTTGGACAGTGTTCTTTTGGCACTACTTTACCTCAAGTCCAATACGTTTATTATCCCCAGTCTGTTCCACCTGTTTACTACCCGACCCAACACTACTATCAGCCAATTGCAACGGGTCAGATCGGTCAGAATCAGCTGAGTCAGATGGCTCTTTCAGGACATTCAGGGCAGGAGATGATTTCACCTAATATGTTTCATGCCACAACTCTTCAGGATCCTATCCCGGGTAATTGGAACATGGACACAGGTGCGAGTTCTCACCTTAATGATTCTGTTCATAGTCTTAGTAATGTTCTTAATATGTGCATTTCTTCATCTGATCGGTTGGGATGGTCATTCCATACCCGTTACCAATTCTGGACATTATGTTTTGCCAACGCCTCATAGACCCCTCCATCTCAATAATGTTCTTATCACCCCTAACATAGTCTAAAATTTAATTTATGTTCGTCAATTTGTTCATGATAATAGTTGTACCGTTGAATTTCATGCTTTCGGTTTTTCTATTAAAGATTTCATAACCTGTAAGGTTCTTCTCCGGTGTGATAGCACTGGAGATCCTTACTCAGTCACAAAACCATCCACTATACCTCAAGCGTTTCTCACCAGTCAATATATGTGTCACCAACGGCTTGGTCCAGGGAGCAAGGTGTTACGTCGTGTTCTTTTTAGTAATTCAATTTCATGCACTAACGAGAAACCTCCCGTTCTTTGCCATGCTTGTAAGCTTGGCAAACACGTGAAGCTTTCGTTCGTTAGTTCTAATACGTTGGTCAAGTCTTCTTTTGACATTGTTCACTCGGATTTGTGGACCTTCCCAATTCCGAGTCTTTCTGGTTTTAGATACTATGTTTTGTTATTGGATTAATACTCGCAGTATGTTTGGGTTTATCCGTTGGTTAGTAAGTCTGATGTTTTTTCAAAATTTGTTTTGTTTCGTAACTTAGTTCACACTCAATTTAAGTGTGAGATAAAGTCTTTTCAATGTGATCATGGCGGTGAATTTAACAATTATGCCTTCCATAAGTTATTTGCTGATAATGGGATTCAATTTCGTTTTTCTTTTCCGCGCACCTCACAACAAAACGGAAAGTCTGAAAGGATGATTCAAACAAAAAATAACCTTATCCGCACATTGCTATTTCAAGCTCACATTCCCCCTAATTATTGGATTGAAACGCTAAATATGGCTATTTGCTTATTAAATATCTTACCCTCATGTGCCACTAATAATGAAATACCGTTTACCCGTCTCTTTAGAGCCATACCAGACTATACTATTTTACGTACCTTCGGTTGTCTTTGTTACCCTCACCTTGATCCCTCTCACAAACTTGAACCCCGAGCTACACCTTCCATTTTCTGCGACATGCCACAAATCATCGTGGGTATCGTTGTCTAGACCTTAACACAAACAAAATCATCATTTCACGCCATGTAACCTTTGATGAGACAGTTTTTCCGTTTGGCTCGATGACACCAACTTCGAGTCCTTTTTATGACTTTCTGGATGAAGCACCAAATATCAGTCACAACCTAATTCGTTTGTCACCCACTATTAACCCAAATTCCAATTCCGCACCTCCTACCGACCCAGGAAATAATGATGAACAACTCGGCCCTACTGATCACCAAACAGCTATACCAACCGGACTCTCTTTTCCCCTCCAAAACGAACCCATAACTCACCCTCGTACTTCTAGCCCCATACCTTTTGATGTAGTCCAACAACAAACTGATCCACCACACACTAAATCAATTCCAATTAATAATCCCACACCACCTGTCTCCGCCTCTGTTTCCAGTTCTGGAAATCAATCCACTACGACAAATGTTCAACCGAACACCACGTCAGTTCATCCCATGGTCACACGTTTTGTGTCGGGACTAATCGTCCTAATCCGAAGTATAATTGTCACATGTCCACTGTCTCACCATTACCTAAGTCGTATAATGTTGCGTTTAATCCAAACTGGGGAAATGCTATGTCTGATGAGTACAATGCACTTATTAAACATAACACTTGGACTCTTGTTCCTCGACCCTCAGATGCCAATGTTGTTCGTTGTATGTGGTTATTTCATCACAAATATTTAGCAGATGGCAGCCTCAGTCGTTACAAGGCTCGCCTTGTAGCCAATGGTAGTTTACAGGTAGAGGGTGTTGATGTTGATGAGACCTTTAGCCCGTTTGTTAAACTTGGTACTATTTAGACGGTTCTTAGTTTGGCTATTTCTCAACATTGGCCCGTACATCAGCTTGATGTCAAGAATGCCTTTTTACATGGATATTTATCTAAGACAGTATATATGCATCAACCTCTCGGGTTTTGTGATTATACACATCCTGATTATGTTTGTCTCTTGCATCGGTTACTTTATGGTCTTAAGCAAGCTCCTCAGGTTTGGTTTTAGCGGTTTTCTAGCTATATTACTCGTGTTGTATTTAGTCTGAGTCGGTGTGACTCCTCCCTTTTTATTTATAGAGAGGGGACTGACACAGCTTACTTGTTACTCTATGTTGATGATATCGTTCTTACCGCTTCATCTAAGATTTTGTTACGACGGATTATTGCTTCTTTACATCAAGAGTTTGCTATGACCTATTTGGGTTCTCTAAATTATTTTTTGGGAGTTTCGGTTACACGGGATTCTTCTGGAATGTTCCTCTCACAGAAGAAATATGCTATTGAGATACTTGAAAGAGCACACATGTTTAACTGTAATCCCAGTCGGACTCCTGTTGCTATCGAGTCTAAACTAGGTGCTGATGGTGATCAGGTTTCTGATTCAACCTTATATCGGAGTCTTGCAGGTTCTTTGCAGTAGGGGTGAGCAAAACCGACCGACAACTGAAAACCGACACAAACCAACAGAAACCGAAACCGACCGATACAAACCGATCAAATTCGGTCGGGATTCGGGATGGGTTTTTCATGATTTTGGGACTCGGTTCGGGTCGGGACTCGGGATTAATTCGGGATCGCACAAAGAAAACCACACAAATCAGGAGTAACTCGTGCCTAACTCGGTTCGGTACGGGGCTCGGGTCTAACTCGGGTCAGGATTCGGTTTGAGTTTTTCACGATTTCGGTTTCGGGATAAGTCGGGATCGGGTCGGGACGGGTCGGTTTCGTCCCGATGCTCACCCTTACTTTGCAGTATCTTATTTTTACCCTGCCTGATATATTGTATGCAGTGCAAAAGGTTTGTCTATATATGCATGATCCACGGGAGCCTCATTTCTCGGCTCTTAAACGGATTTTGAGGTATATTCGTGGCACTTTGGATTTTGGGTTACAGTTATTTTCCTCGTCTCCTACATCCTTGGTTGCTTATTCAGATGCGGATTGGGCTGGCTGTCCTACCACTCGGATATCGACTTCGGGTTATTGTGTATTTCTTTCCAACAATTTACTCTCTTGGTCCTCTAAACGTCAACCGACGCTTTCTTGATAAAGTGTTGAAGCAGAGTATCATGGTGTTTCTAATATTGTTGTTGAGACTTGTTGGTTGCGTAATTTACTATGTGAGCTGCATACACCTATCTCTTCTGCTACGCTTGTTTATTGTGATAATGTGAGTGTTGTTTATTTGTCTTCGACTCTGGTTCAACATCAACGTACGAATCATATAGAGATTGATATTCACTTTGTTCGCGATTTGGTTGCTACTGGTCAGGTTCGAGTTCTTCATGTTCCTTCGCGTTATCAACATGCAAATATTTTCACCAAAGGCTTAACTTTTGCTTTGTTCGAAGAGTTCCGTAGCAGTTTGAGTGTTAGGTGTCCTCTCGCTTCAACTACGGGGGAGTGTTAGATATTATTATTACTATCAGACATTAATATTTATATTTCTATTGGGTTATGTTTTGTATTGGGCTCAAGCCCGTTGTCTAGAATATTCATGATAAGCCAATATGTACTCAATCCAGATTTATGGAATATACGAAACATTACAACATCTTACACTTCACGGCACGCAATAGCCAAGGCTTGAGCTTAAGGCTTGAAGTGAGATGGTAAGCGAGAAAACGTGATAAATTGTGATAAAACGAGATCCGTTGAGGGTTTTTTTTAATACAATTTCGATAGACATCATTTTTATATAAAAATGAAAAAGATTACACTCAAAAATAGTTTGTTAACTTTATTCCTTATGTACTACACTTTTTGTTACATCAATATATTTATAATATAATATAAATATATAAATTTATATATTTTTTAATATTTTGTGACGCTTTATGACCGTCATGACTTACCATGGCTCGCAAAAGCGTGAGGCTTGGCAATGCCGTCACACCATGCCTCACGCTATCTAAAACTTTGATTTTTTTATCACATGTTAGTAAAAAATCACATAATTTGTTAAAAGTTACAATTGGTAAAGATCATATGTTGACTTCATATTTGGAGAAAAGCACATGTTGTGTTAGAAAAAACACATGTGTTTTTACTAAGATATTCAAATTAATATTTTATCACATAAGATTTCTCATGCAGCTTTCAAATAATTAAAAAAACAAAATATAATATAAAATAAAAAAAGAAAACGTGAAAAACAAAAAAAAAATTTGTCAAAAGTGTATCAATTTCCACGTATAGAAATATAATAGAATTCTTATAATAAATGCTATATTTTTTTCGATTAAGAGTTGTCATACTCACTTATAGCATTTTAGCATGTTATTTAGGGACCCTTGAAATTTCAAGTTACAACCTTATTAATTTATTTGTACAACCTAAACAAGCTTACATAGTAAAAGTAGAAACTTGAAACATATATAACATATTATATTAAATGTTATAATTAAAACATCCTCTCACCCTATTTTACAACTAAAACAACACATGATACAAGTATTAATACCTAATTAAAAATTAATTTTAAACATAAACAAATAATTTAATACTCATATTAAAACTAACAAATATATATAACTAATACACACTTAAAAATAAAATTAATTAATACTACTTAATTAATTTAATTAATACAACTCATTACTTAAAACTACAATTATATACATTGTACGCCAGTTAAAAGCATATATCTACAAAATCGTACGTATGTTGTCTACCTAAAATAATGATGTAGAATCGAACCGGACCAACGGGTTCAAGTGAGTACCGAGTCACAATCGGTTCGACTAGCGAAAAAAGCCGTCTGAAGAAGAACCTAAGAGGCCACATCGAAACCGATAAAAACAACCCCATTACATAAATATGTACTATGTTTTAACGGTACATAAATATGTACCACTTAAAAAAATTGCACTCTCTCTCTAAAATTTATAGTATTACACCTTTACAAGCTTTTGGTACAAACTTGTACAAGACAAAATTTTTATAAATTAATTTATGTATTAAATGGAGAGCAATACACATTAAATGACAAAGTTAATACAAATTATATGCAACATGTACACATAATTATTGCTACAAAATGGAATTTTTTACATAAAATGATTTAAGTTGTTCACAAATGTAATTTTAATATTAAATGTGCGTTTGATTTTTTATTATTCATTTTTTTTATAAATTTACATATTCGAAAACATATATCGTCTATGTATGTACTTTAGTACAAATTTAGTGAAATACTAATTATTTTGCTAATTAATTCGATTAAATCGTACATATCAAAATAAGAAGATTAGGTTATTATAATATATAAAAATGTGTATCTTTCACGATCAGTCATTACAATTTTTTAATACTGTTTTTATATGAAGGGATTTATCATTGCTTAGAGTTATTTCAACTTAAAATTATCATCATTATTTGTAAAGTTATTATTGAAAAATATGTATACTCGTAAAATATTACGCACGTGGAATTTTAGTTTCGCGATACCCGCAACCACAACGCGCGAATACTTTGCTAGTTAATTTAATTGGTATTAGTATTTGGAAAAAAAGAATTTATTAAAGTGTTGGTTCAATCTCTCATCCATTAGGCTGGAGGGAGTGAGGTGTTTTTCCCACAGGTGAGTCCAACATGTCACAAATGTTACCATAAACCCCACCTTAACCCACGCGTGGGTTTTCTTTTAAAACCCATTACCAACCACTTTCTCACCACTCGGGATTTGTGCAAACTTTTTCTTTTTAAAATATTATAATAAGTTGTGAGTGTATTGAGGTATTTAGCGAGGTATATTTTATATAAAGTGAGGTGAGGTGGAGGTAAGTTTTTTGTTCCTTACTCCCATGGTATGGTGGGTTTTTGTGGGTTATGAAAAATCTGATGTGGCGGTGGATTTTTTTTTGTGCCACTCCCACCAGCCTTACATCAAATATTAATATCATTTTTAAGTTTAACTTAAAATAAAGATGCCTGAGGCTACCCACAACAACGATCTAGTGCGACCTACATTTTTTCTGCCACCTTAACTTTCTCTCAATGGCGACCTACAGGCGACCTAGTTACCACAACAAGGCGACCAAGTTCAATTTTTTTAATTTAATAAAAAATTCCCCTTTTATAAATACCACCTTTTCACATACAACTATCTACCAATACTTTTCAACTTTCAGTATTTTCACACACAACTTCAAAAATAAAATGGTGTGCTTCCTTCCACACACCGTTGACGAGATCAAAGCTATAGTTCACAAACAAATCGAGGAAGAACAACGTCGACAGCTTACGCTCACGACGTTAGCCTTTGATTTCGATAATACAAATTATGATAAAACGAACCTGCGCACATCATATGATAAGTGTCGTGATATTTCCCCATTGAAACGTGTAGAAACTAGAAGGGGGGTTGAATAGGTTCTAGTTAATTTTCAAAACATTTCGACTTAATCCACTGTGCGCGGTACTTTATTGTACCCGCGGTTCTTTATCAATAAAGAACCGCATTTCCATTTAGGGAATCGTCCACAGTGGACGAAACCATTTATTGAATGTTAATCTTAAACAATCCTTGGTATCAAATTCTCGATCAAGCTTGACTAGATATGAGATGTGTTTGATTGAAAGATAAATACTAAAAGTAAGAAAACACACAAACACATCAAACCAAGAGTACATCAAGCAATAGTCTAAACACTAAGCACACACGTACTAAGCATAAGCTTTTCCGCAACTACGATGTTTAGATTATGAGATGCACACAACACACAACAACATATAAATGCATCAGTAAGAGTAAAGACATAAATGTAAAGGAAAGTACCGACATGATGATTTATAGTGGTTCGGTCACGATGCTCCTCTTCGCCCTACTCCACTCCTCGAGTACACCTTACTCGAGAGTTACTTCACTAGTCAACAAACTCCTTAAGGTGGAGAAACCATACACAACGTCGCTTATCCAATTTCCGACTCTAAGCTAAAAGTCGAGTCCTAATCTTAGGTAGGACCAATCTACACAACGTCGCCTACTTCACCATTTTCCGACACAAGGCTAAATGTTAGGTCCTAATCTTAGGTAGGACCAATCTACACCCATCTACACCAATGTTCACACTAGTTGTGTTTTATGGCCCAACTAAACAAACCTTGTGTTTTATGGCCTAAACACATAAACCATATAGATCTAAGCACATAACACTTAGATCTATGACTCTAACACTATATCCAAGTATTAAAAAACCTGGATCTACACAACTAAACCTAATCCAAGGATACCCATCACTTGGATCTTCTACTCTTACAAACACATCCAAGTGAACTCAACACTTGGATCTTCTACATATACATAGTAGGAAAACAATGACTTGATCTAGAAGAAGAGATCTTCATTATATTATGAATCCAACACTTCATGGTAATGAAAGTGTTCTTCTACTTGCACTTGAGTGGATGAGAGGATGGAGGATAGAATCACATCTTAAACAAGATTAATCAAAACTAACTAATCAAGGAGTTTAAAGATGTTTTTGAAGAAACTGTGCAAAAAGGGTTGAAAGAAAAGCTGGAAATGATCCACTATTTATAGGACAAGAGTGCAACGGCTCTATATACCCGCGTTTCCTTAAATGTCCCCGGGGTTCCCTGTCAATAAGGAACCGCGGGTTCCTTTAAAGAACATCCGGCTTGGAGACCGTGCATTTTTGTCCTTTAGTGGGGAAATACCATTTATACCCTCAAAGGATATTCCTTTGGCATTTGAAATATGCCAAATTCAAATTAAAGAATATTCTTTGGAATATACCTTAGAGAATATTCTTTGGAATATTCCAAATTCAAGTTTCCTTTTTCTTTTTAATAAAATGTTTTCTTACAAATAAAGTTTATTAAAATCTTTTGTCACATTTTATTAAATGTGAGTTTTAAAAAAATATTAATCTTGGATCACTTAGTTAGGTTAATGACATGTTTATTCATACCTTGAGTGATTGATGCCGAATGTGATCTTGGAGGTGTCGGGAGAAGTATACAAATGTATTCTTGAGTGATTACGAGAACCTTAACATTTTACATAATGTATTGCGAGTTATATGTTTGTCATCAACAAAATACAAAGAGATTATATCGACAAAATATCGTAATATTTGAACTAACAATTTCCCCCTTTTGATGATGACAAACAAGTAAACCACAACGCATATTAAAATGTATAAGTTACTCGTTTACACTTACTTCTCCCCCTTTTGTCGAATCAAAAAGTTAGTCAACGTCTTTGAAGAAGAGAAGAATCAACTTCGAGAGAGCACACATCCAAAGTGGTAGTCATCGATAGCACGTCATTTGAAGAAGAGAATAATTGACGTAACGAGAGCTTGCATCCAAATGGTAATCTTTATTTGTAGAAAAGGAGTATCGACTTTGAAAGAGCTTTCATCCAAAAAGCTAGTCGTCCCTTATAGTCGTCGGTTGAGAGGCGAGAATCCAAACCATAGACCCATCATCTAAAGATATTGAGCTTGCTTCATCCTAGTGAAGTCTTCAATCAACATAGTTTAACCAACTCCATGCATAATAAAATGCTTATCTTCGAGATTCCAAAATTCATTACTTGCAAGAAGTAAGATGAATGCAATTTAAGTGAGTCAACGATCGCAAATTTAACGACTAGAAATCTTGCAAATGCTCCCCCTTGATATGAGCTCCCCTTTGCTTGAGGCACTAATGAAGCAAGGATAGTGACAAGCTACAAAGAAGGGTTAGAAAAGTCCTACAAAACAAAGTTAATGGACAAGAGCATATATGAATAGAAATGTCACCCAAGCGGAATTAGCTTTAAACATCTTGAGTACAAAGAGAGGGACTCAAGAGAAAGCTAAAACAATCTTAACTTTTATAAGTGTCAAAAATATGACAAGTTAAGAAAAATAAGAGGGCTATTAGATAGAAAAGAGAACCCAACTTATTTTGGTGACACCAAAAATTATATAAAGAGGAATAAGATAGAAAAGAGATGTCTAATTTATAAGAAAAATATTGTCGAGAGGACATACTCCACTTTAATATATTGGTACGAATACCGAACTAAAGAGAGTATATCAAGGACAATAAAACAATTCCACATAGTCGAAAAGAGAGGAAGAATGACTATGAGGAAAAGCGAAAACGAGGACGATAAACAAGTCAGTTGCACAAACAATGACAAGCATTGGAGAACGAGGGGTGCACGCGATGCTATCAATCCAAAGACAAGTCAAAGGAGAGGATCTTGACAAGATCAATTCACAATTGTTGGAATAGAGGTAGAGAAGAAACATCCATACCAATTGTAATGATAATATATCAAAGGGTAAAAAGCTTAGAATTTTGGAATCACCCAAGAAAATTCAAGTTTAACCAAAATCCTCTCAAAAGGTTAAAAACTTAGAATTGTTGGAATCACCCAATCCAATTGTAAATTTTAACCGCAATCAACTCTCAACAACAAGAGAGACAAAAAAAATCTCAAATCAAAGACATTTTTTACCTTAAAAATAATTCCTTTAGAAAGCTCCAAAAGCTTTAAGTCGGGAATCAAGGTACAAAAATAAAGAAAAACCAAAAGCGAGGATAAATCGACGCTTAAGAAAAATACTAGATATAAGATATTATAGGCAAGGATGCTTATGAATGTCGACACTAAAAAGATGACTCAATGATATAGAGAAAGAGATCAAATAAGGCAAAGAATAGAAAGACCAAGATGGATGGTGTTTAGCATACGATAAACTACATGCTCAAAGTTTCGTAGCTCTTCTCAATCATTGTGAATGTTCAAAGAACAATTACATGACGAGGAAAGGGTGAGGCTCGACTCGACTTAGTTTAGAAAGTATAGAAGAGAGAGACTCAACATAGAGAGGCATGATTAAAATAAATCAAGAGAGACTCAACAAGGAAGTTAAGGATAACTTCACAAAATAATTCAAGAATACTATACCTTATTAGGTGATAGTGAAGTCTTGAAGTAAAACGAGAGAAGAAACTCAAAAGAGAAGAAAAGAAGTAATATTCAAGAAAACTCGTCAAAGATAGAGATAGACCAAAAACGAACAAAGGGAATCACTGGTCGCGGTTTGTTAAATTGGTCTGCGGTTCATTATCAATAATGAGCCGCTAGGTTATTTGAGGAACCGTGGATAGTAGGTGTCCAAAAACGATTATCGACTCAAAAGAAAATCACTTGGTCAAATAATTTAACATAAGATGCTAAATGGCTTGAAAGTCAATGCTTCGGATATGACTTTTAACAATTGCACTTGCAATTTAAAATTACTTGAATATTTCAAAAGAAATATTTAAGTTGTCAATCTTACTAGGAGAGGAATTAAATTTAAATCTAATCTTCCTTGACAACCGAGTGAGAAAATAAAGAAGAAAAGAAAGATCACAAGGAAAACGAGATCCAAGACCCAAAGACAAATCATGTTGAAAAACATGAAAAGGAATACAAGAGAATAAAGATCATACAAAGATGTATGAAGCACAAGCCTAAAACTTAAGCATAATTTAAATCTTAATTACACTAGAATTCTAAGATTTGCTTAAATTGGATGTCTTAGCAATAAGCAATCCACATGCTTAAATGAAAGACAAGGTGATGGCAGAATTTGGTGGGGAAGGCTTGGTGATAATCTTGTAATTCAACTCATCATAGATACAAGAAATGACAAGATGTTGATATTGACAAAAAAAGACAATATGTTCCATGATGCATGACATAATCATGTGATGGTGGAAGAACACAAAAGGAAAGTGGCGGAAAAGGAGAGTTTCCAAAATCAATTTTCTTAAAATGAGAAAAGATTTGATAAGGTGTGTTCTTTGGTGAATTTGGGTTGAAAGAGATTTGAGAAAATTGTGGATAATCAAGGCTTTCATTTTGTGAAAAATACATTTTGCTTTGGGAATTAAGTGGAGAAAGCACAAGATATTTTGGGAGTGATCAAAGGTTTGAAACAAAGATTCCAAAGGGTGTTGGAACAATTGAGAAGTTTTAGAAAACCCGTTTTTAAAGGTGTCTGCCCGCGGTTCCTTATTCTCCATGCGGTTCAATAAATATATTGAGCCGTGGTATAATTAAGGAACCGCCCATAGAGGGTGTGTTTTAGAGGATAAGGGAATTTTTTCAATTCGGCAAATCCTAATGTTCTAGTATAACTTATCATAAAGCCATGCTTAAGAGCAATAAAAACTAGAACACACACAAAGGAAAAACACATAGGTTCAATTAGCACGTAGGAAGAGGGATAAGAAAAACCTAATGGTTACAGACGAAAAAGACTCCTAATGACATACAAAGTTCATCAAAGTAAACTATCATTAGTCATATTTAGGAAGAGCCATTTAATCAATTTAGATAATGAGTATGAGACTATCACTAGAGGTGCTCAATTAAGGCTAAGCACGACCATTTTTATGAGTTATATAATAACCCAAGTTCCCACATGGAATTAATTCAACCGTTAAGTCAAATTAAGATTCTAGTGCATAAATTTTCTAGTAGTAGTCATTCTAAAGTTAGAGAGAATGTACTTCCTACATTTATCTAATAAAGTGTAGCAAGGATGAAAAGTGTATGACGACACAATGCACAACCTAATGAGAGTAAAGAATGAACCATTGCATATCTTGTCAAATAAGTCTAGTTAAGGTTATTTACTTTAATAGAACTTGAGGCCAATAACTTTGAAGTGTATAAACAACGTTTACACAAAACAAAGAAATACTCTTGATTGGTCTTTCGGAAATGACACATTTACAAACTGAATTGCAATGTAAATTACTTGAGTATTTCGGATGAAACATCCATGGTGTCAAACCGACTCCATCGTGCATTATAAGCAATTATTAAACAAATATGTCTAATAATTTGAACAAGTAGATTCAGTATACCATCATCAACACAAGTGTGAGTTATGATCCGATGTATATTATTAATAAACCACATTTATGTCTACACTTAAAAACATGTCAACTAGATTCGATAATGATACCAATCATAGTTTGAATAATGAATTGATATTTAATCGAAATCTTTCTTGATTCCCACAAACACTCCTTTAAGAGAAAATAGTTAAGATTTTCAAAGGGTGTTTCATGTTTTATAGTGAGACATTAATCTACTCGAACTGATAACAGTATGATCGAGTAAGACGACCCACATCAATAGATTTGACAAGCTCCCAAAGCTTTCAAACCTAAAAGTGTTAACGAACATGCCAAGGTGTACAAAATGTTTATGTAACAATTGTAAACCAAGAGATGTTAATCCTATATTCAATGCACACATAAGTAGACAACTAAGTAAAACTACTACAAATAGTAATGATCACTTAAGAATGTCCAAAAACAAAAGGAGAAAGCACAAAAGTATTCGTCTTTGTTTTGAGTGTTAGATACACCAAATTATACATAGCTTGATTTTATTTAAAAATAGTTTTCGACCCATTTCAAAAATTAATTAAGTTCAACACTTTATAAATATATCAATTTACAAAGATATATCAACAAGAGATGTCCAACTTAATATAAAAGAGTAAAACACAAGTTTTACGACTGCGGTTCCTTATTGATAAGGAACCTCGGGGAACAGATAAAGAACCGCGGTCAGTAGGCAAAAATTAAGTTTTTGGCCAAAATCATTTGGTAACATTTTGGAAGGACTTAGGACTCTAAAAAATCATTTTAGACACATAGGACTCGTATTTAAAGTTAATTATGACACGAAATGTTTTTATACTTCCAAACATGAAAAGATTTGTTATCAAGCTATTATACGAAGTTTATTTAACACCAAAACTTGTACGAATGAAACAACAAAACACATTTCATAAGTAATCACTTTTCATGAACAATTTGATACAAATATCGTCTCTATTTTTTAAAAACCGTTTTCATTTTTTAAAAACCATTTGTTTTGAAAAAGAGAGCAAAGATCGATCCAAGCTTTAAAGTACAATATACTTCAAAGATCTTGAATAACCTGGCTCTGATACCAATTGTAGAAACTAGAAGGGGGGTTTAATAGTTTCTAGTTCATTTTTAAAACATTTCGGCTTAATCCACTGTGCGCGGTTCTTTATTGTACCCGCGGTTCTTTATCAATAAAGAACCACCGGTCCATTTTGGGAACTGCTGACAGTGGACGAAACCATTTATTGAATGTTAATCTTAAACAATCCTTGGTATCAAATTCTCGATCAAACTTGACTATATATGAGATGTGTTTGATTGAAAGATAAATTCTACAAGTAAGAAAACACACAAACACATCAAATCAAGAGTACACCAAGTAATAGTCTAAACACTAAGCACACGCGTACTAAGCATAAGATTTTCTGCAACTAAGATGTGTAGATTATGAGATGCACACAACACACAACAACATATAAATGCATCAATAAGAGTAAAGACATAAATGTAAAGGAAAGTACTGACACGATGATTTATAGTGGTTTGGTCACGAAGCTCCTCTTCGCCCTACTCCACTCCTCGAGTACACCTTACTCGAGAGTTACTTCACTAGTCAACAAACTCCTTAAGGTGGAGAAACCATACAAAACGTCGCTTATCCAATTTCCGACTCTAAGTTAAAAGTCGAGTCCTAATCTTAGGTAGGACCAATCTACACAACGTCGCCTACTTCACCATTTTCCGACAGAAGGCTGAATGTCGAGTCCTAATCTTAGGTAGGAACAATCTACACCCATCTACACCAATCTTCACACTAGTTATGTTTTATGGCCCAACATACCAAACCTTGTGTTTTATGGCCTAAACATATAAACCATATAGATCTAAGCACACAACACTTAGATCTATGACTCTAACACTATATCCAAGTATTAACAAACTTGGATCTACACAACTAACACCTAATCCAAGGATACCCATCACTTGGATCTTATACTCTTACAAACACATCCAAGTGAACCCAACACTTGGATCTTCTATATATACATAGTAGGAAAACAATGACTTGATCTAGTAGGAGAGATCTTCATCATGTTATGAACCTAACACTTCATGGTAATGTAAGTGTTCTCTCTTTGCACTCGACTGGATGAGAGGATGGATGATAGAATCACATCTTAAACAAGATTAATCAAAACTAACTAATCAAGGAGTTTAAAGATATTTTTGAAGAAACTATGCAAAAAAGGGTTGAAAGAAAAGCTGGAAATGATCCACTATTTATAGGACAAGAGTGCAACGACTCTATATACCCGCGGTTCCTTAAATGTCCCCGCGGTTCCTTATCAATAAGGAACCGTGGGTTCCTTTAAGGAACCTCCGGCTTGGAGACCGTGCATTTTTGTCCTTTAGTGGGGAAATACCATTTATACCCTCAAAGGATATTCTTTTGGCATTTGAAATATGTAAAATTCAAATTAAAAAATATTTTTTGGAATATACCTTAGAGAATATTGTTTGGAATATTCCAAATTCAAATTTCCATTTTCTTTTTAATAAAACATTTTCTTAAAATAAAGTTTATTAAAATCTTTTGTCACATTTTATTAAATGTGAGTTTTAAGAAAATATTAATCCTTGATAACTTAGTTAGGTTAATGACATGTTTATTCATACCTTGAGTGATTCATGCCGAATGTGATCTTGGAAGTGTCAAGAGAAGTATACAAATGTATTCTTGAGTGATTACGAGAACCTTAACATTTTACATACTGTATTGCGAGTTATACGTTTGTTATCAACAAAACACAAAGAGAATATATCGACAAAACATCGTAATGTTTGCACTAACAATACGTGTTTTTATCAAAACGATTCTAAAAAAGAAGCTGACAATGATTACGACATGCAAAAAGCCTTGTTTAGAAATACGGAAAAAATGGAGGCTCAAATTCAAAGTAAAATTGAATGGCTGAATAACATCACTCCCCAGACTCATATCGATTCTTTATCACAACAACACCGGCGTCGATATATTTTCTCGATCCACCATATCCAATTGTAAACAACTCAAATGGATTACTAAATGACATTGAGTTGCATCAATTATACCTAGATGAACAAGTAGTGAGAGAAACATTGGAAAAAAAGCTAGGACACAAAGGGAGTAGGAGGAGAAAAATAGGGCCGAAGAAGCTGAACAAGCACAATTCCGGTCAGAGTTTTTTTATGGGGAGCTATCGGATCCGGTTCTAGGAACGGACTAATCGTATTACGTATTTGTATTTTATCTATCTAGTAGTGTATTTCCTTTCATATTGTATTTGAATTCCAGTATTTTACTAATGTTTTACGTATGGAATAAATGTTTTAATTTTCAAATAAAAAGTGTTTACGTTTACTTTTTTATTTACGTTTTAGTTTATGAATTTAAATAATGAAGAAGGAAATAAAATAGGTATGACGCGGTGGTGACTTTCTGACAACTAGTAACGGTATATGGTTTAAATTTTAAATTAAAAAAGTCTTTTTTAACATGAAACGTTGGAAAATAAACGAATAAAACATTTCTTATTTTTTAAGTGGGTCGAGGAACGGATCAAGATTTCGCACTCGACCGGTTCGACCGAGTTCGAAACCCGTTGACCTAATACTCGACCGAAGGCGTTGCGATCAGCTTGAGAAAAAGTAGATAAAATAATGTGTGAGGGATGAGTATCGAGTGAAAATTAGATCAGATCGTTACCAAGCTAAACCAAAACTATAAACCGAAAACCAAATTAAATGTGCATGGTCGAGTCTGGTTTGGTTTTTTGCTCGATACGATCAAATACGACATAATAATCGATCGATTTTAGGTCAATTTAGGTCAAAACCATGAATCAAAAATCAAATCAAAATAGGAGTTGGTTTCTCTACCCAGCCCGTCCTCAATATGTTACTTTAAAAAGCGTTTGATAGGTTGTAATAAGAGTTCTAATGGAAAGGGTTATTACGATTAAATGAAAAAATCTTGTTTGTTTACAATTATAGTACGTAATGATTCACTTACATGTAATGACTCATTACACAATTTTTATCCCTTAGCGTCCCTTCTTTTTTGTTGATTACGTCTTGTCATGGAATCATATGACATAAAAGTCTAATACTTGGTTTTTAGGCCGAGTATGAAAGTTTGTTGTCCCAAGTCTTTTCGAATTGAAAACCGGTCTTAAGTGCGACTCAATCGTCTTTTGGTGAATCAAGAGAATGGTTTGGTTTGTTTGTCTAATTTTAAACTATTAGCAAGTAATTAAAGTGTCTTTGAGTAAAATGGAAGAATAAAGATTAATACTAAAATGACGAGCAAAAATAAATGCTTGTAAACTTAAAGGTAATAATGGAAAAATACTAGCACACTAAATAAAACTAACACTTGGAAAACTTTCTAAAAATAAGAACTTAGTTGAAAAGTACTAAAAGAAAGTAAGATCGGAATACACCAAAACAACTCAATCGGAATAAGCCAAAACAAGCCCAGATCGGAATGTAGGGAAATGATGCAATCGGAATGTTCACAAAAGGGAGCAATCGGAATGTTGGACGAAAGACCCAATCGGAATAACAGGGAATAGCACCAATCGGAATATGGGAAGGGTGCAATCGGAATATCCACAATCAAACACAATCAGAATAAGGAGACAGTCCCAATCTGAATAACTGAAACAAGATCAATCAGAATATTAAAAAGGGGGTAGATCGGAATATGAAAGCCCTAATCCGATCAATCGATCGGAATACGGATGGTACAGATCGGAAAACTCAAACCCTTTTCCGATTGATCAATCAGAAAGGGTGGTGTGTTGGCTGCTCGGAAAACACCAATCGGAAAGGGTTTTAAACCCTTTCTGAAATCTGTGGAATTCGGTTAAAGCCAAGAAATAAGCTATAATGGAGAGCTTATTCCCAAAACTAAACAAATCACAAATGAATCGGATCAAATAAGCACTTATCAACTTATCTAACTCGAAATTAAAACAAATTTTGGATCAAACAATAAAAACATAAACTTTTTAAGAAAACTTTTTATAAAGTAAATAAGCTAATCATAAAAGTAAGCCAATAAGCACAAAAGTCTCAAAGCTTAATCAAATGAAAACTTATGAAATGATCAAAAGATTAACTTTTAAGAACGAAATCATTTAGAACAACACGGATCATAAGATAATCGCACCAAAATCAATCTAAAATCAAAGAAGAGTAGAATGAGATCAAGGATTAAAAGCTTAAAATAGAACTTTGATTAATGAAATAAGCAATACAAAATGTTTAATCTTGAAAGATTAAGAGAAAAAGATGAAGTTTAGTGAGAGAAAGTTTAAGACTTTCTCTCTCTAAAAACTAGAGAAAAATGAAAAAGTGAAAACTAGCTAAAAACTATCTAACCCCCAACTACCCTCCTAATGACTATTAGGAGGGTATTTATAGGGAAGGTGGAAGGAGTGCATGTGTTGCATCTTCTTTCTTGCTTTCTTCACGTTTTCTCGACTTGACTTTAATTCTTTGTCTTTGTCGTCTCGGGATTTGAACTTGTCTTTTAATTTTCTTCTTCTATTAGACTTAAGTTCTTCGACTTCGTTAAACTTCCGTCTTTAGACTTTTTCTTCGATAAATCTTCATAATAGGCCTTGGACTTCTGTTCTTTTTGCACTCTTGATCTTTTGACTTTGTCTTTTCCCGTTTTCTTCGATAAAAGCCCGTGAAAACCCGTGTTTTCTTTCTTTTTCATATTTTGGTCCTAAAACACAATAAAAACACAAACCACGCATAATTCCGACTTTTACGACATAAATCACACGTTTTGGTCTTGTTATTATTGGAAATAAGTGGTAAAAGGATAAGTGTTTTCACACTTATTAAATCCCCTACACTTGACCATTGCAATGCCCTCATGCAATGCATTAGTTTTAAAGCACGGTTTACATTCTCCATCATAAATAACCCACCTTGGCCTTTATTAAATACTAAACATAAAAGATAGAAATCAGTAAAGAAATTAAAAAAACTTACATTGGGTTTTGGCGGCCATGAACATTTATCATCCTCAAGTTTCACGTTCCCCATACCAAGCTTAAAAACGAGATCATTGTTATTATAAGTTAGCAAACTATCACGAACTCATGTGGGCCAATTACTCACTTAGACTCCCTTATTCCTAGGTGTATCTCTTATATTTTATTTTTGTCTTGAATGATCACGAGGATGCATTGTTTGACTTATTTCGATAGTTATTTAGTCCAAAAATAAAGTGAACGATTTAATTAATAGTTAGCTAAAGGACCAAATCTTTTAAAACTGCTTCTCGGGACCTCATAAAGTTCATATCTTGGCATAACTCGCTTCACGATTTGGGACCTTTCTCGGACCGATATTTGGCAGCGACTTCATACTTCAAATCTTTGAGAGACGTTCTTGAAATAATGGTCTTCTCTTCATAATAGGAATTTCTTCACTTGAAGTTTTGAGAGATTCTTCATCTTTGGACCACGACTTCTTCATTTTTCTCCAATCTTTATTTTGGACTTCGATATACAACGATCGGCCTCCTTTTAGGACTTGGATATATTTATCCTCATGCCTTGTTAGGGTCTTTTCGGATAGACTTCTCCATTACTTTTGGGGAGTTCTTGCTTTTCTTCGTGTGTCTCGATCCTTCATATTGATTTTCGATAAATGATTCTTCACATCACTTTTGGATCTTTAGCAACAAAATGTAGCCCTCATGCCTTGTTAGGGCCTTTTCGGACTCGCCAATCTTCGCATCTCGCTTCAATAAGTTATGCCTTGGCTATGAACTCTAATCCGTACCGAGCAACTTTTAAACGATTTGGGGCTAGAAGCTAAGTAACCTTTTAAATCGTACAACCTTATTTATTGCAGATAAATTTATTAACAAGCGGAGGGAGAATAGGCTTATAATTAACTCACATAAATTCACGAAAGAATACCGAACTTATAACTGGCTCTATCATCTCTCGTTCTCCACAGTTTAAAATCTCAAGGAATGAGACTCGTGGATGCTTAGCCTATTAAATTAAAGTTTTGGGTTTTCGAGTCGCCTATAGGATCTTGCAAATTCTTAGACTTTTTCAAGTTTTAGAAATCGCGTTTTAAAGTTCCCTTGATAAACGACTCTCTAGGATCAATTATAGGAACTTGCGAAAAGTTCTTGTTCTTAACCCGTGAGAGTTAAGACTTTCGCGTTTTATAGCTTCCTATATAAAAGCCTAGCAAAACTTGACTTAAACACGTTAAGGATACTAGCTAGAGTAAACTTAGGTAAGTAAGCTCGGGTTGAGTCAAAATGTTCACAACTAAGAAAAATCTAAAACCACTTTATTGAAAACTTATTCTAGCAATGGAAAGAAACTAAACATGATAAAGGAAAGTACAACTATACAACTAGGCCAAGATAGATTAAAAATTTTGAAAAATGTCGAAAAATCAAATTTTCCGGTTAAAATGAGGGCAAATTCATGGAAAAGACCACTTACTTCGATAGAAGTCCCCCCTACACTTGAGATAAACATTTTCCTCAATGTTTGAGCATGTGGGAGTAAACTCCCCTACACTTATGACATTGTGCACTTTGTTTAAATCTTGCTAAGGAAAGGATAACTAAAGTGAATTCAGTGTGAACATATAGAATATGAAATATTGAATCACGAGAGTTTAGGATAGAACCGGGAAGATGGGAACACGGTATCACGGTTCGTCAAAAGTCATCAAGGAGGATCTTTGAAGCATTAATCCCTGCACAGCACAAGAAACAAGACAACAAACATATGCGGGGCTCTCCCCTACACTTATTATGAAAGCAGTAAAGGATAGATCACGGGTTGCCTCCCGAGAAGCGCTTGTTTTTGTTCACCGAGTCACGAGCCTGACTCGACCCAAATTAGTTCATGGGGAACGTGGTGAGGGATGGAATCATCTCATGAGAGATGTTCTCACCAAAGTACCGCTTCAGACGCTGGCCATTCACCTTGAAATTGGGTCCATTCGGCTGAGAAAGCTCAATGGTCCCATATGGACAGACTTTGGCGACGGTGAATGGACCAGACCAGCGGCTCTTCTACTTGCCAGAGAAGATCTTCAATCGAGAGTTAAAGAGTAAGACTTGATCACCAACGTGGAACTCTCGGTTCTTGATTTTAGCGTCATGAATGATCTTGGTCTTCTCCTTGTAGATCAGCGAGTTCTCATAAGCTTCATTCCTCAGTTCATTTAGCTCGTTGAGTTGAATCTTGCGATGATCACCAGCTTTGTTGATGTCGAAGTTAGTCCACTTCAAGGCCCAGTGCGCCTTATGTTCCAGCTCGATGGGTAGGTGGCAGGCTTTCCCGTACACAAGACGATAAGGTGTACAACCGATCGGGGTCTTGTAAGCAGTACGGAAAGCCCACAGAGCATCATCTAACTTATCGGCCCATGCGGCGCGATGCTCTCCCACAGTACGCTCCAAAATTCTCTTCAAGCCACAGTTGGAAATCTCGGCTTGCCCATTGGTTTGGGGATGATAGGCGGTGGAAAGACGGTGATTGACACCATACTTAGCCATGACTCTTGCAAATTGATCGTTGCAAAAATGAGTCCCGCGGTCACTGATAATAGCACGAGGAACGCCAAATCGAGTGAAAAGCTGCTTCAAAAAGTTCACAACCACCCTCGCATCATTCGTAGGGAGAGCCTTAGCTTCAACCCATTTAGAAACGTAGTCGACGGCGACGAGGATGTACTTGTTCCCTTTGGAAGATGGAAATGGCCCCATAAAGTCGATGCCCCATACGTCAAAGATTTCACATTCCTGTATGAAATTTTGAGGCATCTCATCCTTATGTGTGATCTTGCCTTGGCGTTGGCAAGCATCAAAATGCTTAACCATTTCGTGAGCGTCACGATAAATGGTGGGCCAGTAGAATCCAGAATCAAACACTTTCTTAGCGGTGTAGTTGGGACCAAAGTGACCACCGGTGGGTCCTTTGTGGCAAGCTTGGAGAATGTCAAAAGCTGCCGGTCCGTCAACACATCGACGAATGATCAGATCAGCACATTGTTCGAATAGATAAGGGTCATCCCAAAAGTAAGTCTTAACATCATTCAAGAACTTCTTCTTTTGTTGGGATGTTAACCCTTTGATAAGAATACCACCCGCTAAGTAGTTTGCAATGTCCGTAAACCACGGGGTGCCATCAAGATTGAGATTTATAGACATTAAGGTCTCCAGGGGGAAAGAGTCATTGATCTCTTTGTTCGGATGATCCCCTTGATATGGATCCTCAAGTCTGCTCAGATGATCCGCGGCCAGGTTTTCGGCTCCCTTCTTGTCGCGAATTTCAATGTTGAATTCTTGAAGGAGTAAAACCCAGCGAAGAAGTCTTGGCTTAGAATCATGCTTTGTCATCAAGTACTTCAACGCGGAATGGTCCGTGTATACGATGGTGGGGGATAAAACAAGATAGGGGCGAAATTTCTCAAAAGCATAGACAACAGCTAAAAGCTCTTTTTCGGTTGTCGTATAATGCAATTGAGCCCCCGTCATTGTTTTGCTAGCGTAGTGGATTGGTTGGAAGTGTTTATTCACTCGTTGGCCCAAAACCGCACCAATAGCAAAGTCGCTAGCATCGCACATCAATTCAAAAGGCAGCTCCCAATTAGGGGTAACCAAGACCGGTGCCTTAGTTAGCTTATCCTTAAGAAGATTGAAGGCTTCGAGACACTCTTTAGAAAAGATAAAAGGAGTATCTTTTTCCAAGAGGTGGGTCATCGGGCGAGCGATTTTAGAGAAATCCTGAATGAATCGACGATAGAAGCCCGCATGACCCAGAAAACTTCTCACACACTTCACGGTTGAAGGTGGAGGTAATTTGGCTATGACATCTACTTTAGCACGGTCGACTTCAAGACCGGCTTTAGAGATTTTGTGTCCTAGCACAATGCCTTCTTTTACCATAAAATGGCATTTTTCCCAATTCAGAACAAGGCGAGTGTCTTCGCACCGCTTAAGCATACGTTCCAAATTGGCAAGGCAAGAAGAGAAGGAATCCCCGAAGACCGAGAAATCATCCATGAAGACTTCCATGGTTTGCTCAACCATGTCATGGAAGATAGCCAACATGCACCTTTGGAAAGTCCCGGGGGCATTGCATAAGCCAAAAGGCATTCTTTTATAAGCAAATGTGCCATAGGGACAAGTGAATGTTGTCTTCTCTTGATCTTAGGGATCGATGGGTATTTGGAAATAACCCAAGAAACCATCAAGAAAGCAGTAATATTCATTACCCGCTAAACGTTCAAGCATTTGGTCCATAAAAGGTAGAGGGAAATGATCCTTTCTCGTGGCATCATTGAGTTTGCGGTAGTCTATACAAACTCTCCACCCAGTAACGAGACGGGTAGGAATCAACTCGTTGTTTGCATTGGGCACATCGGTGATACCGCCTTTCTTAGGCACACAATGGACTAGACTAACCCATGGTGAATCCGAAATAGGGTAAATCATACCCGCATCAAGAAGTTTGATAACCTCTTTTTTGATGACTTCATGGATTTTAGGATTCACCCTTCGTTGGCTTTGAATTGTGGGCTTAAAGTCGTCCTCCATGAGAATTTTATGTGTGCAAAAGTGAGGATCAATTCCACGGATGTCGGAGATTTTCCAAGCGGTAGCTCTTTTATGCTTCTTCAACACTGCGACAAGTCGGGCTTTTTCGTCTTCTTTTAGATCCTTTGCGATGATGACCGGTAACTTCTCGTTGTCTTCCAGGAAAACGTACTCAAGATGAGGAGGTAGGTCCTTAAGCTTGAGAGTAGGAGGATCCTCAATAGATGGTGACACTAACGATGGATCATCATTAGTCACCTCTTTAGGAGAAGGAGGAGAAAACGGGTCCTCATTGAGAAGTCTCTCAATAGTACGAATGTCTTCATCCCAATTGGTGGACAAATTATCATACTTAATATCGAGAGGACCCAAGCTAGCTTCGAAATCATCCAAGTCACATTCTCCAAAAGGAGTCAATGCTGGAGCAATTGAGGCAACGGTCTCAACATTGGGTAGAGAAGAAAGAGTACTTTTGCAAGCATCATGAAAATGTTCTTCACAAGCCTCATCGAGAACATCAATAGCATTAACACTCTCATATGAATAAGGTTGCTGAGAAATCTTACCCATGTTGAAGACAATTTTATCGTCACTAACTCGCATGATTATTTCGCCCGCGGCTACATCAATGAGAGTGCGACCGGTCCTCAGGAATAGACGTCCAACGATTAATGGAACTCGGGGGTCCATCTCGTAGTCAACGACAACAAAATCCGCCGGGAAGGTGAATTTATCAACGCCAACAAAGACATCTTCGGCTATCCCCACTAGATAAGCAACCGTACGGTTGGCTAATTCCAAAGTCATTTTGGTGGGGACTAGCTCGGGGAGAGATAATTGCTTCCAAACACTTAATGGCATTAAGTTTATACTGGCACCTAGATCAGCTAGGGCCATGCAATTCTCTACTCCCGGGAAGTTGCAAGGAATCAAGAAGCGACCTGGATCACCAAGTTTGGTGGGCAATTGCTTTAAGAGCACTGCGGAGCAGTTCTCATTAAGTTGGGTCTGAGCGATGTCAAGAAGCTTTTCCTTATCACTTAGAAGATCTTTAAACATCTTAGCGTATTTGGGCATGTGAGCGAGAGCCTCGGCAAAGGAGATGTTAAAATTCAATTGTTTAAACATTTTTAGAAAGTTTGAAACCTGAATATCATCCTTGCTCTTTTGCTTCTCTTTCCTCAACCTTGAAGGATAAGGTATATTGGATGAAGAAGAAGGCTTTAAGGGAATAGGATCACTCACAACCACGGGTGGTGGGGAAATGGGGATAGAAGGTGAAGGAGGTGGGGAAAGTTTCTCTTTTTCCTTGTTCACAATCACGGGTGGAGGTGTAGGAAGCTCGGGTTCCATATAACCTTTTCCACTACGAGTGGTGATTGCTTTCATCTCCCCTCTTGGATTCGCAACGGTATTACTCGGAAGAGTACCCGAAGAAGAGGGTTGATTACCTTGGATGAGCGAACCAATCATATCACGAAGGTGAACCGCTTGATTATTAAAAGAGTCTCTCATGTTTGCATTAATTTCATTGCTGTGTTTGGCCATGTCATTCCGTAGCTCGGCTCGAATATCGTTCCCTTGTTTTGCCATTTCTCCCTTCAAGTTGCGGACTTGACTCTGAAGATTCGTCACCATCTCCAGATTAGTCTTCATGAACGTCTCGACATCTGGACTCACTGCCATCGGTTGATTGAGAGGTGGAGCTTGGTAAGCTTGAGAATTTCCTTGAGGTGGGTATGGATTTCGTTGGGATTGATATTGATTGTTAGCACGAGGTTGGGATTGGTTGTAGCTTTGTTGTTGGTTTTGGTTTTGCAGGAGGGAAACCAGGAGGAGCAAGATAATTGTTGGAACGATAACTTAGCAAGCCACGGTCTCCTTGAGGGCGAGCTGGATAGCCTCCCGTGGGATAAGCGTCGTAAGCTGCGTTAACGTTTTCAGAATAATTTCCTTGAGTGGAAGGGCAATCATTGTAAGAATGAGGACCACCACATGTGTCACAAGAAATAGCAACGGCCTTAGCTTGTTGAAATTGGTTTGTGGCTATGGACATGAAATCTTTGTGCATACTCGCGATTTGTCGGGTAAGTTCGGATATCTCAGGATTGGAAGTAGTAGAAGAAACATTGACTCTCTGATTAGATCTTGAGGATGTGGATGAATCCTAATTCTTGTGGTGAGTAGTCATGTTTTCAATCAACTCTCGACACTCCTCCGGTCTCCTTTTCATAAAAGTACCACCGGCGGCGGCATTGATCGTGTCACGATCACGAAAAGTGAGACCATTGTAGAAGGTGTCAATGAGAGTGACGGGGAGCATCTTGTGATTTGGACAGCGGTCGATCAAATCATTGTATCGTTCCCAAGCATCAAAGAGCGATTCATCATTTTCTTGCATGAATCCACTGATTTGGTTACGAAGGCTAGTGACCATGGATGGGGGAAAGTAGCGCGATAAAAAGCGTTGAGTCATGTCATTCCACGTATGAATAGAATTCTTAGGAAGACGGTCAAACCATTTTTCGGCATGGTGAGAAAGCGAGTGGGGAAAAAGTTGAAGGCGAAGGTCATCCATAGAAACACCGGAGCACTTCATGCTTTGGGTAATGGTAATGAATTTGTCGAGGTGTTTGTTGGCATCATCATCCGGAATTCCACGAAACGAGTTAGTTTGCACTTGCTGGATCATGTGATGCTTCAACGAAAACTCCTGAGTCGTGACGTGCATCGGCGCAATCGGGCCTCCGCGTCCGTTCATGGTGGGTTGACACAATTCCTCCATTGTCCGTAAATCAGGTAGGTGGACATTGTTGTTGTTGTTGTTGTTGTTGTTGTTATTATTCAAATTGGGTTGAGGTGGGTGATTATTGTTGTTATTAACACCAGCCATATCTAAATCTTCACGAGTCTCGGGCTCAGAATAGTTCGAAGATCTAGTACGCATACACCTGCAGAAGAAAAATATACACAAAGAATATCTATATAATCTTTTTGGTGCAAAACCTTTTGAAAAGAATTGCTTTTTATGATTTTTTAATGTTTTTGTATTTTTGAAGGGTTTATATTTTTTTTAGGATTTTTGAAAATTTTTAAAGCAAGGAAAATAACGTTCAAAGAACGGATCCCAAAATTCAATGCGTCTCTCACTAAAAACCGTTTATCGTAACGAAAAGAGCCGGCAACGGCGCCATTTAATACTTGGTTTTTAGGCCGAGTATGAAAGTTTGTTGTCCCAAGTCTTTTCGAATTGAAAACCGGTCTTAAGTGCGACTCAATCGTCTTTTGGTGAATCAAGAGAATGGTTTGGTTTGTTTGTCTAATTTTAAACTATTAGCAAGTAATTAAAGTGTCGTTGAGTAAAATGGAAGAATAAAGATTAATACTAAAATGACGAGTAAAAATAAATGCTTGTAAACTTAAAGGTAATAATGGAAAAATACTAGCACACTAAATAAAACTAACACTTGGAAAACTTTCTAAAAATAAGAACTTAGTTGAAAAGTACTAAAAGAAAATAAGATCGGAATACACCAAAACAACTCAATCGGAATAAGCCAAAACAAGCCCAGATCGGAATGTAGGGAAATGATGCAATCGGAATGTTCACAAAAGGGAGCAATCGGAATGTTGGACGAAAGACCCAATCGGAATAACAGGGAATAGCACCAATCGGAATATGGGAAGGGTGCAATCGGAATATCCACAATCAAACACAATCGGAATAAGGAGACAGTCCCAATCTGAATAACTGAAACAAGATCAATCGGAATATTCAAAAGGGGGTAGATCGGAATATGAAAGCCCTAATCCGATCAATCGATCGGAATACGGATGGTGCAGATCGGAAAAACTCAAACCCTTTTCCGATTGATCAATCGGAAAGGGTGGTGTGTTGGCTGCTCGGAAAACACCAATCGGAAAAGGGGTTTTAAACCCTTTCCGAAATCTGTGGAATTCGGTTAAAGCCAAGAAATAAGCTATAATGGAGAGCTTATTCCCAAAACTAAACAAATCACAAATGAACCGGATCAAATAAGCACTTATCAACTTATCTAACTCGAAATTAAAACAACTTTTGGATCAAACAATAAAAACATAAACTTTTTAAGAAAACTTTTTATAAAGTAAATAAGCTAATCATAAAAGTAAGCCAATAAGCACAAAAGTCTCAAAGCTTAATCAAATGAAAACTTATGAAATGATCAAAAGATTAACTTTTAAGCACGAAATCATTTAGAACAACACGGATCATAAGATAATCGCACCAAAATCAATCTAAAATCAAAGAAGAGTAGAATGAGATCAAGGATTAAAAGCTTAAAATAGAACTTTGATTAATGAAATAAGCAATACAAAATGTTTAATCTTGAAAGATTAAGAGAAAAAGATGAAGTTTAGTGAGAGAAAGTTTAAGACTTTCTCTCTCTAAAAACTAGAGAAAAATGAAAAAGTGAAAACTAGCTAAAAACTATCTAACCCCCAACTACCCTCCTAATGACTATTAGGAGGGTATTTATAGGGAAGGTGGAAGGAGTGCATGTGTTGCATCTTCTTTCTTGCTTTCTTCACGTTTTCTCGACTCGACTTTAATTCTTTGTCTTTGTCGTCTCGGGATTTGAACTTGTCTTTTAATTTTCTTCTTCTATTAGACTTAAGTTCTTCGACTTCGTTAAACTTTCGTCTTTAGACTTTTTCTTCGATAAATCTTCAGAATAGGCCTTGGACTTCCGTTCTTTTTGCACTCTTGATCTTTTGACTTTGTCTTTTCCCGTTTTCTTCGATAAAAGCCCGTGAAAACCCGTGTTTTCTTCCTTTTTCATATTTTGGTCCTAAAACACAATAAAAACACAAACCACGCATAATTCCGACTTTTACGACATAAATCACACGTTTTGGTCTTGTTATTATTGGAAATAAGTGGTAAAAGGATAAGTGTTTTCACACTTATTAAAGTCCATTATTAATTAACCACATTAAATAAGCTTTTTATTAACAATGAATCATTTTAGTCTTTTTATCGATTACATTCTGTTTTATCGTACCAACCAAATATTTTTAATAACAGTATTAACATGGTATTTGCGCCTTGCGGCTACGGGTTCTTTATAACATAAGTTTCATTTAATAATATTATAATTTTATGTTCTTTACAACGACAACTCGAAAAACGACAATTGAAAGTTTAAGTAACTTTATCTAATTGCCTAGCTTAACCGCTGGTGACCCCGGTTGAACCCGTTGGTCTGGTTATGTACTCAAAACTATGTACATTATCATTTTACATAAACAACATATGTATATATGCTTTTGTTATATGCGTTAAATTGTTGTATATTGTGAATATAAAATTGTATATTTAAGTAATAGGGTGTATTAATTATTTAGTAATTGGTGTTGATTAATTTTGAAAAAAATAGGATGGAATGACATTTGTACAATGTGTTCTTTTATTTGTAAACTAGTTTTAATATCTGTGTACGCACAGACTTGAACATAAAGAATAATTAAATAACAATTTCGTTATTGTGATTTTATTTATATTATATATGTTTTTTAAGAACATCTAATGTTTATATTTTTTATTATATTGTTGTTTTACTATGCACCGTGTAAATTAATTTAAACTCATCTCAATTTTTATTTTTCGAATTTAATGTTTGTTTTTTATTTTTGATATTTTATTCTAAATAGTTACTCTATATCTTAATTATTAACACAAATCATTTACATCAAGCTTATGCGTACACAATTGATAAATTCATTATTTTGTAATACTTAATATTATTCCTTAACAATATTAAACTTTTAATACTTAAATAGTTACGATGCTCATACACCCACGAGTTTTACATGATTTTTATTTTGTGATAATATTGTTTAATATTTTGTATAAATATTTGTTGCATAAAGGATTTTACTTTATTTAACTGAAATGTTAGCTATCTTTTTTTAGACAGTGTGCGTTTAGTGACACATAATGACTTTTAAAAATATATGTTATTGTAATATGTAGAATCCCTTTGTTTATTTTCATCTCACATCGATGTCTGAGGTTTTGCGTTAATTTTGATATTTATGTTTATGTTAATAATAATTTACGCAAATTGCATTTGCTTGACTTTATTAAGTGTCAAAATATAAATATACATTAATTTGTGTTTTTATTAGAATTTTGTAATCATGTGATTTGTTGATTTTTTTAATATAACATATATGTTGTATTATTCAAATATAAAGTTTAGAGGGTATAAAATTTAAGGTGGTATTTTGATTATTTTGTATAGTTACTAAAAATATGAAAAATTATAAGATTACACTTAAATTTATATAATTTAGTTAAAATTCAACTATCAAAGTTTTATTAATCCCCTCCTTTTTTTAAGTTTTTATTTTCACAAATTTGACACATATATTTTGTGTGTTTTTATTAATTTCTCCACCAATTTTTTTAATTTTGGCTAAATTGAATTCAGTTTGAATTTTTTCGACAAATCATATCGCTCGATTTTGATTATGTGTCAAAATCAAATTATTTAATTGGTTCAATTATTTTTCCTGCAACATTCACTTTTCACAAAACTCTCAAATAATCTAATTTTTTTATTATATAAAAGATTGTGATAACGAGATGTTTTAATTATAATATTTAATTATATTATTAAATGTATTGTGTTGTATCAAATGAAATTAATTATGTATTGCAATACTATTATTTCTATTTTTTATTTTGCAAGTATGTTAATTTGTATATAACGCATTACAAAAAGTAAGTTAATTTTATTACATTTTTATAAATAAAAATGATTTTCTTTTAATATATAATAGAGATAATAAATCATTACATTATACTATCAGTATTTTATTACGTCATATATTCTATTTATTTAATATTTTATTATTTCATGGTACCGTAAGTGGTTGGTACCCATATGGGTAGAAACTTAGGTCACTAATAGGCAATGTTTTGAAATCTGGGTCTTAAATCTATCTGGTTGAGTTATCGAGTCTGGGTCAATTTAATTTAAAAAAAAGATTTTTTTTTATATTTTTAATAATTAACAAAAGTTATATATAAAAATCATAAAAATTTATGTATATTAAATATATAAATTGTTTACCAACTAATATAATATATAAAAATAAAGTTCCGTCGCAAATACGATAAAATTTATATATTTTAAAAAAAAAACTAGAAAAAATCGAAATCCGACCGAATCTCGAGAATCGGGTTGATCCGGGTCACCCAAACCTGACGGGTCTAATCGGATTTCAAAAATATAAAACCATAATCAATATAACCCGTTTTTTCAATCACAACCGAATCAACTGGTTAACCATGTTTCAAAACATTGCTACTAGTGAGGTAGGGAGTAGCAGCGTATTTATTGATAGATAAAGTGAACAGTGACTCGACATGTACAGCTGGCGCCCTTTCTCTGCTAAACCGACCGCCCACCTACATCTATAACATATCTCATTTACATATCTGTCAGTAATTTTACCCTCTTGATTACTTCTACGACGATGTAAGGTATGCACACCACTTCCTAACCTTTTCCGTTTTTTTGTGTTTTTATTTCTTCTAGGAGCTTAATTCTAGTGATTATAAAAAGCTTATGTAGTAGTATATATTTTGATACATTATGATTGTGATGTGAATGGTTAAATTGTTGGCTAATTAATGGATATTTAGGATTCAAAGGAGTAGTAGGTACTAAACCAAAGTTTAGATCTGAGGCTTTGCTTCTGGATCCCCTTTGTTTTTACTACTCATAGTCTGCTCCAATGCCTAGTCGTAGAGGGATCAGTTACACTAGAATTCATATCCTAACTAGAAACTAACCATATGGTAAAAACTTCTCTGTAGCATATTGTAAATAACTTAAGACTCGTGATTGCAGCAAATTTTTTTTATAACGGAGTTACTTATAAACTTGATATACTAGATTACTAGATGCTATTGGACATATGCCGCGACTCAAATTAAATGAATTATATACGTGAATGTGAAAGGGGGAAGGTGGGTTTCAACCTTTTTTCCAAGGATTTACAGTGCAAGTGCAGGGATGGCTAGCATTCAATAGAATTCATACTTTTGTCATTTCATTGTTAACGAGTTACATACAGAGAACTACCTATGTCCAAATATCTGTTCCGTTATATTTATGAACAAACCATGTAATGTCTTGTATCTTGTAAATTTTGCACACTCATTATGATAGTATTTGATACTGAAGCATATTATTTATACAAGTCCCTGAAAACTTGCTATTCCTCATGTTTTGCAGATCATAAGGCGTTAGTCCTGATCATCGCATATGAAAAACATGGACTCAAAACGTTATGTCACTAAGCGAGGAATCACTAAGTACACTTTTCTTGTATTTCTGATCCTCGTTTCTCTTTCGTTTATCACCATCTTTGACCATACTCATAACATCACCTCATTCTTTCGACCACTTTGGGATACACCACCATCTCCTTTTGAACACATTCCACATTACTACGCAGAAAATGCCACTATGAACAACCTCTGCAAGCTCCATGGATGGTCCTTAAGCTCTGAACCACGCAATGTCTATGATGCAATCTTATTCAACAACGAACTAGACCTGCTTGAACTCAGATGGCGCGAACTTTACCCTCATGTCACCAAATTTATCATCCTTGAATCAAACATGACCTTTACGGGTATCACCAAACCCCTCACCTTTGCTTTGAATCGGGAACGTTTTGCCTTTGCTGAGGAAAAAATTAGTTACGGTTTTCTCCCTCTTGAAATTCCACCTGGTGTTCAAGTAGACCCCTTTTTAGTAGAATCACACCATAGGAGTATAATGAATGAGTTGATCCGTCGGTCAGGAATCACTGATGGTGATCTACTAATCGTATCAGATACGGATGAGATTCCAAGTTCACACACGGTTAAGCTTCTTAAATCATGTGATGGGTTGCCGACGGTTTTGCATCTTGAAATGAGAAATTATGTTTACTCATTTGAGTTTCCAGTTGATTACAATAGCTGGAGAGCGACTGCACATATGTATAGCCGCTGGACTCAATACAGGCACTCACGTCAGACGGATCTTATTTTATCTGATGCCGGATGGCACTGCAGCTTCTGTTTTAGGCACTTGGGCGAGTTCGTTACCAAAATGACAGCATACAGTCACGCTGATCGTGTGAAGAAGAAATATTATTTGGACTATGCGAGGATTCAGAAGAAGATTTGTGGGGGGGATGATCTTTACGGTATGTTACCAGAGGAATATAGTTTTAAGAACTTGATTGGCAAGATGGGGTCAGTTCCTCGTTCTGCTTCTGCAGTTCATCTTCCATCGTACTTGATAGAAAATGCTGAGAAGTTTAAGTTTCTTCTTCCTGGTGGTTGTAAGCGTTCACTCGAGTGACACTCGTTTTGAAAATGTAGGAAACCCCGGAGAGTATTTTACACACGTATCTAGAGTAGCTGCAATGGACAGACCTGTTCTTTTGTAGTTGGTTTATTGTATCATCTCAGAAAAGCCATATGTTGTAAGATGATTGTATCAGATGTAATACACCAACCGTTATCTGTTAAATCAATACAAAGTGATTTAACTATGATTCTGGATGACTGGACCGTCAGGAAATTCCAAACTTAGTTTGTTTATCAAGTCTAAATGAGATCGACTTGATCTGTATCAAATAGATCAAAATACATAATGTAGGCTGCAGCTTGTTTATATGATACTACGTTGGTTCTAGTCTATGCCCGTAAAGTCATCATCACTATCATTAGGTGTGTTATCTTCAATCTTTTTCTTTTCTTGAGTTTTGTAAAGCTTCTTAAATCTTCACCAAACAGTAGATAACGGTACATCACCCATGTTGATGTAGCCTTGACTGTTGGCTCAAGACTTTGGCAGCAGCATAAACAACTGCGATTTTATTGTCTACCTCTTCTTAGACCATCTTTAACTAGTAGTTCCTCTTGAACACAGTGAACAAATGGCTTGTAAGACATGAATGTTTTTTAGCAAAGTTGATCATTGTTCATCGATTATCTTTCTTTGACGCATTAGCATCTAAAAATGAATATAACTTGATTGAAAACATATCTGAGTGATATCTATACTACATATGAGAACAAAACATTTATTATTTTTACAAATGTCGACTTACAACACTCATATGAATAATATACAATTATATAAATATATTTAGAAACTAATTAATACATAGTTTAATATTTATATTAAAATTAATTAATACATAATAGTATTAAACTAATTAATACATAATTTAATATCCATATTAAAAGTTAATTAATACATAATAATTAATATATATTATAAATAAATATAATTAATACAAATTAATATGTAATTAATAGACCTCGTTATTTAAAAATTCAATTATGTATTCACAATGTACAACAATCAAAAGCATATACTTATAAAGTCGTACATATATTGTATACCTAAAATGATTGTGTACATAATTTTGAAAACCAAACACGATCAATGGGTTCAACTAGGAACCAGAGTAATAATCGGTTCAACTAGGCAATAAAAACCAACCAAAGAAGGCCCGTTGAAACTAATAAAAAAGATACTGTTACATTAGTCTGTACTACTTTTTCTGAACGACACCTAAATATGTATTACTTTTAAAAGAGATTGCACTCTCTCTCTCTTTTCAAAAATTTAAATAATACAACGTTATAAGTTTTTGGTACAAACTTTTAAAATACAAAGGGTTTATAAAAATATTTCTGTATTATTTGGCGGGCAATACACATTAAATGACAAAATGAGTACAAATTAATATGCAACATGTACAAATTATTATTGTTGTAAATTATAATCTTTTATATAATAAAAGAATTAGAAATTTTGAGAATTTTATTGAAAAGTGAAGGTTGTAAAAAAATAAATGGAGCAATCAAATAGCTTGATTTTGACATATAAGGAAAATCGAGCGATGTGATTGGTGGAAAAAAATTAAAATTGAATTCAAATGAGTCAAAGTTAAAAAATTTAGTGGAGGAATTTGATGAAAACACACAAAAATATATGTGTCAAATTAGTAATAATAAAAACTTAAAAAAAGATGAGGGGATTGATAAAACTTTATTGGTTTAATTTTAAATAAATTAGATAGACTTAAGAGTAAACTTATAACTTTTCATATTTTTAGCAACTTTATAAAATAAACAAAATACTCCTTAAACTTTTTTTTATACCTTCTAGACTTTTTTTTTAAATATAACATCTATGTTATATTAAAAATTCAATAAATCACATGACTAAAAATATTCAAATAAAAACACAAATTATTATATATTTTTATTTTGACACTTAATAAAATCAAGCAATGCAATCTACGTAAATTATTATTAAAATTAATATAGATATCAAAATGAGTGTTGGACCTCAGACATCGGTGTAAGATGAAAATAAATAAACGAGATTCTACATATTACAATAACGTTTATTTTTTCAAGGTCGTTATGTTTTACTAAACACACAATATCTAGAAAGGGATAAGTAACATTTTAGTTAAACAAATTCAAATCCTTTGTGCAACAAATATTCATACAAAATATCAATTAATATTATCCCATAATGCAAAATCATATAAAACTTGTGGGTCCATGGGCATCATAACCATTTATGTATTAAAATTTAATATTGTTTTATACAGTAGAATAATATGAAGCATTACAATATCATGGATTTTGTAAACCGTGTAGGTGTAAGGTTGATGTAAATAGTTTGTTGATTAATAATTCAGATATAACTATTTAGAATAAGAATATTGAAAGTAAAAAGAATATGAAATTCTTTGAGGTAAATTTATATTAATTTACACGCCGCATAGTAAAAGAATAACATAATCAACCATATAAGCATAATCAAACATATAAACATTAGATGTTTTAAAATATGTATATAATATACATAAAATCACAATAACAAAATTATTACTTAATTTATCATTTATATTCAAGTCCCATGCGTACACGAGCATTAAAACTAGTTTCTTAATATAATTATTTTAATTGTTCACTAATGTAAAGTTAATATCAAATATGTGTTCCATTTGAACCATTCAAATTTTTTTATAAATTTGCATATTCGAAAACATATATTGTCTATGTATGTATTTTAGTACAAACTTATGAAATACTGATCGTTTTGCTAATTAATTCGATTAAACCGTACATATCAAAATAGAAAGATTTTAAGGTTATTGTAATGTATAAAAACGTGTAAATATACAAACTAAAAAGATTTTATATATCTACATGTAATATAATATTATAACGAATGTTACACATATTAACAAATACATTTCACAAACTAATAATACTGTTTTTATATGAAATACTTTATTATTAATTGAAGTCATTTCAACTTAAACTTATTATCATTATTCATAAATATAATAATAGAACATTGCGCTCGTAATATTTTAGTTTCAAAATAACTGCGGCCGCAACCCACAGATACTTACGCGCGACTACCTTGAGTATCACCTTAACGTGACGTGTTATAACAAGTGCATTATCTATCTGTATAGACAAACATGTAGTATTTTTCTTGGTTCCTATTTCCACTTAGGAGCAACTATTTTTCTCTTGTTGAGTTTGTACATTCTCAATCATCTGTCTAACCATAGAAAACACATCATATACTGGAAATCAACTACTTTTTTTTTTGCATAGAGGGTCTTTCATGTCACACTAAAAACTGAAAGTTTTATGGACTTATATTTAAATAGTCGTGCGTTAGGATCGAACTCGGGATTACGGGATTGCACACATTACGTAAAGGGTTAATTTATTTAGTAAATATATTTATTAAATTAAACCTAGCTTTAACTAACGATCGTTAATAATTAAAAGTTAAGTATAAACGATCGTTGTGGAATTAAATAGAAGAGAAAAAAAGAACGGAAAGTTCCGGAAACACCCTTGGGTGGGCTTTTGGCCGGCGGCTAAACACAAGGAGAAGGGAAATATTTTCTTTCCTAATTTTTTTATTACTTGGAGAATAAGATTTTCTAGCCTATATAAACAATCCTTAGCCTTCATAATTTTCATCCCATTCTCTTTTCTTTCTCTCTTCCTGCGACTAAAACCAAAGGCAAACACCATCTTTAGGGTTCCTTTTAACCTTTGGTTTTGTTTTCTTTGTTTGATCAACTCCAAAGGAAAACACCCTTTTTAAGGTTCCTTTTATCCTTTGGTTTTGGTTTAGCAATAATCTAATCCTAGCCCCTCTCTAAGGTTGTTGGGTAGATATTCCACAAGCATAGAAGCTCGGTTTACACGTGCTAGAATCACGGTTAGCTCGTTGTATTACGTGTGTACAATAACGTAATGTAGTCTTATTTTAGACTACATCTTGGTATTGTTCGTCATAAACCCTAATTGATGATTCGTTGGTGATCTTGTGGATCTTCGCTAGAATAAAGGTATGTAACCCTGATTCGATTAATTATAATTGTGTTATTAATTATGATCTTGTTAAATCGCTTCTGCTATGTGTGCTTTGATCTTATTTAGGGTTTTGTATAATTGTTATGAACTATATAAACCTTCAGTGGCATCGAGAGCCGTTTTAACATGTTATAATTATCAGATCTAAAGATTGTTTTTTTTAAAATAATTGTTTTGAGTTAAAACTACATATTGTTTTTTAGGTTTTCATAAAAATTAGGTTTTGTTTTTTTTAAAAATTCGATTTAAAAAAAAGGTCGGTTTGTTTTGTTTTTTTATCCGATTATAAATTAAAAAAAAGATAGTTTTTTTTTGTGAAATCCTAAAATTGCATGTTTTGATCTTTAGATAATTACATGATTAATTGTTATGCATGTATTTAAGGTTACGATCCGTAGTGATTTAATTAATTTGTTATGTGATTTGGGTGGAACTTTGATGAATTGCATGATTAATTGTTATGTTATGTGAATTCATGTTTCGATCCCTAGAGATTTAATTGTTAAGTTATGTGGGAGATCCGTGATGAACATACATGTTTTTCATGGATCATATGTTTTATGTGGTAATTGTTACGTGTTTTTTGCTACATACTTTATTTGATTCAATAAATCTAAAATTAGGGAAGACTTTTATATGAATATAAAAACCTAGATTTGATATAATTGAATAAATCGTATGCATGTGGCTATTTGATTTATTTATTGCGCATATAAATTGTTATTATGTGTTTATGATTTAGTTTTTTTGTACCTTATTGTTTTCATGCGTTTTATTTGTATGTTGTAAACAAGGGTAATTTTTCCAAGAAAAAATAAATATGGACTAAATCATATCAAAATTAATAAATTGTTTTGAGATCTAAATTACATATGTTTTGTGTTGATTGGAATTGTAATAATTATTTAACGGCCTACTCAATTTGTTAAACTATAAAGTGGGTATAAAGCACCGCTGGTCATGTACCCGGTTAAGGAATTAGGTGTTATGCCATTAGTCGCTGACCGAATTCCCGGCTCGCCTGTGCGTCAAATTGGAATTACCTACGATTATTATTTGCACTATTCCTTAAGGTTGATTTACTGCAAATTCACATACGAAACACAATGAAAAATGTTATTGCTTTGTGCTCTAGCCGAGTTCTAGGAGACGTACATTGTGAATAGTTGTGGGTAAAATTTTTAATTGGTTTAACCAATACCTCAACTTGCAATATATATGGCGAAAAATTCAGTCTCACCAAAAAGGTTTACTAAAAGTTTGTATTAAACTAATGCTATGGAGATGTATGCATGCTTCTCCATGCATGATTTTGACATCGTAATTTATACCCTAAATTTAAAGTCATATGCCATCTAATTGACGAACACTTGAAGTTACAATTTTCGTCATATGAGATTCTGGACGATGTTGTAATGGAGAGAAAACTTCATGACTGAATAAGATTGCACATGAAGGTTTTACGTTCTTTAGATTAGTCGACTTAATTGAATTACTCAGTAAGATCTGGAAACTTAAGGCATAAAGAAGGGATGCAACATGTTTACAATGCAAAATGACTTTTGGCAATGTAAATCCCTTAAATATCTAGAAATTGCAAATTTGTTTGTAAATCATTGTTCGACAAGTTACCATCTTGAATACTTTCATTGCTAGCAGATCAACTGATGTGATGAAATTATGTCATTTTGGATTCTAGTTTTCAAGGAAAATACTATGGTTATTATTACCGGGGTAATTTTATTTTCTTGAATGGTATTATCGAAAATACTAAAATTGAATTTTGTAAATTCTTTTACAAATGTATTAATGCAACGTTACACCGTAAACGTGGTTTATTCATTTATTGATCTAAAACCGTATGGTTGAGGATAGAGTCAATTTAAAAGATAAACCTAAACCCTTTTCCATGAGTGAAGAAGGAGTAATAAGGATTTTAGAAATGTCAAATTAAAATCCATAACTCATAGCAAACTTTAATAGTTAAGAAAAGTGCATTTTTGAGTTATTAATAGTTACCGCTAATTGGTTATAAGGCAAACTAGCATATTTGTCTAGTAGTTGTGCTTTGACCATTTATAGGCACTACATACCATTGTGGGGTTGGTAGACCTATTAAGGAAGAAATTGCATGCCAAGTCTTTCAAGTTAAAAGCATTTGATGGATAAGTCATCATTTACGAAGTAGAGTACACTCTTTAACACTACAAGTAAATTGTTACGAATGTGTTTTTTCAAAAGTGTAAGTAATTGTTACGAATGCGTTTAAGAAAGTAAACACAAATTAGTTTCACCGATTATGAAACATTTTTAATGTTGTCAAATCCAGTGGGAGAATTGTGTTGTATTACTAAATTCGAGTCTATTAAAACATTCTCTAATTTAGTGGGAGTTACAAGCTTTTTCGTCTTGGTAATAACCCATGTTATCTTCAGTATGTCCTAAGATAATTAGTTTCGAATTGTTAACACTATTATCTTCAAAGGATATTCATGTATTGATTCCATGTTATCTTTGTTGATTAAGTGGTTCTACATCTACTTGTAAAGCTAATATATGTGACACAATCATATTTTGTATAGACGAATATTAGATGTGATGTTTATATAATATATGAGGTTGTTCCGTGCACAAGTGGGAGAAATGAACATTGTGTGCAAGAAACAACTCATAAAGATATGATTCTCTTGTCTTAAGATAAGAGACTAACAATCTAATTAATATTATATGAAAGTTAGATCATGTGTCAATATGGTTAAAAGACTACTTAAAAGTATATATATCATTCACATTAAGAAACACTTGTTGTTTTGATTTAGCTTGGACTAAATTGTAAACACAAAGATAAAATATCCACATGTCGTGAGATCGGGCGTGGATTGTTTTGTAGTTTCTTAAAATGGATAATTCCTGGAATGACATAAGATACATAGAGTAATCTTATACTAATAAACTAAAATATTTGTGTGTTCTTGGAATTACATAAATAGACATAGTAGTGAAATAACTTGAAAAGATTGTTGAAACCTAGTGGTGTTCATGATTACTTTTGTTATACATGTTTATGATTTATTGTATAAAGTCACAAACATAAAGTCTTGAAAGACGTATAATATAAAGTAAGACGTTAATGTATTGTCTCTTTTCGTTAAGACATATACATGGAGTCGTTTTCAAATGACTTAAAACATATGATGGAATTATAACTTTTATGTTTTAAAGACATGGAAATGAAGTGACTTTGTATTATAAGTACTTGAGTTATAAAGCATGCAAAATGGTTAGGAAATCTATATTACCATTAAAATGATTTAGTTGGTATATAGGTAAACCGAAATATATATATTTATCTTAATATTGTTAAGATTAAGTTACAATATTTCCCTAAATAAAATACATCATTGTTATGGTATGTTCATTAGGAGAATCAAAACTCTCAATATGATGGTGATGTTTGATTCAAGATAACTATATCTTCCTTTATTTCAAAAGATATCAAGGTTAGAAAGTTGAGTATGACTTTATCTAAGAAAATTAATAAGATACCATTTGTGATGAATCACGCTATATCTTAAATGGAGTTTGGATTTTGCTAAACTACTTATGAAGTAGATTGTTTAGAAAATAAAGAGTATGTAACTGCCATTGTGTTTTGTAATGTCCCATATAGATAACATTGGAGTGTTGATCTATTTGCTATGTATTTAAAGAGTAATTTTAAGTTACTAAAAGCAAGTGGGAGTTTTGATCTTGAAAGATAAAATTACAAGATACATAATCTTCTGAAATACACTAGTAATTATCATGAGGTAGTCTTGTAAATTCTAACTCTCAAGATAAAAGAATTTAAGTCATAGATCCGCAAGGATATCTCGGATATGCGATTTATATGCTGAGAATTATGAGTTACAAATAATTGTTATGATTTGTTACCAAACATTGATTTGGGTAAATTACTCCTACTATGAACGTTATAGATGTTGTCCAATAAGATAATCAATTTTAGATTTGTTTTATCTTGAAATAGTTTGACTAGAAATTGGAGACGAGTTTCGTCAAAGGAAGAAAAACGCCAATTGTGATGGTTTAATCTTTGTGTCGAAATTATATGGGCAAAACTGTACACATATTTAATGTATATATTATGAGTAGATTATTAATCACACTTAAGTAATTAATTATGATTGAGTATTCTTTCCTAAACACATTAAATATATAAAGTTTTTGATGGACATATTTTAATTGACAAATTTGGATATGTATGAACTATTTCTTGAATGACTACTTAAGCAAGGACTTAAGTAATCGAAATGAGTTTTTTACTTCAAAATAAATCTTTTTGAAAAAGTACAAAATACAATTATCCATAAATGGATAAAAGCATGCATCTAGGAGATTATTCTTATGTTTAAATTGAAATACAAGATTGGCTTTAAATTTGAATAAGATAATTTTTGAGTATTCCTAAAATCTAGTGGGAGTATTATTCTTAAATTATATGTGTCAAATAGACATGTAAGAAAATAAGATTTCATTCAAATTAAATGTTGATTTGGTTTAGATTTGAAACTTTACTTTGAAGATTTAGAAAATAAGATATACATAACCTTGGAACAAATAATATTTGTTTGTGCGGTGGAAATACAACATAATATGCCATGTAGTAAATTTATATGGATATTTAAAACATGAAGAAATCTAAATCTGGTTTGAGAAATTCTCATGTGTGTCGTGTTGTATTTTTTATCATGCTTAAAATGTATGATGATTTGAATATATTGATCTATTTAAAAGTTATTAAATAATGTGTAATGAATATTCTGAAGGAATATGTTTGGAAATAGAATAACATCCTAAATCTTGGATCGGCTTCCATATTCTATAGATGAGTAATTTGTCAATCGTTGTGCAAATTATCATAGCCAACAAACTTGGAGGTTTGGTTGGAATCAAATATTACATAATAGATATTAAAGGTAACGTAATTATATCTTTTATGACAAGTCGTCAAACTTGAAAAGATATAATTGAGATAACACTCAATATTAGTCATGGTATCCGTGGAGGTGACATGTTAATTAAAGTTGCATTATACATTAAAGAGTTAGAATACTTTGAACTTCAAATGTATTTTGGAAGTTTAAGAAATTGGTGATCAAGGATGTTTCACAATTTTGATACTATATGGCAATATCAAACTGTTTGAATGCACATGTACAAGAGTTTCAATGAATTGAATTCTAGAAGAAAGTATTCTCAAAATTCCAGTAGGTCAAGATTGGTTATTTTATGCTTTTCCAAACAAGTATGAATGTCATTGTTAGAGGCATGATGCATGTACCAATTTTATGTATTGATCTATTTTGGTATTTGGATAAAGGATGTTTAAGACATTATTGAATTGATGAAATAAAGATTAAGTTTCGTTTAATTTCTGTTATTTGATTTCATATCCTATTTTACATGTTTTTAATTCATGAATATTATGATATTTCTAAATGTCCGTTGTCAATTAATAATATGAGAATATTATTAAACTAAGACAATTCAAAATAGTGACAGAGGATACTTGAAAGTATACTGGTCAATTTTGGATGATATTTGATGAATCAAATATTGGACTTATCCCAACTATATGATTTTACTTTATGGATCTTTGTCATCAAGTAAATCATAAATAGTTATCCTTAGACATGAGATACCAGGAAACTGTCGTGGATCTAGTGCATTTCTGTGAAATAATTGATAAGTGTGAAAACACTCATCAATAATGATCCAAAAACCATTCAAAACACAGTCAAATACATAATATTTAACTTTAAAATATCAGAATTACGCGTGTATTTGTGTTTTGTGTGTTTCAGGTAAATAAGATGCATTTTGAAGCAAAGACACGTTTTCAAGGATTAATTTGATCAAAAGACGAAGAAAGAGACGAAAGATGCTTCAAGGACTTTATTTGCCAAGCTTTCAAAGATCAAGGGCTCAAGTTGCAACTTTTACAAGATGGAGGATTAAAAAAAGATTACTTAAAAGTATTTAAACACATTTGGAAAGAAATGTAAAGAAAAGGACCAAAGAGAAAACAATGAAAAGTTTATTACTTAATTGGTCATTTGACCAAGCCGGTCAAACACACAAACATGTTATCTTTCTTCTCCAAACGTGAAGAGAGAGAAAGAAAGATAGAAGACGGTGTCTTTTCTCCATATCCACCATCACACCTGCAAGTTCGATTCAAGGACGATACAAGAAGAATCAGCCAAAGATTATAACTACAAAAATGTTCATCTCCTTCTCCTCTACAAGAAGGTACTAATTAATTTGATCAAGGAAGGAAGACGAAGAAATCCCCAAATCAAGAATGAAGAACAAGTCACTTTATCCTCGTATTTTACACGTGTCGAAACCTGATTGGACAGAACACGTCACCTCTCCTCCTCTCGATGGCTATAAAAAGAAGAGAATACCTTCATTTGCGATCAGTTAGCTTAGGTGTAATCTCACACAGTAGACTCTTAGAAGTTAGTTAGGAGTAGAAAATTAGTTAGTTAGAATTAGTTGTTAAGCTTCATATATTTTCTAGATTTCTGTTATAACGCGAATTCAGTTACGTTTCTGTTATCATTTGTAATATTTTTCTGCCATTAATGAATTCAAGCTTTTCTTCCTTCATTTACTTCCTATTCTGTTTTCAGCTTATAGTTATGTTATAAGCTCATAATAGCTTATGAGTTTGATCTAAAACCTTTCAATAAGCTTTCTATATAAACGTGAGTTGCTTTGATCTGTTCTTCTAAAAACTGTTTCTTTACAGTTCATAAGCTGTAGCTTTTGATCTTCTATGAGTTTGAATAAGCTCGCCTAATATGATCAGTAGATAAAGCTTTCTATTTGTCATCAGTTAGTTTGTTAGACTTTTGTTATAATAGATCTTTCAAGATTCAACTTTAACTTCAAGCGTTACTGTACTGTAAAAAGTTCAAAATGAGCTTATGAGTTGAGTTCTTTTAGCTTTTTTACTCTAACTAGCTATTGCAGGTTTATGGTTTGAGATAGAGCAAAAGATATCCGGCTAGTCACAGATTATGAGTTTTTGTCCAGTTGAATTCTTCGTAGCCGATGAGCTGGTGTTGCGGTTTTGATTTCCGTTGGATAGTAGTGGCATAGCACCTCCACAACGGACAGACCTGAAGTGGGAGTAGACTTTGATTCAAGCGAGCTCAGCGCTCCGCTTCGACTCAAAGGACTTACTTCGGATGTCATGGTTAAGCACTGATTTAACTTTTCCTTGTATACTCTAGGTAGAAGCTAATTGCTATTGTACTGTTGTAGCTAAATCTTGTTTCATACTTGTTTAGTTCTTCTATCTGTTAATGCTTTTGTTTCTTAGATTTGATGAGTTTAGTGTTTTACTCATTAGAAGTTCATATAATTCTGTTTGAATTAGTTAAAAACTATTAGGCCAGTAGTTCATAGCATTAATTCGTTGCAAGACATATTTCGGTTACTATAAGTGGATGTTACTGAGTTGCTTTCCATTATATTGTATATTAGTTTCGAGATTGAATACCTGTTGTCCTTTCTGCTAGTGTATGCGAGTTTCTATTTGTAAAAACAATAATATTTGATGTAACGTTTGATAAGAATAAAAAGAAGGTAAAAGATGGCTTAGCAGATTCGAACTTGTGACAAATTGGTTTTCCATCCATTATCTTACCACCAGTCTATGGCTTTATTCTTGTAAAAGTTCTTAACAAAAATCTTTTTAACACATTTTAGTTTTTCTTGTTTTAGCTGTTTGAATTTGTACTAGAGTATTTTTATCTCGTGAATTTTTAGACATCATTTTTCTTTCGGAATAGTTTTTTCTCATTTTATCTACTTAGTCTCATTTATAGGCTCAATTTGAATTGTCAGTACTAGTTGCATTTGTTTAGGAATAGTCTATTTGGGCTTCTTTGTTTCATGGGCTTATGTTACCCTTATATTTCATTTGTTACATTAGATATTAGAATACGCTTATAGTTTTTTTTACTATTAGAATAGAGTATGCAATTAGTAGTATAGTAATAATAATTGTGTAATAATAGTTTTGGATATTACATTAGTATATTACCTCGATTTCTTTCGATTTCCGTGCTTTTATACTTTACGTTTTATATTTGTAGACGTAATTTGTATTTTACGTTCTTGTATTTTGTGCATTTAATTGTCGTAAGTGCTAAGTGTTTTAGATTAGTACGTATAGGTAATATAGTATAATATTTTACACTTTTTAGATGCTTTGTACCAATTAGACATTAATTCCAAGAAAGATTTTACAACCAAAAACAATCAAGTCGAGCTTAAAAACGTTATATCAATTCGGATTGAGTCGAGAAAAACGAACTAAAAAAGGAAATATTAAATGGCGCCGCTGCCGGTTCTTTTCGTGAAGATTAACGATTTCGAGTGAGACGATTGGATTTTGGGATCCGTTCACTTTGTGAACGTTATTTTTACGTATTGTAAATCAAAAAGATAAAAAATTAAAAAGATAAAAATACAAAAAATAAAAAATCACAAAAATCAATTCTTTTCCTAAAGAATTGAACCAAAAAAATAAAAAATTCAAAAAGTAATCTTTTTCCTAAAAGATTACATCCAAAAATATATATTATATCAGTTTTCATCGTTTTTACGTACATATAGTATTTTTCTTATAAAAAATCAAATAAATACAAAAATATTTTTTCTATATATATTATAAGTAAATAAGTATACGTATAAGAACAACCAAGTTACCTATTTCCATAAGTATTGCCGAGGCAATACACCGTGTTGAGGGGCGTTCCGGTCCTTGACACGCGTATCTCAAATTCAATAAAGCAAGAATAGATAAATACTTCCAATAGGCAATAATTCGAAGAATACAAACTACAAAGTGAATAGAAAGGCGATGTGCTATAAAATGCCATCTAAGGGTCAATAGGTACTTAAGTGCTTCGCGCCACCTAACCCCCCGTTCACTAGTGCGTATTCTAAGAAGGAAGGCTTTATTGGGGGTCTTGCACCCAAGTAGTAATTACATATATTATACTTTCTTGTGGATATTTCATATCGAACCTCGAGGGAGATAATCTCTTCTCTCTCAAAAGTCGACCGAGGGCTACTCCCTCATTCCTCGTGTTTACTTACACGTGTACTCGCACGCGTGTAAACATACCACCTTTGGTGTATTACTTCCTTCCCCGAGGAAGCTTTTTAACGTCATTATACTTGTATATACATTCGGCCACCTTGTTAAACATGGATACTCGTTCCATGTTGGAGATTTTGCAACAACGATCCGCCAACGCTAATTATCCGACTTGTTCGACTTGTGGAGGTCTACACGATACTTATTTATGTGATCAAAACAATGGCTATTATGGGGAGGGATATGCTTATAACGGAACCGAGAACCCTAGTTTTCAACCTAACCTTCAAATGGACTATACTTGTAATGACTATATGGGATATTCCGGTTTTTCATCACAAAATCCACCATCATTTCATGATCAACCCTTTGATGAGCCATACCCAAACCAAGATTTTTCCAATTATGAGGGTTTTCAAAATAATGATAATTTTCAAGGCTATAATCAAGAAACCTTTCATAATCAAGGATTTTCAAACAATGAAGGCTTTTAAAATGATGAAAATTTTCCATGCCATAATCAAGATACTTTTCAAAATCAAGGATTTTCACATTATGAGGGTTTTCAAAATGAAGGAAATTTTCAAGGTTACAATCATGAGAACTTTCATAATCATGACTCTTTTCAAAACTATAATCCACCTAATTATGGAACTCCACCTCCACCATATTCTTCGACTTATTCATGTGAGTTTTGTGGAAACGCTCCCCATTATGGTTATGATTGTAGACCGAAGGATCCGCCATCCTATGTCCTTAATAATGTCAAGAAGTTTTATTCTTCACTTGAGATAATAAACAAGTCGAACGATGACGTTTATAAGATGCTTGATAGTATGAAAGACATGAGCCTTGATGAAATGAAAAACGCATGCCCGTTGTTAGAAGAACAAATTAAGTTTTTTGAGGAAGTGGAAATTATGACTTGGCAAATTTATGACAAGGAGATCGGTGCAATGTGTCGTGAATCGTTGGAAAAAGGTTCTTGTCGCCTCAAGGAAAATTTAGATAATTTCCTCTTTAAGATTGCTACAAAGGAAAAAGAAGAACAATTCATTGCTAATCGTGCTCGTTTGCTTAAACAATGCTTATATGATGATGATGACGAACCTTCGATTTGTATGACACTAAATGATGACACACCTTCATCACCTTTACCTCACGTGGAACCCATCGACTCTTTAACCATGGGGGAGGAGCCTCTTAGCACTAATACAAACACCGATTTGGATGAATTAACCGCATCTAGTTTTGAGAACCTTATCCCAATCCAAAGAGAGCTCGAGGGTGTTTCCAATGAACCATGTGACGAGCTTTGTATTGATACCTCTTCTCCTCATGATCACATTGAGATTTCATCACATGTTGACCTTCATGCTACTACTAGTAATTTTGGTGATTTTGATCTTGATGAATTGTTTAAAGAAAAGGATAATGAGATTGAGGAAGAGTTTATGCAAGATTTGCCACAAATAGAGGATGATGATTGTGATTCTAGTGAGGCATCTTATGATATATTATCCGAGGACTTTTCATGTCAAGATGACCTTCCTAATTTAGATGATGATGTTGCTCTTATAGAAGAAGTGGAGGATGTTCATATTCGTGATATTTTATCAAACGTTTATCATCTTATCTCCTCGATTGAAGCTTTGAATGAACACCATAATGATGATTCCATAGAAGAAGAACCTTTCATTGATATTTCTTCACTAGTTTTTGAGGGTGCACCTATTGATTTTTATGATAATATCATCCCTTTGAGTGATTCTCTTAATACACCTTCTTTTGAGCCTTCTATTCCCACCCTCCCACCCTTGAAGTTGGTTATTAATGAAGATCCTATACTCTTAGAGATTGATCCTTTTTTACCTAAAGCACCTTTAGAACTCAAAACCTTTGATATGGATTCTCATATGGATATTGATGCCACCATAGAGGCTTATCTTGCTAATATTGATATTGAGGTTGATGATAGTTATTCTAATTGGGAAGAGGAGATTCGTCTTAGTGAGAACTTGCTTTTTGGGAACATAGAGATTACACCTCCACCACAAGACACTATTCATCTTGATCCTTCTTTTTCTATGCCTTCTATGGAAGATTACCCACCTTTTGATGATGATGAGGAGCCCAATATGGATATAATAGTTATGAATGTTTTGATACCTACACCTTCATTGTCTCATGATGATTTGATCACTAAGGGAGAATCTTATATGGTTGATACGAGTTCATCTTCTTATTTTCCCATGAAGGGAAAGGTTTTTGATCCTAGGATACATAAATTTGAGACACATTGGTTTTCATCTACTCGACTTAAGAGTGTGATTTCTATTGAGATGGAATTCTTGTATGAGCTTACTTTGGTGATACTACCTACTTTGGAGTTGTTCACTTGTCGAGATGGAAACTATGTATTTGATCCTGGGGTACTTCTTATATGAGAGATTTCGTATGTTGGACAAACTTGAGACACGTTGGACCGTTCCATTTATCGAGGCGGATTTCGTAAATCTTATAGTAAATGGCAACGTGCTAAGTTTGAGTGTATCATGTGAGATGTTCTTCAAAGTGGATATTCTTTAGTCTCCATGATGATTTCCCCAAGGACAACTTAATTCGGGGCCGAGTCGAGCTAGCGACTTAGGGTTAAAAAAACTCAAGCATTGAATAACGAGGTTAGAAAACGTATAGTAGATTTTCAATAGGTTATGTTTAATTAAAAGGATGTTATAGTAGAGTTACAGTGGAGGGGTGCTTTTCTTCGTTTTTTCGTGTTTGTTTCAAGGGTTGCTCTCTCTCATTTCATGCTTGGAGCTTATGGAGGAGGCCCGTGTATCTGGTTCACTTCGATTAGTTTTTGCTATCGTGATATTAAACACTTGTGCTTAAAATGAATATCCTTTAGTTGTCTCTTCCTTAACTTGGGTTAAGCAAAGTAATCAATGTAATAAGTGTAGGGGAGTTTACTCCAATACTCTTAAACATTGAGGACAATTGTTGGGATTAAATTAAGGCCAGATCACTTGAGCGCTGACAAGAACAAATCAAGCGTTGACAGGAACAAAGCAAGCGCTGACAGCTCAAGCGTTGACAAGTTAAAGTCAAGCGTTGACACATTGAAGACAAGCACTGATGGAAGATATAAGCTACATGTTTATTATATTCTAGAATACTTCTAGTAAGGATAGAAACGACAATGTATTTTCTATGTTTATCTTTACCTAGAATAGTTGATACGTAGCTTATTGTACAAGGCTTCTTAGTCTATAAAAGAAGGCCTTTAGGTTAATGTTTAGTATCAAGTTTTATATAAGTTTTCATTTGTAAACATCTTTCATTGTAAGCAAGTTTGACATTCATAATCAAAGTGAAAGTTTTGTTTACATCTTGTGTTCTTGTTTAAGTGTTAAATTCCGCATAACACTTAGATTCACAAAGCATATACAAAGGTTTCTCTACGTGTTATACTTGATCTAATCTCGTATACACAAAGCTAATCGATCTAAGTTTGGGATCAACAAGTGGTATCAGAGCTTGTTGAGGAACTTTTGATCTTTGAAGAACACCAGAACGATACACGAACACCAAAACCCTACTTTTCTCAGAAACCCTAAAAACACCAAAACCCCAACAACATCATGTCTGAAGCAATAACCACCTCCAATTCACCCTTACCAAACATCAGGATTCCCATGCTTGATGCAACCAACTTTGACTTATGGAAGTTCAACTTTGAACAATATCTGGGGATCTATGACTACACACTCTGGGAGATTATTGAATATGGAAACTCATTCAATAAGGCTCAAAAGATTCTTGATGCCATTAGTCAAAGAACAGCTGTTGAAGGATGCCCTGAAGAGGATAAGAAAGAAAAACCTGGAGATGGTAGAGCTGTAGGTGCTGAAGATATTGCAAAGAAAAGGGTTGAAATGAAAGCCCTAAATATTCTAAAAGTCTCTTTGGGACAAGAAAACCAGCACAAATATAGAGGCTATGAATCTGCTAAGGATCTTTGGGAAGCACTTGAAGTTGCATATGGTGGCAATGCAGACACTAAGGAAGAAAAGAAAAAGCAACTTTTGCATGATTATGCTGTCTTCAAAGCTCAACCCAATGAGAAACTGAGTAGTGTGAGAAGCAGATTGCTTGACATCACAAGCAAGTTGTCCTTCATAGGGACACAAGTTGGTGATGTTGACACCAATGCTACCTTTCTTAAAAGTCTTGGTGAGGCATGGAAGATTGAGGCAAGATCTATTCTTGCCAATAATACTTACAAGAGCTCTTCGTTTGATGACATCTACAACAAACTAAGACTATTGGAAGATGAAACTCTTTCAGCACATGGAAGCAAACCTAGTACCAGCAACATGGCCTTCTTCTCTCATAGTGAAGGTCAATTCAATCAGAAAGACTCTTTTATGCATCCAATTACTGGATCATCATTTGTTAGCGCTGGAACAAGTCCTGTCAACGTCTCCTTTCCAGACGCTGACACATTCATGAATGACTCCCCAAGAGTTAAACCTGCTGGTTTGGATTTGGATACTGTGTGTGCTTACATTGCTTCTTTGCCCAATGGTTCAGTGATTACATATGAGGACCTTGAGCAGATAAGTGATGAGCACTTGGAAGAGATGGACATCAAGTGGAACATGGCTCTTGCTAGTATAAGAGCAAATAGGTGGAATAGAAGGTTCAAGAAGAAGATGACCTTCAATGCTAAAGACACAGCTGTATTTGATAAATCCAAAGTTGAATGCTACAACTGTCATCGTATGGGGCACTTCATGAGGGAATGCAGATCTCCTAGAAGATCTGATGCTGGTAAACCCTCAAGTCAGGTTGTTAAAGCTCAAGATTCCAAAGCCATGGTTGCAGTTCAAGGAATTGATGGTACTGGATGGGATTGGAGCTATCTGGCTAAGAATGCTGAAGAGGACAAAGCTTTGATTGCTGATATTGAAGAAGAAGAGCATGTTGAATATGCTCTCATGGCACACTCCTCCTCTTCATCTGATAATGAGGTATATGATGATGCTTTTTGTAGCAAAGGTTGTAGGTTAAACACAGATAGACTTAACAAAGAGGTGTTAAAACTAAAAGATGATATGAGCACTGAAAGGTGTAAATTGTCCAATTACCAACTAGCTCTTACTGAAACTGAGAAAACCATTTCTGAATACAAGAAAATGGAATTTGATTTAAAAGATAAGATCAATATCTTAAAACATGAGCTAGAGGGTAGTATGGATATTAGAAATATCATGACAAAGGTCAATAGAGACCTACAGGCTAAGTTAGATGAGGCCATTAAGAATAAAGATAATGTTGACCTCAAGATTCAAAGATTTGATAGAGCAACCCAAACCCTAGGAGACTGTGTAGCTAAACAAAGGGATCCTAAGGACATGACTGGGATTGGGATGAATGATTACTCTCTGGTTCCACCACCAGCCGGTGACTTCTATGGTGTCCTTAGAAAGGATTTGTCTTGGACTGGTATACCAGAATGCCAAGAAGAGGAATTTTCTCCTCCACCAAGAGTTGTCACTCCAGTAGAAGAGTATCAACAAAAATTGACTGACCTAAATGAGTGGAAGAAAGCTAACCCTACTTTGTTTGTTAAGGGAGGTTTGCTATGTAAAAGTCCCAATGAATCACCACCCATTAAGGTTACTCACCCAGTTACTGGTAAAGCTGTTGACCTAGGCTCCAACACTGTTAGAAGACCTACCATTAAATATGCAGAGATGTATAGAAATAATAGGTCACCCAAGAGCCAAGTTAACAATCATGGAACAGGTTTCTTCTCTTCTAGACCTAAGAGTGTGTCTAAGAAAGCCTGTTATACTTGTGGTAGCTTTTCACATTTGGCATACAAGTGTGTCAACGCTCCCAAAGCCAGCGCTGATAGGAACAATTTCAGCGCTGATAGGAAGAAAGTCAACGTTGTTAGAAAGTCAAACGTTGTCAGACCCAAATCTTGTGTGCAGCAAAGTCCACAAGTGATTAGACCTGCCCCATTCTTTTCTAGAAGGTCTAACACTCATGGACAAAGACCTTTTCAAAAGACAAACACCTGGTCAAATAGGCAATGGGTTCCTGTAGAAAACCCTAGGTTCAACGCTGACAAGGGTAAATTCAGCGTTGACAGGACAAAATCCAACGCTGACAGAAACGTGACCAGACCTAAATATTTGCAGCCACAAGGTAAGGGGTCAAAAGCTTCTTCAAGCTTAACATGGAGACCCAAGAAAGATCAAAACCCTAATAATAATGGAATTTCAATGACTTGCAATAGATTTAATTACATTTCTAAGGTCATTACAAAACCAATTGGGGTTAACTGGGTATTATATCCTAAAAGGGATGAGAATGGGGTTGTTGTGAGAACTAAGTCTGTTCTTATTGAACAACCAGATGAATCCAAGTCTTCTGAGACTTGGGTTCCCAAAGAAAACTAATTTGTTTTCTTTATGTGCAGGGTATTCAAAAGCAGATCAATGATTATGGATATTGGGATAGTGGATGCTCAAGGCACATGACAGGGAAGGTAGACTATCTGATGAACTTCACTCCTATTAAAGATGGTGATAAGGTATACTTTGGAGGGGGCTACGGCACCATTACAGGCAAAGGAACCCTTCTCACCAATAATCTACGTTTTGAGAACGTCTTCCTGGTAAAAGAACTGGATTATAATCTGTTTAGTGTATCACAAGTTTGTGATAACAAAAATAAGGTTCTTTTCACTGATACTGAGTGTTTGGTGTTAAGCAAGGATTTTAAGATCCATGATGAGAAGTATATTGAGTATAGAACACCTAGGCATAAGGACATATATAATGTGAATTTAAATGGGATTAAAGTGAATACAAATATGTCTTGTTTTTATGCTAAGGCCTCAGTAGATGAAAGTAATTTGTGGCACAGGAGACTAGGGCACATAAATTTTAAAAATATAAATAGACTTGTGAGGCTTGGTTTAGTTGATGGTTTGCCTGAGAAGGCCTTCCACAATGACCACTCTTGTGTTGCATGTCTTAAAGGCAAGCAGCACAAGGTCTCATTCAAGTCCAAACAGGTGCATACTAGTTCCAGACCTCTTCATATGCTTCATATGGATCTCTTTGGTCCAACAAATATAGAGAGTTTGAATGGCAAGTCATATTGTTTTGTTGTCACTGATGACTTTTCTAGGTTTACTTGGACATTCTTTCTAGCTATGAAGAGTGACACAGCTTGTAACACCCCCAATTTACCACGCAGCGGAATGTCCACATTGGGTGTTACTATCATGGTTCAATCTCATAATCATAGAAAACGGCTCAAAACGAGTCGTTTTAATAAACATCCATTCAATTCTATTTAATCAAGATAAAATTTCATACATGGTCCCGGATGATTCAAAAGTTTACAAACTATTATAAATGATAAAAGTTATTTGAATGGATATGTTTTAGAAAAGCGGGCCAAAACATTTCAAATATGCAAGCTTCACGAAACCGCCTTCCTCGAGTGCCTTCTAAATGGACCTGAGATAAAACATGCTTAAAAGTCAGCAAAATTTGCCGAGTGAATCTATAGAGTTTTAATTTAAATAAAGTGAACACAAGTATGAAAAATAACCTTCCATGGTTAATAATTTATCAAAGACGACTATGTTGTATGGACATAATTATCGTTGTTATTTCTATAAGTCTCGTGAAATTGAACGTTAACATATATTATTTCAGCCCAACACACCTAGCCAAGTGCGTATATTTCTCTTATACAATTGCATCCGATGTTTCATTACTGGTGCATCACAACACCACGCGATAGCTAGTCGCGACCGGACTGGGCGTCACCCCGATAGATCTATCCATAGTATTAGCGTTCTTTTCGATTAACAATTCACGATTCATGGGTCTTTAAGGCTAAACAAACTTATATAACAACCTTCATCTAAACATACAATCGGGTCCTTTGTGTTCAATTTTTAAAAGAAAGAGGGTTTACCACAACTTCTCGTTGTACCCTTCCTTTATATAATGTTTTTCCAATAATAAGGGTTCCCACAACTTCTCGTTGCACCCCTACTCTTCTAATAAGTAGAGTTTCCACAACTTGTTGTTGTACCCTTTAATTTCAATAACTTCAAGTAAAATAAGGGTTTCCACAACTTCTCGTTGCCCCCTTTTATTTTAGTAAAACAAGCATGTTATCCCCCTCGCGGGTTTTATAAAACAAGTAAACATGTTTAGAGCGAGGCTATAGACTCACCTTAGCCATTAGTGGTAATGAGACGATCGCCGACGATTAGTGATGCCCGTTTAAACACGAAAACCGCAACCTACCAAATAAGGCGCGTTCGTAAATAATCGACTTAAGTATAAATCATACTTAAATAATATAAAAATCAAAATTACAAAACCAAAACAATCCCGAAAAATTTAATAATACAAGTGTTATTACTATACCCTTTTTATTCAACACTATTCTTTTAAACACTTGCACTTCCGATATTGACCCGTCATACGACGCCAAGTCAACGCAAGTCAACTTATCATTTTACTTCCCTCGGACCAGTAGCCAAGTCATTTATATAATGACTTAACACTTGAGTAAATTACCATGTCCAATGGCGAATACTCAACTCACGCCACATAATTATTGAACTACGTGTCCAAAATACCAATCAGCATGTACACTCCAAATGTACACACCAATCTAACCTATCTAGACATGTCCGATTTCGACGAAACTTGGTGACAAACTCACACATAATATGAATAAGACTCAGTAAAAGTTTCATTCAAAAATATTACTTCTAAGACCTTCTGCCCGACACATCTTCGTGTTATAAAAACCGGACAGTTTTACGTCTTTGAATTGTAAAACCATTTCGACTTATCTAAACAATTCTGTTTATAAAACCGACACTCGGGTTTGAAAATAGACTCATGACCTGAGGTTTAGCAACTTACATCAGTCCTTGAACATTTTTAAAACTCATTCTATAGTCCCCGAGATTCGATCCAAATATCGACAACAATTTTCGGATTGTGCCGATACCCGTCTCCCGGTACACGAATACTAAAAGTAGCATAACTTTTCGCTCGAAATGAGTTAGAAGCTCATTCAAGCGGCAAATCGAAGCTAAAAGAATCCTCTACAAGCCTATCCTATTAGTTTCATCATTTTCAAACAGTAAGATTTTCAAAAATTACGTTTTACCTACTGGTCTAAAATACCTTTCTAAAAATCATACTAAAACAATTTTTCAACCCATTCCAACAATTTGTATACTCCTAATATTACCCCAATATCATCCTAACACATCTAACTAACCTATATCATCCTCAAATTCAATCTTACAAAAATTAAATATATAAAAATCTTGCATGCAACCACTCAAAATTTTAAATATAATAATATTAACACTACTTACAAGCATAGAAATAGATCAAACACCCTTGTTCTTCATCAAAATTTGAAAGTTCTTGCATGTTGCATATTTTTACATCAAAATGATCACCATCAAATTTCCAACATGGGTCTTTTCTTAGTTTTGAATGATTCAAAGTGAATCAAAAATTTTGAGGGTGTTTGTGGTGGGAGATGGGACGGAAATCACAAGGAGGAGGGAGAGGATTTTTGTGATTTTTTTATAAAAATGAGTTTGTAATAAAAAAATGGTTAGTGGAAAATTAGTTTGTAGTGGTGGTGGAGGGGTATTTGTTGCCAATTAGGTATAGTTTTGGTCCAAAATGAGATTAAATAGTTGTAAGGGTAGAAAATGTAAATATTACATTTTAAAAAATATTTACGGGGCTCGGGTTTCGTAAAAATACTTTTTAAAAGTTAAAACGCTTCAAAAATAAATTAATATAACTTCGACACGACTTAAAACGTAATTAAATCGAAAACGTCGAAAATATTAAATATCGAGACAATTGATAATAAAACGTAAATTTTTGGGCATCCGTCGGTATCGCGATCATTCGTAGTTCTCGTCATTCGTTAAAACGAAAAATACGAGAAATAAAAATAAATATAAGAAAAATCATTTCCATGATTATTTGAGAATATAATATCGATACTTAACATATTCCTTGTCGGTTTTCATCTAATCGACATTCTTACGCTAGTTTCAGGCCATAACCTTCTCGGTTAATCGATAATTTAAAATTCTCATTAAAGTGAACATATAATATTTAATAGTCGAGATTAAAATAACGACCTGAAATTGACGGATTGTCACACAGCTGATGTTCTTATTGAATTTATCACTCAAATTGAGAAAAGGTCTGGCAATGAGGTTAAGATGCTTAGGAGTGATAATGGTGGAGAATTTAGGAACAAGAAGCTAGATGATTCTTGTGCCAGGAAGGGAATTACTAGGCAATTCAGTATTGCAAGAACCCCACAACAAAATGAGGTTGCTGAAAGGAAGAATAGAACCCTAATTGAAGCAGCCAGAACAATGTTGGCTGATGCTCACTTTCCTATAGCCTTTTGGGCTGAGGCTGTTAATACAGCATGCTATGTGCAAAATAGAGCATTGGTTAACAAAATTCAGAACAAAACACCTTATGAGTTACTTTGGGGAAGAAAACCTAATATTGGTTTTCTCAGACCTTTTGGTTGTCATGTAGTTGTACTAGATACTAGTGATGCCTTAGGGAAATTTAGTGCAAAAGGTGATGAAGGTTACTTCATGGGGTATTCAGTCCAGAGCAAGGGTTATAGGGTTTATCTTAAGGAGGACAAACGTACTGTTGAGAGAGTACATGTTAGGTTCTTAGAGAATAAACCTAGTGATCCTGAAAGTGGTCCTAATTGGTTGTTTGATTTGGAACCCTTATCTAGAACTTTAAATTATATGCCTGTCACTAATCCAGACATTGTGAAGGTAACTTCAAATGTTGTGGAGGAACAAGTTGTTAATGTTTCAGGTACACAGGTTCATGAGAAGGTTGGATCACAAGCAGAAAAGGCATCTCCTACATTTGAATATGTCACAATTCCCATTTGGACAGATGCTTTTGCTGCTGCTGCTGCTGCTGGACAAGATAATGGTGGTCTCCAAATACCACCAGATACAAACATGCATGGTTCTTCAGGCGCTGACAAAGGCAAATCTAGCGCTGACAAGACCAATTCAGATGTTGACAACAACATTTCAAGCGTTGTTAGCTCAGACGCTGACAACCAAGATTCAAACGTTGACAACACTTATGGGCATCTTTTCTCTTCCAGTTTTGAACATGGTGGACCTTCCAATGTTCATGAAGAGATTCCTGTTGCTCAAAGAGAGTCTGATGAAGAAGATATTGGCAACATGGAGCATGAGGTTGAGGACACCAGACTTTTTGCAGGAGGGGTTCTCACCTCCACAATGAAGAATCACCCCACATCTCAGATCATTGGTGATATTATGACTCTAGTTTAGACAAGAAGATCCCATCAAGGTCTTGGTGGATTTATTGCCAATATACACAAGAAGGTTGATACCCCTCTTGTGCAAGCATGTTTGTTTGCATGTTTTCTGTCACAAGAAGAACCCAAGAAGATATTTGATGCTCTCAAAGAACCAAGTTGGGTGGAAGCAATGCAGGATGAGCTTCACCAATTTGCCATTCAGGATGTTTGGGAGCTGGTTGATTGTCCTAGATATGTCAGACCTATAGGGACAAGATGGGTTCTCAGGAACAAAAGAGATGAAAGAGGTATTGTGGTCAGAAACAAGGCAAGGTTAGTGGCTCAAGGTTATACACAAGAGGAGGGGATAGACTCTGAGGAAGTCTTTGCACCAGTTGCAAGGATTGAAGCTATTAGGATTTTTCTAGCCTATGCATCTTGCATGGGCTTCACAGTCTATCAAATGGATGTCAAAAGTGCATTCTTGTATGGCACCATTGTTGAGGAAGTTTATGTCATGCAACCTCCTGGTTTTGAGGATCCAGAGCATCCAGATAAAGTGTATAGAGTCAAAAAGGCTATGTATGGCCTTCATCAAGCCCCTAGAGCATGGTATGGTACTTTGTCTACATATTTGGTGGACAATGGATTCAAGAGGGGCACCATAGATCAGACACTATTTACAAAGAAGAAAGGCAAAGATGTGTTGCTTGTGCATGTCTATGTTGATGATATCATTTTTGAGTCTACTGATCCAAAGATGAGTGACGATTTCTCCAAGCTTATGACAGACAAATTCAAGATGAGTGCTATGGGGGAGATGAACTTCTTTCTTGGTTTATAAGTTCAGCATAAAGAGGATGGTATCTTCATCTCCCAGGACAAATATGTTGCTGAAATCTTGAAGAAGTTTAGCTTTTCTCCACATGAAAAGAGGGCTTCCACTCCTATGGATAGAGAACACCCTTGGGGGAAGATTGGAGATGGGAAAGATGTTGATGTCAGGCATTATAGATCCATGATTGGATCCTTGATGTATCTTACTGCTTCCAGACCTGATATCATGTTTGCTGTGTGTGCTTGTGCACGCCATCAAGTGACTCCCAAAGAATGTCACCTTTATGCTGTGAAGAGGATCTTTAGGTACCTAAGATGTTTCCCTAGTCTTGGTTTGTGGTACCCAAAGGATTCACCATTGGAGCTGATTGCATATTCAGATAGTGATTATGGAGGTGATAAGTTTGATAGGAAATCCACAACTTGTGGATGTCAGTTTCTTGGGAGCAGATTAATATCTTGGCAATGCAAGAAACAAACAGTGGTGGCTAACTCTACAACTGAAGCAGAGTATGTGGCTGCAGCAGCATGTTGTGGTCAAGTGTTGTGGATTCAGAACCAGCTGTTGGATTATGGGTATAATTCCATGCATACTAAGATATTTGTTGACAATAATAGTACTTTATGCATCATTAAGAATCCTGTACATCATTCTAAAACTAAACACATAGAAATTAGACACCATTTTATAAGAGATTGCTTTGAGAAAGGTTTAATACAACCAGATAGGGTTGACACTGAGGAAAATGTGTCAGATTTATTAACTAAACCTTTTGATGCTGGAAGATTTCAATACTTGGTAACAAGTATTGGAATGGTTAATCTCACTTAATATGTGTTTTGGATTCTTTTTGTAAAAGTATGTACAGGATGATGCGTTATTATTATTGGTCTTATTGATGATTTAGATTTTCCACTATATTTTTCTAACACTCACAAAGGTTGCTTGAACACTGATAAGTGTTTTTGCAACGTTGTCAGCAATATAATTGTCTAACGCTGACAAAGCTTCCCTCAACGCTGTCATGTGTTATCGGGGCGTTGTCAGCAACAATGTTAGTTTTGTGGTTTTCAATCTAAATGTGCAGATGGTGTTAGCAGTATACCATTGGATACAGAGTTGCTTATGGATCAATGGAGTAGAATTTGGACAAGTTTTTATTTATGGATGATGGTTGGAATGTTTCATTCCTATCTTGACATAAATTTTTTATGTTCATGCATGATTTTAGCAAACTTTTTGTATCATAGTTCAAGGGGAGGTTTTAGGAACCTTTAGGATGTTTGGGTATCCATATGATACTCTTATCACAATTCTAGATTGTGTCCACAGGTGAGTATGGGTTAGTTTTACTAAACCATGAGGCACTGTAGCATGCATAGTATATCAACTTTGCATGCTGCCAAGACATTTTTGGCCTAGAATTGGTTGTGGTCTGTTGGGAGACTTGGGAATGATTTTGATATGGGAATTACCTGGGAGTAACAAGGATTTTATAAGGTGACTTTGTTGTTAAGAATTTTGGTTAGCAAGGGACACTAGAGGACTGTTATGTCTATCTTGCTTATGCAAGTGTGCATAACTGGACAGTGCTTGCCGCCCTATAATAATTATCAGCTTTTGGTTATCTTCTCTAGGATAAATTACTTGTTAAGGTCATTTTTCACTTTTTAAAACAATTTTATTTTTGGACGCTGACAAGATTTTTCCAAGCGTTGTTGAGACCAAATTGGACGCTGACATGGCTTTAGGCGACCGTTGACAAGATTATAGCCGTTGGGCGTTGATAGGTTATTTTTGACCGTTGACACTCAATGGGACCTACCCAGTTGTTACTTTTTGACATATTTTCAAGCCGTAATTTTAGGAGTTGTTACTTTCATTAAATGCATGAGATAACTTATAACTTTTTCAATATTTTCATGATTAGTTTTTGAAAATCTTTGCCTATTTTTGGGCCAATCACATGCATTCTTTATCTCCTATAAATTTGGCTCCTATTTTAAAACAAGGTATCTATAATTCTTGTCTAACACTTTTCTCTTATCAACCTTCATTTTCTACACTTCAAATTAACAGCTTTCATCAATGGCACCAAAGTTTAACTCAGCAGAATTGGATTTGGGGTTCAAGTCTCAACACAACATGATTGCTTATCTTGTTGCTGATAATGATTTGTTTCCTCAATACACACAAATGGTGGCGTATTTGAACGCATCCCCTTTAAGGTATGCTCTTTCTCATGCACCACTCATTCCAGTCACACACATTAAGCAGTTTTGGAACACTGTTAGTTCCTCAACAGTTAATGGAGTGACCACATTAACTTCTATTGTTCATGGGAGGTCTTGGGTGGTTACTGAGGCCTTGGTACGCCAGGCCTTGCATCTTGATGATGCTGATGGTATAGTCACCCTTCCCATAAATGAAATAGAACAAGGGCTTAGGGCTTTGGGGTATCCTATTCCTGATGAAGGTACTCTTAATAAGTATCATAAGCAGGAATTTCCCCCATCCTGGAAGTACCTCATCCACATCCTCCTTCAAAGTTTGAGTCCCAAATGTACTGCACACAATGAGATCAATAGATCCATTGCCAGTGCTATTGTGTGCATTACAACAGGGCAAAAATATAACTATTCTAAAATGATTTTTGAAGGGATGTGTAAAAACAAGGGGACAAAAATGACTTTAGCTTATCCCCGTTTTCTGCAAATGATTTTTGATGCTCAAGGTTATTGTTCAAGGGATCACAATGATTTTTATAAGATCCCTGAACAAAAGAAAGCTATTTTTACAAAGATGGATTCACCACCTCATAGAGACTTACCTTTAACCCCAGCCATGCTTGCTGTTATTGCATCAGCACAACCCCAACCAGACCCCCAACCTCACATTGACCCTCAACCACAACTTGAACCCATTCCTGAACCTTTACCCTCACCTGAACAAATGCAAATTGACCAAGAACCCTTTGACGCTGACACATCAAATGTTAGCGTTGATGTGCCTATTTTAAACGCTGATACACAACCATCACAATCCCAAACACCCCTTAACCAACCCACATCTACCCATTCTTCCACACCATCTTCCACACCACCTGAATATAGGTTGATAAAACGCCAAAGGACTGCTGGAGTGTTCTCCTCTGGTGGTCCTAGCCATGAAGCAGAGAGAACCACCACCACAAGTGTGACTGGTGACCTGGATGAGCTTGGGACTATTGGTTCTGGCTTAGATGCTGGCCAAGACAGTCCCACCATCATTAAGTCCTCATCCATGCCCAATGAATCTGACTTGGGAGGTCAAATCCCCATTTTAGAAGAGGGCAGACTGGAACCAATGACTCTTTTGGAATTGACGGCAGTCTGCATTAGCTTGCAAAAGCAAAATGCAGACTTAGTACAAATTGTCAGCTTACAAGGCCTTGAACTCAAGCAATTGAGGGAGAGGATTGTTGTTTTGGAGAGTGATCATGCTAGGAGGGGTATGGAGGAGTCTTCCAAAGGGGAGGAAGATCAAAGAAATCTGAGTGATAAGGGCAGTCAAGATGGTCAATCAATGGATGTTGCTGAAGCCCTTACAACTTTGAAGGAACAAACAGGTTTTGATACGTCCTTAATCTCTCCAACCAATCTAAATTTATCATTTACAGATATGTTGAGAGAGGTTACACAAGGCGCTGAGGGAAAATATTTGAGCGTTGACAAGACAAATTTGGACGCTGATAGAAGTATTTTGGGCGCTGATAGAGGAAATTTGGACGTTGACAGACCTGCACATGAAGGTGATGTATTCCAGTCATCATCTATCATCAAAGAAGTTTCTACTCAGGTATTACCATCTACCTTACCAACCATTGCACCATCAGATAAGGGTAAGGGTAAATTGGTAGAAGAAATTGTTCCAAAGGATGCAGCCCAAGTTGAATTTGATAGAAGATTGGCTGAACAAATGATGGAACAAGGTGAAAAGGAAAAGTCACCATTTGTTGTGACTTCTGAAGAAGAAAGTGATGGAGCTAGCTCAGACTCAAGTGTGATGATTATAGAACCAGAAAGGCTTGAGTATGGTGATGAGCTTGCTAGGGAAAAGTTGAGAGATTTAAAATTGCAGGTTGACTTTGACATGCCAGAGGTGGTTCAGATGTACAATTCTTGGGAAGAAAGCTGCATGGATAATCCAGACTTGACCATTTCAGATCAAATATGGGGTTTGGAGCTTCTTCTTAGAGTTCAGAAGGATTGTAAGGTGATTTTGAAGCACAAGGCAAGCAATATTCTCTCTGAGTTGAAAAGGGATAGAAGGGAGCTCTACTTTATGTTGCTCAGATGTCATGGAGTTGGATGGACACATCAGAAGTTGAAGGCTTTGACATTTGATGAGTTGGAACATAGGGCTTATCCTATTTGGGTGAAAGTGCAGGAAGAAAACACTTTCAGACTTCTTTCAGATGAACGAAAGGAGCAACTTGCAGAAGAGATGGAAATCAAGAAAGCTATGATAGTTCCCAGACCAGTGAAGAAGGGATTTACACTTGAGTTTCCAAAAGATATGAATCCACTATATCCAATTGAAGAAATTATAAGAAAGAGCCTCAAGCTCTCCCCATTAGAAGCTTCAGATATGGTGCAGGTGTTACCATTAGATTCCAGGAATCCAATTGTGAGTTATGATGAGGATGAATGTGGATTCTGGAAGATTGGAAGATTTGGCAAGGAGGTACACACTTTTACCACTCTCATATCTTTATTTGCAAGTTGTGATAGAGAAGACTTGGTGGACCTTTGGAGGTTACTAGAGACCAAGTATGAGGCTGAAGCACCAACTTCAGCTAATGGAATAAAACTTTGGACCACATTCAAAAGAATGTGTGGGACAAATGAGGAAGATCCTGAAATATGGAAGGATCTTGAAGATGACCTCAGTGGTCTTCAATGGAGGTTATATTCAGCTGCTGGTGTATACCATTTGAGTTCTACAAAGTTTGCAGAGTATCTACTTGTGGATGCTCAATATTTCATATCCAAGGCTGTTTTGGAAAAGATGAAGGACACTCAGCTGGAGATAGATTACTCAAGTGACGTGGCAAAGAATTTGATCAGATTTATTCATTATCAATATGACAAGGTTTGTCAGACTCCTCCAAGTTCTTAATGCTTATTCAGAAACTTGATCATAAGAGTGGATATCAAGTTTAGGGGAGGATTGTTGGGAATAAATTAAGGCCAGATCACTTGAGCGCTGACAAGAACAAATCAAGCGTTGACAGGAACAAAGCAAGCGCTGACAGCTCAAGCGTTGACAAGTTAAAGTCAAGCGTTGACACATTGAAGACAAGCACTGATGGAAGATATAAGCTACATGTTTATTATATTCTAGAATACTTCTAGTAAGGATAGAAACGACAATGTATTTTCTATGTTTATCTTTACCTAGAATAGTTGATACGTAGCTTATTGTACAAGGCTTCTTAGTCTATAAAAGAAGGCCTTTAGGTTAATGTTTAGTATCAAGTTTTATATAAGTTTTCATTCGTAAACATCTTTCATTGTAAGCAAGTTCGACATTCATAATCAAAGTGAAAGTTTTGTTTACATCTTGTGTTCTTGTTTAAGTGTTAAATTCCGCATAACACTTAGATTCACAAAGCATATACAAAGGTTTCTCTACGTGTTATACTTGATCTAATCTCGTATACACAAAGATATGTTGAGAGAGGTTCTTGACACTTATGTCTAGGATCTCACCGAAGGGATTTTAGATCTGAGCATTTATGAAGAAGTTATTCGCTGTCGAAGTTCACTGCAGTTTATGGATTTTCACATGAAATAATGATTTAGGGTTTATAAAACCCTAGATTAATTAGCCGCTGATGGGAGTTATTTTGACGCTGATAGATGTTAGTGTCAGTGGATGTCGTTGACGCTGACAAGGCATGGATGAGACGCTGATGACCAGGCGCTGACAGGTTTAAAGATGGCGCTGACAAGTTATATGTAGGCGCTGACAGAAATTCATGTGTTGTCCGAGATATGGTTTTTCAAACGCTAACAGGTGTTGTCCGATATTGGAAAACACACACTGATAAGATCTTGGACAGTGAAGGATATTGGACGACAAAGGATTCGCTGCTGTATGGTATTTTGGTTACATTTTTGCACACAAAACGAGGTATTTACACACGAAGGTACATGGGATCTCTGTTTCTATACAGAATATCAAATTGATATTCATGGCTCGGATATTTTTTATAAAGTTGTATATGATTAAGGGAAGAGTTCTTATGGTAAGTTTGATGTTGAAGTTAGTTTTCACAAATTTGTTTTTCTTATTTAGGTGAGCAATACACCTTGTCTCTGTACTAAATATATTGTTACAGCGTACGACTGGCTCATAGTCGTGAAGGTTACCAGTTCCCATGTAACAAAAACTGTGGTGAGCAATACACCTTGTCATTGGACTAAATATATTGTTATAGCATACGATTAGCTCATAGTCGTGAAGGTTACAAGTACCCATGTAATAAAAACTGATGGGTGAGCAATACACCTTTATCATTGGATCTAAATATATTGTTATAGCTAACAAATGGCTTATAGTTGTGCGGTTTTTGTTGGTTTCAGTTCCCGTTCGTACCAATAAACTGAGCCTCCTTTTGCAGTGAAAGAGTTGCATTTTTCTCTAGTCGTTTCGACAACTAGGGGAAGAGTTTATCAACTAGTGAGCAATTGGGTGAAAGAAATACAAAGTTTGGGTTATTCTGCTTCTACATCAAAATTATTGTACTTATTTTTCTTCAAGATCATTACATAGAGCTACTTTTGGAGAATTTTCAAGATTGCATACTTTCCCATATTCCATATTGATGTGTCAAAAAGGGGAAGAATATGTGCTATACTTAAGGGGAAGCAATTTGAAGATCGTGTACCATATACAAAAGGGTTTTGACATCATCAACTAGGGGAAGATTGTTGGGTCGAAAATATGAAGTATTATGAGTTGATGTGTCAAAACTAAAAGACAAGGACTAAATCTGACAATGAAGATTCTACAAGCCGATGGACAAACTTGTAGAAGATATATTGCAAGAAGATAAAAGATTTAGTGAATATATTATTTAGTGAATATATTATTTAGTGAATATCTTATTTACTAAATATCTTATTTACTAAATATCTTATTTAGTTTCCTTGTAACAAGGGTTTATGTGTAGTATATAAACACATACCCTACGTAGGTTTTATTCATAACAATCATTCACAATGTAACCTACAAGCAATTCGTGTGTCTAGACGTGGGATTCAATGTATACACGTCTAGGTGTTATTTGTGTTTAATAATACAAGTAACGTTTGGGAAAATTCATCTTGTCCACAACACCTTGTTCATGATTATTGTTCTAATTCCGCTATGTTAAATCATATGAATGATAATCATGCCTAGCAGCTTAAAGATCGGAATCTATTAGGTTTCATCAACAATGTTTATCTTAAGTGTAGGGGAGACTTCTATCGAAGTGACCTTACCTAGACCATTGCTATTGATTTCATGATAATTGGGAAAATTAACTTTTCAAACATTTTTCAAATTTTTGATCTATTTTGGCCACCAAAAATATGCATTCATAATTTTTGCATTAATCATTTTTCATTTGCATATCACATTTACATTGTATATATTTCTTCTTTTATTTTCCATCAAAAATATTGAAAAAGAAAAAAAATATAATAAAAACATGGTTTAACAAGTTTAGATTTCTTTGACATATTAGGCCCGCCATGGATATTTTGACTCAACCCGAGTTTGCTTATCTTAGCATTCTCTAGCTAGTATCCTTAACCATGTAGTCCTTCATTGGTCTATTAGGCTAAGCATCCACCAATCTCATTATTTGAGATTTTAAATTTGTGGAGAATGGGAAATGATAGAGTTGAAGCAAGTGTAAAAGGGCTAGATAAACTTCATGATAATTACTTGTGGCTAAACCCTTCTCTTCTTTACCTCTATTTTCTTCGCATGTATATATTGTTAATAAATAATCAAGAACGGTTTTAATCGGTTTGTAATCTCTTATGCATTTTTGGCTAATCATTCATGGTTGATATAAGTACGTCTTAAGATTCTAAGTTAGAACGTTTTATGTGTACTAGAGTTATGTCATGCTCAATATTTAGCGGGTGTTTTTCCTTTTATTCTTTTCAAATTTCTTAGTGAGGAATAAAGAAAAATAAGAGCGGCTTATGAAAAAAATGAGTGGCTAGAAAAAAAGAAAAAGAAAAAAAAAGAAAAGAAAAAAAAATAATAATTATACAAGACTCCCAAGAGGGGCAGTGTGGTGTTAATTATAGTGACTATTGAGTTCCAATATTACCTTGACGGGTTGCGGGGATTCAATAGATTGCTCCAATCCAATATTACCTTGACGGGTTGCGGGGTTGAAGATCCAAAGTCTCAAAAAGGCGGTGGATGTAAATTATTGCGTGAGTTTTATTTTTCTTTCCTTAGCGAGTGTGTAGCTACTTATGAAAGCATGACATGAGGATTTTACACATAAGGCGAATGACTTATTACTCTTGAAACAGACTTATATTAATTGTGAGCGGTTTTTAAAGTAATGGATGAGATTATTACTTAGGATTAAAACCGTGCTTCCTTATTTTTGGATTTTACATTTCTTATACTTCACGCTTCAAATAATGACAAATTTGCCTTCAAGCAATTTGCTCAAATAATAACCGGTTCCACATTTAATTGTCATGAATAAGTTGATGCACTTTTTACTTGTGAATACAATGATCCCATTTTTAAGCTTGGTATGGGGAAAGTGAAACTTGAGGGTGATAAATGTCCATGGTACCCAAGCCCTAATCAAAGTCATTGAATTCTTTATGAGTTATTTCCATCAAAACTATTTCATGAAAATACAAAAAGATGTAAATAGAATTGTTTTATCTTGCATTGCATTATATAAATTTAAAATCATGCATCATATAGTATAGAGTAGTGTAGATGCATTCCATAATGGCCAAGGTGGGTTAATTATGAGAAAAGTGCATTCTAGAGCTTTAAAATGCTGCATTGCATGAGGTCATGGCAATGGTCAAGTGGAGGGGAGTTGATAAGTGTGAAAACACTCATCAATAATGATCCAAAAACCATTCAAAACACAGTCAAATACATAATATTTAACTTTAAAATATCAGAATTACGCGTGTATTTGTGTTTTGTGTGTTTTAGGTAAATAAGATGCATTTTGAAGCAAAGACACGTTTTCAAGGATTAATTTGATCAAAAGACGAAGAAAGAGATGAAAGATGCTTCAAGGACTTTATTTGCCAAGCTTTCAAAGATCAAGGGCTCAAGTTGCAACTTTTACAAGATGAAGGATTAAAAAAAGATTACTTAAAAGTATTTAAACACATTTGGAAAGAAATGTAAAGAAAAGGACCAAAGAGAAAACAATGAAAAGTTTATTACTTAATTGGTCATTTGACCAAGCCGGTCAAACACACAAACGTGTTATCTTTCTTCTCCAAACGTGAAGAGAGAGAAAGAAAGATAGAAGACGGTGTCTTTTCTCCATATCCACCATCACACCTGCAAGTTCGATTCAAGGACGTTACAAGAAGAATCAGCCAAAGATTATAACTACAAAAATGTTCATCTCCTTCTCCTCTACAAGAAGGTACTAATTAATTTGATCAAGGAAGGAAGACGAAGAAAGCCCCAAATCAAGAATGAAGAACAAGTCACTTTATCCTCGTATTTTACACGTGTCGAAACCTGATTGGACAGAACACGTCACCTCTCCTCCTCTCAACGGCTATAAAAAGAAGAGAAGACCTTCATTTGCGATCGGTTAGCTTAGGTGTAATCTCACACAGTAGACTCTTAGAAGTTAGTTAGGAGTAGAAAATTAGTTAGTTAGAATTAGTTGTTAAGCTTCATATATTTTCTAGATTTCTGTTATAACGCGAATTCAGTTACGTTTCTGTTATCATTTGTAATATTTTTCTGCCATTAGTGAATTCAAGCTTTTCTTCCTTCATTTACTTCCTATTCTGTTTTCAGCTTATAGTTCTGTTATAAGCTTATAATAGCTTATGAGTTTGATCGAAAACCTTTCAATAAGCTTTCTATATAAACATGAGTTGCTTTGATCTGTTCTTCTAAAAACTGTTTCTTTACAGTTCATAAGCTGTAGCTTTTGATCTTCTATGTGTTTGAATAAGCTCGCCTAATATGATCAGTAGATAAAGCTTTCTATTTGTCATCAGTTAGTTTGTTAGACTTTTGTTATAATAGATCTTTCAAGATACAACTTTAACTTCAAGCGTTACTGTACTGTAAAAAGTTCAAAATGAGCTTATGAGTTGAGTTCTTTTAGCTTTTTTACTCTAACTAGCTATTGCAGGTTTATGGTTTGAGATAGAGCAAAAGATATCCGGCTAGTCACAGATTATGAGTTTTTGTCCAGTTGAATTCTTCGTAGCCGATGAGCTGGTGCTGCGATTTTGATTTCCGTTGGATAGTAGTAGCATAGCACCTCCACAACGGACAGACCTGAAGTGGGAGTAGACTTTGATTCAAGCGAGCTCAGCGCTCCGCTTCGACTCAAAGGACTTACTTCGGATGTCATGGTTAAGCATTGATTTAACTTTTCCTTGTATACTCTAGGTAGAAGCTAATTGCTATTGTACTGTTGTAGCTAAATCTTGTTTCATACTTGTTTAGTTCTTCTATCTGTTAATGCTTTTGTTTCTTAGATTTGATGAGTTTAGTGTTTTACTCATTAGAAGTTCATATAATTCTATTTGAATTAGTTAAAAACTATTAGGCCAGTAGTTCATAGCATTAATTCGTTGCAGGACATATTTCGGTTACTATAAGTGGATGTTACTGAGTTGCTTTCCATTATATTGTATATTAGTTTCAAGATTGAATACCTGTTGTCCTTTCTGCTAGTGTATACGAGTTTCTGTTTGTAAAAACAGTAATATTTGATGTAACGTTTGATAAGAATAAAAAGAAGGTAAAAAATGGCTTAGCAGATTCGAACTTGTGACAAATTGGTTTTCCATCCATTATCTTACCACCAGTCTCTGGCTTTATTCTTGTAAAAGTTCTTAACAAAAATCTTTTTAACACATTTTAGTTTTTCTTGTTTTAGCTGTTTGAATTTGTACTAGAGTATATTTATCTCGTGAATTTTTAGACATCATTTTTCTTTCGGAATAGTTTTTTCTCATTTTATCTACTTAGTCTCATTTATAGGCTCAATTTGAATTGTCAGTACTAGTTGCATTTGTTTAAGAATAGTCTATTTGGGCTTCTTTGTTTCATGGGCTTATGTTACCCTTATATTTCATTTGTTTCATTAGATATTAGAATACGCTTATAGTTTTTTTTACTATTAGAATAGAGTATGCAATTAGTAGTATAGTAATAATAATTGTGTAATAATAGTTTTGGATATTACATTAGTATATTACCTCGATTTCTTTCGATTTCCGTGCTTTTATACTTTACGTTTTATATTTGTAGACGCAATTTGTATTTTACGTTCTTGTATTTTGTGCATTTAATTGTCGTAAGTGCTAAGTGTTTTAGATTAATACGTATAGGTAATATAGTATAGTATTTTACACTTTTTAGATGTTTTGTACCAATTAGACATAAATTCCAAGAAAGATTTTACAACCAAAAACAATCAAGTCGAGCTTAAAAACGTTATATCAATTCGGATCGAGTCGAGAAAAACGAACTAAAAAAGGAAATATTAATAATCTAACGTTAAACGTAACTGGTAGCTATAAGGGTTATTTTCGGAAGTGTTGCAAAGTTCATAAGTTTTGCTTGTAGTCAAAATGGGATTCGTTTCCTTCGAAATTTATTTTGAAGTATTATACAGCTGGGCCCCTCAGGGGAGTAGTAAGATATTTGTGCGGCCGCATCCAAATTTGTTTTGGTGATCTTGCTATATCCGTAAACGAGAAACAGAATGGTTAATGTAAGGAATGACTGAGATCCATATCCTATTAACGTTGTATTTGAAATGAAAGGATAATAATAATGATAGTAAATCATTGAAAGGTTTTATCCAAGTAACCTTACTCGAGATCGGACTAGGGCATTGGCGTGTAACTAGACACTAACCGATGTGATCACGATATTTTGAAATATGTCCAAGTGGGAGCTGAAAGTTTTATGGACTTATATTTAAATAGTCGTGTGTTAGGATCGAACTCGGGATTACGGGATTGCACACATTACATAAAGGGTTAATTTATTTAGTAAATACATTTATTATATTTATTAAATTAAACCTAGCTTTAACTAACGATCGTTAATAATTAAAAGTTAAGTATAAACGATCGTTGTGGAATTAAATAGAAGAGAAAGAAGAACGGAAAGTTCCGGAAACACCTTGGGTGGGCTTTTGGCCGACGGCTAAACACAAGGAGAAGAGAAAGATTTTCTTTCCTAATTTGTTTATTACTTGGAGAATAAGATTTGCTAGCCTATATACACAATCCTTAGCCTTCATAATTTTCCATCCCATTCTCTTTTCTTTCTCTCTTCCTGCGACTAAAACCAAAGGCAAACACCCTCTTTAGGGTTCCTTTTAACCTTTGGTTTTGTTTTCTTTGTTTGATCAACTCCAAAGGAAAAACACCTTTTTTAGGGTTTCTTTTATCCTTTGGTTTTGGTTTAGCAATAATCTAGTCCTAGCCCCTCTCTAGGGTTGTTGGGTAGATATTCCACAAGCATAGAAGCTCGGTTTACACGTGCTAGAATCACGGTTAGCTCGTTGTATTACGTGTGTACAAGAACGTAATGTAGTCTTATTTTAGACTACATCTTGGTATTGTTCGTCATAAACCCTAATTGATGATTCGTTGGCGATCTTGTGGATCTTCGCTAGAATAAAGGTATGTAACCCTAATTCAATTAATTATAATTATGTTATTAATTATGATCTTGTTAAATCGCTTCCGCTATGTGTGTTTTGATCTTATTTAGGGTTTTGTATAATTGTTATGAACTATATAAACCTTCAAAAACTACATCAAAGAACATTTAAAAGCACCAAAAACTTTGCACAAACATACCAACTGTGATTAGACTCTTGTGGAACTTTTACTAAGTCACTAACAATATGATCTACATTGTCAGGATTAACTTTACAAGGCAAAGACTATGCACGTATCTAAACTACATATGCGACTTGAACACTCAACCTACTGTTACTATTATATGTCCTTTAGTTAGCAAAGCATAGCAATCAGATAAAAGTTTCGGTTTTTAACTTGAATTAAGTTACTCCATGGTTCGATTTCTACTTCTGGAAATATTGCCCGTGTACCAATTGTTGTAATTGGTCACCTTTATTGAATTAGTAAATACCTTGATTTCATTCAATCACAATATCGTAATATAAAGATACATAGAATAGTACTCTAGAATCATACAACGTAGGCTTGGACTATATAACATTAACAATAGTCCATTAGCTAAATTATAACCATCTACTAACACTCCTCGTATTTTGAGCGGGAGGAGACCGAACACTCAGACTAAAGCGAAAATTTTCAAATAAAGCTGAAAGGAGTTTGGTGTGAAGATGTCCACGTACTAATGACGAGATGGAACATGAAGAACACGCACATGACCCATAGAAACCATATCATGAACAAAATGATTGTCAATCTCAATGTGTTTAGTTCATGTTGTTGCACCGGATTAGCAGATAAATAAACAGTACTAACATTATCACAATACACAAGAGTAGTGGTCAATAGAGGTGTGTGTAGTTCGCGAAGAAGATTGTGAAGCCATGTTGTCTCAGCAAAAACGTTGGCAACACCCTGATATTCAACTTCAGCACTAGAATATGAAATATTTTATTGTCTCTTAGAAGACCATGATAAAATATTGTTGCCCGAAAATACAAAATACTCAGATGTAGATCTACGAGTAGCAGGGCAACCATCCTAATCAACGTCAGAGTAGGCCACAAGAGAAGAACCCGAGGATGCATATAACTGTAAACCAAAATCTTAAGTGGCCGGAACATACCGAAAAATCCTCTTGAGAGCGACTAAGTGAGGCTTCCGGGGATCTGCATATATAGACAAATTTGTTGCATAGCATAGGTCAAATCAGGACGGGTGAAAGTGAGATACTAAAGGTCACCTGCAAGACTCCGATATAAAGTAGGATCAGAAATTGAAGTCCTCTCTAGACCAATCTTGGACTCAATGTCAACAGGATTTTGAGTAGGAATGCAGTTTAGCATATGTGCTCACTTAAGCAACTCTATAGCATATTTCTTCTGAGAGAGACACATTCATGTAGTGTCACGTGTAACAGATATCCCCAAGAAACAATAAAAGGCACCAAGATCTGTCATGTCAAACTTCCTATGTAAAGATAAAATAATATTCTGAAACAAAGCTGTAGAAGAAGCTGTAAGAACAATATCATCCACATAAATCAACAAATATTCCATTGTAGTACTCGATTTATAAATAAATAAAGAGGAATCACATCAACTAGGAGAAAATCCAACTCTGGTAGCATAAGCAGCAAATCGATCAAACCATGCACGAGGGGCTTGTTTCAAGCCATATAAGGACCGTTGGAGATAATATACATCATCAAGATAACGAGGATCCACAAAACCTGGGGGTTGATGCATATACACAGTCTCTAACAAATTACCATTAAGAAAAGCATTCTTAACGTCCAAATGGTGAATAGGCTAATGCCTGGTCAATGCAAGAATAAGAACGGTACGAATGGTTTCCGGTTTGATAATCGGGCTAAAGGTCTCATCATAATCAATTTCAAGTCGTTGACTACTACCGTTGGCAACCAGTCGGGCTTTATACCGTCTTAACAAACCATCATCATGACATGACAAAATAAACAAAATAGCCCCACAATATTGGCTCCTGGAGGTCTCAGAACCAGAACCAAGTACCATTTAATTCATGCGTTATATTCATCATACATAGCATCCCGTCAATCCGAATCATTTAAAGCAGTAGGCGGTGATTTGGGAATAAGAGTGATATGAGAAACGTAAGGGTTTAGACGTTGAGTGGTTTTACGTATGTCATCCTGATTTCGAGTGACCATAGGGTGAGCTGGGGTTGGAGGAGCACTTGTGACTGGTTGAGATACTGTTTGGGTTTGTATTTTAGATTGAATAGAATTCGAGGATTGAGTTTAGGTTGTGGTTTGTGATAGGGTAAGGATGGGTTGGGTCAAAGTCAGTAGGAGAAACCAGGTGGTGGGATACTGGACGAGTTTGGACTAGTATTAGTTTGGTTACGAACAGGAGTTTGAGGATCAACATTTTGTGGTGGTGAAGGATTACTTGGTAGATTATGAATGACATGTCGAGTGACAAGTGATGGAGATGTGTCAAGAAAGTCATATGATGGAGAGTTTGTAGCAATTATTGAACCATATGAAAATTGGAGTTCATCAAATGTTACATATCGAGAGAGGATAGTTATGTTGGTGGACAATCCATCGATAACCTTGGTGATAGGGTGGGTATCCTAGGAAGATACAAGGTGTAGCTCGTGGGGCTAGTTTGTGTGGAGAATATATGTGAGGATGTCATAGGCATCCAAAGGTACGTAGGTGAGAATAATTAGGTCTTTTGTTAAATAATTTGGTAAGAGGTCTCTTATTTTGAATGGCGGTTGAGGGAAGAAGGTTTAGTTAGTAGGCGGTCATATAAAGTGTCTCGACTCAAAAAGTAGGTAGAAGGTAAGCTTGGAAAAGCAGTCTACGAATCATATTAGTGATTGTCCAAATCATGCGTTCTGATTTTCCATTTTGTTGGGATCTTTTGTGACATGAAAACCTCATTTGGATGCCATGCGTAGAGAAAAGGTTAAGAAGTTTAGCTTACAATATAAAAATACATAATAGTCTAAAACCATACAATGTAGGCTTGAACTATATACCACAACTAGTAATAGTCCATTAGCTAAATATAACCATCTGCTAATAACCTCAACAAACAATAAACATACAACATAACATTAAAAAGAACATAGGTTATCAATGCACTATTACAAACTCAATAATTTTCTTAAGTAAAATATAATACAGTATATATATGAACCATTGACATCTTTTTAACGCTTTATTGTTTTCAAATTCAAATGTGTGAAGATAAAAAGTCCGAGCCTTTAAATAAACCAACAACAGCTATGTAAGATTTAACATCCTTTGTCAGTTTAGAAATTTCGTTGTTTCTGAACGTATTTGCCAACGAAATTACTGTAAATTTCATCAAGTTTCATGTGTCAAACAAGTTATGTCATATCAAAAGAGGAACTATATTGTCAAATGTTTGAGTCATCAATTTAAACTAATGATTTGCACACTTTATTATTTGATTGAAACATTCCAAATTGTGAAAGTTTATGGACTTAAAATCGATAGTCCTGTGATAGAATGGAACTCGAGATCACGGGATTACACACATTACGTAAAGGGTTAATTTATTTATTAAATATATTTATTATATTTATTAAATCAAACCAAAGCTTAAACTAACGATCGTTAAATAATTAAAAGTTAAGTATTAAACGACCGTTATGGAAATCAAATAGAAGCTAAAAGAAGGAGTCGGAAAAGTTCCGGAAGCCCCTTCTTGGGCTTGAAAACCGCCGTCCATAGGAAACCAAAGGGAAGGGAAAAAGATTTTGTTTACTTAAATTTGTTTAACCTTGGAGGAAAAGTTTTTCCAAGGGCTATATAAACAAACCAAGGCTTTCATAATTTTTCACTCTTCCTCTTTCTCTTCCTCTTAAACCGCCGACCAAACACACCCTTAATCAGGGTTCTTGGTTTTCAACTTTTCTATTTTTTATAGATCTAGCCCTAGCCCCTCTCTAGGGTTGTTGGGTAGATCCTCCATAGGCTTGGAAGCTTGGTTTGTTCGTGCTAGACTCACGATTAACTCGCCGTATTACGTGTGTACAAAATCGTGATAATAGTCTTGCTTTATACTATATCCTGGTGGTGTTCATGATCTATCTTTACCGGTGACCGTTCCGTTGTCTTGTAGATCTAGCTAGGATAAAGGTATGTAACCCTAATCTTGATTAATTATAATTTTGTTAAATTATGATCTTGTTAATTTGCTTCCGCTGTATGTGCTTTGATCCATATTAGGGTTTTAAATAATTGTTATGAATTATATAAACCTTTAGTGGCATCGAGAGCCGTTTTAACATGATTATAATTATCAAGATCTAAAGTTTTTTTTAACTAATATTGATTTGTGTTAAAAATTACATGTTGTTTTTTAGGTTTTATAAAAAATTAGGGTTTTTGTTTTTATTGTTTTTTTAAAAATCGGATCTGCCGAATTTTTATTAAAAAAAAGGTTTTTTTTTGTAAACCCTAAAAATACATGGTAATTAACTTTAGATGTTTTGCATGAATTAATTGTTATGTCATGTGTGGTTACGATCCGTAGTTTTTAATTGTTAAGAGAATGTGGGAGATCCGTAATAAACATGCATGTTTTTACGGATCTTATAATATTGAATGCTATTTGCTTTATTTGATTCAAAGTTTTAAAATTAGGGAAGACTTTTTATGTTTATAAAAACCCTAGATTTGATGTTCTTTGAATAAATTGTTATGCATGTGGCTATTTGATTTACTTTTTTTTGTACTACTTGTTTTCATGCGTTTTTTATTGTATGTTGTAAACAAGGGTAATTCTTTTAAGAAAAGTAATATTGACTAAATCTTATCAAAATTAATGAATTGTTTTGAGATCTAAATTACATATGATTTACGTTGATTAGAATTGCAATAACAACTTAACGGCCTACTCAATTTTGGTAAACTATAAAGTGGGTATAACGCACCGCTGGTCATGTACCCGGTTAAGGAAGGAGGTGTTATGCTTCAGCGCTGACCAAATTCCCGGCTTGCCTGTGCGTCAAAATTGGAATTACCTACGGTTGTTATTTGTATAATTCTTTAAGGTTGATTTAACTGCATTAATTCACATCCGAAACACAATGAATAAGGTTATTGCTTTGTGCTTTAGCTGAGTTCTAGAAAAAGTACGGTGTGAATTTAGTTGTGTGTAAAATCCCGTAATTGGTTTAACCAATACCTTAACTTGCAAATATATGATGAAATTTTAGTCTCACCAAAAAGTTTACTAAACGTTTTTTTATTAAACTTATGTTATGGAGATGTATGCATGCTTCTCCATACATGATTTTGACACCAAAATCTATACCCTAAAAATTTAAGTCATATGCCATCTAATTGACAAACACTTGAAGTTACAATTGTAGTCATATGAGATTTTGGACGATGTTGTAATGGAGAGAAAACTTCATGACTGAATAAGATTGCACATGAAGATTTTACGTTCTTTAGATTAGTCGACTTAATTAAGTTACTCAGTAAGAACTGGAAACTTAAGGCGTAAAGTAGGGATGAAACATGTTTACAATGCAAATGATTTTGGCAATTTGAATCCCTAACATATCTAGAAATTGCAAATTTGTTTGTCAATTATTGTTCGACAAGTTACTGTGTTGAATACATTTGTCACTAGTAGATCAACTGATGTGATGAATCTATGTCAATATGGATTCTAGTTTCAAGGAAAATACTATGGTTTTATTACCGGGGTAATTTTATTTTCTTGAATTGTATTATCAAAAATACTAATGTTTTAACTTATCTCTGTAGAAATGGCTCAACCCGAAAACAATCTGACAATAAGCTCGGCGTTCAAAGCTTTCTTTGAACGGCCTGAACTTACTGGCCATAATTTCAATGACTGGTATCGCTCACTAAGAATTGTTTTGAGAGCAGCTGGTACTATTGATATCTTGACTACTCCTTTTCCGTAGGATCTTGCTGAAGGAGCATCTGATGCGGAAAGGCTTCAACACGCTGCTAACGTTAAGAAGCACCATGAGGTGGCCGCTGTAATGTTAGGGAGAATGGCTTCATTACTTCAAAGGAAGTATGAGATATTTTCACCTCAGCGAATGCTTGATGAACTCAAGGCTGTGTATGAAACGCCACAAGCTGTAGAGATCTATGATTTGGTTGATGCTCTACATAGTTACAAGCAAGCTCCTGGAAAGTCTGTTAGTGCCCATTATATGGAGATGAGGGGTTATATGGAACAACTCATCGCACTAGGACAACCCTATGATCATAATATGACTATCAACTTGATCAATAGGTCCCTTAATAAGGACTTCAATGATTTTGTTCGTAACTATAATATGCATTGCACGGGGAAGACGGTTAATGATCTGCATGCAATGCTCATTGAATTTGAAAAAAGGGTTGAAAGATAAGGCATCCACTGCTACTACTCAAGTACTTTATGTGCAAAAGGGTAGAGTGACTAAACCAAAACCGCAAGTGAATAAGAAGCAGAAAGGCAAAGACAAGGTTGATAAGAGCAAACAAGTTGCGACTCCATCAAAATCAAAGCAGAACTTTGTCAAGAAGAGTCAATCTCAGAAAGATGAGACTTGTCACCACTGCAAAATGACAGGACACTGGAAGAGGAATTGCTCTCTTTACCTCCATGAATTGCAAGAACATAAGAAGAAGGCTGAGCTAGCTGCTGCAGCATCTTCAGGTAACTTATTTATGATAGAGTTATTTAATCTTACATAAAAATCTAACTCCTGGGTATATGATACAAGATGTGGTATTAACATTTGTAATACCCTGCAAGGATTTGAGTTGAAGAGGAAGCTTTCCTATGGGGAACAATTTCTGCAAGTGGGCAATGGCGTACAAGCAGCGGTTGAAGCTATAGGAATATTTAAACTAGTTTTAACTTCGGGTTTAGTACTGTTTTTAAATAATTGTCATTATGCACCTACAATTGTTAGGGGTGTTATTTCCTTTTTTTGTATGTTGGATCTTAGATTTAATCACACGATTGATAATAATAGAATTTCTGTTTTCAAAGATGGTTTATTCTATTTTGATGCAATTTCTGTGAATGGTGTTTTTGAAATTAACATGCATGATAATAATTCAAAGAGGAAAAATAATTCTGTTTTTAGCATGAATAAGAAGAGAAAGAAATCTTCTTATCTTTGGCATTATAGACTTGCCCATATTGGGAAGACTCGCATACAAAAGCTTCAACGTGATGGTCTTTTGGAAAATATCAATGATGAATCACTTGATAAATGTGAGTCTTGTATCTCTGGAAAGATGACCAAGAAACCTATTAATAGCAATATTGAAAGGGCTACTGAACTACTTGGTTTGGTAGATACTGATGTGTATGGACCACTCAGACATGTGTCAAGGAAAGGTGCTAGCTACTTCCTAACGTTTACGGATGATTATAGCCGTTATGGTTATGTTTATTTACTTAAGCATAAACATGAGGTGTTTGAAACATTCAAAATGTTTAAAGCGGAAGTAGAGTTACAACTAGGAAAGAAGATTAAAGCTCTTCGTTCTGATCGAGGTGGTGAATATTTAAGTCAAGAGTTTAAAGATTATGTAAGTGAGAATGGAATTGTTCAGAAACTTACTTCTCCATATACTCCATAACAAAATGGTGTATCTGAAAGGTGAAATAGTACATTATTAGATATGGTGCGACCTATCTTTAATCTTACAACTTTACCATTATCCTTTTGGGATTATGCTCTTGAATCTACTGTTCGTATTCTGAATATGGTTCCCACAAAGAAGGTTGATAAGACACCATATGAACTATGGCATGGCAAGAAGCCATAATTGTCTTATTTAAAATTTGGGGTTGTGAGGCGTATGTGAAACGTAACTCTGGAGATAAACTCCAACAACGCTCAGTAAAATGTATCTTTGTAGGTTACCCTAAGGAAACTATGGGTTACTACTTTTATTATCCGGCTGAGAACAAAGTAGTTGTGGCTCGGTATGGAGACTTCCTTGGAAATGATCTTGTAAATCAAGAAATCAGTGGGAGAGATTATGATCTTGAAGAAATTCAAGAAGACACATTGCCTTATGAAAATACTAGCGAAGAAATTCCTGTAGAGCTAGAAACTCTGGGAGTTCCACCGAAATTAATTCCTCCACGTAGGTCTAAAAGAACCATACGTGCGCCAGACAAACTATGTCTTTACATAGAGGATGACGAGGAGGAAGTAGGGGATCTTGGTAAACCTGCTAACTATCGATCTGCAATGTCTGATCCAGAAAAGTCAAAATGGATTGTTGCGATGAATGAGGAAATGAAATCCATGGAAATCAACGATGTTTGGATTCTTGTGGATGCGCCTAAAAATGCTAAAGTAGTGAAAAATAGGTGGATTTACAAGAAGAAAACCGACATGGATGGTGAAATACAATCCTATAAAGCACGTTTAGTAGCTCAAGGTTTTACTCAAACTTTTGGCATAGACTACGAGGAAACATTTTCTCCTGTAGCAGACTTACGAGCTATTAGGATTCTCATAGCTATAGCAGCATACTATGATTATGAGATATGGCAAATGGATGTTAAAACTGCCTTCTTAAACGGTCGCTTAGATGAAGACATCTATATGCAACAACCGGAAGGGTACGTTGATCCTAAATATCCAAAGCGCGTGTGCAAACTTCAAAGATCTATTTATGGTTTGAAGCAAGCATCACGTCAATGGAATAAGCGATTTGATGAAGAAATCAAAAAGTTCGTATTTATTCAAAATCGTGATGAGCCATGTGTATATCGCAAAGCTAGTTGGAGTAATGTAGTGTTCCTAATTTTATATGTCAATGACATATTAATCATGGGAAGTAACATTCTAATACTTAAGGAAGTTAAGGATTATCTTGGTAAATGTTTTTTTATGAAGGATTTGGGACATGCTGCATATATTCTGGGAATTAAAATCTATCGAGATAGGAGTAGACGGTTAATTGGTCTTAGTCAAGATGCTTATATAGATAAGATATTGAAGAAATATAACATGCATAACTCTAAGAAAGGTTTTCAACCGATGGAGGTTAAGCATGAATTAAGTCATGAGAAAGATGCATCAACACCCGAAGAGGTGGCTTACATGCAAAAGGTGCCTTATGCTTCGGCTGTAGGATCTATTATATATGCTGTAAGAAGCACAAGGCCTGATGTGGCGTTTGCTCAGGACTTGGTCAGTAGATACCAACAGAATCCAGGAAAGTTCCACTGGACTGCTGTTAAGCATATTCTAAAGTATTTGGGGAATACGAAAGATATGTTTTTGGTATTTGGGGGTAAACCAGACACATAACTGAATCTTACAGGTTTCTGTGATGCGTCCTGGCAATGTGATAAAGACAATATGAAGTCTCAGACGGGTTACGTGTTTGTCATCAATGGAGGAGCAATTGACTGGAAGAGCAGTAAGCAGAAAACCATTGCTATGCATGCAACTCAATCGGAGTACATGGCCGCTTCAGAAGCTACAATGGAAGCTGTTTGGATTAGGAAGTTTATTGGAGATCTTGGAGTGACACCTTCAATTAAAGAACCTATTGATATATATTGAGACAATTTTGCTGCAATTATATTCGCCAATGATCTGGAGTTATGAAAGGCGCCAGACACTTTAAACGTAGATATCACTACGTTCGAGAACAAGTGGAAGCTCGAGAAATAAAATTAATAAAAGTTCACAGAGATGATAACGTAGTTGATCCTTTTACTAAGGCTTTATCTAGGCCAAAGGTAGTTAAGCATGCCAAGGCAATTGGGCTGCAACTAGCTAACGAATTCATGCAATAAATCTGTTGATTAGTATTTGGATAAAGGATGTAAGACATTATTAAATTGATGAAATAAAGATTGGATTTTGTTTATTTTTCTATTATTTGATTTTGTATCCTATTTTACATGTTTTAATCAATGAGCATTATGATGTTTCTTATTGTCTGTTTTTGATTAATAATATGGGAGTATTATTAAACTAAGACAATTCAAAATTGTGACAGAGTATACTTGAAAGTATATTGGTCAATTTTGATGATATTTGATGAATCAAATATTGGACTTATCCCAACTATATGATTTTAATTTATGGATCTTTGTCATTAAGTAAATCATAAATAGCTATCCTTAGACCTGAGATACCAGAAAACTGCATTGAATGTAGTGCATTTCTGTAAGGTAACCTAACGCTAAACGTAATTGGTAGCTATAAGGGTTATTTTCAGAAGTGTTGCAAAGTTCATGTGTTTTGCTTGTAGTCAAAATGGGATTTGTTTCGTTCAAATTATTTTGAAGTATAAATATCGCTGGGCCCCTCGGGGGAGTAGTAAGATGTTTGTGTGGCCAAACCCAAATGTGTTTTGGTAATCTTGCTATATCCGTAAACGAGAAACTGAATAGTTAATGAAAGGAATGACTGAGATCCATATCCTTATTAACGATGTATTTGAAATAAAAGGATAATAATAATGATTATATATCATTAAAAGGTTTTGTCCACGAGACCTTACTCGAGTTGTACTAGTGACATTGTTAGTGTAACTAGTTGCTAATCAATGTGATCACGATATTCGAATTTTGTCCAAGTGGGAGCTGAAAGTTTATGGACTTAAAATCGATAGTCGTGTGATAGGATCGAACTCGAGATCACGGGATTGCACACATTACTAAAGGGTTAATTTATTTATTAAATATATTTATTATATTTATTAAATCAAATCAAAGCTTAAACTAACGATCGTTAAATAATTAAAATTTAAGTATTAGACGACCGTTATGGAAATCAAATTGAAGCTAAAAGAAGGAGTCAAAAAAGTTCCGGAAGCCCCTTCTTGGGCTTGAAAACCGCCGGCCATAGGAAACCAAAGGGAAGGAAAAAAAATTTTGTTTCCTTAAATTTGTTAAACCTTGGAGGAAAAGTTTTTCCAAGGGCTATATAAACAAACCAAGGCTTTCATAATTTTTTACTCTTCCTCTTTCTCTTGCTCTTAAACCGCCGGCCAAACACACCCTTAATTAGGGTTCTTGGTTTTCAACTTTTCTATTTTTTATAGATCTAGTCCTAGCCCCTCTCTAGGGTTGTTGGGTAGATCCTCCATAGGCTTGGAATTTTGGTTTGTTCGTGCTAGACTCACGATTAACTCTCAGTATTACGTGTGTACAAGATCGTGATAATAGTCTTGCTTTAGACTATATCCTGGTGGTGTTCATGATCTATCTTTACCGGTGACCGTTCCGTTGTCTTGTAGATCTAGCTAGGATAAAGGTATGTAACCCTAATCTTGATTAATTATAATTGTGTTAAATTATGATCTTGTTAATTTGCTTCCGCTGTATGTGCTTTGATCCATATTAGGGTTTTGAATAATTGTTATGAACTATATAAACCTTCAAATTGTACATTAAACAATTGTATTATTGTTACGACAGATTGTATATTTGGGTGTCTTAATCAAAAAGTGAAATGTGCCAATCAATTTTAATCAATTTATACTTTTACATATAAATCATTTGTACAACCAACACGTCATAGCGTGCTACTCACTTACTCCGTACTTTTCCATTTTTCAGAAAGGAAGCAAGAAAAAAAAATGCAAACCAAAAACGAAAATTTGGAATTTTTTTTCTCTCGAATATGTGATGGGTTCAAATGAAGGACGGGAATATCTTTATGAATTTGAGTTGAGTTATTTTTAAACCTTTTATTTTAACATGTCGAGGGATTTATATTAGCCGTTCATTATAGGTTAAATAAAATTTCAAAAGTTGTAAAACCCGACAGAGAGACTAAAGCTATAAATATAACGAAAATCGGTTATCAATCAGTGATATTCACTAGTGATAGAAACAACGAAATAACATTATTGATAAAGCAATGAAACTAGTGATAAAAAATATTTCGTCATATTTTCAACTTTAGTCCCTCCGCCTGTTTTTAAAACTTTTGACATTTTGACATGAATAGTCTCTCTGTGTTTTTTAAATCTTAGATAAACTTTCACCGTTAGATCAAACTGAAAAAGTACATAAATTTATCTTTTAACATGAAAACAAAATCGAAGATGAAAATAAATTTCTATCTTATTAGTTTTCATTCCAAACTAACAAGTGATACTAATTAATATACTTATGAAAGTTTGCATTTATGACATATAAACAGGCATTTATTTCTAAATTTATTCACATATATGTCATATTGTCAGCATAATATTTATTTCATCACTTTTTCATATAATATTAAAATATTAGACTATACTTTAGACACCACTTTTTTCATAACATCATATTTTTATGTTGTCATGCCCCCTATTTTTTTATTTTTTAAATAATATACTAACACATTATTAAACCAAAATTTAAATTTCATTGAAAAAATAATACAAAGTACATTAAATAACAAAGACGTAAAAAATACTTTAAAATAGCAAACATTAAATATACATTAAATAAAATACAACATCAAATTAAAAAATTAAAATATTTTGCTCGAATTGCGTTTTCATCTAATCGGTATTTGTCGCGTCCAGTGGGATTCATCCCGGTCATGTCCATGACAAACTTCTTCAAGTCCTCGTATCTTATTTTAGCGTAGGAAACTTTAACTCTCCCTCCATTTATTTTAACTTTGACTCCCGGTCTATAGATATTTGTTGTTGTATCAAATCAGTAAATTACTCTTTTTGTGAACCGAAAATGACCGGACTAGTTTGAAAAAACGTGACTTTTAAATGATCGTGTAGCTTTGGGTAGACGCGAAATAGGATCATCTCCAAAAAGCACGAGTTCGCCATCCAAATAGATTGGTCGTCCTCTATTTTTCTTGATTAAGTGGATCGAGAAATTTTCATGTGTGTTAGCCTCTCAAAATCGCCAGGCGCTTTCGCGAGCAATTCTCGGTTTTGCTGTCGTTGTCTTTATACAAAATTTGAAACTGAGTCAACAAATAGTCATTATTCTCGCCGCTAAGATATTTGGTTTGATCATAAAGAGAGTTAAACGTTGTTACACCTCGATTCACTGGTGTCCACTTTCTCATCAGCATATTCTTGTTATACTCTTTTAAACCATTTTCCACGGCTCGCGAGTTGTATATCTCGAGAATCTTGTACAATGTTTCATTGTTTCTTTTGCTCTCGACTTTCAAATAATCTGAAACTCGCATGAAACACTCCGCCAAAATTCTCCCCTCGGTTTAGGACCAAAGCGCATGTTCGATTTTATTTTCACGAAGTTTCTTGGCTAGTCTATTTTGTGTTATGTTTTTTTACCATGGACCCTCGTTGGGTTGTTGTGGTTCTTGGCTTGAATGTTGGGGTATTGGGATTGTTTGGGAAATTACGATTCTTGGGGAAAATTATAATGTTGGGAAAATTAGGATTGTTGGTAAAATTGGGATTCATGGAAAAATTAGGGTATAGTTGTTGGCATTGAGAAAAAATCCGGTTTGAGATAGTTGTTTTTGAACCAAAATTATAATTGATCGGGTTTAAGGTTGATACACAAGTTGACAATTGAGCTTAAGATTTAATGGAAATTGATGAATGATGAAAGTTGGTTGGTGTTTGAGGTGATGGAGTTCGCGGATGATTTTTTGGATTAGAAGATGATGAAGGATTGAGAATTTACGTATTTGGTGTATTGTTTTTCGGGACGTTGAGCAAGTTGTTTACCAAATAGATGTGTTAGATGGTATTTATAGAATTAAAAGATATGAAGTAATTGAAGAGAGAATTAAGTAAAGGATACTTATAGTAGATGATTAAATTCTGTTGGAAATAAAAATACCTAAGTCACTCAGCCGCTGACAAAGGGATTTTAGACGCTAACAAAAGCAAATGGAGCACTGACAGATTGAGCACCGTCAAGACTTATCAAGGTGCCAACAAAGGAAATCCCAGTCACAAGAAAACTACTTAATCAACACGTTTTGTATGTTTAAGAAAGATATGATCAACATTGCATTTTCTATATTTATATTTTTCTAAAAGTAGATTATTGTTCAAGACTCCTTATTTTATAAAAGAAGGTCTTAGGGTTTGATATTGATATATGTTTTACTCACTTTCATTATACTCAATCAATTATCAATACAAGTGAAAGTTTGGTATACATTGTGTTTTGCTTTGTTCTAAGTGTTAATTCCACATAACACTTAGATTGTCATAAACACAAAGTTTCTCTACTTGTTATACTTGATTTAATCTCGTTAACACAAAGCTAAATTGATCTAAGTTTGGGATCAACAAGTGGTATCAGAGCTTGTTGAGGAACTTTGATTAGAAGAACACCAAAACCCTAATCGCACAAAACCCTAATTTTTCAAAACCCTAATATCATCATGTCAACCTCAAAAAACCAAAGCTCGAGGTCCTTTAATCATAACCTCAAAATCCCCATGCTTGACCCTGATAACTTTGAACTATGGAAGTTCAACTTTGAGCAATATCTCCAAGTAGACAACTATGTTCTCTGGGAGGTTGTTGAACTTGGAAACAAGTTCAACCAGGCACAAAAGATCTTGGACTCCATTAAAAAACGGAGAACAACCAATGCTAAGCCTGAAGACTTGCTTCCTAGAACTAAAGATGGAAGAGCCACCTCAGCTGTAGAGGTAGCTGAAAGAAGGCTTGATATGAAGGCATTGAGCATTCTCATATTTGCCCTTGGAAGCAAAAACCAACACAAATTCAGAAAGTATGAATCTGCTATAGAGCTTTGGGAAGCCCTTGAGATCACCTATGGTGGTAATGAGGACACTCTCAAACAAAGGAAGAAGCAGCTGGTAATGGAGTTTACTGTCTTTAAAGCTCGTCCTAATGAAAAGCTAAGTGGGATAAGAAGTCGTCTTCAAGACATCACCAGCAAGTTGGCATTCATGGAGACTGAATTTGATGATGAAGATATTAATGCTTCTTTCCTTGGAGCTCTTGGATATGGGTGGGAAATTCATGCTAAGTCAATGATTGCCACTCAAGCTTACAAGAACATGACTTTTGATGGCATCTATAATCAATTGAAGGTCATGGAATCTGAAGTTCTGCTCAAACAAGGAAGTAAAACATCTTCTGGAAGCATGAACTTTATCTCTCACAATGATTCCTCAGACGCTGACAACTCTTGCTTTGTCAGCGGACAAACTTCTCATAAAAATGGCTGAATAGACGCTGACACATATAACTATGCTTCACAAAGTCTCAAACCAGCAGGAATTGATTTGGATACTGTATGTGCTTATATTGCTTCTTTGCCCAATGGAGCTTCAATTTCTTTTGAAGATCTTCAGCAAATTAGTGATTTGATCTTGAGGAGATGGATAGCAAGTGGAATATGGCTCTTAGCAGTATAAGAGCCAGCAGGTGGAAAAAAGAGATTTGGAAAGAAGATGACTTTCAATAGCAAATAAACTGCTGGATTTGATAAATCCAAAGTTAAGTGTTTCAATTGTCATAGAATGTGACACTTTGCTAGAGAATGTAGATCTCCTACGAGGAATGATGGAGGATAGAATGCTAGACAGTCCATCAATATTGAAGATGCTGAACCTAAAGCAATGGTAGCTATGCAAGGTATTGATGGCGTTGGATTTGATTCGAGTTTTCTAGACAAGAATTAAGTGGAGAATCAAGCTTTGGTTGCTGAAAAGGATTAAGAGCATGTTCAATATGCTCTCATGGCCAGATCCTCTTCTTCAGCAGATAATGAGGTATATGATGATGCTTTTTGTAGTAAAGGTTGTAGACTTAACACTGATAAGCTTAATAAAGAAGTTTTAAAGTTACAATATGATATTCTTGGTTTAAATATCACTATTTTAAACTACAAAAGGGGGCTTGCACAATCAGATGGGATGGTGCAAGAATATAAGGACATGGATTTTAATCTAAAAGATCAAATAACTGTTCTAAAAAGAGATCTAGCACTTAGTTATGAGGCCAAAGCTTCTTATATAGAAGCTAACACTAAATTGAAACTTAAGCTAGATGAGGCCATTAAAGCTAGAGAGAATGTAGGGCTTAAAATTGAAAAGTTTGAAAAAGCTAGTCAAACCCTTGAAAAGGTTATAAGTGAGCAAAGAAACCCTAAAGACATGTATAGGATTGGGATGCATGCAAAGGAATATGCTGCAGTCCCACCCCCAGTAGGTGATTTCTATGGGTTTCTAAGAAAGACTTATCATGGACTGGTATTCCAGAGTTCCAAGTGGAGTAATTTATTCCTCCACCACGTGTGCTCACACCAGTTAAGGAATACAAGCAAAGGGTGTCTGACCTTGACCTATGGAAGAAAGCCAACCCTACTCTCTTTGTTAAGAGAGGGCTTCTTAGTGATGAACAATCTGACCCTAAACCCATTGTTGTCACTAACCCTATTACTGGTAAACCCGTTGACCTTAGCTCTCCAACTAAAAGCAGATCTAGTGTTAAATATGCTAAAATATTTAGAAAACCTAGATTACCAAAGAGTCAAACTAGTGTTAATAGGACGAATATTTATCAGCCTAGACCTAAGGTTATGTCTAGAAAGGCTTGTTATTCATGTGGGAGCTTCTCACATCTGGCCTATAAGTGTGGCAGCAGATACAAACCAGCCATTGACAATAGGTCAACCACTGTCAACAATAAGCCTTATGTTCACACTAGACCACAGGCCACTAGACCAACTCCTTACTTCTCTAAGGCAGCTAATACCCAAGGCCAAAGACCCTTCCAAAAGACCAACACTTGGTCTAGCAAACAGTGGGTTCCTATAGCAAACCCTAGATCACCCACTGACAGGAACAATTCATCCGTTTACAGGGCAAGACAAGCTGCTGACAGAACTAGGTTTGGTATAAAAATGACACAATTAGCAGCTGTCAGACCCCATGTTAGACCTAGTTATAATAGGTATCTACAACCTAAGGGACAAGGGTCTAAGGCATTATCCAACTTATCTTGGAGACCAAAATAAGAACAATCATCAACTTTTAATAGTGTCTCCATGACTTGTAATAGGTTTAAATATCTTGAAAAGCATGTTGGGACAAACTGGGTATTTAAGGTAAAAAGGGATGAACAAGGGGTTGTTACAAGAAACAAGTCCATTCTTGTTGAAAAACCAAATGGATCCAAGTCTACCAAGGCTTGGGTTCCCAAAGAAAACTGATTTGTTTTCTTTATGTGTAAGGCATTCCAAAGCAGCTTAATGACCATGGATATTGGGATAGTGGATGCTTAAGGCACATGACTAGAAAGGAGGACTATTTGACAAACTTCACTCCTATTCCAGATGGTGATAAAGTGTACTTTGGAGGAGGTTTTGGGACAATTACTGGCAAAGGCACTCTTATCACTAACAACTTAAGGTTTGATGAAGTCTTCCTGGTAAAAGAACTTGACTATAACCTTTTTAGTGTGTCATAAGTTTGTGACAACAAAGATAAGTTCTTTTTACTAACACATAATGTTTAGTGTTAAGTAAAGACGACGTGTTACCTGCTGATAAGTTCATTGAATTTAGTTTACCTAGACATAAGGACATTTATAATGTCAATCTACAAGGGATTAAAATGAGTAATAACTTGTCATGTCTATATGCTAAAGCTTCAGCAGATGAGAGTAACTTATGGCATAGAAGGTTAGGGCACATTAACTTTAAGAACATGAATAGACTTGTAAGGCATGATCTTGTTAGAGGATTTCCTTCAAAAGCATTTCACAATGATCATAATTGTGTTGCATGTCTTAAGAGCAAGCAACACAAGGCCTCATTTAAGTCTAAGAGTGTGCATTCTAGTTCTAAACCCCTTCACTTGCTTCACATGGACTTATTTGGACCCACTAATATAGAGAATTTAAATGGTAAATCTTATTGCTTTGTGGTCATTGATGACCATTCTAGGTTTACATGGACTTTCTTTTTAGCGAAGAAGAGTGATAATGCTAAAAGTTTGATTAATTTTATCAACCAAATGGAAAAGAAATCAGGGTTTACAATTAACACTATTAGAAGTGATAATGGTGGTGAGTTTAGAAATGACCTCTTAGATGCCTTCTTTGTTGATAAGGGAATTACTAGGGAGTTTAGCATAGCTAGAACTCCACAACAAAATGGCGTAGCTGAGAGGAGAAATAGAACTCTTATTGAAGCAACTAGAACCATGTTAGCAGATGCTAAGTTACCAAATACTTTTTGGGCTGAGGATGTGAATACGGCATGCTATGTTCAGAATAGAGCCTTGGTCAACAAAATTCACAATAAGACCCTGATAGGTGTGAAAACACCCATCTTTTCTACCACTTAATTACATTAAAACGGAACCTAAACGTATATTTTATGTCGTAAATGGCGGAATTATGCGTGGTTTGTGTTTTTATTTGTGTTTCAGGGTCAAAATGTGAAAAGGGAAGAAAACACGGTCTTTCACGGGCGTTTATTGAAGAAAAAGAAGAAAGACGAAGTCAAAAGATCAAGAATGCAAAAAGAACGGAAGTCCAAGGCTTATTCTGAAGATTTATCGAAGAAAATGTCCAAAGACGAAAGTTTAATAAAGCCGAAGAACTCAAGTCTAATTTATGAAGAAATTACAAGACGAGTTTAAAGAAATCCCGAGGCGAAGTCTTAAAAGTCGAAGAATTTAAGAAGACTGAAAGACTGAGAACCAAAAAAGAAACAATGAAAGATAAAATCTTGGCGAAAAGTAAATTGCGAGAAAATTAAAAGGTAAATAAAGTAAATGATGCAAATCAAAACTTAAACTAAAAGGAAAGCAAATAAAAAGATTTTTAAATAAAGAAAAAGGCGGGAAAAATAAAACTTGAAAATAAAATACAAAAACTTAAAAATAAAAACAAACAAAAAACTGACAGAAACCTTGATTCGGAAGTTTAAAACTTCCGAATGAACTGGCTTGATCCGGAACTTCTAATGTTCCGAATGAAACAATCTTGAGTCGGAACTCCATGATTCGGAACTTCATTCGGAAGTTCATCCGGAACTTCATTCGGAAGTTTCATCCAGAACTTTAAAACTTCCGGATGAACCTTGATTCACTCGGAACTTTTTGACTTCCGGATGAAACTTGCTTCACTCGGAACTTTTTGACTTCCGGATGAAGCTTGATTCACTCGGAACTTTGTTGATCCGGAACACTTCCGGATGAAGCTTGACTCGGAACTTTTAAAGTTCCGAATGAACCCTCTTCATCCGGAAGTTTCCTGGGATGATAAGATACAGAAACAACTCCCCCGAAGAACAGGGAGATACAGTAAACACGATTCTATCCTCAAATTAATCAAAATCAAACAAAAGATTAAACCAAAACAACCAATAAGCATAAACTAACAATAATCAATCAACACAAATCATCAAAACTAACAAACATAACCAAATCAATCAAAACCCACTTGATTGAAATTAAGAAAACTCGAGAACACAACATCAAATCAAAAGCAGAAATTAAGCAAGAAAGGAAGAAGATGATAAATTAAAAGCTTAATCAAAAAGTGGACTTCTATCGAAGTTAAGTGGTCTTTTCCTTGTATTTGCCCTCATTTTAACCGGAAAATCAATTTTTCGACATTTTTCAAAATTTTTAATCTATTTTGGCCTAATTGTAGTTCCCTTTATTTTTTCTATTTTTTTCTCTTATTTTAATAAAATGGTTTTAGCAAGTTTAGATATCTTAGATATATTAGGCCCGTTGTGAATATTTTGACTCAACCCGAGTTTACTTATCTAAGTTCACTCTAGCTAGTATCCTTAACTATGTAGACCTTAATTGGTTTATTGGGCTAAGCATCCACGAGTCTCATTCCTTGAGATTTTAAATTGTGGAGGACGAGAAATGATAGAGTTGGTTACAAGTTTGGTATTCTCTCATTAACTTATGTGAGTTAATTATGATCTTTTTCTCCCATCACTTGCTAATAAATTATCTGCAATAAGTAAGGTCGTACGATTTGAAAAGTTACTTAGCTTCTAGCCCAAGATCGTTTAAAAGTTGCTCGGTAATGATAAGAGTTCATAGCCAAGGCATAACTTATGAAGCGGGGCGCGAAGATTGGCGAGTCCGAAAAGGCCCTAACAAGGCATGAGGATTCCATTTTATTGCTGAAGATCCAAAAGTGATGTGAAGAGCATTATTCCCAAAATCAATATGAAGGATCAAGACTCACGACGAAAAGCAATCAACTCCCATAAAGATCATGGAGAAGTCTATCCGAAAAGACCCTAACAAGGTATGAGGATAAATAGATCCAAGTCCGAAAAGGAGGCGGATCGTTGTATCTCAAAATCCCAATTAGAGATTGAAGAAATAGTCATGAAGTCGTGGTCAACAAAGCTGGAGTACACCTCAAAAGTCTCCAAGTGAAGAAACTCTATAACGAAGAGAAGACCATTATCTCAAAAACGTCTCTCGAAGATATGAAGTATGAAGTACATGCCAAATATCGGCCCGAGAAAGGTCTCAAATCGTGAACCAAGTTATGCCAAGATATGAACTTTTTGATATCCCGAGAAGCAGTTTTAAGAGATTTTGTCCTTTAGCTAACTATTGATCAAATCGTCCTACTTTGCTTTCAGCCTAAATAAATTATCGAAATAAGTCAACAATGCATCCTCGTGATCATTCAAGACATCAATAAAATAAAAGAGATACCCATAAGAATAAGGGAGTTTAAGTGATTAATTGAACCGCATGAGTAAATGTTTGTTATGCTAACTTGTACTAACAATGATCTTGTTTTTAAGCTTGGCATGGGGAACGTGAAACTTGAGGGTGATAAACATTCATGACATACAAGCCCTAAGGTAAGTCTTAGATTTCTTTACAAGTTTCTTCCTTGTTGCATCTTGTTATTTTCTATCTTTTTGATTTCCCTTAGTTGTTTAATAAAGGCCAAGGTAGGTTGATTATGATGGAAAGTGTAAACCTTTCTTTATTACTAAGCATTGCATGAGGGCATTGCAATGGTTAAGTGTAGGTGATTTGATAGGTGTGAAAACACCCATCTTTTCTACCACTTAATTACATTATAACGGGACCTAAACATATATTTTATGTCGTAAATGGCGGAATTATGCGTGGTTTGTGTTTTTATTTGTGTTTCAGGGTCAAAATGTGAAAAGGGAAGAAAACACGGTCTTTCACGGGCGTTTATTGAAGAAAAGGACAAAAGACGAAGTCAAAAGATCAAGAATGCAAAAAGAACGGAAGTCCAAGGCTTATTCTGAAGATTTATCGAAGAAAATGTCCAAAGACGAAAGTTTAATAAAGCCGAAGAACTCAAGTCTAATTTATAAAGAAATTACAAGACGAGTTCAAAGAAATCCCGAGATGAAGTCTTAAAAGTCAAAGAATTTAAGAAGACTGAAAGACTGAGAACCAAGAAAGAAAGAAAGAAAGAAAGAAGAAGCCACCAACCACTTCCCTCTCTTATAAATACCACCCTCACTTGTTGTGAGAGGGTTGGTTAGTTTTAGGATTAGATTAGGAGTAGTGTAGTTTCTCTCTCTAGATTTATGCTTTCTCTCTCTAGATTAATTTGTGTTTAAGCTTTTGTTATTGAATCCTTACTTTTTGATTAAGCTTTTAATTTATCATCTTCTTCCTTTCTTGCTTAATTTCTGCTTTTGATTTGATGTTGTGTTCTTGAGTTTTCTTAATTTCAATCAAGTGGGTTTTGATTGATTTGGTTATGTTTGTTAGTTTTGATGATTTGTGTTGATTGATTATTGTTAGTTTATGCTTATTGGTTGTTTTGGTTTAATCTTTTGTTTGATTTTGATTAATTTGAGGATAGAATCGTGTTTACTGTATCTCCCTGTTCTTCGGGGGAGTTGTTTCTGTATCTTATCATTCCCAGGAAACTTCCGGATCAAGAGGGTTCATTCGGAACTTTAAAAGTTCCGAGTCAAGCTTCATCCGGAAGTGTTCCGGATCAACAAAGTTCCGAGTGAAGCAAGCTTCATCCGGAAGTAAAAAAGTTCCGAGTGAAGCAAGCTTCATCCAGAAGTCAAAAAGTTCCGAGTGAAGCAAGCTTCATCCGGAAGTCAAAAAGTTCCGAGTGAATGAAGGTTCATCCGGAAGTTTTAAAGTTCCGGATGAAACTTCCGAACGAAGTTCCGGATGAACTTCCGAATGAAGTTCCGAATCATGGAGTTCCGACTCAAGATTGTTTCATTCGGAACATTAGAAGTTCCGGATCAAGCCAGTTCATTCGGAAGTTTTAAACTTCCGAATCAAGGTTTATGTCAGTTTTTTGTTTGTTTTTCTTTTTAAGTTTTTGTCTTTTATTTTCAAGTTTTATTTTTCCCGCCTTTTTCTTTATTTAAAAATCTTTTTATTTTCTTTCCTTTTAGTTTAAGTTTTGATTTGCATCATTACTTTATTTACCTTTTAATTTTCTCGCAATTTACTTTTCGCCAAGATTTTATCTTTCATTGTTTCTTTTTACTGTCTTTACTTTATTTTTTATTTGTTTCATGTTTTCATTTGAAATTAGTTTTAGACAACGACAACTCTTTTATTTGATTCACCAAGAACAACTGAGTCGCACAATTAACCAGAGATCAATTCGAAGAGATACCGAGAAAACGAACTTTCAACTAGCAAAATCTTGTTATTAGACCCCCTATGAGCTCTTTTGGAATAGAAGACCTAATATAAATTTTCTTAGACCCTTTGGATGTCATGTAGTAATTCTGAATACTAGTGATAACCTAGGTAAGTTTAATTCAAAAGGTGATGAGGGATATTTTGTGGGTTATTCAATGAACAACAGAGGGTATAGGGTTTACCAAGAAAGGGATAAAGTCATAACAGAAAACGTGTATGTTGACTTTTTGGAGAGTAAACCTAGTGATCCTGTAAATGGACCAGATTGGCTTTTTGACCTAGAGCCATCGTCTAGATCCATGAATTATTTGCCTGTTACTAATCCAGTTGTCTTGGAGAACTCTCCAAAGATTGTGGAAGCATCTATTGTTGATAATGCAGGTACACAAGCTACAAATGTGACATAATCACAAGCAAATGAGTTCACTCCCACATTTTCCTTTGTGTACTTACCTATTTAGAGTGAAGAATTCATTAAAGCATCTGCTGCTGAAAGAGAAGTGGAGAGAAAGCAACAAGAAGAGCAAGTCAGTGAAAGTATTTCATCCGCTGACAAAAGTAATTCAGCCGCTGACACACCTGATCCAACCGCTGATAGCTTGCTTTCATCTGCTGATAAGGAAGTACTTGAACTTGTTGAAGATTCCATACCTAATGAAGGTGTCAGCGTCATCAATCTAAACGCTGACAACATGTCTCCTAGTTCAAGTGGGTATGAAAATCATGATGATGGGGATAATGGCACCTTGGAGTCTATAGTGCATGACAACATATTGTTTGGGGGACGAATTGTTACTAACGTGTCTAAGATTCATCCTCCCACCCAGATAATTGGTACCATCAATTCACCAATTCAAACAAGAAGAAAGAAGAATCCTAAAGGAGGATTCATTGCCAACATTCACAAAAAGGATGATACCCCTTTGGTTCAAGAATGTTATTTGCTTGTTTTATGTCACAGAATGAGCCCAAGAAGATTTTAGATGCTCTTCAAGAACCAAGCTGGGTTGAAGCAATGCAGGATGAGCTTCATCAGTTTGCAATACAGGATGTTTGGGAGCTTGTAGATTGTCCCAAGCATGTGAGACCTGTAAAATACATGATTTTACCATAGTAAATTATAACAACTTTGTGCTTCATAATTCTAGAACATTTTCTCATGTATTATATTTCTATGAAATATGTGAACAAGCCTTATGTGTACTTATACACTTACATGCTTTTTACAAATAATTACATGACACATACCTTGTAATTATACTTAGACAACTAATAATAATAATGCCTAAACATATGTTTATACTTAACATTTAACGAGATTTAAAAACATTACTACTCCATATATGTTCTAGCCGTGTATATACATCATACATGCACGCATACACTCACTTGTAAAAGTTGGAATGACCATTATACCTTCCTTGCTTAACTCCCACAACTCAAGGCACTACACTTGGCACAACCATGCCTCCCTTTTGCCTATCTTCACACGGCTAAGATGGCGAAGATCAAAGGGATGCCTTGGGTTTACCAAGGTCACACTACACTTGGTAAGAATTGTTTTACCAAGGAGATATTATTCCTTCCCTCTCTCCTCTTTAAGCCAAAACACACACATCAACACATACATCTTGCATGCAAAACAAATATCAACTTTCTCTCAATCTCTATCTCTCTCAATCATTCGGATATTCACCAAGATACATCCAAGATCACATTAACTTCACTTCATCTTGTCTTCATTCTTATAACTACTAATCATTTGGTATCATCTATACCAACTTGATACTCAAGACAACCAAGATAAACCCTAGCCGAAGCAATCTAGGTCACGGCTTGGATTTGTTTTAGGGTTTCATCATCTTCAAGCTTGAAACACTAATCTCTTTAGTTCTCTTGATTTTACTTTGTATTCATTTAGCAAGTAAGTATCACTAACCTTACTTTTCTTTATTTACTCATATTTTTCTTTGCATGCATAATCATTCACTTGGTAATCACATATGATAAACTTGTAAAAAGAAAAAAAATCAAGATTTGTGAAACCATGACCTATATAGGTCACGACATATTTTTGATATGACATAAGACATATATAAAAATTATTTAGTAATAACATATGATTATGTACTTATAATAATCTTGGGGAAAGATCATTCATTTGATAATCATATATGAAGGATTTGTGTAACAAGGTTTTAATAAAGGAACATGTGATTATCTATGTATAATGACCTAATAAAAATCATAAAAACATTTTATGTAATTAATTATAGCCGTGAGCTATAAACTTTATTGTTGGATTTTGATTAACATGCAATCTTATGATAAACCTAGATCTCATGTTTAGACTTTAATTAACTTATAATCATGTAATAAACATAGATCTCATAATGGAAACACATGGAAAATAATATAGCCGTGGGCTATATAACTTCATATTGAACTTGTGATGAACTTGTAAACTTACAATAAGTCTAGATCTTATTTTTGGACTTTGTGAATTATTTGTAAACCTATAACAAGCTTAAACCTCATTTTGGAACACTAAGATTTAATATAACCGTGGGCTATATAGTTCCTAGTGAACTTATGGTTGACTTATAAACTTGTAAACAACCTAGATATCATTAGGGGACTTTTAAACTTACATGCAAACATATAACAAACTTGGACTTTATTTTGAAATACTATAAATAACTATAGCCGTGAGTTATAAGCTTATTTTAAAGCTTATGACTAACATGCAAACCTATAACTAACTTGGATCTTACTTGAAACATACCAAATAAATATGCCGTGGGTTTTTACTCTCTATTTTAGAGATCTTGACTTAATAAATGGTTAAGTATCATTAATGGACTAGTTAAGCCCATGCAACAATAGCCCAAAACTTGAATAGGCCCAATAAGCCCAATAAAATATATCCATGAATATGTAAGAGCCCATTAGGCCCATTTAATGCCTTGTAAGCCCACTTAGCTATTCTTTGTTTATTAAGGGACTTAAAAATATGTTTAGGCCCATTAGATAGCCCATTAACTCTTTTGACACATTTAATAAGTCCACTTAGTATTTTAATACTTAAGTAAAGTTTCTATAACAAAAATATAACTTATAAAAACTTTTGAACTAAAAATGTAAATAAATAAAAATTATGGATTAAAACCGTGACATTTGAAACTTGTTTTGATAAAACATTAAGTATAAGGACTAGTATTGTAAATATCCAAAAGTTTAAGGGTTCATTAATTCCATTCGTGACTTATTAAACCCTAGGGACCATTTTTATGAATTTCCTAAAGTTAAATAATAATTTTATAACCCTAAGGACTATTTATGTAATAAGTCGAAACATTTAGAATCCATAGGGACTATTCTTGTCACTTAATGAAAGTTATAAAACCTAATTATAACTTGAGGGACTATTTTTGCCATAATCCAAAAGTATTACAAGCCCTAAGTACTAAAAGTGTAAGATCCAAAAGTTTTACTTTAATAAAATATGGAGGGACTAGTTTTGCACATATCCGAAACTTAAACAAACCCTAAACCCTTATTCCATTTAAATTAGTAAAACTTGAATAAATCTTGAACTATAGGGACTAAAACCATAATTTCTTAAACTTGTAACTTATAGATTATTTAGTAAACATTGGAAACTTTTGGAACTTTAAATTTGTATGACAAAATCACACGACTAATCAAACACAAATAACATGATGATGATTAAACAAAAAAAGAAGGATTAGATTAAGATGAAGAAAAGACAAGAAATACAAAGTTGGTGTTTTCCTAGTGATAGAAACAAACACCTTTTTCTCTCTCTAGAACTAATCAAATGGAAAGCACACTCACAAATGAGGATTAGGAGACCTTTTATACTAACAAAGAAATGTTTAGGGGGCCTTCCTCATTTGTGTGTTCGGGACTAAATTCCCGTTGCATAAACAATAATAACTAAAAACTCTCGACATCATTGAATAACATTTTTCACGAGCTTCGCAACGATATATTATATGACCATCACTTTAGTTACTTCTAACAATCTCCCCCTAAGGGGTGGTCATGTAATATGTGACTTCACTTCTTTGTTGTTGCAGACTTTGAAGCTCGATGTCTTGAGAGTTTCTTCATAGTTCCTTTCATGACTTGTGATCTTGCATCTTTGATCTTTGCTTTGACTTGATCTTGTAACTTTGCCAGCTTGTGTTCTTGTGTCTTTCTCCACATACTCATGGTTTTTGTTGACTTGAAAGCTTGTTAACAATCTCCCTTGATCATCAGAGTAGCGGAAGTCTTTGTCTTTATATGTTCTTGAGCTTTCTTCAAATATATGAGCATGTGGTCTTGAATTACGACTTCTTGAAGTTACGCCACCGTTTGCATTCCTCCGGTTTCCCGTTATACATTAAGAATATTATACCTGCGATTAGGTAAGTTCAAAGAACTTCCTTGACAGGGTTTCCGGCTGTGGTAGACGTTCTCAATACTTGAATTTATCAAAAGATAATTCATAGTAAGGAGTGAATCATACAGTTCCATTCTGCTGATTAAGTCGTCAATTCAATTTCCTGGAACAAGTTTGAATCAATTAAGAATCAAACCATCGTTGCTTTCCAGTTGACACAAGTTTTATTCATATAGAATCGCACAAGTTACCTACCGCAGTGCTGTTTAATGATACTGGAAGGATTTCCATTCGTCACTGTAAATACTGAAGAGTATTACTCTGAATGTTCTAGCAAGATCATAAAGATATTGCGTCGAGACCTGGAACGAGTTTGAATCAATAAAGAATCAAACCACTGTTGCTTTCCAGTTAGCATATGTTCAATTCAAACTGAATCGTACATATGACCTACTGCAGTGCTGTTTGATGTTAACACTGGAAGGATTTCCATTCATCACTGTGAATACTAAAGAGTATCACTCTGAATGTTCTAGCAATACCACAAGGATAGAGCGTAGGACTCTGTAAATCATCGCTTGTGTTCTAATGATGAACAAGAATTAAAATATGGAATAAGTGTCCTAATGAGATTTTTGATGAATCTCGTTGGCTCTAGACTCTATAAGTGCATGTTTATTTGGTGATCGGAGGCTGGAGCAGACTGCCACCTATTCAATATCTACTATCTCAGAGTGAGAAAGTCGATACAAATGAGTTAAACTCCATGACAATAAAACAAACTTCTTTTGAGAGAAGCTTGAGTAGGCTGGGATGGGTTGTGCATTGCATCACTGGGTCCATGATGCTTTGTCTTCAATACCAGAAATCATCAACGTGATTCTGATAGTAGATGTATTGACCCGGTTTCTGCCTAAGTTGTATGGAGGGCTATTTCTTTTCACCCTTTATCCTTACATTTCTTTTTCATTCTTCAACCCCTTCAATGCTTACCAAGACGTCATAGCTAGCACCTTGTTGTGATTGTTCCAGTGCTAGCTTAAGTCATTAGTCGGCATTTTTCCCCTACACTCAACTACTCCATCTTTCCTAAGGACATCTAAATTCTAATGGATTGTCCCTGGGAAGATCCCTCCGGTTCTGGTTGGATCATAGGACGAATACCTAACCACCTTTTGACACCAATACCGTCGTGAATTAATGTGTTGAAGGGTATAGATATCGTAACCAGAAAAACCTGTTGAAAAAGCAATCAAGGTGTTGATGAAATCAGAGTTTACACCTTGAAGGTTTTTTTGTATCACCAAAAACGCTTCCCCTACATATGTGCATCAAAAAAGGAAAGGTTTTTGCACATATTAGGAAGAGAAAGCACTTATATCAAAGATCTTATCCAAGATAACACATTTTAATCACTATTCTCCCCCTCAAAAATTGCATGAAATTGAAATTTTTGTGAAACTAGTAATGAAACATGGAGAGAATAATGTGTCATGAAACTTTGGAACAAATGTTTATGAAATCATTATACTCCCCCTCGAAAAGAGATTCTATTTAAATAGGGGAGTATATGAGCACATTATTTTGAAATACTTTGAAAAATTATGCTCAAAAGTCCGAGAAAAATTGTGTTTATGAGCTTAAAACTTTGAATGTTTTGATATAAGCTCAGACCGAGAAAAACGAATTTCTCGTTGTTGGGGATAGGTCAAAGACTTTCCTTTATTTAGGGATCGGTTTATAGTCAGACATGTGACTATAAGCCATTATGAGAAGAAAAATAGAAAAGACATGTTTTGAAAACATTTGAACTCTCATTCGAACTTTATGTACGTACCCGTGTCATTATTGAACAACATTTTTAAGTACGTCCATATTATCGATGCTGAGAGACATGTCGAAGGAGAATATTTTTGGTATTTTGAAATATTTTCTCATTTTTTATTTTCTTTTTATAGATTTTATATTTTTGTATTTTGATTTTCTGATAGATATATACAAGGTTACTGCTAATGTGAAAGACGTTCAAGTTCATCAGGAGTGAAACTATGCATACCAAGTCGACGAACCAATAATTCAAATCTGTCGTGAGAAAGAGCTTTGGTGAAGATGTCGGCTAGTTGGTAGTCCGTCTTGACCAAAAAAAGTTCTATCGTTCCTCTTTCCACATGCTCCTTTATGAAATGGAATCGGACGGCTATGTGCTTGGTCTTGGAGTGTTGGACCGGGTTACAGGATATGGCTATGGCTGATTGTGAATCAAAATAAATAGGAACTTTGTTAAAGTAAAATCCATAGTCCGTGAGTTGTGTTCTCATCCAAAGAACTTGAGCACTACACATGGATAGAGACACATATTCTGCTTCCACGGTGGACAACGCCGTATAGTCTTGTTTTCTTGATGACCAGCTCACTAGCTTCTCGCCTAAGAATTGTGCTCCACCGGAAGTGCTCTTGAATGAATCATGACATCCTGCATGGTCGGCATCTGAAAAACCAGTGAGATTAAAACCAAAATCCTTCGTATCCCAGAGACCCATGTAAATGGTTCCCCGAAGATAACGAAAGATCCTTTTAACATCCTTGAGGTGCTTCTCGGTTGGCTTAGCCTGATACCGAGCACATAAACAAGTAGCATGCACAATGTCCGGTCTACTTGAGGTTAAGTACACAAGGGACCCGATCATACTTCGGTATTTTGTAGCATCTACAAATGTCCCTTTGTTATCCGAATCAAGCTTGTGTTTAGTGTCCATTGGAGTACCAATAGGATCACAGTTCTCCATTCCAAATTTCTTTAGAATTTCAAGAACATATTTGGCCAGATATATGAAAATGCTACGAGGGATTGGTGAACTTGGAGACCAAGAAAAAACGCCATTTCCCCCATCATGGACATTTCAAATCGGCTTTTCATAAGGTCTGCAAATAATATAGAATATTTTGGGTTAGTAGAACCAAACCTAATATCATCTACATAGACCTGAGCCACCAATATGTCGTTGCCGTAGTGCTTGATAAACAAAGTTGGATCAATAGTTCCTTTGCTGAAGTGATTTTGTAGAAGAAATGATGCTAATTCGTCGTACCATGCCCTCGGTGCTTGTTTCAAACCATAAATTGCCTTTTTTAACTTGTAGACATGGCTTGGATGTTCGGTGTTGATGAAACCTTCAGGTTTACATACATACACATCTTCTTTTAACGGTCCATGCAAGAAAGCCGTCTTCACGTCCATTTGATACATAGTGAACGATTTGTGTGCAGCGTATGCCAAGAAAATCCTAATAGCTTCCATTCGAGCAACCGAGGCGAAGGATTCAGCGAAAATCAATTCCCTCCTGTTGTTTATAACCTCTCACAACTAACCGAGTCTTGTTCCTAATGACCGTTTGCTCCTCATCCATCTTGTTTTTGAATAACCATTTCAGAGTAAGGGGATCGATATTGTCCGGTCGAGGTACTAACTCCCATACATCAAGCCGGATGAACTGATTGAGTTCTTCTTGCATAGACTCAATCCATGATGCATCAGTCATTGCTTCTTTCACACTAGCTGGTTCCATTGTGCTGACTGATAGTGCATAGATACACATATCATCGTCAGTACGCAACTGATTTCGTGTTGAGACTGGTCTTGAGAGATTACCAATCACTTGAACCAAAGGATGATTCTTAGTCCATTTTGTTCATGTGGAAGTGTATGAGAAACTTGATGCGAGCTCGACGGATCCACATATGGTGTTGAAGGCTGAGTAGTACTTGTGGAAGCCGTAAATGGATTAACAAACTCGTGTTCGTTGAGCATCGCATTGTTTGCATTTTCAACAATTATTTCATTCTGAAGATGAACAGGATTTGGAATTTGCTGAGAATGTTGTTGAGTTGCGTCAGCAGTCGGAGACGTGGTTGGAATGTTTGGAGTCAATATGGTTGAGGTTGACGTAGATGGTGCAAAAACGGATGCCGTTGGTGTAGATGCAGTTGGTGGTTCTAGAACAACCGTAGCAGTTGCAGCCGGGGCATTTTGAGGAACACCAAATGACGAAGGACCCTCCATATATTCATCATAGATTGGCCAAAATAAAACTTCCAAGTCACGTTCTGAGGGTTGTAACAATGAGATTGCTAACGGTGCAAATTGAAGCGCGAGTCCTGAACTTACGTGTCCAGAAGTCTGACTTTGAAGCTTGGGATGTGAACTTCTATGTTGATAGGCCATACCCGAGAGTTCATCAAAAGTAACATTCATAGTCTCCATTACCTTTCTTGTCCTTCGATTATAAACCCTGTAAGTACAAGCAGTTGAAGAATAACCAATGAAAAAGCCAATATCAGCTTTAGGTTCAAGTTTACCGATATCTTCACGATCATTCTTTGGATAACATAAAGCACCAAAGACATGTAAAAATGAAATATCCGGTTTTCTTCCATTAATGATCTCATAAGGTGTTTTGCTGAAGCGGATGTGAATAATGGAGAAGTTTTGAGTATAACATGCAGTTGCTATAGCATCAGCCCAAAGGAATAACGGTGCACTGGAGGAGAGAAGCATCGTCCGAGCAGCTTTAACTAACGTACGATTCCTCCGTTCCACAACTCCATTCTGCTCTGGAGTTCTTATAGCCGAAGTTTGATGAGAAATCCCAATTTCGTCAAAATAAGCTTTCAGTTTCTGATTGGCGAATTCTGTACCGTTATCCGTTCTAACAATGATAACAGGGGCTCTAAGTAGCACTGATGTTTTCTTCAAGAAATTGATAATTACATCCGGGGCTTCATCTTTCGAAGCAAGAAAATGAAGCCATGTGTAACGAGAATAATCATCCACAATCACAAGGACATACCGCTATCCATTAATGCTTTTGATTCTCATTGGTCCACACAAATCCATATGAAGGAGATGCAACATATTCGACGAATTTGGAACAGGTTTGGGTTTGTGAGGCTTCTTCTTGCTTTTACCTTGCTCACATGATGTACAAAGATGGTCTTTAGTATATTTGAACTTTGGAAGACCGGTTACGAGATCATTTTTTGCAAGTTAGGTGATGGCATCGAAATTGAGATGAGATAACCTTTGATGCCATAACCATGAATTTGTTGAAGTGGCCCGGGCCATAAGAACAAATTGGAGATGCAGAAGACATTTGAAAAAGATCAATGGTGTAAAGGTTTGTTGTGCGATTTCCTTTCAATAGATCAATTCCTTCAAGATCCCTAACAAAGCAAGTATGACTTCTGAAGGCAACCTCCAAATCTGAATCACAAAATTGCCCAACCGAGAACAAATTGTGTCCCAAGCCATCAACAAATGAAACTCTGGTGATGATAATATTTCCCCAATGAAAATCACCATAGCCTAGAATTGCCACAACATGATCATTTCCAAATCGAACAGTTCCCATAAAACGCCATACAAAGTTCTTGAGAAGACTTCGATTCCCAGTCATATGTTTGGAAAAGCCCGAGTCCACACACCAGAGACAAATTTCAACAGCCTGCCAATGATAAGAGAAGAGAAAATTTGGCAACCAAAGAAATAGGTTCCTGTATGGTTAGGTAATAATCAAGCCATATCACATACCGACATTTCACTGTTAGTATGAGATATACTAGAATCAATAACATGACCATTAGAAGAAAAATATCTTCCAGTAGGCAACCACTTAGAGGTAACTCTAGGACTTCTAGGCGTAGCAAGACTTTCAGTGGACCCTACATGCTTAGTTTTCGGAACATACACTTTAGCCTTAGGAGTGCTATGTGTTTCGCTGATAGAAAGCTTTTCAAGTCGAGTGTAACCACCATAGTTCAAACCATTCATAGTCAAACCATTCATAGTCAAACCATAAACATCATGACTAAAAGTAAAGAAGCATTTATTACATTTAGCACAAATAACTTCAGATTTTTCATTCCGAATAGCAAGTTTAAAGTCATTACATTCAGAAGAATTAAGTTTCTGATTATGAATAAAAAACGGTAAATTCCTACGGTGTTCTTCTACTTCCACAGTATTAGCCTTGGGACGACTACTTCTAGAGGCAAAAGGGACCCTATCATTCCTTGTATTGCTCGTAGGCTGTGGCCTTCTGCTCTTAGTGTGATTGTTCATTCCTGTAGAAAAAGACACACCCTTGTTAGAATTAGCATTTTTTAAATCAATGACTTGTGGTTGTGCAATAGTGGTCAGTTTTGTCCTAACGCTTGCTTTACGTTGGTTGCTAGGCACAGAGATATCTACCCTAGTTTAAGATGAAGGTCTAACGCGAAACATTCCTGGGTCTATAACAGCAGCTTTCATTCCAGCAACCTTGGGAAACGGTGTTACAGCAATACGAGTGGGTCCCAAGGTTGCTGGTTTCTGGATCATCGTATCCGCACTCGAGCTAGGCTCAGAAGTCTTATCTTTTAACAAAGCCTTTAATTTATAGTTCTCACAGATTTTATCAATAAGTTTCTGATAGACAGACTTGCTTTGTTCAATAGTCCGCTTATATGAAACGACAACAGATTCTAAATCTGCAATCTTAGCCTTAAGCTTCTGAACATTACCATCACTAGCACTCTCTAACCCTGAAGAGGCCAAATTCGTTTCCTTAACCCCTCCTAACTGATCCTGCAACCGAGCGATAGTTTTTTGCATTTCATTGTAAGCTTTTTCATACGAAATCTTGTCATATTTTCATTCATAACATTTTTTGACAAATTTATACCAGAGATCGGTGAATTATTTATCATTTTTAATGACATAAGATTCCATTTTCTCTTTCATAAGATCAAGCTCAGTTTGAAGGTTTTCATTATGCGACAAAGAGGTACTTAACTCAACAGGGCTACTATCAATACAATCACGAGCTTTAGAGAGGTGTTCAAGATCATTTTCCAAAACTTTGATTTCATCAAGAGATTCATCAGCTTCCTTCGCTAAAGATTTAAAGTCTTCAACAAAGTTGGCAAATTCTTTTTGAAAAGCGTTTTCCAAATTACCTAACCTAGCATCAACTTGATTAATAATCGGATTAATATCGTTTTGAAGAATTTTCTGGACCTCAATCTGAACAGGTGATGTAAAATTTCCTCCAGTTATTTTGGAATTAACGACACGTTTAAGGATGACATAGTTATCTTTAAGCTCGTTTAGAAATCGGCGTGTGATACTCGGTTTAGGAGGGTCATCAGACAATTCCTCACTTGGTAGCAAAAACATTTCAGTACTCATTTTAGACCGAACAAAAACAGTTGGAGGATTGATTTTTGGATAATAAATGGGTGTCACTTCTTTATCAAGCTTTTTCATTCTTAAACGAGTCTCTTCAGCAAGTTCAGTAGTTTCCTCGAAATCATGCACAATAGGAGGATCATGCTCATCAGACAATATCACACTACCATTATATAAAGTTTCATTAGTGGCCTGAACTTGCTTAAGGTATCCGGGATTAGGGGGAAGAGGACAACCTAAAGCCAATTTGTATCGAGTGTAATTTATCTCATTCACTTTTGGTGCGAGCATATTTATCGTCTGCATAGTTTGGCCACGTTTAACTAAAAGGTTGTCTAATTCTCTAATCCTATCCTGAGCTTTGCAAAAATCCTCAAGAAGCCCATCTTCTCGAATTTTAAAATCATGTTTCAGCTTTTTTCGTTCTTCTTTTAACTCCAAAATGGTAGATTTTTCGGTTGAAAGCTGTTTATCAAGAGACGTGATTTCATCATTCAATTCGCTTATCTTTTTAGCACTACTTAAATGTAAGGCATTTAATTTCTTAGTTGTGCATTTTTCTTGATAAACCGATGTAGCATGAGCTTGTTCAAGTTCTTTAATTTTAGCCTGATGAATTTCAAAACATTTCTCCCGTTCCTTATATCCCGCAAGCTCGGTGGTCAATTTGGCATTAGTTTCTCTAAACTTATTATTAACCACCGTAGCATGATCTACATCCTTAGCAAGCTTATCAAATAGAGATCTATAATACGCATGAGTCTCATCAGGAAGGGTTGTAGGCGGAGCAACTTGATCCACACTAAGGTCCATACTAGGCTCATTCGAAATAATATTACTATTATTCGTTTGATCCTCGTGTGTCTCAATTTAAGACTCAAGCATCTCAGTATACTCTTCCTCCTGATTAGACATATTATATATATCATTATCATCAAAACTTGGGTGTACCTTAGAGGGACCGTCTGAATCATAGACGGGAGCTTTGTCATCATGCATTCCTGAGGTTGATGCTTGCTGTAAGTTTGCCATCAAGATGTAGTTGGCATTCACCTCTTCTTCCTCGTCATATTCTGCAGCAGAAGCCATAAGATCAAATTCCTCAGTTTGAAGTGGAATCCATGCCTCTTCTTTTTGTGCTATGAGAAGCTGAGTCTGAAGATAAGCAACATCCCTCTTCTTTTTGGCTGTGCAATCTCGAGCATAATGACCAATTCCCCTGCAGTTGTAGCACTGAACCTGACGATTGTTGTTTCCATTTCCCGTACCAGTATTCTCAGCCCTTGCAGCCATAATGTTTCCCATCTGATTACCAACCGCTGGCACAACCCACATTTGGAACATTCGGACTCTGACCACGAATTTGTCCATACTGATTTCCTGCATTCCCAACATTCTGACCATATTGTGTCCCAGCAGCTACCAATTGACGATCTTGATTCGCATTCATGAAAGGTTGAGCAATCTGCCTATTTCTAGTGTTCGAGGAGATTCTCTAATTGTTGTTGGTGGGGTTAATGGTAAATTTGAATGCCTTTGTTAGATGAGAAAGACCAGTATTAATCGCATGAGAAGGATCGGTGATGTCATCAAAACATACAATGGGTTGTTGTAAGTAGTTCACAGTAGCAGGAGGTTGATATCCATAATGGGTGAGTTGTTGTTGTTGTTGTTGTGGCATGAAGTTGCTTGATGAGGGTTAATGGTAAGGTACCATGGGATATGACATAGATGATGGAGAGTTTGCCATGAAAAAATGGATCTTGAGTCTTGGCACGTCTTTCAGCCCTAACTTCGTTAGCTCCATCTTGATTCATCTTCAAATAATCATATACTTGAGTGTAGTCCACTACATGAAGATCCTTGGTTTGATTGACAAGAGTGACATATCTTGACCATTCAGAAGGAAGATTATCAAGAAATTTGATGTTTGCAGCAATTTGTGCAGGTTCATGTTTATTTCTTCTAAGATGATTCACGAGGGTTGAAAATCAATGATAGTAAGGTTCAATTTGTTGCCCTTCAGTAGACGTAAATTTCTCCCATTCATGAAGCAACTTAGTTTCCTTCTCTTGTAAACCAATTTCACTCCCCTTCATCATTTTCTGAATCCTAAGCCACATCTCGTGTGCGGTTTCACAACTATCGACAGCAGCATAAACATCTTCGGGAAGTCCCATAAGGATGACTTGAATTGCTTGATCATCAGCGTCAAGTTGTTTAGATTCAGCTTCAGTTAATTCTTCATTCGTTTGCTCTTGACTTGAGTCAGCCACTGGGTTAGGATTCGTAGGGTCCCTAGGCATAATGATTGTTCTTCTAACATACAGACCTTTTTGAATCGAGTTGACAATCAATTTTCCCAAAGGTTTACATTTTGCATAACGAAGGAGACGACTAGCCCATGTAGTGTAGTTCTCCTTGGTGAGCATGGGAGGACGATTCTCAGTACCCGCAGCGTAAATATCTTGTTGAGACTTTATCGTAGAAGTCGTGTTAAAAACAGGATCTCAATTCGTATAAAGCAGAATATTGAAGTTAAAATACCCTAAATATGATTAAATCCCCTAAAGATGAGCTCTTCTTGAAACCAAAAATTCCATAGCCAAAAAAACACACGTTAAAAAATTTCAAAAACACAAATTTTGAAAATATTTTCGGAATAATGGATTTTTCAGAAAAAAAACACTTTTTCGGAATAAAGGTTTTTTCGGAATAATGGTTTTTTCGGAATAAAGGGGTTTTAAGAAAAAATTACTTTTTCGGAATAACTGTCTTTTCGGAATAAATGGAGTTTTCAGAAAAAAACTTTTTCGGAATAAATGGATTTTCAGAGAAAAAGCTTTTTCGAAATAATTGCATTTTCAGAGAAAATGCTTTTTCGGAATAAGTGGATTTTCAGAGAAAATACTTTTTCGGAATAAGTGGATTTTCAGAGAAAATGCTTTTTCGGAATAAATGGGTTTTCAAAAAAATGTCTTTTTCGGAAAAATGAGTTTTTCAGAGAAATTGGCTATTTCGGAAAAATGAGTTTTTCAGAGAAATGGCTTTTTCGGAAAAATGAGTTTTTCAGAGAAATTGGCTATTTCGGAAAAAAAGAGTTTTTCATAGAAATGGCTTTTTTTGGAAAAAATGAGTTTTTCAGAGAAATTTTCGGAAAAATGGGTTTTTCAGAAATATGGCAAGATTTCGGAATATAAAACCCTTTTGCGAAGTGAATTCTGAAAAAACAGTGATTCAGAATATAGACGACTGAAATAAATTTAAGCCACCAAAACCATACCTCGAATCCACCAATATCAAAAACCACTTCGATCACACCAATAACAACACCTCATATCCTCAAATACTAATCGCATCCAATAGCCTATACAAAAAAAAACCCACGTAATCAATACCAAATCCACACCAAAGCTAACTACGAATCCCTTGGCGAATGATACCACTTGTATGACAAAATCACACGACTAATCAAACACAAATAAGATGATGATGATTTAAAAAAAAGAAGGATTAGATTAAGATGAAGAAAAGACAAGAAATACAAAGTTGGTGTTTTCCTAGTGAGAGAAACAAACACCTTTTTCTCTCTCTAGAACTAACCAAATGGAGAGCACACTCACAAATGAGGATTAGGATACCTTTTATACTAACTAAGAAATGTTTAGGGGGCCTTCCTCATTTGTGTGTTCGGGACTAAATTCCCGTTACATAAACAATAATAGCTAAAAACTCTCGACATCATTAAATAATATTTTTCACGAGCTTCGCAACGATATATTATATGACCATCACATTAATTACTTCTAACAAAATTAATTTAAATATAGTATTTATATATTTTACTTTATAAAAATAATTTATATAAACTATATATATACAAATTAAATACAAGTATACTTATACAAAAATTGTAAGTAAAACACTTTTACTTAAACAGGAAAATTTAATAACAAATTTAATTGGACGTTATTAATACTTGTATTACAGTTACTTAAATAAACACAGTAACATTAATAAACTGTCGAAAAACTGTCTAAGCATGCACATATGTTTCCTGCATTATTTACTGAGACTGTACTATTTAATTAGGCAGTTGATTGTGACGTGAGCATTACCTGGATTTCTTTTATTGCATAGCTATTACAAACTCTAAGGTGAGTTTACAGCCCAACACAAGATATTGATAAACTTTTAAAATCCTCTATGGGGGAGAAAACATGCAACTTATTTTATGGAAATAAACGGAACTGTACAAACTTTAATTACGATTGCCTATTGTAGAAACTGTTAAAATTATTGCAATTGCTCGAATGTTGTAAATAGATCTATTTGGGATTGACGATCCCCATCTGGGTGAGTAGCGCTCACTGTGCCTTGGCCTGGACAACAAATGTATACCATGTTGGAACTGGAAAATGGGAGCCTTTTTGTAAGGTAATAAGTGTGAAAACACTTATCTTTTTACCACTTATTTCCAATAATAACAAGACCAAAACGTGTATTTTATGTCGTAAAAGTTGGAATTATGCGTGGTTTGTGTTTTTATTGTGTTTCAGGATAAAAATGTGAAAAGGGAAGAAAACACGGGCTTTCACGGGCTTTTATCGAAGAAAAAGACAAAAGACGAAGTCAAAAGATCAAGAGTGCAAAAAGAACGGATGTCCAAGACCTATTCTGAAGATTTATCGAAGAAAAAGTCTAAAGACGGAAGTTTAATGAAGTCGAAGAACCAAGTCTAATTAAAGAAGAAAATTATAAGACGAGTTCAATTTATATCGACAAATCCCGAGACGACGTCGAGAAATACAAAGAATTTAAATCGACTCGAGACAAGAAGAAAAAATGAAGAAAGCATCAACATTTTACTCCTCCTATAAATACCCTCCTAATGTGTCATTAGGAGGTAGTTAGTCTTTTTTAGGAGTAGGAGTAGATTACTTTCTCTCTCTAGTTTTATTTCATGTTCTAAAGCTTTAATCTTTAATCTTTAATCTTTTAAATTCAAGTTTTTTAATCATCTCATTCTACCTTTCTTGTTTGTTAAATCTTAATCTTTTTAAACACCTTTGTTCGTGTTAATTTCGTGTTCTTAATCTTCATTTTATTCATCTTTTTACAGAAAGTTCTTACCTTTTTTGTTTTTGATTCACGTGTTTAAAAGTTTTTATAAGTTTTATCATTAATCTAGGTCTTTTAGTTAGCTTATTGGTGTTTCACTTTGCTTATAAAACTCAAAAATTTGAGTTTTTAGTGCTTATTTTCGTCCTTTTTCGAGTTCCTACATTTTAGGAAAATTTGGCAAAAATTCGCAACATTGAGAATTTAGTGCAAATTTCGCAACATTGAGAATTTAGTGCAAATTTCGCAACGTTGAGAATTTAGTGCAAATTCCGCAATTATTGCGAATTTAGTGCAAATTCCGAAATTATTACGAATTTAGTGCAAATTCCGCAATTATTGCGAATTTAGTGCAATTTTCATTGCGGAATTAGTGTATAATTTCGCAATATTGCGAAATTATACTCTTTATTGCGAAATTAATTATTTTTTTAATCAAGTTGCGAAATCTTGTTTATTATTGCGAAATTAATTGTTTTATTGCGAAATTAATTCATAGTTTTTAATATAATTGCGAAATTAATTGATTTTATTTTAAATTTAATTTTTAAATTTATTTTTCCAGCCATTTTTACTTAGCTTTAATTTAATTGTTTTGTCTTATTTTTACTTAGCTTTATTTTAACTTGTCGTTTATTAGTTTAATTTTAAAAGTGTTTTATTTTAATGTTTTCGTTTCTTCTTTTATTTTTAAGAGTCTTTATTTTTAGTTTAATCTTTCCTCGCTTTATTTTTATTTTAATTACTCAACGACGCCTTTTCTTTTAATTAGTTATAGACAACGACGAACCCTTTCTTTTATTCACCAAAGACGACTGAATCGCACATTCAACCGGAGATCAATTCGATGAGACTGTGAACAACGAACTTTTAACCTAGCAAAATCCGTGTATTAAATGGCGCCGCTGCCGGCTCTTTTTGTGAAGATTAATGGTTTTTGCGAGAGACGCGTTGGATTTTGGGATCCGTTCACTTTTGAACGTTATTTTCTTGCAAAAAATTTTTGAAAATCGAAAAAATTTCAAAATTTCAAAAATCCTAAAAACATTTAAGAAATCATAAAAAGCATTTCTTTTTTGAAAGTTTTGCACCAAAAATATTCTTCTTGCTTATCTATTGTTCTTAATGAATTCATATGTTGCTTGTGCTGCAGGGTGTGGAAGACGATTATATGGTTTCAAATCATGTGAATGGTGTTATTGCGAGCAATGCGGAAAAGATCTTCCAACCTTTTCCGATTCACAATTTTCCCATTTTGGATTTTGTCCATCGTGCAATTCGACTAATTCATCCTTTTCTTCTAATCCACCTACTCCACCCCCTTGCATATATTGTGGAAGCGATTCTCATTGGCATGTTTCGTGTCCAATTCGATACCCGCTTCATGGCGAGCAAGAACTGGGTTACAATTATGACAATGGTAATAGCTATCTACAAGAAGCACCGGGTTTTCTTCAATACCCGTATTGCAACAATTATGGGGCCCCTCACGATACTTCTTATTGTCAACCGATGAATTACTTTGAACCAAATCCGTGCTATGATTCCGGTTTTTTTAATTTCGAGCCCCTACATTACTCCCTCGATCATCAACCTTCTGTTGGAATGAGTGAAGAAGAACGAGCCATTTTTTTGAATACACTTCAATACGTTCAACAAGAATTAGCTAGCATACGCGAAGCAAGGGAGGAGGAAAAGCGACAACAACAAGAGCAAGTATCTAATCTTAGTGATTATACTCCTCCTCTTGTGCGTCCATACTACTTTTATGATGATGACGAGGATGATACCTATGATTTCAACCCATCTTCTGAGATTACTACTCCTATTCTTGATATCCCAAATACGTCTAAGGATAGTGATACATCGAGTGAGATTAGTGATTTTGGTCTTGGTAAATTCTTTGATGAGGTTTGTGATGTACCTACTTTTGCTGAGCTTACGGACGAGGTCACTCTTAATGATGATTTTTCTCCATGCTATGAAAATTTCACCTTTGAAATTTCTCTATCTCCTCCTGGCGATGAGGGCGATGTTGATTTATTCTCTCTGACTTACGAGAAGTTCACCACTGAACTTGGTCTTGTAGATGAGGTGGAAGACGTTATTCTTCGCGACAAATTACTGAAAGTTCATCTTCTTATTGCTAAAATTGAAGCGTTGAATTCTGCTCCTATTTCTGAGTCTTTACCTCCGTCTATTACTTCAGTTGAGAATAATGATACAGCTATGGAGGAAATCGACATTCTCTCAATACCTCCGGGTATTGATGATGATGACCCGGGGGGTGATATTGACCATTCCATTATTGACACCTTTACGGCTTTGCTGCTCAATGATAATCATACGTCTTTTGGGGATGACATTTTGATTCCTTTACCCACCCCACCTCCCGTGGATCATAATCTCACATACTTTTCGTATGTTGAGAGGACTTTTCTACCCTTTAAGACTTATCCTCCAGCCTCTCCTTTATTAATGTCCTCCGGGAACGAGGACAAGGTCTTTGATCCCGGTATTACATTCGAGGCTTCCCCATGGACCATTTAATTCGGGGACGAGTCAGGCTCGTGACTCGGTTAACAAAAACAAGCGCTTCTCGGGAGGCAACCCGATTATCTATCCTTTTATTCCGTTTTTCTAATAAGTGTAGGGGAGACCCTAGTATGTGTTTGTTGTTTTCTTTCTTATCATGTGCAGGGATTCGAGCTTTCAAAGATACATTCTTGATGACTTTTGACAACCGTGATCCCGTCTTCCCGGTTCTATCCTAAACTCTTTTGATTCATTATTTTATCATTTATGATTGAAATAGGAATCACTTTAGTTGTCTCTTCCTTATCAAGATTTAAACAACGTACACAATGTCCTAAGTGTAGGGGAGTTTACTCCCACATGTTTAAACATTGAGGACAATGTTTATATTAAGTGTAGGGGGGACTTCTATCGAAGTTAAGTGGACTTTTCCATGAATTTGTCCTCATTTTAACCGGAAAATTGATTTTTCGACATTTTTCAAAATTTTTGATCTATTTTGGCCTTGTAGTTTTTCCTTTGTTATAGTTATTTTATTTCGTTGCTAGAATAAATTTTAATAAAGTGGTTTTAATTTTTAAACGTTGTGAATCTTTTGACTCAACCCGAGTTTAATTATCTAAGTTTACTCTAGCTAGTATCCTTAACGTGTTTAAGTCAAGTTTTGCTAGGCTTTTATATAGGGAACTTTAAAACGCGAAAGTCTTAACTCTTACGGGTTAAGAACAAGAACTTTTCGCAAGTTCCTATAATCAATCCTAGAAAGTCGTTTATCAAGGGAACTTTAAAATGCGAATTCTAAACTTGAAAAAGTCTAAGAAGTTGCAAGATCCTATAGATGACTTGAAAATCCAAAAATTTGATTTAATTGGCTAAGCATCCAAGAGTCTCATTCCTTGAGATTTTAAATTGTGGAGAACGAGAGATGATAGAGTCAATTATAAGTTTTGTATTCTTTCATGAATTTATGTGAGTTAATTATGAGCTTTTTCTCCCATCGCTTGCTAATAAATATATTTGCAATAAATAAGGTTGTACGATTTGAAAAGTTACTTAGCTTCTAGTACAAGATCGTTTAAAAGTTGCTCGGTATTAAATAGAGTTCATAGCCAAGGCATAACTTATTAAAGCGGGAGGCGAAGATTGGCGAGTCTAAAAAGGTCCTAACAAGACATGAGGGCTACATTTTGTTGCTAAAGATTCAAAAGTGATGTGAAGAATCATTTATCAAAAATCAATATGAAGGATCGAGACACACGACGAAAATCAGATACTCCCCTAAAGATCATGGAGAAGTCTATCAAAAAAGGCCCTAACAAGGTATGAGGATAAATAGATCCAAGTCCTAAAAGGAGGCGGATCGTTGTATATCAAAATCCCAAATAAAGATTGGAGAAAAATGAAGAAGTCGTGGTCTAAATATGAAGAATCTCTCAAAAAGTTCAAGTGAAGAAATTACTATTATGAAGAGAAGACCATAATTTCAAGAACGTCTCTCAAGATTTGAAGTATGAAGTCGCTGCCAAATATCGGTCCGAGAAAGGTCTCAAATCGTGAAGCGAGTTATGCCCAGATATGAACTTTATGAGGTCCCGAGAAGCAGTTATAAAAGATTTTGTCCTTTAGCTAACTATTGATTAAATCGTCCTACTTTATTTTCAGCCTAAATAAACTATCGAAATAAGTCAAGCAATGCATCCTCGTGATCATTCAAGACAATCATAAAAATATAAGAGATACACCTAGGAATAAGGGAGTCTAAGTAAATAATTGGGCCACATGAGTTCGTGTTAGTTTGCTAACTTATAATAACAATGATCTCGTTTTTAAGCTTGGTATGGGGAACGTGAAACTTGAGGATGATAAATATTCATGGCAACCAAAACCCCAATGTAAGTCTTCGATTTCTTTACTTGTTTTGTATATATTTCTATCTTTTAGTTTCCTTAGTGTTTAGTATTTAATAAAGGCCAAGGTGGGTTATTTATGATGAAAAATCTAAACCGTGCTTTGAAACTAATGCATTGTATAAGGGCATTGCAATGGTCAAGTGTAGGGGATTTCATAAGTGTGAAAACACTTATCCTTTTACCACTTATTTCCAATAATAACAAGACCAAAACGTGTATTTTATGTCGTAAAAGTCGGAATTATGCGTGGTTTGTGTTTTTATTGTGTTTCAGGATAAATATGTGAAAAGGGAAGAAAACACGGGCTTTCACGGGCTTTTATCGAAGAAAAAGACAAAAGACGAAGTCAAAAGATCAAGAGTGCAAAAAGAACGGAAGTCCAAGACCTATTCCGAAGATTTATCGAAGAAAAAGTCTAAAGACGGAAGTTTAATGAAGTCGAAGAACCAAGTCTAATTAAAAAAAAAATTATAAGACGAGTTCAATTTATATCGACAAATCCCGAGACGACGTCGAGAAAGACAAAGAATTTAAATCGACTCGAGACAAGAAGAAAAAATGAAGAAAGCATCAACATTTTACTCCTCCTATAAATACCCTCCTAATGTGTCATTAGGAGGTAGTTAGTCATTTTTAGGATTAGATTAGTTTAGGAGTAGGAGTAGATTACTTTCTCTCTCTAGTTTTATTTCATGTTCTAAAGCTTTAATCTTTAATCTTGTTTTGAATCTTTAATCTTTAATCTTTTAAATTCAAGCTTTTTAATCATCTCATTCTACCTTTCTTGTTTGTTTAATCTTAATCTTTTTAATCACCTTTGTTCGTGTTGATTTCGAGTTCTTAATCTTCATTTTCTTCATCTTTTTACATAAAGTTCTTACCTTTTTTGTTTTTGATTCGCGTGTTTAAAAGTTTTTATAAGTTTTAGCATTAATCTAGGATTTTTAATTAGCTTATTGGTGTTTTACTTTGCTTATTAAACTCAAAAAGTTGAGTTTTTAGTGCTTATTTTCGTCCTTTTTCGAATTCCTACTTTTTAGGAAAATTTGGCAAAAATTCACAACATTGAGAATTTAGTGCAAATTTCGCAACATTGAGAACTTAGTGCAAATTTCGCAACGTTGAGAATTTAGTGCAAATTCCACAATTATTGCGAATTTAGTGCAAATTCCGCAATTATTGCGAATTTAGTGCAAATTCCGCAATTATTGCGAATTTAGTGCAAATTCCGCAATTATTGTGAATTTAGTGCAAATTCCGCAATTATTGCGAATTTAGTGCAATTTTCATTGCGGAATTAGCGTATAATTTCGCAATATCGCGAAATTATACTCTTTATTGCAAAATTAATTCTTGTTTTTAATAAAGTTGAGAAATCTTGTTTATTATTGCAAAATTAATTGTTTTATTACGAAATTAATTCATAGTTTTAATATAATTGCGAAATTAACTGTTTTTATTTTAAATTTAATTTTTAAATTTATTTTTCCCGCTATTTTTACTTAGCTTTATTTTAATTGTTTTGTCTTATTTTTACTTTGCTTTATTTTAACTTGTTGTTTCTTAGTTTAATTTTAAAAGTATTTTATTTTAACGTTTTCATTTTTATTACGTTTTAATTTTTCGTCTTTTATTTTTAAGAGTCTTTATTTTTAGTTTAATCTTTCCTCGCTTTATTTTTATTTTAATTACTCAACGACGCCTTTTCTTTTAATTAGTTATAGACAACGACAAACCCTTTCTTTTATTCACCAAAGACGACTGAGTCGCACATTCAACCGGAGATCAATTCGATGAGACCGTGAACAACGAACTTTTAACCTAGCAAAATCCGTGTATTATAAGGCAACGGGGGTACTCATCTGTTGAGGACCTATAGAGTTAAGCCTCAGTTTTGGGCAATAGGTATGTAATTACCTTTTAGTATAAATGCTTTGTGCATTGCTACTACCATGAATGTTTACTGTCAAAACTTACTTTAATAAACCTGTAAATTCACTAACTTTATGTTGACCCTCTAAGCATGTTTTTCTCAGGAAAATGAAGCAATACGTGGTGTGTGCATGGACTCAAGCATCATAATAGACTGCATTGTAGGACTCATCAGGGGTTTCTACTTGGGAAAAAAAAACAATCTATTTTGATTATGTTAAGACAATTTTTATAACAATTTGTAACGCTGTTCATGTAATATATATTGGATAATCCTTTTATCTTATGCTCTATGTACTATTTGCTATCGATCCACCCCTGTGACATCCGGATATTATTTCTGCTGCCTTTGACCCGACCCGGGGTGTCACAAGGAATGGTATTAGAGCGATAGTTATAGAGAACCAGGTCAATTTAAATAAAATAAAAATAATTTTTTTATTTAAACTGGACTATAACTAAACAAAAATCTTTTGGAGATTTTTTTGGGACTATATTAGTTAAGCATGTAGAACGTAGAGCATATATATATATATATATATATATATATATATATATATATATATATATATATATATATATATATATATATATATATATATATATATATATATATATATATATATATATATATATATATATATATATATATATATATATATATATATATATATATATATATATATATATATATATATATATATATATATATATATATATATATCTATATTATATATAGGTATAATTATGACTTGAAACCACAGTTTTAGATCCCAGTCATATCCCAGTCACATCTTTTAACCAATAGGATTTGAGTATTTGCTAGAAAATCTCACTTTTTTCCTTTTTTAACTCATTTTGGGCGGGCCACACTTTTTGAAGTGATTTGAAAACGCACTTTGTTTGAAAATCACGTTTTGAAAACGCAGGTTTGAAATTACTGTTTGGAAACTGAGTTTTTGTTACATAGGGTTTAAAAAATATTTTTTTGAAAGGGATTTGTAAGATTCGACCTCATGACCTTCGGGTTATTGGTTTTGGTGTTTTCCAATTGAGCTATTGTATTGTTTTTGTTTAATGATGTTAAACCCATATATTTATTGTCCGGTTATTTAATTAATATGTTATATTTATCCAAATAATTATCCATATAATATATCATACAAATATCTTTTATTTATACAATAAAATTACAAAACAATAAAATCTGGTAAAAAAAAAACCACGCCGGCTTTTTCTTTCTCAAACCCTAACTGTGTTTTTTTTCGCAACTATGTATTTCTATTGCAATCGATTATTATTCGTGGAAAACTGATAATATAAAATTTTTTTGAACATGTTGAGAACATAAGTTTGTTGACCGAGGATGGAATCGCGATTCCATCAGAAGTTGAAAATTTTGTTGTGGATCTTGAAGAAAACACAAATACTGGTATACTTGTGGCTTATGATGTTGAATTGCTTGGTGTTGTGGGTGTGGCAGATCCATTGAACAGAGAAGCAGCTGTTGTTGTGGAAGACCTTAGAAAATGGGTCTCAATATGCCATCACAGATTGTATAAAATCTGGTCAGTTTCTTATGGTCTTATGCTCATATGAAGATTCTAGCTTTAATTTATCTTATTCACATCCAGTACATGTTTCCTTCGGTAATTTAATGAAACATATTAAATTGACACTTTGTTATTTGCATTCTGTCTTACATAATCGGATTGTACATTTAGGTCACAGCCTGCAATACGTAAATAAATATTTCCTAAATTAAACCAAGATTAACAAGTAACCATTGTTTAGGCAGATAATCATTCGATTGGAACATATCGACAATTCTTTTGAACATAAAAGTCGTTGGAAGATCTTTCTTCTTCTTGATTATACTTACTGTTTGTTAACCGTTTAGGATGCTGTTAAACCTTTTTTCATGCGCATTCTGTGTGGCCATGCATAAACCTTTTTTCATTTTGCACCATGGCATTCGAAAACAGAATCGGGTCTACCCAGGTATGTTTTTTATTTTCTACCAGCCAAAACCTTCAGCCTGTTCTCAACTTAGGCATTCAACACATGCATACTGAATCCATCCGCCATAATATCAGGCCACGTGTTCAAGGCGGTCAGACACAGAATACTTGCTCCCGACCTGCAACTTCAAAAGGTATGTGAAATGTATTGGTTGTTTTCTGATTAAAACTTCTAGCTGTTTGTCATCAGCTAATTGAATCATGTGTCGTGCAATTTTACAGAGTATTTGCTTCTATCCCTGAATATTGATTTGTATTTCTTCCTTGTGAGTTGTGAAGGTGCTTGGAGAGGCTTATCAGGTTCTAAGTGATCCCAACAAGCGTGTAAAATACGATGAAAAGTGCAAAGGAGTAAAACAGTAAGTGACTTGAATATACTTTTGTGTAAAGTTTTTAGTTGCTAAAATAATGTGCGATTATCTGCTTTTATCAACTGCCTCACTTCAAAACTTGACAGTCAAGGTGGGAGGAATTATCAACTCTACTGGACAACTTTATCCTAAATCTGTTGTGGCCAGTGAAGGCGGAAGTGGCAGTGGCGATGACAGGGTTGATACCTATAAACTTTTTACTAAGTCCAAGCCTATAACACCGATAACCGCCTCTTTTGATAAACCAACACGTGAAAAACTTATGCCCGATTCTTTCAAAGGTGATATTTCTTTCGTCATCCGATATTATAGTTAAATTACATCAAGTTTTTTTTTTGTTATTTTGTTCATTTGATTACTAAGATGGTCATTAATAAACTGCTATGGAGAACTACAACACATAGGAGGATCATACCCAGCAGGCTTACCCGAAGCTCAAGTAGTATTAGGAAAAGTCCTGAGTACGGACTAAGAAGCTGAGTGTTTTCTTCATATTCTGATGCAGGAAGTTTTTATCTGGTGTTTATGGAATAAAAAACTCACCATTTGTTTGGTAGTGTAGGACTTTCTCAGTGATTTTACCCTTCTTGTCAACTGAATAAGGCGTCAAAAGGAAGCGGTTTACCTATACAATATTATACTCTCGATAGAAAAGGTTAGTATCCGTAATTTGATCAAAGTTCTATAGATTTGAGAAAACTCTTCCCTAAAGGAATCAAAGTACAGCAAGGCAAAAACCAGAATAATATAATCAAAACACCAGGCCCTGAATACCAGGGCTAAAACACATAACAAGTCATTAGTCCTCCCTACACTTTAGTTTAATCTTATCGATCAATGGCCTTCTATAAAATCTTCTTGTTTCATTTTCAGCAAAGAGCTGCAAAAAATCCTAATTAATTCGCTATGTCATCACATATTATATAATAGAATCCTAAACCTACATTAGAGGAATTTCATTTTCTTGGAAAGGGTAACCACACTCAAAATGGAACTCTAGATAACCTTGGTATGGGCGATCCTCATTTACAAAGAATCTGTTGATGGTGATGTTTTTGAACTTATGACTACAAAGTTTGCGAGTAATGAAGTTTCCAGCAATCCGAGTCAGGGAAAGTACATCGTCCATCCGTGGAAAGTTTTTTGGCAGCTCTCCAATAATTAAAGAAGGTGTATCAGTAGATTTTCTTGAGGTACAACTTTAAAAGATACGGTTATTTATTTTAATTGAATTCGTGATTTAAATTTGTATTTTCAGAAGAGAACCAGTTCTGTATCTGATATTTGACATTAAATCTTTTAGAAAGCATGCTGATAACTTTTAGTCAGAAAAAAGATATAACACACAATCCCAAACACCCCTGATGATTATGTGATTATTTGGGGTTCAATTTTAATTGTAAATCCTAACTTTAGAATCTTTGTTCATTTTTTAATGGATCGTATGTATTTAACTATTCATATGCTTGTGAGTTCAGTATCTAAACAACCATATATCTGCCATGTTCCTGCAGTCCAAGCAGGTCGATTTCTTCCTCAAGCAGCAAACCTTGCGGAAGACTACAACCTACCTGCAAGTATTTAATATCAAAAGAGCAGACGCTAAATAAGTTCCCAAACTTATTAGATAGCTTATGACTAGAAAATAAGCACACGTAGAAAATAGGCAATCTTTAACATGGGGAATATCACTTCTTCTAGCACCAAAGGAATCATATACTTATGTGTTTTTGTTATCCTCATTTGGCAAAATCAGACACCATTACAGGCTTACAGCACACAAAGAAGAGGAGATTCAGAAGCTACAAGAACGTATCAACACCTTGAATGAAGAGGTATATATTGTAACAAAAGATATCATTGCTGTGTTTAATTTACTGTTTGATCAAAAACTAGATGCTCAATCTAATACTGTTATAATCAAGTGTCTGAGCATCAAGTAAACTAAAGACTACGAAGGAAATATTGTAACACAAGCAAGATGACTTGAAGGACATTGAAAAACTAAGTATTTTGATGACATAGTTCATCAAAAATACCACAAAAACAAAAATATAAGTATATTTTTAAAAAAATATTGGAGAATCATAACAGAAATTGCTTTCAACAGTATCCATTCTTTTAATACTAACCTTTCAAAATTTAAATGCTGAATGTAAAGCATGATAAATTAAGCGATGAAATTCAAGCTGTAAAAGAAGCCAAGTTTGTTGGATTGGAATGTTAGATTTAGGATTGGCTTAGAAGCTCAAGAGTCAAGAGTGTTTGCTTGGCTTCATCGTGGTTGTCGGCCTGTATCATCACATTAAACTGTTAGATCTAGGGATATTTTTCTTCATGATGATTATGAGGTTGGGATAGTGGATTCTGGATTGACCATGCTTATAAATTCTTCTGGTTTTTAGCCAAATGAAAGCAGCTTTATGGATGGGGATTTGGGTGAGTTTGGCTATGTGGCACCCAAAATATTGAAACTTATTCTCGGTGCTTTAGAACGGCCTTGGTGTTATTATGGATCACTTGCATAGGCATCAGACTCCAACGAACCAGTTCGTCATACGTTAGTGGGATACGATTATCAAGGACCTGAATGACTTATGATGTGTTACGAAAACAAGTCATACTTCAATCCAGTATCATACTTTAAGATGGGATATTGCAGTAATGGATTGTTGGAACCTTAATTTTTTTACTCCAGTATCATAATTTAAGGTTTCAATCCAGTATATACTTTAAAGTTTCAATCCAGTATCATACTTTAAGGTGCCATGGATTGTTTCATATTCATCTGGAACAAAGATGTTCTTATGGTCCTTTGCAGAACCACGCTAAGCAAACTAAGCGTGCAAGTTCAATCGATGTTGAGACTCAAGGTGAGTAACGGTTTTGCAAATATTTCTTATTTCTTCTCTTAACCAGCTTTAGCATAGTCTAATCACAAGCTAGGAATATCATATAAATTTTCTTTATTGTTACTCATGCTACATAGCTTTGAACATATCTGATGCTTTGTTTATACAACTATTTCACAACTGGTGGGATGAAATTAAATATTGATTATGTATCTGTTCAGTTATGTTTGTTTGTTGGATCAAGGTGCAAAAGATATTTCCACAGATCGTTATCAACAGGAACTCCTATAACGTTTACCAATTCCCCCTACGTGCCAAGAATAAAGTTAAGCTTTTGGCAGCTTCAGGTTATGTTCCAGAACACCAATCAGATAGTATGCACCCTTCCTTCTTGCGATGACATTAAGTCCTCAATATGAGAGGTACCTTCATAATTGTGTGTAGTTTGTTAAATTTTACTAGAGTCTGATTCCGTTTTTGATTTTTATACAAGTTTACCAACTTGCAAGCAATTTTAGAGTTGAGAAGAGAAGAACTTACATGGTGTTGCAGCTGAATGTAAATTGATTATGGCATAATGTAGCACTAAAAGATAATTAGTATAGCTGTAAAAGCGTTGTTGGCCCATGGAAACCTGATGTTTTTAAAACATGTGGATACAAATGGTTAGTACTTTATATCTGTTTACTTTATTTACTGATTTTATGAAGTCTGTAAAGTTTAGAGTTGCTGATTAAAAGTAATTTGTTTTTCATACTTTTGAAATCATGGTGACTCGATGTTGATGTTATGACAGGCGTGTGTGAGATAGTGTAAGACCTTGCACTGATGGCATACATAACACCATAACGGTATACATGTGTCTCACCAGGCTTCAGTTATTGATTTAATCTTATTAGTTCACCCAGTGAACACTCTGCGTATACACATTCAGATACCAGTTACCACAAACCAAACTTCGATCTCATCACAATTGTATAACTTTTTATATACTAATTCCAGGTGGTTGGATGATGTTACTTCTCCTGTGATGCTGACAACTTTGGAAAATGGGAAGATTGTGAGAAGCTTATCTGGAATTCCATCGGAAGGACCAGTAGTATTTCTGGGTTGCCACAATTTGTTAGGATTTGAAGTGGCCTTATGATTCGTTGCTTCCTAATTGAGCAAAATACTATCATTCGAGGAGTAGCACACCCAATGTTATTTAAGCTGTTAACGGAAGGACAAATGTCTGATCTGGCAACATAGATGTAATGAGACTTATGGGTGCGGTTCCTGTATCAGCATCTAATCTCTACAAAATCTTTTCCATGAAGTCTCGTGTACTCTTGTATCCGGGAGGTGTGCGTGAAGCTCTTCATAGGAAAGGTTAAAACCCTTAATTTATAAATTGTATTTTATATTAGACTTGGTGCATTCTAAAGCGACACTTTTTTTACACACACAATAGCTTCCGGTGAATGATAAGCAATGTCTGAATGTATCTAGGGCGAGGAATACAGATTATTTTGGCCAGAGCAGTCTGAGTTTGTTAGAATGACGGCTAGATTTGGAGCCACAATTATACCTTTTGGTGCAGTTGGGTAAGACGATTATGCTCAAGTAAGTATTTAAACACATTCCCTTCAACGATATGACAATTTAACACTGTTGCCAATATAACTATATATATCATTACCTCATCCATTCCTTACCCCGCCAGTTGGTACTGGATTATGAGGATCAAACTTATGGTTAAACTTCTGGCGCACCTGTGGCCGTGCCTTTATCTGCACTTGCTGACAAATCACTTTTCTTAGCAAGGACTTTATTGAGGAAATATGTTTTTGCAAGGAATGAGGCGCGTGAAGACACCAGAGACATACTTACTAATGTGGCATATGGGCTTTCAGGATCTATGTAATGTATACTTATCTGTTGTCCCAATCTGCTCGAGCCCATGTTGACATGGCTGGTATAAAAACTTTAGGTTCTATTGTGCAGATGGAGTGTAGCAGTGAAGTTAATGTCGTTTGGATGAGAGAGTTGTTCCAAGTTTGTGCAATATATGAAAGATCATAGGGTCTTGGTATCCGCTCATCTGTGTTTTTAGTATTCATATAATGTTTTGATCTGTCAAAGTGATAAAGGTTCATACACGTGTTATACGAAGTAACCATACATGAATGTTCTCTTTTATGTATCTCTGAAACACTGATCAACATTTATCAACTACAAAATTGATCAACATTCATTAAAAGTAACTCTTTTAATTTCATTATTTGGTTGGAAATATTTATTTATTCTATATTTGGTGCACTCAACTTGGGCTTTAACTCTCAAGAAGAGCATCATGTATTTTCGCATCATCTTTATCTCAGTTTTGAGTTGTTCTATGCTTTATACAAGTTTATGTCTTATCTAATATTTGATGTTTATAATCTATAGTTCTCTTTGTTATTTTTGAAGGTATCTAAAAATGTTAATGTATGCATATCCTATTGTCGTAATGTATAGATTCATTATATATAGTAGAAGCTTGAAGATCAATGACCCTGACGTAGTTGTAAACTTACGTTTTCAAGACAATCATGACACCATGGCATGTAGATAATTTATCACATATTTCACTAATTAAGGGCTTTGCGTTTATTTTTCTAAAAGCATGCGACATAGCACATGAATATGTTGTTTGGTAAGTTCTTGTGTTTAAGTAAAAAATTGAAAAAATGAATTTAGAAAAAAAAAACATAGTTTTTATAAAACTTTTTTAATAAATTAAAAGAAAAAATAAAATAAAAATTAAATTTTTTTTTATAAAAAATTGAAAAAAAAATTGTAAGAAAAAAACGTTTAGTTTTTTTTTTATCATTTTAAAAATGTGATTTTTTTTTTCAATTTTTTATAGAAAAAAATTATTTTTTTTTCTTCTTCGAACTTTATAAACAATTAAAAATATCAAACATTTTTTTTCTGAAAAAATTATTTTTCAAATTTTTAATGTTTTTTTTGAATTTTTTTTGAATTTCTTTAAATAAATTCCAATTTTGGCAAGGTTGGTGAGGATAAATGTGGTTTTTTTCTGCTTATTCATTTGGGCGAGTAGATGTCAAGGGAGGCGATCATAATCTTTCAACTCATTTGATATCTGACGAAGCAACTTTTTGTCCCTGTTCCAATCCCCGATGTACTGTCCCTAAAGCAAAGAGCCGATGCCAGTTATCATTGATCTTTATGATTAGAAATTTCAAGATACTTACAAATTTGTAAATCATTAAAGTAAACCTGCTAAATGACTTTAAATAGATTTGTTAACTATAAGTTGGCATCTAGAGTAACATGTAAACAATTAAAGTATATAATGTTTATTACTGTAATTTCAAATATTTTTAAATGCACATTTATTATATTTTGAAGAAACATTTAGAAAACATTTGAGTGATTTATTAATGCTTACAATCAACCCAATATATGTTGTGTTGCTATAAAAAATACCAATGTGCTTTTCCGGACAAACGAATCATAGAATATAAAATATAGAGTTTGCAGCCATAATAATAATATAAGTAAATTTTTTGAAAAAAATATATTAAACTAGAACTCGGCTAGGTGCTTGCCGACGAGAGGAACTGCGAAACTTATCGAATATTTATTAATTTATTGTAAAAAAAATATATTTTAATTTTAAAATTTTAATAAAAACTTTGTTATTATATTTTAGTATGCTCAATGATTAACATGAGATAAAAACGTTCATGCGGTGTTACAACGCCTAACACTAAACAAAGTAAAGATTCTTTTTATAAACAAATGTATGTCCAACTAACACCAAATATAACATATTTCCAAAAAAACAAAATTATACAAACAAACACTGAGACGTTATTTATGTACGTAAAAAGATTAATATGGGACATTGTCCGTTCGCAGGGTCAGCCAAGCCCAAACATAGTCAAATGTTAGTTTCTTTGTAACAAAAAACTATTAAAACCTATATATTTCAAACTGCCCGCTAATATAGCATCTCGAGCAACTTTTTTTAAAGGTTTACGAAACAAACCCTCTTAACCAACTACAACGTTATCCAACCTATTACTGTAAAAATTTACTATAACTTAAACATAAATTTAACGTTACTTAAGCGTAAACTATAACTAAAATATACTAAAGGTTATGTTAATAAAACAATAAACTAAAAACGCACAAACAATAAACCCTTCGGAACAACAACAAAAACGACCCCGCACGTTGGGCGGGTTACGACGCTAGTATATATATATATATATATATATATATATATATATATATATATATATATATATATATATATATATATATATATATATATATATATATATATATATATATATATATATATCTATATATATATATATATATATATATATATATATATATTATGTGAACTAAATGTGCATTGATTATTAACAATCCGGTTAATTAATCCTATAAGTATTAACGCAACCTTAAAACATCGCGATGTATGTTTAAAAGGGGTATACACTATAAACTTGTAACCAATTTTTTTCTTTTGTTTGTAAGCTTATACTTACGTCAAATTTAAAATAATACTATTTTCAGAGTATCATGACTCCACCTGTTGCATCTCTGACTATTCTGCCAGGGGTAGACCCCGCACCAGCTATCTTTACGTCACCAAGATCTGTACACTACGGATGGCTGTCGGCCTCAGACTCCAAGGATAACCAGACTGCCGGGGCCGCATTTCCTGATGACTCTCTCGCTGCTTCACCATCAGCTACACTGGTCCCCACCACTGTGGAGGAGGACCAGATGACTCACAACTTACCACCTCTAGCACCACCATCATCACTTCAGGGCTACATTCCTGCGTCTCTACTTCCTCGTAAGAGAAGGTAAGAGGCTACTCCCGACTCCACTTTTGAAGTTGGAGAGGGTTCCAGGACTGGACATGCTGATCCTGTCCAAGCCCAGATTGCCGCTCTAGCCGCGTGCCAGGAGCAGGACATGACGGATGTCCACAGCCTATTGACAGCAGGCCAGGCGCTGTCGTGCATGAGCGTATAGACTCTCTCTTTGACCATGTGGGTAGAAGCCCAGGCAGCAAAATGTGTTTGGGCCATGACCGATGAGGCCTTGCAGTGGTTGTTGGAGGAGAACTACTGTCTCCATCAACATATTCACACCTTGGAGGGCTTTCAGCACCAGACCCACGCTACTCTCACTACACAGGAGCAGTCCTTGTCCACCTTCTTTGACCTTGTAGCTATTCGCCATGATGGAGTGACTGCAGAGACCGCCTAAATCCGAGGAGCCGTTGACAGACTTCGATCCCAGTTGTTGACTGCACTCCGTCTGCTTAAGGAGACCCGATTGGCAGCTTAGGCATTGCAGAGTACCAGGTCAGTACCTGCAGCTTCACCAGCCCCACGAGCACCAACCAGATCCAGCATACCTGCTAGGCAGGATTAGAGTATATGTACTAGACCTCTTGTACATCATGATAAGCTTTTGGGTTGTATCCCAGCTATCATGGTATAGGACCTTTTGTACTTTTATTTTCTTCCAGCTTTTGTGTCCTATCGCTGTACTGAACTCTTTCGAATAGGTGTTTTGATGTGATGACTTAAGACTGTGTGTACCACTGCCCTAGACAAGGCCTGTTGAGCCTTTGACTTGGATTTGTTATGCTTGATGTATGTTTAATTTCTTTCAGAAATGGCATGTAATCACTATCTTTTGTTATATCTATTATGTGTTGTATTATATTATGAAATCTTGACAGGTTATCCAATTTGTTATGAAATCTATGCATGAAATTTCCCCGTGCAATTAATATAAAAACTGTACTAACACTTAAACTAATGATCTCATATTGTGTATGATTATATACAAATGGCGATTACTCGATCAAACCCCGACAATGCAACACCCTCAAACGCCACAAATCCCGATAATACCGAAGCTACTCAAAATGTCACTGCTACTCAACTTAGGGAAATGATTAATGAAGGCATCACAACAGCCATGGTAGCCAGAGGAGCTGACCGGAACATGAATGATGGTCAAAACCTTAATGCACACAGAAACAATGCCAACAGGGGTTGCTCTTACCCTGACTTCCTGAAAAGCAAACCCTCATACTACCGAGGAAAGGAAGGAGTTGTGGAACGAATGCAATGGTTTGAAAGGTTGGAGACTGTATTCCGCATCAGTGACTTTGCTGATGAGAACAAAGTCAAATTCGCCACCTGCACATTACTTGAGAGTGCCCTTACTTGGTGGAACTCAGTAGTTGCTACCCTTGGGCACGATGCTACTTATACTCTCACATGGGCCAACCTTAAGGAGAGAATGACTGAAAAGTACTGCCCAAGAGGCGAAATGAAGAAATTGAAGATTGAACTGTAGGATCTTAGGTGAAAGAACAATGACATTATTTTGTACAACCAAAGATTTCAAGAATTAATCCTAATGTGTACCAGAATGTTCCCTCAAATGGAAGAAAAGATTGAGAAGTATGTCAGTGGACTCCCTGACGCCATTCACCACAGCGTGCTCGCATCTCGACCCACTACTGTCGAAAGTGATATGGAGTTTGCCACTGAACTGATCAACAAACAAGCCCGTAACCTGTCGGAAAGGCAAACGGAGAACAAAAGGAAGGCGGATGAAAACTTTCGTAGCCAGCATCAGTAGCCTCCTAAAAGACAGGATATTGGGCAAGTTTACGGTAATATCCCTACAGCCATAACCAAGAACTACTCAGGCTCCAAGCCTAAGTGCCCAAAGTGCAACTATCACCATCTTGTTGGAGGTCAGTGTCATGGATGCTACAAGTGTGGTCAACCAGGACATTTTGCCCGTGATTGTCAGGCCAATGCTGTTACCCCGGTTCGACCTAGCAACAACCCTGGGAACAACAAAAGAGGCAGATTCAATGCCTGTGGGAGCGGGAACGGACAACAGGGAAACCGTAACCCCATAGGAGGGAGAAATAATGGTCCAAGGAAAGCAGTGGTGTGTTAAAAATGTAGAGCACCAGGACATGTGAGAACAGATTGTCCCAAGTTGACTAACCAGAAAAAAGAAGACAAGGGAACCTCGTCCCGAGTGTATATGGTGGGCAATGCAAAAGCCAACCCGGATTCCAACATCGTTATCGGTACGTTTATACTAAACCATCGTTATACATCCGTTTTATTTGACACCAGAGCAGACCGGAGTTTTATATCGACTGAATTTAGTAATGTGTTGGAAGTTACCCCATTAGTTCTAGACCCCCACTACACCGTGGAATTAGCCGATGGGAAAATTGTGAAAGCCGATGCTATCATTCGAGGTTGTACATTAAATCTTTCTAATCACCCATTCAACATTGACCTAATTCCAGTAAACCTTGGCAGCTTTGATGTCATTATTGGCATGGATTGGTTAGCAAAATATCGCATAGTTATCGTTTGTGATGAAAAACTGATTCGTTTACCATGGGGAAATGAAACCTTAATCATTCGAGGACATGGTAACCCAGACATAATCAACACTAGGCTTAGTTTCATCTCCTGCACGAGAGTCTAGAAATATTTGGTAAAAGGATGCCCCATCTTGTTAGCCTACTTTTCCCAAATTGAAGAGGTAGGCAAACCTAAACCTAAAAGACATGTCCAACTCACATGGGTGTATTTTGTAGGGTTATGTTTTTCATCCAAGGCAAACCTAAACCTAAAAGACATGTCCATCTCACAATGGGTGTATTTTATAGGGTTATATTTGTCATCCAAGTCAAACCTAAACCTAAAAGACATGTCCAACTCTCAATGGGTGTATTTTGTAGGGTTATGTTATCATCCAAGGCAAACCTAAACCTAAAAGACATGTCCAACTCACAATGGGTGTATTTTGTAGGGTTGTGTTTGACATCCCCCAAAAAGAGATATGGGATGTCCCACGCTTTTGGACAATCCTCTTCCTTTTCGGGTCTAATTAGTTCGACAATACCATCATCCAACAAGCCTTGAAATGAATGACTTCCTTCTTTTTGAAGTCAAAATTTGTGCAAATTTTGAACCACTAAAAGTACATTCCTGACCCTTTCAGCATCTCACAAGAGGTGCACTTTTTTATTCTTGGTATCTTCTTCTGTTTCCACCATTTGAAGTGTGTATTTTTCTACGCCCCTTACGCCCAGCCCAGCCACAAATGAAGCAGACTCTTTGCAACTTCCTACCCAATCACCATCAACAATAATCTTAACCATTCCTCTGAGTGGAGCCTTAGTGCCAAACTAATGTTTGCTTTCCACAGGCTAGAAGTATGTTAGAAAGTCTTTCACGTATAGTTGTTGACACAAGAGCGGTTCCATCCCAAAACCTTAATTTGTTAACCCACATCTATTCACTTAACCGATGGAAACTTTCTTATTAGCTTTGAGGATAAAGCTAAAGTAACAGGGTGGTGTTGTAAAATCTATGATTTTACCATAATAAATTATAACAACTTTGTACTCAATAATTCTAGAACATTTCTAATGTATTATATTTCTATGAAATATGTGAACAAGCCTTATGTGTACTTATACACTTACATGCTTTTTACAAATAATTACATGACACATACCTTGTAATTATACTTAGACAACTAATAATAATAATGCCGAGACATATGTTTATAATTAACATTTAATAAGATTTAAAAACACTCCTACTCTATATATGTTCTAGCCGTGTATATACATCATACATGTATGCCTACACTCACTTGTAAAAGTTGGAATGACCATGATACCCTCCTTGCTTAACTCCCACAACTCAAGGCACTACATTTGGCACAACAATGGCTCCCTTTTGCCTATCTTCACACGGCTAAGATGGGGAAGATCAAAGGGATGCCTTAGGTTTACCAAGGGCACACTACACTTGGCAAGAATTGTCTTACCAAGGAGATATTATTTCTTCCCTCTCTCCTCTTTAAGCTGAAACACACACATCAATACATACATATTGCATGCAAAACAAATCTCAACTTTCTCTCAATCTATATCTCTCTCAATCATTCGGATATTCACCAAGATACATCCAGGAACACATTAACTTCACTTCATCTTGTCTTCATTCTCACAACTACTAATCATTTGGTATCATCTATACAAACTTGATACTCAAGACAACCAAGATAAACCTTAACCGAACCAATCTAGGTCACGACTTGGATTTAATTTATGGTTTCATCATCTTCAAGCTTGAAACACTAATCTCTTTAGTTCTCTTGATTTTCCTTTGTATTTATTCAGCAAGTAAGTATCACTAACCTTACTTTTCTTTATTTACTCATATTTTTCTTTGCATGCATAATCATTCACTTGGTAATCGCATATGATAAACTTGTAAAAAAAACTAAAGATTTGTGAAACCATGACCTATATAGGTCACGACATATTTTTGATATGACATAAGACATTTATAAAAATTATTTAGTAATAAACATATGATTATGTACTTATAATAATCTTGGAGAAAGATCATTCATTTGATAATCATATATGAAGAACTTGTTTGAACTCAAAACTAGAAAAACCATGACCTTAAAGGTCACGGGTTATTTTTGTACACACCAAGGATTTGTGTAACAAGGTTTTAATAAAGGAACATGTGATTATCTATGTATAATAACCTAATAAAAATCATAAAAACATTTTATGTAATTAATTATAGCCGTGGGCTATAAACTTTATTGTTGGATTTTGATGAACATGCAAGCTTATGATAAACCTAGATCTCATGTTTACACTTTAATTAACTTATAATCATGTAATAAACATAGATCTCATAATGGAAACACATGGAAAATAATATAGTCATGGGCTATATAAGTTCATATTGAACTTGTGATGAACTTGTAAACTTGTAATAAGTCTAGATCTTATTTTTGGACTTTGTGAATTATTTGTAAACCTATAACAAGCTTAAACCTCATTTTGGAACACCAAGATTTAATATAGCTGTGGGCTATATAGTTCCTAGTGAACTTATGGTTGACTTATAAACTTGTAAACAACCTAGATATCATTAGGGAACTTTTAAACTTACATGCAAACATATAACAAGCTTGGATTTATTTTGAAATACTATAAATAATTATAGCCGTGGGTTATAAGCTTATTGTAAAGCTTATGACTAACATGCAAACCTATAACTAACTTGGATCTTACTTGAAACACACCAAATATATATGTCGTGGGTTTTTACTCACTATTTTAGAGATCTTGACTTAATTTTTATAAACCAATAATAAGCTTGTCAAAATCCATAGATTCTATACCTAGATAAATGGTTAAGTATCATTAATGGACTAGTTAAGCCCATGTAACAATAGCCCAAAACTTAAATAGGCCCAATAAGCCCAATAAAATATAGCCGTGTATATGTAAGAGCCCATTAGGCCCATTTAATGCCTTGTAAGCCCACTTAGCTAATCTTAGTTTATTAAGGGACTTAAAAATATGTTTAGGCCCATTAGATAGCCCATTAACTCTTTTGACACATTTTATAAGCCCACTTAGTATTTTAATACTTAAATAAAGTTTTTATAACAAAAGTATAACTTATAAAAACTTTTGGACTAAAAATGTAAATAAATAAAACTTATGAATTAAAACCGTGACATTTGAAACTTGTTTTGATAAAACATTAAGTACAAGGACTAGTATTGTTAATATCCAAAAGTTTAAGGGTTCATTAATTTCATTCGTGACTTATTAAACCCTAGGGACCATTTTTGTAAATTTCCTGAAGTTAAATAATAATTTTATAACCCTAAGGACTATTTATGTAATAAGCCGAAACATTTAGAAGCCCTAGGGACTATTCTTGTCATTTAATGAAAGTTATAAAACCTAATTATAACTGGAGGGACTATTTTTGCCATAACCCGAAAGTATTACAAGCCCTAAGTACTAAAAGTGTAAGATCCGAAAGTTTTACTTTAATAAAATATGGAGGGACTAGTTTTGCACATATCCGAAACTTAAACAAACCCTAAACCCTTATTCCATTTAAATTATTAAAACTTGAATAAATCTTGAACTATAAGGACTAAAACCGTAATTTCTTAAACTTGTAACTTAAAGACTATTTAGTAGATATTGGAAACTTTTGGGACTTTAAATTAATTTAAATAAAGTATTTAGATATTTTACTTTATAAAAATAATTTATATAAACTATATATATATAAATTAAATACAAGTATACTTATACAAAAATTGTAAGTAAAACACTTTCACTTAAACAGGAAAATTTAATAACAAATTTAATTGGACGTTATTAATACTTGTACTGCAGTTACTTAAATAAACACAGTAACATTAATAAACTGTCTAAAAACTGTATAAGCATGCACATATGTTTCCTGCATTATTTACTAAGAATGTACTATTTAATTAGGCAGTTTACTGTGACGTGAGCATTACCTGGATTTCTTTTATTGCATAGCTATTACAAACTCTAAAGTGAGTTTACAACCCCACACAAGATATTGATAAACTTTTAAAATCCTCTATAGGGGAGAAAACATGCAACTTATTTTATGGACATAAACGGAACTGTACAAACTTTGATTACGATTGCCTATTGTAGAAACTGTTAAAATTATTGCAATTGCCCGAATGTTATAAATAGATCTATTTGGGATTGACGATCCCCATCTGGGTGAGTAGCGCTCACCGTGCCTTGGCCTGGACAACATATGTATACCATGTTGGAACTAGAAAATGGGAGCCTTTTTATAAGGCAACGGGGTCCTCATCTGTTGAGGACCTATGGAGTTAAGCCTCAGTTGTGGGCAATTGGGAATGTAATTACCTTTTAGGATAAATGCTTTGTGCATTACTACTACTGTGAATGCTTAGTGTCCAAACTTACTTTAATAAACCTGTAAATTCACCAACTTTATGTTGACCCTTTAAGCATGTTTTTCTTAGGAAATGAAGCAAGTACGTGGTGTGTGCATGGAATCAAGCATCATAATAGACTGCATTGTAGGACTCATCAGGGGTTTCTACTTGGGGAAAACAAACAATCTATTTTGATTATGTTAAGACAATGTTTATAACAATTTGTAACACTGTTCATGTAATATATGTTGGATAATCCTTTTATCTTATGCTCTATGTACTATTTGCTATCGATCCACCCCTGTGACATGCGGATATTATTTTTGCTGCCTTTGACCCGATCCGGGGTGTCACAAGACCAATTGGAGCATGTTGGGTTTTAAGGAACAAGAGAGACGAGAGAGGTATTGTGATAAAAAACAAGGCATGACTGATTGCTCATGGTTATACACAAGAAGAAGGCATTGACTATGAAGAGGTTTTTGCACCTGTTGCTAGGATTGAAGCAATAAGGATTTTCCTAGCCTATGCTTCCTGTATGGGTTTCACAGTCTACTAGATGGATGTCAAGAGTGCTTTCTTGTATGGAACGATTCAATAGGAGGCGTATGTCATGCAACCTCATGGTTTTGAAGATTCAGAGCATCCAAACAAGGTATATAGAGTTAAAAAGGCAATGTATGGCCTTCATCAAGCCCCTAGAGAATGGTATGGTACTTTATCCACTTATCTTGTGGAAAATGGTTTCAAGAGGGGCACCATAGACCAAACTCTCTTTACCAAGCATAATGGGAAAGAGTTTTGCTGGTCTAGGTTTATGTTGATGATATCATCTTTGGATCATCAAATCCAAATATGAGTGAAGAATTCTCCAAGCTTATGACTAACAAATTTCAAATGAGTGCAATGGAAGAGATGAACTTCTTTCTAGGTCTACAAGTTCAACAGAAAGAAGATGGTATCTTCATCTCTCAAGATAAATATGTAGATGAAATTTTGAAAAATTTTGGTTTTCCCCCCATGAAAAACGGGCTAGCACCTCCATGGACATGGAACACCCTTGGGGAAAGATTGGAGATGGAAATGATGTAGTGTTAGGCATTATAGGTCAATGACTGGATCATTGATGTATCTCACTGCCTCTAAACCTGACATCATGTTTGATGTGTGTGCTTGTGAACACCATCAAGTGACTCCCAAAGAGTGTCATCTTCATGTTGTCAAAATGATTTTTAGGTATCTTAGGTGCTATCCTACTTTGGGATTATGGTACCCTAAAGATTCTCCTTTGGAGCTTGTGGGCTATTCAGACAGTAATAATGGAGGTGATAACAATGATAGGAGATCCACAACTGGTGGATGTCAATTTCTTGGGAGCAGATTTATCTCTTGGCAATGCAAGAAACAAACAGTGGTGACCAATTCAACAACTGAGGCTGAGTATGTAGCTGCTGCTACATGTTGTGGGCAAGTGCTATGGATTCAAAACCAATTGTTGGATTACGGGTACAATTTTATCCATACTAAGATATTTGTAGATAATAACAGTACACTTTGCATTATTAAAATTTTTGTGCATCATTCTAAAACTAAACACGTAGACATTAGGCATCATTTTATAAGGAATTGTTTTGAAAAAGGTTTAATACATCCAGATAGAATAGACAAAAAAGATAATGTGGCTGATCTTTTAACTAAACCTTTTGATGTTGGGAGGTTCTAGTACTTGGTAACAAGTATTGGAATGATCAATCCATAAAATATGTGTTTTTGAATTTGATGTATAGTATGTACAGGATGTGCACTGTTATTATTACTTGTAAAATATTAGATTTTCCAATTTCTTTTCTAACCACTGACAAAGGCATTCTATCTGCTGACAAGTGGAAAGAAGCCGCTGACAACATATGTTAGTTTTTGTTGTTTTTCATCTAATCATGTAGGCATGTTGAGCATTGTGCAATTGGATAAAGATTTTCTTATGGACTTTAAGGATATGACAAGTAGTTATTTATGATGGTTGGAATGTTTTACAATCCTATCTTGAAATAAAAATTTGTCATATATTTTTTTTGCAACCTGTGTAAGCTTAGTTTAAGGGGAGGTTTAGGAAAACTTTAGGACTTTGGGTATTTTTAGAGTGCTCTTATCAAATTCTAGATTGTGTCCACTGGTGAGTAAGGATTAGGAATAATGAAGACTTTTCTTTTGAAGAATTGTTGGAATTTCTAAACTGAGGCACTGTAGCATGCAAAGTTGATATAACTGTGCATGTTGCGAAGACTGTTTTGGCCTAGATTTGGGATTGGTCGGTTGGGAGACTTGGTGTAAATAAAAAAGGGCTTACCTGGGAGATACAAAGTGTTTATATGAGATAACTTCACTCCAAAGGACTTACTTTAGCAAGGTTCACTTGAGAACAATTATGTCTATCTTGCTTATGCAAGTGTTTATAATTGGACAAAGAATGCTAATTTCAGTCTGCGTTAGAGGAAGAGTTATCTTCATTAGGGTAAACTTCTTTTCAAAGGTCCTTTTATTTTATTACTTTTACTTTTTGGCCGTTGACACATAAGTGATGTGTCCGCTGACAAGCACATTTTTAGACGCTGACATGGAAAAATTTACACGCTGACAAATATAGCCGTTACGTGCTGACAAATTCTTTGACCGTTAAAGAACACTGGGTCCCACCTAGTTGTTACATTTTCGATATTTTGGGCCGTAATTTTATGGGTTTGGTAAATTTCTTTTAAAGCGAAGAGATAAGTTATTGTTTTTCAAAGATTATCATCATTACTTTTTGAATAACTTACCTCTTTTTCAACCAATAATAAACTAGTTTAACTCCTATTTATACTGCTCCATACTTTCAAAATAGGGTAACTTGCATATTGTCTATTTTTCTCCATAACCAAAATTCTACATTTTCCTTCATCCCAAAGCTTTCACCAACAGTTTTCATGGCTCCATTGTTTAGACCTACTGCTACTACATTGGGATTAAGGGATCAGCACAACATGATTTCTTATCTCGAGGCTGATCTGATCATCATCCCCAATACACTCGAATGATTGAGTATCTCTTGGCGTCCAACTTAAGGTATGCTTTAAATCATGCTCCTCTCATTCCTACCACACACATGAAGCAGTTTTGGAACACTACACGTTCTGAAACAATTGATGGAGTGGTTACATTAGTTGGGACTGTTCATGAGACTCAATGGGTAGTCACTGAGGCACTTATTCGTCAAGCTTTACAACTTGATGATGCTGATGTTGTGATTACCCTTCCCATTGAACTGGTAGAAGAAGGACTTCGAGGCTTGGGATATGATTTGCCCCCTGAAGGGCGTATAAACAAATATTCCAAACAACAATTTCCCCTAGCCTGGAAGTTCTTGATACATGTCCTCATTCAATGTCTTAGTCCCAAATGCATGTCATTCAATGAAATCAAACGATCATTCGGGAGTGCTCTTGTTTGTATGGCAAATGGGCACAAGTGCACAACTATAATTTTTCCGGTATGATTTTTGAGGGCATGTTGCACAACAAGGGTAGCAAGATGACTCTTGCTTATCCTAGGTTTTAACAAATGATTTTTGATCAACAAGGGTATTGTCGTAGGGACCATGACAATTTTTATAAGATCCCTACTTAAAAATCAAAGATTTTTCTGTCCATGAACACTACACCTTTTAGTGACTTACCTTTGACCCCTCCTATGTTGGCTGTTATTGAGGCAACCTTACACCCTCACCCACAACAACAACCACCCATTGAAAAACCTCCACCTTCCCCTCACCATGATGCACACATGAACATTGACCCACAACCGTCAGCCGCTGACACTCTTGTTTCAACCGCTGACACTCTTGTTTCAGCCGCTGACACAGCATTCCACCCGTTGACAACTCTCTGATAACGCTCAAATCTAACATATTTATAGGAGCATATTCATGGTGTTTATGCATATATTTATGTGATTATTATGAACTTATGACACTTAATGAAGCTTATTTGTTATTGTAGGTCCATCAATGGTTACATCACGATAAATGAAGAAAAGACGAGTATTGGAGGTGAAAGGATGAATGAGACATGCAAGTGTACCTCTCGTATGATAAATAATACAAATAATAAGAGTCTTGGAAAGTTTGGAAGAAATAAAGAAGAAGAAACAAAGAAAAAGGACCAAAGAAGAAATAAGGGAAAGTTGGGCCAGTTGCCACCGGCAAGATCATTCTGCCGCCGGTAAAATTACACCCAGTTTCCACCGGCAAGACCATTCTGCCACTAGAAAAATTCCAGACTGGTTTTGGCAAAGTCACATTAAACATCTTAATTACTTCCCCTTGCTCCCCAATCCGACCATAACTCTATTCCCTCTCCTCCAAGCTTCATTAAACCCTCATTTACAACCCTTGGAGCCAAAGAAAACTACTTGGTGACCAAGGCTAATTGACCTATAAATAAGACCCATGGGGTAGTGTTTATCACCAATCTATCCTTGAATCATAATACCATCTACCATCTCAATCATATTTCTGTGATTTTGATATCACCCCTCACCCAAGTGGTGAGGGGTGGAATTGGTTACCATGTTCATGTTATAAGACATAGAAGAAGTAGAGATGAAAGCCACACACTATAAAAAATTCAATCTCCAACAGTCCTCATTCCCAAACACCCCAAAAGGCTCTATACTCTCACCAAGAGGTTGATGTCCAAGAAGGCTATGGGTAGGACGCATTGTATTTTGGTTGTTCATATGGGTAGAATGCATTGTACTTTGGTACTTTGAACTTTAATGTTTGGTAACTTATTATTTATTATTCAATGTTGTTTATGTTCATGTTCATGGTGATTCTTATGTTTTATGATATTGTGAATGTTGTGATACTTGTGTTGTTTATATGAAAACTTGTGATATATTGATGTTTAGGTTCTATTAGTGCTTGTAACTGGATTATGGTGATAACATTATATTTGGTTGAATTGGAACTTGTTCTTGTTTGTCAATTTGGTTAATCATTGTTGAGTCTATATGTCGGAATTATTCTCAACATGGTTGATTTCAATTCGTTAACCGACTAATGATTTGGTGTTGCGCTTTGTGAAGATTGTGCAAGAGACTTAATAAACATAACCAGTAAAGGTTTAATCTAGATTATAGGTCGAAAGAAGTCTTTTGAATATATTGTTCTAATCATCTTTCAAGTAAATGGAACTTATCAAATTGATAACATCAAGTCTATGGGTCGAAAGGATTCTTGTTGTTATTGGTTTAGGCATAAGGCTCATGAGTGACCACTTGATTGAGACTTATGTATTCTTGATTTATAAAGCACTAGTGTCTTATTATTGGTTCTATAGGTCGAAAGGATTACCTTTAATATGTTTTCCAAACTAAGCATCCTAATGTCCATGTGATCATTTGACCATACATGAATGTTCTTTGTGTGCTTGTGCCTTTAAACGATTCTCATGGTGGTTTGATCGTGACAATCATACTTACCATTTGTTACAAATAAATTACACTTGAGTATAACCAAGTCCCATGGGATGACCTTGACTTACCACTCTAATTGCAACATGACTAGAGTATACTTGCTCGAATTTGTGTTCCTAATTAATATCGGTATTTCTTGTTTATAAATTTAAAACCTAGTTTGGAAAGAATGCATCATTTTTTTGGCTTCTTTTATTTCTTTGTTGGAATTGTGTTCTTGAACGAATTGTTTCATTAACATAACCACCAACGGAACACATCAAGTTTTTGGCGCCGCTGTCGGGGAGTTGCTAGTTTGTACTCTTTTGTTTGTTTGTTTGTTTGTTTGCTTGCTTGTTACTTGAATCGTTTTGTTACTAAATTAATACTTAACCCAAAAGATTTGTTATATCCTATTTATCCACATAGGGGGGACGAATTTCGCAGAGGGGGAATTTGGTTGATGGTTGACTAATCAATTGGAGGCTTTGAATTGCTCTAAATTCCGTTGCTCATGAATGATTGCTCTTGTTCTAACCCTTGACAAAGGTTTGAACACCATTTCTTAAAAATCTCTTACGTCTCATAAGTTGCTTAAATAGTCTTGGCGTCAAAATTGAATATTTGGTGTTGGGATTTCCTCTCTTGTGTTCTCAAAATTCTTGTTTCAATTATTGCTTCATGAATGTGTTTCAAAGTGCTTGTTCTCAAAAACCCAAAAACCTTGTCCTGAATCACTCTAGTCGATGGCTAGAACTACTTGACCACATGAATTTTGTTTGTTTGTCTTTTTCTTGTTTTGTGAGTTTGTGTCTTGTTATTTGTTATGTGTTTAAGTGTTTTTATGTGTTTATGCGCTTGTGTGCCTATGTGCTTGTGTGCTTGTTTGCATTTCCCATTGTATGCATATTTTTAGTTCTTATTTTCCTAGTTTAAGTGGCGTTTGGATTAGTCATTTTCTAACGATTTTGATCATTTAAAAGATTCTCCTTAAGTTAAAATAAGTGGTATTTGATATCTTAAGTCATATTTGTTAAAATAAAAAATTAAAAAAATTGTTTTGAAAATAAATAGAAAATACATGAAAGAAAAGAAGTTAGAGTTTTAGTTTTTGTCATTTGTTTCATGTTATGTGTTAGATGAGAATTGTGTTATGTCTTATTTTGTTGTTAGAATGTTGTGTGCTAAGTGGTTTTACTTGTCGTTTTTGCTTATTAGTCTTTCATTTAGTTTTGTGCTTATTTTTTACATGATGTGCCTTATTATTCTTAAGGGTGTGTTTGGATTAAGATTTTTCTTGTATGTTTTAATGATTTTAGTAAAAGTGTTTTTATAAAAGTTGTTAGTTTTTATGTTATAAGGATGTTTGCCAAAAAAAAATGCCGGCGGCAAAATGCCTTCGCCGGCAGGCAAAACGCATTCTTTAAAAAAATAAAATTTCGCCGGCGGAAAAATGACTTTGCCGGTCAGCATTCTGATGTCGAGTCGTCAGTGGCAACATTTTTTTCGCCGGCGGCAACTTGAAATTCCTAATTTTTTTTCTTTTTATCTTCTTTTACATAAACTAGGTCTTCAACAAAACCATTCCTAATTATGTTTTACACTCGTTTGACATCCGTTCCTCTAGTTTAACCAATTACTAATGTTTGCTTATATCCCGCCCAACCGCCCTGTTCTAATCATTTTGTGCCTTCTTCGTATTTCTATTCGCTCTGGTTAATTCTCAAACCCCGTGGATAGAACCCGAAGTCTAGAAAACCACCCGGTTTAATATATTTGGTACAAAACTCCTATTATTTGTTTTTGTTTCAATTAGATAAAAAAATATTAGTTTTTCTTATTTAGTTCTTTTAGAGTCGTGTTATGCTTTTAAGTGTTTATATTGTTTTTATTTGTCATATGTGTGATGTCTATATATGCATAATGTTTGTTCTTGTTTGTGTTTGTTGTCTTGTGTGTTTGTTTTATTTTGTTTGCATGCGTGTTTGTGTTTGTGTTTGTTTAAGTTCATATGGTTAATGTATGAACTTTGTGGGTGTGTTCACTGGAAACCCTCACGAGACTATAACTCATCCACTCGGGATACCGAGGGGTTTAAAGGCTTGTTGCATACGCTAAATGCAATCGTGTTGCCTACGAAAGTGTGCCTAGTAAATTCACGTGTTTTGTAGTTTAGTTTATTTTCCACGTTCAATAAAGCTTATGGAGGATGGATTGGTTAGATTGATGGATTGTATGTGAATACTCGTTTTGGAGACGAAATCGCTTGATCTTCCTTACTTGGCATCTTATCATATGGAGATCAATTGCAATTTCTTAGCCCGGGAAGTTTCGTTTCTCTTGTACTATTTATTTATTTACCCTACTTTTCATGCTTTAAAGTTTATTTTTCACATTGAGTCCAATCAAAAACTTAAGTGTGAGGAGAAATAAATGGGAAAACGAAACCGAATTTTCAAAATATTAAATTTTTGGGCTAATAAAAATAAAAAAAGTATTAAAAAATGAATAAAAGAAAAGAGGGGAGAGTTTGTATACTTGTTTGCCCTTAGGATCTAAATGTTTTCACACATTTTTATGTAAATATGTTTCAATAATCCTCCACATGGTAAAAAAAATTTAAAAAAATAATAATAATATAAGTTTTAGTGAGATCACACTTGTGTGATATAAGTGTATATGCGTGACAAAGAGGCAACCTTAGGAATAAAACCCAAATAGCCTTTTCCATTTTATTTTTAGCTAGTTGCATGGATTAGCTAACCACCCATATTAACCCTTTTGTTAGCACTCTCGTCTAGTGCTAGATACCTTTAGAACACCCATACAACCATTCTTATCGTTTTTGTTAAATCCACTAAAAAGAAAAAAAAATATATTTAACCTTAAACCTTAGTCTAACCCTTGTCAAAGTCTAAATGGTGGGTTGCTAGTTTCTTTGTATGGTGGATCGTTTTTGATGATTTATAGTTGCCACATTTCGCTATGTGTGTGTGTAATTCCGACAACGATGGAGATTGATCACCTTTATATTTGTACTTTTTATGGTGTGTGCTTAAGCGAAGTGCGAGGAGAGCATGTGATGTATGTTGAAAAAAAATGAAAAAAAGAGGGGGATGAGAAAAGAGAAAAAGAAAGAAAAAAATAAGTCATCGAGAAAAAAAAGGTTGTAAATAAACAATGATGACAAAAATAGCCAAAGAGCTATTATGAAGATGAAGGAAGTTGATGTATGTTTAGATATCGATTAGCCAATATGCTAAGACGTGATATGTGTGTTATATGTTGAATAAAGCTCGTAGCTATGATCATTTTTGGGCTTGTGATTTGTTCGGTAACTAGCAACATGGGACTTAGACTTCTAACTTGTATATTCTTGATACACCTCTCATAAAATTCCCATGTCTTATCCGTACCCATTAACCCGAAACCTTAGCCTTGTAACCCGAATAAAATTCCTCTTTAGATGTGTACACTTGGTGCTCATGCCATTTGGTTTAATCTTGTTTGTACTTTGTAAACTTTCATCTTATTTTTCTAAACCATTTTCATGCACCATGTGGGATGTAATTTTCTTTTATTTGCTTGAGGACAAGCAACCTCTTAAGTGTGAGGGGGTTTGCACCTTTAGCGATTTCGTATATATATAGGAAAAATCCGAAAAATATTTTATTTTACTTGCTTGAGGACAAGCTAACTATTAAGTGTGAGGGGGTTTGCACCTTTAGCGATTTCGTATATAAACAAAAAAAATCCCAAAAATATTTTATTTTACTTGCTTGAGGACAAGCAAACTCTTAAGTGTGAGGAGGTTTGCACCTTTAGCCATTTCTTAAAAAAACCAATATTTTTAATTTTTCATAGAATTTTTTTTAAAAATTTCTTTTCTTTTAGAATGTAGGTATTTTGTTTATAACTTTAGTTTTCTTTTATTTGCTTGAGGGCAAGAAAAGTTTTTCTTTTCCTTGCTCGAGGACGAGCAAAACTTAAGTGTGATGGGATTTGATAGCGCTCAAATCTAACATATTTATAGGAGCGTATTCGTGGTGTTTATGCATATATTTATGTAATTATTATGAACTTATGATACTTAATGAAGATTATTTGTTATTGTAGGTCCATCAATGGTTACATCACGATAAATGAAGAAAAGACGAGTATTAGAGGTGAAAGGATGAACGAGACATGAAATTGTAGCTCTCGTATGATTAATAATACAAAGAATAAGATTCTTGGAAAGTTTGGAAGAAAGAAAGAAGAAGAAACAAAGAAAAAGGACCAAAGAAGAAATAAGGGAAAGTTGGCCCAGTTGCCACCGGCAAGATCATTCTGCCGTCGGCAAAACTACACCCAGTTGCCACAAGCAAGACCATTCTGCCGCCGGCAAAAATCCAGACTGGTTTTGGAAAAGTCACATTAAACATCCTAATTAATTCCCCTTGCTCCCCAATCCAACCATAACTCCATTTCCTCTCCTCCAGACTTCATTAAACCCTCATTTACAACCCTTGGAGCCAAAGAAAACTACTTGGTGACCAAGACTAATTCAACTATAAATAAGACCCATGGGGTAGTGTTTATCACCAATCTATCCTTGAATCATAATCACATCTACCATCTCCATCATATTTCTATGATTTTGATATCACCCCTCACCCAAGTGGTGAGGGGTGGAATTGGTTACCATGTTCATGTTATAAGACATGGAAGAAGTAGAGATGAAAGCCACACACCATAAATAATTCAATATCCAACAATCCTCATTCCCAAACACCCCAAAAGGCTCTATACTCGTACCAAGAGGTTGATGTCCAAGAAGGCTATGGGTAGGACGAATTGTATTTTGGTTGTTCATATGGGTAGAATGCATTGTACTTTGGTACTTTGAACTCTAATGTTTGGTAACTTCTTCTTTATTATTCAATGTTGTCTATTTTCATGTGCATGGTGATTCTTGTGTTTTATGATATTGTGAATGTTGTGATACTTATGTTGTTCATATGAAAACTTGTGATATATGGATGTTTAGATTCTATTAGTGCTTGTCATTGGATTATGGTGATAACATTATATTTGGTTGAATTGGAACTTGTTCTTGTTTGTCAATTTGTTTAATCATTGTAGAGTCTATATGTCGGAATTATTCTCAACATGGTTGATTTCAATTCGTTAACCGACTAATGTTTTGGTCTTGCGCTTTGTGAAGATTGTGCAAGAGACTTAACAAACATAACAAGTAAAGGTTTAATCTAGATTATAGGTCGAAAGGAGTCTTTTGAATATATTGTTCTAATCATCTTTCAAGTATATTGAACTTATCAAATTGATAACGTCAAGTCTATGGGTCGAAAGGATTCTTGTTGTTATTGGTTTAGGCATAAGGCTCATGAGTGACCACTTGATTGAGACTTATGTATTATTGATTAATAAAGCACTAGTGTCTTATTATTGGTTCTATATGTAAAACCCGCATTAAAAACCTATGAACAGTACACGTGAACAGTAACTTACGAAAACACGGTAAAATTTAAAGTTTCCATATATAATATTTATACACGTGTCACGACAATAAAAAACGAACAATCATGAATATTATAAATGTGACAAGATCACGAATACCAAAATCATGAATAATAATTCACGAACACACACGCTAATTATTTTAAACACGGAAAATCTACGGGTTACCCTTGGTGGGCCCCATATGCCGCGACAAGACAAAGAAGGAGGCCAAGTGGGCCTTTTGGTCCAAAACAAATTTTACTAAAAACATCAGGAGAAACCTTTTTCATTATTTTAGGTTTATAGAAAAGTTTTTGTCTCCTCTTTGTCCTCTCTTGTTTCCGCCGGCCTACATCAAAGAAAAGGGAGAACCAGACGATTTTTGTCACTTGTTTTTTTGTTCGTGATCATCTTTTCATTCTACACCGAGGCACCACCGAGACCCCCCCATGGGGCTCGGTTGGGTTTTGTTGTTCGAACCCGAAACCAAAGGGACCCCGACTTCAAGTCGGGGTATGTTTACATGTTTTTTAGATTAAGTAGTGTCAACCGAGACCCCTCCAAGGTTTCGGTGGGACTTTTATATAGATTATTTGGTTCGGCTTATTTAGAACACGGGCTCGGGATTTGGGTTTTTATAAAAACTATTTTTATAAGTCATGTCATATTAAACTTTAGGTTAATCAATTTAAGTTAATTCATGTATAACCTAAGGTATTTATACATAGCCATTTTAATTAAAACATGTATTTTAATTAAAATCATACAACGTATAGTTTAATTAAATTAACCAATTATTTAATTATTAAGCTAAACCATGACTTGTATAGTACGGATTTAACTTCACTTATTATTTATAATTCAGCTTAATTCTAATTATGGAAACTTACTATTTTTGGAAACTTTCTATTTTTGGAAATTTACTATTTATGGAAACCTGCTATTTTTAGAAAGTTACTTAGTATTACAATACAAGTATTATAATACACTAATACATGAATAATACTCAACAGAACATCATAATAACTACAGTTAAACACAGTAAACAGTAAAACATGACAGGATACGTATAACAAGCTAATAACACATGAAACCAGTAAAAACACATGTAATTCAGACAACTCATACACGTCCATATTTATTATGTAGTGTTATCCGTCGAGGCGGATTAGTCTTCATCGTTTTCGTTAGCTTCTACTGGACATAAGGTACGGATTTATCGTCCTTCAGTAAGGACAATCTATTCCTTCATTAGGATTTCCCATATGCAGCCAACTGTTTTCCCCAGTAGTTACAGATTAAATGCTTATGTTTTATTAGTTACCTTAGCCATATACATGCATGAACAGTTTCACCTAGTTATGGAGGTACCATAACCATAACACTAGAGGCACTAGTGTTATGACTTCACCACGGCGGAGTGATAACTCGTGGCATCCCTTTTCAATTATTTGGCCATTATATTATTATATTATCATGTGGGGCATATGGGTGCATCCTAGTTACATGTTTCAGTCAGGATTTCATGGTGAATGTGGTGTGTGCCTTGCATCCTTTACAAGGAGTTGATCCCTCCTACCCACTTACTAATTAATTAGAGGCATCCCCTCTAATTTGCATGACGAGATCACCCCTCCAAGTATTCATGCACGTTGTTGACCTCGTTACCTATATCGGCTATTATGGTACATTAACTAATACAGATTTTTATAAGTAACACAAGCTATGTTTTCAGAACTAAAACCAGTTAACATGACAGACAACTAGGTTTTCCAGGACTTATACATTTCCGCTGCCATTCATGCTTTATATTCTTTCTATGCTTCCATATTCTATGTTTTCCATGTTTTATTGTATATCCGTGCACTTAGCGTTATGCTTAGCCGTCTACTTTTCCATGTTCCCAAACGACAGGGTCCCAAGGACGCATGTAGGAACTCTAGAGTATGTGCATTCGGATTGGAAGCTATCCGGCCTCTTTTACCTTATGCATTTATTCCTACTTTATCATACTTTACTTCTTTTGGACATTGTTTAGTCCTTTCCATTTATAGTACTTATAATGCTTGTGTGTGAGTTACTAGACTACCGGTGTTTGATTCCGGTATTTCTATTTATGGTCATGAATGTTTAGACATTTACCTTGCATGCTTTGATTATACGCCATAATTTACTGTAGCATCCTATCGTATTAAATGGGGTGTTACAATTATGGTATCAGAGCCAAGGTTTCGACCTGTAGCTCTATAAAACATGACCTTTGACTTACGGGTAGTCACCAATGTCTTTCTAGAACTGACAGTTCATTTTCATGCATTCATTCATTTTCATTTTATTTCATGCATTCATATCATTGTAGCAGGTTTATGACTAAGTAATCGTTGGTACAAGACTGTCCCTATTTAGTCGCATGTGCTTTATCGAAACTTTTAACTTTGGGACCGACCCATAGGCGTCCCCGCGCCATGTCTTTTGTTTTGAGTGAACTGACCATAGGCTTTCACTCCCGTTCATATAAAAGTTTTATAAACTACATCATGCATTTTTATATTTTTTCATGCATTATAAACTGTTTCATTGATTTATACATTGTTCATGCATTTTTATGTTATCTCAATTCAGATTTATGATTTATGTTGCATTTTGTTGTTTAAACTGTTAGATGGTGAACTCACGCAATACTCCAGATTTGGATGCAGCTGTCAATGCAGCTCTTCAAGCCCTCCTTCCTTAATTTCGTAATGAAATCAGAAATGAACTTAATGCGGAATTTCAGGCTCATGGCAGCAACAACAACAACAATCCTCCACCATCGCCATCCCTTCCCAATACTGAGAGGTATGAGCTGTTGAGGGAGTACTACGGAATTATGAAAGGAGTTGAGGAGATCAGCAGCGAGTTCATGTAACATTTCCTTCGACTGGCCGACTCTATTGGCACAACAACACATACTGCTGAAGAGCAAGCACACCACTTCCGATGGGCTCTTCGTATATCGGTCCCCAACGAGTTGGCAGATTCCACCTTCCACACGGTGGCACAAGTGGGCGATGCAACTCGGAAGTATGAGATGCTTTAGGAACGAGAGGAGCTCGGTGATGACAGAGCAGTGAAAAGGTATCTTAATTCACCATTTTTTAACCGGTGAAGCTTTTAAGTATGTCATTTTACATCATTCTCTGTTCTAATTCCTCATTTCAGACAGAAGACTGAGACCCGGAATCCTCTGGCTGCTCAGCAACAGTCATCTGAAGTAAACGGTCAGTCAATGATCATTCTGCTCCAGGAAGGTGTGACGCTAATTACAACTACCATAATGATGTTAACAAGAGCAGGTCCTCACCTCTACATTTAATATTATTAAGCTGCGTATATTTCACTATTCTGACACACCAGCCCTTATAATTAGGAACAATGGTTACGATAGGGACCAGGACCGCAGAGGTTGGCAATTGAACCATCCTGCAACACCAGGTAATGCTCAAACCTTTTATGTAATTATGTTTGTGCTCCACGATCACGTCTCATGCATGAAATCTGGTCACAGGCTCTCAGCTAATTGGGAGGCCTACTAGGAGATACATGCACCCTATCTGTCCTACTTGTCCGCACAGACATTCGGGTGTTTACCGCCGAAGTACTGGTGGATGTTTCAAGTGTGGCCAACAAGGCCATCAGCAGAAGGATTGTCGCCAGGGTGAGATAGAAGGCACCTCTGGACACGCCGACACTAAGCCACCTCCTACTTTTGGTCGCGTGTTCACTACTACTAGAGATCAGGCAAATAAGACTTCAGGTACCATTACCGGAAATCTCTTTATGAATGGTTTGGCAGCATCTATTCTATTTGATACTGGAGAGACGCATTTAGTCGTGTCCACTACTTTTGTTGTACGTGTTAGGATTTCCCCGATGCCATTAGATAATGCCTTATGCATTTCCACGCAACTTAGGGACTCTGTACGAATCACTCAAGTGTACAGAGATCTTCCCCTACAATTTGATGACAAGATCCGCAGAGTTGACGCACTTCCTTTGGACATGTGGGATTTTAACTTGATTTTTGGCATGGACTGGTTATCCAAACACCAGGCCACGAACTTATCGGGTTATCTTCGGTGATGTTAAATCTCTAGAGTACATACACCATGGTTTTCTTCCAGGGAGGTCAGTACAGATTGTTTCATTCATGGAGGCGCGTGCATTGCTATCACACGGCTGTCAGGGCTTCATAGCCAATATTCATGACATTACTATCGAGTCTCCATCGATCCAAGATCAGCCTATTGTGTCAGAGTTTCCTAACGTATTTCCAGATGAACTTCCGGGCATACCACCTGTTCGTGAAGTCGAGTTTGGAATCGAGCTCATACCAGGTGCAAAGCCGATTTCCAAAGCTCCTTACCATATGGCTCCTATAGAGCTTAAGGAACTAAAAGACCAGCTGCAAGAACTTCTGGAACGAGGTTTCATTCGTCCCAGTGCATCGCCATGGGGTGTACCGGTACTGTTCGTGAAGAATAAATACGGTAGCATACGTTTATGTATAGACTATCGTGAGCTGAACAAGATCACGATCATGAATCGTTATCCTTTGTTGCGAATTGATGAACTATTCGATCAACTCCAGGGCGCCATGCATTTCTCCAAGATCGATCTGAGGTCCGACAACCATCAGTTACGGGTTAAAGAGCAAGATATCTCCAAGACTGCTTTCCGCACACGTTATGGGCACTACGAGTTCGTAGTCATGTCATTCGGACTCACTAATGCTCCATCTGTCTTCATGGATTTGATGAACCGTGTCTTCTATGAGTTTTCGGACAATTTCATTATTGTGTTCATTGATGACATCATGATATTCTCCAAATCCAAGGAGAAACATCAGGAACACCTTCGTACAGTCTTACAGATTCTTCGTTAGAAGCAGTTGTACGCCAAGTTCTCTAAGAGTGAGTTCTGGTTAACCAAGGTGGCATTTCTAGGCCATATTGTATCTGCAGAGGGGATCACCATGGATCCTACCAAGGTTGAAGTTATCACTAAATGGCCGAGACCTACATCTGCAACAGAAGATAGAAGTTTTCTGGCTTTAGCGGGCTATTACCGCAGGTTTGTAGAGAACTTTTCACGGTTAGCCTTACCTTTGACTAAGCTGATGAGGAAAGGAGAGAAATTCATTTGGACAGAAGAGCCAGAGAATAGCTTTGAAGATCTGAAGCAAAATTTAGTGACTGCACCTATTCTTACTCTCCCATCTGGCTCAGGTGGATTTTAGATATATAGTGACGCTTCAGGAAAGGGTTTAGGCTGCGTTCTCATGCAACATGGGAAGCTTATTGCATACGCATCACGACAGCTGAAACCTTATGAAGAAAAATATCCTACTCACGATTTAGAGCTTGCAACAGTTGTTTTCGCATTGAAGATCTGGAGACATTATTTGTATGGTGAATCATGTGACATAATCACTGACCACAAGAGTCTCAAGTACATCTTCACCCAGAAGGAACTGAACATGAGACAGAGGAGATGGTTAGAGCTATTGAAGGATTACGACACCAACATTCAGTACCATCCTAGTAAGGCGAATGTGGTGGCAGATGCTCTAAGCAGAAGGTCGGGTATGATTGCTAGCATTTGGATTGCAAAGGAGATCATTCGTGACCTAGAGATGACTGACATTGAGTTTTGTGTATGAGGACAACACGGTTACTGGGCTAATCTTAGAGTGGAACCAGACTTACATTCTAGGATCAAGGAAGCTCAGAAGGACGATGGTGAGATTTGGGCTATCATTCAAAACCTTGATCAGCAGACGTAGTTTCGTGTTGACGACGACGGTATCTTATGGCAGGGCACTAGACTAGTTGTTCCTGATGACTCTACTCTCAAGGAAACTGTGTTGACTGAGGCTCACAGTTCTCCATTTACCATACATCCTGGTTCTACCAAGATGTACCACGACATCAAGCAACACTTTTGATGGAGTGGTATGAAGCAGGATGTTGCCACCTTCATTTCTAAGTGTATGATCTGCCAGTAGGTGAAGATCGAACATCAGCGAGCTAGTGGTTTACTACAACCATTAGATATTCCAGCATGGAAGTGGGACAAAATCTCCATGGATTTTGTTACTCGTTTTCCGGTTACTCAGAAGAAGAATGACGCTATCTGGGTCATTGTGGATAGGTTGACTAAATCTACTCATTTTCTGCCGATTCGCAAGGATCATCCGGTCAGCAAATTAGCAGACACATTCCTGAGGGAGATCATGAGACTGCATGGTACTCCATCAGAAATCATCTCTCACAGAGATCCCTGTTTCACATCACGTTTCTGGCAGAGACTGCAGAAAGCTTGGGGCACCAGACTTAAGCTCAGCACTGCCTTTCATCCTCACACCGACGGACAATCGGAACGTACCATTCAGACATCGGAGGACATTCTACGATCGTGTGCTCTAGAATGGTCAGGAAGCTAGGATGATTATATATTCCTAGTAGAATTCGCATACAACAACAGCTGGCATGCTAGCATCAAGTGTGTCTCCTTTGAGATATTGTATGGCAAAAAGCGTCGCGCCCCAATCTGCTGGGATCAGGTGGGTGAACGACTACTTGAAGGTCTAGAGATGATTGAAGTGACAAATGAGAAGGTCGCTGTCACCAAGGCAAAGCTTCAGGAAGCTCGTGCTCGTCAGAATAGCTATGCTGATAAACGTCGTAGAGATGTGTCTTTCAACGTAGGTGATCACGTTTTCCTCAAGGTATCACCTGCACGAGGAGATAAACATTTTGGAATCAGAGGGAAGCTCATTCCTCGCTTCATCGGACCATTCGAAATCATAGAACGCGTTGGTGAAGTGTCATACCGTTTAGCGTTACCGCCTCAGCTATCACACGTTCACAACGTGTTCCATGTGTCCTTACTCAGAGGATACAACTATCATCCATTTCATGTTGTCCAATATCCACTTAATTAGATTCGAGAGGATCTTTCATATGTCGAAGAACCCGAGAGAGTTCTTGAGCGACAAGATCGTGTCATGCGGAGGAAGACGATCCCTTTCGTCAAAATCCTTTGGAGGGATCATCCTGAGCGGGAAGCCACTTGGGAGACGGAGGAGTCTATACGGACTTCTTAGCCTCATTTCCAGTTCTAATTCGGGTATGTTTTCTTTCAGTTTACGTTTCTCCAATTCGAGGACGAATTGTTCTTTTAGAGGGGAAGAGTTGTAAAACCCGCATTAAAAACCTATGAACAGTACACGTGAACAGTAACTTACAAAAACACGGTAAAATTTAAAGTTTCCATTTATAATATTAATACACGTGTCACTACAATAAATAACGAACAATCATGAATATTATAAATCTGACACGATCACGAATACCAAAATCACGAATAATAAATCACGAACACACACACTAATTATTTTAAACACGGAAAAGCTACGGGTTAACCTTGGTGGGCCCCATATGCCGCAGCAAGACAAAGAAGGAGGCCAAGTGGGCCTTTTGGCCAAAAACCAATTTTAATAAAAACATCAGGAGAAACCTTTTACATTATTTTAGGTTTACAGAAAAGTTTTTGTCTCCTCCTTGTCCTCTCTTGTTGCCGCCGGCCTACATAAAAAAAGGGAGAACCAGACGATTTTTATCACTTGTTTTTATTGTTCGTGATCATCTTTTCGTTCTACATGCGTTGGTATAATCAAACCCTTTTCTTTTCTTTTTAATTCTTTTTATTTCATGTTAATTATTTAATTAATCATCAAGAACATAAATAAAAACATGTAATGGATTAATTAAATACATGGGACGGGTTTGGTTTGTGGTTTGTGGTTCGACCGAGACACCGAGACCCCAAAAGGGGTGCTCGGCTTGCGTGTAACACCACCACCGAGACCACTTAAGGTCTCGACTTGGTTTGTTTTGGGCTCAGACGAAGCAAGAACCCCGACCAAGGGTTGGGGTGTGGGTTTTGTTTTCGGTTTGTGTGCACCGAGGCACCACCGAGACCCCACATGGGGCTCGGTTGGGTTTTGTTGTTCGGACCCGAGACCAAAGTGACCCCGACTTCAAGTCAGGGTATGTTTACATGTTTGTTAGATTAAGTAGTGTCAACCAAGACCCCTCCAAGGTTTCGGTGGGACTTTTATATAGCTTATTTGGTTCGGCTTATTTAGAACACGGGCTCGGGATTTGGGTTTTTATAGAAACTATTTTTATAAGTCATGTCATATTAAACTTTAGGTGAATTAATTTATTTAAATTAATTCATGTATAACCTAAGGTATTTATACATAGTCATTTTAATTAAAACATGTATTTTAATTAAAATCATATAACGTATAGTTTAATTAAATTAACCAGTTATTTAATTATTAAGCTATAACCATGGCTTGTATTGTACTAATTTAACTTCACTTATTATTTATAATTCAGCTTAATTCTAATTATGCAAACTTACTATTTTTGGAAACTTTCTATTTTGGAAATTTACTATTTATGGAAACATGCTATTTTTAAAAGTTACATAGTATTACAATAAAAGTATTATAATACACTAATACATGAATAATACTCAACATAGCATCATAATAACTACAATTAAACACACTAAACAGTAAAACATGACATAATACGTATAACAAGCTAATAACACATGAAACCAGTAAAAACACATGTAATTCAGACAACTCATACACGCCCATATTTCTTATGTAGTGTTATCCGTCGAGGCGGATTAGTGTTCATCGTTTTCGTTAGCTTCTACTGGACATAAGGTACGGATTTCTCGTCCTTCAGTAAGGACAATCTCTTCCTTCATTAGGATTTCCCGTATGTAGCCAACTGTTTCCCCAGTAGTTACAGATTAAATGCTTATGTTTTATTAGTTACCTTAGCCATATACATGCATGACCAGTTTCACCTAGTTATGGAGGTACCATAATTATAACACTAGAGGCACTAGTGTTATGACTTCACCACAGCGGAGTGATAGCTCGTGATGTCCCTTTTCAGTTATTTGGCCATTATATTATTATATTATCATGTGGGGCGTATGGGTGTATCCTAGTTACATGTTTCAGTCAGGATTTCATGGTGAATGTGGTGTGTGCCTTGCATCCTTCACAAGGAGTTGATCCCTCCTGCCCACTTACTAGTTAATTATAGGCATCCCTCTAATTTTCATGACGAGGTCACCCCTCCAAGTATTCATTTGCGTTGTTGACCTCATGACCTATATTGGCTATTATGGTACATTGACTAATACAGATTTTCATAAGTAACATAAGCTATGTTTTCAGAACTAAAACAAGTTAACATGACAGACAACTAGGTTTTCCAGGACTTATTCATTTTCGCTGCCATTCATGCTTTATATTCTTTATATGCTTCAATATTCTATGTTTTCCATGTTTTATTGTATATCCGTGCACTGAGCGTTATGCTCAGCCACCTACTTTTCCATGTTAACGGCAGGTACCCAAGGACGCAAGTAGGAACTCCAAAGTATGTGCATTCAGATTAGAAGCTATCCGGCCTCTTTTAACTTATGCATTTATTCCTACTTTATCATACTTTACTTCTTTTGGATATTGTTTAGTCCTTTCCATTTATAGTACATATATTTCTTGTGTGTGAGTTACTAGACTACCGATGTTTGATTCCGGTATTTCTATTTATGGTCATGAATGTTTAGACATTTACCTTGCATGCTTTGATGATACGCCATAATTTACTGTATCATCCTATCCTATTAAATGGGGTGTTACACTATAGCTCGAAAGGATTACCTTTAATATGTTTTCCAAACTAAGTATCCTAATGTCCATGTGATCATTTGACCATACATGAATGTTCTTTGTGTGCTTGTGCCTTTAAACGATTCTCATGGTGGTTTGATCGTGACAATCATACTTACCATTTGTTACAAATAAATTACACTTGAGTATAACCAAGTCCCATGGGACGACCTTGACTTACCAATCTAATTGCAACATGACTAGAGTATACTTGCTCGAATTTGTGTTCATAATTAATATCGGTAATTTTTGTTTATAAATTTAAAACCTAGTGTGGAAAGAATGCATCATGTTTTTGGCTTCTTTCATTTCTTTGTTGGAATTGTGTTCTTGAACGAATTGTTTCATTAACATAACCACCAACGGAGCACATCAAGTTTTTGGCGCTGCTGCGGGGACTTGCTAGTTTGTACTCTTTTGTTTGTTTGTTTGTTTGCTTGCTTGTTACTTGAATCGTTTTGTTACTAAATTAATACTTAACCCGAAAGAGTTGTTATACCCTATTTATCCGCATAGGGGGGACGAATTTCGCATATGAGGAATTCGGTTGGTGGTTGACTAATCAATTGGAGGCTTTGAATTGCTCTAAATTCCGTTGTTCTTGAATGATTGCTCTTGTTCAAACCCTTGACAAAGGTTAGAACACCATTTCTTAAAAATCTCTTAATTCTCATAAGTTGCTTAAATAGTCTTGGTGTCAAAATTGAATATTTAGTGTTGGGATTTCCTCTCTTGTGTTCTCATAATTCTTGATTCATTTATTGCTTCATGAATGTGTTTCAAAGTGCTTGTTCTCAAAAACCCAAAAACATTGTCCCGAATCACTCTAGTCGATGACTAGAACTACTTGACCACATGAATTTTGTTTGTTTGTCTTTTTCTTGTTTTGTGAGTTTGTGTCTTGTTATTTGTTATGTGTTTAAGTGTTTTTATATGTTTATGCGCTTGTGTGCTTATGTGCTTGTGTGCTTGTTTGCATTTCCCATTGTATGCAAATTTTTAGTTCTTATTTTCCTAGTTTAAGGGGGCGTTTGGACTAGTCATTTTCTAACAATTTTGATCATTTCTAAAATTCTCCTTTAGTTAAAATAAGTGGTATTTGATACCTTAATTCATATTTGTTAAAATAAAAAAGTAAAAAAATTGTTTTAAAAATAAATGGAAAATACATGAAAAAAAGAAGAAGTTAGAATTCTAGTTTTTGTCATTTGTTTCATGTTATGTCTTAGATGAGAATTGTGTTATGTCTTATTTTGTTGTTAGAAATTTGTGTGCTAAGTGGTTTTACTTGTCGTTTTTGCTTATTAGTCTTTCCTTTTAGTTTTGTGCTTATTTTTTTTGCATGGTGTGCCTTATTATTCTTAAGGGTGTGTTTGGATTAAGCTTTTTCTTATATGTTTTAATGATTTTAATAAAAGTGTTTTTATAAAAGTTGTTAGTTTTTATGTTATAAGGATGTTTGCCAAAAAAAATAAAAAAAATTTTTGCCGGCGGCAAAATGCCTTCGTCGGTAGGCAAAACGCATTCTGTAAAAACAATAAATAAATTCGCCGGCGGCAAAATACCTTCGCCGGTCAGCAAAACACATTCTGATGTCGAGTCGCCGGCGACAACATATTTTTCGCCGGCGGCAACTTGAAATTCCCAAAAAAAAAATTAAAAAATTTCTTTTCATCTTCTTTTATATAAACTAGGTCTTCACCAAAACCATTCCTAATTATGTTTTACACTAGTTTGACATCCGTTCCTCGAGTTTAACCGATTATTAATGTTTGCTTATATCCCGCCCAACCGCCCTGTTCTAATCATTTTGTGCACTGTTCGTATTTCTATTCGCTCCGGTTAATTCCCAAACCCCGTGGATAGAACCCGGAGTCTAGAAAACCATCCGGTTTAATAGATTTGGTACAAAACTCCTATTATTTGTTTTTGTTTCAGTTAGATAAAAAAATATTAGTTTTTCTTATTTAGTTCTTTTAGAGTCGTGTTATGTTTTTAAGTGTTTAGATTGTTTTTATTTGTCATATGTGTGATGTTTATATATGCATAATGTTTGTTCTAGTTTGTGTTAGTTGTCTTGTGTGTTTGTTTCATTTTATTTCCATGCGTGTTTGTGTTTGTGTTTGTTTAAGTTCATGTGGTTAATGTATGAACTTTGTGGGTGTGTTCGCTGGAAACCCTCACGAGAATATAACTCGTCCACTCGGGATACCGAGGGGTTTAAAGGCTTGTTGCATACGCTAAATGCATTCTTGTTACCTACGAAAGTGTGCTTAGTAAATTCACGTGTTTTGTAGTTTAGTTTAGTTTGCAGGTTCAATAAAGCTTATGAAGGATGGATTGGTTAGATTGATGGATTGTATGTGAATACTTGTTTTGGAGACGAAATTGCTTGATGTTCCTAACTTGGCATCTTATCATATGGAGATCAATTTCAATTTCTTAGCCCGGGAAGTTTTGTTTCTCTTGGACTATTTATTTATTTACCCTACCTTTCATGCTTTGAAGTTTATTTTTCACATTGAGTCCAATCAAAAACTTAAGTGTGAGGGGAAATAAATGGGAAAACGAAACCGAATTTTCAAAATATTAAATTTTTAGGCTAATAAATATAAAAAAAGTATAAAAAAAGAATAAAAGAAAAGAAGGGAGAGTTTGTATACTTGTTTGCCCTTAGGATCTAAATGTTTTCACACATTTGTAAGAAGTAGAGATTAAAGCCACACACCATACACAATTCAATCTCCAACAATCCTCATTCCTAAACACCCCAAATGGCTCTATACTCACACCAAGAGGTTGATGTCCAAGAAGGCTATGGGTAGGACGAATTGTATTTTGGTTGTTCATATGGGTAGAATGCATTGTAATTTGGTACTTTGAACTCTAAGGTTTGGTAACTTCTTCTTTATTATTCAATGTTGTTTATGTTGATGTTCATGGTGATTCTTGTGTTTTATGATATTGTGAATGTTGTGATACTTGTGTTGTTTATATGAAAACTTGTGATATATGGATGCTTGGATTCTATTAGTGCTTGTTATGGGATTATGGTGATAACATTATATTTGGTTGAATTGGAACTTGTTCTTGTTTGTCAATTTGGTTAATCATTGTTGAGTTTATATGTCGGAATTATTCTCAACATGGTTGATTTCATTTCGTTAACCGACTAATGATTTGGTCTTGCGCTTTGTGAAGATTGTGCAAGAGATTTAATAAACATAACAAGTAAAGGTTTAATCTAGATTATAGGTCGAAAGGAGTCTTTTGAATATATTGTTTTAATCATCTTTCAAGTAAATGGAACTTATCAAATTGATAACACCAAGTCTATGGGTCAAAAGGATTCTTGTTGTTATTGGTTTAGGCATAAGGCTCATGAGTGACCACTTGATTGAGATTTATGTATTATTGATTTATAAAGCACTAGTGTCTTATTATTGGTTATATAGGTCGAAAGAATTACCTTTAATATGTTTTCCAAACTAAGCATCATAATGTCCATGTGATCATTTGACCATAAATGAATGTTCTTGTGTACTTGTGCCTTTAAACGATTCACATGGTGGTTTGATCGTGACAATCATACTTAACATTTGTTACAAATAAATTACACTTGAGTATAACCAAGTCCCATGGGACGACCTTGACTTACCAATCTGATTGCAACATGACTAGAGTATACTTGCTCGAATTTGTGTTCCTAATTAATATCGGTAATTGTTGTTTATAAATTTAAAACCTAGTGTGGAAAGAATGCATCATGTTTTTGGCTTCTTTTATTTCTTTGTTGGAATTATGTTCTTGAACGAATTGTTTCATTAACATAACCACCAACATAGCACATCAAGTTTTTGGCACCGCTGCCAGGGGCTTGCTAGTTTTTATTCTTTTGTTTGTTTGTTTGTTTGCTTGCTTGTTACTTGAATCATTTTGTTACTAAATTAATACTTATCCCGAAAGAGTTGTTATACCCCATTTATCCGCATAGGGGGGGGGGGGGGGACGAATTTCGCATAGGGGGAATTCGGTTGGTGGTTGACGAATCAATTGGAGGCTTTGAATTTCTCTAAATTCCGTTGCTCTTGAATGATTGCTCTTGTTCTAACCCTTGACAAAGGTTAGAACACCATTTCTTAAAAATCTCTTAATTCTCATAAGTTGCTTATATAGTCTTGGAGTCACAATTGAATATTTGGTGTTGGGATTTCCTCTCTTGTGTTCTAAAAATTCTTGTTTCAATGATTGCTTCATGAATGTGTTTCAAAGTGCTTGTTCTAAAAAACCCAAAAACCTTGTCCCGAATCACTCTAGTCGATGACTAGAACTACTTGACCACATGAATTTTGTTTGTTTATCTTTGTTAGAAGTATTTAAAGTGATGGTCATATAATATACCGTTGTGAAGCTCGTGGAAAATGCTATTCAACGGTGTCGTGAGTTCTATGTTATTGTTATGTATGTAACGGGAATTAGTCTCAAACACACAAATGAGGAAGGCCTCCTAACCTTGTAAGCCTTAGTATAAAAAGGCCCATCCAACCTCATTTGTGTGTGGGTCTCTCATAATATTTTCCTTCCTTCTTGTTTTAGAGAGAGAAACTCTCCTTAGTTTCTCTCACTAGAATCACCTACTATGTATCTTTCTTCCTTCTTCTACATCTAATCTAATATTCCGTTCTTAGTTTTTATCTTGTTCTTCATCATCTCTATTTCTTGTTCTATAAGTCGTGTGCATAAATCCTACAAGTGGTATCATTCGCCAAGGGATTCGTGGACAACTCTTGGGTATTGTCCATGTCTTTCTTGTGTTTCGTCATTCATATTTCTCCTAAGTAGTTGTAGTAGCGATTTGAGTTCATTGATTTGGTTAAAAACTCAAAAATTTTGGGTGTTTGATCCATTTTTAGGCTTCGAATCACGAACTTGTTGTGTTCTTGTCCTTTCCGAGAAAAGTGGTAACTTTGTTTCCATATTTCTATCTCATTTTTGCGATGGCATAAACATTGGGGGTTTCTACTTGCGATCCAAGATCACGATCACATCCTACGATCAAGGTCACGATCAACGAGTATGATCACTCATTGCGATCATAGAATGCGATCACTTGAGTACGATCACAGGATTCGATAACAGAGTGCGATCACTTGACTACGATCGCTTGAGTACGATCACAGGATACGATAACAGAGTGCGATCACTTGAGTACGATCACTTGAGTACGATCACAGGGATACGATAACAGAGTACGATCACTTGAGTACTATCACAGGGATATGATAACAGAGTGCGATCACTTGAGTACGATCACTTGAGTACGATCACAGGATACGATAACAGAGTGCGATCACTTGAGTATGATCACTTGAGTACGATCACAGGATACGATAACTGAGTGCGATGGGTGACATTGCGATGGACATCTAAATTTTGTTAGAGTATTTTTTAAACTTAGCCACTATCTAGACTAGTCCCGGAACATAGTTTACACGAAGATTAAAAAAAGAGTTTTTTGGTGGGAAAACCCAAGTAAAATTTATTTTTTCCTACACCATTTTTAGGCTATTTAAGCTTCAATTTCAAATTTTGGCAATGCGAAAAATGTTTCGACCAAAAATTCAAATTTTCGGACCAAAATTCAAATTTTTAGGCCAAATTTCATATTTTTTAGGTTTTATTTTTCATTAAAAATCTTATTTTTTCAAACTTTTTCCCTACTAGTTATTGGCTATTTCTAACTCGATTTCAAAATTTAGTGTTTCAAAATTTTTTCGGCTTACCGTTTTGTCGGACTGGGGAATTTTTTTGTCGGGCTGGAAAAATCAGGCAAAGTTTGATTTTGTTGTCACTCCAACACACGCTTTCTACGAATTGAGATCCTGTTTTTCACACGACTTCTACTATAACTTATCAAAAAGATAGTGATGCTGCGGGTATTGATCATCGTGATAGCCATGCAAGAACGAAGAGGAATGCTGCCCATCTCCAGTCTCAACTTATTATAGCACAAAAGGAAGAAGCAGGAATTCCACTTCTACCTGAAAAGTTTGATCTCATGGCATATGCATCAGCATATGATGAGGAAGAAGAGGTGAAGGCTTTTATGGTTACAGATTGCACTAGACTAGAAAGGACAACAAACACACAACTCAACAACAACATGATAAAGTGAACTAACAACATATTAAGTTAACAAAAGACACAGAACAACATTAAAGATAACAATGAAAAGTGCTGTGAATAGAAAATTCTGCCAAACACAACAAAGACACTTAGCACAAGCACAACAAAGACACTTAGCATAGGAGTCTATCTCTAGTAAGCATACCAACTCCATCTTGATGGCCAATTTGTAGCAAGCATCAACATCGGTAATTCAGGCTGACAGAGCTCCCGTATATGATTCAGACGGTTCTTCTGAGGTACACCCATGTCTCAATGATAATGAGTTATATAATATGTCTAATCAGGAGAAAGAGTATACTGAGTCACTTAAGCCTTCCACTGAGACACACGGGGTTTAAACGAATAATAGCAATATTATTTCTAATGCGCCCAGTGTGGACCTTAGTGGAGATCAAGTAGCGCAACCTACAACCCTTCCTGACGAGACGCATGCGTAATATAAATCATTATTTGATAAGCTTGCCAAGGATGTTGCTCATGCGAATGTGGTTAATAATAAGTTTAGAGAAACTAATGCCAAATTGACCACTAAGCTTGCGGGATATAAGGAACGGGAGAAAAATTTTGAGATTCATCATGCTAAAATCAAGGAACTTGAACAAGCTCATGCTACATCGGTTTATCAAGAAAAATGCACCACAAAGAAATTAAATGCCTTACATTTAAGTAGTGCTAAAAAGATAAGCGAATTGAATGATGAAATCACCTCTCTTAATAAATAGCTTTCAACTGAAAAATCTATCATCTTGGATTTAAAAGAAGAACGAAAAAAGCTGAAACATGATTTCAAAATTCGAGAAGATGGGCTTCTTGAGGATTTTTGCAAAGCTCAGGATAGGATTAGGGAATTAAACAACCTTTTGGTAAAACGTGGCCAAACTATGCAGACGATAAATATGCTCTCACCAAAAGTGAATGAGATTAATTACACCCGTTACAAAATGGCTTTAGGTTGTCCTCTCCCTCCCAATCCCGAATATCTCAAGCAAGTTCAGGCCACAAATCAAACTCTATATAATGGTAGTGTGCTCTTGTCTGATGAGCCCGATCCTCCTAGTGTGCATGATTATGAGGAAACTACTGATCTTGCTATAGAGACTCGTTTACGAATGAAAATGCTTGATAAAGAAGTGACACCCGTTTATTATCCGAAGGTTAACCCTCCAACTGTTTTTGTTCAGTCTAAAACGAGTACTGAAATGCTTTTGATACCGAGTGAGGAATTGTCGGATGATCCTCCTAAACCGAGTGTTGCACGACGATTTCTTAACGAGCTAAAAGATAACTTTGTCATTCTCAAACGTGTTGTAAATTCAAAAATTACAGGAGGAAACTTTACTTCACCCGTTCAGATTGAAGTTTAAAAAATTCTTCACAACGAGATTAATCCGATCATTAATCAAGTTGATGCTAGGATAAGCAATCTTGAGACCGCTTTTCTAAAAGAACTAGCCAAATTTGTTGAAGACTTTAAATCTTTGGCGAAGCAGGCTGATGAATCTCTTGATAGAATTAAAGTTTTGGAAAGTGACCTTGCATGTCTCTCGAAAGCAAGTGACAGTGGTAATTGTGTTGATAGTAACCCCATTGGGGTAAACATCTCTGTGTCAGACAATGAAACCCTCCAAAATGAGCTTGATCGTACGAAAGAGAAAATGGAGTCTTATGTCATCAAAAAGGACAATGAATTCAACGATATTTGGAATAAATATGTCAAAAAATGTGATGAATGTAAGGATGACAAACTCTCGTATGATAAAGCTTACAATGAACTGCAACAAACAATCGAACAGCTGCAAGCTCAGTTAGGAGGTGAATGTCACGATTGTGAGCCTTCAACAACCGTTAATAAAAAAGAGTTCACGATTCTTCAACACCGATATGATTTTCTTCAGAAACATTGTCATGCTCTTGAACTTGCTTTGCAAAACAAAGTTGGAAAAGTTCCTAATGACAGTAATTTACAAGTAAAACTCTCTGAATCATTTCATGAACTAAATGAAAAGAGTAAGGATATTTCTGATCTGAAAGCTCAGTTCCAAGACAAAGACATCGCAATCAGTGAGTTGAAGAAACTTGTTGGAAACATGGGTGGGAAAATGGTGGAATCTAATGGTGTGAAACCTGTAGTTCGTCAACCAAATGCGTACAAAGTACCAAAGCCATCTATCTTAGGAAAACCGCCTTCTAATGTTTCTAGGTTACCTCCTAATACCGATGTGCCATCGCCTGTACCAAAACCAACCATATCACCCTATGTTCCTCCATTTAGAAAACCCACTTTTGCTAAACACAACCCGGTGAATGCACCTTCCATTACTCCTAAGAGTACTCTCAAGCATGTGATTCTTACGCCCACAAAGGAATCCAAATGTTCAAATGATGTTGTTCAAACCAACAATCAAGGGAAGGGTATGCCAAAAGGGAATACTCAGAAAGTAAACCCTATGTATTCACCACCTAGTAACCAAACAACTACTAGAGTTCAACACACTCCTAATGGTAGTCAACCAAAACCTAGGATCCCTTTCCATCAACCGAGGAATTGGCAACCACCAATGAGTAGTCGTGTACCGAACAAAGTGCCTGAACGGTCTGCAAATCCTAGGTACACAAGGACTTTCGAGAATTCCAAACTCCCTGTATGCCCCACGTGCAAAAATGGTATTCACAATGGAAACCATGCTCATTGCATTCTGCAATACCTCTATGAGGTAAATTCTCGTGCCTTCTCACAGAGAAAGAATGCAGAATCCCATAAGACAACAAGGAGATTCACACCCATCACAAAGAAAAGCAATGACAAGAAATCCTCAAGGTGGATCAATGCAGGACTTAGTTTCTCTCCAAAGAAGTCTTCCGCTATACAAGAGAACACTAATCCTATATCTATTCTTCAGTGGAAACCAACGGGTAGGATCTTTAAGGAAGTCGGTCTTAAGTGGATTTCTATCGAGAAGAGTGATGACACCTGCTCCTGCACTAATGCGAGTGTTCTGAATGTAGAAAATGCATTTGTTACTTCTAACACTAGTATTTGTGCGAACTCTTCTCCTGTCATTGCAGGTACAACAACGGATTCTGAACCCACTTCTTCATCAAAGGGTTCCAATTCTGTACATTCAATATCACCTTCTTCTGTTATACAAAGGTCTATTTTGGATTATTTTCAAAAAAATGAAAAAATCAAAATACAAAAATATAAAACCTATAAAAACAAAAAAAATTGAGAAAATCTTTCAAAAAATACAAAAAATATTCTTCTCGACACGTCTTTCGGTTTCGATAATATGGACGTGCCTAGAAATGTCGCTTAATAACGACACGGGTGTTTACATAAAGCTCGAATAAAAGTTCAAATGTTTTCAAAACATGTCATTTCTATTTCCTTCAAATGATTTACAATTACCTCAGATTGTGACTCGTGCCTCAAAGAAAGGAAAGTTGATCACGGAGGATAACTTATCCTTAACAACGAGAAAATAAAACTTTCTCGGTTATGAGCTTCCGATAAAAACATTCCATGTTTTTAAGATCATGTACACGACTTACAGTTAAATGTCAGACTGTAACTCGAACTTCAAATCAAGGATAGTGTATCGTTAAAGATAACTTATCCTAATAACGAGTAGAGAAATCTATCTCGGGTTGAGCTTGTCATAAAACATTCAAAGTTTTGAGCTCAATATAATGGCTTATAGTCACATGTCAGACTATAACCCGGTCCCCAAAGAAAGGAAAGTCTTTGACTTATCCTCAACAACAAGAAATTAATTTTTCTTGGTCATGGGCTTATATCAAAACATTCAAAGTTTTAAGCTCATGAACACAAGGAAAATGTTTATTTATGTACATAATTCCTTAACAACGGGAAAGTAAGTTTTCTCGGGTTTTTAAGGACAATTTTTCAAAAGTATTTCAAATATGTGTGCTCATATACTCCCCTAATTTTAATTAGAATTTCTTTTCGAGGGGGAGTACAACTTTCATGCAACATTATTCTCTCCATGTTTCATCACTAGTTTCAAAAAAAATTCAATGTCATGCAATTTTTTAGGGGGAGAATAGTGATTAAAATGTGTTATCTTCGATAAGATCTTTGATATAAGTGCTTTCTCTTCCTAATATGTGCAAAAACCTTTCCTTTTATGATGCACATATGCAGGGGGAGCGTTTTGGTGATACAAAAAACGTTCAAGGTGTCAACACTGATTTCATCGACACCGTGATTGCTTTTTCAACAGGTTTTTCTGGTTACGATATCTATACCCCTCAAAACATTAATTCACGACGGTATTGGTGTCAAAAATTGGTTAGGTATTCGTCCTATGATCCAACCAGAACCGGAGGGATCTTCCTAGGGACAATCCATTAGAATTTATATGTCCTTAGGAAAGATGGAGTAGTTGAGTGTACGGGAAAAATGCCGACTAATGACTTAAGCTAGCACTAGAACAATCACAACAAGGTGCTAGTTATGACGTCTTGGTAAGCATTGAAGGGGTTGAAGAATGAAAAAGAAATGTAAGGATAAAGGGTGTAAAGAAATAACCCCTCCATACAACTTAGGCAAAAACTGGGTCAATACATCTACTACACGTTGTTGATTTCTGGTATTGAAGACAAAGCATCATGGACCCAGTGATGCAAAGCACAACCCTTCCCAGCCTACTCAAGCTTCTCTCAAAAGAAGTTTGTTTTATTGTGACGGAGTTCAACTCATTTCTATCAACTTTCTTACTCCGAGATAGTAGATATTGAAAAGGTGGCTGATAAGACTGCTTTTATACATAGTCTCATCGTCCAAAACGGGCTTTGAATGCATAAAATATCATGAAAATGGCCAAATAAATGATTGTGTTTGTTGCTTGTGTAATTTAGGTACGGATATTGAGAAAATGACAAATGATCGCAAGAATCATGCAAAAAAGAACACGGGAAACAAAGCCGCACAATGAACCAAGCCCTAATGAAGATTTTCTAAGAAAAACCCTTGAAAATTTGAAGATTATGCAAGAAGGGTCCTCCAATATTTAAGAATTGACACTTTAAACCCTTGTTTATTCAACAAGTTTGGTCCTTAAAGTTTTTCAAATTTACAAAAAGGGCCCTTAACTTTGAAGAATTGGTAAGAATGGTCCCTAAAAAACATGACTTGTCAATATTAGTCCTCCAAAAAGTCAATCAAACAAGTCAAGACCATCATCTTTGAAGAAAATGCCAAAAGAACCCTTCAAGAATCAGCAATTGGCAAGAAATACCCCTGAAAATACTTTGGAAAAGTATTTGTGGCCAAAGTGGGAAAAATGAAACTTATATAACAAAGGAAAACAAGTTTGGCCTGTTTAAACTACAAGTGAAAAGAGAGAGAGAGAGAGATGAGGGACTAATTTGGGCAGACAAGAATACATACCTTAACCATTAGTGGAGTGACACGTGCCCCACATACTCCAACCAACCAATCACCACACACCAAACTGCCACATCACTCTCCACTAAACCGGTTTAAGGTTAGTTAAATCCCTTGGCGCCTAAAACAAGTTTTAAACTTAATCTTTCCCTTAAACTGGATCAAACTCATCACTATTCACATGAAGAAGAAAATTGGGCATTTGTTATTTACTAAGAATTAAACACTAATCTCTTCCAGATTAATGATTAAGGGTCCCATAAACACATCCCAACTTTGAAAACCCATGCCACATCATCACCTTTGTCACATGAATAACCCTCATACACGGTTATTGAAGAAAAGGCCAAAACTTTCTAGCCATCCAACGTACAAGATTCCTGCTTACATCCTAAGCTCCTTGTAAGCCTTTGATCACTTCTACATGGTTGACAACTCACACAAACTGCCAATTCAGTCACATGATCAAGCAAAATGCCAAAATCCTCAAGGGCATTTCAGGGACTCTACCAGCATTAGGGTTACGTTTTTATTTCTTTGTAGTTCACATTGTAGCCTATATAAAGGCATTAGGGTTTCACTTTGAGCCCTGCTCTTGAATTTTTCCTAGTTCACAATTCTGTAAATCCTTACTCTTGATTAATGAGAAGTGTTTGAAATTTGTGAAGAAAAGTCAAGTGCCAACCTTTATTACTGCTTGTTTATGTTTAATGTTTGCTAAAACTGAATCTCAAAACGTTTTCTTAGGCTTTGTGCAAGAAATTGCTCAAAGTTCTTAAATCTTGATATTTTGCTAAGTTCCTTGGTACACCTTGGAATTCTTGGGCTATAAGTAGATCATAGCACCCTGATATTGTGTTATCAAGGTGATGTGAGGCTTATAACTTGGGTATAATCAAGTGTGGGGTACAAGGGTTGCATTAATCAAGGATTTGTCACCTTTCTGATTAATATTTGTGCTTCTAACTTTGTTCCATCTTAGCAGCTTGATATTGGAAGCTTGTGCCTGTTCTTGCTAGCACATCAGCTCAAACATACGTGGGTGTGGATGTACATCCATGAGGTTTGAACCCTCAATCTCAAAATCTGATAAAAATTTGGATATTTGTGATATTTGAGTTCTGCTTGTGTATGTGTTGTTCTTGGGCTCCAAATCTTGTTGATTTTGTTTATGTTTGATGTTTTGATGCTTATGTATGCATGTGCTAACCTAAATCCAAGTTTTGATTTGAAAATCTTGATTTGAAAATATAAAAGGGTGTTTGGGTTAACCTGTTTGAGATCATAACTTGTTATTTTGTTGTTGGAAGTTGTTGTTTGTTGTTTGTATCTGCTATTCACTTGGTTTAGTACTAAAACCTGCAAGTTATTGGCTTTAAAACATCAAATCCTTGATTGTTCTTTATGTCACTTGTTTTGACTGAATTTGACCTAAAATTTTGGAAATACCTAGAGTATATGCATGTTTAGGGTTAAAAGGTGTTAAATCAAAGTTTGTGTAACTTGATTTGAAGATTTCAGTGTTTAAAATTGGCTTGTTGGTCAAGTATATCAGTAAAGTGAAAAATCTGCTTGTTTAGTGTTCATCAGTAACTATTTTATGCTTGAATCTTGATTTAGGCCTTGAACCAATGCATGTAACTTGTTAATTTATGTTCATTTGAATTAAATATAGCTTGTGTATGCTTTTGGTGCAATTTGGTTGCCTGAATTTTTCTTAAACAGCTTATTAAGTTCATAACTGCTTATGTTCATGTCTGTGTGAGATCTGGTGATAAATTGAATTAACTGCACTGATTGGCTGTTTGTAATTGTGTTTTTGTGATTGATATTGACTCCATATGATTAACTGATCATTTGGGTGCCTTTGCTTAACTTGAATCCACAAAAAAGTCACTAAAGACAAAAAGTCAAGAAAGTCAAGCAGTGGGAAAAGTTCCCACTGCTCAACACCCAAAACTAGCCCCTGCTAGTGTAATTTGTCATCCAGCTTATTCATAAGCAAATTTGGCTTATCCAGACTTGCAACAACTTATTTTTTGTGATATATCTTCCTCATTTGACCCATTTATTTGATCTGGAGCTTATCAGACCTTGGCTTTGACTTTTTACTAGAAAACTCATAAGGTTGACTTTTAATTAAGTGCTTATCTACTTATTTCAGCTTATTGAGTGTGCTTATTGGAAAACTTTTTGATTATTTAGCTTAATTAAGTCATTTAAAAGCTTTTGAAAGTTGAATCAGCTCTTGAGGTGGCCTAGAACTCGAAAATGACTATTTTGTCGTTGTGTGAAGATAGCTTTTAGCTTATTCAGGCTTATTTCTTGTGCTTATTTCAAATTTCTTTTTACAGATCTCTTAAGTAACTCAAAAGAAGCTTGTGTGTCAAATTTGAGCTTATGGCATCAGCTTATAGCTTAATGGGCCAAAAAGCCCATTAAGAATAAGCTGCTTTGAAATAAGCTAGCTTAAACATATTTTTAGCTTTTGGGCCTTTAGAGTTTTGTTCTTAAAATCAATTTTTAAGTCAAATAGGAGCATTTGGGCTTATTTGGACAACATTTTTCTTATTGGGCCTTAAATAGCCCATTAAGGGGTCTGTTTGGACTTTTAACCCATTTCTAGGCCCAATAGGGGTATTTTTGTAATTTCAACTTCATTTCTGTATTATTTAGGTTAAAATAAGCTAGTTTGCAACTTTTTAGAATTTTTTATAAATTTTGGATTTTTATTAATATTTTATTATTATTTTATTATTAAAAATTAAAATTTATATTTTTCAAGTTTTTTCATTTAATACTTTAAATTAGGAATTTTACAATTTTTAAAATATTTTTATTGTCATTAAATTAATTTTTATAATTAATTTAAGTTTAAATAGTTTTTAATTGTTTTTAAATTGTTTTTATTAATTTTAAAATTTTCAAAAATAGTTATAAATTTAGTTAAGTCATTTTATAGGTTTACAATTTAAAAAATCTCATTTTGGGCTTTTTGTTATTTAAATTGATTTTTTGGGCTTTAATTAGCATTAAAAAATTATTATTTAATTAAATAAAAAGTTTGAGTGATTTTTGATTTTTTGTAAACTCTAATTACATTTTTTAGGATTTATTGCAATTTTCTAGGAATTTTTAGGGTAACTTTTTAAATTTTGTCTCTTTTTACGGTTTTACGTGTACGACTTTTCGTCTTAGTTTTAATCCATAATCGTAACCGTCATTCTCTTCTAATCTCTCTTTTATTTTCTTTCTTTCTTCATCAATATAATCACAAACCATTAATCAATTCTTAGCACAACGCACTTGCCTCCTTGAGAACGATCCCCACTTTTGGGTCATTAACTAGTGATTTTCCTAAATCACTTGTTTATACTTGCCCTAATTACGCTCTTTTTACTAAAAGACGTATTTTACAACTATCATTTTTGGCACCGCTGCCAGGGAGGCGTGTTGTGTTTTGATTTGAAAATTGTTGTTTTTATATATAGCCATAATATCTATTTCTATTAGTAGCACTCTACTAATACGTATTATCGGTTTTTCGTTTTTTTGTGTGAATACTATTACTATATTGTACACGTAGAACAATAAATTCACAAGTACTCCAAAAGTTTGAAAACACAACCTTGATTGGGAGGTCATTACTCAATCATTATATTCGAATCTCAAACAAGAAATCAAAGGCAAAATAGATAAATACTTTTGTGAGGCTTAATTTTAAAAAACACAAACTATAAGGTGGGTATAAGGCGGGTATTATAAAATATACCCTAAGGAAAAAGGCTTAAGTGTTTCACGCCGCCTCGTTTCCCCGCTTGCTTGTGCGTGTTTAGATAAAAAGGGATAATCGAGGGTTTGCCAACCAAAGTATTATCTAAGTATCATATATATTTTCTTGGTTTCATTTGATTAAACCCTCTTGAACGTTTTGGTGTTCCACTAACGTTCTAAAGTCATCGAAGGCGTTCACTTCACGTGATCGTTTTCATTCCTTGAGGCTTCTTTAATCAAGAGATTTGATTAAGGAGGAGATTTGTAGATTTTTGGTCTACTTAATACAATCACAAAAATCCAAAAAAAGTAAAAACAATCAAAAAGCACAAAAAATTGGAAAATTAAAAACACCAAAAAGAATCTTCTTTGCTCATCCCCACGTTGTACGTGACGTTTATGCAAACTCGTAACGAAGCAAGACGTGCACGTAAACGTAGAAACCGAAAGGAGTCAACACCTACTCCTAATCTTTCTAGTGAGGAGTCTCCTATTGACGAACCTATCGAAAGAGAAGAACCAACCATGGTGAATCGAACTATGATGGAGTTACTTCAAGCACCCATCGAGGGTTATGGTGAGGCTATTGTGATTCCCGCTATCCTTGCGGAGAATTTTGAAGTGAAAACGGGTTTGTTGTAGATGATCCAAAACAACAAATTCCGTGGTGATGAAAAGGACAACCCGTACAACCATATCCGCCAATTCAATCGTCTTACCGCCACTTCTAAATTTTAGGATGTTGCTAATGACTCGATTAAGATGATGCTTTTTCTGTATTCCTTAGCGGGGCCCGCAAAAATTCAGTTAGAGAAAGAGCCACCCAATTCTATATTGACGTGGAAGGATCTCGTTTCTAAGTTTGTGAACCAATTTTTCCCGCCCTCTAAGACTACGCATTAGAAAAACGAGATTTCAAAATTTTCACAAAAATTTAATGAGAGTTTTTCAACGGCTTGTAATAGGTTTAAGGAAATGTTACATGAGTGTCCTCATCACGGTTTTTCCGACTTGCATCAAATTGACACGTTTTACAATGGATTGAATTATCATGAAAGGGATTATCTAAATGTCGTCGCGGGTGGTAATTGTTTGTGTAAAACGGTTGAGGAAGCGTTGTTGATAATTGAGAATAGATCTAAGGTGTATTGTCCTCGTAACACATCGAGTGTTCGTAAGGCTTCGTCTTCGGCTTCACCTTCTTTGTCTAATACCATCGATGCTTGCCAAATTGAGGCGAACTTGGAAAATAAAATCTTTGATAAGCTTAAAGGACTTTTAATTAAATTCAAAGTTGGAGAACAAAGTGCTCCCGCTACGGCTAAAGCGGTTGAGGTTTCATGTATGTATTGTGGTGGAGGTCATGATTTCTCCGAGTGCATTACCAACGGTGGTAACACTTCGAGTGCCTACGCGGCCTCGGGAACTTACAACCAAAACGGTCAAGTTACCCGCTCTAATCAATTGACTCCACCGGGTTTTGATCCCAATCAAAATGCTAACAACAACTATCGAAACAATCAAGTTGGTTTTAAAAACAATTACAAAGGAAACTATGGAAATCAAGGGGCTAATAATCAAGTTTCAAACAAAAATCAAAACAATGGTTTTCAAAACAACAACAAGGGTTTGCAAACTTTGAAAGATCTTCCAAATGAATTTGTTGAATACGCCAATGGAAATGATGCTAGGTTTGACGACATTCAAAGAGAAATTATTAGCCTAAGATCCGAGTTTAAGAACGACTTGAAGAAGGAGTTGAAAAACGAGTTAGCAAATGAGCTTAAAATCCATACAAACAAAATGGAAGGAAATGTAACTAGGTTACAACAAAACCAACAAAAAATGGAACAAGGGAAACATGAAATAAAACAAGAGATGATTAAAGCCGAGAAGAGGCAATCCATGTTTGAGGATAAAACTTCATCTATGTTTGAGGCTATTATGTGCAAACAGTCTTCGAGTAGTCTTCCTAGTAACACCATATCAAACCCTAAGGGAGAGATGAAAGTGATTACCACACGTAGTGGTAAGACACTCAAGGAACCGACTCCTCAACCAATTTCTCCTACGGAGGATGCAATTGAGGAATAACCCGAGGTGGTGGTCGAAAAGGAGCATGTCCCAATCCCACGAGGTGCCGCTCATGCCACACCTACGGTTGACCCATTACCACATTTGGAACCCGAGATTACAAAGGCTATGCCTATGCCTCAACCCACACCACCTTTGCCCTATCCATCGAGACTTAGAAAGGAGAAACATCAAGAGCGCGATAACTACCAATTTGAGCTTTTTATGAAAATGTTTCGTGACGTTCGTTTTAATGTGAGTTTTGCCGATGCTTTGGTCATGATGCCTTGATTTGCCGCTAACTTTAAGAGTATGTTGAACAACAAGGAGAAATTGCAACAATTGTCTAGTTGTTCATCGGTTTATCTTAACCGCATACCTCAAAAAGTCGGTGATCCCGATAAATTCTTGATTCCTTGTGCAATCCAAGATATGGAAGAATGCTATGCCTTGGCCGATCTTGGTGCTAGTATTAATTTGATGCCACTTGCAATCTTCAAGTCGCTCAATCTTCCTAATCTTACTCCTTCACTAATGTCTATCGAGTTGGCCGACCATTCCACGATTCCCTCATGTGGATTGGCGGAAGACGTTTTTGTGAAAGTGGGAAAGTTCTATTATCCGGTAGACTTTATCGTTGTCGAATTCCCACGGATCCTCAAGTTCCTCTCATTTTAGGTCGTTCGTTTTAGATATGTCTATGGCTTTAATCGATGTGCATGCTAGAAAGACCACCTTACGTTTCAACGACGAGGAACTTGTTATAAACGCAACTCAAAATTCTCAAATTTCTCATGTTTATTCCGTCACAACAATAAACCTCGTCGATATGATTGACGTTGTTTGAGAGGAATTTTCACAAGGAGTTTTAGTTTTTTGTGATGATGAAAATAGTGGCAATCCCACTATGTTAGATCCCATTCTTGATAACTCGACACCAACCTTCACTCCGTTTGAAGGTGGTGGTTTTACGTTGGAAGAATTCGATGTTCCACGTACTTGTGACGAAGACCTAGACAATGATGAGGACTTCTCGTTATCAAGGATTTTCTTAACGATTTCCCATTTCCTCCACCCGAGGAGGTTATGAGTATCGAGCCCAAATATTCAATTGAGGAACCACCTATCCTCGAGTTGAAAGATTTACCTCCTCATCTCGAATATGTATTTTTGGAGGAGGACGACAAGTTGCCGGTTATTATTGCGAAAGATCTTTCGGATGATGACAAAACCGCACTTGTCGATGTTCTAAAGGATCACAAAGGGGCAATTGCGTGGAAGTTATCCGACATTAAGGGATTGATCCCAAATTTTGTACCCACAAAATCTTAATGGAGGAGGATTACAAGCCCGCAATCCAATGTCAAAGGAGGGTGAACCCCAAAATTCACGACGTCATAAAAAAGGAAGTCCTAAAACTCCTTGACGCGGGAATGATTTACCCTATTTCCGATAGCCATTGGGTGAGTCCTATCTGTCACACCCCACCATGGCGGAATATGGGACGCGACGTATGGATATCATCACAACAATAGCGTGTCTATAGAGTTAACTAAATGAAATAGAAATGTCATAAAAAGGTGACACAATGTCATGACAATATCTCAAACAATGCAGGCGTCTAGGTAAGTAGGTAACAGGCCTACCTCTTACCAAAGACATTCAAATAACACACATCAAACATATAGGTATCAAACAATATACTAAATCAAAAGACAAAATAAAATATAAGAGGAAAGGGATTCATCCTAATGCAATTCTAGCGGCCTCTAAACTCTAGCCACACTTCTAATAGCATCCTTCTCAACTACCTCACCTGAAAATGACATTAAAATCTGTCAACATAAAGTTGGTGAGAACATAGGTTTAAATTATCAAAACATCTTAAGAACCCTTAACAACCGCTGTAAATAGTTGAAGAAAAACTATTTATAGTAATGGACCATAATGTGATAATCATGCTACATGCATCTACAACAAAACTCAATCCAAGTACCAATCACATCTACAATTTACAAAGCACACTATAATAGTCAAGAAGTCTCCCGTCACACACACAAGAACACACACCACACTATCCGGATCTTTCCCACACCACATGTGGAAGATGAACTATATCCCCGTCGAGATATCTTGCCTCCGAAGAGACGATGCACAAGTACTCAGGACGGATCGTGCCCCCCGAATCAAGAACTCAGGACGGATCGTGCCCCACGAACCAAGAACTCAAAACCAAGAACTCAGGACGGATCGTGCCCCACACTCCACACACATCACAACTGGTCCCATAGACGCCCATACATCTATGTACCAATCCCAATCATAACACAATCAAGATTCACATATCATAACACATATCAAAGCACGTATGAGAACACATAAGCACGCAAGTCACACAATAACACATCTATGTCCAAACATTTATAAAAATATAGTACCAAAACATTTTAAGAACACCACAAGTGTCATCTCCATCCCATACTAGAAGAAAACATTTAAAAACTTAGTAAAAATGGGACTATGAACTCACCTGATAGCACATCAAGCTAGCACTCCTGCAAACCTATAAAATCATACACGACACACTTAGCTCAGGTCTTAACACCCAAGTTAAGTAACAATCAAGGAGATGAATCTAATCCCCCAATCCCCACTATCTAGTTCTCCCACTACAAGCTATTCTATACGTAAAATTCCAGTTTTTCCCCGGTACGGTTTACTAGTCTCTAAACGATCACATGAAGTGAACTTAACAACACACTTGACTCCTACCCTACTGGAGTTATGTTGTTATATGATCTAAGAAATTCAAATACCAATTTTACTTTCTAATTACACGTTTAACCCTTTCGTTTAGTCTCTACGCCAAAAGTCGTTTTCACCAAAACTGATTTTCTGTACATGCTAAATGTTCGACACCAAAAGCCCGACCTAAACACCATAACTTTTATTGAAAACCTCCAGTACTTTTATATACATTATAAAGAGTTCCAAAATCAAAAATATTTGGCTATCTCATTCGTTTGGTTAGGTTTTGACTCAAATCCCCGAAATCAAAATTTATTCCTGAACAGCGCACTGTTTTTGTAAAAATTATTTGACGACCTTCCCTAACTCCGTTTTCGACCAACCTTAGATTTTTGAAAAGTAGACTCTCTGAACTTAATTTAAAAAAAATAAACTCGACCAAAGGTGCTACCTACTGCCCGGAATAGTCGACACAAGACAGCCTTAAAAATCAGACTGTTTTACGCCTTTATGCACTAACCTTCTAAACATCATTAATTACCCCTAATTTATTAAACAAGAACCCTAAAATCATTAATTTATCTTATACTATATTTTTCAGAAAATTAATAAAACCCTAATCATCTCAATGATGGTTAATTAACATTACAATCATGATTAATTAGTAAAAACATGAATTAAGTTAAAGTTAAATTGATCACATACCTTGAATCAAGAAAGTTTTTATGAAACCCTAAAAACTTGTAGAAACCTTCGTCCAAAAAAAAGAGCTGGAAAAAAATAATATGTTTTGATTTGTTTTTATACTAAAACAATGAGAATCCTAGCCCAATACAAATAATACTTTCCTTTTTTTACTTTTTTTTTTCCTTTTTCTTATTTTTCCCCACCGTCCTATATAAATTTTTTTTACCAAAAATAATACTTTTTATTTATTTTATTATTAAATTTGTTTTTTAATAATTATTTCCTTAATTATATCTAAAACATTTTAACTAGTAAATTAAACTACACTAGTCAACTTTACGCGTTTATCGTAAATTACGTAAAATATACAGTTTTATGAAAATTCTTAAAATATGAAATAAACTTTATAACTAAGTTCTAAATGACTTAAAACCATCCCGTAAATTATTCCCGTGACTAAATACCTCATCCGAGACCTCTAAACGCTAAACCCTAATTCGTAAAAATACGATTTACTATAATACTTATACGTACACATAAAATCTTAAAATAGCACCACATTCTATCATAGTTAGATCCAAGTGAACAAATGAGCATGAACTAACCCCATCATAACATTATATAATGCACCACGCAATACACGAACGATGACTAACATCCAATCCAAGGCTCAAATATAAACAGAATGCACGTAAACGCACACTAAGCACATAATCAAAGTCAAACAGTCAAAAGTGACAAATCCAAAATCTAGGGTTGTCACATCACTCCCTCCTAATAGAAATCTCGTCCCGAGATTTACTCCATAAGCTCAATAAATTCATTTCACAGCCAACACACTATCTGTCTCATAAGAACGTAACCGGATCATGACTTCAACAACGCTCTCAATGAATATAAGCTCACGAAAAATTTTAGGACCCCCCAACTTCGGATAACGGATCAAAGCCATGGACAACTAACGGACGTTTACGTGAACGAATTTAAAAGAATGAACCAAAATGAGACTCCAAAAGATACCCAACATAAAACATGTATCGACTCCCAACGAACCATGGAAACGGACCAATGAAAACAAGCACCCAACGACAACTGAAATGTGTTACGACCGGCGACATACTAATAAAACCTTGTGGAAACCAAATTTTACCCCAGAATGGATTTTGTACTGTAATTGTATATTAGTTGTTCTAAAACCATGGTATCACATTAGTAATTTATGTAATCATCTAACGAAAATAAATCTAATGTCTCTTCACGAACGATCAATTGTCTAAAGCACATAACACAATATCACACGTCAACATTGACTCCGGAACCCACATACTTCATCAATGTACAATCCTTATGGTGGATACATCTCAAATCCTATCCCAAATAAGCCCTATGTTAGCCCTCTAAGTGTTCACTATCCCAAAATATCCAAAACACAAGTTTAAACCATATCTTTGAAACATAATCTTGAACTCGACACTTGTACAATTAATTCGACCAAGCTACTGACTTCCAATTACCAAAATTTTAGAATATTTGAAAAGTACGTTCCGAGTACATAATTTTAGGCTTTTGAATGTCCCAAAAAAGCTTTAAAAACGAATAAGTTATGACCAAAACGATTTTACCTAAAATCTGCCAAGACATTAGCGACAGTTTCTGACAGTTTAGCGACGAATTTTGACATTTTAGCGACAGTTTCTGCCTACCCCGATTTATAACAAAAAAAAAATGATTTGAAACCCTAAAACCCCTCATTAATTACCAAATTCAAGACCTAATTTATTTTAATTCCAGAAAATTAGAAACCCTTACCCATCATATGAGTACTTACATGATTTTAACATATTTAATTAAATAAGAACAAGAATTTAACTAAAGATCATTAGCTTTAGGTGATCAAAACCAATTTTAGTTTTTTTTAAATAAACAAGCGATACTTATATGTTAAAAAAAATATGTATCCCATCTTATTTTAAACACGCTTACGACACTTAACCCTTATTTCACCGACTACCAACAACTATTTTAACTATTTACAAATTCCATTTCTTTTACCACGTAAAATTTAAACTAAAAGATACTGTGATCCCAAAAAGAATTCTCCACCCTCTCAATATCCTCTACACCAAAAGTACCGTACAAACAAATACGTGAAATGAGGAATCGATAAATGCGCTACTACGGAAGTTGAACATCTCAAAGAGAAACGAGCTAGCAAACCATCCTAAGAATACAATCGATAAGTAGAAGGGATATATACATATATAGGCATAGGCGTACATACACTCAAATCCATACAACATATACAATATAAGCATGTATTAACCTCTTTCATGCAACCATACTGAGGAAGCCATTGATGTCGTGGTACTTGTATAACTATGTTGGCCACCATACTTATACCAGTCCCCTTTCACTAATGCACTCCCTCCTATGATGGCACTTATAAGAATTAATACTACACATAACACATCAGTCTACCAACTCAAATAAGTGCATAGATCCTACAACTCATATAAGCACATAACCACAATATAAAATAAGATCCAAAATCCATGTATTAAAATAACGTAGCCAATGCATGAAACAAATAAACTCGTATTCCAGCTGAACCAGCGTAGACAAAAATCAAAATGTATAAAGAACATGAAAACATAATTAAGCGAAATACAACAATGACTAACGTATACGACCATGGTTCAACCCGCACTAGTCAAAACTCGTAAAGAAAATAACATGTAGTTAAGTATGAACAATACTAATTCATAACTTAACAAATATCGCAAAAATAACATCCAAAAACATCAACATTTATAAAATGCACACATACCCCTATGACGCCTATATGCAGGGACCCTTAAGCTATAGATTAGGCTACACGACTAGGCAACCTAATTCTCTAGAACCATTGTCTCTGATACCATTCTGTCACACCCCACCATGGCGGAATATGGGACGCGACGTATGGATATCATCACAACAATAGCGTGTCTATAGAGTTAACTAAATAAAATAGAAATGTCATAAAAAGGTGACACAATGTCATGACAATATCTCAAACAATGCAGGCGTCTAGGTAAGTAGGTAACAGGCCTACCTCTTACCAAAGACATTCAAATAACACACATCAAACATATAGGTATCAAACAATATACTAAATCAAAAGACAAAATAAAATCTAAGAGGAAAGGGATTCCTCCTAATGAAATTCTAGCAGCCTCTAAACTCTAGCCACACTTCTAATAGCATCCTTCTCAACTACCTCACCTGAAAATGACACTAAAATCTGTCAACATAAAGTTGGTGTAAACATAGGTTTAAATTATCAAAACATCTTAAGAACCCTTAACAACCGCTGTAAATAGTTGAAGAAAAACTATTTATAGTAATGGACCATAATGTGATAATCATGCTACATGCATCCATAAAAAAACTCAATCCAAGTACCAATCACATCTACAATTCACAAAGAACACTATAATAGTCAAGAAGTCTCCCGTCACACACACAAGAACACACACCACACTATCCGGATCTTTCCCACACCACCTGTGGAAGATGAACTATATCCCCGTCGAGATATCTTGCCTCCGAAGAGACGATGCACAAGTATTCAGGACGGATCGTGCCCCCCGAACCAAGAACTCAGGACGGATCTTGCCCCACGAACAAAGAACTCAGAACCAAGAACTCAAGACGGATCGTGCCCCACGCTCCACACACATCACAACTGGTCCCATAGACGCCCATACATCTATGTACCAATCCCAATCATAACACAATCAAGATTCACATATCATAACACATATCAAAGCACATATGAGAACACATAAGCATGCAAGTCACACAATAACACATCTATCCAAACATTTATAAAAATATAGTACCAAAACATTTTAAGAACACCACAAGTGTCATCTCCATCCCATACTAGAAGAAAACATTTAAAAACTTAGTAAAAATGGGACTATGAACTCACCTGATAACACATCAAGCTAGCACTCCTTTGATCAGGTCTTAACACCAAAGTTAAGTAACAATCAAGGAGATGAATCTAATCCCCCAATCCTCACTATCTAGTTCTCCCACTACAAGCTATTCTATACGTAAAATTCCAGTTTTTCCCCGGTACGGTTTACTAGTCTCTAAACGATCACATGAAGTGAACTTAACACCACACTTGACTCCTACCCTACTGGATTTATGTTGTTATATGATCTAAGAACTTCAAAAACCAATTTTACTTTCTAATTACACGTTTAACCCTTTCGTTTAGTCTCTACGATAAAAGTCGTTTTCACCAAAACTGATTTTCTGTACATGCTAAATGTTCGATACCAAAAGCCCGATCTAAACACCATAACTTTTATTGTAAACCTCCAGTACTTTTATATACATTATAAAGAGTTCCCAAATCAAAAATATTTTGCTATCTCATTCGTTTGGTTAGGTTTTGACTCAAATCCCCGAAATCAAAATTTATTCCTGAACAGCACACTGTTTTTGTAAAAATTATTTGACGACCTTCCCGAACTCCATTTTCGACCAACCTTACATTTTTGAAAAGTATACTCTCTGAACCTAATTTAAAAAAAAAGAAACTCGACCAAAGGTGCTACCTACTGCCCGGAACAGTCGACACAAGACAGCCTTAAAAATCAGACTGGTTTACGCCTTTATGCACTAACCTTCTAAACATCATTAATTACCCCTAATTTATTAAACAAGAACCCTAAAATCATTAATTTATCTTAATTACTATATTTTTCAGAAAATTAATAAAACCCTAATCATCTCAATGATGGTTAATTAACATTACAATCATGATTAATTAATAAAAACATGAATTAAGTTAAAGTTAAATTGATCACATACCTTGAATCAAGAAAATTTTTATGAAACCCTAAAAACTTGTAGAAACCTTCGTCCAAAAAAAGAGCTGGAAAAAAATAATGTTTTTTTGTTTGTTTTTATACTAAAACAATGAGAATCCTAGCCCAATACAAATAATACTTTCCTTTTTTTATTTTTTTCCTTTTTCTTATTTTTCCCCACCGTCCTATATAAACTTTTTTACCAAAAATAATACTTTTTATTTATTTTATTATTAAATTCGTTTTTTAATAATTATTTCCTTAATTATATTTTTTTATTAATCCCTTAATTAATTAATTATATCTAAAACATTTTAACTTGTAAATTAAACTACACTAGTCAACTTTACGCGTTTATCGTCAATTACGTAAAATATACAGTTTTATTAAAATTCTTAAAATATGAAATAAACTTTATAACTAGGTTCTAAATGACTTAAAACCATCCCGTAAATTATTCCCGTGACTAAATACCTCATCCGAGACCGTAAAAACGCTAAACCCTAATTCGTAAAAATACGATTTACTATAATACTTATACGTACACATAAAATCCTAAAATAGCACCACATTCTATCATAGTTAGATCCAAGTGAACAAATGAGCATGAACTAACCCCATCATAACATTATATAATGCACCACGCAATACACGAACGATGACTAACATCCAATCCAAGGCTCAAATATAAACAGAATGCACGTAAACGCACACTAAGCACATAATCAAAGTCAAACAGTCAAAAGTGACAAATCCAAAATCTAGGGTTGTCACACTATCCATTGTCTCCCTAAAAAGGGAGGAATGACCGTTGTGCCAAACGATGCCAACGTGTTAATTCCCACTCGACTCGTGACCGGATGGAGAGTGTGCATTGACTATCGAAAGTTGAATGAGGCCACTCGAAAAGACCATTTTCCCTTCCCCTTCATGGACCAAATGTTGGAGCGTCTTGCGGGAAACGATTTCTATTGCTTTTTAGATGGTTTTTCCGGTTACTTCCAAATCCCCATCGATCATCGTGATCAAGAAAAAACTACGTTTACGTGTCCATATGGAACGTTTGCCTATCGTATAATGCCATTCGGACTTTGCAATGCACCGGGAACCTTTCAATGGTGCATGATGGCTATTTTTCATGATATGATCGAGAAGACGATGGAAGTCTTCATGGATGACTTTTCCGTGTTTGGTAGTTTGTCACTTCGTGTTTGTCGAATCTTGAGAGAATGCTAAAACGTTGTGAGGAAACCAACCTTGTGCTTAATTGGGAATAATGTCATTTTATGGTTAAAAGTGGAATCGTCTTAGGGCACAAGGTTTCGAAAGCGTGGATTGAGGTAGATCAAGATAAGGTAGACGTCATCGCCAAACTACCTCATCCCAAAACCGTTAAGGGAGTTAGAAGTATCCTAGGCCCCGCGGGCTTTTATCGTCGATTCATCAAGGATTTTTCAAAGATTTCTTGACCTATTACACATCTCCTTGAAAAATATGCACGTTTTGTCTTTGACGAAGATTGTGTACGAGCCTTTGAAATCTTTAAGAGGAAACTTACCGAAGCTCCCATTCTTGTTGCTTCTAGTTGGAACCTCCCCTTTGAGCTTATGTGTGATGCTAGTGACTATGCTATTGGGGCCGTATTGGGGCAACGTCATGAAAAACACTTCTTGCCTATTCACTATGCTAGCAAGTCGATGACCGAGGCTCAACTAAAATACACTACAACGGAGAAGGAATTCCTTGCCGTGGTGTATGCATTTGAGAAATTCCGACCTTATCTCATCTTGACTAAATGCATAGTCTATACGGATCATTCGGCTATCAAGTATCTTATGGCTAAACAAGATACAAAGCCAAGATTACTTCGTTGGATTCTCCTCCTTCAATAATTTGATCACAAAATCGTTGACAAAAAAGGAGCCGAGAATCTAGCGGCCGATCATCTTTCTCGTTTGGAAGATCCTCACCAAAGTGTTTACGAGCCCAAGGAAATCACCGAAACATTTCCGCTCGAGACACTTGGTGTAGTGAATTCTAAGCTTGATTCTTCTACCCCATGGTTTGCGGACATTGAAAATTACCATGCGGGCAACTTCATCATCAAGGGTATGACAACTCAAGAAAAACGAAAATTCTTTCGTGACGTCAAGTTCTATTTTTGGAACGACCCTTACTTGTTTCGAACTTGTGCGGATCAAATTATTCGGTGTTGTATCTTTGGTACCGAATCTTCTAACATCCTTAGAGCTTGTCACGACGGACCCACGAGTGGTCACCACGGTGCTAATCTCACGGCTAAGAAGGTTTTGATGTCGGTTTCTTTTGGCCTACTATTTACCGAGATGCACATGAGCTTGTGGAGTCGTGTGACTCATGCCAACGATAAGTAAAAGCCTCACAAAAATATGAAATTCCACAAAATATCATTCAAGTATGTGAGATCTTTGACGTTTGGGGCATTGAATTTATGGGGTCGTTCCCATCATCTCATGGTAATAAGTACATCCTTGTCGCCGTTGACTACCTATCTAAGTGGGTGGAAGCTAAGGCTTTGCCTACCAATGATGCTCGTGTGGTAGTCAAGTTTTTGAAAAGCTTGTTTTCTCGGTTTGGAACCCCTCATGCGATCATAAGCGATCGTGGAACCCATTTTTGTAACGACCAATTTGAAAGGGTCCTAATGAAATATGGGGTTACACATCGGCTTTCTACGGCTTATTACCCACAAATGAGTGGGAAAGTCGAGGTTTCAAACCGAGCTTTGAAGAGGATCTTGGAGAGATCTATTGGGGAAAACAGACAATCTTGGTCGGATAAGTTGGACGATGCTTTATGGGCCTTTAGGACCGCTCATAAGACACCCATCGGGTGCACTCCCTATAAGCTTGTGTATGGGAAGAATTGTCACTTGCCAATTGAACTCGAACACAAAGCTTATTGGGCCCTTAAGCATTGTAATGATGATATGGAGACCACGGGAAAACACAGGAAAATGCAATTAAATGAATTGGATGAATTAAGGGATATTGCTTATGAAAATTCATTGATTTATAAGAAAAAAACTAAAAATTTTCATGATTCAAAAATTAAAAACCGGGTTTTTAACATTGGGGATCAAGTTTTGCTTTTTAACTCTCGATTGAGAATCTTTTCCGGTAAGTTGAAATCCCGTTGGTCCGGTCTAGTCACCGTGACTCAAGTTTTTCCATATGGGACCATCGAGCTAGCTCAAAATGATGGCCCCAATTTCAAGGTGAATGGACATAGGTTGAAGCACTACTTTGGCGGGGAAGTTCCATCCTTGAACTACCTCGACCAAAGCACCTTCCCCAATGATAATGAGTATTGAGGGGATCGAGTCGAGCTCATGACTCGGTAATAAAAAACGAGGTGCCTAGTGGGGGAGTCCCATGCTTATCCTATGTACATATTATCGTTTTCTAATGTAGTAAAGTGTGGGGATTTGTGCCCTTCCAACCTTTGTTTCGTGGTTGGTTGTGAATTTTGGACTTTAGATGATCATGATCTTCACGATTGGAGCCTCTCGTGTTCATTTTATAGGAGCACTCGATCGTTTGCTTTGAAGACTTTCTCAATATCCATGATATATCCTTTGATGTTCTAACCTTAGGTTTATAGCACACTTTATAAACGGCTTTAAATTTAATGGTGACACCCTTTCCATGCTAGATTAAGCATTCGACTACGTCTCTAGTATGGGGGTTTTCCAACCCTTAGAATAAAAACATTGAGGACAATGTTTAACTTTAGTATGGGGGGGGGGGGGGTGAATACATACTTGCCTTGCCAAACCTTCACGCTTTCCAAAGTTTATCTTTTTGTTTATCGTTTTGTTGCAAAATAAGGCTAAAAATGGCCAAATTTTTTACTCGACCATGCGTGTTGAGCACTTAGCTTCGATTCCTTAACTTTATATTAGTCTAAGTCTCTTAAATGAGGACGAGAAATGATACAGTTAATTATAAGTTACTATGCTAAACGTAGAGTACTCGTATTCTTTCAAAAACACATGTGTTCTAGTTGTTTGCTTATTCTCCCTTCGCTTGTAAATATTTTTTGCTCAATAAATATTGACTTAGCGGTTAAGTCTTGATTTTTGGTTTCTAGTCTTTTCTAGTAGCTTCCATGTAATTAAATTGGGAAGAAATTAAGGTATCGCCAGCGTCACGGTTTTGAAGTATTGGCAACCCGAATAATCAAAAGCTTCACCCAATAATAAGAATTCAAGTGGTCACCTAAATCAAGCAAACAATTTGAAGCTCACAAGGCCGAAAAATCTATGAAAAACTGAAAGTGAATTAAGCCTTAATCTTTGAAGCTTTAAAGATCCAAAATTCGCTTTTAGCGTGAGGATATACGTCTTTGGCCATAATAAAACCACCGATGAGGAGGATAATAAAAGGCAAGGCAAGACCGAAGTCATAATAAAAGCTTCATGGCAAAGTTGAATAAAAGATGGAGGTAAACCTATGATAATAAGGCCCTTCCATTAGGGGGCGTATAAAAGTCTTGGTAATAAGTCTCATGTTCAAAAGCGTTATAAAACCGTGTTTATCGATCCTTCTTGTTGACTTAATTTTTTTGACATCGTTGTCTATTAGGAGGGGTTATTAATTCGATGGTCTTGGTTACACTGTTGGGACTCTATTTTTAGACCTAAATCTCTGTCATCACATAAGTCAAACAATGTATCCTCGTGAAACATTCAAGACAAAATAAAATATAAGAGATACAACTTAGGAAAATGGGAGGATAAGTACGTGATTAGGGCATATGAGTAGTGTTAGCATTACTAACTTATAATGACAATGATCTCGTTGCACGCTTAACATGGAATTGGGGTGAAAATCAAGGACGATGAAATTATTTCTAACAAAGCATTCACGTGTTCTTATTCTATGAACCTAAACGTCCCATTTTGCGATGAAAATCATACATTATGTCTAAAACGCAAGTAGAAGTGATAGTAGTAGTGTAGCTAGTTTATCATTCAATAAATGTGAATAAAAATGAATTTTGGAGATGCTACGATACTTTATTCTAGCATTGCGTGAGGGCACGACAATGGTTTAGTATGGGGGAGTGATGAGACTGCTTTTATACATAGTCTCATTGTCCAAAACGGGATTTAAATGCATAAAATATCATGAAAATAGCCAAATAAATGCTTATGTTTGTTGCTTGTGTATTTTAGGTACAGAAATTGAGAAAATGACAAAAGATCACAAGAATCATGCAAAAACAAACACGGGAAACGAAGCCGCACAATGAACCAAGCCCTAATGAAGATTTTCCAAGAAACACCCTTGAAGATTTGAAGATTATGCAAGAAGGGTCCTCTAATATTGAGGAATTGACACTTTAAACCATTGTTTATTCATAATTACAAGTTTCGTCCTTAAAGTTTGTCAAATTTACAAAAAGGGCCCATAACTTTGAAGAATTGGCAAGAATGGTCCCTTAACAATCATGACTTGTCAATATTAATCCTCCAAAAAGTCAATCAAACAAGTCAAGACCATCATCTTTGAAGAAAATGCCAAAAGAACCCTTCAAGAATCAGCAGTTGGCAAGAAATACCCCTGAAAATACTTTGGAAAAGTATTTGTGGCCAAAGTGGGAAAAATGAAACTTGTATAACAAAGGAAAACAAGTTTGGCCTGTTTAAATTACAAGTCAAAAGAGAAAGAGAGATGAGGGACTAATTTGGGCAGACAAGAATACATACCTTAACCATTAGTGGGGTGACACGTGCCCCACTTACTCCAACCAACCAATCACCACACACCAAACTGCCACATCACTCTCCACTAAACCGGTTTAAGGTTAGTTAAATCCCTTGGCGCCTAAAACAAGTTTTGAACTTAATCTTTCCCTTAAACTAGATCAAACTCATCACTATGCACATGAAGAACAAAATTGGGCATTTGTTATTTACTAAGAATTAAACACTAATCTCTTCCAGATTAGTGATTAAGGGTCCCATAAACACATCCCAACTTTGAAAACCCATGCCACATCATCACCTTTGTCACATGAATAACCCTCATACACGGTTTTTGAAGAAAAGGCCAAAACTTGCCAGCCATCCAATGTACAAGATTCCTGCTTACATCCTAAGCTCCTTGTGATCCTTTGATCACTTCTACATGGTTGACAACTCACACAAACTGCCAATTCAGTCACATGATCAAGCAAAATGCCAAAATCCTGAAGGGCATTTCAGGGACTTCACCAGCATTAGGGTTACGTTTTTATTGCTTTGTAGTTCACATTGTAGCCTATATAAAGGCATTAGGGTTTCACATTGAGCCCTGCTCTTGAATTTTTCCTAGTTCACAATTCTGTAAATCCTTACTCTTGATTAATGAGAAGTGTTTGAAATTTGTGAAGAAGAATCAAGTGCCAACCTTTGTTACTGCTTGTTTATGTTTAATGTTTGCTAAAACTGAATCTCAAAACTTTTTCTTAGGCTTTGTGCAAGAAATTGCTCAAAGTTCTTAAATCTTGATATCTTGCTAAGTTCCTTGGTACACCTTGGAATTCTTGGGCTATAAGTGGATCACAGCACCCTGATATTGTGTTATCAAGGTGTTGTGAGGCTTATAACTTGGGGATAATCAAGTGTGGGGTACAAGGGTAGCATTAATCAAGGATTTGTCACATTTCTGATTAATATTTGTGCTTCTAAGTTTGTTCCATCTTAGCAGCTTGATATTGGAAGCTTGTGCTTGTTCTTGCTAGCACATCAACTCAAACATACATGGGTGTGGATGTACACCGATGAGGTTTGAACCCTTAATCTCAAAATCTGATAAAAATTTGGATATTTGTGATATCTGAGTTCTGCTTGTGTATATGTTGTTCTTGGGCTCCAAATCTTGTTGATTTTGTTTATGTTTGATGTTTTGATGCTTATGTATGCATGTGCTAACCTAAATCCAACTTTTGATTTGAAAATCTTGATTTGAAAATATAAAAGGGTGTTTAGGTTAACCTGTTTGAGATCACAACTTGTATTTTGTTGTTGGAAGTTGTTGTTTATTGTTTGTATCTGCTATTCACTTAGTTTAGTACTAAAACCTGCAAGTGGTTGGCTTTAAAACATCAAATCCTTGATTGTGCTTTATCTCACTTGTTTTGACTGAATTTGACCTAAAATTTTTCAAATACCTAGAGGATATGCATGCTTAGGGTTAAAAGGTGTTAAATCAAAGTTTGTGTTACCTGATTTGAAGATTTGAGTGTTTCAAATTGGCTTGTTGGTCAAGTATATCAGCAAAGTGAAAAATCTACTTGTTTAGTGTTCATCAGTAACTATTTTGTGCTTGAATCTTGATTTAGGCCTTGAACCAATGCATGTAACTTGTTAATTTATGTTCATTTGAATTAAATATAGCTTGTGTATGCTTTTGGTGCAATTTGGTTGGCTGAATTTTGCTTAAACAACTTATTAAGTTCATAACTACTTATGTTCATGTCTGTGTGAGATCTGGTGATAAATTGAATTAACTGCACTGATTTTTGTAATTGTGTTTTTGTGATTGATATTGACTCCTTATGATTAACTGATCATTTGTTTTCCTTTGCTTAACTTGAATCCACAAAAAAGTCACTAAAGACAAAAAGTCAAGAAAGTCAAGCAGTGGGAAAATTTCCCACTGCTCAACACCCAAAACTAGCCCCTACTAGTGTAATTTGTCATCCAACTTACTCATAGGCCAATTTGGCTTATCCATACTTGCAACAACTTATTTTTTGTGATAGATCTTCCTCATTTGACCCATTTATTTGATCTAGAGCTTATCAGACCTGGGCTTTGACTTTTTACTAGAAAACTCATAAGGTTGACTTTTAATTAAGTGCTTATCTGCTTATTTCAGCTTATTAAGTGTGCTCATTGGAAAACTTTTTGATTATTTAGCTTAATTAAGTAATTTAAAAGCTTTTGAAAGTGGAATCAGCTCTTGAGGTGGCCTAGAACTCGAAAACGACTATTTTTTCGTTTTGTGAAGATAACTTTTAGCTTATTCAGGCTTGTTTCTTGTGCTTATTTCAAATTTCTTTTTACAGATCTCTTATGTAACTTCAAAGAAGCCTGTGTGTCAAATTTGAGCTTATGGCATCAGCTCATAGCTTAATGCGCCAAAAAGCCCATAAAGATTAAGCTGCTTTGAAATAAGCTAGCTTAAACACATTTTTAGCTTTTGAGCCTTCAGAGTTTTGTTCATAAAATCAAATTTTAAGTCAGATAGGAGCTTTTGGGCTTATTTGGACAACATTTTTCTTATTGGGCCTTAAATAGCCCATTAAGGGATCTGTTTGGACTTTTAGCCCATTTGTAGGCCCAATAGGGGTACTTTTGTAATTTCAACTTCATTTCTATATTATCTAGGTTAAAATAAGCTAGTTTTCAACTTTTTAGAATTTTTTATAAATTTTGGATTTTTATTAATATTTTATTATTATTTTATTATTAAAAATTAAAATTTAGATTTTTCAAGTTTTTTCATTTTTCTTAGGTTAAATACATTAAATTAGGAATTTTATAATTTTTAGAATATTTTTATTGTCATTAAATTAATTTTTATAATTATTTTAAGTTTAAATAGTTTTTATTAATTTTAAAATTTTCAAAAATAGTTATAAATTTAGTTAAGTCATTTTATAGGTTTACAATTGAAAAAATCTCATTTTGGGCTTTTTTTTAATTAAATTGATTTTTTGGGCTTTAATTAGCATTAAAAAATTATTATTTGTTTAAATAAAAGGTTTGAGTGATTTTTGATTTTTTGTAAAGTCTAATTACATTTTTTAGGATTTTTATTGCAATTTACCAGGAATTTTTAGGGTAAAATTTTAAATTTTGTCTCTTTTTACGGTTTTACGTGTACGACTTTTCGTCTTAGTTTCCCACTAGGTGCAAACAACCTTGAAGTGGCCACGCCAACCTCCTGAAAAGGGAGGGCTTTACCTGGTTTGAGTCTCTGTGGCGGTTGGCTCAAACCCAGTGGATTAGTCGGACAATGAGTCGGAAATCACGGTTACCAAAAAAAAAGACTTTTCGTTTTAGTTTTAAACCATAATCGTAACCGTCATTCTCTTCTAATCTCTCTTCTATTTTCTTTCTTTCTTCATCAATTTAATCACAAACCATTAATCAATTCTTAGCACAACGCACTTGCCTCCTTGAGAACGATCCCCACTTTTGGGTCATTAACTAGTGATTTTCTTAAATCACTTGTTTATACTTGCCCTAATTACGCTCTTTTTACTAAAAGACGTATTTTACAACTATCAGTGGCAGTCTGCTCCAGCCTCCGATCACCAAATAAGCGTGCACTTATAGAGTCTAGAGCCAACGAGATTCATCAAAAATCTCATTACGACACTTATTCCATATATCAATTGTTGTTCATCTTTAAAACACAAGCGATAATTCACGGAGTCCTACGCTATATCCTTGTGGTATTGCTAGAACATTCAGAATGATACTCTCTAGTATTCACAGTGATGAATGGAAATCCTTCCAGTGTTAACATCAAACAGCACTGCGGTAGGTCATATGTAAGAGTCATTTGAATTGAACATATGTCAACTGGAAAGCAACAATGGTCTGATTCTTAATTGATTCAAACTTGTTCCAGGAAATTGAATTGACGACTTAATCAGCAGAATGGAACTGCTTGATTCACTCTCTACTATGAACTATCTTTCGAGATATTCAAGTATTGAGAACGGATACCACAGCCGGAAACCCTGTCAAGGAAGTTCTTTGAACTTACCTAATCACAGGTACAGTATTCGAACTGTATAACGGAAAACCGGAGGAATGCAAACGGTGGCGTATCCTCAAGAGTCATAGTTTAAGACCACATGCTCATGTAAATGAAGAAAGCTCAATAACATCTAAAGACAAAGACTTCTGCTACTTTTGATGATCAAAGGAGATTGTTAACAAGCTTTCATATCAAATCAAAGTTTGAGTATGTGGGGAAAGACACAAGAACACAAGCTGGAAAAGTTTTAAGATCAAGTCAAGGCAAAGACCAAAGATCCAAGATCACAAGTCATGAAAGGAACGATGAAAGATCTCTCAAGACAACGGGATTTAAAGTCTGCAACAACAAAGAAGTGAAGTCATATAATACATGACCACCACTTAGGCGGAGATTGTTAGAAGTATTTAAAGTGATGGTTAAAGAAGTGAAGTCACATATTATATGACCACCCCTTAGGGCGAGATTGTTAGAAGTATTTAAAGTGATGGTCATATAATATACCGTTGCGAAGCTCGTGGAAAATGCTATTCAACGGTGTCGAGAGTTCTATGTTATTGTTATGTATGTAACGGGAATTAGTCCCGAACACACAAATGAGGAAGGCCTCTTAACCTTGTAAGCCTTAGTATAAAAGGCCCATCCAACCTCATTTGTGTGTGGGTCTCTCATAGTATTTTCCTTCCTTCTTTTTTAGAGAGAGAAACTCTCCTTAGTTTCTCTTACTAGAATCACCTACTATGTATCTTTCTTCTTTCTTCTTCATATAATCTAATATTCCATTCTTAGTTTTAATCTTGTTCTTCATCATCTCTATTTCTTGTTCTATAAGTCGTGTGCATAAATCCTACAATCTTTTTCTTGTTTTGTGAGTTTGTGTCTTGTTATTTTTTATGTGTTTAAGTGTTTTGTATGTGTTTATGCGCTTGTATGCTTATGTGCTTGTGTGCTTGTTTGCATTTCCCATTGTATGCATATTTTTAGTTCTTATTTTCCTAGTTTAAGGGGGCATTTGGATTAGTCATTTTCTAACGATTTTGATCATTTCAAAAATTCTCCTTTAGTTAAAATAAGTGGTATTTGATAACTTAAGTCATATTTGTTAAAATAAAAAATTAAAACAATTGTTTTAAAAATAAATAGAAAATACATGAAAAAAAGTTAGAATTCTAGTTTTTGTCATTTGTTTCACGTTATGTGTTAGATGAGAATTGTGTTATGTATTATTTTGTTGTTATAATGTTGTGTGCTAAGTGATTTTACTTGTCGTTTTTGCTTATTAGTCTTTCCTTTTAGTTTTGTGCTTATTTTTTGCATGATGTGCCTTATTATTCTTAAGGGTGTGTTTGGATTAAGCTTTCTCTTATATGTTTTAATGATTTTAATAAAATGTGTTAGTTTTTATGTTATATGGATGTTTGCCAAAAATAATAATAATAAATTTTGCCGGCGGCAAAATGCCTTCGCCGGTAGGCAAAACGCATTCTGTAAAAAAAAAAAATCGCCGGCGACAAAATTTTTTTCGCCAGCGGCAACTTGAAATTCCCAAAATTTTTTTTTTTCTTTTTATCTTCCTTTATATAAAGTAGGTCTTCACCAAAACCATTCCTAATTTTGTTTTACACTCGTTTGACATCCGTTCCTCGAGTTTAACCAATTATTAATGTTTGCTTATATCCCGCCCAACCGCCCCGTTCTAGTCATTTTGTGCCTTGTTCATATTTCTATTTTCTCCGGTTAATTCCCAAACCCCGTGGATAGAACCCGAAGTCTAGAAAACCATCCGGTTTAATAGATTTGGTACAAAACTCCTATTATTTGTTTTTTTTCAGTTAGATAAAAAAAATTAGTTTTTCTTATTTAGTTCTTTTAGAGTCGTGTTATGTTTTTAAGTGTTTAGATTGTTTTTATTTGCCATATGTGTGATGTTTATATATGCATAATGTTTGTTCTTGTTTGTGTTTGTTGTATTGTGTGTTTGTTTCATTTTGTTTGCATGCGTGTTTGTGTTTGTGTTTGTTTAAGTTCATGTGGTTAAGGTATGAACTTTGTAGGTGTGTTCGCTGGAAACCCTCACGAGACTATAACTCGTCCACTCGGGATACCGAGGGGATTAAAGGCTTGTTGCATACGCTAAATGCAATCGTGTTGCCTACGAAAGTGTGCTTAGTAAATTCACGTGTTTTGTAGTTTAGTTTATTTTGCAGGTTCGATAAATCTTTTGGAGGATGGATTGGTTAGATTGATGGATTGTATGTGAATACTCATTTTGGAGACAAAATTGCTTGATCTTCATAACTCGGCATCTTATCATATGGAGATCAATTGCAATTTCTTAGCCCGGGAAGTTTCGTTTCTCTTGGACTATTTATGTGTTTACCCTACCTTTTATGCTTTGAAGTTTATTTTTCACGTTGAGTCCAATCAAAAACTTAAGTGTGAAGGGAAATAAATGGGAAAACGAAACTGAATTTTCAAAATATTAAAATTTAGGCTAATAAAAATAAAAAAAGTATAAAAAATATTAAAAGAAAAGAAAGGAGAGTTTGTATACTTGTTTGCCCTTAGGATCTAAATGTTTTCACACATTTGTAAGAAGTAGAGATGAAAGCCACATACCATAAACAATTCAATCTCCAACAATCCTCATTCCCAAACACCCCAAAAATCTCTATACTCGCACCAAGAGGTTGATGTCCAAGAAGGCTATGGGTCGGGAGAATTGTATTTTGGTTGTTCATATGGGTAGAAGGCATTGTACTTTGGTACTTTGAACTCTAATGTTTGGTAACTTCTTCTTTATTATTCAATGTTGTTTATGTTCATATTCATGGTGATTCTTGTATTTTATGATATTGTGAATGTTGTGATACTTGTGTTGTTTATATGAAAACTTGTGATATACGGATGTTTGGATTCTATTAGTGATTGTCATTGGATTATGGTAATAACATTATATTTGGTTGAATTGGAACTTGTTCTTATTTGTCAATTTGGTTAATCATTGTTGAGTCTATATGTCGGAATTATTCTCAACATGGTTGATTTCAATTCCTTAACCGACTAATGATTTGGTCTTGCGCTTTGTGAAAATTGTTGTAAAACCCGCATGCTTTTACCATGAATAGTACCCTTAAGATCGTACGTATATGATTAAAACTTTCCTTTTATAACATGTTTACGTTTCACATATAAGAAATTCGAGTATTACGTAAGTGTTAGAACACGATAAGTATTTATTACGTATGAACACACGATAATTTTCCCAATAATAATTATAAACACGAACATGCGATCATGAAATCCTGAACATAATTTAATCACGAGCTAATATTAATTACGTATATATATATTTATCACGAACACGAATAAATATATTAAGTCACAATCAATAATTATATAGAATACGTAAAACACGAACACGATAAAACACGAGAACACACAATAATATTTAGACACGGAAAATGTTCGGGTTACCCCATGTGGTCCCCATAACTACAAACTTAGGAAGAACAAATGGGCTTAGCCCATGCAAAATTAGCTAACTAGGAAAAAGAGGTAAAACATGTTCATTATTTACAAAATATGGAAAATAATTAAAACCCTAATTCTCCTTCTTCCTCTCCTTTTGGCCGCCACCTTAAAACACCATAGAGGGCTGTTCGGGTTGATTTTGATCTTGGAAATCTTGCAAGCATTTGTGTCTGTTCATATTTAATTGATCCACGTATTCGGTATAACTTTTTAACCCTTTTCCTTTATGTTTTGATTTAATGAATCACATAAAATCATGATGTTTTAAAAAGTAATTAAAAACAATTATTAAAACATGTCTATGATCATGGGGTAAATCAAAACAAGGGTTTTTAGGGGTGTTTTATGTTGGCCGACGCCTAACCGAGCCCCATGGGGGTCTCGGCTTGGCTTATTACCCACCACCGAGACCATATGGTCTCGGTATGGTGATGGTGATGCTCACGGCAGCAACAAACAAGGGGAACCCCGACCTTGGTTCGGGGTATGGTGTTGATTACTGGTCCAGTTCATGGTTTTTAATCACGGCTCCGGTTCATGAATCATTTTTTTTGGTTTATGATTTTTACTAGTTATGTTTTAGACTTAAATTAAATTAATCAAAACATGACATGATTAATTTAATGTACATGACTTAGGTTATAAATTTAATTAGTAATTCATGAATTTTAACCTAAGTATTTTCATTTAATTAGACTTTATAATTAATTAATTATTTAAAACCATGACTACAATTAATTAATTAACATGACTTAGGTTATATCATTAATAGTTAATAATACATGTTTTAACCTACGTATTTTACCTTTATTTAATTAAAATCATGTTATATTTAATTAAATACTTTTAACCTATAGTTTATATAATTTACATGTAATAATTAATAAATTATACCTTATAATCACATGACTTAGAATTATAATCAGAAAACACTTAAGCTTATATAATTAGCTTATTTAACCAGCTTATATCTATTTATGGAAACTTTCTATTTTTAGAAACTTATTTAATTAAGGCAGCTAATCTATTCATGGAAACTTTCTATTTTTAGAAACTTATCTATTTTAAGCAGTAATTCTATTTTTGGAAACTTTCTATTTTTGGAAACTTTCTATTTTTGGAAACTTTCTATTTTCGAATACTTTCTATTTTTGGAAACTTTCTATTTTTGGTAACTTTCTTTTTTTGGAAACTTTCTATTTTAGGATACCTGCTATTTTTAGAAAGTTACTTATTATTACACAACAAGTATAATAATACATGAAATACAAGTAATACTTAATCAGAATAGAGAGAATATAAGATAAACACAGTATAAAGCTTAAAACAGTAAAACATGACATGAACATATAAAACAAGCTAAGACATGATATAAAACCAGTTACGTACTTAGTAATCGGATACTTATACATGTATGTATTCATGTAGCATTAGTGATACCGAAGTAGGACTCTCTTTTGTTCGTTTTCTTCGTTCACTGGACATAAGGTACGGATTCCCGTCCTTTCAGTATGGACATTCTTTCCTTGTTAGGATTCCCCGTATGCAGCCAACTGTTTTCCCGTAGTATCAGTTTATATGTTTGATTGTTTATGTTTAAATAGAATACCTAAAGCCATACACATGCATGACCAGTTTCACCTAGTTATGGAGGTACCATAACCATAACACTAGAGGCACTGGTGTTATGACTTCCCCACGGCGGAGTGATTGCTCGTGGCGGCCCTTCAGCTTTTGGCCATATTATTATATTTATCATGTGGGGCGTATGGGTGCATCCTAGTTACATGTTTTTCAGCAGATTACTCAATGTGAATGTGGTGTGTGCCCTGCATCCTTCATAAGGAGCTGATCCCTCATACCCAAAAACCAGTATATTAAATTAGAGGCAGCCCCTCTAATTTGCATTACGAGGTCACCCCTCCAAGTATTCATGCACGGTGGATTTTCATGACCTATATTGGCAAATGGTAAAATATGTTAAACAGTTTTTACAAGATAAACATAAGGCTTTTCAAACTATAAAACCAGTTTTACTAAGACTTAACCGGGTTATCCAGGACTTAGTTTCTTCCGTTGTTATATGCTTATATACTTATATTATTCATGCTTTATTGTACATCCGTGCACTGAGCGTATTGATCAGCCGTTTTCCTTTTCATGTTCCCAAAACGGCAGGTACCCAGGACTCGAGCATTTGGAGGACGTGCATAGGATGGAAGCTGTCATAGACTTCTTCCTTTGCCTTCATATACCTATGCTTGTTTTGTCATTTCTTATTTCATTTCCTTTATTTTGTTTTCGGCTTATGTTTGGGAACTGGTGTTTGATTCCGGTTTTCCTTATGGTCATGTATGTTTTAGTACATTTACCTTGCATGCTTTGATGACACGCCATAATTACGCGTGACATTCCATTTATCAAAATGGGGTGTTATAGTTATGGTATTAGAGCCCAAGCTTTCGACCTGTAGGCTCAAAAACTCGACCTGTGACTAGTGGGTAGTCACCAGGAGCTTCCTAAGCCAACGTTTGTTATTCTATGTATTGATGTTTTCAACACATTGTTTCTTTAACCATGATGTTTTCAGCACCTTGAGGTTTTAACCTTGATGTTTTCATCGATATTGTTTTACTAATATGGATGGAAACCGTCATTCATATTTAGTTATGTGTCATTGTTTCATGCATGATGTTCCTCGTGAACTGTGGCTATGTGGACTGAACCCCGGTAGTTCATAATTAGTCACATAAAATTTTTTTCTGATAAGTTTTGACAGATGAGTTTCATTTATTTATGTTTCATGTATCATTGTTGCAGGAATTATGACTAAGTAATGGTTGGTACAGGACTGGCCCTATTTAGTCGCATGTTCTTTTATCCAAACTTTTAACTTTTGGACCGACCCATAGGCGTCCCCTCGCCATGTCTTTTGTTTTGGGAGAGACCCATAGGCGTCCCCTCGCACATATAAAAGGTTTTTATAAACTACATTATGCATTCATGCACTGTTTTTCATGCATATTTTTTTTCTCATGATTTATTAGCATAAATTTTTTTCATGTCCCCTCATAAGTTACTATGTTTTTTTAAGTCAAGTATGTTTTCATACAGTCATGGTTAACTTCAGTTTCATGCTGATTATGTTATACACTCCTTCATGATAGATTGTTTCATGTTTCTTCATGATAATTCCGTCTTCATGTTGATTACGTCTTACGCCTCTTTTGTTATTTATGCTTTCATGCAAGACATTGTTGGATTTCATTGAATCCTTCTTTCATGATAGTCATGGTTGGTTTTCATTGATCATGCTGTCAGGCAAATCATCGTTGAATTTTGTGTAACCCCACTTTAACGTTTCTCGATACAACCAGAATGATGTCTATGCTAATACTGCCAGGTTATCATGATGGTTTTCCTAACCCTTTAACCGATATACTTTCCTTAAATCATGACAAATGATCAACCTCATACCGATCATTTCTTGTGCATTCCACGTGTACTCCACGTACCGTATTCCATGTGTATTACATGTACCTAAATCCATGTGTATTTCACTTTCAATAATTTACGATTATTCGCTAGTCAATTCTGAATCATCTCAGGCATATGTCCACTTGCTGATATTCTACAAGATTCATGATGCCGCTCATAATTTTGAGATGTTACTAAAGGTTGATGCTGCTGATGTTTGGAGACGCTATGAGATGCGGATGCTGTTCACAACCTGGAGATCCTACAAGACGAAGACAAAGGCGTCAGCGCAAAGCAATTGGACGAGAAGATATTTCACCGTTAGACGATTTTCATCAATCATTGTCCCAAATTCTAAGTTACTTGTCACACGTCATTCAGTTGTCGTTTCAGTCATATGAGTGCAAACCGGTACCAGCCAACAACTCCGCTGAATAGTTACATGAATCACGGTCATGATAATTGTGACAACCGCGGTTTTGAGGTTCGTCACTTAGTTTTATTTTGTGCCGGTTACGTGTCTTTACGTGTTTATGTACTAATTGGTGTGTATAGATTGTGGTTTGGATATCGTTTCCGATACGGGGTACCTTGTGAGTGAAACGATGTGTGATGATTTCATGTTCATGAGCTCACATGGTAGTGACTATGAAGTGAGATAGTGTTATTTAGTGGTTTTACGTATACGTATATGTATTATCGAAAATCGTATTTTTACGATTTACGGTTTAGCATTTAGAGGTCTCGGATGAGGTGATTAGTCACGAGAGTATTTTTCGGAATGGTTTTAAGTCATTTAGGACTTAATTATAAAGTTTATTTCAAATTCCAAGAGTTTTTATAAAACTGTATATTTTTACGTCTTTTACGGTATACGCGTAAATCTGACTAGTTTTGCGGTTTTGAGGTTTTGGAAACTTTAGCGGCTGAAATAAATTAAGTAAATTTAATGAAATATTAGTAGTGTAATAATAAGTGTGAAAACACTTATCCTTTTACCACTTATTTCCAATAATAACTAGACCAAAACATGTATTTTATGTCGTAAAAGTCGGAATTATGCGTGGTTTGTGTTTTTATTGTGTTTTAGGACCAAAAGATGCAAAAGGAAAAAACATGGGCTATCACGGACTTTTATCGAAGAAAAAGACTAAAGACGAAGTCGAAAGATCGAGAATGCAAAAGAACGGAAGTCCAAGACCTATTCTGAAGATTTATCGAAGAAAAAGTCTAAAGACGGAAGTTTAATGAAGTCAAAGAACTCAAGTCTAATTTTAGAAGAAAATTATAAGACGAGTTTTACATCGACAAATCCCGAGACGACGTCGAGAAAGACAAAAGAATTTAAATCAAGTCGAGAAGAAATGAAAGAAAGAAGAAAGCACACATGCATTACCCATTTGCCTATAAATACCATCCTAAACACATTAGGAGGGAGTTGTTAGTTATTGAGTTAGCTAGTTTCATTTTCATTTTTCTTTCTAGTTTTTAGAGAGAGAAAGTTTTAAGCTTTCTCTCACTAAGTTTCTTCTTTTCTTTATTTCATCTTTCAGGTTTAAGCTTTTGATCATTCTTGTATTTGGATTTCATTAATCAAGTTCAAGTTAAGCTTTTTGTTCTTTAATCTCTTTCTACATTTCTTGATTTTGGTTTACTTTGATCCGAAATATTAAAGATTGTGTTTGATCTTGATGTTTTCGTGATTAAAAATTTAATCTTTTTTATTCCTGCATAAGCTTTCATACGGTTTGAGCTTTAAGTTCTTTGTGCTTATTGGCTTATTCGTATGTTTAGCTTATTAACTTTTAAACTTTCTTAAAAAGTTTATCTTTTTAAAGCTCGTGTTGTTATGTTCATGTGTTTAGATTCCAAAAGTCTTCGTATTTGTGCTTAATTATTCTTGTCTAAAAGTTGGTAGTGCTTTTCGGTTTAACTGCTTATTCATTTCAGCTTAAATTGCTCTTATTTTTCATTACGATCTTAGAAGGGTTTTGCTGGTTACGATCATCCGGTTACGATCGCATTGACTGCGATCAATTCGTTTTTCCCTGGTACGATCCACACCACGATCTCTCATTGCGATCTGTGGGTGCGATCGTGTCACAATTCCTTGTTACGATTGCATTGATTGTGATCATTGTGTTACGATCAGACCACGATCTACACCACGATCCACTTGTTGCGATCGTGAGTGCGATCGGTGGTTGCGATCACTCTTGTCCATCACACTAAGTGAGATCTGATTTCTAAGATGCGATCGCATTGACTGCGATCTGGGTACAATTTGAGTGCGATCGCATTGCGATCTGACTCAGGCTTTTGTTTTGTTTTCCTTAGTTTTCAAATTTAACTTTTCCCACAACTTTTTACTTAGTTTATTTTAAACAAGTTTTTAAGTTTTTAATTATTTACGTTTTAATTTCCAAAGAATTGCACACTTTTATTTTTAGTTTAATTTTTAAAAGTTTTTATTTTACTCAACGACAATTATTTGCTTTTAGTTTAAAAATAGATAATCAACAAACTATTTAATTTTCCACCAAGAACAATTGAGTCGCACTAATTAACGGTAATCAATTTGAAAAGATCTGATTCAACGAACTTTGATACTTGGTAAAACCATGTATTAAATGGCGCCGCTGCCGGCTCTTTTCGTTAAGATTAACGGTGTTTAGTGAGAGACGCGTTGGATTTTGGGATCCGTTCACTTTTGAACGTTATTTTCTTGCTTAAAAATATCCAAAAATCCATAAAAATTAAAAATTTTCAAAAATCCAAAAAAAATAGAAAAACATAAAAAACCAAAAATATTTCTTGTCTATTTTTCTTTTCCTTTTGTAGGTGTCTATGCGTACTCGTGCTCGTAAGAAGAAAGTAGCTCAAGACGAAGTCATTACTCCACCTATTGTCACCATGGACAATCAACCAATGATCGAGCTTTTGCAATCGCACGTAGAGGGCAACACCGATGCTATTGTCATACCCTAGATTGGAGCCAACAACTTTGAGCTTAAATCGGCCTTCATTCAAATGGTCTCTGCTCAACCTTTCTTGGGGCGTTCACTTGATGATCCTCATGACCATATAAAAAGGTTCCTTCAACTTACTAATACGGTCAAGTATAATGGGGTTTCACAAGAGTTGATTCGCTTGCAACTTTTTCCTTTCTCCTTAGAGGGACAAGCCCGAAATTGGCTTAATAAGGAACCGCCACATAGTATTCTTACGTGGACGGATTTAGAGACTAAATTCATCAACTATTTTTTCTCACCCTCACGTACTACCGATTTGCGGAATGAAATCATTACATTTGAACAAAAGTACGGTGAGACATTTAGTGAATATTGGGACCGTTATAAAGAACTTTTAAGAAAGTGTCCTCAACATGGTTTCACAAAAGTACATCAAATTAATACTTTTTACAATGGTTTAAGCATGAATGACCAAGATTCACTAAATAGTGCCTCGGGGGGGGGGGGGGGGGGTAATATTTTGGTTAAGTCTTGTAATGCCGCTTGGGATATTATTGAGAACAAGTCTAGAGTGAAAACCAAGAGTGTTCGGACTAATGTGGCTAGTGCTATCACTAATGAGAGCGACAAGAGAATTGATAAGCTTACTTCGCTTGTTGAATCACTTGCTCTCCAAACCGCCAACAATACGAAAGCTATCACTGCCCAAGTTAATGTTTTGACTCAATCATGTGAAATATGCGGGGGATCTCACTCATACACCGATTGTCCTTCGACTCATGACAATCCGGAAAATGTGTATGCCGCCAACGGTAACTATTCCACGGGAGGCTATCAGGCACGTCCTCAAGGTGACCGCAATTTGCTCAGCTATCGCTCAAACAACTTTCTTTCACCACCCGGTTTTCCCCCACAAAACCCAACCAACCTCAATCGCAACAATCAAAACCAACCTCGTGCTCCCAATCAATATCAAACCGAAAGAACCCCATATCCACCTCAAAGAAACAACCAAGTTTACCAACAACCCGCTTATCAACCACCTGCCTACCATACTCCTCCTCCCAACCAACCCACCGTATTTAATCACGAGGTTGAAACTTACATGAGGACTAATGATGCGATAGTGCAGAATCTTCAGCGAGAAATGGCCAACATGAAAGCATATATGGTGAAACAAGGGAATGATCTTCGAGCCGATATGCGAAACTCTTTTGTATGTCAAATGAATGACTTAAGGAACATGATGGCTAGTTTCTTCCCAAGTAATCAAGCCTCTGGTTCGGTTTCTCTTCCGAGTAACACCTTTGCTAATCCAAGAGGGGAGATGAAAGAAATCACCACTCACAGTGGAAAAGGTTTAAAGGAACCCGAGCTTCCTACACCTACACCGGTGATTGTGACAAAGGAAAACGAGTCCACTTCTCCAATTCCTCCAACTTCTATTCCTCCAATTCCTCCACCTTCTACTTCCACCCTTCCACCACCCAAGGATGTGAGTGAGAATTCCATTCCAAAGCCTTCATCTTAACCTAATATACCTTATCCCTCAAGGTTGAGGAAAGAGAAGTTGAAGAACAAGGATGATATTCAGGTTTCTAACTTTCTTAAAATGTTTAAACAACTGAGTTTCAACATCTGCTTTGCCGAGGCTCTCGCTCACATGCCCAAATATTCTAAAATGTTTAAAGATCTTCTCAGTGATAAGGAGAAACTCCTTGATATCGCTAAGACCCAACTTATTGAGAATTGCTCTGCAGTCCTATTAAGGAAATTACCAACCAAACTTGGTGATCCGGGTCGTTTCTTGATTCCTTGCAACTTCCTCGGGGTAGAGAATTGTATGGCCCTAGCCGATCTAGGTGCTAATATAAACTTAATGCCTTTAAGCATTTGGAATCAATTGTCTCTACCCGAACTAGTCCCCACACGAATGACTTTGGAATTAGCTAACCGTATGGTTGCTTATCCAGTGGGGATAGACGAATACGTCTTCGTTGGTGTCGACAAATTCACCTTTCCAGCGGATTTTGTTGTCGTTGACTACGAGATGGACCCCCGTGTTCCATTAATCGTTGGACGTCCATTCCTGAGGACCGGTCGCACTCTCATTGATGTAGCCACGGACGAATTAATTATGAGATTTTGTGACGATAAAATCGTCTTCAACATGGGTAAACTTTCTAAGCAGCCTTCTGAAAACGAGAATGTTAATTTCATTGACGTTCTTGATGAGGCTTGTGAAGAACATTTCAAAGACGTTTGTAAAAGTGGTTCTTCTTCTCTACCCATTGTTGAGACCGTTGCCTCTATTGCTCCATAACTAACTCCATTTGGAGAAAGTGATTTCATCTTGAAAGAATTTGAAGCAACTTTGGGAGATGTGAACTTGCAATATGACGCTTCTCCATCTAATTGGGATGAGGACATTCGTACCATTGAGAACCATATTTCTCCACCATCTCCTAAAGATATTTCTATCGATGATCCGAATTTGAAAACGCCGTCCATCGAAAATCCTCCGGATTTAGAGCTTAAGGATCTTCCGTCTCATCTTGAATATCTGTTCCTTGACGACAACAACAAATCACCCGTCATCATTGCAAAGTACTTGAAAGAAGAAGAAAAATCCCGACTTATCGCCGTGCTGAAGAATCATAAGAAAGCGATTGCATGGAAAATCTCCGATATTCGTGGAATTGATCCTCACTTTTGCACACATAAAATTCTCATGGAGGACGACTTTAAACCCACTAATCAAAGCCAAAGAAGGGTGAATCCCAAGATCCATGACGTTATCAAAAAAGAGGTTATCAAACTTCTTGATGCGGGAATGATCTACCCTATCTCGGAATCACCATGGGTTAGTCCCGTCCATTGTGTGCCTAAGAAAGGCGGAATCACCGTTGTGCCTAATGAAAACAACGAGTTGATTCCTACTCGTCTCTTTACAGGGTGGAGAGTTTGTATAGACTATCGCAAACTCAATGATGCTACGAGAAAGGATCATTTTCCCCTTCCTTTCATGGACCAAATGCTTGAACGTCTGGCGGGTAATGACTATTACTACTTTTTAGACGATTTCTCGGGTTATTTTCAAATACCCATCGATCCCCAAGACCAAGAAAAAACCACATTCACTTGTCCTTATGGAACATTTGCCTACAAAAGAATGCCTTTCGGCTTATGAAATGCTCCTGGGACTTTCTAAAGGTGTATGATGGCTATCTTCCATGACATGGTTGAAGAAATTATGGAAGTCTTCATGGATTATTTCTCGGTCTATGGTGATTCCTTCTCTACTTGCCTTGCCAATTTAGAACGCATGCTTAAGCGATGTGAAGACACTCGCCTTGTTCTGAATTGGGAAAAATGCCATTTCATGGTAAAAGAAGGCATTGTGCTTGGACATAAAATCTCAAAAGTCGGTCTTGAAGTGGACCGTGCTATAGTGGATGTCATAGCCAAATTAACTCCACCTTCAACCGTGAAGGGTGTGAGAAGTTTCCTTGGTCATGCGGGCTTCTATAGTCGATTCATTCAAGATTTTTTTAAAATCGCTCGCCTGATGACTCACCTCTTGGAAAAAGATACTCCTTTTATCTTTTCTAAAGAGTGTCTTGAATCCTTCAATCTTCTTAAGGATAAGCTAACTAAGGCACCGGTCTTGGTTACCCCTAATTGGGAGCTACCTTTTGAGTTGATCTGTGATGCTAGCGACTTTGCTATTGGAGCGGTTGATTGTAGAGGTTTTACTACCCTTTAGGAAAAGAGCGTAAATAGCGGTAAGTATCGAGTGACGGTTTAGGAAAACCGTGCACTAATGACCCTCAATCACTTAAAAAGATGAAAGATTCGTTTCCCAAGGAGGTATGGTGTTGTGAATTAATTTGTATTTCTTTGAGATTAATATTGAGAAGATGGAATGACGGTTTCTTGGAAATTACACTATGACGTAAAAAATGAAAACGTAAAACCGTAGAAAAACCACTAAAATTAAAAATTATTAAAACCAAAAACAAAATCAAGAAAAATATTAAAAAGACTAAAACAAGTCTAAAATAATATAAATAAAGACAAAAATCCAATAAAGATATTTTAAAACCTTTTATTAATTAAATAATTAATTTTAAATGCTAATTAAAGCCCTAAAATTAAATTTAATTAATTCAAATGTCAAAAATATGATTTTATTGAATAATTACTCAACTTATATTATTATAAGACTAAAGAGTAATTTTCTAAAAATTAAAACCTATTAAAATTATTTTTAAAACTCTAAAAATGATTAAAAGTAATTAAAAACTAATTAAACTTAAAATAATTATAAAAATAAATCTAAAAGTTATAAAAATAATCTAAAAATAGAAATAGTCCCAATTAATGACAAAGAACCTAGGAAAAATGAAAAAGAAAGAAAAATAAAATTTTGAAAATTAATTAATAAAATAATATTAAAACACTCCAAAAAAAAATAAAAGTCACTAGTTGCGCCGCAACTAGTGAGGTCTTGCGCCGCAACTAGTGTAACGGGAATACCAAGATCTGCAGGTACTTCAGTTGCGCCGCAACATGCTGTCTTGCGCCGCAACTTGTATGACGAACCTGGTTATGAACTATTGCACCAGCAGGTTGAACTTGTGTGTTTATGAGTTTGGCCAAGAGGACTTGACCTTGGCTTATTTTGGTATGATTTTTGGTACAAGAGGGCACCCTTGAGCTTATTGAAGCTCAAGGAGTCAAAACTCACAAGGATAAAACACTTAGCAATCAAAATCAAGCAATCATATGCATGAAAAACCAAGCAATTTAGCAATATGCAGATTTTTAACACCCTTTTTACCTTTTAAACTCAACAAACTTGTTCAAATCTTGTTCCAAACTAATTAACTACTTACTAATAACCTTAATCAACCCTAAACAAGCAATCTAACACCTTTTAATTATCAAAACAAATCTAGATGTCCTGCTTAAACCTGTTGCCAAACACCCTTTTAAAATCTAAAAACCAACTTTTAACATACCAACATGCTTACAAAAGCTACCAAATTGATTCCAAGTGCATCTAACATGTAAACATACACACTAGAACACAAATCATGCAATATAAACACACTTAATCACCAAATCACTTAAGATCATACAACTTGCTATTTTTGAACTTTTTCAAGGTAAAAGGAAGATACCTTAGGTTCTTACATCCAAAAACCTAGAGGATGAAAATCCTCCTCCAATCCAACCCGGGTTGGAGCTGAACTAAATCAACAAGCCTTCAACCTATTTGAACACAAAACAAAGAAACAAGAACAAAAATAATAAGATATGATATGATTCTTTTTTTTTTTTTTTTAAAACTCTTCCAAAACCTTTTTAATCTTCTTAAAATGTTTCTATAACACTTAAATCACCAACAAACATGAACTCCTAACACCAAAAACCTTTTGAGAAGATTTTACCAAAATCTCTCAAAATCTCAAAACCTTAAACAACTTTGAAAATCAAAGTTGCTTAACCAAATAAAAGTGGAACTCAGAATCAATCTCCTCACAACACACAAACTTTTAAAAACAATAAAAAAGGAATTACACTTGAATATTTCAAAAACCAAACTTTTTATTTCTTTAAAAAGGAATTACATGTGAGAGACTAGAAACTGGAACAAGGGCTTCACACAAGTTGTGAGCTCCTTTTATAGAGTCCTAAGAACAATCTAGAATGCATAAAAACATAAAACCCTAATACATAGAAAATCCCAAATGTGCCCTTGAATGATTTTGTCCTCTCATTTGATCTTGGCCTTTAAATTTTGCTTTGTGAGCAAGCATATCATCTTGGACGTCCATTTTGCCACGTCACTAGTCTTGGAGGCTAAGGAATGATGTGATTGGTGGATTGGGGAATTGGGGTTTTGGTGCACATGAGTGGGATGCAGGTTTTTAGGAGTGGGAAGGGTTTTGGCATGTGTGAATTAAGTGTGTGAGAGTTTAATTGAGTTTTACCCAAGGAAAAGTGAAGGTAAATTCTGGAGAAGTAAAAATGATGAACAAGGGTCCATTGATCCGTTTTTTTGGGGGTGGTGTGGTGTTAGGCGCATTTTTATTTAAATGTTTCAGGTTTGGCACTTTTGGTCCTTGTCTTTTGGAATTTTTGGCTTTTAAAGATTTTCAGCCTAAAATCTCCTTTCCTTTGTTATTAACTTTCCCACTTTGACAATTTTGGCACCAACTTTTGATAAAAGGTTATCAAGGATGTAATTTGACATTTGGTGATTCTTTAAGGACTAATCTTGGACAATGTTGATCTTCAAAGGTCTTCAATGAGTCTTTCACTTGTTGAGGGACCATTATTGGCAATTTGAATTTGTTGAGGGACCAAACTTGCCATTTCTTCAAAGTTGAAGGACCTTTTTGCAATTTTGACAAACTTAAGGGACCAAACTTGTAATTATGAATATACAAGGGTTTTAAGTGTCATTTCTTCATTCATTGAGGATCAATCTTGTTTTGTCTTCAAGTCTTCAAGGGTATTTGATGAAAATTCCATGATTAGGGCTCGGTTCTTTGTACGGCTTCGTTTCTCGTGTCCGTTTTTCCTTGTATCTTGTGATCTTTTGTCTTTTTCACGATATCCATACCTAAAACACACAAGTAAACAAACACAAGCATATATATGGTATTTTATGACATTTTTATGCATTTAAAGCCCGAAAAGAACGATGAGATCATGTATAAATGCCATCTCATCACTCCCCCATACTAAGCCATTGCCGTGCCCTCACGCAATGCTAGAATAAAGTATCTAAGCATCACCAAAGTTCAATTTTATTAACCTTTATTGAAGAGTAAAAAGACTTGCAACATACTACGAGATTGTGTAAAGACATAATGTATGATTTTCATCACCAAAATGTGACTTTTAGGGTCAAAGAATAGAAACAAGTTAATGTCCCTTAGAGTAAATTTCGTCATCCTTGATTGTCATACATTCCATGCTAAGTGCAAAAACAAGATCATTGTTGGTACAAGTCACAATGCTAACACTACTCATACGTCCAAATTGTGTAATACTTTTTCTCCCCGCAATCCTAGTTATTATAAAAGGAAATGGGTTACTAGCATTTTTTATCTATTTGTCATGGATCACAAGTGATTCATATTGACTTATTTGAGTAGTTATTAGTCCGAAAGCAAAGTAGCACGATTTGATCAATAGTTAGCCGAAGGACAAAATCTTTTAAAACGGCTTCTCGTGTATCTCCTTAAGTTCATATCTTGGCATAACTTGTTTCACGATTTGAGACCTTTCTCGGACCGATATTTGGCATGTACTTCATACTTCAAATCTTGGGAAGACGTTCTCGAAATTATGGTCTTCTCTTCATATAATTGGAATTTCTTCACTTGACGTTTTTGAGAGATTCTTCATATAGGACCACGACTTCATCATTTTTCTTCAATCTTTACTTTGGATTTTGATATACAACGATCCGCCTCCTTTTCGGACTTGGATATATTTATCCTCATACCTTGTTAGGGCCTTTTTGGATAGACTTTCTCCATTCTTTAGGGGAGTAATAGCTTCTCGTCGTGTGTCTCGATCCTTCATATTGATTTTGGAACAATGATACTTCACATCATCTTTGGATCTTTAGCAAAAATAGAGCTCCTCATGCCTTGTTAGGGCCTTTTTGGATGATCGCCAATCTTCGCGTCCCGTTTCAATAAGTTATGCCTTGGCTATGAACTCTATTCAACCCCGAGCAACTTTTAAACGATCTTGCGCTAGAGGCTAAGTAACCTTTCAAACCGTACGACCTTACTTATTGCAATTATGATTTATTCCTAATGCATTGATCTTATGGGAAGAAAAAGCCACAATTAAAAACATATGAGTTTTTGAAAGAACACTTTCATGTTCTACGTTTAGCATGATCACTTGTCTAACTCTATCATTTCTCGTTCTTCACTATATAAAGACCTCTAATTAAAGAGACTCGTGAATACTTAGCCATGCAAGTCAAAATTAAGCCAAATTTGGATTAGCTTTCATTAAGACTATATCAAATCAAAGTTTTGGGTTTTCAAGCCACCTATAGGATCTTGCACTTTCTTGGACTTTTTCAAGTTTAGAGAATGCGTTTTAAAGTTCCCTTGATAAGTGACTTTCTAGAATCAATTATAGGAACTTGCGAAAAGTTCTTGTTCTTAACCCGAATGAATTAAGACTTTCGCGTTTTAAAGCTCCCTATATAAAAGTCTAGCAAAACTTGAATTGAGCGGGTTAAGGAATGTAAATGGCTCCAAATGCCCATCAAGTCAAAAATTAACTCTTATTCTACCCATCGGAAAATATACATTCGTGTCTTAAAAACACTTATGAAAACTAAGAAAAATTTTAAAATTTGGCCATTTTTAGCCTTATTAGCAAAACAAAACATTGAAAATTGGAAAACGTGAGGGCGTAGCAAAGCAAGTACCTATTCACCCCCCCATACTAAAAGTAAACATTGTCCTCAATGTTTCGAGTCTAAAGGTGGAGCACCCCCATACTAGAGACGAAGAATCGAATGCTTAGGATCTAGCATGGAAAGGGTGATCAACAATATATCTAAAGCCGTTTATTAATTATGCTAAAAGATAATTGTTAGAACATTAAAGGATATGTCATGGAATCGTGAAAAACTTCTTCAAACGAACGATGGAGGCTCACGTAAACGAACACGAGAGTCTTCAATCGTAGATGATGATGATGATCTAGATAACACAATCACAAACAACCACGAGACAACGAGTTGGAAGGGTACAAGTCCCCTTATTAGTGAACATAAAGCATAAAGATAAGCATGGGATCTCCCCCACGAGGCACCTCGTTTTTGATTACCGAGTCATGAGCTCGACTCGATCCCCTCAATGTGAACATTTAGGGATATTCATGGTGTGGTCAATTTTTGGCGGGGCTTACATGATAAACAAGGCCCAAAAAGCAACCGGTATAAAGGACTAAGTCCTTAGATGATGCAAAATACCGGGGTCGAAGATGGCGTTCTCGTTTCCATTGGAAAAACAAATTAACACCACTCCAACATGTGCCATAAACTCAAAGAGTTTGAAGAAAATAGATGAGAAGTAGAAGGGTGAGACAATTGGTAAGACAAACGTTTGAGCTACTCGAGGTAGACTCGCACCAAGCAAATAGATAAAGTTTCCATTTATTGCATCGGTGGAAGACCGAGATTTCCCTTTACATGAAATTCCAGGATCGAATATCTCGTCCTCGGTGGACAAGGATGAGGGAACATATGGGGCTTCCCCCATACTAGAACCACACAAAACATCGTCAAAAGGAGTAGACGAGTTTGTAGTACTCAAATCACGCGGTGATGACGGAGTTAGATTTGTAGAAAAATCAATTAAATTACATTTAAGATCTTTTCCTTTTTTATCTTTTAAACTCTCCTTATGAAAACCCTTTTTGATTATGTCGAAAATATTCGGTGTTTCTAAGACGATGTTAGTCACACTAAAAATTCTCACATTTTGAAACCGTTTTTGTTTTGGTGGTGGCAAGTTCTCAAAACGTTTATCGACGAAGAAAACCTCCCCATCGGGGTCCATATATTCATCATCCGAAAGATCTTCCGTAGAAACCGGCAACTTATCAACACTTTTCAAGAATGAAGGTGAAGGATTTTTCGATTCAAGTATTGATGGTTTCTTCTTTGTAGGTTTTGCACTCATAACCTCCACCGGCGGAGGAAATGGTAAATTGTTTTTGGAGACATTCCCTAAAACTCTTGGTGAAAATTCTTTGCAAATGACATTGGTCGAGTCACCATGGTTTAAAGTTGCAATAGAATATACATGAGAAAGATTGGAGTTTTGTGTTGCATTGATGACAAGTTCTTCCTCATTGAAACGAAGGGTGATTTTTCGAGCATGAACATCGATAAGTGCTCTTGATGTATCCAAAAATGAACGACCCAAAATGAGAGGAACTTTTCGATCTATAGGAATGTCTACAACGATAAAGTCAACGGGATAGTAAAACTTTCCGACTTTAACGAAAACGTCCTCGGCTACTCCACATGCCATAATCGTAGAATGATCGGCCATCTCGATGGACATGTTCGAAGGAGTAAGAGCCGGAAGCGAAAGCGATTTGAAAATCTCGAGAGGCATTAAATTAATACTAGCGCCAAGATCGGCCAAGGCGTAGCATTCCTCCATATCTTGAATTGCACACGGAATCAAAAATTTACCGGGATCACCGACTTTTTGTGGTATGCGGCTTAGAAAAACCGATGAACAACTAGACGTTTGTTGTAACTTCTCTTTGTTGTTAAGCATACTTTTGAAGTTTGCGGCGAATCGAGGCATCATGATTAAAGCATCGGCAAAACTTATGTTAAAATGCAAATCACGAAACATTTTCATGAATAGCTCAAATTGATAATTGTTCCTTTCTTGTGCTTTCTCTTTGTTTCGTCTTGAAGGGTAGGGTAAAGGTGGTGTGGGTAAGTCATTAGGCAACGGCCTTGGAATCTCGGGTTCCATAATTGGTATTGGTTCAACCGTAGGTGTGGTATGAGCGGTACTTCGTGGGATTGTAATGTGCTCCTTTTCGACCATCACCTCGGGTTCTTTCTCGATTTCCTTCTCCGTAGAAGTACTTGGACGAGAGATTGGTTCCTTGAAAGTTTTACCACTTCGTGTAGTAATAACCTTCATTTCTCCCTTCGGGTTTGCAATGGTATCACTAGGAAGACCACCCGAAGAAGAGGGCTTACACATGATAGCTTCAAACATCTTAGCCATACGGTCCTCAAATTTTGATTGCCTAGCATCCGCTTTCAATAACTCTTGCTTAATCTCATGTTGTCCTAATTCCATCTTTTGTTGGTTTTGTTGAAGACGTTGGACATTTCCTTCCATTTTATTTGCATGAGTTTTAAGTTCATTAGCAAGTTCATTTTTAAGCTCGTTTTTCAACTCGGACCTTAAGCTAATCATCTCACGTTGCATATTATCAAATTTAGCATCATTTGCTTTTGCATAATCTAAAAATTCTCCTTGCAAATTTTTCGTGTGAGCATTTTGAAAACCTTGTGTAGTGTTTTGAAAATCACGGTTTTGGTTTTGATTAGAGATTTGTCCATTCCCACTTTGATAATTCCCTTTGTTATAATTGCGTGTGTTGCCTTGGTAATTACCTTGGTTGTTGTTTCGATAATTGTTAACATTTTGATTTGGTGGAGCTTGATTTTGGCGGGAACCTTGGCCGTTTTGGTTGTAAGTTCCCGTTGCTACATAAGCACTCGAAGTGTTACCATCCGTGGTAATGCACTCGGATAAATCATGAGCTCCTCCACACGATAAACAACTCTTAGCAACCGCTTTAACCGAAGCGGAATTGGAAGCTTCTTGAGCCTTCCAATGGGACATTAGATTTGCAAATCTATCAAAAAACCGATTTTCCTCATTAGCTTCATCATGCAAGGCGTTAATGCTACGAGACAATTGTGATGACGATGACGAACCCATATTGGCAACACTCGGTGTGTTACGAGGGCTATAAACCTTAGATCGATTTTCAATGATTTGTAAAGCCTCATTTGTCGTCTTGCACAAAAAATTACCACCCGCGGCGGCATTCAAATAATCTCGTTCATGATCATTAAGCCCATTATAAAAAGTATCAATTTGATGCAATTCCGAAAAATCATGATGAGGACATTCATGTAACATTTCCTTAAATCGTTCCCATGCCATTGAAAAACTTTCATTGTTACGTTGCACAAATCGTGAAATCTCATTTTTTAAGTGTGTTGTTTTCGATGGTGGAAAAAACTTGTTCACAAACTTAGAAACGAGATCGGCCCATGTCAAAATCGAATTTGGCGGTTCTTTCTCGAGCCAAATTTTTGCGGGACCATCCAACGAGTATGGAAACAACATCATCTTAATGGCGTCATGCGGAACATCTTTGAATTTGCTAGTGGCGGTGAGACGGTTGAAATTCCTAATATGGTAATGCGGGTTGTCTTTCTCATGACCTCGAAATTTGTTTGCTTGTAGCATCGACATTAAACCCGTCTTAATCTCGAAATTCTCCGCAAGGATGGCGGGAATAACAATGGCCTCTCCAAAACCCTCGGTGGGTGCTTGTAGCAACTCCATCATAGTACGATTAGCCATTACGACTTCTTGTTCTATAATAGGTTCAACAATTGGAGGTTCTTCAACAATCAACGATTGATTGGCTTGCTTTTGAAGTCGTTTACGAGCTCGTTTAGCTTGATTACGAGTGATCATAAACTTCACGAAGAATGGGAGGTGAGCAAAGAAGATTCTTTTTGGTCGTTTTGTGGATTTTCAATTTTTTTTTGTGTTTTTGATGATATTTAATTTTTTTGGTTTTTGGTGTATCTTCGTAGACAACAATCTACAAAATCTCTCCTCGAATCAAACTCTTGATTAAAGAAGCCTCAAAGGAATGAAAACGATCACGTGGAGTGAACGCCTTCGAATGACTTTAGAACTTTGGTGAAAACCAAATTGTTCACGAGGGTTTAATCACAAAGAAAACCAAGCAAATATAGTATACGTATTAATACTTTGGGCGGCAAAACCCTCGATTAGCCTTCAAAATCAAAATACTCACAAGCAAGCGGGGAAACGAGGCGGCGCGAAGCACTTAAGAGCCTTTTTCCTTAGGGTATATTTTATAATACCCGCCTTATACCCACCTTATAGTTCGTATCTTTCAAAATCGAGCTTCTCGAAAGTATTTATCTATTTTTGCCTTTTCTTTTTGTTTGAGATTCGAATACAATGATCGAGTGATGAAATCCCGAATCAAGGTTGTGTTTTCACACTTTTGGAGATATTGTATTTTGGTTGTGATACTTAATACAATATATTAATAATATTCACAAAGAAAAACCGAGAAAACCGATAATACGTGTTAAGGGAGTTCCACTTAACACAAATACTATTATGGATAATATCAAAAACAAAATTTTCCAAATTAAATCACGACACACCTCCCCGGCAGCGGCGCCAAAAATGATTGTAGTAAAAACACGTCTCTTGTTTAGGAAAACAAAAAGAACGTATATGAGCGGTAAGTATCGAGTGACGGTTTAGGAAAACCGTGCACTAATGACCCTCAATCACTTAAAAAGATGAAAGATTCGTTTCCCAAGGAGGTATGGTGTTGTGAATTAATTTGTATTTCTTTGAGATTAATATTGAGAAGATGGAATGACGGTTTCTTGGAAATTACACTATGACGTAAAAAATGAAAACGTAAAACCGTAGAAAAACCACTAAAATTAAAAATTATTAAAACCAAAAACAAAATCAAGAAAAATATTAAAAAGACTAAAACAAGTCTAAAATAATATAAATAAAGACAAAAATCCAATAAAGATATTTTAAAACCTTTTATTAATTAAATAATTAATTTTAAATGCTAATTAAAGCCCTAAAATTAAATTTAATTAATTCAAATGTCAAAAATATGATTTTATTGAATAATTACTCAACTTATATTATTATAAGACTAAAGAGTAATTTTCTAAAAATTAAAACCTATTAAAATTATTTTTAAAACTCTAAAAATGATTAAAAGTAATTAAAAACTAATTAAACTTAAAATAATTATAAAAATAAATCTAAAAGTTATAAAAATAATCTAAAAATAGAAATAGTCCCAATTAATGACAAAGAACCTAGGAAAAATGAAAAAGAAAGAAAAATAAAATTTTGAAAATTAATTAATAAAATAATATTAAAACACTCCAAAAAAAAATAAAAGTCACTAGTTGCGCCGCAACTAGTGAGGTCTTGCGCCGCAACTAGTGTAACGGGAATACCAAGATCTGCAGGTACTTCAGTTGCGCCGCAACATGCTGTCTTGCGCCGCAACTTGTATGACGAACCTGGTTATGAACTATTGCACCAGCAGGTTGAACTTGTGTGTTTATGAGTTTGGCCAAGAGGACTTGACCTTGGCTTATTTTGGTATGATTTTTGGTACAAGAGGGCACCCTTGAGCTTATTGAAGCTCAAGGAGTCAAAACTCACAAGGATAAAACACTTAGCAATCAAAATCAAGCAATCATATGCATGAAAAACCAAGCAATTTAGCAATATGCAGATTTTTAACACCCTTTTTACCTTTTAAACTCAACAAACTTGTTCAAATCTTGTTCCAAACTAATTAACTACTTACTAATAACCTTAATCAACCCTAAACAAGCAATCTAACACCTTTTAATTATCAAAACAAATCTAGATGTCCTGCTTAAACCTGTTGCCAAACACCCTTTTAAAATCTAAAAACCAACTTTTAACATACCAACATGCTTACAAAAGCTACCAAATTGATTCCAAGTGCATCTAACATGTAAACATACACACTAGAACACAAATCATGCAATATAAACACACTTAATCACCAAATCACTTAAGATCATACAACTTGCTATTTTTGAACTTTTTCAAGGTAAAAGGAAGATACCTTAGGTTCTTACATCCAAAAACCTAGAGGATGAAAATCCTCCTCCAATCCAACCCGGGTTGGAGCTGAACTAAATCAACAAGCCTTCAACCTATTTGAACACAAAACAAAGAAACAAGAACAAAAATAATAAGATATGATATGATTCTTTTTTTTTTTTTTAAAAACTCTTCCAAAACCTTTTTAATCTTCTTAAAATGTTTCTATAACACTTAAATCACCAACAAACATGAACTCCTAACACCAAAAACCTTTTGAGAAGATTTTTCCAAAATCTCTCAAAATCTCAAAACCTTAAACAACTTTGAAAATCAAAGTTGCTTAACCAAATAAAAGTGGAACTCGGAATCAATCTCCTCACAACACACAAACTTTTAAAAACAATAAAAAAGGAATTACACTTGAATATTTCAAAAACCAAACTTTTTATTTCTTTAAAAAGGAATTACATGTGAGAGACTAGAAACTGGAACAAGGGCTTCACACAAGTTGTGAGCTCCTTTTATAGAGTCCTAAGAACAATCTAGAATGCATAAAAACATAAAACCCTAATACATAGAAAATCCCAAATGTGCCCTTGAATGATTTTGTCCTCTCATTTGATCTTGGCCTTTAAATTTTGCTTTGTGAGCAAGCATATCATCTTGGACGTCCATTTTGCCACGTCACTAGTCTTGGAGGCTAAGGAATGATGTGATTGGTGGATTGGGGAATTGGGGTTTTGGTGCACATGAGTGGGATGCAGGTTTTTAGGAGTGGGAAGGGTTTTGGCATGTGTGAATTAAGTGTGTGAGAGTTTAATTGAGTTTTACCCAAGGAAAAGTGAAGGTAAATTCTGGAGAAGTAAAAATGATGAACAAGGGTCCATTGATCCGTTTTTTTGGGGGTGGTGTGGTGTTAGGCGCATTTTTATTTAAATGTTTCAGGTTTGGCACTTTTGGTCCTTGTCTTTTGGAATTTTTGGCTTTTAAAGATTTTCAGCCTAAAATCTCCTTTCCTTTGTTATTAACTTTCCCACTTTGACAATTTTGGCACCAACTTTTGATAAAAGGTTATCAAGGATGTAATTTGACATTTGGTGATTCTTTAAGGACTAATCTTGGACAATGTTGATCTTCAAAGGTCTTCAATGAGTCTTTCACTTGTTGAGGGACCATTATTGGCAATTTGAATTTGTTGAGGGACCAAACTTGCCATTTCTTCAAAGTTGAAGGACCTTTTTGCAATTTTGACAAACTTAAGGGACCAAACTTGTAATTATGAATATACAAGGGTTTTAAGTGTCATTTCTTCATTCATTGAGGATCAATCTTGTTTTGTCTTCAAGTCTTCAAGGGTATTTGATGAAAATTCCATGATTAGGGCTCGGTTCTTTGTACGGCTTCGTTTCTCGTGTCCGTTTTTCCTTGTATCTTGTGATCTTTTGTCTTTTTCACGATATCCATACCTAAAACACACAAGTAAACAAACACAAGCATATATATGGTATTTTATGACATTTTTATGCATTTAAAGCCCGAAAAGAACGATGAGATCATGTATAAATGCCATCTCATCAGCGGTTTTAGGCCAAAGAGTGAACAAACACTTCCAACCAATCCATTACGCTAGCAAGACAATGACGGGGGATCGATTGCATTATACCACTACCGAAAAAGAGCTTTTAGCTGTAGTGTATGCGTTTGAAAAATTTCGCCCCTATCTTGTCCTTTCTACCACCATCGTGTACACCGATCATTCCGCGTTGAAGTACTTCTTAACTAAGGAAGATTCCAAGCCAAGACTTCTTCGTTGGGTTTTGCTCCTTCAAGAATTTAAAATCGAAATTCGTGACAAAAAGGGAGCCGAAAACCTAGCCGCGGATCATCTAAGTAGACTTGAGGATCCTTATCAAGGGGATCATCCGAATCAAGAGATCAATGACTCTTTTCCCTTTGAGGCCTTATTGTCTATCAACTCCAATCTTGATGACACCCTGTGGTTTGCGGATATTGCAAACTACTTAGCGGGTGGAATTCTCAAGGAAGGGTTAACGTCCCAACAAAAGAAACAGTTCTTTAAAGACATTGAACACTATTTATGGGATGACCCTTACCTCTTCAAACAATGTGCGGATCTTGTCATTCGTCGATGTGTTGATGGACCGGCAGCGGTACAAATCCTTGATGCTTGCCATAAAGGACCCACCGGTGGTCACTTTGGTCCCAATTACACCGTGAATAAAGTATTCGACTCTGGATTTTATTGGCCCACCATTTATCATGACGCTCATGAAATGGTTAAACATTGTGATGCTTGCCAAAGACAAGGCAAGATCACACATAAAGATGAGATGCCTCAAAATTTCATACAAGAATGTGAATATCGTTGATGTATGGGGTATCGACTTTATGGGGCCATTTCCATCATCTAAAGGGCACAAGTACATCCTCGTAGTCGCTGACTACGTTTCTAAATGGGTTGAAGCTAAGGCTCTCCCTACGAACGATGCGAGGGTGGTTGTGAACTTTTTGAAGTAGCTTTTTGCTCGATTCGGTGTTCCTCGTGCTATAATCAGTGACCGCGGGACTCATTTTTGCAATGATCAATTTGCAAGAGTCATGTCTAAGTACGGTGTCAATCACCGTCTTTCCACCGCTTATCATCCCCAAACTAATGGGCAAGCCGAGATATCTAACCGCAGATTAAAGCGAATTCTGGAGCGTACTGTGGGAGAGCATCGTGCCTCATGGGCCGATAAGTTAGATGATGCTTTGTGGGCTTTCCGTACCGCTTATAAGACCCCGGTTGGTTGTACACCTTATCGTCTTGTGTACGGGAAAGCATGCCACCTCCCTATTGAGCTGGAACATAAGGCATACTGGGACTTGAAGTGGGATAACTTCGACATCAACAAAGCCGGCGATCTTTGGAAGATTCAACTCAATGAGCTAAATGAACTAAGGAATGAAGCTTAGGAGAACTCATTGATCTACAAGGAGAAGACCAAGATCATCCATGATGCTAGGATTAAGAACCGAGAGTTCCACGTTGGTGATCAAGTTCTACTCTTTAACTCTCGATTGAAGATCTTCTCAGGAAAGCTGAAGAGCCGCTGGTCTGGTCCATTCACCATCGCCAAAGTCTTCCCGTATGGCACCATTGAGATTTCTCAGCCAAATGGGCCCAATTTTAAGGTGAATGGCCAGCGCGTGAAGTTGTACTTTGGTGAGGACATCTCTCATGAGATGATTCCATCCCTTACCACGTTTCCATTGAATTAAGTTCTGGGTCGAGTCAAGCTCGTGACTCGGTGAACAAAAACAAGCGCTTCTCGGGAGGCAACCCGTGATCTATCCTTTACCGTTTTCATAATAAGTGTAGGGGGGAGCCCCGTATGTGTTTGTTGTCTTGTTTCTTCTAATGTGCAGGGATTTAAGCTTCAAAGATCCATTCTCAATGACTTTCGACGAACCGTGATCCCGTGTGCCCGTCTTCCTGGTTCTATCCTAAACTGTCGTGATTCAATATTTCATATCTTATATGTTCACATTGAAATCAGTATAGTTGTCCTTTCCTTAGCAATATTTAAACAACGTGCACAATGTCATAAGTGTAGAGGAGTTTACTCCCACATGCTTAAACATTGAGGACAATGTTTATATCAAGTGTAGGGGGGACTTCTATCGAAGTAAGTGGTCTTTTCCATGAATTTGTCCTCATTTTAACCGGACAATTTGATTTTTCGACATTTTTCAAAATTTTTAATCTATTTTGGCCTTGTAATTTTCCTTCGCTAGCATTATTTACTTTCTTTGCTAAAATAAAAGTCCAATAAAGTGGTTTTAAAATTTTCAAAGTCGTGAATATTTTGACTCAACCCGAGTTTACTTATCTAAGTTTACTCTAGCTAGTATCCTTAACGTATTTAAGTCAAGTTTTGCTAGGCTTATATATAGGGAACTTTAAAACGCGAAAGTCTTAACTCTTACGGTTAAGAACAAGAACTTTTCGCAAGTTCTTATAAATGATCCTAGAGAGTCGTTTATCAAGGGAACTTTAAAATGCGATTTCTAAACTTGAAAAAGTCTAAGAATTTGCAAGATCCTATAGATGACTCGAAAACCCAAAACTTTGATTTAATTGGCTAAGCATCCACGAGTCTCATTCCTTGAGATTTTAAACTGTGGAGAACGAGAGATGATAGAGTCAATTATAAGTTTGGTATTCTTTCGTGAATTTATGTGAGTTGATTATAAGCCTATTCTCCCATCGCTTGCTAATAATTTATCTGCAATAAATAAGGTTGTACGATTGAAAAGTTACTTAGCTTCTAGCCCAAGATCGTTTAAAAGTTGCTCGGTATTAATTAGAGTTCATAGCTAAGGCATAACTTATTGAAGCGGCATGCGAAGATTGGCGAGTCTGAAAAGGCCCTACAAGGCATGAGGGCTACATTTTGTTGCTAAAGATCCAAAGTGATGTGAAGAATCATTTATCGAAAATCAATATAAAGGATCGAGACACACGACGAAAAGCAAATACTCCCCAAAAGATCATGGAGAAGTATCCAAAAAGGCCCTAACAAGGTATGAGGATAAATAGATCCAAGTCCTAAAAGGAGGCGGATCGTTGTATATCAAAGTCCAAAATAAAGATAGGGGAAAAATGAAGAAGTCGTGGTCCAAATATGAAGAATCTCTCAAAACTTCAATTGATGAAATTCCTATTATGAAGAGAAGACCATAATTTCAAGAACGTCTCTCAAAGATTTGAAGTATGAAGTCGCGTCCAAATATCGGTCCGAGAAAGGTCTCAAATCATGAAGCGAGTTATGCCAAGATATGAACTTTAAGAGGTCCCGAGAAGCAGTTTTAAAAGATTTTGTCCTTTAGCTAACTATTGATTAAATCGTCCCACTTTATTTTCAGCCTAAATAACTATCAAAATAAGTCAAACAATGCATCCTCGTGATCATTCAAGACAAAATTAAAATATAAGAGATACACCTAGGAATAAGGGAGTCTAAGTAAATAATTGGCCCACATGAATTCGTGTTAGTTTGCCAACTTATAATAACAACTATCTCGTTTTTAAGCTTGGTATGGAGAACGTGAAACTTGAGGACGATAAACGTTCATGGCAGCCAAAACCCAATGTAAGTCTTTGATTTCTTTACTTGTTTTTATCTTTTTATTTTCCCTAAATGTTTAAGTATTTAATAAAGGCCAAGGTAGGTTATTTATGATGGAAAATGTAAACCGTGCTTTAAAATTAATGCATTGCATGAGTGCATTGCAATGGTCAAGTGTAGGGGATTTAATAAGTGTGAAAACACTTATCCTTTTACCACTTATTTCCATTAATAACTAGACCAAAACGTGTATTTTATGTCGTAAAAGTCGGAATTATGCGTGGTTTGTGTTTTTATTGTGTTTTAGGACCAAAAGATGCAAAAGGAAGAAAACATGAGCCATCACGGGCTTTTATCGAAGAAAAAGACTAAAGACGAAGTCGAAAGATCGAGAATGCAAAAGAACGGAAGTCCAAGACCTATTCTGAAGATTTATCGAAGAAAAAGTCTAAAGACGGAAGTTTAATGAAGTCAAAGAACTCAAGTCTAATTTTAGAAGAAAATTATAAGACGAGTTCAAATTACATCGACAAATCCCGAGACGACGTCGAGAAAGACAAAAGAATTTAAATCAAGTCGAGAAGAAATGAAAGAAAGAAGAAAGCACACATGCATTCCCCGTTTGCCTATAAATACCCTCCTAAACACATTAGGAGGGAGTTTTTAGTTTTTGAGTTAGCTAGCATCATTTTCATTTTTCTTTCTAGTTTTTAGAGAGAGAAAGTTTTAAGCTTTCTCTCACTAAGTTTCTTCTTTTCTTTATTTCATCTTTCAAGTTTAAGCTTTTGATCATTCTTGTATTTGGATTTCATTAATCAAGTTCAAGTTAATATTTTTGTTCTTTAATCTCTTTCTACATTTCTTGATTTTGGTTTACTTTGATCTGAAATATTAAAGATTGTGTTCGATCTTGATGTTTTCGTGATTAAAAAGTTAATCTTTTTTATTCCTACATAAGCTTTTATACGGTTTGGGCTTTAAGTTGTTTGTGCTTATTGGCTTATTCGTATGTTTAGCTTATTAACTTTTAAACTTTCTTAAAAAGTTTATCTTTTTAAAGCTCGTGTTGTTAAGTTCATGTGTTTAGATTCCAAAAGTCTTCGTATTTGTGCTTAATTATTCTTGTCTAAAAGTTGGTAGTCCTTTTCGGTTTAAATGCTTATTCATTTCAGCTTAAATTGTTCTTATTTTTCATTACGATATTAGAAGGGTTTTTGATACACTGATTTTACTAGGTTCAGATTCTCTCTCGATATCCTCTCGAATTGATCTCGGCCTTAAGTGGAATGATTGTTCTTGGTTACTAAAAAAGATTTGGTTTTCTAACCTACTAAATGTTAAATGATCGAAAATTTAAACTTAAATTTAAAAGTAATTGAATTAATAACTTGAATTGAAATTAAAATTAAAATTAAAATTAAAATTAAAATTAAACTAAAGAAACAGTAGAAACAAAAACAGTAATACAGTAACTCTTAAGAATATTCAAAGAAAATTGATTCGGAAGTTCAACCTTGATTCAAAAGTCCAACCTTGATTCAGAACTTTACTCGGATCCTTCACTCGGAAGTTGATTCGGAAGATTCACCCAGAACTTTGGTTGATTCGGAAGATTTAGGTTCATTCGGAAGATTTAGGTTCATTCGGAACTTTTCAAAATTAAACTCATTCGGAACTTTGGTTCATGCGGAACTATATTCGGAAGATTGGTTCATTCGGAAGTTTTACTTCATCCGGAACATTAGACTCATTCGGAACTTTTCAAAAAGACATTCATTCGGAAGATTTACACTCATTCGGAACTTCAGTTCATTCGGAACTTTCTATTCATCCGGAACTTCAGTTCGTTCAGATGTTTTGATTCACTCGGAACTTTTTAAACAAAGACTCATTCGGAACTTTTAAAGGACATGTTCATCCGGAACTTTTGGTGTTCATCCGGAACTTTTGGTGTTTATCCGGAACCTGGGAACACAATAACCAGTCGTTTTACCCGAAGAACAAGGAAACCAATTTTAATCCAAAAATCACCAAGTTTTTCAACAAAAACTTAAATAATCTAAACACAAAGCATCTACTAACCATAAACTACAAATCCCATCAACAAAAACACAAAACCCAACAACTTTTGAAGATCAAAACTCAATAAAATAAGAACTTAAGAACTTGAAGATAAAGATGATGATGAACAAGATGAAATGGAAAGATTAAACAAGAACTTGTATTAATGATTGATGTTTTAACAATAACAAAATAAAGATGAAAATTACAAGATTAAATTAAAAGATCAAGATCACCAAACACCCTAGTGGTGTTGGTGATGGGACGAACTAAAAAGAGAGAAAGGTGGGGGAGAAGAAAACTAAAACTAAACTAACTGGAAGGAAAGTGTGAGGGGTGGACTATTTATAGGTGTTTCCCTTGGTTGGTGAGTGGGCTTTCTCCCATTCTTCTTGTCTTCTCGTCTTTTCAGAAAAGTTGACGTTTTCGATTCTGATTCGGGATTTGTCGTCGATTAAATTCAACTCGTCTTTTAATTTCTTCGTTTAATAGACTTGAGTTTCTTCGACTTATGAAAATCTTCCATCTTTGGTCCTTTTCTTCGATAAATCTTCGAATAGGCCCAGTGACTTCAAATCTTTTGCATCTCTTGGACAATAGACTTTATCTTGAGTCTTTTTCTTCGGTAAAACCCGTGCAATCCCATGTTTTCTTCAATATTCATCCGGTTAGCTCTGAAAACACAATAAACACAAAAACCACGCATAATTCCAAACAAATGATATTAAATACGTGTTTTGGTCTCGTTTTAGCCAGAATTAAGTGGTAAAAGGATGGGTGTTTACACACCTATCAAATCCCCTACACTTAACCATTGCCATGCCCTCATGCAATGCTTAGTGATAAAGCAAAATTTACACTTTTCTCATAATTAATCAACCTTGGCCTTATTAAAATACTACCAAACAAAAACTAAAGTACTAAAAGAAATTAAACTTTAAAGGAAACAAAAAGATAGAAAACCATTTTCACTCGAAAATAGCTACATGGAAATAACTTGCAAAGAGATCAAGGACTTACATTAGGGCTTTGGTGCTGCGAAGATTTATCACCCTCAAGTTTCACGTTCCCCAAACTAAGCTTAAAAACGAGATCATTGTTATTATAAGTTAGCAAATCAAACACTTACACACATGGCTTAATTATATGCTTAAACTCCCTTATTCCTAGGTGTATCTCTTATATTTTATTTTTGTCTTAGAATGATCATGAAGATGCATTTTTGGACTTATTTCGATAGTTTATTTAGGCTGAAAGCAAAGTAGGACGATTTGATCAATAGTTAGCTAAAGGACAAAATCTCTTAAAACTGCTTCTCGGGATATCAAAAAGTTCATATCTTGACATAACTTGGTTCACGATTTGAGACCTTTCCCGGGCCGATATTTGGCATGTACTTCATACTTCATATCTTGAGAGACGTGCTTGAGATAATGGTCTTCTCATCGTTCATAGAGTTTCTTCACTTGGAAACTTTTGAGAGGTACTCCAACTTTGTTGACCACGACTTCATGATTATTTCTTCAATCTCTAATTGGGATTTCGAGATACAACGATCCGCCTCCTTTTCGGACTTGGATCTATTTATCCTCATACCTTGTTAGGGTCTTTTCGGATAGACTTCTCCATGATCTTTATGGGAGTTGATTACTTTTCGTCGTGAGTCTTGATCCTTCATATTGACTTTGGGAATAACGCTTTTCACAATCACTTTGGATCTTTAGCAATAAAATGGAATCCTCATGCCTTGTTAGGGCCTTTTCGGACTCGCCAATCTTCGCACCCCGCTTCATAAGTTATGCATTGGCTATGAACTCTTATCATTACCGAGTAACTTTTAAACGATCTTGGGCTAGAAGCTAAGTAACTTTTCAAATCGTACGACCTTACTTATTGCAGATAATTTATTAGCAAGTGATGGGAGAATAGGCAAATAATTACACCAAGTGAGCTTGTGCAAGAATACCGACTTATAATTGACTCTATCATTTCTCGTCCTCCACAATTTAAAATCTCAAGTAATGAGACTCGTGGATACTTAGCCTAATAAACCAATTAAGGTCTACATGGTTAAGGATACTAGCTAGAATAAACTTAGATAAGTCTATTCAGGTTGAGTCAAAATAAACGCAACGGGCCTAATATGTCAAAGACTTCTAAACTAGCTACACCACTTTATTAATATTTTTGACTTTATTGCGGGATATATACATATGAAAGCAACGATAAAAATTTAAAAATTACGACTAAATGGCCAAAGTTAATTAAAAATTTGAAAAATGTTGAAAAAGATGATTTTCCGGTTAAATGAAGGCATTTTCATGGAAAAGTCCACTTAAAACTTCGATAGAAGTCCCCCCTACACTTAAGATAAACATTGTCCTCAATGTTTAAGCATGTGGGAAAAGTCTCCCCTACACTTATGACATTGTGCACGTTGGTTAACTCAAGTTAAGGATGGGACGACTAAAGTGATCAATTTCAAATGTGAGTATGATGAAAATTGAATCACGATAGTTGAGAGATAGAACCGGATTTCGGATAACACGGGAGCACGGTTCTTCAAAGTTTCCAAGAGTGCACTAATCCCTGTAATCACATCACCACACAAATACAAACACTCTATAGAGGCCCCCCCTATACTTAGGAGGTTAAAACATAAAGGATAGAAACTCGGGCTGCCTCCTGAGGAGCGCTTGTTTTTGATAACCGAGTCACGAGCCTGACTCGACCCAAAATTAGTTCATGGGGAACGTGGTGAGGGATGGAATCACCTCCTGAGAGGTGTCCTCACCAAAGTACAACTTCACTCGTTGGCCATTCACCTTAAAATTCGGTCCATCAGGTTGAGCGAGCTCGAGAGTACCATATGGAAAAATTTGGGCAATGGTGAATGGGCCGGACCAACGACATTTGAGCTTGCCCGAAAAGATTTTCAACCGAGAGTTAAAAAGTAAGACTTTGTCTCCAACATGGAACTCTTGGTTTTTGATCTTGGAGTCGTGGATGAGCTTAGTTCTTTCCTTATAGATCAAAGAATTTTCATAAGCCTCATTACGGAGTTCATTGAGCTCATTGAGTTGGATCTTGCGTAGGTCACCGGCTTTGTTAATATCAAAATTAGCCCACTTCAAGGCCCAGTAAGCCTTGTGCTCCAACTCAATGGGGAGGTGGCACGCTTTCCCGTACATAAGACGATAAGGCGTACAGCCGATTGGGGTCTTGTAAGCAGTACGGAAAGCCCACAAAGCATCATCAAGTTTATCAGCCCATGAGGCACGATGCTCTCCCACGGTTCTTTCCAGAATTCGCTTAAGTCCTCGGTTGGATATTTCAGCCTGGCCATTAGTTTGTGGGTGGTAGGCTGTGGAAAGACGATGGTTTAAACCGTACTTAGCCATGACTCTTGCGAATTGGTCATTGCAAAAATGAGTCCCACGATCACTAATAATGGCACGAGGCACACCGAATCTAGCGAAAAGAGCTTTCAAAAAGTTACAAACCACCCTTGCATCATTAGTGGGTAAAGCTTTGGCTTCAACCCACTTTGAAACGTAGTCAACGGCTACAAGGATGTATTTGTTTCCTTTAGAAGAAGGGAATGGCGCCATAAAGTCGATACGCCAAACATCAAAGATTTCACATCCTTGAATAAAATTCTGAGGCATCTCGTCTTTATGTGTGATGTTGCCTTGTTTTTGGCAAACATCACATCGTTTAACCATATCGTGAGCGTCACGATATATGGAGGGCCAATAAAATCCCGAATCAAACACTTTTTTGGCGGTGTAGTTGGGACCAAAGTGACCACCGGTGGGTCCTTTGTGGCAAGCATCAAGGATTTCTGACGCTGTCGGTCCATCAACACATCGGCGACTAATTAGGTCGGCACATTGTTTGAATAGGTAAGGGTCGTCCCAAAAGTAAGTCTTAATGTCGGTGAAGAACTTCTTCTTTTGTTGAGACGTCAACCCTTCCTTGAGAATTCCACCCGCCAAGTAGTTTGCAAAGTCTTCAAACCACGGGGTTTCATTAGATTTGGAATTTATAGACATTAAGGTCTCCAAGGGAAAGGAATCATTGATTTCTTTGTTCGGATGATCCCCTTGGTATGGATCCTCAAGTCTGCTGAGATGATCCGCGGCTAGGTTTTCTGCTCCTTTTTTATCGCGAATTTCGATTTTAAATTCCTGGAGCAGCAAGACCCAGCGAAGAAGTCTTGGTTTGGAATCTTGCTTTGTCAACAATTACTTCAGCGCGGAATGATCGGTATACACAATGGTGGTAGAAAGGACAAGATAGGGGCGGAATTTTTCAAAAGCATAGACAACAGCTAAAAGCTCTTTTTCGGTTGTAGTATAATGCAATTGTGCCCCCGTCATTGTCTTGCTAGCGTAATGGATTGGTTGGAAGTGTTTATTCACTCTTTTTCCCAGAACCGCTCCAATAGCAAAATCACTAGCATCGCACATCAACTCAAAAGGCAGCTCCCAATTAGGGGTAACTAAGACGGGTGCCTTAGTAAGCTTATCCTTAAGCGAGTTGAAGGCTTCAAGACACTCTTTGGAAAAGAGAAAAGGAGTATCTTTTTCCAAGAGGTGGGTCATCGGGCGAGCGATTTGAGAAAAATCTTTGATGAATCGACGGTAGAAGCCCGCATGACCCAGGAAACTTCTCACACCCTTCATGGTTGAAGGTGGAGGCAACTTGGCGATAACATCGACTTTAGCACGGTCTACTTCAAGACCGGCTTTAGAAATCTTGTGTCCCAGCACGATGCCTTCTTTTACCATAAAATGACATTTTTCCCAATTCAGAACAAGGCGAGTGTCTTCGCACCGCTTAAGCATACGTTCCAAATTGGCAAGGCAAGAAGAGAAGGAATCCCCGAAGACCGAGAGATCATCCATGAAGACTTCCATGGTTTATTCAACCATGTCATGGAAGATAGCTAACATGCACCTTTGGAAAGTCCCGGGCGCATTACATAAGCCAAAAGGCATTCTTTTGTAAGAAAATGTGCCATAGGGACAAGTGAATGTTGTTTTCTCTTGATCTTGGGGATCGATGGGTATTTGGATATAACCCGAGAAACCATCAAGAAAGCAGTAATATTCATTACCCGCTAAACGTTCAAGCATTTGGTCCATAAAAGGTAGAGGGAAATGATCCTTTCTCGTGGCATCATTGAGTTTGCGGTAGTCTATACAAACTCTCGACCCAGTAACGAGACGAGTGGAAATCAACTCGTTGTGTTCATTGGGAACAACAGTTATTCCGCCCTTTTTGGGCACACAATGGATTGGACTAACCCATGGGGAATCCGAAATAGGGTAAATCATACCCGCATCAAGAAGTTTGATAACCTCTGTTTTGATGACTTCATGGATTTTTGGATTCACCCTTCTTTGGCTTTGAATTGTGGGCTTAAAGTCGTCCTCCATGAGAATTTTGTGTGTGTAGAAGTGAGGATCAATTCCACGAATATCAGAAATCTTCCAAGCAATAGCCTTCTTATGATCTTTCAAAACGGCGACAAGTCGGGCTTTCTCTTCATCTTTCAAATCCTTAGCAATGATGACTGGCGACTTCTTCTCTTCTTCAAGGAATACATACTCGAGATGGGGCGGCAACTCCTTAAGTTCTAAATCCGGAGGATTTTCGACGGGAGGCGTATTCAAAGTCGGAGTATCGATAGCAATGACCGTGGGAGATGGAGGAGAAGGATTGTCTTCTTTGAGAAGGTTTTCAATGAAGCTGAGATCTTCATCCCAATTGATAGTAGAATCGTCATTGTCTAAATGCACATCTCCCATGGTGGCTTCCAAATCTTTCCAAAGGAAATCACTTTCTCCAAATAGAGATAGTGATGAGTCGATAGAGGAAACGGTCTCAACATTGGGAAGAGAGGTAGGAATACTTTTACAAGAATCTTTGAAGTGTTCTTCACAAGCCTCATCAAGAACGTCAATACAATTAACACTCTCGTAAGAATAAGGCTATTTAGAAAGCTTTCCCATGTTGAAGACTACTTTATCGTCACCCACTCTCATGATAAGCTCACCGGCTTCAACATCGATGAGAGTGCGACCGGTCCTCAAGAATGGACGACCAACAATGAGTGGCACACGGGGGTCCATCTCGTAGTCGACGACAACGAAATCAGCAGGGAAGGTGAATTTGTCGACTCCTACAATGACGTCTTCGGCTATCACCACTGGATAAGCAACCGTACGGTTAGCTAATTCCAAAGTCATTTTGGTGGGGACTAGCTCTGGGAGAGATAATTGCTTCCAAACGCTTAGAGGCATAAGATTAATACTGGCACCTAGATCGGCTAGGGCCATGCAATTCTCTACTCCCGGGAAATTGTAAGGGATAAGAAAACGACCCGGATCACCAAGCTTAGTTGGCAATTTCCTTAAGAGCACTGCAGAGCAATTCTCATTAAGTTGGGTGTTGGCAATATCGAGGAGCTTTTCCTTGTCGCTCAGAAGATCTTTAAACATTTTCGCATACTTGGGCATGTGAGCGAGAGCCTCGGCGAAGGAGATGTTGAAATTCAATTGTTTGAACATTTTAGGGAAGTTCGAAACCTGAATATCATCCTTGCTCTTTTGCTTCTCTTTCCTCAACCTAGATGGATAAGGTATATTGGAAGAAGAGGAAGGCTTTGGGAGAATAGGATCACTCACAACCCCGGGTGGAGGAGGGGTAGAAGGAAGAGGTGGAGAAATTGGGGAAGGAGAAGGATGAGGAATAGGAGCAGGTGACTCGTTCTCCTTAGTCACAACCACCGGTGGAGGTATAGGAAGCTCGGGTTCCTTGGTACCTTTGCCACTTCGAGTGGTGATTGCTTTCATCTCCCCTCTTGGATTTGCAATTGTGTTACTCGGAAGAGTACCCGAAGAAGAGGGTTGATTACCTTGGAAGAAACCAGCCATCATGTTCCTCAAGTCATTAGTTTGGCTATCCAACGTGTTTCTCATGTCGGCTCTCAAATCATTTCCTTGCTTGACCAAGTCTGCTTTCAAGTTTCGCACTTCCTGTTGGAGATTTTCCACGATCACATCATTGTTCCTCATGTAGGTTGCAACCTCTTGGTGTAATGCAGTGGTGGTTTGGTTGGGAGGAGCATTGTATGCGGGTGGTTGATAAGCAGGTTGTTGGTAAACTTGGTTGTTACGTTGAGGTGGTTGTTGCTGCTTGTGAGGAGGGATGTATGGTTGTCGAGGTTGTTGTTGTTGTTGAGGAGGGTGATGAGGTTTGATTGTTGGTTTGGGTTGGTTGGAGGAAAACCAGGTGGAGAAAGATAGTTGTTGCTGCGGTAGCTAAGTAAATTACGGTCACCTTGAGGTCTAGCTTGATAAGCAGGTTAAGGATAGGTGCCATAAGCTGCATTAACATTCTCAGAAGGGTAGTCTTGGGTGGCGGTACAAGTGGTGTAAGAGTGAGGACCACCGCATATCTCACAAGGTTGGCTGACAGCGTTAACTTGAGCGTGTTTAGCGTTGTTGCTGTTGTTGTTGCTGACGGTGTGGGTGACAAGCGATTCAAGAAGCGTACTGATTTTGTCCAATCGCTTGTCGCTGTCACTTGTGCTAGCAATAGCGACATTGGTCCGAACACTCTTGGTTTGCACACGAGATTTATTCTCAATGATGTCCCAAGCAGCATTGGAAGTCTTAGCCAAAAGATTACCCCCCGAAGCACTGTTCAGTGAATCTTGGTCACTCATGCTTAAACCATTGTAAAAAGTATTAATTTGATGTACTTTGGTAAAACCATGTTGTGGGCATTTTCTTAAAGGATCTTTAAAACGATCCCAAGATTCACTGAACGACTCATCGTACTTTGTTCAAAATTTATGATCTCATTCCGCAAAGCGGTAGTACGAGAGGGTGGGAAAAAGTAATTGATAAACTTTGTTTCCAAATCCGTCCACGAGAGAATACTCTGTGGCAGTTCCTTAGCAAGCTAATGTCGGGCTTGTCCCTCTAAAGAAAAGGGAAAAAGTTGTAACCTTATAACCTCTTGTAGAACGCCATTGAATTTGACCGTGTTGGTGAGTTGCAAGAATCTCTTGATGTGGTCGTGTGGATCATCAATGGTTCGTCCCAAGAATGGTTGAGCGGAGACCATCTGGATAAAGCCTGATTTTAGCTCAAAGTTGTTGGCGGCAATTAGAGGTATGACAATTGGATCCGTGTTGCCATCTACATGAGCTTGCAGCAGTTCAATCATCGGGCGATTATCCGGAAGGGGCTCATTGTTGTTGTTATTGTTCATGTTGTTGAAAGGTGGGTTGTTGTTGTTATTATTGTTGTTCGGAGGTGGTATATTATTTTTGTTTTGTACACCAGCCATGTCTAGGTTATCGAGAGGCTCAGGCTCTAGATAAGACGTGGATCGAGTGCGCATACACCTGCAAAAGAACGAACAAAGAAAAACAAGGCAAAAATATTTTTGGTTTTTATGTTTTTTTTAATTTTTTTTTTGTATTTTTGAAAATTTTATATTTTTTAGGATTTTTTGAAAAATTTTGATGAAAAAGTAACATTCACGGGGAACGGATCCCAAAATCCAAGTTCTCACAAAAAACTTTTGATCTTAACGAGAAGAGCCGGCAGCGGCGCCATTTGATACATGCATTTTGCTATGGGTTCTAATTTATGTCTCACAGTCCTCTCGAATTGATCTCAGCCTTAGGTGGAATGATTGTTCTTGGTTACTAAATAAAAGGGTTTGGTTTTCTAACCTACTAAATGTTAAATGATCGAAAATTTAAACTTAAATTTAAAAGTAATTGAATTAATAACTATTAATAAAACTTGAATTGAAATTAAAATTAAAATTAAAATTAAACTAAAGAAACAGTAGAAACAGAAACAGTAATACAGTAACTCTTAAGACTATTCAAAGAAAATTGATTCGGAAGTTCAACCTTGATTCGGAACTTTACTCGGATCCTTCACTCGGACGTTGATTCGGAAGATTCACCCGGAACTTTGGTTGATTCGGAAGATTTAGGTTCATTCGGAAGATTTAGGTTCATTCGGAACTTTTCAAAATTAAACTTATTCGAAACTTTGGTTCATGCGAAACTATATTCGGAAGATTGGTTCATTCGGAAGTTTTACTTCATCCGGAACATTAGACTCATTCAGAACTTTTTATGAAACAACTCATTCAGAACTTTTCTAAAAGACATTCACTCGGAAGATTTACACTCATTCAGAACTTCAGTTCATTCGGAACTTTCTATTCATCCGGAACTTCAGTTTGTTCGGAAGTTTTGATTCACTCGGAACTTTTTAAACAAAGACTCATTCGGAACTTTTAAAGGACATGTTCATCCGGAACTTTTGGTGTTCATCCGGAACTTTTGGTGTTCATCCGGAACCTGGGAACACAATAAACAGTCGTTTTACCCGAAGAACAAGGAAACCAATTTTAATCCAAAAATCACCAAGTTTTTCAACAAAAACTTAAATAAACTAAACACAAAGCATCTACTAACCATAAACTACAAATCCCATCAACAAAAACACAAATCCCAACAACTTTTGAAGATCAAAACTCAATAAAATAAGAACTTAAGAACTTGAAGATAAAGATTATGATGAACAAGATGAAATGGAAAGATTAAACAAGAACTTGTATTAATGATTGATGTTTTAACAATAACAAAATAAAGATGAAAATTACAAGATTAAAATTAAAAGATCAAGATCCCCAAACACCCTAGTGGTGTTGGTGATGATACGAACTAAAAGGGAGAAAAAAGGGGAGGAGAGGAAAAACTAAAAACTAAAAACTAACTGGAAGGAAAGTGTGAGGGGTGGACTATTTATAGGTGTTTCCCTTGGTTGGTGAGTGGGCTTTCTCCCGTTCTTCTTGCCTTCTCGTCTTTTCAGAAAAGTTGACGTTTTTGATTCTGATTCGGGATTTGTCGTCGATTAAATTCAACTCGTCTTTTAATTTCTTCGTTTAATAGACGTGAGTTTCTTCGACTTGTGTAAATCTTCCATCTTTGGTCCTTTTCTTTGATAAATCTTCGAATAGGCCCAGTGACTTCAAATCTTTTGCATCTCTTGGACAATGGACTTTATCTTGAGTCCTTTTCTTCAGTAAAACCCGTGCAATCCCATGTTTTCTCCAATATTCATCCGGTTGGCTCTGAAAACACAATAAACACAAAAACCACGCATAATTCCAAACAAATGATATTAAATACGTGTTTTGGTCTTGTTTTAGCCAGAATTAAGTGGTAAAAGGATGGGTGTTTATATACCTATCAAATCCCCTACACTTAACCATTGCCATGCCCTCATGCAATGCTTAGTGATAAAGCAATTTTACACTTTTCTCATAATTAATCAACCTTGGCCTTATTTAAATACCACTAAACAAAAAGTAAAATACTAATAGAAATTAAACTTTAAAGGAAACAAAAGAATGGAAATAACTTGCAAAGAGATCAATCACTTACATTAGGGCTTTGGTGTTGCGAAGATTTATCACCCTCAAGTTTCACGTTCCCCAAACTAAGCTTAGAAACGAGATCATTGTTATTATAAGTTAGCAATTCAAACACTTACACACATGGCTTAATTAAATGTTTAAACTCCCTTATTCCTAGGTGTATCTCTTATATTTTATTTTTGTCTTTGAATGACCATGAAGATGCATCTTTGGACTTATTTCGATAGTTTATTTAGACTGAAAGCAAAGTAGGACGATTTGATCAATAGTTAGCTAAAGGACAAAATCTCTTAAAACTGCTTCTCGGGATATCAAAAAGTTCATATCTTGGCATAACTCGGTTCACGATTTGAGACCTTTCTCGGGCCGATATTTGGCATGTACTTCATACTTCATATCTTCGAGAGATGTTCTTGAGATAATGGTCTTCTCATCGTAATAGAGTTTCTTCACTTTGGAGACTTTTGAGGGGTACTCCAACTTTGTTGACCACGACTTCATGATTATTTCTTCAATCTCTAATTGGGATTTTGAGATACAACGATCCGCCTCCTTTTCGGAATTGGATCTATTTATCCTCATACCTTGTTAGGGTCTTTTCGGATAGACTTCTCCATGATCTTTACGGGAGTTGATTGCTTTTCGTCGTGAGTCTTGATCCTTCATATTGACTTTGGGAATAATGCTTTTCACATCACTTTGGATCTTTAGCAATAAAATGGAATGCTCATGCCATGTTAGGGCCTTTTCGGACTAGCCAATCTTCACGCCCCGCTTCATAAGTTATGCCTTGGCTATGAACTCTTATCATTACCGAGCAACTTTTAAACGATCTTGGGCTAGAAGCTAAGTAACTTTTCAAATCGTACGACCTTACTTATTGCAGATAATTTATTAGTAAGTGATGGGAGAATAGGCAAATTATTACACCAAGTGAGCTTGCGCAAGAATACCGACTTATAATTGACTCTATCATATCTCGTCCTCCACAATTTAAAATCTCAAGTAATGAGATTTGTGGACACTTAGCCTAATAAACCAATTAAGGTTTACATGGTTAAGGATACTAGCTAGAATAAACTTGGATAAGTCTATTCGGGTTGAGTCAAAATAAACGCAACGGGCCTAATATGTCAAAGACTTCTAAACTAGCTACACCACTTTATTAATATTTTTGACTTTATTGCGGGATATATACATATGAAAGCAACGATAAAAATTTAAAAATTACGACTAAATGGCCAAAGTTAATTAAAAATTTGAAAAATGTTGAAAAAGATGATTTTCCGGTTAAATGAAGGCATTTTCATGGAAAAGTCCACTTAAAACTTCGATAGAAGTCCCCCTACACTTAAGATAAACATTGTCCTTAATGTTTAAGCATGTGGGAAAAGACTCCCCTACACTTATAACATTGTGCACGTTGGTTAACTCAAGTTAAGGATGGGACGACTAAAGTGATCAATTTCAAATGTGAGTATGAAGAAAATTGAATCACGATAGTTGAGAGACCGGATTTCGGATAACACGGGAGCATGGTTCTTCAAAGTTTCCAAGAGTGCACTAATCCCTGTAATCATATCACCACACAAATACAAACACTCTATAGAGGTCCCCCTACACTTAGGAGGTTAAAACATAAAGGATAGAAACTCGGGCTGCCTCCCGAGGAGCGCTTGTTTTTGATAACCGAGTCACGAGCCTGACTCGACCCAAAATTAGTTCATGGGGAACCTGGTGAGGGATGGAATCACCTCCTGAGAGGTGTCCTCACCAAAGTACAACTTCACTCGTTGGCCATTCACCTTAAAATTCGGTCCATCAGGTTGAGCGAGCTCGAGAGTACCATATGGAAAAGTTTGGGCAATGGTGAATGGGCCGGACCAACGACATTTGAGCTTGCCCGAAAAGATTTTCAACCGAGAGTTAAAAAGTAAGGCTTTTTCTCCAACATGGAACTCTTGGTTCTTGATCTTGGAGTCGTGAATGAGCTTAGTTCTTTCCTTATAGATCAAAGAATTTTCATAAGCCTCATTACGGAGTTCATTGAGCTCATTGAGTTGGATCTTGCATAGGTCACCGGCTTTGTTAATATCAAAATTAGCCCACTTCAAGGCCCAGTAAGCCTTGTGCTCCAACTCAATGGGGAGGTGGCACGCTTTCCCGTACACAAGACGATAAGGCGTACAGCCGATTGGGGTCTTGTAAGCAGTACGGAAAGCCCACAAAGCATCATCAAGTTTATCAGCCCATGAGGCACGATGCTCTCCCACGGTTCTTTCCAGAATTCGCTTAAGTCCTCGGTTGGATATTTCAGCCTGGCCATTAGTTTGTGGGTGGTAGGTTGTGGAAAGACGATGGTTTACACCGTACTTAGCCATGACTCTTGTGAATGGGTCATTGCAAAAATGAGTCCTACGATCACTAATAATGGCACGAGGCACACCGAATCTAGCGAAAAGAGCTTTCAAAAAGTTACAAACCACCCTTGCGTCATTAGGGTAAAGCTTTGGCTTCAACCCATTTGGAGACGTAGTCAACGGCTACAAGGATGTATTTGTTTCCTTTAGAAGAAGGGAATGGCCCCATAAAGTCGATACCCCAAACATCAAAGATTTCACATTCTTGAATAAAATTTTGAGGCATCTCGTCTTTATGTGTGATGTTGCCTTGTTTCTGGCAAACATCACATCGTTTAACCATATCGTGAGCGTCACGATAGATGGAGGGCCAATAAAATCCCGAATCAAACACTTTTTTGGCGGTGTAGTTGGGACCAAAGTGACCACCGGTGGGTCCTTTGTGGCAATCATCAAGGATTTCTGGCGCTGCCGGTCCATCAACACATCGGCGGATAATCAGGTCGGCACATTGTTTGAATAGGTAAGGGTCGTCCCAAAAGTAAGTCTTAGTGTCGGTGAAGAACTTTTTCTTTTGTTGGGATGTCAACCCTTCCTTGAGAATTCCACCCGCCAAGTAGTTTGCAAAGTCCGCAAACCACGGGGTTTCATTCGACTTCGAGTTTATAGACATTAAGGTCTCCAAGGGAAAAGAATCATTGATTTGTTTGTTCGGATGATCCCCTTGGTAAGGATCCTCAAGTCGGCTAAGATGGTCCGCGGCTAGGTTTTTTGCTCCTTTTTTATCGCGAATTTCGATTTTAAATTCCTGGAGTAGCAAAACCCAGCGAAGAAGTCTTGGTTTGGAATCTTGCTTTGTCAACAAGTACTTCAACGCGGAATGATCGGTGTACACAATTGTGGTAGAAAGGACAAGATAGGGGCGAAATTTTTCAAAGGCATAGACAACAGCTAAAAGCTCTTTTTCGGTTGTCGTATAATGCAATTGTGCCCCTGTCATTGTCTTGCTAGCGTAATGGATCGGTTGGAAGTGTTTGTTCACTCTTTGTCTAAGAACCGCTCCAATAGCAAAATCACTAGCATCGCACATCAACTCAAAGGGAAGCTCCCAATTAGGGGTAACCAAGACGGGTGCCTTAGTAAGCTTATCCTTAAGCGAGTTGAAGGCTTCAAGACACTCTTTGGAGAAGATTAAAGGAGTATCTTTTTCCAAGAGGTGGGTCATCGGGCGAGCGATTTGAGAAATCTTTGATGAATCGACGGTAGAAGCCCGCATGACCCAGAAAACTTCTCACACCCTTCATGGTTGAAGGTGGAGGCAACTTTGCGATAACATCGACTTTAGCACGGTCTACTTCAGACCGGCTTTCGAGATCTTATGTCCAAGCACGATGCCTTCTTTTACCATAAAATGGCATTTTTCCCAATTCAGAACAAGGCGAGTGTCTTCGCACCGCTTAAGCATACATTCCAAATTAGCAAGGCAAGAAGAGAAGGAATCCCCGAAGACCGAGAAATCATCCATGAAGACATCCATGGTTTGTTCAACCATGTCATGGAAGATAGCTAACATACACCTTTGGAAAGTCCCGGGCGCATTACATAAGCCAAAAGGCATTCTTTTGTAGGCAAATGTGCCATAGGGACAAGTGAATGTTGTCTTCTCTTGATCTTGGGGATAGATGGGTATTTGGAAATAACCCGAGAAACCATCAAGAAAGCAGTAATATTCATTACCCGCTAATCGTTCAAGCATTTGGTCCATAAAAGGTAGAGGGAAATTATCCTTTCTCGTGGCATCATTGAGTCTGCGGTAGTCTATACAAACTCTTCACCCAGTAACGAGACGAATGGAAATCAACTCGTTGTGTTCATTGGGAACAACGGTTATTCCGCCTTTCTTAGGCACACAATGGATTGGACTAACCCATGGTGAATCCGAAATAGGGTAAATCATACCCGCATCAAGAAGTTTGATAACCTCTGTTTTGATGACTTCATGGATTTTTGGATTCACCCTTCGTTGGCTTTGAATTGTGGGTTTAAAGTCGTCCTCCATGAGAATTTTGTGTGTGCAGAAGTGAGGATTAATTCCACGAATATCTGAAATCTTCCAAGCAATAGCCTTCTTATGATCTTTCAACACGGCGACAAGTCGGGCTTTCTCTTCATCCTTCAAATCCTTAGCAATGATGACTGGCGACTTCTTCTCTTCTTCAAGGAATACATACTCAAGATGGGGCGGCAACTCCTTAAGTTCTAGATCCAGAGGATTGTCGTCGGGAGGCGTATTCGAAGTCGGAGTATCGATAGCAATAACCGTGGGAGATGGAGGCGAAGGATTGTCTTCTTTGAGAAGGTTTTCAATGAGGCGGAGATCTTCATCCCAATTGGTAGTAGAATCGTCATTGTTTAAAGTCACATCTCCCATGGTGGCTTCCAAATCTTTCCAAAGGAAATCACTTTCTCCAAATAGAGATAGTGATGAGTCGATAGAGGAAACGGTCTCAACATTGGGAAGAGAGGTAGGAATACTTTTACAAGCATCTTTGAAGTTTTCTTCACAAGCCTCATCAAGAACATCAATACAATTAACACTCTCGTATGAATAAGGCTGTTTAGAAAGCTTTCCCATGTTGAAGACTACTTTATTGTCACCCACTCTCATGATAAGCTCACCGGCTTCAACATCGATGAGAGTGCGACCGGTCCTCAAGAATGGACGACCAACAATTAGTGGCACACGGGGGTCCATCTCGTAGTCGACGACAACAAAATCAGCAGGAAAGGTGAATTTGTCGACTCCTACAATGACGTCTTCGGCTATCCCCACTGGATAAGCAACCGTTCGGTTAGCCAATTCCAAAGTCATTTTGGTGGGGACTAGCTCTGGGAGAGAGAATTGCTTCCAAACGCTTAGAGGCATAAGATTAATACTGGCACCTAGATCGGCTAGGGCCATGCAATTCTCTACTCCCGAGAAATTGCAAGGGATAAGGAAACGACCCGGATCACCAAGCTTGGTTGGCAATTTCCTTAAGAGTACTGTAGAGCAATTCTCATTGAGTTGGGTGTTGGCAATATCGAGGAGCTTTTCCTTGTCGCTCAGAAGATCTTTAAACATTTTCGCGTACTTTGGCATGTGAGCGAGAGCCTCAGCGAAGGAGATGTTGAAATTCAGTTGTTTAAACATTTTAAGAAAGTTTGAAACCTGAATATCGTCCTTGCTTTTAAGCTTCTCTTTCCTCAACCTAGAAGGATAAGGTATATTTGAAGAAGAGGAAGGCTTTGGAAGAATAGGATCACTCACATCCTTGGGTGGAGGAGGGGTAGAAGGAAGAGGTGGAGAAATTGGGGAAGGAGAAGGATGAAGAATAGGAGCAGGTGACTCGTTCTCCTTAGTCACAACCACCGGTGGAGGTATAGGAAGCTCGGGTTCCTTGGTACCTTTGCCACTTCAAGTAGTGATTGCTTTCATCTCCCCTCTTGGATTCGCAACGGTGTTACTCGGAAGAGTACCCGAAGAAGAGGGTTGATTACCTTGGACGAAACTAGCCATCATGTTCCTCAAGTCATTTGTTTGGCTGTCCAACGTGTTTCTCATGTCGGCTCTCAAATCATTTCCTTGCTTGACCAAGTCTGCCTTCAAGTTTCGCACTCCCTGTTGGAGATTTTCCACGATCACATCATTAGTCCTCATGTAGGTTGCAACCTCTTGGTGTAATGCAGTGGTGGTTTGGTTGGAAGGAGCATTGTATGCGGGTGGTTGATAAGCAGGTTGTTGGTAAACTTGGTTGTTACGTTGAGGTGGTTGTTGCTGCTTGTGAGGAGGTATGTATGGTTGTCGAGGTTGTTGTTGTTGAGGAGGGCGATTAAGGTTTTGTTGTTGGTTTGGGTTGGTAGGAGGGAAGCCAGGTGGTGAGAGGTAGTTGTTGGAGCGATAGTTAAGCAAAGTACGGTCACCATAAGGTCTAGCTTGATAAGTAGGTTGAGGATAGGTGCCATATGCCGCATTTACATTCTCAGCAGGGTAGTCTTGGGTGGCAGTACAAGTAGTGTAGGAGTGAGGACCACCGCATATCTCACAAGGTTGGCTGACAGCGTTAACTTGAGCGTTCTTAGCCTTGTTGCTGTTGTTGTTGCTGACGGTGTGGGTGACAAGCGATTCAAGAAGCGTAGTGATTTTGTCAAGTCGCTTGTCGCTGTCACTAGTGCTAGCATTAGCGACATTGGTCCTAACACTCTTGGTTTGCACACGAGATTTATTCTCAATGATGTCCCAAGCAGCATTGGAAGTCTTAGCCAACAGATTACCCCCCGAGGCACTGTTCAGTGAGTCTTGGTGTAACACCCCATTTTGGAAATGGAATATTACGCATATCATGGCGTGTCATCAAAGCATACAAGGATAAATGTCTAAGCATTATTCAACCATAAAAGGGAAATACCGGAATCAAACATCGGTACCCCAAAGTAAAGCTCATCACACACAAACATAAATACTGTAAAAGGAAAGGACGAAACAATGTCCAAAGCAACTGTATCAAAGTAAAGGAAATGCATAAAGTAAAGAAAGACAGTAAAGCTTCCAGTCCATATGCACCTACGTTTGAGATCTACGAGCGTCCCTGAGTACCTGCCGTTTTGGGAACATGAAAAGGAAAACGGCTGAGCAAGACGCTCAGTGCACGGATGTACAATAAAGCATGAAATAGGATAAACATGTAACATATAACAGCGGAAGACTAAGTACTGAGTAAACTGGTTAAGTATCAAGAAAACTGGTTTTATAGTTTGAAAAGCCTTATGTTTATCTTGTGAAAACTGTTTTAACATATATATACCATAGCCCATATAGGTCATGAAAAGGTCACGTGCATGAATACTTGGAGGGGTGACCTCATCATGCTGATTAGAGGGGATGCCTCTAATCAATATACTGGTTTGGGTAGGAGGGATCAACTCCTTGTGAAGGGTGCAAGGCACACACCACATTCACCATGATAAACTGAATAAAACATGTAACTAGGATGCACCCATACGCCCCACCTGATATAATAATATGGCCAAAACTGAAAGGGACGCCACGAGCAATCACTCCGCCGTGGGGAAGTCATAACATCGGTGCCTCCAATGCTATGGTTATGGTACCTCCATAACTAGGTGAAACTGGTCATGCTTGTATATGGCTATAGATTATGCTAATTAAACATAAGCAGTTCAAAACAATAAAACAATTACTGGGGAAAACAGTTGGCTGCATACGGGGAAATCCTAATAAGGAAAGAATGTCCATACTGAAAGGACGGGAATCCGTACCTCAAGTCCAGTGAATGAACGGAAGAAAGACTCCTACTTCTGGATCACTAATGCTACATGAATACACACGTGTATAAGTATCGATTCACTGATTACGTACTGGGTTTTGTATCTCATTTTAGCTGATTTGGTATGTTTTAGGTCATGGTTTACTGTTTAAAGCCTTAAACTGTGTTTATCTAGTATTCTGATTAATCTGATTAAGTATTACTGGTGTTTCATGTATTATTATACTTACTGTGTAATAACAAGTAACTTTCCAAAAATAGCATGTTTCCAAAAATAGAAAGTTTCCAAAAATAGAAAGTTTCCAAAAATAGAAAGTTTCCAAAAATAGAAAGTTACCAAAAATAGAAAGTTTCCAAAAATAGAAAGTTTCCAAAAATAGAAAGTTTCCAAAAATAGATCAGCTGCCTTAATTAAATAAGTTTCCATATATAGAAGGTTTCCATGATTAGATTAGCTGCCTGAAATAGATAGATTTCCATATATAGAAGGTTTCCATAATTAGAATTAAGCTGATTACATAAGCTAACATATAAGTCTAAGTGTTATAAGCTTATTTCTTAAGTCATAAGATATAGTGTATAGTTTAATTATTATTCCATGTATTTTAATTAAACTATAGGTTAAGCATTTTAATTAAAGTATAACATGTATTAATTAAAATGAAATAAAATACTTAGGTTAAAATGTGTATTATTATGTATTAATAACATAACCTAAGTCATGTCTAAATTAATTAATTATAGGCATGTTTTAATAATTAATTAATTATAACTTATAACATAAAATACTTAGGTTAAATTAATGTCATGATAAACTAATAATTAAAATAACCTAAGTCATGATTTAATTAATATTTCATGTTATTAATTAATTATATCCTAAGTTCATAATTCATAAAAATTAACATGTAGCATGAATCATGATTTAACCAACGAACCATGAATCGGGCATGAATTCGACACCGTACCCCGAGCCAAACCCGGGGCACATGTGTCTCCTTGCTGCCGTGGGTCCCACATGAGCCAACCAAGACCAAAAATGGTCTTGGTGGTGGCGGCAATAGCAAACCAAACCCCCCTCGGGTTTGTTTGCTAGGCGGCCAAAACAAACATCCCTTTTAAATCATTCTTTGATTTTATTTAATACCAAAACATGTTAGATCAATGATTAATTACCATGTTTTAATAAGAAAAAATAATAATAACATGTTCATGAAAATAATCAAAGATTAAAAGAATTAAAAGAATTAAAAAGAAGGGTTAGAAAGGTATACCACTATGTAGCTTGGAAAAAGGATGAACAAACACTGATTATAACAATAGTTTTTAAGATCAAAATCAACCAATCACCCTCCAATGGTGGTGTTTAGGTGGCGGCACAAAGAGAGCAAAAGGAGGAGGAGAAAACTCTTTTTAGGGTTTTTATGTTTATTTCTTGAAAGTGAAAAATGAAAACATGTTTTTACTCTTACCCCCCTTTACTTGTAAAGTCCATGGGCTAGGCCTATTTCTTGTTGTGTGCCGTGGGTATGGGGGCCCCACATGGGGTACCCGTACCTTTCTCGTGTCCCGATGTTTCGTGTTCGTTCGTGGTTAAACGTGCTCGTGTTTAAAGTGTTTCTGTTTATTCTAACGTGTCGTTTATCGTAACTTAACGCTCGTAATTATATTATAAGTATTTACGTAATTATTCTAGTTCGTATTTTAAATAGTGATCATGATTTAATTATGTTCACGTGATATATTTATTAACTGTTTGTCATGAGTTCGTACGTAATCGATACTTGTCATGTCATACACGTATGCACTTGCTTGATTATTAGCACATGAATGTGATCAATACTAAATGAGGTAAGTTTAATCTAGGACGTACGATCTTAAGGGCACTATTCATGGTAAAAGCATGCGGGTTTTACAATTCTTCCCCCCTAAAAAGAATAATTCGTCCCCGAATTATAGATAAAGTAAGCTGAAAAGAAGTGACATACCCGAACTCAAAATATGAAGTGAGGGTAAGAAGCCCGGATAGACTCCTCTGTTTCCCAAGTGGCTTCCCGCTCGGTATGGTCCCTCCAAAGAATTTTGACGAATGGAATCGTCTTCCTTCTCATGACTCGTTCTTGCCTGTCGAGTACTCGTTCGGGTTCTTCTATAAAAGTGAGATCTTCGCGTATCTGTTCCAGTGGATACTGAACCATGTGAAGGGGATGATAATTGTACCCTCTGAGTAAGGACACATGGAACACGTTATGGACGTGCGAAAGCTGAGGAGGTAACGCCAATCGGTAAGATACTTCGCCGATTCGTTCAACGATATCAAATGGTCCGATGAACCGAGGACTGAGTTTTCCTTTGATCCCGAAGCGTTTAACACCACGTGCCGGCGAAACCTTGAGGAAGACGTGATCTCCCACATTAAAATGTATGTCCCTACGATGCTTATCGGCGTAACTCTTCTGACGTGACCGTGCTTCTTGCAACTTCTGTTTAGCTACCTCAATCTTCTCATTGGTCATTTCTATAATCTCTGGTCCTTCAAGTGTTCGCTCTCCCACTTGATCCCAGCAAGTTGGAGCGCGACACTTTCTGCCATACAACATTTCGAAAGGAGCACATTTGATACTTGCGTGCCAGCTGTTGTTGTATGCAAACTCGACTAAGCAGATGTAATCGTCCCAATCACCTGTCCATTCCAACGCACACGACCTTAACATATCTTCCAATGTTTGAATTGTTCGCTCCGATTGTCCGTCCGTTTGGGGATGAAAGGCTGTGCTCAGCTTAAGTTGTGTACCCCAAGCTTTTTGCAGACCTTTCCAGAATCGCAACGTGAAACGAGGATCTCTGTCTGAGACGATGCTGGAGGGAGTACCGTGGAGTCTCATGATCTCCCTTCTGTACGTATCTGCGAGTTTACTTACCGGATCTTCCTTGCGTATCGGTAAGAAATGAGCTGATTTGGTGAGTCGATCAACAATGACCCAAATAGCATCGTGCTTCTTCTTGGTAGGCGGAAGACCGGTAACAAAATCCATGGTTATTTTGTCCCACTTCCACTCTGGAATATCCAACGGTTGAAGGAGACCGCCCGATCGCTGATGTTCAATCTTAACCTGCTGGCAGGTAAGACATTTGGAGACATAAATGGCTACATCTTGTTTCATACCACTCCACCAAAAGTGCTGTCTGATGTCATGGTACATTTTTGTCGACCCAGGATGTATAGAAAATGGGGAGTTGTGAGCTTCAGCTAACAATGCTTCCCGGAGTTCTGGATTGTCAGGAACACAAAGTCTCGTGCCCTGCCAAATGATACTGTCTGCGTCCATTCGGAATTCTGTCTGCTTCTCCAAATTCTGAATTATCGCCCAAATCTCTCCATCATCCTTCTGCGCTTCCTTAATCCTAGTCAGTAACTCAGGTTCTACTCTAAGATTCGCCCAGTATCCGTGCTGCCCACGTACCATGATTTCGATGTCTAGCCGCTCCAAGTCCCTTATGTTTTGTTCCTTGATCTCAATGCCGTTGATCATTCCGGACTTTCTGCTGAGTGCATCTGCTACTACATTAGCTTTCCCGGGATGATACTGTAGGTTAATATCATAATCCTTCAACAGTTCCAACCATCTCCTTTGTCTCATGTTCAATTCTCGCTGTGTGAAGATATACTTCAAGCTCTTGTGATCCGTGAAAATGTCGCATGATTCTCCGTATAAGTAATGCCTCCATATCTTCAATGCGAACACCACTGCAGCAAGTTCCAGGTCATGCGTAGGGTAGTTTTCTTCATAGGGCTTAAGCTGCCGTGAAGCATACGCGATCACTTTCCCATGTTGCATGAGAACACAGCCCAGTCCCTTCCCCGATGCATCGCTATAGATCTGAAATCCACCTGTACCAGATGGGAGAGTAAGAATAGGTGCAGATACTAACTTCTGCTTTAGGTCTTCAAAGCTCTTCTCTCATTCTTCCGTCCAGACGAATTTCTCTCCTTTTCGCATCAGTTTGGTGAGAGGCAATGCCAAGCGGGAAAAGTTCTCCACGAATCTTCGATAATATCCAGCTAAGCCTAAGAAACTGCGGACTTCTGTCGCTGATGTTGGTCTTGGCCATTTAGTGATAGCCTCAACCTTCGCTGGGTCCATAGTGATCCCTTCTGCTGATACAATGTGACCTAAGAATGCCACCTTGTTTAACCAGAACTCACACTTGGAGAATTTCGCATACAGCTGCTTCTGACGAAGAATCTGTAGTACAGTACGGAGATGATCTTCGTGTTCCTCCGTAGACTTTGAGAAGATCAAGATGTCATCGATGAATACAATGACAAATTTATCAAGGAATTCATGAAAGATTATGTTCATCAGATCCATGAATACTGCTGGAGCGTTAGTCAGGCCGAATGGCATGACCACAAACTCATAATGGCCATAGCGGGTACGAAAAGCAGTCTTAGCAATGTCCTGCTCTTTAACCCTCAGCTGATGGTAGCCTGACCTTAGATCGATCTTTGAGAAGTGTTTGGCTCCTTGAAGTTGGTCAAACAGATCGTCTATACGTGGCAGTGGATACCTATTGCGGATGGCAATCTTATTAAGTTCACGGTAGTCAATGCAAAGTCGCATGCTGCCGTCCTTCTTCTTAACGAACAAGACCGGTGCGCCCCATGGAGATGCGCTTGGTCTAATGAACCCTCGTTCAAGAAGTTCCTGCAGTTGGTCCTTCAGTTCTTTTAGCTCTATGGGAGCCATACGATACGGAGCCTTAGAGATTGGCTCAGCTCCTGGAACAAGGTCGATGTTGAACTCCACTTCTCTTGCAGGTGGTATGCCTGGAAGTTCATCTGGGAAGACGTCTTGAAATTCTGAGACTACCGGTTGATCCTGAATCGATGGGGATTCAGCATCCATGTCATGAACCGTAGCTAGATAACCTTCGCAGCCATGTGACAGTAATGCACGTGCTTGCAAGGTAGATATGACTTGTACAGACCGCCCGGGTATGAACCCGTTATGGATGTACTCTGGTGCATTAATGTCGCCGAAGATCACCCGATATGAGTGGCAGTCTATGGTAGCATGGTGCCTGGATAGCCAGTCCATGCCAAGAATCATATCGAACTCAATCATGTCTAGGGGAAGTGCATCTACTGCACGAACATTATCGTCAAACTCTAGAGGAAGACTCTTGTATACATGAGTTATTAATACAGAGTCCCTCAGAGGCGTGGAAATGGTAAGATTATCTTCTAATGGCAATGGAAGTGTCCTGATGTTCTTAGCATAAGTAGTGGAAATAACTGAATGAGTGGCACCCGTGTCGAAAAGAACACATGCAGCCTGGTCGTACATATACAAAATTCCAGTAATGGTACATGTAGATTTGTTTGCCTGGTCCCGCGATGTCGTGTAGACACTCCCAGTGGTAGGAGGCGGTTTAGTATCAGCATGACCCGAAGTACCCTCCATTTCACCCTTACGGCAATCTCTCATACGATGGCCAGGGAGGCCGCACTTGTAGCACGCGTCGGAATCACGACGACATGGGCCAGGGTGTCTGCGATGGCAAGTGCTGCAAAGAGGATGAGTGAATCCTCCAGCAGGAGTCCTTGCTTGCTGACGGCCTGCTGATGACAAAACGTGTTAAGAATAAAGTATATGCACGAGTATAGGACGTAAGCGTCATAGATGTTTACCAGTGTTAGCTGAACGGTTAGGCTGAGAACCCCTGTGGTTCTGGTCCCTTCCGTTACCGTGGTTCCTGGTAGAGATTAATATAGTGTCAGCATGAGAGATATAACATGAGATCAGAATAAGATGCGTAATTAGTAGGACCTGCTGTTGTTGGAGTGTCCCGCATTGTTACGGTAATTATCATTACCGTTGCGCCTTTCCACAACAGAACGGTCGTTAGAGTGACCGTTTCCTTTGGGCTGCTGAGGCTGCTGCTGGGTAGCCGGCTGAGACCGGTCCCCAGTTTTCTGCCTGGAAGATACAGTTTAAGAGATGATTATAGAACATATAATGATAGGATGCGGTCTGGTTATCGATAGAACACGAAATGTTTTACCTCTTGTCGGGTCTTTCAGCTTCCCCGAACTCATCGCGTTCCTGCAACATCTCAAGCTTCCTTGCTGCGTAAGCCACCTGTGCCACAGTATCCAACGGGGCACCCGATAAATCATTGGCAATCCTTGGGTTAAGGCCCCAACGAAAATGTAGTGCTTGCTCTTCAGTGGTGCCTGCGGATGCCCTCAGTACAGCTGTGTACCCGAGGAACCTCTGCATGAACTGTCCACAATTCTCGTCGGGTCTCTGTCTCATGGCGTAGTATTCCCTCATGAGTCGATTCCTTCCTTCCATGGGAAAAATGATAGGTGGGGGAGGATATTCGTCGTCATGAAGAATGGCGTCTTGCCTTTCTGCCTCCATGTTTTCAAATAACTCCCAGAGTTTGTCTGTGTTTGCCATCTGACAGTATAACATAAAACATATGACCGACAGTTCAAACATAAAATATATATTATATATATATGAAAAAAAATTTTAGACCAAAAAAATTTCACGAGAAAATTTTTATGCAAGAAAATCTTTGTATGAATGCATGATGCAGTTTTATGAAAACTTTTGATGCTCGAGAGTGAACGCCTCCGGTCAGTTCACTCAAAATAAAAGACATATCGAGGGGACGCCTATGGGTCGGTCCCAAATCTAAAAGTTTCGATAAAACACATGCGACTAAATAGGGCCAGTCCTGTACCAACCATTACTTAGTCAAAAACCCTGTAACAATGACATGTATATGTATGCTTAAAAAATGATGAATGCATAAAAACAACTGTCAGTTCTAGCATACTATACTAAGTCTTCGTTCTTTAGCTCGTAGTCTCTTCTTCATTCTTTTTGTTGTGAATATTTTGATTTGATCTTTTAGGCTTTGGCTTGAGAGCATTGTTCTTTTTGGCCTTTCACGTGCGATCTTTGCCTTCTTGTGAATTTTGCCTCCTCGTGACTCCATGTTCCACACACTTATGTCTTTTTGTTGAATTCTCGAAAGCTTCAGAGTTTGGTACAGCGGAAGACTTTATCTTGTACTTTCTTGAATTTTTGCTGAAGTTTGATGCAGAAAAACATAAGCATGTGGGAACGACTTCTACAGGTACACCGCAACACCACCGTCTTTAACTGGTACACAGCAACGCCACCGTCTTCAACAGGTACACAACAACACCACCGTCTTTAACAGGTACACAGCAACGACACGAATAAAATGGCTTTGACATTTTATTCTAATTCGGTAGCATTTTACCGCCGGTCGGTGAAGACCGTTGGACGATATTAGATATCGTACCCGTGACGGATAGTTTCAATTAAGTAACTTCCTGACAGGATTTCGCGGGTAAACCCGTTCTCTTTATTCGACCGTCCAAAGCTGACTGCGAACATAAAGAGTGAATCACTTGGATAAATTATCCTTGTGATTTGAAGCCGTCAATTCATGAAACCTGGAACAAGTGAATTTCAATTAAGATTTTCACCATCGTTGCTTTCCAGTTATCACGAGCTCAATTCATAACGAATCTTGCACGTCACCTACCAAGTGCTGTTTGATGTTAACACTAGAAGGATTTCCACTCGTCACTGTGATCAATAAAGAGTCACTCTGAATGTTCTGGCAAGATCATATGATAATGCGTAGAGGCCTGGAACGAGTTTAAGTTCAATTAAGAATTAAACCACTGTTTCTTTCCAGTTTTTCACAAGATTGGTTTTAAAAGAACCGCACGTGTAACCTACCATGAGCTTGTTTGATGTTGGCTCAAGCAGGATTTCCATCTTCATTGTAATACTTGCGTATTACTCGGATGTTCTGGCAATATTACAGGAATACTGCGTAGGACTCATAAAAATCTCTTACTTTTCACAGTGTGTGAGAAAGCAAGGAATAAATGGAAAGTGTCCTAATGAGACTTTTGATGATCTCTTGGCTCTAGACTCGATAGTGCGTTTTGATTTAGTGAGCGATGGCTGGAGAGGAGTGCCACCTTTTCAATACCAGTCTATTCGGAGTGAATAAACCAATAGATAACGTGTTGATCTCCGTGTGATTAAAACAAATACCTTTTGAGAGATATTTGAGTTAGCTAGGAAGGGTTGTGCATTGCATCACTGGGTCCATGATGTCTTTCTTCAATATCGAGAATCATTAACAAAAATGACCTCAATAGCATATGTATTGACCCGGTTTCTGCCTAAAGTTGTAAGGAGGGCTTCTTTCTTTACACCCTTTATCTTTACATTTCTTTTTCATTCTTCAACCCCTTCAGTACTTACCAATACATCATCACTAGCACCTTGTTGTGATTGTTCCAGTGCTAGCATCAGTAATTAGTCGGTACTCAGCTACGTTCACATTCTTTCTCCATCTTTCCTAGGACTTCTAATTCTATCTAGGGAATTGTCCTTGGGAAGATTCCATCGGCTCTGATGAATCATTGGACTAAACCTATTCCTACCACCCTTTTGTCACCACATTCGTCGTGAATTAAGCGTGTTTTAGGAACGAATTGCCACCATGAAAAATCATTGAAAATCACCTAAAGTACTTGTGATATTGAAATCAAAAGTTTCGTAACTTAGGTGTTTTTGATCATCAAAAACGCTCCCCCTTAACACGTGCTTTACACATATTAAGTTGGATTATCGTTAAGTCTTTTTCATCTTTTAGCCAAGTATCACTTAAGTCTCCTTAATCCCATTTTCTCCCCTTATCCAAAATGTTAACCATTAATATTTGGGATATTGAATGGATTAACCGGTCTTTGGGTAAAATGAAATCGATGTTTGGCCATAGAACATGTTAATGCTCCCCCTTAAGTTAACAAGGGATAGTTGTAGTGCTTTAGTATGATATATTTTGAAAGATTTAGAATCTCGTGAGAAATTCTTGAATAATTATCATACCTTAACACTACATCAAGCCATTAAAGCACAATATTCACAAATTTACATATTCACAATTAAAACCAATATAAAGTGGACCTGAAATGTACGACCCATTAGATGGATCGTTGCAGTAACTTGTGGTGCACTCCATATGGTCTACCACCAAAGAATCTTTCTAAACTCCTCATCAATCTACGTTCACGGAGCTTTTGATCAATCTTCTTGATCACATACTTCGCCATTTGCCGATAACCCTGATGCCAATCCTCAGTCATCTCTGGTAAAGTCCCACCCGAATTGAGATGATCCAACTTTCCTCTGACGTAGATGAGAGTCCCATCACTGTACTTATAAAGCTCACCCACCCTTATAAACTTCATTAACCCTCGACTGTTCAAGTAGAAAATCCCGCAATTCGGAACAGAAATGCCGGTATAGGGACATCTGTTGACATGTTGAGGTAACACTTGATTCACTGGACGGGTTAGGTTAAGCTTCCTTTGGTAACTTTCGACTCCCAACTGAAGATCTTCAACTCGTTTCTTGATAACAACGCTTCGTGTGAACATACGAAGTGCTGTATTCAAGGCAATGAGGTCTTCACGAGGAATATGTGTGAGTTGATCACGGGTCATCGGAAGCAACATGTCTTCGATATCCTCAAGGCGAATGATAGAAAAATCTCCCTGCTGGATTTTGTATTCTCTGTCATCCTCCCTTTTTAGACGAATCTCCGTCACATGATAATAGCCATTCTTGGCTTCAGTTTTCAGCCCTAAGATGCTGGAGATGCGGATATCGGATCTAACGTTACTTCCTGAATTGACTAGGCAACAGCCCCTGTACGCCCTTCGAACTCGTTCGTCCCAGTGTGATGCACCTATGACAGCATACATATCATAATTACGATTTACCTTTGGGACCCAGAGTCGGTTTACCTTTTCCTCAATAAAGGGTATTGTCCCCCAGTTGGCAGCTTTCAGCAAGGTCAGGGAGGTTGCGTACTTTGATGACCCCTTCAGAAGATACACAAGATCATTGGTGACGAAGAAGTCAAGAGCAATCTGATTATCTTGTGAAGGATCAAGTGGAGGTGGAGCTCTTTCTGAATCATGAAGACCTGGCCGTTGACCGGTATTCAGAGCTTTCAGGATCTCATCAGCATAATACTCGAACTCCATTAGTGTTAACCTGGTTTTGGCGCGAAGTCTTTTATCCTTTAGTGCTCTCTTCACCAAAGACGGAGTAACCGAAGTCTTATACTCGTGAGCCAGAAATGTGCACAAGTCAATCGGACTGCGGATACGGAGATATAAAACATCTCTGTCAGCGTCTGTGATTGGATCATATTGTACCGCTGCCGTGATCCAAGCCTGTGGCGGTGCAGTCTCGTCAATCTCCAACGTGTCTGCCCAGTCTCGTGTGCTTGACTCAGGAACAGTAGATTGTGGATCTTGTTGTAGAGGAGTAGAAACGTGAACATCTGCTGGTTCTGATTCAGGCATCTCAGCGGTGTCATGAACGGGCGAGTGTTGTGCAGCTTCAGGTTCAGTTACCGATTCTGCAATCACAGGAGCAACAACAACAAAACTAACAGGGTTAGTGGTAACAGGTATAGATACAGCGATAGATGTACCAGGAATCGATGACGCTGTAGTAGCATTCACATCGTGGCGCCACTTGGATCGTCTTGATTCCGTGGAAGTGGATTTTTCCTTTTCTGCAGCATCTTTCTTCGACTTGGTTCCAGACTTAGAAGGTTTCTTTGTGCTGGCTACCTTGTCCCCCTTTTTGGGCTGTGTACCATCATCATCCTCATCGTTATCCTCGTTGCTCCCCTTCGCACTCTCCTCATTATTTATCCTTGCACCTGAACCACTACCGCCAGTATCTTTCCTACTCCTTTCAATAGCTATCTTCATCATTTTTCTCTCCGCCTTGTCAAGAGTAGGATCAACAACATCTTATTCGTCACGTAGAACTAACTCATCAGCCTTACCCTTTCCCTTCTTTACCTCAGTCTTCTTCTTCTTGGTTTCAGGTTCAGGTAAAGCAGCTGGTTGCTTGCGTTTACCTTTACTCTTGACCGTAGTAGACGAGTCTTCTCCAGTCTGAAGGCTTGCTTTTAGCTTCTTGATTTCTAGCAGCAGTAGCTTGTAATCAGCAGAACCTTTAATTCTATCTGTTAGAAGGTAATCGGGAATAGGACCAGGAATCACACCACCAGATGGTCCTTCATGCCTTAAATCCACAATATGATCAGCCTCTTCAGTGTGATGACGACTTGCTGCACGCCTATCAATTGTAACATCATTCTTCATAAAATAGTTAATGATAAGCTTGATAAACCGAGGGTAAGGAAAGAAATTAGACTTCAGCTTCTTGTTTTGGAAGAGTTGAAAGGTGAATTCTTCCCATAACAACAATGCATAATCTGCATTTGTGCCTTTGTACATTCCATGGAAGATGTTCATTATTGGAATACGCAAAGCATCATGCCCAGATGTTTTTGGTGTAAGACATCGACTAAGAATACCCAACATCGCTCTCCAAGGTTGTCCTACTTTAGCAGTGGTAAACTCAGACGCAACTCGTATGTCAGGACATCCAATAGCATCGAACAACTCCAAGAGTTCGTCTTTAGTAGGATCCCTCGAAAATGCCATACCTTTGGGTGAATCCCTAATGCCAAATATCTTACGAAAGTCTGATACAGTAAGTGTCTGTTGTTTGTTGTCGATGGTGAAGGTGATCTTGTTTGAAGTGCTTTCCTTGGTAGCCCAGAACTCATACATGTAATCATAAGGCACCGATGCACTACTTCTTAAAGCATTCTTGAAATGAGATTGATCAAGGATTGCTATGGCGACTTTAAACCCATGGTGAGTGGATTTTGAAACTTGCTTCAGCCGGTAATTGTTTGGTATGAACTTGAGGGTTCGTGCTTCAGCAATTGCGGCTTCCCTAGAGTCTTGGATTGCTTGTACTGTTGGATTAGTCATTGTATCTGCTTAAGATAAGACATGAAATGTTGATGCACAAAAATATATAGATATGTATCATTATTACTTCTAAGCATAACACATTTCATAACATACTTCAACAAGTACTTATAATAAGCAAACACTATTAATCAAACAACTCTTCATCCGGAACATTCCTTCATTCGGAACTCTTCATTCGGAAGTCCTTCATTCAGAACTCTTCATTCGGAAGTTCTTCATTCGGAACTTCTTCATTTGGAAGTTCTTCATTCGGAACTTCTTCATTCGGAAGTCCTTTATTCGGAACTTCTTCATTCGGAAGTTCTTCATTCGGAACTTCTTCATTCGTAACTTCTTCATTCGGAAGTCCTTCATTCGGAAGTCCTTCATTCGGAAGTCCTTCATTCGGAAGTCCTTCATTCGGAAGTTCTTCATTCGGAACTTCTTCATTCGGAAGTCCTTCATTCGGAACTTCTTCATTCAGAAGTTCTTCATTCGGAACTTCTTCATTCGGAAGTCCTTCATTCGGAAATTCTTCATTCAGAACTTCTTCATTCGGAAGTCCTTCATTCGGAACTTCTTCATTCGGAACTTCTTCATTCGGAAGTCCTTCATTCGGAAGTCCTTCATTCGGAACTTCTTCATTCGGAACTTCCTTCATTCGGAACTTCCTTCATTCGGAACTTCCTTCATTCGGAAGTCCTTCATTCGGAAGTCCTTCATTCGGAACTTCCTTCATTCGGAACTTCCTTCATTCGGAAGTTCGTTCGGAACATTCCTTCATTCGGAAGTTTGTTCAAAACTTCCTTCATTCGGAAGTTGTTATCCAAGTTTATCCGGAACTTTACAAACACACTCTATTAAAGATTAATCTAGGCGCGTTTGTGAGTTTAAAGGCAATCTAAAGCAACTAAACTCATTCTAAATGTTTTCCGAGCAAAACCCATCAATAACCCCTAATCAATTAACCCTTAATTTAACACAAACCCTAATTTGTATTAAATCTGATTAAACGAATCTCTTAGCAGGATATAGTGATGAATTAGACGAATTTTAAATCAAAGAATGATGTTTATTACCTTATAAATCGAATGAACCGGATTGGGAGATGAAAACGAGAGTTTGTAAAAGCTTGGTGTGTGTGTTAATGGCGGCAGAGTGAAAAAATGAATAGTAACAGTGAATGAAGAAAAAGAAAAGGGGGCGGGGGGTTTGCATTTGACTTAGGTCAAATTTTACCCAACTTTCTCAAATATCACTTTAAGTCCCTAAATTATTCTATTCTTTTCCTCTTTGGTTCTTATCTTTTCATTTTTCCTTTTTCGTCTCCCTATCCATCAATAAACTTAGCCAACTTAACCTTGCTTAGCTAAACTCATCACGACAATCTCACACAACTTAAGCATCACAACCTATTAGCAAATCTCCAAGAACTTTAAAGCAATTCCTATCACAATGAACGAGCACAAGTTGTATTCTAAAGCAAGACCACACATTAGCCAATTAATTTTCCACAAACATTTTTGAAAATCGTTTTGATGACGAAGATGATTTAATATTTTCTCCCCCTTAAACCATGACCCGTTTTCTATTTAAAGAGCTGTAGTCATTGTTTAAAGAGTCAAATATTGATGAAAACATTTCCAATTAATGTCTTGAAAAAGATTGATTCGTGGTGGCAATAAGATTTCTCTTATTTTATACAAATTAATGCACTGAGACGTACACTAACTCGTGTTAGACCAAGTTGTAAAGTAAACTTGATCCCTTTGCATGATTTGGCTTGTAAATCATGCCCGAGAAAATTAATTCCCGTTGTGAGCCAACGTTTTCCATGGAAATACGTGACTTTAATATGAAAACCGGGTTGTAGTTTGAAATAACTACAAGCCATAATGGGCATGTTTTAAAAGTGTACAACTTTTATACGGACTCTATTTATGGCACCGTGTCAATATTGATCGACATTTCTAAGGCCGTAAATATTACCGTACTAAAAGACATGCCCGATTTAAAAACAAAAAATATTTTTGGTTTTTCTTGATTTTATAAATTTTTATGGTTTTTCTAGGTTTTATATTTTTTATGGTTTTTGTTGGTTTTATATTTTTGTATTTTTCTTTTTGTGGTTTAAATATTTACGATAATATACATGATCACGAACAAAGGATACTCTGAATAGTTTACCACCACTATTCAGCTGATTCTTCTGCCAACTCTTTGAGAGTCGCTGGAGTGAATGATTTCATGCCAAGCTTGTCGATCAAAAACTCGATTCGTCCTTGATCTAAGGCTTTGGTGAACATATCTGCCAGCTGGTACTCAGTAGTGACAAAATACAGCTCGATCACTCCGTTCTCCACCTGCTCTTTAATGAAATGGTAGCGAATGTCTATGTGCTTGGCCCGGGAGTGTTGACCATAGTTGCAGCAAAGGGCAATGGCGCTCTTGTTGTCACAATACATCGGGATTTTGTTGAATCCCAAACCGTAGTCAGTTAATTGTGATCTCATCCAAAGGACTTGAGCACAACAACCGGACATGGCGATTTATTCAGCCTCCGTGCTAGATTTTGCAGCGCTTTTCTGCCTTTTTGAAGACCAACTGATCAATCTGTCTCCAAGGAGTTGCACAGATCCAGAAGTGCTACGCCTCGTGTCTTGACACCCAGCATGATCGACATCTGCGTATGATATTAAAGCAATATAGGAATCTTTCAGATACCATAGACCACGATGAAGTGTTCCTTTTAGATACCGAAAGATCCTTTTAACAACATGTAGGTGCTTTTCGGTAGGCCGAGCCTGATACCGGGCACACATGCATACGGCAAATTGCAAATCAGGCCTGCTAGTAGTCAGATAGAGAAGGGTGTCGATCATCCCACAATAATGTTTTGGATCGACAATAGTCCCATTCCTATCTTCATCTAACTTGGATTTCTCCACCATTGGAGTGTCCACGGGGTCACAATTATCAAAGTTATATTTCTTTAAAGATTCTAGAGCATATTTGGATTGATTAATAAAGATGCCTCTGGGATTCTGAGAAATTTGTAATCCTAAGAAAAATGAAAATTTTCCCATCATTGACATCTGAAAGCGTGTGGACATTATCTTCTCAAAGCGTTTAGACAATTCTATGTTAGTGGCGGCAAATATTATATCATCAACATAAATTTGTACCAGAATCATGTCGTTGTCCTCCTTGAGAGTGAATAGAGTGGGGTCCACTTTGCCTTTGGAGAAGCCTTCCGAGATGAGATAAGTTGAAAGGAGATCGTACCACGCGCGTGGAGCTTGTTTCAACCCATAGAGAGCCTTCTTAAGCTTGTACACATGATTAGGAAACTCCGTGCTAACGAACCCATCCGGCTGACGAACATAGACCTCTTCCCTTAGTTCACCGTTCAAAAATGTCGTCTTTACATCCATTTGATAGACGATCATATTCATATGAGCAGCATAGGCAAGTAATAGTCTAATAGGCTCCAATCTTGCCACAGGAGCAAAAGATTCTTCAAAGTCTATACCCAAGTCTTGTTTATATCCTCTAGCGACCAATCTAGCCTTATTCTTTAATACTGCACCCATCTCATCGAGTTTAACCTTATAAACCCATAACAATGTAAGGATGTTAACCTTGTCAGGGAGAGGAACCAATTCCCATACTTCAAGTCTTTGGAATTCATTTAGTTCCTCCTGCATGGCTTCAATCCAAGATGATTGAGTCATAGCCTGCTGCCAATTTTTAGGTTCAACTTCAGAGAGAAATGCATCAAAGTAGCAATAGAGTGCACTCTCTTGTAATTGATGGCGTGTAAAGACTGGTCGATTTAGATCTCCAATGACATTCCTAATTGGGTGATCTTTTGTCCATTTGGTGCTATGATTTTCAATCCAAGGTGGTCTGGAGTGAACAATAGAAGGAGCTTCTTCTGAGGTAGACGCGGCTGAAGGGTTTTCAGGGAACGGTATACCAAAGAAAGGAAGTTCTTTTAAGTGAGCATATTCCAAATCGTGATCAGTAGAATCCTCTTCCACATCATTAGGCACAAGTAGGGGTGATGATTCAGGTGTAGTTTGAGAATCACTTGGTAAAGGTGCATCCGGTTCAATGTTAATTGAAGATGCATTAGATAAAGGTTCATTAGCAGGAGCAACAACTTCAGGGATTGGAGCTATCACTACAGGTGCTGGAACTTCATCATTTGGGGGATCAAAGAATTCGTCAAACAACGGTTGAAACAGTTTATCCCACTCGGGCCTTGTTGGTGGTAAAAATGATGTAGAAGCAGAATTATTGGGAACTAATCCGGAACTAATAGCACCGGTTCCCATCTCATGAGCGCGGGTTCAGAGCTGCGTTGCTCAGAAGCCATCGCTGTCAGCTCATCGAAATCTGCGTCCATAGTTTCTACAATCTTGCCAAGACGATGGTTGTAAATTCGGTATGCTTTCTTGGATAACCAATGAAAATACCTATATCGGCTTTCGGTTGAAGCTTGCCCAAGTTCTCAATATTAATGTTTGGATAACAAAGAGCACCAAACACATGAAAGAATGAAACATCGGGTTTACGGTCATGTAGAAGCTCGTAAGGTGTTTTTCCATGGCGTTTCCGAATGATAGAACGTTTTTGGGTGAAACATGCAGTAGATATAGCTTCTGCCCACAAGAACAATGGAGCGTTCGCATAAATAAGCATAGTCCTAGCAGCTTCCATAAGCGTACGATTCCGTCTTTCAACGACACCGTTTTGTTGTGGAGTACGTGCAGCGGATGTTTCATGTGAGATACCAACTCCTTCATAGTAATCACGAAGAGTCTGGTTGACGAACTCTGTTCCATTGTCTGTACGAATACGGCGGACAGTAGTATTCAAACGTACCTGAATGAATTTCAGAAAAGTGATGATAGCCTTCAGTGCTTCATCCTTTGTACGTAGAAATCTAACCCATGTAAACCTGGAGAAATCATCCACAATGACAAGAATGACTTTCTTACCGCTCACACTTTCAGTTCTCATTGGCCCACAAAGATCCATATGCAAAAGATGAAGTTTTTCTTGATTGGTGTCTTCAGCTTTGGGCTTGTATGATTTCTTGGTACTTTTCCCCCTTGAACACGCGGAACATAAATGGTCCTTGTGAAATTTGAGCTTTGGAAGACCACGAACTAATTCGTTTTTAGCCAGATGATTGATAGAATCAAAGTTAAGATGAGATAATCTGCGATGCCATAACCATGACTTGGTCTTAGATGCTTTAGAGAGAAGACATACTGGAGAAGCGGCCATTATCTCTTGTAGGGACAACGTATAAAGATTTGCACCACGAGATCCCTTCAACAAGTCTTTTCCTTCCAAGTTGCGGATGAAACAAGTGTGTTGTCGAAAAGCAACCTCTAGGTTGGAATCACAAAACTGTCCTACTGAAAATAAGTTATGACCAAGACCTTCTACATAGTATACCCTTGAAATCGTAACGTTTCCAATCTGATATTCACCATACCCCATTATCTTTGCAATATGATCATTAACGAATTTAACCGTACCAAGAAACTTGCTGACGAAATTTCGGAGCATCGAGCGATCTCCGGTCATATGTTTTGAACACCCGGAGTCCATATACCAGAGGATGATTTGGACCACCTGAAAATATCACCACACGAAGACAATATAGAGGTATCGGAATCTGAATGTTCCTTGTTATTAGCAGGTAAAGATTTAATAATCTTAGATTTGCTAACTTTAGGTTTCTTAGATTTCCTAGCCTTCTTCTTCCTAGTTGGTGGTGTAGATTCTAGTTGGCTTAAATCCTGTGGTATTTCTTCACTGATAGGCACTATAGTGGGGGCTGACCTAATTAAAGGGCGCTGTTTCCATACTTGAGTGCGAGTGTTCCTAACTAAAGGACGCTCAGACCTAACCTCAATGGATGCATTCCTAGTTAAAGGGCACATTGTTCCATCTAATGTAAAGGTCCTACCAGTGGGACGCCATTGCCAGCCAACTTGGGCACGAGTTCTACCAGTTGGCTTCCATTCAAGATTATTCCTAATGGCATTCATTTCATTCACATGATCAATAAGACACAAATCATGACGTTGGGAAAACATACATTCATTACAATTCCAACAATTCAAATTAGAATTCACGAATGGTTTAGGCTTCTGCACAGGCGCAGAGCTTTTAGTCTTAACATGATTCTTTTTATTTAAAACTGAACTAGCATTCCTATGGTGAGCTTCTACTTTCTTCTTGTTGGTACTACTAGTGGAGGGCTTGATCTTATCTTTCTTGAGTGGCGATCCTTTAGCCTTAGTAGACTCTTTTACTCTTGTAGAAGGCAAAGTGGAAATATTAGCAACAGATTTTAAAGGTGCCTTACTTGATAGTGCCAATGACGGTTTTGCTCCTGGGGTCTTATTGAATGGAGTTACAGCAATGGGTTTATTAGTGAGTAGTGCAGAACCTGGTTTACCTATGTATTGCAAATATGCTAAGCAATATTGAACTCGCTTAATATATTCATGAGCCGAATAATAGTAGCTACTTGAGGGATCTAAGGCATAAAGATCGTCTAAAATATCCCTAACAAGATCTACATGCTTAATGGCATTCCTCATATAATCATCGTAGGTAACCGGGTTTCTCTTATGAAGCGGGTTCTTATAAAGCACTACTGACTTGGTTGTTGGAGCACTAGTGGATGGTGCAGAGTCGGTAGCTAAGTTATCAACAACTTCTTGTCGGGTGAGAAGAAGTGTCTCCTTTAACTCGGACAAAACCATGTTTTTGTCAATGAGCAGGATGTTTAAGTCAGAGATTTCCTCTCATTTTTGGTTCAATTGTTCAACATAAGATTGTTGCTGTGCCGCATTAAAAGCGAAGCGTTCTTCTAGTGAACCATAAAGTTTGGACATTCCCTGTCTTGCACGATCCATCTCCCCTAGAATAGACGAAAGTCTAATTTCTAAGGCCTGGTTTTTAGACTCTGCAGCCTCTAGTTCCAATTTTAGTGTTGCATTTGATGACACATCTCTCTTCAATCTCATAATCTCTTCCTCTAATGCCTTAACAATTGCAATCATCTTGTCACTCGTCTCAACACCGTTTTCACAACTATTTGTTATCAAAAGATCCTCATTTTGAGTTTGTTGTTTTAATTCTAAAGATATACAATGTTGTTCTAGTTGATTAAAGTGTTTTGAAAGTAAATTGTAAGAATCTTGTAGCTTTAAAAACTCAGCGTTAGATTCGTGACAAGAATGATTATCTACCTCATTTACAGTATCAGCAACATTTATAGAGAGATCACACACATCATCACATATATTCACAGCATTACAATTAATCATAGCAGATGTAAGCTAATTCGAATAATTAACATTTACAGTAGTAAGCACATCACACGAGATTACTGCGGACAAGAATCGGTCATATTCGGATAAGATCTTTTCCTTTTCAATTAGCTGTTGTTCGTAAGCGGTGTCCATTTCATAAAACACTTTTTGAACTTCTCCAATTTCAAATTCAAGATTTTCCTTAAGAGATGCAAAACTTCCTTTTAGACTTTCGACAAACGGATTGATCTTATTTTTAAACACCTCGTTCATGTGTTCGAAAGCCCATTCTCCGGCATTTAGGCCATTTGAAGTCGTACATTCCAAAATGACCTTGTCAAAATTAGTAAAGTATTGATTAATCTCTTGCAATTTTAACCATACAGTGTTAACAGGTGGAAGATCCTTTGGAATTTCCTTAGGACCTTCCATATTGACAAGTGTACAAAATGTACTAGGGTTTTCTTCATCTAACATGTAGGTTGGTGCTGTGATGAGATCTTTGTCCATATGGAAGCGAATTCTAAAATCCGTTTTTGCAAGCTCCTTATTCATTTTAAAATAATCACACTCGGGATATTTTGCAGAATTGTATGACCGATCCTCATCAACTAGATCCTTACTTGTTCGATCATCGAAAATAACAATTGGGTGTAAGACCGATCCTAATTGGGTTGCATTATAAAGTCTTAGACTATGTCTTAAAGCTTGTTTTGCATACCTTGGGTTAGGGGGAAGGCCTTTTTGACGTGATAAGTTAAATTCTCTAAACGAAGCATCAAATAAGTGCACTAGTTGAGAAGCAGCGTATTGTCTTAAAAGCAAGTAATCTAGACTTCTAATCTTATTAGCAGCATTAATCTCCATTTCATTCTTCTTAGACTCAAGTAATTCAAAATCCGTTTGAAGTTTTTGAAAATTAGTGACCACTAACTCCTTTTCTTTAAGTTCGTTAGACAGATTTGCTCTTAAGTTTTCAGTTTCTTGCAAATGACCCATTTGTTTGTTTCGAAAATGATCATATTCGGGATTTGTTAGAACACTAGACGAAGGCACTAATTCCAAAGTTTGAACTTTCTCGTTGCTTAAGGCAAGCTCATCAGACAAATTCTTATTCTTAGCTAGGGTTTCTAAAAGTGCAGCATTCATTTGGCTAAGTAATGTAGCAGGAACCATGACCAAATCTTGTTGAGAAGGAGTATGCGTATTCGAAATGGCTCCCGGTTGTGATTCACTCAAAGTCTGGGGACTCACATTGATATTACTATCATTGATGTCTCCTCATTTGAAATACTCACCACCGAATACTTATTCGAATCAACACTCTCTTGCACAACTTGATGTGGTTGAATACTAGCATCAGTGGTATTATTAGTGGTATTAATAAGTACCTCAGATCTCTTTTCTAGCCCTAAGCTGGAGATAGTTGCCATGAGAGCAGCCTTTGCAGATTGAAATTCATCACAATCTGAGTCATACGCATCGAGATCATCTGCTTGGTATGCTGCATTCTGTGTGGTGACAGTGTCTTGTTCAGCAATCCCTGGATCAGCAAGAAATGCAAGCTCCTCTTCATCAAGTTCCCTTCCTTGTGCCTGAGCATTCACCAGATAGATCTTCTCTGCAAACCATTGACCATCCCTTCTCCTCTTGGGTTTCTTGCAATCCCTGGACATGTGTCCTTCTTCCTTGCAGTTGTAGCATGTAATCATTCTCAACTTGCCTGTGGAATTAGCCCGTGGAGGATTGTTGACCATTGGAGCAGGATTGACCTGATAGGTGTGTAAACACCCATCCTTTTACCACTTAATTCTAGCTAAAACAAGACCAAAACACGTATTTAATATCATTTGTTTGGAATTATGCGTGGTTTTTGTGTTTATTGTGTTTTCAGAGCTAACCGGATGAATATTAAAGAAAACATGGGATTGCACGGGTTTTATCAAGGAAAAAGACTAAAGTCGAAGTCTATTGTCCAAGAGATGCAAAATATTTGAAGTCAATGGGCCTATTTGAAGATTTATCAAAGAAAAGGACCAAAGACGGAAGATTTACATATGTCGAAGAAACTCAAGTTTATTAAACGAAGAAATTAAAAGACGAGTTGAATTTAATCGTCGACAAATCCCGGATCAGAATCGAAAACGTCAACTTTTCTGAAAAGACGAGAAGACAAGAAGAAAGGGATAAAGCCCACTCACCAACCAACCACTAGGACTATAAAAGGATTTTTCCTTCACACGATTAGGGAGTTAGCTTTCATTTTTCTTTCCCCAGTTTCTTTGGTTCGTAGCTTCACCAACACCATTAGGGTGTTTGGTGATTTTTCATTTCTCTTTCAATCTTGTAAGTGTTTGATCATTACTATTGTTAACTTTTACATTAATCTTTTAATTCCAATCTTTCTATCCATCTTGTTATTCATCATCTTTTTATTGCAAGTTCTTAAGTTTTTATTTGGTTCAAGTTTGATCTTAAAAAGTTGTTGATTTTGTGTTTTTATTGTTGGGATTTGTTGGATATGATATTTGAATGATTATGGGTTAATTTGGTAAAACCTTTTTGAGTATTTGGATCGGTTTGATTGAAAAATGTTTTGCTTCTGATGTTACTGTTCTTCGCCTGAATTATTCCGAATAGGCAGTTGGACTCGTCCCCTATTCGGAATATTTTACTTATTCCGAATCATCTCTTGTTTTTTCTCTTACTCGGAATATTTCCAATATTCCGCATAACCAGTTTCTTTTTCCTTTATTCGGAATCCTTCGAACATTCCGCATAGCAAGATTTTCCATTTCCTTACTCGGAATATTTTATATATTCCGAATAGAACTTATTTTTCCGCATAGGATATTTTTCCGAATAGAGATCTCCCCATTCCGAATAGCTTTTCTTGAATTTATTCCGCATAAGCCAATTGTTCCTAATAGTGAATTTATTCCGCATAGATCAGTTTTCCCGCATAGATCTCCACATTCCGAATTGTCCATTATTCCGAGTAAGCACCAGTATTCCGCATAGCCAAACATTCCGAATGGAGTATTTTCAGTAAGGATCTTTTATTAGTCTCATTATTTGACTGTTTAACTTTAATTCTAATTTTGTGTTAATGCATTTACTGTTTCTATTCTAATCCTTATTTATTGCATTTATTTACATCTTTATTAGAATAGAAAACCAATCCCACCCTTTGTCACCAAAAACAAATCATTCCACTTAGAACCGAGATCAATTCGAGAGGATTCCGAGACAAAATTGAACCTAGCAAAAATGATTGTATCAAATGGCGCCGCTGCCGGCTCTTCTCGTTAAGATCAAAAGTTTTTTGTGAGAACTTGGATTTTGGGATCCGTTTCCCGTGAACGTTACTTTTTCACGAAAATTTTCAAAAACAACTAAAAAAATATAAAATTTTCAAAAATACAAAAAAAAAAAATACAAAAAAATTTAAAAAAACATAAAAACCAAAAATATTTTTGCTTTGCTTTTCTTTGTTCGTTCTTTTGCAGGTGTATGCGCACTCGATCCACGTCTTATCAAGAGCCCGAGCCTCTCGATAACTTAGACATGGCCGGTGTACACAACAACAACAACATACCACCTCCAAACAACAATAATAATAACAACAACCCGCCTTTCAACAACATGAATAACAACAACAATGAGCCCCTTCCAGATAATCGCCCGATGATTGAATTGCTGCAAGCTCATGTAGATGGCAACACGGATCCAATTGTCATACCTCCAATTGCCGCCAACAACTTTGAGCTAAAATCAGGCTTTATCCAGATGGTCTCCGCTCAACCATTCTTGGGACGTACCATTGATGACCCACACGACCATATCAAGAGATTTTTGCAACTCACCAACACGGTCAAGTTCAATGGTGTTCCACAAGAGGTTATCAGGTTACAACTTTTTCCCTTTTCTTTAGAGGGACAAGCCCGGCATTGGCTTGCTAAGGAACCGCCACAGAGTATTCTCTCGTGGACGGATTTGGAAACTAAGTTCATCAATTACTTTTTCCCACCCTCTCGTACTACCGCTTTGCGGAATGAAATCATAAATTTTGAACAAAAGTACGATGAGTCGTTCAGTGAATCTTGGGATCGTTTTAAAGATCTTTTAAGAAAATGCCCACAACATGGTTTTACCAAAGTACATCAAATTAACACTTTTTACAATGGTTTAAGCATGAGTGACCAAGATTCACTGAACAGTGCCTTGGGGGGTAATCTATTGGCTAAGACTTCCAATGCTGCTTGTGTATAGCACTATGACAGCGACAAGCGATTAGAAAAAATCACTACGCTTCTTGAATCGCTTGTCACCCACACCGTCAGCAACAACAACAGCAACAACGCTAAAAACGCTCAAGTTAGTGCTGTCAGCCAACCTTGTGAGATATGCGGTGGTCCTCACTCTTACACCACTTGTACCGCCACCCAATATTACCCTGCTGAGAATGTGAATGCAGCTTATGGCACCTATCCTTAACCCGCTTATCAAGCTAGACCTCAAGGTGACCGTAATTTGCTTAGCTATCGCTCCAACAACTACCTCTCACCACCCGGTTTTCCCCCAAACAACCCAAACCAACAACAAAACCTCAACCGCCCTCCTCCTCAACAACAACAACCTCGTACACCATACATCCCACCTCACAAGCAGCAACAACCACCTCAACGTAACAACCAAGTTTACCAACAACCTGCTTATCAACCACCCGCATACAATGCTCCTCCAAACCAACCCACTGCATTACACCAAGAGGTCGCAACTTACATGAGGACCAATGATGTGATCGTGGAAAATATCCAACAGGAAGTGCGAAACTTGAAAGCAGACTTGGTCAAGCAAGGAAACGATTTGAGAGCCGACATGAAAAATACGTTGGATGGCCAAACAACTGACTTGAGGAACATGATGGCTAGTTTCTTCCAAGGTAATCAACCCTCTTCTTCGGGTACTCTTCCGAGTAACACCGTTGCAAATCCAAGAGGGGAGATGAAAGCAATCACCACTCGAAGTGGCAAAGGTACCAAGGAACCTGAGCTTCCTATACCTCCACCGGTGGTTGTGACTAAGGAGAACGAGTCACCTGCTCCTATTCCTCATCCTTCTCCTTCCCCAATTTCTCCACCTCTTCCTTCTACCCCACCTCCACCCAAGGATGTGAGTGATCATATTCTTCCAAAGCCTTCCTCTTCTTCCAATATACCTTATCCATCTAGGTTGAGGAAAGAGAAGCTGAAAAGCAAGGACGATATTCAGGTTTCGAACTTCCTTAAAATGTTCAAACAACTGAATTTCAATATCTCCTTTGCTGAGACTCTCGCTCACATGCCTAAATATGCGAAAATGTTTAAAGATCTTCTGAGCGACAAGGAAAAGCTCCTCGATATAGCCAACACCCAACTTAATGAGAATTGCTCTGCAGTGCTCTTAAGGAAATTGCCAACCAAGCTTGGTGATCCGGGTCGTTTTCTTATCCCTTGCAATTTCCCGGGAGTAGAGAATTGCATGGCCCTAGCCGATCTAGGTGCCAGTATTAATCTCATGCCTCTAAGTGTTTGGAAGAAATTATCTCTCCCAGAGCTAGTCCCCACCAAAATGACTTTGGAATTAGCAAACCGTACGGTTGCTTATCCAGTGGGGATAGCCGAAGACGTCATTGTAGGAGTCGACAAATTCACCTTTCCTGCTGATTTTGTTGTCGTCGACTACGAGATGGACCCTCGTGTGCCACTAATTGTTGGTCGTCCATTCCTGAGGACCGGTCGCACTCTCATTGATGTTGAAGCCGGTGAGCTTATCATGAGAGTGGGTGACGATAAAGTAGTCTTCAACATGGGAAAGTTGTCTAAACAACCTTATTCCAACGAGAGTGTTAATTGTATTGACGTTCTAGATGAGGCTTGTGAAGCACACTTTATTGATGCTTGCAAAAGTATTCCTTCCTCTCTTCCCAATGTTGAGACCGTGTCCTCTATTGCTTCATCGTTGTCTCTATTTGGAGATAGTGATTTATTTTGGAACAATCTTGAAGATACCATGGGAGATGTGAATTTAGCTACTAATGATTCTCCCACCGATGGGGATGAAGACATGAATTTATTTGACAATCTTCTCACCGAAGACAATCTTTCGCCTCCATCTCCCACGGTCATTGCTATCGATACTCCGACTTCGAATACGCCTCCCGTCGAAAATCCTCCGGATTTAGAACTTAAGGAGTTGCCGCCCCATCTCGAGTATGTATTTCTTGAAGAAGAGAAGAAGTCGCCAGTCATCATCGCTAAGGACCTAAAAGAAGAAGAAAAAGCCCGACTTATCACCGTGTTGAAAGATCATAAGAAGGCTATTGCTTGGAAGATTTCTGATATTCATGGAATTGATCCTCACTTCTGCACACACAAAATTCCCATGGAGGACGACTTTAAGCCCACAATTCAAAGCCAACGAAGGGTGAATCCAAAAATCCATGAAGTCATCAAAACAGAGGTTCTCAAACTTCTTGATGCGGGTATGATTTACCCTATTTCGGATTCACCATGGGTTAGTCCAATCCATTGTGTGCCCAAAAAGGGGGGAATAACCGTTGTTCCTAATGAACACAACGAGTTGATTTCCACTCGTCTCGTTACTGGGTGGAGAGTTTGTATAGACTACCGCAAACTCAATGATGCCACGAGAAAGGATCATTTCCCTCTACCTTTTATGGACCAAATGCTTGAACGATTAGCAGGTAATGAATATTACTGCTTTCTTGATGGTTTCTCGGGTTACTTCCAAATACCCATCGATCCCCAAGATCAAGAGAAGACAACATTCACTTGTCCCTATGGTACTTTTGCTTACAAAAGAATGCATTTTGGCTTATGCAATGCCCCCGGGACTTTCCAAAGGTGCATGTTAGCTATCTTCCATGACATGGTTGAACAAACCATGGAAGTCTTCATGGATGATTTCTCGGTCTTCGGGGATTCCTTCTCTTCTTGCCTTGCCAATTTGGAACGTATGCTTAAGCGGTGCGAAGACACTCGCCTTGTTCTGAATTGGGAAAAATGCCATTTTATGGTAAAAGAAGGCATCGTGCTGGGACACAAGATTTCCAAAGCCGGTCTAGAAGTAGACCGTGCTAAAGTCGATGTTATCGCCAAGTTGCCTCCACCTTCAACCGTGAAGGGTGTGAGAAGTTTCCTGGGTCATGCGGGCTTCTACCGTCGATTCATCAAAGATTTTTCTCAAATCGCTCGCCCGATGACCCACCTCTTGGAAAAAGATACTCCTTTTATCTTTTCCAAAGAGTGTCTTAAAGCCTTCAACTTGCTTAAGGATAAGCTTACTAAGGCACCTGTCTTGGTTACCCCTAATTGGGAGCTTCCCTTTGAGTTGATGTGCGATGCTAGTGATTTAACTATTAGAGCGGTTCTGGGACAAAGAGTGAACAAACACTTCCAACCGATCCATTACGCTAGCAAGACAATGACAGGGGCACAATTGCATTATACGACAACTGAAAAAGAGCTTTTAGCTGTTGTCTATGCCTTTGAAAAATTTCGCCCCTATCTTGTCCTTTCCACCACCATCGTGTATACCGATCATTCCGCGCTGAAGTACTTGTTGACAAAGCAAGATTCCAAACCAAGACTTCTTCGCTGGGTTTTGCTGCTCCAGGAATTTAAAATCGAAATTCGCGATAAAAAGGAGCTGAAAACTTAGCCGCGGACCATCTCAGCAGACTTGAGGATCCTTACCAAGGGGATCATTCGAACAAAGAAATCAATGATTCTTTTCCCTTGGAGACCTTAATGTCTATAAATTCCAAATCTAATGAAACCCCGTGGTTTGCGGACTTTGCAAACTACTTGGCGGGTGGAATTCTCAAGGAAGGGTTGACGTCTCAACAAAAAAAAAGTTCTTCACCGACATTAAGACTTACTTTTGGGACGACCCTTACCTATTCAAACAATGTGTTGACTTGATTATTCGTCGATGTGTTGATGGACCGGCTGCTTTGAAAATCCTTGATGCTTGCCACAAAGGACCCACCGGTGATCACTTTGGTCCCAACTACACCGCCAAAAAAGTGTTTGATTCGGGATTTTATTGGCCCTCCATATATCGTGACGCTCACGATATGGTTAAAAAATGTGATGTTTGCCAAAAACAAGGCACGATCACACATAAAGACGAAATGCCTCAGAATTTCATTCAAGAATGTGAAATATTTGATGTTTGGGGTATCGACTTTATGAGGCCATTCCCTTCTTCTAAAGGAAACAAATACATCCTTGTAGCCGTTGACTACGTTTCAAAGTGGGTTGAAGCCAAAGCTTTACCTACTAATGACGCAAGGGTGGTTTGTAACTTTTTGAAAGCTCTTTTCGCTAGATTCGGTGAGCCTCGTGCCATTATTAGTGATCGTGGGACTCATTTTTGCAATGACCAATTTGCTAGAGTCATGGCTAAGTACGGTATAAATCATCGTCTTTCCACAGCCTACCACCCACAAACTAATGGCCAGGCTGAAATATCCAACCGAGGTCTTAAGCGAATTCTTGAAAGAATTGTGGGAGAGCATCGTGCCTTATGGGCTGATAAACTTGATGATGCTTTGTGGGCTTTCCGTACTGCTTACAAGACCCCGATGGGTTGTACGCCTTATCGTCTTGTGTACGGGAAAGCGTGCCACCTCCCCATTGAGTTGGAGCACAAGGCTTATTGGGCCTTGAAGTGGGCTAATTTTGATATCAACAAAGCCGGTGACCTACGCAAGATCCAACTCAATAAGCTAAATGAACTCCGTAATGAGGCTTATGAACATTCTTTGATCTATAAGGAAAGAACTAAGTTCATTCACGACTCCAAGATCAAAAACCGAGAGTTCCATGTTGGAGACAAAGTCTTACTTTTTAACTCTCGGTTGAAAATCTTTTCGGGCAAGCTCAAATCTCGTTGGTCTGGCCCATTCACCATTGCCCAAATTTTTCCATATGGTACTCTCGAGCTCGCTCAACCTGATGGATCGAATTTTAAGGTGAATGGCCAACGAGTGAAGTTGTACTTTGGTGAGGACACCTCTCAGGAGGTGATTCCATCCCTCACTACGTTCCCCATGAACTAATTTTTGGGTCGAGTCAGGCTCGTGACTCGGTTATAAAAAACAAGCGCTCCTCGGGAGGCAGCCCGAGTATCTATCTTTTTATGTGTTAACCTCCTAAGTGTAGGGGGACCTCTATAGGTTCTTTGTGTTTGTGTGGTGATGTGATTACAGGGATAAGTGCACTCTGGGAATCTTTGAAGAACCGTGCTCCCGTGTTATCCGAAATCCGGTTCTATCTCTCAACTATCGTGATTCAATTTTCTTCATACTCACATTTGAAATTGATCACTTTAGTCGTATCTTCCTTAACTCGAGTTAACCAACGTGCACAATGTAATAAGTGTAGGGGAGATTTTTCCCACATGCTTAAACATTGAGGACAATGTTTATCTTAAGTGTAGGGGGGACTTCTATCGAAGTTTTTAGTGGACTTTTCCATGAAATGCCTTCATTTAACCGGAAAATCCTATTTTTCAACATTTTTCAAATTTTTAATTAACTTTGGCCATATAGTCATAATTTTTAAATTTTATCGTTTCTTTCATATGTATATATCCCGCAAGAAAGTCAAAAATATTAATAAAGTGGTGTAGCTAGTTTAGAAGTCTTTGACATATTAGGCCCGTTGCGGTTATTTTGACTCAACCCGAATAGACTTATCTAAGTCTATTCTAGCTAGTATCCTTAACCATGTAGACCTTAATTGGTTTATCAGGCTAAGCATCCACGAATCTCTTTACTTGAGATTTTAAATTGTGGAGGACGAGAAATGATAGAGTCAATTATAAGTCGGTATTCTTGCACAAGCTCACTTGGTGTAATTATTTGCCTATTCTCCCATCACTTGCTAATAATTTATCTGCAATAAGTAAGGTCTTACGATTTGAAAAGTTACTTAGCTTCTAGCCCAAGATCGTTTAAAAGTTGCTCGGTAATGATAAGAGTTCATAGCCAAGGCATAACTTATGAAGCGGGGCGCGAAGATTGGCGAGTCCGAAAAGGCCCTAACAAGGCATGAGGATTCAATTTTATTGCTGAAGATCCAAAGTGATGTGAAAAGTATTATTCCTAAAATCAATATGAAGGATCAAGACTCACGACGAAAAGCAATCAACTCCCATAAAGATCATGGAGAAGTCTATCCAAAAAGACCCTAACAAGGTATGAGGATAAATAGATCCAAGTCCGAAAAGGAGGCGGATCGTTGTATCTCAAAATCCCAATTAGAGATTGAAGAAATAATCATGAAGTCATGGTCAACAAAGTTGGAGTACCCCTCAAAAGTCTCCAAGTGAAGAAACTCTATTATGATAAGAAGACCATTATCTCAAGAACGTCTCTCGAAGATATGAAGTATGAAGTACATGCCAAATATCGGCCCGAGAAAGGTCTCAAATCGTGAACCGAGTTATGCCAAGATATGAACTTTTTGATATCCCGAGAAGCAGTTTTAAGAGATTTTGTCCTTTAGCTAACTATTGATCAAATCGTCCTACTTTGCTTTCAGCCTAAATAAACTATCGAAATAAGTCGAAAAATGCATCTTCATGATCATTCTAAGACAAAAATAAAATATAAGAGATACACCTAGGAATAAGGGAGTTTAAGCATTTAATTAAGCCATGTGTGTAAGTGTTTGATTTGCTAACTTATAATAACAATGATCTCGTTTTTAAGCTTAGTTTGGGGAACGTGAAACTTGAGGGTGATAAATCTTCGCAGCACCAAAGCCCTAATGAAAGTCCTTGATTTCTTTGCAAGTTATTCCCATCCTTTTGTTTATTTTAAAGTTTTAATTTCTCTTAGTATTTTAATTTTTATTTAGTAGTATTTGAATAAGGCCAAGGTTGATTAATTATGAGAAAAGTGTAAAATTGCTTTATCACTAAGCATTGCATGAGGGCATGGCAATGGTTAAGTGTAGGGGATTTGATAGGTGTGTAAACACCCATCCTTTTACCACTTAATTCTGGCTAAAACAAGACCAAAACACGTATTTAATATCATTTGTTTGGAATTATGCGTGGTTTTGGTGTTTATTATGTTTTCAGAGCTAACCGGATGAATATTAAAGAAAACATGGGATTGCACGGGTTTTATCAAGGAAAAAGACTAAAGTCGAAGTCTATTGTCCAAGAGATGCAAAAGATTTGAAGTCAATGGGCCTATTTGAAGATTTATCGAAGAAAAGGACCAAAGACGGAAGATTTACATATGTCGAAGAAACTCAAGTCTATTAAACGAAGAAATTAAAAGACGAGTTGAATTTAATCGTCGACAAATCCCGGATCAGAATCGAAAACGTCAACTTTTCTGAAAAGACGAGAAGACAAGAAGAAAGGGATAAAGCCCACTCACCAACCAACCACTAGGACAATAAAAGGATTTTTCCTTCACACAATTAGGGAGTTAGCTTTCATTTTTCTTTCCCCAGTTTCTTTGGTTCGTAGCTTCACCAACACCATTAGGGTGTTTGGTGATTTTTCATTTCTCCTTCAATCTTGTAAGTGTTTGATCATTACTATTGTTAACTTTTACATTAATCTTTTAATTCCAATCTTTCTATCCATCTTGTTCTTAATCATCTTTTTATTGCAAGTTCTTAAGTTTTTATTTGGTTCAAGTTTGATCTTAAAAAGTTGTTGATTTTGTGTTTTTATTGTTGGGATTTGTTGGATATGATATTTGAATGATTATGGGTTAATTTGGTAAAACCTTTTTGAGTATTTGGATCGGTTTGATTGAAAAACGTTTTGCTTCTGCTGTTACTGTTCTTCGCCTGAATTATTCCGAATAGGCAGTTGGACTCGTCCCCTATTCGGAATATTTTACTTATTCCGAATCATCTCTTGTTTTTTCTCTTACTCAGAATATTTCCAATATTCCGCATAGCCAGTTTCTTTTTCCTTTATTCGGAATCCTTCGAACATTCCGCATAGCAAGATTTTCCATTTCCTTACTCGGAATATTTTATATATTCCGAATAGAACTTATTTTTCCGCATAGGATATTTTTCCGAATAGAGATCTCCACATTCCGAATAGCTTTTCTTGAATTTATTCCGCATAAGCCAATTGTTCCGAATAGTGAATTTATTCCGCATATATCAGTTTTCCCGCATAGATCTCCACATTCCGAATTATCCATTATTCCGAGTAAGCACCAGTATTCCGCATAGCCAAACATTCCGAATGGAGTATTTTCAGTAAGGATCTTTTATTAGTCTCATTATTTGACTGTTTAACTTTAATTCTAATTTTGTGTTAATGCATTTACTGTTTCTATTCTAATCCTTATTTATTGCATTTATTTACATCTTTATTAGAATAGAAAACCAATCCCACCCTTTGTCACCAAAAACAAATCATTCCACTTAGAACCGAGATCAATTCGAGAGGATTCCGAGACAAAATTGAACCTAGCAAAAATGATTGTATCATGACCGTGCGAGCATTGGTGGTTGATGTAGTAGGTCTCCCCTGATAAGGTTGAATAGGTTGAACCATTACCCTGCCATTCTCAATAGTAGCTTGTTGGCGAGAATTGGATGAATTCCTCAACTGATTGTTAGTTGGAGCTGATCCTCTAAATCCTCTTTTGCTTAATGTCCTTGTGAGATAAGCAGACATAGTGGTTAACACTTCAACTGGGTCAGCTCCTTGTTTGAATACAGGAATGGGGACTTCCTCATCATCACAATACATTGCTTGGTCTTGTTGAGATGCATAATCACCAGAAGGAATACTCATGTGATCAGAATAGCTTGATGGATATGCTACATTCTTTTGATAAGAAGAATATGAAGGCTGAGCATAAGGTGCAATGCTTGCTGGGTGAGGTTGTGTAGCATATTGTGATGAAGGTGCATTAAACCGATATTGTTGCTGATGTGAGGTGGGTGGTTGTGGTAGAATCGAGTATTGGGGGAAGGTTGGTGTCATGTAAGGTGATGGATGATAGGCTTGATGTCCCAAAATATAAGGAGTGTTGTTGTGTGACAAGCTTGGTTGATTCGCCATCAAAGCTAAGGAATCAGGGTACAGACCTCGAGGCGAACGGTGCATGATCACATGTTTTTCATGCTGCTGAAGAAAAGCATATAGTTGATCCAAATTGCACTTATGCAAATCCCTGGTTAACTTAACATCGGTAATATACTCACCCCATTCAGCTTGAGGTAAAGTATTCAAAAATTTGGTGTTAACCTGGAATGGAGCAATCACGAGATTGTATACATTCAGATCATTCATGAGAGTAGTGAATCTGAAGAAATAGTCGTGAAGCGTTTCCCCTGGGTTGTACGTGAATCTATCAAACAGATCATACAACTGACATTCCCTTTCCTGTTTGGTGAGAGACGTACCTTGTAGCAACACCTTTAGACGTTCCCATAAATCCTTTGCCACCGTATACTGACTTACCATTCGATAGATGTCATGTGGAAGATCTTGGAGAATGGTTTGAAGAGCCTTTTCGTCTGCATCGGCAACAAGTTGTTGAGCTGGTGTAAGTTCTTCAAATTCTCTTGGTCGAGTCACATTGTTAACCACGATGGTACCATATTCAAGTGGACCATTTAGAATTGACTTGACCATAAGCCTCCCATATACCGGTTTTCCCTTAAGGTAAGACATCATCCGGCCTTGCCATGCTTCAAAAACTTCTTTGATGAGCATTGGCGGGCGATTGTCCGTTCCCGTAATGACGGAAATATCCGTAAGTGATGTCATCTGAGGCATTACTGAATTCGGATTCATTTTGTTCACTTCAAAGAGACAAAGATTATCGGTTGATCGAGCAGTGAAGTAAAGCTTGTGAATTGTGTTGAGTTTTTGTTGTAAGAAACCAAGATTAAATCCTCTAAAAAATCGTCGAAAAAACAAGTAAAATAACCCTTGATTCGGAACTTTTTGTTGATTCGGAAGTGTTGATTCGGAAGATTTTGGCTTGGAATACCTTGATTCGGAACTTTTGCCTTGATCCGGAACTTTTGTCTTGATCCGGAACTTTTCCTTTGATCCGGAACTTTCCTTTGATCCGGAACTTTTCCTTGATCCGGAACTTTCCCTTGATCCGGAACTTTTTCCTTGATCCGGAACTTTTCTTGATCCGGAACTTTTGGTTCGGAACTTTCCTTGATCCGGAACTTTCCTTGATCCGGAACTTTTGGTTCGGAACTTTCCTTGATCTGGAACTTTCCTTGATCCGGAACTTTTCGTTCGGAACTTTTTGATCCGGAACTTTGGTTGATCCAGAACTTTTTGGTTCGGAACTTTTGCTGGATAAACAGAAGGTTTGTTCGAAGTAACAGTCGATCACAAAAAGATGATAAAACCCAGATTTTTTACCAAGTTACCCAAAAAGTTTTGTGATTTCAACAATAATAAGTAAAAACCAATACTTATCTACTAATCCCAATCATAAAAACACCAAAAACTCCAAGAATCAAGATGGATTTTCTTAAAGAACACTAATACAATCAAAAACTAAAAAACCACACAAATCATTACCTTAAATCACCCCATAGCTCTTGATACCAAATGTATAATCTTGATAACCTATGAATCTATGAAGTGGGTTGATGTTTTCTAGAGAGAGAAACTAGAGAGAGAAAGTGAAAGAGAACTATGTGATATTTTATTCAATGAAACTAGAAATTAAACAACAACCAACCCCTTTCCAAGGAGGAAAGGGGTATTTATACTTCCAAGTCACTAATGGAATTGGGCCGACCCATGACAAGCCCATGGGTCGGTTCTTACTTAACTAAATAAGTATTTGTTAACTACGAGCTATTACAACATATATAATAGTGTGGAGTGACCGATACTTCTAATATACGTAAAAACGTATTTCTAACACTTTTCTTCTTACGGTTAATGGAACCTAAAATTGTGTATTTACTTGAATGATGCTATAAATCTTTATTAAATTGGTTATTTATTTATATTGAACAAAAGCGAGGAGGCGAAGCCGCTTTACCAAATTGTAGAGGTGAAAGAACTCGACCTTCCAGGTGAAATTGTTTTTATTCGACCACGTGATTATTCTCCTCTCCCCGTATACCCTTGGCGGAATGTGTGTGCAACTCGAGACGATGGGAATTATGATCGTTGTTTTATTTTTGACGCTTGTGTAGATATTCCATTTTTTTCTCTATGTATTCGTAGATCGCTGTTGTTATCCCGAGACTTTTGTCATATATTTGAAGTATTTTCATTTCTAATGTAGTTAAATTTTAGTTGGCAATTATATTGCTCGTTTACCTCGTTCGATCTCATTGCTTTTTGATTTTATTACTTGTTGTGCTTGCAATGATCTTTAATCTAGAACCACCTTACCGCTATTTTGTGAATAGTCTATTTGAAAATATGTATGTGTGTGAAATGTTTTGGTGAACCAAATGCAAAGGGTGTCGATTTTTTTTATTTAATTATTTATTTATTTTCTCATAAAAAGGCAAAGCAAAAATATGTTTTCAAAGTGTATGAAAGATGTTTGATGTGTTTCTTAAAACGATGGTAACAATATTTTCCCATTTCAAATTTCATTTCAAATGGTTTAATTATTTTGAAGATTAGGTCGAAAACTTTCGTAGTCATATTTGGTATGTAATAATAATGTTTGTGTCGTCACTCGACCCTCAATTATGCACAGCTTAGCTAACTATGCATAATTCGGGGAGAGTCCTGTTTTGTTGGTTGTTGTTGCTTGACCCTTAAGTATGCATGATCTAGCTAATTATGCATAGTTTAGGAAGGGCACTATCGTGTCAAACAAATTGGTCATCTTGAAACTTGTAGTGTTTTGATAAACGTTTGGATGAGAACGTTTCTTTTTAAAATGGTGGATCATTTTTGCAAGTAGTCGTAATTTCTTTGATTCTTAAAGAAAATTTTTGAATTTTCTTGTGTTCTTTGAAATCTTTTCTTTTTGTTTGGCGTTGACTTAGTAAGTCACTGTGGCCGAGTAATTTTGGAAAATGTTTTTATGTGTGCGTGTAACGTGCGAATTTCATCGGAATCACGAGGGTGTTGATGAAATACCAAAGGGGCTCGTATCGACACTGAGAAGAGTTTTTAACAAAAATAGAAGACTGCCGAAGTAGAGGAAATCAGAGTTCAAGTGACTCCGAGGGGAATGACGAAAGACTTCTCCTACATCAAATGTATCGTACCTTATATATTTTCTTTTCTTGTTCTTTTGATATGTTTAACGACACGCGATAAACTGTTGATGTTTACCAACTGTGCATCAGTAATTGGAAGACAATTCCATTGTCGTTTTCGTTTATTTAAGTGAGGAATCTGTTGGGAATAAATTAAGGCCAGATCACTTGAGCGCTGACAAGAACAAAACAAGCGTTGACAGGAACAAAGCAAGCGCTGACAGCTCAAGCGTTGACAAGTTAAAGTCAAGCGTTGACACATTGAAGACAAGCACTGATGGAAGATATAATCTACACGTTTATTATATTCTAGAATACTTCTAGTAAGGATAGAAACGACAATGTATTTTCTATGTTTATCTTTACCTAGAATAGTTGATACGTAGCTTATTGTACAAGGCTTCTTAGTCTATAAAATAAGGCCTTTAGGTTAATGTTCAATATCAAGTTTTACATAAGTTTTCGTTCATAAACATCTTTCATTGTAAGCAAGTTCGACATTGATAATCAAAGTGAAAGTTTGTTTATATCTTGTGTGTTCTTTTTTAAGTGTTAAATTCCGCATAACACTTAGATTCACAAAGCATATACAAAGGTTTCTCTACGTGCTATACTTGATCTAATCTCGTATACACAAAGCTAATCGATCTAAGTTTGGGATCAACAAGTGGTATCAGAGCTTGTTGAGGAACTTTTAATCTTTGAAGAACACCAGAACCATACACGAACACCAAAACCCTAAAAACACCAAAACCCTAATAACATCATGTCTGAAGCAATAACCACCTCCACTTCACCCTTACCAAACATCAGGATTCGCATGCTTGATGCAACCAACTTTGACTTATGGAAGTTCAACTTTGAACAATATCTTGGGATCTATGACTACACACTCTGGGAGATTATTGAATATGGAAACTCATTCAATAAGGCTCAAAAGATTCTTGATGCCATTACTCAAAGATCAGCTGTTGAAGGATGCCCTGATGAAGATAAGAAAGAAAAACGTGGAGATGGTAGAGTTGTAGGTGCTGAAGATATTGCAAAGAAAAGGGTTGACATGAAAGCCCTAAATATTCTGAAAGTCTCTTTGGGACAAGAAAACCAGCACAAATATAGAGGCTATGAATCTGCTAAAGATCTTTGGGAAGCACTTGAAGTTGCATATGGTGGCAATGCAGATACTAAGGAAGAAAAGAAAAAGCAACTTCTGCATGACTATGCTGTCTTCAAAGCTCAACCCAATGAGAAACTGAGTAGTGTGAGAAGCAGATTGCTTGACATCACAAGCAAATTGTCCTTCATGGGGACACAAGTTGGTGATGTTGACACCAATGCTACCTTTCTTAAAAGTCTTGGTGAGGCATGGAAGATTGAGGCAAGATCTATTCTTGCCAATAATACTTACAAGAGCTCCTCGTTTGATGACATCTACAACAAACTAAGACTATTGGAAGATGAAACTCTTTCAGAACATGGAAGCAAATATAGCACTAGCAACATGGCCTTCTTGTCTCATAGTGAAGGTCAATTCAATCAGAAGGACTCTTTTATGCATCCAGTTACTGGATCATCATTTGTCAGCGCTAGAAAAAGTCTTGTCAACGTCTCCTTTTCAGACGCTGACACATTCATGAATGACTCCCCAAGAGTTAAACCTGCTGGTTTGGATTTGGATACTGTGTGTGCTTACATTGCTTCTTTGCCCAATGGTTCAGTAATTACATATGAGGATCTTGAGCAGATAAGTGATGAGCACTTGGAAGAGATGGACATCAAGTGGAACATGGCTCTTGCTAGTATAAGAGCAAATAGGTGGAATAGAAGGTTCAAGAAGAAGATGACCTTTAATGCTAAAGACATAGCTGGATTTGATAAATCTAAAGTTGAATGCTACAACTGTCATCGTATGGGACACTTCATGAGGGAATGCAGATCTCCTAGAAGATCTGATGCTGGTAAACCCTCAAGCCAGATTGTTAAAGCTCAGGATTCCAAAGCCATGGTTGCAGTTCAAGGAATTGATGGTACAGGATGGGATTGGAGCTATCTGGCTAAGAATGCTGAAGAGGACAAAGCTTTGGTTGCTGATATTGAAGAAGAAGAGCATGTTGAATATGCTCTCATGGCACACTCCTCCTCTTCATCTGATAATGAGGTATATGATGATGCTTTTTGTAGCAAAGGTTGTAGGTTAAACACTGATAGACTTAACAAAGAGGTGTTAAAACTAAAAGATGATATGAGCACTGAAAGGTGTAAATTGTCCAATTACCAACTATCTCTTACTGAAACTGAGAAAACCGTTTCTGAATACAAGAAAATGGAATTTGACTTAAAAGATAAGATAAATATCTTAAAACATGAGCTAGAGGGTAGTATGGATATTAGAAATATCATGACAAAGGTCAATAGAGACCTACAGGCTAAGTTAGATGAGGCCATTAAGAATAAAGATAATGTTGACCTCAAGATTCAAAGATTTGATAGAGCCACCCAAACCCTAGGAGACTGTGTAGCTAAACAAAGGGATCCTAAGGACATGACTGGGATTAGGATGAATGATTACTCTTTGGTTCCACCACCAGCTGGTGAATTCTATGGTGTTCCTAGAAAGGACTTGTCTTGGACTGGGATACCAGAATGCCAAGAAGAGGAATTCATTCCTCCACCAAGAGTTGTCACTCCAGTGGAAGAGTATCAACAAAAACTGACTGACCTAAATGAGTGGAAGAAAGCTAACCCTACTTTATTTGTTAAGGGAGGTTTGCTATGTGAAAGTCCCAATGAAACACCACCCATTAAGGTTACTCATCCAATCACTGGTAAAGTTGTTGACCTAGGCTAAAACACTGTTAGAAGACCTACCATTAAATATGCAGAGATGTATAGGAATAATAGGTCACCCAAGAGCCAAGTTAGCAATCATGGAACAAGTTTCTTCTCTACTAGACCTAAGGTTGTGTCTAAGAAAGCCTGTTACACTTGTGGTAGCTTTTCACATTTGGCATACAAGTGTGTCAACGCTCCCAAAGCCAGCGCTGATAGGAACAATTTTAGCGCTGATAGAAAGAAAGTCAATGTTGTTAGGAAGTCAAACGTTGTCAGACCCAAACCTTGTGTGCAGCAAAGTCCACAAGTGATTAGACCTGCCCCATTCTTTTCTAGAAGGTCTAACACTCATGGACAAAGACCTTTTCAAAAGACAAACACCTGGTCAAATAGGCAATGGGTTCCTGTAGCAAACCCTAGGTTCAACGCTGACAAGGGTAATTTCAGCGTTGACAGGACAAAATCCAACGCTAACAGAAACGTGACCAGACCTAAATATTTGCAGCCACAAGGTAAGAGGTCTAAAGCTTCTTCAAGCTTAACATGGAGACCCAAGAAAGATCAAAACCCTAATGATAATGGGATTTCAGTGACTTGCAATAGATTTAATTACATTTCAAAGGTCATTACAAAACCTATTGGGGTTAACTGGGTATTTCATCCTAAAAAGGATGAGAATGGGGTTGTTGTGAGAACTAAGTCTGTTCTTATTGAACAACCAGATGAATCCAAGTCTTCTGAGACTTGGGTTCCCAAAGAAAACTAATTTGTTTTCTTTATGTGCAGGGCATTCAAAGACAGATCAATGATTATGGATATTGGGATAGTGGATGCTCAAGGCACATGACAGGAAAGGAAGACTATCTGACGAAATTCACTCCTATTAAAGATGGTGACAAGGTATACTTTGGAGGTGGATACGGGACTATCACAGGCAAAGGAACCCTTCTCACCAATAATCTGCGTTTTGAGAACGTCTTCCTGGTAAAAGAACTGGATTATAATCTGTTCAGTGTATCACAAGTTTGTGATAACAAAAATAAGGTCCTTTTCACTGATACTGAGTGCTTGGTGTTAAGCAAGGATTTTAAGACCCCTGATGAGAAATATATTGAGTATAGAACACCTAGGCATAAGGACATATATAATGTGAATTTAAATGGGATTAAAGTAAATACCAATATGTCTTGTTTTTATGCTAAGGCCTCAGTAGATGAAAGTAATTTGTGGCACAGGAGACTAGGGCACATAAATTTTAAAAATATAAATAGACTTGTGAGGCTTGGTTTAGTTGATGGTTTGCCTGAGAAGGCCTTCCACAATGACCACTCTTGTGTTGCATGTCTTAAAGGCAAGCAGCACAAGGTCTCATTCAAGTCCAAACAGGTGCATACTAGTTCCAGACCTCTTCATATGCTTCACATGGACCTCTTTGGTCCAACAAATATAGAAAGTTTTAATGGTAAGTCATATTGTTTTGTTGTCACTGATGACTTTTCTAGGTTCACTTGGACATTCTTTCTAGCTATGAAGAGTGACACAGCTGATGTTCTTATTGATTTTATCACTCAGATTGAGAAAAGGTCTGGAAATGAGGTTAAAATGCTTAGGAGTGATAATGGTGGAGAATTTAGGAACAAGAAGCTAGATGATTTTTGTGCCAGGAAAGGAATTACTAGGCAATTTAGTATTGCTAGAACCCCACAACAAAATGGGGTTGCTGAGAGGAAAAATAGAACCCTAATTGAAGCAGCCAGAACAATGTTGGCTGATGCTCACTTTCCTATAGCCTTTTGGGCTGAGGCTGTTAATACAGCATGCTATGTGCAAAATAGAGCATTGGCTAACAAAATTCAGAACAAAACACCTTATGAGTTACTTTGGGGAAGAAAACCTAATATTGGTTTTCTCAGACCTTTTGGTTGTCATGTAGTAGTTTTAGATACTAGTGATGCCTTAGGGAAATTTAGTGCAAAAGGTGATGAGGGTTACTTCATGGGGTATTCAGTGCAGAGCAAGGGTTATAGGGTTTATCTTAAAGAGGACAAACGGATAGTTGAGAGAGTACATGTTAGGTTCTTAGAGAATAAACCTAGTGATCCTGAGAGTGGTCCTAATTGGTTGTTTGATTTGGAACCTTTATCTAGAACTTTAAACTATATGCCTGTCACTAATCCAGACATTGTGAAGGTAACTTCAAATGTTGTGGAGGAACAAGTTGTTAATGTTTCAGGTACACAGGTTCATGAGAAGGTTGGATCACAAGAAGAAAAGGCATCTCCTACATTTGAATATGTCACAATTCCCATTTGGACAGATGCTTTTGCTGCTGCTGCTGCTGCTGGACAAGATAATGGTGGTTTCCAAATACCACCAGATACAAACATGCATGGTTCTTCAGGCGCTGACAAAGGCAAATCTAGCGCTGACAAGATCAATTTAGACGTTGATGGCTCAGACGTTGACAACAACATTTCAAGCGCTGTTAGCCCAGACGCTGACAACCAAGATTCAAACGTTGACAACACTTATGGGCATCTTTTCTTTTCCAGTTTTGAACAAGGTGGACCTTCCAATGTTCATGAAGAGATTCCTGTTGATCAAAGAGAGTCTGATGAAGAAGATATTAGCAACATGGAGCGTGAAGTTGAGGACACCAGACTTTTTGAAGGAGGGGTTCTCACCTCCACAATGAAGATCACCCCACATCTCAGATCATTGGTGATATTATGACTCCAGTTCAGACAAGAAGATCTCATCAAGGTCTTGGTGGATTTATTGCCAATATACACAAGAAGGTTGATACCCCTCTTGTGCAAGCATGTTTGTTTGCATGTTTTCTGTCACAAGAAGAACCCAAGAAAATATTTGATGCTCTCAAAGAACCAAGTTGGGTGGAAGCAATGCAGGATGAGCTTCACCAATTTGCAATTCAGGATGTTTGGGAGCTGGTTGATTGTCCTAGATATGTCAGACCTATAGGGACAAGATGGGTTATAAGGAACAAAAGAGATGAAAGAGGTATTGTGGTCAGAAACAAGGCAAGGTTAGTGGCTCAAGGTTATACACAAGAGGAGGGGATAGACTATGAGGAGGTCTTTGCACCAGTTGCAAGGATTGAAGCTATTAGGATTTTTCTAGCCTATGCATCCTGCATGGGCTTCACAGTCTATCAAATGGATGTCAAGAGTGCTTTCTTGTATGGCACCATTGTTGAGGAAGTTTATGTAATGCAACTCCTGGTTTTGAGGATCCAGAGCATCCAGATAAAGTGTATAGAGTCAAAAAGGCTATGTATGGCCTTCATCCAGCCCCTAGAGCATGGTATGGTACTTTGTCTACCTATTTAGTGGACAATGGATTCAAGAGGGGCAGCATAGATCATACACTATTTACAAAGAAGAAAGGCAAAGATGTGTTGCTTGTGTAGGTCTATGTTGATGATATCATTTTTGGGTCTACTGATCCAAAGATGAGTGAGGATTTCTCCAAGCTTATGACAGACAAATTCAAGATGAGTGCTATGGGGGAGATGAACTTCTTTCTTGGTTTACAAGTTCAGCAGAAAGAGGATGGTATCTTCATCTCCCAGGACAAATATGTTGCTGAAATCTTGAAGAAGTTTGGCTTTTCTCCACATGAAAAGAGGGCTACTACTCCTATGGATAGAGAACACCCTTGGGGAAAGATTGGAGATGGGAAAGATGTTGATGTCAGGCATTATAGATCCATGATTGGATCCTTGATGTATCTTACTGCCTCCAGACCTGACATTATGTTTGCTGTGTGTGCTTGTGCACGCCATCAAGTGACTCCTAAAGAATGTCACGTTTATGCTGTGAAGAGGATCTTTAGGTACCTAAGATGCTATCCTAATCTTGGTTTGTGGTACCCAAAGGATTCACCATTGGAGCTGATTGCATATTCAGATAGTGATTATGGAGGTGATAAGTTTGATAGGAAATCCACAACTGGTGGATGCCAGTTTCTTGGGAGCAGGTTAATATCTTGGCAATGCAAGAAACAAACAGTGGTGGCTAATTCTACGACTGAAGCAGAGTATGTGGCTGCAGCAGCATGTTGTGGTCAAGTGTTGTGGATTCAGAACCAGCTGTTGGACTATGGGTATAATTTCATGCATACTAAGATATTTGTTGACAATAATAGTACTTTATGCATCATTAAGAATCCTGTACATCATTCTAAAACTAAACACATAGAAATTAGACACCATTTTATAAGAGATTGCTTTGAGAAATGTTTAATACAACCAGATAGGGTTGACACTGAGGAAAATGTGTCAGATTTATTAACTAAACCTTTTGATGCTGGAAGATTTCAATACTTGGTAACAAGTATTGGAATGGTTAATCTCACTTAATATGTGTTTTGGATTCTTTTTGTAAAAGTATGTACAGGATGATGCATTCTTATTATTGGTCTTATTGATAATTTAGATTTTCCACTATATTTTTCTAACACTGACAAAGGTTGCTTGAACACTGATAAGTGTTTTTGCAACGTTGTCAGCAATATAATTGTCTAACGCTGACAAAGCTTCCTTCAACGCTGTCATGTGTTATCGGGGCGTTGTCAGCAACAATGTTAGTTTTGTGGTTTTCAATCTAAATGTGCAGATGGTGTTAGCAGTATACCATTGGATACAGAGTTGCTTATGGATCAATGGAGAAGCATTTGGACAAGTTTTTATTTATGGATGATGGTTGGAATGTTTCATTCCTATCTTGACATAAATTTTTTATGTTCATGCATGATTCTAGCAAACTTTTTGTATCATCGTTTAAGGGGAGGTTTTAGGAACCTTTAGGATGTTTAGGTATCCATATGATACTCTTATCACAATTCTAGATTGTGTCCACAGGTGAGTATGGGTTAGTTTTACTAAACCATGAGGCACTGTAGCATGCATAGTATATCAACTTTGCATGCTGCCAAGACATTTTTGGCCTAGAATTGGTTGTGGTCTGTTGGGAGACTTGGGAATGATTTTGATATGGGATTTACCTGGGAGTAACAAGGATTTTATAAGGTAACTTTGTTGTTAAGAGTTTTGGTTAGCAAGGGACACTAGAGGACTGTTATGTCTATCTTGCTTATGCAAGTGTGCATAACTGGACAGTGCTTGCCGCCCTATAATAATTATCAGCTTTTGGTTATCTTCTCTAGGATAAATTACTTGTTAAGGTCATTTTTCACTTTTTAAAACAATTTTATTTTTGGACGCTGACAAGATTTTTCCAAGCGTTGTTGTGACCAAATTGGACGCTGACATGGCTTTAGGCGAACGTTGACAAGATTATAGCCGTTGGGCGTTGATAGGTTATTTTTGACCGTTGACACTCAATGGGACCTACCCAGTTGTTACTTTTTGACATATTTTCAAGCCGTAATTTTAGGAGTTGTTACTTTCATTAAATGCATGAGATAACTTATAACTTTTTCAATATTTTCATGATTAGTTTTTGAAAATCTTTGCCTATTTTTGGGCCAATCACATGCATTCTTTATCTCCTATAAATTTGGCTCCTATTTTTAAACAGGGTATCTATAATTCTTGTCTAACACTTTTCTCTTATCAACTTCATCTTCTACACTTAAAATTAACAGCTTTCATCAATGGCACCAAAGTTTAACTCAGCAGAATTGGAATTGGGATTCAAGTCTCAACACAACATGATTGCTTCTCTTGTTGCTGATAATGATTTGTTTCCTCAATACACACAAATAGTGGCGTATTTGAATGCATCCCCACTAAGGTAAGCTCTTTCTCATGCACCACTCATTCCAGTCACACACATTAAGCAGTTTTGGAACACTGTTAGTTCCTCAACAGTTAATGGATTGACCACATTAACTTCTGTTGTTCATGGGAGGTCTTGGGTGGTTACTGAGGCCTTGGTACACCAGGCCTTGCATCTTGATGATGCTGATGGTGTAGCCATCCTTCTCATAAATGAAATAGAACAAGGGCTTAGGGCTTTGGGATATCCTTTTCCTGATGAAGGTACTCTTAATAAGTATCATAAGCAGGAATTTCCCCCAGCCTGGAAGTACCTCATTCACATCCTCCTTCAATGTTTGAGTCCCAAATGTACTGCACACAATGAGATCAATAGATCCATTGCAAGTGCTATTGTGTGCATTGCAACATGGCAAAAATATAACTATTCTAAAATGATTTTTGAAGGGATGTGTAAAAACAAGGGGACAAAAATGACTTTAGCTTATCCCCGTTTTCTGCAAATGATTTTTGATGATCAAGGTTACTGCTCAAGGGATCACAATGATTTTTATAAGATCTCTGAGCAAAAGAAAGCTATTTTTACGAAGATGAATTCACCACCCCATAGAGACTTACCTTTAACCCAAGCCATGCTTGCTGTTATTGCAGCAGCACAACCCCAACCAGACCCCCAACCTCAAATTGACCCTCAACCATAACTTGAACCCATTCCTGAACCTTTACCCTCACCTGAACAAATGCAAATTGACCAAGAACCCTTTGACGCTGACACATCAAATGTTGGCGTTGATGTGCCTATTTCCAACGCTGACACACAACCTTCACAATCCCAAACACCCCTTAACCAACCCACATCTACCCATTCTTCCACACCATCTTCCACACTACCTGAATATAGGTTGATGAAACGCCAAAGGACTACTGGAGTGTTCTCCTCTGGTGGTCCTAGCCATGAAGCAGAGAGAACCACCACCACAAGTGTGGCTGGTGACCTGGATGAGGCTGGGACTATTGGTTCTGGCTTAGATGCTGGCCAAGGAAGTCCCACCATAATTAAGTCCTCATCCATGCCCAATGAATCTGACATGGGGGGTCAAATTCCCATTTCAGAAGAGGGCAGACTGGAACCAATGACTCTTTTGGAATTGACGGCAGTCTGCATTAGCTTGCAAAAGCAAAATGTAGACCTAGTACAAATTGTCAGCTCACAAGGTCTTGAACTCAAGCAATTGAGGGAGAGGATTGTTGTTTTGGAAAGTGATTATGCTAGTAGGGGTATGGAGGAGTCTTCCAAAGGGGAGGAAGATCAAAGAAATCTGAGTGATAAGGGCAGTCAAGATGGTCAATCAATGGATGTTGCTGAAGCTCTTACAACTTTGAAGGAACAAACAGGTTTTGATACGTCCTTAATCTCTCCAACCAATCTAAATTTATCATTTACAGCTATGTTGAGAGAGGTTACACAAGGCGCTGAGGGAAAATATTTAAGCGTTGACAAGGCAACTTTGGATGCTGATAGAAGTATTTTGGGCGCTGATAGGATAAATTTGGGCGTTGACAGACCTGCACATGAAGGTGATGTATTCCAGTCATCATCTATCATCAAGGAAGTTTCTACTCAGGTATTACCATCTACCTTACCAACCATTGCACCATCAGATAAGGGTAAGGGTAAATTGGTAGAAGAAATTGTTCCAAAGGATGCAGCCCAAGTTGAATTTGATAGAAGATTGGCTAAACAAATGATGGAACAAGGTGAAAAGGAAAAGTTACCATTTGTTGTGACTTCTGAAGAAGAAAGTGATGGAGCTAGCTCAGACTCAAGTGTGATGATTGTAGAACCAGAAAGGCTTGAGTATGGTGATGAGCTTGCTAGGGAAAAGTTGAGAGACTTAAAATTGCAGGTTGACTTTGACATGCCAGAGGTGGTTCAAATGTACAATTCTTGGGAAGAAAGCTGCATGGATAATCCATACTTGACCATTTCAGATCAAATATGGGGTTTGGAGCTTCTTCTTAGAGTTCAGAAGGATTGTAAGGTGATTTTGAAGCACAAGGCAAGCAATATTCTCTCAGAATTAAAAAGGGATAGAAGAGAGCTCTACTTTATGTTGCTCAGATGTCATGGAGTTGGATGGACACATCAGAAGTTGAAGGCTTTGACATTTGATGAGTTGGAACATAGGGCTTAGCCTATTTGGGTAAGAGTGCAGGAAGCAAACACTCTTAGACTTCTTTCAGATGAAAGAAAGGAGCAACTTGCAGAAGAAATGGAAATCAAGAAAGCTATGATGATTCCCAGACCAGTGAAGAAGGGATTTAAACTTGAGTTTCCAAAAGATATGGATCCACTATATCCAAGTGAAGCAGTTATAAGAAAGAGCCTCAAGCTCTCCCCATTAGAAGCTTCAGATATGGTGCAGGTGTTACCATTAGATTCCAGGAATCCAATTGTGAGTTATGATGAGGATGAATGTGGATTCTGGAAGATTGGCAGATTTGGCAAGGAGGTACACACTTTTACCACTCTCATATCTTTATTTGCAAGTTGTGATAGAGAAGACTTGGTGGACCTTTGGAGGTTGCTGGAGACCAAGTATGAGGCTGAAGCACCAACTTCAGCTAATGGAATAAAACTTTGGACCACATTCAAAAAATGTGTGGGACAAAAGAGGAAGATCCTGAAATATGGAAGGATCTTGAAGATGACCTCAGTGGTCTTCAATGGAGGTTATATTTAGCTGCTGGTGTATACCATTTGAGTTCTACAAAGTTTGCTGAGTATCTACTTGTGGATGCTCAGTATTTCATATCCAAGGCTGTTTTGGAAAAGATGAAGGACACTCAGCTGGAGATAGATTATTCAAGTGACGTGGCAAAGGATTTGATCAGATTTATTCATTACCAATATGCGAAGATTTGTCAGACTCCTCCAAGTTCTTAATTCTTATTCAGAAACTTGATCATAAGAGTGGATATCAAGTTTAGGGGAGGATTGTTGGGAATAAATTAAGGCCAGATCACTTGAGCGCTGACAAGAACAAAACAAGCGTTGAAAGGAACAAAGCAAGCGCTGACAGCTCAAGCGTTGACAAGTTAAAGTCAAGCGTTGACACATTGAAGACAAGCACTGATGGAAGATATAATCTACACGTTTATTATATTCTAGAATACTTCTAGTAAGGATAGAAACGACAATGTATTTTCTATGTTTATCTTTACCTAGAATAGTTGATACGTAGCTTATTGTACAAGGCTTCTTAGTCTATAAAAGAAGGCCTTTAGGTTAATGTTCAATATCAAGTTTTACATAAGTTTTCGTTCATAAACATCTTTCATTGTAAGCAAGTTCGACATTGATAATCAAAGTGAAAGTTTGTTTATATCTTGTGTGTTCTTGTTTAAGTGTTAAACTCCGCATAACACTTAGATTCACAAAGCATATACAAAGGTTTCTCTACGTGCTATACTTGATCTAATCTCGTATACACAAAGCTAATCGATCTAAGTTTGGGATCAACAGAATCCTCTTTGCTTGACTCAACCATCCTTGATCATCGATGGTTAAATGATAGATATCCATAGTTGATGTTTTTGTGGTAAACCCTTTCCTTTTATGTATTTATGTGGTAAGCGATCTGGTCGAGTGATCGTAAGTTGTGAGAACTTGAGACGACATTGTCCAATGAAGTCCGATCATGAAGAACACGTGCCAGGTAGTATATTTACAACTGTGAACGATTATGCTTATTGAGATTTTGACCACGTTTGAGACGGAAGTGAGATAGTGTTCTTGTAATATCTTTTGGGTATGAATCCGTGGGTGAGCGCCCTGCGATGACATATGTATGTATTTTATTTTATTTTATTTTGTTTTTGAATATGCATCCATAGCTAGCAAGCTTGTGGACCTTCTTAAACTTGCAATTTTCATTTGACTGGACTCATCCGAGAAATATGTCAACATTTCTTATTTTCCCATGGCTTGGCTGATTAGCAAGCATGAGTTAACTTGGTTGAACTTATTTACTTGGCATGGTTTGGCTATTTCGCAAACATGTCGTGATACGGCTTTATGTGCTTCATAGTGACTTTTGTGTTTAGTTGGTTTGTGATGTTTAAGAGAGAGTTATGTATACGTCGAATGATTAGCGTATCGATGAATTCGTTTTTGACGAACTAGGGTTGTATGTACGTAATATTGCGATAAGGTGATTTTGTACGACTAGTAATAATTACTTCGTCTTGTATATTCTGAACGTTTTCGATGGGGTTATGTGTGACCCGTGCGATTTTATTTTGTGAGTAGTTGTTTTATGAGATGATGAACCAAGTGAAATGACGATTCGAAAGTTGGAAGACATGCTCCGAACGTGTGTGATTGATTTTGATAGTTGTTGAGATCGATACTTATCGTTGGTAGTATCTTTGTGCAACGACATTTACCATGGTAGCATTGAAGCTGCGGCATTTGAAGCATCTTGTGGATGAAAATGTAGATCGTCAGTTGGATAGAATGAAGTAGGAAAAAGTCAGTTGAATGGACTTGAAATGATTCGAGAGGCTACGGAAGAGATGGGGTAGATTAAGTATCACTTGCTAACTGCGAGAAGCTTTGAAAAGAGACGTGTTGATAACCGTAGGAAGAAATTGGGGAAATGAAGTGGAAACCATGGATCGAGACGTTAGGAGATTAAAGCAAGGTATAATACTCATCGTGAAGGTGTGATGGAATCCGAGACGTGAACCGAAGTCCACATCGGAATGTGAAGACCTCTTTTAGGAAGTAGTACTCTCATCTTTCTAGTAGTACGAAATGCGAGTATAAGAACCGGAGAGCGTCGGGACGTCGCTCCTTTAAGGAGGGGAGGATGTAAGACCCGTGAAAGTGCCGTAAGATGCTAAGTTATTGTCTCAAGAGCTGTTCAGTATGAGCATCCCTCTTAAGTTGTGGCTCCCTTGTGGATGTGATATCCTGAGCCCAACGTCATTTATTTAATCCTATTTTACGTATATTTTTGAAATTTTTAAGAATTTTTATCGTGGATTTATTTGACGGTTTAAGTTTAAACCAACGTTTACGGTCGTAATTTAACGTTTGACGATTTAAGAAGAACCGATGACGACTACGATCCCGACGGATGCCCAAAATTTACCTTTTATTATCGATTGATCGATATTTGAGTTTTTCGAGATTTTATTTTTATTACGTGTTAAGTCGAGTCGGAACCATGTGTATATTCGTTTTGTGTGCGTTTGAACCATTTAAAAGCATTTTGAGGTAGCCGGGACGAAACCCGACTCCTGTAAAATTTTAAAATCGACTACTAGTCATAATCCCGCTCTTTAAATACTTGTTTGCCATTTAAGGCCAAAAGAAAGCCATAATTGCACCTTGGTCCCTCCATACTTTTACAAAACACCCAAACTAAAAACACACAACCAAACACACCACAAATTTTTCACCATCTCTCTCCCCTCTCTCACCTAGCCGTCGGCCACCCTCCACAAACCACCACCACCACCATTTTTTTTTGTTTTTGAAGAATCTAATTAAAGACCACCTTTTCTAATTACTTGGTAAGTGTTTTTCCACAATCAATTTCAACATGCATTAACACAAATTTATCAAGAATCAATGATTTTTCAAAAACATGTTTTAGTATAATTAAATCATTAATTTGTGTAATTGGTGATTGGGTAATGCTAATTAATCCATAAAATAAGATGGGTGTTATGTTCTTGGTTCTCCACAGCCCCTAAAAGCCACGAAATGTGGGGGGGTGTTGGGTGTGTTCAAGGTGTTTGATGAAATGTCATGGGTTTGTGTCTAGATTGATGTTTTGGGTGTGTTTAAATGGTTTAAACATATTGCATGCTTGAATTTGTGTTTGGGTTTTATGATGATTTTGATTATTAGAGTGTTATGACTGATTAGAGTGTTTGAGTATGATTAGGAGTGCTTAGGTTGATGCCTAGTGTCGATAAATGGGTTTGAAAACGAGCGATGGGATGATTTTGGTATGGGTGATTTTAGGCAGAAAGTTTGAGGTGTTTTCATACAAATTATTTTGTCTACAGGTCATAAAAATAGGATGTAGTTGTAGTGGTCACCGAGACGCTCGTTTCGGTATAAGATAGAGCTTTTAACTCCAAACGAGTCAAACGTTATGATACTTTGAAAATACGTGTACCGGGAGATGAGAACCAACACAATCCGAATTTGTGTTTGGTTTTGGGTCAAATCCCGGGGACCATAGGTATAGTTTGGTAAAAGGTCAAAGGTTGATTTTTGGTCTCAAACCTGTGTATTTGAGTCTATTATTAGACTTAGGTGTCGTAGAGGTCAATGGTATATTTTAAATGGGTCAAATGAGTCCGACTTGGTCAAAGTGCAATTTCAGTCCGAAAAATGTAGGTTTAGTAATGTGTTGAGTAACGGGTCGTAAAAGCAAAAACTTTTAATGGGATTAAAAAATGGATTTTCTACAGGTCTTAAGGTATTTTTGAGAATTTTCCCAAATTTTATAAAAGGGTATAAGTCTAGGAAAACAGCCCATACTTTTCGTAAGTATCGGCGAAACCGTAAAATGGATAGTAACTTTAATAACATTGATAAATGATATAAGTCTAGTAACAACTACTTGTTTGATTTTGGCGTGAGTTTTCATAAGCGTTGAGTGTGTTTGCATATGCGTGTGTTTAGTACAATAATGTACGCGGAGTATTGATTTGGTTTTCGTACTTTGACTTTTAGGTCAAGTGTTTGATTTTCCCGGGCATCCACGTCGTCGGTGACATTTCTCGTTACGTCTTCGCTAGAACCACTACTACTACGCAAGGTGAGTCTATAGCCTCGCTCTTTACTTATTTCAAATGATTTTACCCGCGAGGGGGATACATGCTATTTAAATGAAAATGAACGTAAGTCATGAATGATTGTTGGACCCGAATGTTGCCTTGAAATTGTGTTGAGTACCCAGTTGCAAAAGGCCCTAATTTCATGAACTATTAACTATTTTCTTGCCCTTGCGAAGGGGGAAATAGCCGCTTATACAAAGTGATAGTACTATGGGGTTGACTACCCTATCCGAGACGAGGGCTAGTACGTTGATACCCCTGCGGACGAATAATTTGTGATAAGAGATAAGGTATAATTGCAACTAATGCCTTTAGTATGGGCACTGGTTTCATCTGAATCACGCCGGTAATTATTACGCGGGTGATTGAGTTAACGGATTAGTGTCATGAGCTTAAACACAATTGTCACATCCTTGAATAATAGATTGTATGGCCACAATGCTATTGAATGATCATGATTGGTTTTTAATACTTATGTTCAACTGATGATTTGATAAACCTATAGATTCGCTCAACCTTTGTGTTGACAATTTTAAGCATGTGTTTCAGGTAATCAAGGTTGATAGCAGTGGAGCATGCGAGGATGGAAGTTGTTGTGGCTTGGCGGTCTACTTTGTTTTTCCTCCCTTTTAGCACTTAAATACTTTATATTATGTCATGTGAACGAAAATTGTATTTCGGATTGAGATTCAGTGGGGACCAAAACGCAAACTCTGTTTTATATTATTTTTGGGGTTTGGAAAACAGTAGACTTTGTTGTTTTAAATAATATTTAATTTATGCTTAAATTTCTACGTCTCTTTGAGTCGTTCGAAATAGCTTGTGTGTGATGATAACTGTATAGCACCCAAATGTTGTAGTTCTGCTACGCATAGCATTTGGTGGGGGTGTTATAATTTGGGATGATGGTGATGGCTCGGAATGCCAAAATTCGAGTAGCAATGTCATTGTTACATCGTTAAGTGACGTTTTCCAAGACTATTTGTGACATGGCTCAGGATGTCATATGGTTTCAGCATTGTATACACTTATCTAACTACTTTCATTTTGAATATCCAATCTTTTTGTGTTAGAAATATCTTACAAATAATACAATAGTTTTCAAGTAGAATATATAATCTATTTATCTGAAATCAATTATAGAAAGTAAGAAATAAGAAAGTAAAATTATGATTCAAACTCCTTGTAACTATAACATTGCTTTAAAAAAATAGTTTGTAAAATAGATAAAAATGTGATAAATCCATCATGAATTCCAAATCTATACATTCTATTAAAAATCAGTTTTGGTGATGATGAGACTGCTTTTATACATAGTCTCATCGTCTAAATCGGGCTTAAAACGTTTAAAATATCATTAAAATACCCAAAAATATGCCTGTGTTTGTTCATTGTGTATTTTAGGTACGGATATCGTGAAATCAACAAAAGATCACAAGATTCAAGCAAAAACAAACACGGGAAACGAAGCCGCATAAAGAACCGGGCCCAAGTATGGAATTTCTAAAAATACCCTTGAAGTTTGAAGATTTGGTAAGATTGGTCCTTCATATTTTGAAGACTTGGCAATTTATACCCTTGCAAAACTCACTAATTGCATTTGGGTCCCTAAATTATCAAGATATAACATTGATGGCCCTTGAAGAATGCATAAAGTGCATTAAACGCCCTTGTGACAAGTTTGTAAAACATTTGGTGGCGAAAGTCTAAAAAAGTAAACTTTGAATACAAAGGAATGGAAGAAAGTGGTTGTTTAAACTTGTATGACAAGTATTTGGGACATGAGGGGTCATATATGGAAGACAACTAAACTAACCCCAGCCAATCACCACTCCACCTCACTCCTTCCACCCAATCACAACATTCCACCTCATCCCATACTCACACGTCACTTCCCACTAACAACTTAATATAACTACAACACACCCAAATTACCACACGACGGAATACCACTTTGCGCGTTATTTCATAGCACATCACACACAATCATAGATAACGACCTCAAAAGAGACGTTTAAAATAAGCAAAAAGAATATTTACAACCACTGTATAAAACATTTCCAACCCAAAATTTAGTTTTCATCAGAGTAGCGTTACTTGTCCCCAAAGATCTCAACCAAACACAACAATATATTTTTACCAAGACATTAAATTAAATAATTTTATAAAAAGGGAAGGAAATCCATAAGTTTTAGACCAATAAAGCACCAACTCCCTCCATGCATGCTCCGTTGCTATCAATCTTGAATACCTGAAACACATGCTTAAAATCGTCAACACAACGGTTGAGCGAATCTATAGGTTTATCAAATCATAAGTTGAACACATGTATTAAAAACCAATCATGACCATTCAATAGCATTGTCGTATACACAATCTATTATTCAAGTATCTCATATTTAGCAAAGCTAATGATTGTATTTAAGCTCATGACACCAACCCGTTAACTTAACAACCCGCACCAAAGTGCCGGCATGATAAAAATGAAACCATTGCCCCTGTTAAGGTATTAGTTTCCAGATTTATACTTTATCTCTTATCACAAGTTATCCATCCGCAGAGGGTACTCAACGTACTAGCTCTCGTCTCGGATAGGGTCGTCAACCCCATAGTACTATCAATTATATAAGAGGCTATTTCCAACCCACACAAGGGCAAGACAATAATTAACGGTTCATGAAATTAGAGCCTTTACCAACAAGGTACTCAATACAATCCAAACAACTTTCGGGTCCAAACAATCATTCATGGCTTGTGTTCCATTTATTTCAAATAGCATGTATCCCCCTCGCGGGTTAAAATCATTTAAAATCTATTAAAAAACGAGGCTATAGACTCACCTTAAGTAATAATGATAGTAGTAGTAGCGAAGACGTAGACGTAGACAATCACCGACGATGAGGATGCCCCGGGAAATCAAATACAACACCTAACAAACAACCGCGAAACGAATCAACACCTTCAATTACCTTCAAGTACTGTATGTACATAATTAAGACCACTCAAAGTTCACATAAACTCACGCCAAAAATCCAAACAAGTGATATTTACTAGACACGTCCACTTTTATACTTTATTAAAGCTATTGCTTATTATACAATTCTACCGGTACATACCAAATGTACGGGCTGTTTTCCTATACTTAGACATCACCAAAAATTATGCGAAAATTTAAAATTCATTTACAACCTGTAGATAGCTGAAACTCGGATTTTTAGTCCTTTTAATTATGTTCGTTTTTCCTCGATTCGACTCAAATTTGATTTCCGGTTTAACGATTCAACTTAACTTGTTTTTGGTAAAATCTCTTTTTGGTATTTTTAAAACTAACTTAAATCTATTAAATGAAAACTATTTTAATTAACTATTTTAAACTATTAATTTGAAAATAAACTTTAACTAATTAATAAAACTCAAAATTTTTCTAATTAAGTCTATTTAAACTAATTAATTTTAAACTAGTACTTTTTAATTAAAATCTACTAACTTAATTTTTAAACTAAAACTTTTTAAAAGAAATCTAATTTAGAATTTATAAAAGTAATTAAAAATTAAAACTATTTTTTTTTTATATTTATTTAAAACTGATTTAAGTAAATATTAAATAATAACAAAACTTTAAATTGATTAAAACTAATTAAACTTTAAAACTGTCTATCCTAAAAACATGCTATTTAAATGAAATAGACGAGATAAAACACAAAATAAGTGCTAGTCTACTGGTTGGGGCGTTTGGCTGTCAAACGAAAGGTCCTGGGTTCGAACCCCAGCAGACCTGTAATTTGTTACTATTTTTTTGAACTTTTTTTGGAGCTTTGAATTTGGACAAGAAAAAGCCTCAGACCAATTGGGTCTGAGGTTATATCAGCAAAGAAAAACAATAAGCAGTCAAAATAGTAGAAACAAAATAAGCTGATAAGACCAAATAGTAAACCAAGTAGGAACCAAATAAGCTAGCATAAGCTGAAAACTCAAATAGCAAAGCATATATAAACCGACTTAAATAAGCTGATACGAATAAGCAGAAATCAAAGAAGCCAATTAAGCAGTAGGATAAGCAAAACCTAAACGAAAAATAAGCTGAAGTCTAATAAGCTAATCAATACATCCTTAAATCTTGCATCAAAACAGTCAAATAACAACTTATCAATCCCAAATTAAACCAAAATACTAAATGAAACAAAATCAAACAATTAAGCACCACCTAAAATAAGTAGATCCAAACAGTGTAAAATCCAAATAAATAAATAAAAAACTAACAAACAGATATTCTATTTGATCCAAACAGTGTAAAATCCAAATAAAAAAAAACTCACAGTTAAACAAACTAAGCAAATCCAAACTCTCAACTGAATAACAAACAAATACAAACTATAGCAGATTAAATAGTCAAAAACAAATTCATATAATCATCAAAACAAAAATAGCAGTTAAATCAAAACTTATAAAAACTAAAAGGGAATAAAAGGAACCTGACGTCGAAACCTTTGAGTAGAAGCGTCGCGCTGAGCGAGCTTAAACCGAAACGATCACCAAATCAACCACCACTTATATCTCGAACCAACAATTTCTGATAAACCGATTTCGAAGCAAAGATTCCCCAACAGTAACAATATAAAATTATTTCCCAGTGGGGAAAGAATTTACTTTCCTCTATTTTTTTTATTTTTTTATATATATATATATTTTTTTTTAATAATAATAATAAAAATAAACAGTAACCATATTTTTATAAACTGATTTAATTAAGAACAGTAACTAGAATTTAAAGTTAAATGAGAATTAAAACGAAACTTAATCTTTCATTAATTTAAAATCAAACTTATAATACTGAATTGAAATGAATTACAAGATTAACCTATTAAACTAATTTTACTGAAAAAAAATAAAGAAAAAGCATGAACAAATACATGATAAAGGGGGTTTTTATAGGGATCCCCCGAACCTTCTAGGTCTTCCTTGGTGACCACGGTGAAGAATCTGGGCCGCTAATATTCCTTCTCTTTCTTCTCTTATGATCAAACGGTGGAGAATCTGCCTTGTAGCCACGGATTACCCTCGTGGCAAGATGTGTGCTAGTTGTGCTTTCTCTATGATGATGTGGAGGGTCCTTATTGGAGGAATTGGTGGAGGGATTTGTCACAGCCAACCAAATCGTGCCACGTTGGTGAGAGGATGAGTGGATGGAGCGATTTTCATGGGGTTTTTATTTATTTGGGTGTGAATTAACCCAAAAGGTAAAAGCCCCATTTTTTTTCTCATGATTTTTACTGATCGAAAATTAGGGTTTGTCTGCGTGATATGGGGGAAAATGGAAGTGGGAGAGATGACTTCTCCTAGTTTGTATCGTAACAAATGAGGGGATGAGGGTAAAAGTTTTTTTATTTATTTGGGAAAAAAGGAAGTGGATGACACGTGGGGAGATAAGGGATGGGGTTACGTTTGTGTGTTTGACTGGATGGGTGAGGGTTGACCGAAAGTAAATAAACATTTACTTGTATTCGTTTGTGTATTTGACTGTTTGACTGCCCAAAACGAATTGCAAAATTCGTTCCACTTGTTTAGTTATTATGACCAAATGGGCCATTTTCAACCCAATAATTCCTCACGTCCCATGTTACTTATATTGGATTTGGGCTTTCTCACGTTTCTTGGGCTCATTTTGGTTGATACTTTTCATCCGTCCAATATTTATTTTGATTTTGGGCTTGGGCCCAAGTAAATCATAAACTTCCTCCATTAGCCCAATAATTAAGCCCGTTAAACTAATGTGTGACCCGCTTGACCAAATTCCTTCATAAAACATTAAATCCCCTAAAATCGAGCTTGAATTTGGCTTTGTCGATCTTTTCTTCAAAATCGTGCCGATTTTGCCGGTTTTCGTGATCTTCGGTACACTTTTGGTTCTTTGACTTTGACTTTGTCTCTTTTCTTGACTTTTCTTCAACAATTGACCGTTAAATCCCATGTTTTCTCTTCTTTTGATCAATAGTACCTATTTAACACACAAAACACAAAACCACGCGTAATTCCGACTTTTACGACATTAAACACATGATTAGGTCTTGATTTTACTTGATTTTAGTGGCAAAAGGATAAGTGTTTACACACTTATTAAATCCCCTACACTTGACCATTGCAATGACCCCATGCAATGCATAGTTTTAAGGCATAAGTTACATTTTTCTCATAATCAATCCATCTCGGCCTTTATTATAATTACTACTACTACTACTACGACGAAAAGATAAAACTTTTAAAGGAAACAAAAGCTATAACAATTTATTAACTTGGAAATTATTAGATGGAAGAAACTCGTAAAGAAATCTAAGACTTAGATTAGGGCTTTGGTGTCACGAATATTAATCACCCTCAAGTTTCACGTTCCCCATACCAAGCTTAAAAACGAGATCATTGTTATTACCAGTTAGCACAACAAACACTTGCTCATGTGGTTTAGTTAATCACTTAGACCCCCTTATTCCTACGGTGTATCTCTTATATTTTATTTTTGTCTTGAATGATCACGAGGATGCATTTTTGACTTATTTTGATAATTTATTAAGGCCGAAAACAAAGTGGGACGATTTAATCAATAGTTAGCTAAAGGACAAAATCTTTTAAAACTGCTTCTCGAAACCTCAAAAAGTTCATATCTTGGCATAACTCGTTTCACGATTTGAGACCTTTCTCGGACGGATATTTTGCTTGTACTTCAAACTTCAAATCTTGAGAGACGATCTTGAAATTATGGTCTTCTCTTCATTTTGGTATACATCTTCATAAGGAGTGAAAGATGCTTCAAACGTTGACCACGACTTCTTCATTTATCCTCTTCTTTATTTAGGATTTTGATATACAACGATCCGCCTCCTTTTCGGACTTGGATCTATTTATCCTCATACCTTGTTAGGGTCTTTTTGGATAGACTTCTCCATGATCTTTAGGGGAGTAATTGCTTCTTGTCGTGTGTCTTGATCCTTCATATTGATTTGGATTAATGATCTTCACATCATCTTAGGATCTTTAGCAAAAAGTGAATCCTCATGCCTTGTGAGGGCCTTTTTGGACTCGGGTATCCTCATGCCTTGTTAGGGCCTTTTTGGATAAGCCAATCTTCGCGTCCCGTTTCAATAAGTTATGCCTTGGCTATGAACTCTAATTAATACCGAGCAACTTTTAAACGATCTTGTGCTAGAAGCTAAGTAACCTTTTAAATCGTACAACCTTATTTATTGCAAATATATATTAACAAGTGATGGGAGAAAAAGCTCATAACTAACTCACATAAGTTAATGAAAGACTACCGAACTTGTAATTAACTCTATCATTTCTCGTTCTCCACAATTTAAAATCTCAAGGAATGAGACTCATGGATGCTTAGCCTAATAAACCAATTAAGGTCCATATGGTTAAGGATACTAGCTAGAGTAAACTCGGATAAGTAAACTCGGGTTGAGTCAAAATATTCACGACGGGCCTAATATATCAAAGATATCTAAACTTATTAAAACCATTTTATTTATTTATTTTTTTGACTTTATTTTTGAATTGGAAATTATTACAATGTGCTAATAAAAGGAAAGAAAATAAATAAAAATACTACTAGGCCAAAATAGATCAAAAATTTGAAAAACGTTGAAATTTTTTTAAAATTTTCCGGTTAAATGGGGTCAAATTCATGGAAAAGGCCACTAAAATTCGATAGAAGTTCCCCTGCACTTAATATAAACATTGTACTCAATGTTTAAGCGTGTGGGCGAATAAACTCCCCTACACTTAGGACATTGAGTACGTTGTTTAAAATCGAGCTAAGGAAGGGACAACTAAAGTGATTACATTTATTCGTTTTATTTATATACAAGTATGAATCACAATAGTTTTGATAGAACCGGGCACACGGGAACACGAGATCACGGGTCTCATCAAAAGTACCAAAAGTGGATCATCAAAGCATATGTCCCTGCACACAATCACCACACACAAACAACCTACTTGGCTCCCCCCTACACTTATTGGTGGACAATGGATGAAGGTGAAAAAGGGTGGAAAGGATGGTAAAGGAAAAATCTAACTGATGAGATGGCATTTATACATGATCTCATCGTTCTTTTCGGGCTTTAAATGCATAAAAATGTCATAAAATACCATATATATGCTTGTGTTTGTTTACTTGTGTGTTTTAGGTATGGATATCGTGAAAAAGACAAAAGATCACAAGATACAAGGAAAAACGAACACGAGAAACGAAGCCGTACAAAGAACCGGGCCCTAATCATGGAATTTTCATCAAATACCCTTGAAGACTTGAAGACAAACAAGATTGATCCTCATTCTATGAAGAAATGACACTTAAAACCCTTGTATATTAATAATTACAAGTTTGGTCCCTTAAGTTTGTCAAAATTGCAAAAAGGTCCTTCAACTTTGAAGAAATGGCAAGAATAGTCCCTCAACAAATTCAAATTGTCAAATATGGTCCCTCAAGAAGATTAAGACACATTGAAGACCTTTGAAGATCATCATTGTCCAAGTTCAGCCCTTGAAAAAACTCAAAATGGCAAAAATACTCCTTGAAAACCTTTTTGTGAAGTTTGGTGCCAAAAGTGTAAAAAGGTGAAACTTATTAACAAAGGAAAGAAGATTTTAGGGCTGGAAAACTTTGAATGCCAAAAACTTCAAAACCCAAGGGCCAAATATGCCAACCCCAAACATTCAAACCAAAAACTGGCGGTTAACATAATTTTTCCCCCTTTTTAGGATCAAACAGGTTTACTGTTTATCTTTACCCAACCCAGAACTTACCACCACTTATCCTGGGTAAATTCCCAATTAAACCTGGCCACGAGTGATTCACACGCACCAAAACTAATCCCACTCACCAAATCCCTTTCCCACGCCTGTGGTCCCAAAACCCCAATTCCCTCTCATCCAATAGCATCATTCCTTTGTTCCCAAGGAAATGACGTGTCCACAATGAACGTCCAAGATGAAAGGCTTACTCACAACGCAAAATTAAAGGGTTGAGATCAAATTTGAACAGAATTCACCAAAAATCGTCAAGGGCAATTGTGGGATTTTCTAGTGATTAGGGTTTTATGTTTAAGAGCCTAGAATGTTCATTAGGTCTCTATAAAAGGAGACACCAGCCTGTGGTGATCCCTTTGTTCCAGTTTCAATTCTCTCACTTGTAATTCCTTTTTAAAGAAATAAAAAGTTTGGTTTTTGAATAATTCAAGTATAATTCCTTTTTTATTGTTTTTAAAAGATTGTGTGTTGTGAGGGAGATTGATTCTGAGTTCCATTGTTATTTGGTTAAGTGATTTGGATTTTCAAAATATTTCAAAAGTTTCTGAAAATCAAAGGATTTTTGGGAGAATTTGTTATAAGGATTTGGTGTTTATGGTTCAAGTTATTGGTGATATTAGGTTTTAGAAAACGTGTTTAGAAGGTTTGGAAAGTTTTTGGAAGTTTTTAAGTAAGAAAGAAATCAGAAAAGAATATTACATATTATCCTTGTTCTTGTTTCTTTGTTTTGTGTTCAAGCAGGTAAAGAAGTGTTGATTCAGTTCAGCACCAGCCCGGGCTGGTAGGGAGGAGGATTTACATCCTCTAGGGCTTTGGATGTAAAGCCCTAAGGTATAAACCTTTTTCCTTGTTCAAATTTCAGAAAAATAAGTGTTCATGTGATCTGGTTTGATTTGGTGATTAAGTGTGTTTAAATTGCATGATTAGTGTTCATTTGTGTTGGTATACATACTGGATGCCAATTGGAACAGTTTGATTAAGTTTTATGGTGTTTTGATTAGATAAAAATTGCATAATCATTTTTAAAAGGGTGTTTGGCATTAGGTTTTAGCAGGACATAGTTTTGATTAGTGATTATTAAAAGGTGTTAGAAGTTTGGAATAGGATTGAGTTAGGTTTTTAGTGAGTGTTAAGTTGATTTGGATCAAGTTTAGAACAAATTTGTGAGGTTAAAAGGTAAAAAGGGTGTTAAAAATCTGCTTATGCACTTAACTGCTTGTGTTTCATGAAATTGTGTGCCTAGATCTTTGATATCTGTTGAGTACTAGGGTGATTTAAGGATTGTTGTTGCTTGAGTACCCTATTGTGATTGTGAGTGCATAATTTGAGGCTTTTAAGTTGGCTAGAGTGCAAGTTATTTGCCATAGAGTTCACTGTCCTAGCCATTTTACATCAGCAACCCTCAACAGGCTAGGGTGTGCTTGATTTGCTTATTTTGGGTGTGCTAGTTGTTTATTCTGCTTATTACTTGACTCCTTGTGCTTCTATGAGCACAAGGGTGCCCCATTGTGCCAATATAATCAACAAACAAGCTCAAACCAAGCACCTCTTGGCATCAAGAAGTGCACAAGTGTGCACTTCCATTGTTCATCAGAAAAAACATCAAGTCTGGCACGTTTTTGATCTTTAAGTTTGTTTAATCTTAGCTAAAAAGGAGTATTTAAGTTGGATTCTTATCTTATTAAGCTCACTGGTTGGATTGAAAAAGAAAAATTTAAAAAAAAAATAAATAGCAAAAAATCCACTAGCCTGGCTTCGAACCCCTGACCTCTCGTTGGAGGGTTCAAGGCTCTTACCAGTGTGCTAGCATTTATCTTGTGTATAAACGTGAAAGGTTTAATACTTAAGGTCATTTTGGTTTCTAGCTTATTTAATAAGCCGTGGCTTATTTTTGCATTTTCCAGCTTATTTACTCTTCGTTTTTGCTTATTATGATTTTTCCTAGGACCTTATTAAGTTTATAGATTTTTCTAGCTACTTATTATATTTTTCCCATTATTAGTTTATTTATTAGAATTTATTTAATAGACGTTTTTTAGAAAATCATTAAAAAATACCAAAAAGATTTTTAATTTTTAGGAAAAATAGTTTTTAGGTTTTAAAATATATTTTTGAGGTTTACATCAAATTTTGGTTTCAAAAACATTTATTTTTAATTTTATATTATTTTAAGGTTTTTTATAAACTTTAAAGATTTTTATAAAATTATTAAAAAAGGTTTAGAAGCTCTAATTAGTGTTTTTCTCTTAATTATATTATTTAGGATTTTTAGAAAATTTTTATTTTAAATTTTAGAAACTTTTTATTTTTAGCATTATTTTATTATTATTTTAATATTAATTTTTCAAAATTTTATTTTTCTTTCTTTTTCATTTTTCCTAGGTTCTTTGTCATTAATTAGGACTATTTCCATTTTTAGAATATTTTTATAACTTTTAGATTTATTTTTATAATTATTTTAAGTTTAATTAGGTTTTAATCATTTTTAATCATTTTTAGAGTTTTAAAAATAGTTTTAATAGGTTTTAATTTTTATAAAATTACTTTTTAGTCTTCTAATAATATAAGTTGAGTAATTATTCAATAAAATCATATTTTAGACATTTGAATTAGTTAAATTTAATTTTAGGGCTTTAATTAGCATTTAAAATTAATTATTTAATTAATAAAAGGTTTTAAAATATCTTTATTGGATTTTTATTTTTATTTATATTATTTTAGACTTCTTTTTAGCCTTTTTGATATTTTGTTTTTGGTTTTAATAAATTTTTAATTTGGGTAGTTTTTCACGGCTTTACGTTTTCGTCTTTTTCGTCGTAGTTTAATTTTATCGTAACCATCTTCTCATCCCCATTCTTCTTAATATTAATCTCAAATACATACAAGTTAATTCACAACACCATACCTCCTTGGGAAACGAACTCTTTCTCTCATTTTATTTGATTGTGGGTCATTTGTGCACGGTTTTCCTAAACCGTCGTACTTAATACTTTCCGCTATTTACGCTCTTTTCCTAAAGAGTAGTAAAACACTACAATCATTTTTGGCGCCGCCGCCGGGGAGGTGTGTCGTGTCTTAATTTGGAAAATTTTGTTTTTGATATTATCCATAAATAGTATTTGTGTTAAGTGGAACTCCCTTAACACGTATTATCGGTTTTCTTGGTTTTTCTTTGTGAATATTATTAATATATTGTATTAAGTATCACAACCAATATACAATATCTCCAAAAGTGTGAAAACACAACCTTAATTGGGATTTGATCTCCTAATTATTGTATTCGAATCTCAAACAAAAAGAAAAGGCAAAAATAGATAAATACTTTCGTGAAGCTCGATTTTGAAAAATACGAACTATAAGGTGGGTATAAGGCGGGTATTATAAAATATACCCTAAGGAAAAAGGCTCTTAAGTGCTTCGCGCCGCCTCGTTTCCCCGCTTGCTTGTGAGTATTTTGAGATTGAAAGCTAATCAAGGGTTTTGCCGCCCAAAGTATTAATACGTATACTATATTTGCTTGGTTTTCTTTGTGATTAAACCCTCGTGAACAATTTGGTTTTCACCAAAGTTCTAAAGTCATTCGAAGGCGTTCACTCCACGTGATCGTTTTCATTCCTTTGAGGCTTCTTTAATCAAGAGTTTGATTCGAGGAGAGATTTTGTAGATTGTTGTCTACGAAGATACACCAAAATCCAAAAAAATTAAATATCATCAAAAACACAAAAAAATTGAAAATTCACAAAACAACCAAAAAGAATCTTCTTTGCTCACCTCCCATTCTTCGTGAAGTTTATGATCACTCGTAATCAAGCAAAACGAGCTCGTAAACGACTTCAAAAGCAAGCAAATCAAGGATCGTTGATTGTTGAAGAACCTCCAATTGTTGAACCTATTATAGAACAAGAAGTCGTAATGGCTAATCGTACTATGATGGAGTTGCTACAAGCACCCACCGAGGGTTTTGGAGAGGCCATTGTTATTCCCGCCATCCTTGCGGAGAATTTCGAGATTAAGACGGGTTTAATGTCGATGCTACAAGCAAACAAATTTCGAGGTCACGAGAAAGACAACCCGCATTACCACATTAGGAATTTCAACCGTCTCACCGCCACTAGCAAATTCAAAGATGTTCCGCATGACGCCATTAAGATGATGTTGTTTCCATATTCGTTGGATGGACCCGCAAAAATTTGGCTCGAGAAAGAACCGCCAAATTCGATTTTGACATGGGCCGATCTCGTTTCTAAGTTTGTGAACAAGTTTTTTCCACCATCGAAAACAACACACTTAAAAAATGAGATTTCACGATTTGTGCAACGTAATAATGAAAGTTTTTCAATGGCATGGGAACGATTTAAAGAGATGTTACATGAATGTCCTCACCATGATTTTTCGGAATTGCATCAAATAGATACTTTTTATAATGGGCTTAATGATCATGAACGAGATTATTTGAATGCCGCCGCGGGTGGTAATTTTTTGTGCAAGACGACAAATGAGGCTTTACAAATCATTGAAAATCGATCTAAGGTTTATAGCCCTCGTAACACACCGAGTGTTGCCAATATGGGTTCGTCATCGTCATCACAATCGTCTCGTAGCATTAACGCCTTACATGATGAAGCTAATGAGGAAAATCGGTTTTTTGATAGATTTGCTAATCTAATGTCCCATTGGAAGGCTCAAGAAGCTTCCAATTCCGCTTCGGTTAAAGCGGTTGCTAAGAGTTGTTTATCTTGTGGAGGAGCTCATGATCTTTCCGAGTGCATTACCGCGGATGGTAACACTTCGAGTGCTTACGTAGCAACGGGAACTTACAACCAAAACGGCCAAGGTTCCCGCCAAAATCAAGCTCCACCAAATCAAAATGTTAATAATTATCGAAACAACAACCAAGGTAATTACCAAGGCAACACACGCAATTACAACAAAGGGAATTATCAAAGTGGGAATGGACAAATCTCTAATTCAAATCAAAACCGTGATTTTCAAAACACTACACAAGGTTTTCAAAATGCTCACACGAAAAATTTGCAAGGAGAATTTTTAGATTATGCAAAAGCAAATGATGCTAAATTTGACAACATGCAACGTGAGATGATTAGCTTAAGGTCCGAATTGAAAAACGAACTTAAAAATGAACTTGCTAATGAACTTAAAACTCATGCAAACAAAATGGAAGGAAATGTCCAACGTCTTCAACAAAACCAACAAAAGATGGAATTAGGACAACATGAGATTAAGCAAGAGTTATTGAAAGCGGATGCTAGGCAATCAAAATTTGAGGACCGTATGGCTAAGATGTTTGAAGCTATCATGTGTAAGCCCTCTTCTTCGGGTGGTCTTCCTAGTGATACCATTGCAAACCCGAAGGGAGAAATGAAGGTTATTACTACACGAAGTGGTAAAACTTTCAAGGAACCAATCTCTCGTCCAAGTACTTCTACGGAGAAGGAAATCGAGAAAGAACCCGAGGTGATGGTCGAAAAGGAGCACATTACAATCCCACGAAGTACCGCTCAAACCACACCTACGGTTGAACCAATACCAATTATGGAACCCAAGTTTCCAAGGCCGTTGCCTAATGACCAACCCACACCACCTTTACCTTACCCTTCGAGACGAAACAAAGAGAAAGCACAAGAAAGGAACAATTATCAATTTGAGCTATTTATGAAAATGTTCCGTGATTTACATTTTAACATAAGTTTTGCCGATGCTTTAATCATGATGCCTCGATTCGCCGCAAACTTCAAAAGTATGCTTAACAACAAATTGAAGTTACAACAATCGTCTAGTTGTTCATCGGTTTTTCTAAGCCGCATACCACAAAAAGTCGGTGATCCCGGTAAATTTTTGATTCCGTGTGCAATTCAAGATATGGAGGAATGCTACGCCTTGGCCGATCTTGGCGCTAGTATTAATTTAATTCCTCTCGAGATTTTCAAATCGCTTTCGCTTCCGGCTCTTACTCCTTCGAACATGTCCATCGAGATGGCCGATCATTCTACGATCATGGCATGTGGAGTAGCCGAGGACGTTTTTGTTAAAGTCGGAAAGTTTTACTATCCCGTTGACTTTATCGTTGTAGACATTCCCATCGATCGAAAAGTTCCTCTCATTTTGGGTCGTTCATTTTTGGATACATCATGAGCACTTATCGATGTTCATGCTCGAAAAATCACCCTTCGTTTCAATGAAGAAGAACTTGTCATCAATGCAACACAAAACTCCAATCTTTCTCATGTCTATTCTATTGCAACTTTAAACCATGGTGACTCGACCAATGTCGTTTGCAAAGAATTTTCACCAAGAGTTTTAGGGAATGTCGCCAAAAACAATTTACCATTTCCTCCGCCGGTGGAGGTTATGAGTGTAAAGCCTACAAAGAAGAAACCATCAATACTTGAATCGAAAAATCCTTCACATTCATTCTTGAAAAGTATTGATAAGTTGCCGGTTTCTACGGAAGATCTTTCGGATGATGAATATGTTGGCCCCGATGGGGAGGTTTTCTTCGTCGATAAACGTTTTGAGAACTTGCCACCACCAAAACCAAAACGGTTTCAAAATGTGAGAATTTTTAGTGTGACTAACATCGTCTTAGAAACACCGAATATTTTCGACATAATCAAAAAGGGTTTTCATAAGGAGAGTTCAAAAGATAAAAAAGGAAATGATCTTAAATGTGATTTAATTGATTTTTCTATAAATCTAACTCCGTCATCACCTCGTGATTTGAGTGCTACAAACTCGTCTACTCCTTTTGACGATGTTTTGTGTGGTTCTAGTATGGGGGAAGCCCCTTATGTTCCCTCATCCTTGTCCACCGAGGACGAGATATTCGATCCCGGAATTTCATGTAAAGGGAAATCTCGGTCTTCCACCGATGCAATAAATGGAAACTATATCTATTTGCTTGGTGCGAGTCTACCTCGAGTAGCTCAAACGTTTGTCTTACCAATTGTCTCACCCTTCTACTTCTCATCTATTTTCTTCAAACTCTTTGAGTTTATGGCACGTGATGAAGTGGCGTTGATTTGTTTTTCCAATGGAAACGAGAACGCCATCTTCGACCCCGGTATTTTGCATCATATAAGGACTTAGTCCTTTTTACCGGTTGCTTTTTGGGCCTTGTTTATCATGTAAGCCCCGCCAAAAATTGACCACACCATGATTTCCCTAAATGTTCACATTTTGAGGGGATCGAGTCGAGCTCATGACTCGGTAATCAAAAACGAGGTGCCTCGTGGGGGAGATCCCATGCTTATCTTTATGCTTTTTATTCACTAATAAAGGGACTTGTACCCTTCCAACTCGTTGTCTCGTGGTTGTTTGTGATTGTGTTATCTAGATCATCATCATCGTCTACGATTGAAGACTCTCGTGTTCGTTTACGTGAGCCTCCATCGTTCGTTTGAAGAAGTTTTTCACGAATCCATGACATATCCTTTATTGTTCTAACAATTATCTTTTAGCATAATTAATAAACGGCTTTAGATATATTGTTGATCACCCTTTCCATGCTAGATCCTAAGCATTCGATTCTTCGTCTCTAGTATGGGGGTGCTCCACCTTTAAACTCGAAACATTGAGGACAATGTTTACTTTTAGTATGGGGGGTGAATAGGTACTTGCTTTGCTACGCCCTCACGTTTTCCAACTTTCAATGTTTTGTTTTGCTAATAAGGCTAAAAATGGCCAAATTTTAAAATTTTTCTTAGTTTTCATAAGTGTTTTTAAGACACGAATGTATATTTTCCGATGGGTAGAATAAGAGTTAATTTTTGACTTGATGGGCATTTGGAGCCATTTACATTCCTTAACCCGCTCAATTCAAGTTTTGCTAGACTTTTATATAGGGAGCTTTAAAACGCGAAAGTCTTAATTCATTCGGGTTAAGAACAAGAACTTTTCGCAAGTTCCTATAATTGATTCTAGAAAGTCACTTATCAAGGGAACTTTAAAACGCATTCTCTAAACTTGAAAAAGTCCAAAGAAAGTGCAAGATCCTATAGGTGGCTTGAAAACCCAAAACTTTGATTTGATATAGTCTTAATGAAAGCTAATCCAAATTTGGCTTAATTTTGACTTGCATGGCTAAGTATTCACGAGTCTCTTTAATTAGAGGTCTTTATATAGTGAAGAACGAGAAATGATAGAGTTAGACAAGTGATCATGCTAAACGTAGAACATGAAAATGTTCTTTCAAAAACTCATATGTTTTTAATTGTGGCTTTTTCTTCCCATAAGATCAATGCATTAAGAATAAATCATAATTGCAATAAGTAAGGTCGTACGATTTGAAAGGTTACTTAGCCTCTAGCGCAAGATCGTTTAAAAGTTGCTCGGGGTTGAATAGAGTTCATAGCCAAGGTATAACTTATTGAAGCGGGACGCGAAGATTGGCGATCATCCAAAAAGGCCCTAACAAGGCATGAGGAGCTCTATTTTTGCTAAAGATCCAAAGATGATGTGAAGTATCATTATTCCAAAATCAATATGAAGGATCAAGACACACGACGAGAAGCTATTACTCCCCTAAAGAATGGAGAAAGTCTATCCAAAAAGACCCTAACAAGGTATGAGGATGAATATATCCAAGTCCGAAAAGGAGGCGGATCGTTGTATATCAAAATCCAAAGTAAAGATTGAAGAAAAATGATGAAGTCGTGGTCCTATATGAAGAATCTCTCAAAAACGTCAAGTGAAGAAATTCCAATTATATGAGAGAAGACCATAATTTCAAGAACGTCTTCCCAAGATTTGAAGTATGAAGTACATGCCAAATATCGGTCCGAGAAAGGTCTCAAATCGTGAAACGAGTTATGCCAAGATATGAACTTAAGGAGATACACGAGAAGCCGTTTTAAAAGATTTTGTCCTTCGGCTAACTATTGATCAAATCGTGCTACTTTGCTTTCGGACTAATAACTACTCAAATAAGTCAATATGAATCATTGTGATCCATGACAAATAGATAAAAAATGCTAGTAACCCATTTCCTTTTATAATAACTAGGATTCCGGGGAGAAAAAGTATTACACAATTTGAACGTATGAGTAGTGTTAGCATTGTGACTTGTACCAACAATGATCTTGTTTTTGCACTTAGCATGGAATGTATGACAATCAAGGATGACGAAATTTACTCTAAGGGACATTAACTTGTTTCTATTCTTTGATCCTAAAAGTCACATTTTGGTGATGAAAATCATACATTATGTCTTTACACATCATCGTAGTATGTTGCAAGTCTTTTACTCTTCAATAAAGGTTAATAAAATTGAACTTTGGTGATGCTTAGATACTTTATTCTAGCATTGCGTGAGGGCACGGCAATGGCTTAGTATGGGGGAGTGATGAGATGGCATTTATACATGATCTCATCGTTCTTTTCGGGCTTTAAATGCATAAAAATGTCATAAAATACCATATATATGCTTGTGTTTGTTTACTTGTGTGTTTTAGGTATGGATATCGTGAAAAAGACAAAAGATCACAAGATACAAGGAAAAACGAACACGAGAAACGAAGCCGTACAAAGAACCGGGCCCTAATCATGGAAGTTTCATCAAATACCCTTGAAGACTTGAAGACAAACAAGATTGATCCTCATTCTATGAAGAAATGACACTTAAAACCCTTGTATATTAATAATTACAAGTTTGGTCCCTTAAGTTTGTCAAAATTACAAAAAGGTCCTTCAACTTTGAAGAAATGGCAAGAATAGTCCCTCAACAAATTCAAATTGTCAAATATGGTCCCTCAAGAAGATTAAGACACATTGAAGACCTTTGAAGATCATCATTGTCCAAGTTCAGCCCTTGAAAAAACTCAAAATGGCAAAAATACTCCTTGAAAACCTTTTTGTGAAGTTTGGTGCCAAAAGTGTAAAAAGGTGAAACTTATTAACAAAGGAAAGAAGATTTTAGGGCTGGAAAACTTTGAATGCCAAAAACTTCAAAACCCAAGGGCCAAATATGCCAACCCCAAACATTCAAACCCAAAACTGGCGGTTAACATAATTTTTCCCCCTTTTTAGGATCAAACAGGTTTACTGTTTATCTTTACCCAACCCAGAACTTACCACCACTTATCCTGGGTAAATTCCCAATTAAACCTGGCCACGAGTGATTCACACGCACCAAAACTAATCCCACTCACCAAATCCCTTTCCCACGCCTGTGGTCCCAAAACCCCAATTCCCTCTCATCCAATAGCATCATTCCTTTGTCCCCAAGGAAATGACGTGTCCACAATGAACGTCCAAGATGAAAGGCTTACTCACAACGCAAAATTAAAGGGTTGAGATCAAATTTGAACAGAATTCACCAAAAATCGTCAAGGGCAATTGTGGGATTTTCTAGTGATTAGGGTTTTATGTTTAAGAGCCTAGAATGTTCATTAGGTCTCTATAAAAGGAGACACCAGCCTGTGGTGATCCCTTTGTTCCAGTTTCAATTCTCTCACTTGTAATTCCTTTTTAAAGAAATAAAAAGTTTGGTTTTTGAATAATTCAAGTATAATTCCTTTTTTATTGTTTTTAAAAGATTGTGTGTTGTGAGGGAGATTGATTCTGAGTTCCATTGTTATTTGGTTAAGTGATTTGGATTTTCAAAATATTTCAAAAGTTTCTGAAAATCAAAGGATTTTTGGGAGAATTTGTTATAAGGATTTGGTGTTTATGGTTCAAGTTATTGGTGATATTAGGTTTTAGAAAACGTGTTTAGAAGGTTTGGAAAGTTTTTGGAAGTTTTTAAGTAAGAAAGAAATCAGAAAAGAATATTACATATTATCCTTGTTCTTGTTTCTTTGTTTTGTGTTCAAGCAGGTAAAGAAGTGTTGATTCAGTTCAGCACCAGCCCGGGCTGGTAGGGAGGAGGATTTACATCCTCTAGGGCTTTGGATGTAAAGCCCTAAGGTATAAACCTTTTTCCTTGTTCAAATTTCAGAAAAATAAGTGTTCATGTGATCTGGTTTGATTTGGTGATTAAGTGTGTTTAAATTGCATGATTAGTGTTCATTTGTGTTGGTATACATACTGGATGCCAATTGGAACAGTTTGATTAAGTTTTATGGTGTTTTGATTAGATAAAAATTGCATAATCATTTTTAAAAGGGTGTTTGGCATTAGGTTTTAGCAGGACATAGTTTTGATTAGTGATTATTAAAAGGTGTTAGAAGTTTGGAATAGGATTGAGTTAGGTTTTTAGTGAGTGTTAAGTTGATTTGGATCAAGTTTAGAACAAATTTGTGAGGTTAAAAGGTAAAAAGGGTGTTAAAAATCTGCTTATGCACTTAACTGCTTGTGTTTCATGAAATTGTGTGCCTAGATCTTTGATCTCTTGAGTACTAGGGTGATTTAAGGATTGTTGTTGCTTGAGTACCCTATTGTGATTGTGAGTGCATAATTTGAGGCTTTTAAGTTGGCTAGAGTGCAAGTTATTTGCCATAGAGTTCACTGTCCTAGCCATTTTACATCAGCAACCCTCCACAGGCTAGGGTGTGCTTGATTTGCTTATTTTGGGTGTGCTAGTTGTTTATTCTGCTTATTACTTGACTCCTTGTGCTTCTATGAGCACAAGGGTGCCCCATTGTGCCAATATAATCAACAAACAAGCTCAAACCAAGCACCTCTTGGCATCAAGAAGTGCACAAGTGTGCACTTCCATTGTTCATCAGAAAAAACATCAAGTCTGGCACGTTTTTGATCTTTAAGTTTGTTTAATCTTAGCTAAAAAGGAGTATTTAAGTTGGATTCTTAGCTTATTAAGCTCACTGGTTGGATTGAAAAAGAAAAATTTAAAAAAAAAATAAATAGCAAAAAATCCACTAGCCTGGCTTCGAACCCCTGACCTCTCGTTGGAGGGTTCAAGGCTCTTACCAGTGTGCTAGCATTTATCTTGTGTATAAACGTGAAAGGTTTAATACTTAAGGTCATTTTGGTTTCTAGCTTATTTAATAAGCCGTGGCTTATTTTTGCATTTTCCAGCTTATTTACTCTTCGTTTTTGCTTATTATGATTTTTCCTAGGACCTTATTAAGTTTATAGATTTTTCTAGCTACTTATTATATTTTTCCCATTATTAGTTTATTTATTAGAATTTATTTAATAGACGTTTTTTAGAAAATCATTAAAAAATACCAAAAAGATTTTTAATTTTTAGGAAAAATAGTTTTTAGGTTTTAAAATATATTTTTGAGGTTTACATCAAATTTTGGTTTCAAAAACATTTATTTTTAATTTTATATTATTTTAAGGTTTTTTATAAACTTTAAAGATTTTTATAAAATTATTAAAAAAGGTTTAGAAGCTCTAATTAGTGTTTTTCTCTTAATTATATTATTTAGGATTTTTAGAAAATTTTTATTTTAAATTTTAGAAACTTTTTATTTTTAGCATTATTTTATTATTATTTTAATATTAATTTTTCAAAATTTTATTTTTCTTTCTTTTTCATTTTTCCTAGGTTCTTTGTCATTAATTAGGACTATTTCCATTTTTAGAATATTTTTATAACTTTTATATTTATTTTTATAATTATTTTAAGTTTAATTAGGTTTTAATCATTTTTAATCATTTTTAGAGTTTTAAAAATAGTTTTAATAGGTTTTAATTTTTAGAAAATTACTTTTTAGTCTTCTAATAATATAAGTTGAGTAATTATTCAATAAAATCATATTTTAGACATTTGAATTAGTTATATTTAATTTTAGGGCTTTAATTAGCATTTAAAATTAATTATTTAATTAATAAAAGGTTTTAAAATATCTTTATTGGATTTTTATTTTTATTTATATTATTTTAGACTTCTTTTTAGCCTTTTTGATATTTTGTTTTTGGTTTTAATAAATTTTTAATTTGGGTAGTTTTTCACGGCTTTACGTTTTCGTCTTTTTCGTCGTAGTTTAATTTTATCGTAACCATCTTCTCATCCCCATTCTTCTTAATATTAATCTCAAATACATACAAGTTAATTCACAACACCATACCTCCTTGGGAAACGAACTCTTTCTCTCATTTTATTTGATTGTGGGTCATTTGTGCACGGTTTTCCTAAACCGTCGTACTTAATACTTTCCGCTATTTACGCTCTTTTCCTAAAGAGTAGTAAAACACTACAATCACTAACCTAGTTATACGATTATTGATTTATTTATCACGAGTCTCTAGCTCGACTCGATTTCCCGAATTAATTCAAGGGAAATGTGGAGAGGGATGGAATCATCTCGTGAGAGATGTCCTCTCCATAGTACAACTTAACCCGTTGGCCATTCACCTTAAAGTTGGGCCCATTTGGTTGGGATAACTCAATGGTGCCATAAGGGAAGACTTGGGTCACGGTGAATGGATCGGATCAACGACTCTTAAGTTTACCCGAAAAGATTTTCAACCGAGAGTTAAATAATAAAACTTGATCACCAACATGGAACTCTCGGTTTTTAATCTTGGAATCATGAATGAGCTTAGTCTTCTCCTTGTAGATTAATGAATTCTCATAAGCCTCATTCCTAAGTTCATTAAGTTCATTGAGTTGGATTTTCCTATGATCACCGGCTTTGTTAAGATCAAAATTAGCCCATTTCAAGGCCCAATAAGCCTTATGCTCCAACTCAATGGGGAGGTGGCACGCCTTTCCGTACACAAGGCGATAAGGGGTACAACCTATAGGTGTCTTATAAGCGGTACGGAAAGCCCACAAAGCATCATCTAATTTATCGGCCCATGAAGCACGATGCTCTCTCACGGGTCGCTCTAAGATTCTCTTAAGACCACGGTTAGAAACCTCGGCTTGTCCATTAGTTTGAGGATGATACACGGTGGAAATTCGGTGATTGACACCATACTTAGCCATGACTCGTGCGAATTGATCATTGCAAAAATGAGTCCCGCGATCACTAATAATAGCACGAGGCACACCGAATCGAGCAAACAATTGTTTCAAGAAGTTAACAACCACCCTCGCATCATTAGTCGGTAAAGCTTTTGCTTCAACCCATTTTGAGACGTAGTCAACGGCTACGAGGATGTACTTGTTACCCTTCGATGATGGAAACGGCCCCATAAAGTCGATGCCCCATACGTCAAAGATTTCACATTCTTGGATGAAATTTTGAGGCATCTCATCTTTATGTGTGATCTTGCCTTGCCTTTGTCAAGCATCACAATGTTTAACCATTTCATGTGCATCATGATAAATGGAGGGCCAATAGAATCCGGAGTAGAACACTTTTTTAGCGGTGTAATTAGGACCAAAGTGACCACCGGTAGGTCCTTTATGGCAAGCTTTAAGGATTTGTAAAGCCGCCGGCCCATCAACACATCTACGAATGATTAAGTCCGCACATTGCTTGAAAATATAAGGGTCGTCCCAATAGTACGTTTTAACGTCCTTGAAGAATTTTTTCTTTTGTTGGGACGTTAACCCTTCGATAAGAACACCACCCGCCAAATAGTTTGCAATGTCGGCAAACCATGGGGTATCATCAAGATTGGAATTAATAGACATTAAAGTCTCAAGGGGAAAGGATTTATTAATCTCTTGATTTGGAGATTCCCCTTGATATGGATCCTCAAGTCTACTAAGGTGATCCGCGGCTAGGTTTTCCGCTCCTTTTTTATCACGAATTTCGATTTTAAATTCTTGTAGGAGCAAAACCCAACGAAGGAGTCTCGGTTTAGCATCTTGCTTGGTCAACAAGTATTTCAAGGCGGAATGGTCGGTGTAAACAATGGTGGTGGAAAGCACAAGATAGGGGCGGAATTTCTCAAAAGCATACACTATAGCTAAAAGCTCTTTTTCGGTAGTGGTATAATGCAATTGAGCCCCCGTCATTGTCTTACTAGCATAATGAATGGGTTGGAAATGTTTGTTAACTCGTTGACCTAAAACCGCTCCTACCGCGAAATCACTAGCATCGCACATGAGCTCCAAAGGTAACTCCCAATTTAGGGAGACTAAGACCGGTGCCTTAGTTAATTTACCTTTAAGAAGTTCGAAAGAGTCGAGACATTCTTGAGAAAATATGAAAGGAGCATCCTTTTCTAAGAGATGAGTCATTGGACGAGCTATTTTCGAGAAATCTTGGATGAAACGTCGATAAAATCCCGCATGGCCTAAAAAACTTCTAACTCCTTTGACGGTGGTAGGCGGAGGTAACTTAGCAATGACGTCAACTTTAGCACGGTCGACTTCGATACCGGCTTTGGAAATTTTATGACCAAGGACGATGCCTTCTTTTACCATGAAATGGCATTTTTCCCAATTAAGAACGAGACGAGTGTCTTCACACCGTTGGAGCATACGTTCTAAATTAGCAAGGCAAGAAGAGAAAGAATCACCATAGACCGAGAAATCGTCCATAAAGACTTCCATAGTTTCTTCAACCATGTCATGAAATATCGCTATCATACACCTTTGGAAAGTCCCGGGAGCATTGCATAAGCCGAAAGGCATTCTTTTGTAAGCGAATGTTCCATAGGGACAAGTGAATGTGGTTTTCTCTTGGTCTTTTGGATCGATAGGGATTTGAAAATATCCGAAAAGGCCATCTAAGAAACAATAGAAATCATTACCCGCTAAACGCTCGAGCATTTGATCCATGAAAGGAAGAGGGAAATGATCCTTACGAGTGGCATCATTGAGTTTACGATAATCGATGCAAACTCACCAACCCGTTACAAGTCGAGTAGCAATCAACTCGTTGTTTTCGTTGGGAACAACGGTGATTCCGCCTTTCTTAGGCACACAATGGACGGGACTAACCCATGGCGAATCCGAGATAGGGTAAATCATTCCGGCATCTAGAAGTTTGATAACTTCTTTCTTAATGACTTCATGAATTTTTGGATTAACCCTTCTTTGATTTTGGATCGCGGGTTTAAAGTCATCTTCCATGAGAATTCTATGAGTACAAAAATTAGGATCAATTACGCGAATGTCGGAGATTTTCCAAGCAATTGCTTTCTTATGATTCTTAAGCACATCGATAAGTCGGGATTTTTCATCTTCTTTTAAGTCCTTAGCAATAATGACGGGCAACTTATTATCCTCCTCTAAGAAAACGTACTCTAGATGAGACGGCAAATCTTTAAGCTCTAAATCCGGCGGATTATCAATGGAAGGCTTAGTCAAAGTAGGATCATTATTTGTAACTTCTTTAGGAGTAGGTGGAGAGATATTGTCCTCATTGAGAAGTCTCTCAATAGTACGAATGTCTTCATCCTAATTGGTGGGAGAATTATCATAGTTAATCTCGAGAGGACCCAAGCTAGCTTCAAACTCATCTAAGTCACTTTCTCCAAATGGAGTCAATGAAGGAGCAATAGAAGCTATGGTCTCAACATGAGGTAAAGGAGAAATCCCGCTCTTACAAGCCTCATGAAAATGTTCTTCGCATGCTTCGTCGAGCACATCGATGAAATTAACAGATTTGGGCTCATCGGGAAGTTTGGAAAGTTTACCCATGTTAAAGACGATTTTGTCATCCCCGACCCTCATGATAAGTTCACCCGCGGCTACATCGATTAATGTACGCCCGGTTCTCAAGAAGGGTCGTCCCACAATTAAGGGAACACGGGGATCCATTTCATAGTCGACGACGACGAAATCGGCGGGGAAAGTGAATTTGTCGACTCCTACGAAAACATCCTCGGCTATCCCCACCGGATAAGCAACCGTACGGTTAGCTAATTCCAATGTCATACGATTGGGGACTAGCTCGGGTAAAGATAATTGTTTCCACACGGACAATGGCATAAGATTGATACTCGCTCCGAGATCCGCCAAGGCCATACAATTCTCAACACCCGGAAAATTACAAGGAATAAGGAATCGACCGGGATCTCCTAAATTAACCAGTAATTTTCTCAAAAGAACCGCGGAACAATTCTCATTCAATTGGGTATTGGCAATATCAAGCAACTTTTCCTTATCACTTAAAAGATCCTTAAACATCTTAGCGTACTTAGGCATGTGAGCGAGCGCCTCGGCAAAGGTGATATTAAAATTCAATTGTTTGAACATTTTTAGGAAGTTCGAAACTTGAATATCATCCTTATTCTTCAATTTCTCTTTCCGCAACCTTGAGGGATAAGGTATATTGGGTTGAGATGAAGGCTTTGGAGTGGATTGCTCACTCACATCCTTTGGAGGAGGAGGAGGAGGAGTAGAAATAGAAGGTGAAGGAACCGGTTTTGGAACCGAAGGTGGGGTATAAAATTTGGGTATCGGTGGAACATAAGGTGTAGACGAATGCATAACGGGAGGTATGTCACAAGTGGAAGAAGAAGGAGGTTGTGTCGAAGAAGAAGGAATATCGGGTCCTTGGTTAGGTGGGGAAGGTTCAACGGTGGTCTTACCGCTCCTAGTAGTGATAGCATTAACATTTGCCCTAGGATTGGTCACGGTGTTCGAGGGAAGGGTACCTTGGGGACGAAAGGTTTGAATCATAGTCAAAAACTTCTTATCGGTCGATTCTTGCATCTCTCTCATCATTCGTTCATGGTCGGATAATTTTTGAAGAACCAAGTCCATTTGAGGATTATGCATGTTCATTTGATTATAACCTTGATTAAAACCTTGGTTTTGATATTGATTAGAACCTTGATTAAATCCTTGATTTTGAAAACTTTGGTTATTATATCCTTGATTATTCAACCCTTGGTTTTGCCCTTGAAAATTCCCTTGATTTTGATTAAAACCCCGTTGATTAGAACTTCCTTGAAAATTACCCCGTTGAGGAGCTTGGTTCCTATTTTGGGCGGGTGGGGGTGGTCTTTGTGGTGCTACAAAACCCGGGGGAGCCAAATAGTTATTAGACTTGTAAGACAAATGGTTAACATCAACATTTGGTTTGAATTGAACCCGATCAATTTCGATGTTGTTATAAGCATAAACTTCTTGTTGATCATTGTAAACCTTGTCACAATTAAAGTATGAATGTGGTCCACCACAAGTCTCACACGTCTCACTTTTTTCTTTCACGGCATGCACATGTGTAGTGAGGGCGTCGGTTCTTAGAGCAAGGGTTTTCACAATTGAAGTAAGCTCCTTAATTTGATCATTCACCTCATTATTACTCGTACTAGCACTTTCCATATTAGCCCTAACACTTTTGGTTTGCACTTTTGCCTTGTTATCAATAATGGCCCAAGCCTCGTTCATGGTTTTCACAAGAATATTGCCCCCCCGCGGCACTACTAAGTGAGTCTTGGTCGTTTAGAGTTAAACCATTATAAAACGTGTTGATTTGATGCACTTTAGTAAAACCGTGTTGTGGACATTTTCTCAAAAGATCTTTAAAATGATCCCAAGACTCACTAAATGTTTCCCCATATTTTTGCTCAAAGTTGATTATTTCATTCCTTAAGGAAGTGGTCCGTGATGGTGGGAAAAAGTAGTTAATGAACTTGGTCTCTAAGTCGATCCATGTGGTAATACTTTGGGGTGGTTCCTTATCAAGCCAAATCCGGGCTTGTCCCTCGAGGGAAAAAGGAAAAAGTTGGAGGCGAACGGCCTCTTGGGGCACCCCATTGTATTTGACGGTATTAGCTAATTGGATGAAACGTTTGATATGAGCGTGTGGGTCATCATTAGTACGGCCTAAAAATGGTGTAGCGGAAACCATTTGAATAAAACCCGATTTAAGTTCGAAATGATTAGCTCCAATATTCGGCACCACAATCGCGTCATCGTTTCCTTCAACGTGAGATTGTAGAATCTCAATCATTGGTCGATTATCCGTTGCCATCGTATTGTCGAAAGCTCGATTATCGAGATCGGCTTTAGTGACGGTCTTTTTGTTTTTCTTCTTCTTCTTTTTAGAAGAATTAGAAGTATTTGGTACACCACTCGGTATGTATGTACGCGCGCGAGTGCGCATACAATTAAAACTTTGGAATGAGGTAGGTGACCTCGGTCGACTTTGAGAGGAAAAGGATTTTCCCTCTCGAGGAGCAATATGAAAAAGCTACAAAAATATATACGTAAATACTACTTGAGTTGGCAAACCAATAATCGGTCGTCCCTCTCAATATACGCACAAGCAAGCGGGGAAACGAGGTGGCACAAAGCACTTAAAAACCTTTTTCCTTAGACGGCCTTTTATAGCGCGTCGCCTTATACCCACCTTATAGTTTGTATATGTCGAGTTCAAACGTCTTACTAGTATTTATCTATTTTGCCCTTTTTTCTCGTTATGGATTCGACTACAATAGTTAGGCGATGAAATCCCAACTAAGGCTTATTTGAAAAGTAGGTAAATTATTGTGCTACGTAATATAATATAATAAAATGAAAAATCTTTTTGTATTTTTTAGAAAAATATATATTCACAAGAAAAATCGAAAGAAATCGAATCGAAAAATTAACACTAATACGTAATATTTTTGGTGTAATACTTTTAGGAAAAAGTATTACTTTTGATTTTTTTTAATTTTTTTGGTGCAATTCTTAGGAAAGAAATTGCTTTTGTGGTTTTTTAATTTTTTGTATTTTTAAGTTTTTGATTTTTTTAGATTTTTGATTTTTTTGGTGCAAGAAAATTAATGTTCAAGAAGAACGGATCCCAAAATCCAAACGTCTTCACGAAAAAATCGTCAATCGTACGAGCGAAGCGGCAGCGACGCCAATTTGAAACTCGGATTTTTAGTCCTTTTAATTATGTTCGTTTTTCCTCGATTCGACTCGAATTTGATTTCCGGTTTAACGATTCAACTTAACTTGTTTTTGGTAAAATCTCTTTTTGGTATTTTTAAAACTAACTTAAATCTATTAAATGAAAACTATTTTAATTAACTATTTTAAACTATTAATTTGAAAATAAACTTTAACTAATTAATAAAACTCAAAATTTTTCTAATTAAGTCTATTTAAACTAATTAATTTTAAACTGGTACTTTTTAATTAAAATCTACTAACTTAATTTTTAAACTAAAACTTTTTAAAAGAAATCTAATTTAGAATTTATAAAAGTAATTAAAAATTAAAACTATTTTTTTTTTCTTTTTATATTTATTTAAAACTGATTTAAGTAAATATTAAATAATAACAAAACTTTAAATTGATTAAAACTAATTAAACTTAAAAACTGTCTATCCTAAAAACATGCTATTTAAATGAAATAGACGAGATAAAACACAAAATAAGTGCTAGTCTACTGGTTGGGGCGTTTGGCTGTCAAACGAAAGGTCCTGGGTTCGAACCCCAGCAGACCTGTAATTTGTTACTATTTTTTTGAACTTTTTTTGGAGCTTTGAGTTTGGACAAGAAAAAGCCTCAGACCAATTGGGGCTGAGGTTATATCAGCAAAGAAAAACAATAAGCAGTCAAAATAGTAGAAACAAAATAAGCTGATAAGACCAAATAGTAAACCAAGTAGGAACCAAATAAGCTAGCATAAGCTGAAAACTCAAATAGCAAAGCATATATAAACCGACTTAAATAAGCTGATACGAATAAGCAGAAATCAAAGAAGCCAATTAAGCAGTAGGATAAGCAAAACCTAAACGAAAAATAAGCTGAAGTCTAATAAGCTAATCAATACATCCTTAAATCTTGCATCAAAACAGTCAAATAACAACTTATCAATCCCAAATTAAACCAAAATACTAAATGAAACAAAATCAAACAATTAAGCACCACCTAAAATAAGCAGATCCAAACAGTGTAAAATCCAAATAAATAAAAAAAAAACTAACAAACAGATATTCTATTTGATCCAAACAGTGTAAAATCCAAATAAAAAAAACTCACAGTTAAACAAACTAAGCAAATCCAAGCTCTCAACCGAATAACAAACAAATACAAACTATAGCAGATTAAATAGTCAAAAACAAATTCATATAATCATCAAAACAAAAATAGCAGTTAAATCAAAACTTATAAAAACTAAAAGGGAATAAAAGGAACCTGACGTCGAAACCTTTGAGTAGAAGCGTCGCGCTGAGCGAGCTTAAACCGAAACGATCACCAAATCAACCACCACTTATATCTCGAACCAACAATTTCTGATAAACCGATTTCGAAGCAAAGATTCCCCAACAGTAACAAAATTATTTCCCAGTGGGGAAATAATTTACTTTCCTTTATTTTTTTTATTTTTTTTATATATTTTTTTTTAATAATAATAATAAAAATAAACAGTTACCATATTTTTATAAACTTATTTAATTAAGAACAGTAACTGGAATTTAAAGTTAAACGAGAATTAAAACGAAACTTAATCTTTCATTAATTTAAAATCAAACTTACAATACTGAATTGAAATGAATTACAAGATTAACCTATTAAACTAATTTTACTGAAAAAAATAAAGAAAAAGCATGAACAAATACATGATAAAGGGGGTTTTTATAGGGATCCCCCGAACCTTCTAGGTCTTCCTTGGTGACCACGGTGAAGAATCTGGGCCGCTAATATTCCTTCTCTTTCTTCTCTTATGATCAAACGGTGGAGAATCTTCCTTGTAGCCACGGATTGCCCTCGTGGCAAGATGTGTGCTAATTGTGCTTTCTCTATGATGATGTGGAGGGTCCTTATTGGAGGAATTGGTGGAGGGAGTTGTCACAGCCAACCAAATGGTGCCACGTTGGTGAGAGGATGAGTGGATGGAGCGATTTTCATGGGGTTTTTATTTATTTGGGTGTGAATTAACCCAAAAAGGTAAAAGCCCCATTTTTTTTCTCATGATTTTTACTGATAAAAAATTAGGGTTTGTCTGCGTGATATGGGGGAAAATGGAAGTGGGAGAGATGACTTCTCCTAGTTTGTATCGTAACAAATGAGGGGATGAGGGTAAAAGTTTTTTTATTTATTTGGGAAAAAAGGAAGTGGATGACACGTGGGGAGATAAGGGATGGGGTTACGTTTGTGTGTTTGACTGGATGGGTGAGGGTTGACCGAAAGTAAATAAACATTTACTTGTATTCGTTTGTGTATTTGACTGTTTGACTGCCCAAAACGAATTGCAAAATTCGTTCCACTTGTTTAGTTATTATGACCAAATGGGCCATTTTCAACCCAATAATTCCTCACGTCCCATGTTACTTATATTGGATTTGGGCTTTCTCACGTTTCTTGGGCTCATTTTGGTTGATACTTTTCATCCGTCCAATATTTATTTTGATTTTGGGCTTGGGCCCAAGTAAATCATAAACTTCCTCCATTAGCCCAATAATTAAGCCCGTTAAACTAATGTGGGACCCGCTTGACCAAATTCCTTCATAAAATATTAAATCCCCTAAAATCGAGCTTGAATTTGGCTTTGTCGATCTTTTCTTCAAAATCGTGCCGATTTTGCCGGTTTTCGTGATCTTCGGTACACTTTTGGTTCTTTGACTTTGACTTTGTCTATTTTCTTGACTTTTCTTCAACAATTGACCGTGAAATCCCGTGTTTTCTCTTCTTTTGATCAATAGTACCTATTTAACACACAAAACACAAAACCACGCGTAATTCCGACTTTTACGACATTAAACACATGATTAGGTCTTGACTTTACTTGATTTTAGTGGCAAAAGGATAAGTGTTTACACACTTATTAATAGCCCATATGAAATTTCATAAAAAGTTCTCACTTCTAAGACCTACTGCACGTCACATTACTAAACTCAAAATTTCGGACAGTTTTGTACCTTCGCGCTGTAAAACTATTTTGACCTTCTTAAGCATTTCCGTTTACAAATCCGACTCTTGATTATGAAAATAGAATCAAAATGATAAGTTTATAGCCTGAGAACAGCCTCTAATCATTTTTAAAACTCAACTTATTGTCCCCGAGATTTGACCTAAAATCGAACATAATTTCGGATTATGTCGACTTTCATCTCCCGATACACGAAAATTCAAACTAGCGTAACTTTTGACTCGTTTGGAGTTAAAAGCTCTAACTTATACCAAATCGAAGCTATAAAGGAGCTCTACAACTAAATTCTGTAAACAAAACCTGGACTAAAAATTAAAACCACGAAAATAGCCTTAACATTCCGTTTGAAAATGACACTTTAAAAATCATACCAAATCATTTTTCCAGTCACTTCCATTGATTCCTAGACCTATTATACCACCATATCATCAATCTAAAACATCCTAAACCTCCCTAATCACTTGTATGTTCATCCTCAATCAAAACCCAAAATCAAAACCACACATGTATTTCAATTAAATAAATTTAAAATAATCATAACATGAATCTAGAACCATACTCATTTGCTAGATGAATCAAAAACACCAAAAATCACCAAACCCAAGGTTTTGCCGTGTGTTTTGAAGACAAAATCACCAAGGAAAAACCTTTTTCTAGCTTGTTTAATCACTTGTACAAGATCCTAACATCAAAATAATAATATACCATCAACCAATTGGATCAAATCAATAAAATGAATTTTTAGAAAAATTTAAATGGATGCATTTGTTGGTGGGATTTACTCACAAGATGGAATTGGATATGGGTCTTTGTTTATTTTCTTCCAAAACACTAGAAAAATCAAATGGTGGTGGTGTATGGTGGTGGTGGTGGCAACGGCTAAAGGAGAGGGGGAGAGAAGAACCCTAATTTTTTTTAAAAGTAAAATGAAGTGTGTGTGTCCATGTTTTCCCCTTTTGTAAAAATGGGGGGGGGGTTTGTTTTGATAAGTTGGCTATCTTTTGGCCTCATAAATAAACGAACATTTAAAGAGCGGGATTATGACATACTAGTCGGTTTTAAATTTTTGCAGGAGTCGGGGTTCGTCCCGGCTAACTCAAAATACTTTAAAATGGTTCAAACGCACACAAAACGAATATACATATAGTTCCGGCTCGACTTAAAACGTAATAAAAATAAAAATCTCGAAAATTTAAATATCGATCAATCGATAATAAAATATAAATTTTGGGCATCCGTCGGTATCGTAGTCGTTATTGGTTCTTCTTAAATCGTCAAACATAAAAAATTAAGCCTCGTTTATTGGTTTCAATTTAAACCGTCAAATAAATCCACGATAAAAATTCTTAAAAATTTCAAAAATATACGTAAATTAGGATTAAATAATGGCGTTGGGTTCAGGGTGTTACATCCTCCCCTCCTTAAGGGAGCGACGTCCCGGCGCTCTCCGCTTCTTATATTTTCACTTCATACTACTAGGAAGATAAGGGTACTTCTTCCTAATGAAGTCTTCACGTTCCTTCGTGAACTCCGGTTCACGTCTCGAATTCACTCACCTTTCCACGATGATACCTTTAACATTACCATGTCTCCAACTTCAATTTCTAATTTCTTCCTACGGTTATCAACAAATCTCTTCTCACGGCTTCTCACGGTTAACAAGTGATTCTTAATCTACACAATCGTTTCCGTAGTCTCTCGATTTGTTTGAAGTCCATTCAACTGACTTTTCCCTACTTCATTCTATCCAACTGGCGCTCTACATTTTCATCAACATAATTCTTCAAATGCTACAGCTTCAATGCTAACATGGTGATTGTCGTTGTACAAAGATACTACCAACGGCAAGTGTCGATCTTAACAACTACCAAAATCAATCACACACGCTCGGAGCTTGTCTTCCAACATTCGAATCGTCCTTTCACTTGGTCCATCAATCTCATAAAGATAATTACTCACAAGAAAATCGCAAGGGTCGCACATAACCCCATCGAAAACGTTTAGAATATACAACACGAAGTAATTAATAATAGTCATACCAAATCACCTTATTGCACTATTATGTACATACAAACCTAGTTCGTCAAAAACGAATTCATCGATACGGAAATCATTCGACGTATACATAACTCTCTCGAAGACATATCAATCCAATCAAACACAAAAGCCATTATGAAGCACATACAACCACATTACGACATGTTTGCAAATTAGCCAAACCATGCCAAGTAAATAAGTTAAATCAAGTTAACTCCTGGTTGCTAGTCAGCCAAGCCAGGATAAAATAAGAATATTTGACGGAATTTCAGATGAGTCCAGTCAAAAGAAAATTACAAGTTAAAGAATGTTCACGAGCTTGCTAGCTATGGATGCATATCCAAAAAGAAAGAAAATACAAAAATATGTCATCGTAGGGTGATCACACACGGATCCATACCCAAAAAATATATTATAAGAACACCATCTCACTTCCGTCCCAAGCGTGTTCAAAATCTCAATAAGCATCGTCGTTGAAGGTTAAAAAGGTATTACATGGCACGTGTTCTCCATGATCGGACGTCATTGGACAATGTGGTCTCAAGTTCTCACAACTTACAATCATTTGACTAGATCACATACCACATAATGTCTATCTGTCGTTTAACCATCGATGATCAAAGATGGTAGAGTCAAGCAAAGAGGATTCCTCACTTGAATAAACGAAGGCGGCAAATGGAATTGTCTTCCAACTACCGATGCCCAATTGGTAAACTTCAACAGTTTATCGCGTGTCGTTTGACATATCAAAAGAACGAGAGAAGAAAATAAATAAAGTACGATACATTTGATGTAGTAGAAGTCTTCGTCCTTTCCCTCAGAGTTACTCGAACTCGGATTTCCTCTACTTTGGCAGTCTTCTGTTTTTGTTAAAATTTCTTCCAGTGTTGGTACGAGCCCATTTGGTATTTCATCAACACCCTAGTGATTCCGATGGAATTCGCACGTTACATACAACACATAAAAACATTTTTCCATAATTACTCGGTCACGGTGACTTACCAAGTCAACGCCAAACGAAAGAAAATATTTCAAGGAACACAAGAAAATTCAAAAATTTCTTTCGGAATCAAAGAGAATACGATTACTTGCATAAGGATCCACCGTTTTAAAAGTGTTCTCATCCAAAAATTTATCAAAACACTACAAGCTTTAAGATGACCAATTGATTTGACATGATAGTGCTCTTCCTAAACTATGCACAATTAGCTAGATCATGCATACTTCAGGATCAAGCAACGACAACCAACAAAACAAGGGTCTTCCCGAATTATGCATAGTTAGCTAAGCTGTGCATAATTGAGGACCGAGGGACGACACAAACATTATTATCACACAAAATATGACTATGAAAGTTTATGACCTAGTCTTCAAACAATCAAATCCTTTGAAACGGAATTTGAAATTGGAAAATATTGTTACCATCTTTTCGATGAACAAATCAAACACTTTTCATCTACTTTGGAAACATACTTTTGCTTTGCCTTTTTATGAGAAAATAAATAATCAAATAAATAAATCGACGCCATTTGCAATTGGTTCAATGAAACATTTCACACACTCATACATATTTTCAAAATAGATTATTCACCAAATAATGGTAAGGTGGTTCAAGACTAGAGATCATTGCAAGTACAACAAGTAATAAAATCAAGAATCGATGAGATTGAACAAGGTAAACGAGAAATATATTTGCCAGCTAAAATTAACTACATTAGAAATGAAGATACTTCGAAGACATGACAAGAGTTTCGAGAAAACAACAACAATCTTATCGAATCATTAAGTGGACATCGAACACCATCACAAACGCCAAAACAGGACAACGATCATAATTCCCATCGTCTCGAGTTCACACACATTCTACCAAATTTTAGTTTCAATAACCAAAAGAAGAAAAGTTACGGGGTCTGATTGTAGTGTTTTACTACCCTTTAGGAAAAGAGCGTAAATAGCGGTAAGTATTAAACACGACGGTTTAGGAAAACCGTGTATTAATGACCCAATCACTTAAAAGAGAGAAGAGATTCGTTTCCCAAGGAGGTATATGTGTGTGTTCTAATTTGTATTTCTTTGAGATTAATATTGATGAGATGGAATGACGGTTTCGTGAAAATTACACTATGACGTAAAACGTAAACGTAAAGCCGTAGAAAAACACAAAAATTAAAAATTATTAAAACCAAAAACAAAATATCAAGAAAAGATAAAAAAGACTAAAACAAGTCAATAATAATATAAATAAAGATAAAAATCCAACAAAGATATTTTAAAACCTTTTATTAATTAAATAATTAATTTTAAATGCTAATTAAAGCCCTAAAATTAAATTTAACTAATTCAAAAGTCTAAAATATGATTTTATTGAATTATCACTTAACTTATATTATTAGAAGACTAAAAAGTAATTTTCTAAAAATTAAAACCTATTAAAACTATTTTTAAAACCCTAAAAATGATTAAAAATGATTAAAACCTAATTAAACTTAAAATAATTATAAAAATAAATCTAAAAGCTTAAAAATTATTCTAAAAATGGAAATGATCCTAATTATTACTAAAGAATATAAGAAAAATGAAAAAGAAAGAAAAATAAACTTTTGAAAATTAAATATTAAAATAACATTAAAATATTACTAAAAAAATAAAAGTTTCTAAAATTTGAAATAAAAAATTTCTAAAAATCCTAAATAATATAACTAAGAGAAAAACACTAATTTTAGCTCCTAAACCTTTTTTAATAATTTTATAAAAATCTTTAAAGTTTATAAAAAACCTTAAAATATTATAAAATTAAAAATAAAAGTTTTTAAAACCAAAACAAGATGTAAACCTCAAATATATTAAATAAAACCTAAAAACTATTTTTCCTGAAAATTAAAAGTATTTTTGGTATTTTTTAATGATTTAATAAAAAACGTCTATTAAATAAATTCTATTAAATAAACTAATAATGGGAAAAATGTGAAACCAATTTTCAAAAATCCTAAATACTACTGAAATCCTAGGAAAAATAAAAGATGACAAAAGCACTTGACCAATAAGCTCTAATAAGCTGAAACACCTACGGCTTTTAAATAAGCTAAGAAAATGAAGAGTGGTTAAGTAAATAACAAAACCACACCCTAGCAGTCAAAGACCCTAGGGCGCAGTGGTAGTGTGTGAGTGTTGTGAGTGTGGGGATTGTGGGTTCGAGTCTGCTAACCCCCTTTTTACTCCTTTTTATTTTTTTATTTTTAAAACTTCACCAATCCAACTAGTGACCTATAATTACTTGTAAACTCAACTCCAATCCCTTTTTTTAGCTGGATTCACCACAAATCAAGATCAAAAGCATATGCAGGACTGCAAAGTTACTGAAAACAAGTGTGAGTGCACACTTTTCCACTTTTTGGTGCCAAGAGGGCTTGGCAATGTGTTTGGAGATGATATTATGGATACAAAGGGCACTCTTGTGCTCCTTTGAGCACAAGAAGTCACAAACAACACAAATTAAACACTTAAACACACCACAAATAAGCAAATCAAGCACACCTAGCCTATTGAAGTTTCTGATAAGTTTGAGCAGATCAGTGGGTTGTTTAAGCTTATTTCTAGCTCTCTTGTGAACTTTAACCTACCAAATCAAGCATACAAACTCCACAAATGGTACTCAAACAGATTCAATAGCTAAATAGTCCTGTAACTTCACCAGCTTCAAGAATCAAGCACAAAAAATCATAAGAATTCAAGCAGATTAGCAATATGCAGATTTTTAACACCCTACTTTACTTTTAAAACTCAATTAACTGCTTCCAAATCTGTTCCAAACTAATTAATAACTAGCTAATAACCTAGCACAATCCTTTTTTAAACCTTTAACACGTTTTTAAACCATTAATCAAGGATCTTCCCCTGCTAAAACGTATTGCCAAACACCAGTTTAAAATTCTAAAACCAAGATTTTACAAAACCAAACCTCACAAAACTTAAACAATCTGATCCCTAGCTATTCTAACATGCATACAAACTCAAATAAACATGAATTCAACAGATTAACACTCAAATTAGCATCAAATCAAACCAAGCACATATACTTAGCTAATTTCTAAAATTTTCAAGAGAAAAAGGAGTTTACCTTAGGTTCTTACATCCAAGAACCTAGAGGATGAAAATCCTCCTCCAATCCAACTCGGGTTGGAGCAGATCCTTGAACACCAATCCTTCAAACCTGCTTAACAAATCAAGGAAAAAAAAAACAAAAACAATGCAATATTATATAATACTGATTTTTTCTTTTTTTTTTCTTAAACCTTACCAAAACCTTTTTTAAACTTCTAAAAACGTTTTAATAACTCTAAATCACTAACAAACATGAACTACTAACACAAAAACCTTTTGAGCAGATTTATACCAAAAATCTCTCAAATTTCCAAAACTTTGAAAAACTTTGAAACACAAGATCACTTAACCAAAACAAACATGGAACTCAGTTTCCCTTCTCAAATAGACACCAAACTTTAAGTAAATAAAAAAGGAATTATATTGTATAAAACAAAAACACAACTTTTTATTTCAAATAAAAGGAATTACAAAATTTAGAAAGGAAACTGGAACAAAGGGCTTCACACAACCTGTGAGCTCCTTTTATAGAGTCCTAAGAACAATCTAGAATAGAAAAAACTAAACCCTAATCATAAGAAAATCCCAAATGTGCCCTTGAACGGTTTTGAGTGCATTTTGTCCTTTCTTGATCTTGGTCGTTCATATTTGCTTTGAGAGTAAGCCATTCATCTTGGACGTTGATTTAAGCCACGTCACATAACTTGGGGACAAAGGAATGAGGTGATTGGTGGATTGGAGAATTGGGGGTTTGGACCACGTGAGTGGGATGCAGGTTTTTAGGAGTGGGAAGTGTTTATACGTGTGGGAATTACACGTGGGATGATTTAATTGGAATTTTACCCAAGATAAATGAAGGTGAAAACTGGGTGGTAAGAATGATAAACAGTAACACCTTGAATCCTAATTTGGGGGAAGAAACTTGTTAACCGCGTTTTTCTTTTCAAATCATTCACAGTTGGCATAAATGGTCCCTATCTTTTGGTTATTTTTGCATATAAGGTTTCCTGCCCTAAAAACGTGTTTCTCTTTACAAACAAGTTTCTCCTTTTGACATTTTTGGCTCAAACTTTCCACAAAGATGTTTTAAAGGTGATTTTTGCCATGTTGTGATAATTCAAGGGCTGTTTTTGAACAATGATGATCTTCAAAGGTCTTTATTATGTCTTTATCTTCATGAGGGACCATAATTGGCATTTTGAATTTGTTGAGGGACTAATCTTGCCATTTCTTCAAAGTTGAAGGACCTTTTTGCAATTTTGACAAACTTAAGGGACCAAACTTGTAATTATCAATATACAAGGGTTTTAAGTGTCATTTCTTCATACTTGGATGATCAATCTTGTATGTCTTCAAGTCTTCAAGGGTATTTGTTGATCTTTTCATGATTAGGGCCCGGTTCTTTGTACGGCTTCGTTTCTCGTGTCCGTTTTTCCTTGTGATCTTGTGATCTTTTGTCTTTTTCACGATATCCATACCTAAAACACACAAGTAAGCAAACACAAGCATATATATGGTATTTTTATGACATTTTAATGCATTTAAAGCCCGAAAAGAACGATGAGATCATGTATAAATGCCATCTCATCACTCGCCCATACTAAGCCATTGCCGTGCCCTCACGCAATGCTAAGAATAAAGTATCTAAGCATCACCAAAGTTCAATTTTATTAACCTTTATTGAAGAGTAAAAGACTTGCAACATACTACGAGAATGTGTAAAGACATAATGTATGATTTTCATCACCAAAAAGTGACTTTTAGGGTCAAAGAATAGAAACAAGTTAATGTCCCTTAGAGTAAATTTCGTCATCCTTGATTGTCATACATTCCATGCTAAGTGTAAAAACAAGATCATTGTTGGTACAAGTCACAATGCTAACACTACTCATACGTTCAAATTGTGTAATACTTTTTCTCCCCGCAATCCTAGTTATTATAAAAGGAAATGGGTTACTAGCATTTTTTTTATCTATTTGTCATGGATCACAAGTGATTCATATTGACTTATTTGAGTAGTTATTAGTCCGAAAGCAAAGTAGCACGATTTGATCAATAGTTAGCCGAAGGACAAAATCTTTTAAAACGGCTTCTCGTGTATCTCCTTAAGTTCATATCTTGGCATAACTCGTTTCACGATTTGAGACCTTTCTCGGACCGATATTTGGCATGTGCTTCATACTTCAAATCTTGGGAAGACGTTCTTGAAATAATGGTCTTCTCTTCATATATTTGGAATTTCTTCACTTGACGTTTTTGAGAGATTCTTCATATAGGACCACGACTTCATCATTTTTCTTCAATCTTTACTTTGGATTTTGATATACAACGATCCGCCTCCTTTTCGGACTTGGATATATTTATCCTCATACCTTGTTAGGGTCTTTTTGGATAGACTTTCTCCATTCTTTAGGGGAGTAATAGCTTCTCGTCGTGTGTCTCGATCCTTCATATTGATTTTGGAATAATGATACTTCACATCATCTTTGGATCTTTAGCAAAAATAGAGCTCCTCATGCCTTGTTAGGGCCTTTTTGGATGATCGCCAATCTTCGCGTCCCGTTTCAATAAGTTATGCCTTGGCTATGAACTCTATTCAACCCCGAGCAACTTTTAAACGATCTTGCGCTAGAGGCTAAGTAACCTTTCAAATCGTACGACCTTACTTATTGCAATTATGTTTTATTCCTAATGCATTGATCTTATGGGAAGAAAAAGCCACAATTAAAAACATATGAGTTTTTGAAAGAACACTTTCATGTTCTACGTTTAGCATGATCACTTGTCTAACTCTATCATTTCTCGTTCTTCACTATTTAAAGACCTCTAATTAAAGAGACTCGTGAATACTTAGCCATGCAAGTCAAAATTAAGCCAAATTTGGATTAGCTTTCATTAAGACTATATCAAATCAAAGTTTTGGGTTTTCAAGCCACCTATAGGATCTTGCACTTTCTTGGACTTTTTCAAGTTTAGAGAATGCGTTTTATAGTTCCCTTGATAAGTGACTTTCTAGAATCAATTATAGGAACTTGCGAAAAGTTCTTGTTCTTAACCCGAATGAATTAAGACTTTCGCGTTTTAAAGCTCCCTATATAAAAGTCTAGCAAAACTTGAATTGAGCGGGTTAAGGAATGTAAATGGCTCCAAATGCCCATCAAGTCAAAAATTAACTCTTATTCTACCCATCGGAAAATATACATTCGTGTCTAAAAAACACTTATGAAAACTACGAAAAATTTTAAAATTTGGCCATTTTTAGCCTTATTAGCAAAACAAAACATTGAAAGTTGGAAAACGTGAGGGCGTAGCAAAGCAAGTACCTATTCACCCCCCCATACTAAAAGTAAACATTGTCCTCAATGTTTCGAGTCTAAAGGTGGAGCACCCCCATACTAGAGACGAAGAATCGAATGCTTAGGATCTAGCATGGAAAGGGTGATCAACAATATATCTAAAGCCGTTTATTAATTATGCTAAAAGATAATTGTTAGAACAATAAAGGATATGTCATGGAATCGTGAAAAACTTCTTCAAACGAACGATGGAGGCTCACGTAAACGAACACGAGAGTCTTCAATCGTAGACGATGATGATCTAGATAACACAATCACAAACAACCACGAGACAACGAGTTGGAAGGGTACAAGTCCCCTTATTAGTGAATATAAAAGCATAAAGATAAGCATGGGATCTCCCCCACGAGGCACCTCGTTTTTTATTACCGAGTCATGAGCTCGACTCGATCCCCTCAATGCTAATTATCATTGGGGAAGGTGTCTTGGTCGGGGGCAACCATTGAAGGAATTTCCCCACCAAAGTAGTGCTTAAGCCTATGTCCATTCACCTTGAAATTTGGACCATCATCTTGAGCTAGCTCAATGGTCCCATATGGAAACACTTGTGTAATGGTGAACGGACCCGACCAACGAGATTTCAATTTCCCGGAAAATATCTTAAGACGTGAGTTAAAAAGCAACACTTGATCACCAACGTTAAAAACCCGGTTTTTAATCTTTGAATCATGAAACTTTTTAGTCTTTTCTTTAAAAATTAATGAATTTTCATAAGCATTATCCCTTAATTCATCCAATTCATTCAATTGTATTTTCCGGTGATCTCCCGCGGTCTTTAAGTCAAAATTAGCATGCTTAAGGGCCCAATATGCCTTATGCTCCAATTCAATGGGCAAATGACAATTCTTCCCATAGACTAACTTATAAGGAGTGCAACCGATAGGTGTCTTATAAGCGGTCCTAAAGGCCCATAAAGCGTCATCGAGTTTGTCGGACCATGAAGCACGGTTTTCTCCAATCGACCTTTCTAAAATCCTCTTCAAAGCTCGGTTCGAAACCTCAACTTGCCCACTCGTTTGCGGGTGATAAGCCGTAGAAAGACGATGTGTAACCCCATATTTATTTAGAACCTTTTCGAATTGGTCATTACAAAAATGGGTTCCACGATCGCTTATAATAGCACGAGGGGTTCCGAACCGAGAGAATAGTTGCTTCAAAAACTTCACTACCACACGAGCATCATTAGTAGGCAAAGCCTTAGCTTCCACCCACTTAGAAAGGTAGTCCACCGCGACGAGGATATATTTGTTGCCATGAGACGATGGGAACGGCCCCATAAAGTCTATTCCCCATATGTCGAAAATCTCACACACTTGAATTATATTTTGCGGCATTTCATCACGTTGAGACGATTTTCCTTGACGTTGGCACGAATCACACGACTTTACAAGTGCGTGTGCATCACGATAGATAGAAGGCCAAAAGAAACCGGCATCGAACACTTTCTTAGCCGTGAGATTAGCACCGTGGTGACCACCCGTGGGTCCCTCGTGACAAGCTCTAAGGATATTAGAGGCTTCGGCACCAAACACACAACGTCGAACGAGTTGATCCGCACAAATCCGAAAGAGATAAGGGTCGTCCCAAAAATAGAACTTGACGTCACGAAAGAATTTTCGTTTTTGTTGTGTCGTCATACCCTTGATTATGAAATTGCCCGCATGGTAATTTGCAATGTCGGCAAACCATGGGGTGGTGTCTTTAGAATTCACTACACCGAGAGTCTCGAGAGGAAATGTTTCGGTAATTTCCTTGTTCTCGAAAACATCTTTGTGAGGATCTTCTAGACGAGAGAGATGATCGGCCGCTAGATTCTCGGCTCCTTTTTTGTCAAGCACGGTGACATCAAATTCTTGGAGGAGGAGCATCCAACGAAGCAATCTCGGCTTAGCATCTTGCTTAGCTAAGAGATACTTGATAGCCGAATGGTCGGTATACACGATGCTTTTAGTCAAGACGAGATAAGGTCGGAATTTCTCAAAAGCATAGACCACGGCAAGGAATTCCTTTTCCGTTGTGGTGTACTTTAATTGAGCCTCGGTCATCGTCTTACTAGCATAGTGGATAGGACGGAAATGTTTGTCATAACGTTGCCCTAAGACGGCCCCTATAGCATAATCACTTGCATCGCACATGATTTCAAAGGGTAATTCCCAATTAGGAGCAACAAGAATGGGAGCTTCGGTAAGTTTCCTTTTTAGAGTCTCGAAAGCCTTAACACAATCCTCATTAAAGTTAAAAGGAGCATCCTTCTCGAGAAGGTGTGTCATAGGACGAGAAATCTTCGAAAAGTCCTTGATGAAACGACGATAAAAGCCCGCGTGGCCTAGGAAACTACGAACTCCCTTAACGGTTTTGGGATGAGGTAACTTGGCGATGACGTCTACCTTAGCTTTATCGACCTCAATCCCCGCCTTTGACACCTTATGTCCTAAGACGATTCCTTGTTTACACATGAAATGACATTTCTCCCAATTAAGCACAAGATTGGTTTCTTCACAACGTTTTAACATTTGTTCGAGATTAGATAAACATGACGTGAACGAATTACCAAACACCGAGAAGTCATCCATAAACACTTCCATCGACTTCTCGATCATGTCGTGAAAAATTGCCATCATACACCGTTGAAACGTACCGGGTGCATTACAAAGTCCGAAAGGCATCCTACGATAAGCGAACGTTCCATAAGGACACGTAAACGTAGTCTTCTCTTGATCACGAGGGTCGATAGGAATTTGAAAGTAACCGGAAAAACCATCTAAAAAGCAATAGAATTCATTTCCCGCAAGTCGCTCCAACATTTGATCCATGAAGGGCAAAGGAAAGTGGTATTTACGAGTGGCGTCATTTAACTTTCGGTAGTCAATACACACCCTCCAACCGGTCACAACACGAGTGGGAATTAACTCGTTGTTTTCATTAGGCACAACGGTCATTCCTCCCTTTTTAGGGACACAATGAATTGGGCTCACCCATGGGCTATCGGATATAGGATAAATCATTCCCGCGTCAAGGAGTTTAAGGACCTCCTTTTTAATGACATCGTGAATTTTGGGATTTACCCTTCTTTGACTTTGAATTGCGGGTTTGTAGTCCTCCTCCATTAAAATCTTGTGAGTACAAAATTTTGGGTCAATACCCTTAATGTCGGAAATTTTCCACGCAATTGCCCCTTTGTGAGCCTTAAGAACTTTCAAGAGCTCGGTTTTTTCATCATTAGCAAGATCTTTTGCAATAATAACCGGCAATTTGTCATCACCTTCCAAGAATGCATATTCAAGGTGAGAAGGAAGATCTTTCAATTCAAGGATAGGCGGTTCCTCGATTGAAGATTTTGGTTCAACACTCATAACTTCCATCGGCGAAAGAAATGGTGGAATAGAAATATCATCACTAATCAACACCTCATCTTCATTGTCAATTTCATTTGAAGTGAGATCGCCTCCTTGGAATGGAGTGAGATTTGGTGTGGAATTAGCAAGAATCGGATCCAAAATAGTGGGATTGCCACTTGACGAGCTATCGGAAAAACCTAACACTTCTTGTGAAAACTCATCGCAAACCACATCAACGATGTCAATGTGATTGATGGTAGCGATTGCATAAACATGAGAAGGTTTCGAGTTTTGAGTAGCGTTTATAACAAGTTCCTCTTCGTTGAATCTCAAAGTGATAGTTCTCGCATGAACATCGATAAGCGATCTCGAAGTATCTAAAAATGAACGACCTAAAATTAGAGGAACTTGAGGATCCGCGGGGATGTCGACTACTATAAAATCAACGGGATAGTAGAACTTCCCCACTTTCACGAAAACATCTTCGGCTATCCCACATGCCATAATCGTAGAATGATCGGCCATCTCGATGGACATGTTCGAAGGAATAAGAGCCGGAAGCGAAAGCGATTTCCAAATGGAAAATGGCATCAAATTAATGCTCGCACCAAGATCGGCCAAGGCGAGGCATTCTTTCATCTCTTGTATGTCACAAGGAATGAGAAACTTTCCGGGATCACCAACTTTTTCCGGTATGCGGTTAAGATAAACCGAAGAACAATTAGCAAGCTTTGAAAGCTTTTCCTTATCGCTCATCATACTTTTAAAAGTGGAAGCGAAACGAGGCATATATAACAACGCGTCGGCTAAACTCACATCAAAATGCACTTGTTGGAACATCTTAATAAAAAGCTCGATTTGTTGTTTGTTACGTTCTTGCATTTTCTCTTTGTTCCGTCTTGAAGGGTAAGGTAAAGGTGGTGTGGGTAGGTCATTAGGCAACGGCCTTGGAATCTCGGGTTCCATAATTGGTATTGGTGTAACCGTAGGTGTGGTTTGAGCGGTACTTCGTGGGATTGTAATGTGCTCCTTTTCGACCATCACCTCGGGTTCTTTCTCGATTTCCTTCTCCGTAGAAGTACTTGGTCGAGAGATTGGTTCCTTGAAAGTTTTACCACTTCGTGTAGTAATAACCTTCATTTCTCCCTTCGGGTTTGCAATGGTATCACTAGGAAGACCACCCGAAGAAGAGGGTTTACACATGATAGCTTCAAACATCTTAGCCATTCGGTCCTCAAATTTAGATTGCCTAGCATCCGCTTTCAATAATTCTTGCTTAATCTCATGTTGTCCTAATTCCATCTTTTGTTGGTTTTGTTGAAGACGTTGGACATTTCCTTCCATTTTGTTTGCATGAGTTTTAAGTTCATTAGCAAGTTCATTTTTAAGCTCGTTTTTCAACTCGGACCTTAAGCTAATCATCTCACGTTGCATATTATCAAATTTAGCATCATTTGCTTTAGCATAATCTAAAAATTCTCCTTGCAAATTTTTCGTGTGAGCATTTTGAAAACCTTGTGTAGTGTTTTGAAAATCACGGTTTTGGTTTTGATTAGAGATTTGTCCATTCCCACTTTGATAATTCCCTTTGTTGTAATTGCGTGTGTTGCCTTGGTAATTACCTTGGTTGTTGTTTCGATAATTATTAGCATTTTGATTTGGTGGAGCTTGATTTTGGCGGGAACCTTGGCCGTTTTGGTTGTAAGTTCCCGTTGCTACATAAGCACTCGAAGTGTTACCATCCGCGGTAATGCACTCGGATAAATCATGAGCTCCTCCACACGATAAACAACTCTTAGCAACCGCTTTAACCGAAGCGAAATTGGAAGCTTCTTGAGCCTTCCAATGGGACATTAGATTAGCAAATCTATCAAAAAACCGATTTTCCTCATTAGCTTCATCATGTAAGGCGTTAATGCTACGAGACGATTGTGATGACGATGACGAACCCATATTGGCAACACTCGGTGTGTTACGAGGGCTATAAACCTTAGATCGATTTTCAATGATTTGTAAAGCCTCATTTGTCGTCTTACACAAAAAATTACCACCCGCGGCGGCATTTAAATAATCTCGTTCATGATCATTAAGCCCATTATAAAAGGTATCAATTTGATGTAATTCCGAAAAATCATGATGAGGACATTCATGCAACATCTCCTTAAATCGTTCCCATGCCATTGAAAAACTTTCGTTGTTACGTTGCACAAATCGTGAAATCTCATTTTTTAAGTGTGTTGTTTTCGATGGTGGAAAAAATTTGTTCACAAACTTAGAAACGAGATCGGCCCATGTCAAAATCGAATTTGGCGGTTCTTTCTCGAGCCAAATTTTTGCGGGACCATCCAACGAATATGGAAACAACATCATCTTAATGGCGTCATGCGGAACATCTTTGAATTTGCTAGTGGCGGTGACACGGTTGAAATTCCTAATATGGTAATGCGGGTTGTCTTTCTCGTGACCTCGAAACTTGTTTGCTTGCAACATAGACATTAAACCCGTCTTAATCTCGAAATTCTCCGCAAGGATGGCGGGAATAACAATGGCCTCTCCAAAACCCTCGGTGGGTGCTTGTAGCAACTCCATCATAGTACGATTAGCCATTACGACTTCTTGTTCTATAATAGGTTCAACAATTGGAGGTTCTTCTACAATCAACGATCCTTGATTTGCTTGCTTTTGAAGACGTTTACGAGCTCGTTTAGCTTGATTACGAGTGATCATAAACTTCACGAAGAATGGGAGGTGAGCAAAGAAGATTCTTTTTGGTTGTTTTGTGGATTTTCAATTTTTTTGTGTTTTTGATGATATTTAATTTTTTTGGATTTTGGTGTATCTTCGTAGACAACAATCTACAAAATCTCTCCTCGAATCAAACTCTTGATTAAAGAAGCCTCAAAGGAATGAAAACGATCACGTGGAGTGAACGCCTTCGAATGACTTTAGAACTTTGGTGAAAACCAAATTGTTCACGAGGGTTTAATCACAAAGAAAACCAAGCAAATATAGTATACGTATTAATACTTTGGGCGGCAAAACCCTCGATTAGCCTTCAATCTCAAAATACTCACAAGCAAGCGGGGAAACGAGGCGGCGCGAAGCACTTAAGAGCCTTTTTCCTTAGGGTATATTTTATAATACCCGCCTTATACCCACCTTATAGTTCGTATCTTTCAAAATCGAGCTTCACGAAAGTATTTATCTATTTTTGCCTTTTCTTTTTGTTTGAGATTCGAATACAATGATCGAGTGATGAAATCCCGAATCAAGGTTGTGTTTTCACACTTTTGGAGATATTGTATTTTGGTTGTGATACTTAATACAATATATTAATAATATTCACAAAGAAAAACCAAGAAAACCGATAATACGTGTTAAGGGAGTTCCACTTAACACAAATACTATTTATGGATAATATCAAAAACAAAATTTTCCAAATTAAGACACGACACACCTCCCCGGCAGCGGCGCCAAAAATGATTGTAGTGTTTTACTACCCTTTAGGAAAAGAGCGTAAATAGCGGTAAGTATTAAACACGACGGTTTAGGAAAACCGTGTATTAATGACCCAATCACTTAAAAGAGAGAAGAGATTCGTTTCCCAAGGAGGTATATGTGTGTGTTCTAATTTGTATTTCTTTGAGATTAATATTGATGAGATGGAATGACGGTTTCGTGAAAATTACACTATGACGTAAAACGTAAACGTAAAGCCGTAGAAAAACACAAAAATTAAAAATTATTAAAACCAAAAACAAAATATCAAGAAAAGATAAAAAAGACTAAAACAAGTCAATAATAATATAAATAAAGATAAAAATCCAACAAAGATATTTTAAAACCTTTTATTAATTAAATAATTAATTTTAAATGCTAATTAAAGCCCTAAAATTAAATTTAACTAATTCAAAAGTCTAAAATATGATTTTATTGAATTATCACTTAACTTATATTATTAGAAGACTAAAAAGTAATTTTCTAAAAATTAAAACCTATTAAAACTATTTTTAAAACCCTAAAAATGATTAAAAATGATTAAAACCTAATTAAACTTAAAATAATTATAAAAATAAATCTAAAAGCTTAAAAATTATTCTAAAAATGGAAATGATCCTAATTATTACTAAAGAATATAAGAAAAATGAAAAAGAAAGAAAAATAAACTTTTGAAAATTAAATATTAAAATAATATTAAAATATTACTAAAAAAATAAAAGTTTCTAAAATTTGAAATAAAAAATTTCTAAAAATCCTAAATAATATAACTAAGAGAAAAACACTAATTTTAGCTCCTAAACCTTTTTTAATAATTTTATAAAAATCTTTAAAGTTTATAAAAAACCTTAAAATATTATAAAATTAAAAATAAAAGTTTTTAAAACCAAAACAAGATGTAAACCTCAAATATATTAAATAAAACCTAAAAACTATTTTTCCTGAAAATTAAAAGTATTTTTGGTATTTTTTAATGATTTAATAAAAAACGTCTATTAAATAAATTCTATTAAATAAACTAATAATGGGAAAAATGTGAAACCAATTTTCAAAAATCCTAAATACTACTGAAATCCTAGGAAAAATAAAAGATGACAAAAGCACTTGACCAATAAGCTCTAATAAGCTGAAACACCTACGGCTTTTAAATAAGCTAAGAAAATGAAGAGTGGTTAAGTAAATAACAAAACCACACCCTAGCAGTCAAAGACCCTAGGGCGCAGTGGTAGTGTGTGAGTGTTGTGAGTGTGGGGATTGTGGGTTCGAGTCTGCTAACCCCCTTTTTACTCCTTTTTTATTTTTTTATTTTTAAAACTTCACCAATCCAACTAGTGACCTATAATTACTTGTAAACTCAACTCCAATCCCTTTTTTTAGCTGGATTCACCACAAATCAAGATCAAAAGCATATGCAGGACTGCAAAGTTACTGAAAACAAGTGTGAGTGCACACTTTTCCACTTTTTGGTGCCAAGAGGGCTTGGCAATGTGTTTGGAGATGATATTATGGATACAAAGGGCACTCTTGTGCTCCTTTGAGCACAAGAAGTAACAAACAACACAAATTAAACACTTAAACACACCACAAATAAGCAAATCAAGCACACCTAGCCTATTGAAGTTTCTGATAAGTTTGAGCAGATCAGTGGGTTGTTTAAGCTTATTTCTAGCTCTCTTGTGAACTTTAACCTACCAAATCAAGCATACAAACTCCACAAATGGTACTCAAACAGATTCAATAGCTAAATAGTCCTGTAACTTCACCAGCTTCAAGAATCAAGCACAAAAAATCATAAGAATTCAAGCAGATTAGCAATATGCAGATTTTTAACACCCTACTTTACTTTTAAAACTCAATTAACTGCTTCCAAATCTGTTCCAAACTAATTAATAACTAGCTAATAACCTAGCACAATCCTTTTTTAAACCTTTAACACGTTTTTAAACCATTAATCAAGGATCTTCCCCTGCTAAAACGTATTGCCAAACACCAGTTTAAAATTCTAAAACCAAGATTTTACAAAACCAAACCTCACAAAACTTAAACAATCTGATCCCTAGCTATTCTAACATGCATACAAACTCAAATAAACATGAATTCAACAGATTAACACTCAAATTAGCATCAAATCAAACCAAGCACATATACTTAGCTAATTTCTAAAATTTTCAAGAGAAAAAGGAGTTTACCTTAGGTTCTTACATCCAAGAACCTAGAGGATGAAAATCCTCCTCCAATCCAACTCGGGTTGGAGCAGATCCTTGAACACCAATCCTTCAAACCTGCTTAACAAATCAAGGAAAAAAAAAAACAAAAACAATGCAATATTATATAATACTGATTTTTTCTTTTTTTTTTCTTAAACCTTACCAAAACCTTTTTTAAACTTCTAAAAACGTTTTAATAACTCTAAATCACTAACAAACATGAACTACTAACACAAAAACCTTTTGAGCAGATTTATACCAAAAATCTCTCAAATTTCCAAAACTTTGAAAAACTTTGAAACACAAGATCACTTAACCAAAACAAACATGGAACTCAGTTTCCCTTCTCAAATAGACACCAAACTTTAAGTAAATAAAAAAGGAATTATATTGTATAAAACAAAAACACAACTTTTTATTTCAAATAAAAGGAATTACAAAATTTAGAAAGGAAACTGGAACAAAGGGCTTCACACAACCTGTGAGCTCCTTTTATAGAGTCCTAAGAACAATCTAGAATAGAAAAAACTAAACCCTAATCATAAGAAAATCCCAAATGTGCCCTTGAACGGTTTTGAGTGCATTTTGTCCTTTCTTGATCTTGGTCGTTCATATTTGCTTTGAGAGTAAGCCATTCATCTTGGACGTTGATTTAAGCCACGTCACATAACTTGGGGACAAAGGAATGAGGTGATTGGTGGATTGGAGAATTGGGGGTTTGGACCACGTGAGTGGGATGCAGGTTTTTAGGAGTGGGAAGTGTTTATACGTGTGGGAATTAGACGTGGGATGATTTAATTGGAATTTTACCCAAGATAAATGAAGGTGAAAACTGGGTGGTAAGAATGATAAACAGTAACACCTTGAATCCTAATTTGGGGGAAGAAACTTGTTAACCGCGTTTTTCTTTTCAAATCTTTCACAGTTGGCATAAATGGTCCCTATCTTTTGGTTATTTTTGCATATAAGGTTTCCTGCCCTAAAAACGTGTTTCTCTTTACAAACAAGTTTCTCCTTTTGACATTTTTGGCTCAAACTTTCCACAAAGATGTTTTAAAGGTGATTTTTGCCATGTTGTGATAATTCAAGGGCTGTTTTTGAACAATGATGATCTTCAAAGGTCTTTATTATGTCTTTATCTTCATGAGGGACCATAATTGGCATTTTGAATTTGTTGAGGGACTAATCTTGCCATTTCTTCAAAGTTGAAGGACCTTTTTGCAATTTTGACAAACTTAAGGGACCAAACTTGTAATTATCAATATACAAGGGTTTTAAGTGTCATTTCTTCATACTTGGATGATCAATCTTGTATGTCTTCAAGTCTTCAAGGGTATTTGTTGATCTTTTCATGATTAGGGCCCGGTTCTTTGTACGGCTTCGTTTCTCGTGTCCGTTTTTCCTTGTATCTTGTGATCTTTTGTCTTTTTCACGATATCCATACCTAAAACACACAAGTAAGCAAACACAAGCATATATATGGTATTTTATGACATTTTAATGCATTTAAAGCCCGAAAAGAACGATGAGATCATGTATAAATGCCATCTCATCAGGGTCCATGAAGAGGACAAAAATACACAGGGTGACATACCCTTATTATCATGTACTAGAGAAGTAGCAATCCAAAATAAATAGTGGTCCCATACAATTGACAATATTAAAACGAAAAATCACATGACTACCCAAGTTCAGATATAGACTCGCAAAATCGAAGAAGAGATGTTGTATGATCGAACCATCGTGACTCAAAACATTAGTTATACATCTTTATAAAATAATATACGAGCAGGTGTGTGTGGTAATCCATTTGCGTATTCTAGTAAATGTTACCTTGTACATTGTAAAAGCAAACATTTGCACATTTGTAATTTGTGTTACACCATTAAAGACTTCATTTCTGTCATTTTTCAATCTTTACAAAGTTTTTATTTCTGGAAAAATTTCAATCTCTATGAAATTATTAACATTAGTAGATGCGGTGACTCGGTTATGATAATTGATAAAATCCTTAGGTTTGGAAATCTCCATACTTGTGTCAAATTCTCATTAACATTTATATCTTAAGTACCAAAAACGTACATAGTAAGAATTTTAAAAGTTTCATATTATTATTACGACATATCTTATTACGTATATACAAATATCCAACACAACTCGAATTAGTCCAATTGACTCTTAAAATTAACCTTGACTTTTTATTATACATATGTTTTCCTTAAAACTGATTTGTTAAATCATATTCGCGCAATTCGACTCAAATGCTAAAGAGGTTTCACGTAGTATTATCTCAGATAACTTACTGATTTTAGTCGAGACTTGAATCTCGATAACAATAATAATATAATAAATAATAAAATGCTTATTTCAATAATTCTGAAATATAGAAAATTCGGATTTTAAATCTTTAGCCAATTATCAAGTGATTTTAAAATTAACACATCTCGCAGCGGAATAAAATAACGTTCCATCAACTTTTAATAATTTATTTCAAGCGTTAGAAATTTTCACACTAGAGTGTATATTCCGATTTCGTCCCAATTTATTCACTACAACGAGTGACGAGTTCCAATTTATACCAATGCATGCGTAAATAAAACTTGACCTAATGTTAAAAATTAAAACCAGTTTTACAAAGTCTCTAGCTCCGAAATACATGACCAATTTTTCTACTCATGTTCTATATTAGAAAATACGTCAAAAGTTTGCTACTTTGACCCAAAAATTAATTCATACCAAGCCCAAAGCTACATATACTCGATAGTCATATCGTAAATTTTATTATAACCCCTTTCTTTCAAATGAAATTAAGCAAATTCTTGATAGATCCATCACAAGCTTTTAGTATCAAATTATTAATGTATGAAAGCAAAGATTTTACGAGTAATATAAATTACTTATTATGATTTACCAACCAAGGTTGAAGGAAAAATAATTTCACTTTGTCACTTTACTCTCTATAAGAATTTTACTTGTTACAAGTCACATCATAGGTCATTCTTATCCAAAAGTTTCATTCACCATATATATAATATGTAGAACGCTTTATGTTTAAATCATCCAGTTAATAAAACCCAATGCTTATTTAACTGGAACAGGTGTCAGACCTCGTTATATATAATATCAAATTCAAAATAATGAGACAACAAGAAAAATGAAATAAACGGAACGAGAATACGTATGTCAACTCTATAAGCGTTGATATCGGCTTCGGGTGGGTCTCAAAATCGTACACAACAAAATTAACACAAACCAACCAAACTTCAAGTTATCCCGCTTGGTCACAACGCTAGTCTATCCTTAAAACACATCTCTAAATTCGAGTAGGATGATAAAAACGATTAAATGGCGATGCGCCTCAACCACGGTTTACAATATACACATATGAATTGTCACTAAGATGAACACATCGTTGATTATACTTCGGCTATGTTATATTTACGTGAACTAATATATCAAACCCATAAGGAATAAAGGAAATAAAATAGTACGTAAGTAAATTACGTTTCAAAAGAAGATCTCCAAAAATGACACATCACGGTGCAGTAACGACAATCGAGATCAATCTAGTCGATATACAATATGTTACGAAACATTATTTACGTATCTAGAGTATCAAACTAGGTTCACACTTGGTGATTCGAACAATAAATCAATTATCGAGATCGATAATTAGCGGTGAGGCCGAATTCTCAACAAAACCGTATTTTAAATGTACCATAATCACACAAGGACCACTTCTTCACGTGCAATGCCTCTAAATACCATAGTATATACATACTTATACATACAATCATTCCTTCATACACATAGGATTACAACGCATTGTTTCCATGCAATGCAACATATCACGTATGCCAATTACATGCAACCTATAAGATAGTCTTACAAGAATTTGAAAATTATGATGATAAGTATTCGACGTACACAACAATATATCTCAATATATTATCATTGTATTTACTTACTAAATACTAGGGAATTCATATCAGTTTTGTGGGTTACATCTAAAATATAAATCAATGCTAAAGAATTCTTACCGGAGCCATGCAGAGTAGTTGCGTGCTTTAAAACTTTTTACGACACCAAAAGTTATAGTTTAGGTTTTTCAAAAATTGACCTAGTTCTCTATAACTTGTGGCTCTGATACCAATCTATAACACCCCCAAATTACCACGTAGTGGAATACCACTTTGGGCGTTATTTCATAGCACATCACACACAATCATAGATAACGACCTCAAAAGAGACGTTTAAAATAAGAAAAAAGAATATTTACAACCATTTCTAAAACATTTCCAAACCAAAATTAAGTTTTCATCAGAGTAGCGTTACTTGTCCCCAAAGATCTCAACCAAACACAACAATATATTTTTACCAAGACATGCAATTAAATAATTTGATAAAAAGGGAAGGAAATCCATAAGTTTTAGACCAATAAAGCACCAACTCCCTCCATGCATGCTCTGTTGCTATCAATCTTGAATACCTGAAACACATGCTTAAAATCGTCAACACAACGGTTGAGCGAATTTATAGGTTTATCAAATCATAAGTTGAACAGGTATTAATAACCAATCATGACCATTCAATAGCATTGTCGTATACACAATCTATTATTCAAGTGTTTCATATTTAGCAAAGCTAATGATTGTATTTAAGCTCATGACACCGACCCGTTAACTTAATCACCCGCGCCAAAGTGTCGGCAAGATAAAAATGAAACCATTGCCCCTCTTAAGGTATTAGTTGCCAGATTTATACCTTATCTCTTATCACAAGTTATCCGTCCGCAAAGGGTACTCAACGTACTAGCTCTCGTCTCAGATAGGGTCATCAAACCCATAGTACTATCAATTGTATAAGAGGCTATTTCCAACCCACACAAGGGCAAGACAATAATTAACGGTTCATGAAATTAGGGCCTTTAGCAACAAGGTACTCAATACAATCCAAACAACATTCGGGTCCAAACAATCATTCATGACTTGTGTTCCATTTATTTCAAATAGCATGTATCCCCCTCGCGGGTTAAAATCATTTAAAATCTAGTAAAAAACGAGGCTATAGACTCACCTTAAGTAATAATGATAGTAGTAGTAGCGAAGACGTAGACGTAGACATTCACCGACGATGAGGATGCCCTGGGAAATCAAATACAACACCTAACAAACAACCGCGAAATGAATCAACACCTTCAAGTACCTTCAAGTACTGTATGTACATAATTAAGAACACTCAAAGTTCACATAAACTCACGCGAAAAATCCAAACAAGTGATATTTACTAGACACGTCCACTTTTATAATTTATTAAAGCTGTTGCTTATTTTACAATTCTGCCGGTACATACCAAATGTACGGGCTGTTTTCCTATACTTAGACATCACCGAAAATTAGGAGAAAATTTGTAAAATTCATTTATAACCTGTAGATAGCCCATATTAAATTTCATAAAAAGTTCTCACTTCTAAGACCTACTGCACGTCACATTACTAAACTCAAAATTTCGGACAGTTTTGTACCTTCGCGTTGTAAAACTATTTTGACCTTCTTAAGCATTTCCGTTTACAAATCCGACTCTTGATTATGAAAATAGACTCAAAATGATAATTTTATAGCCTTAGAACAGCCTCTAATAATTTTTAAAACTCAACTTATTGTCCCCGAGATTTGACCGAAAATCGAACACAATTTTGGATTATGTCGACTTTCATCTCCCGGTACACGAAAATTCAAACTAGCGTAACTTTTGACTCGTTTGGAGTTAAAAGCTCTACCTTATACCAAATCAAAGCTAGAAAGGAGCTCTACAACTTAATTCTATAAAAAAAACATGGACTAAAATTTAAAACCACGAAAATAGCTTTTACATTCTGTTTGAAAATGACACTTTAAAAATCATAGACCAAATCATTTTTCCAATCAGTTTCATTGATTCCTAGACCTATTATACCACCATAACATCAATCTAAAACATCCTAAACCTCCCTAATCACTTATATGTTCATCCTCAATCAAAACCCAAAATCAAAACCACACATGTATTTCAATTAAATAAATTTAAAATAATCATAACATGAATCTAAAACCATACCCATTTGCTAGATGAATCAAAAACACCAAAAATCACCAAACCCAAGGTTTAGCCGTGGGTTTTGAAGACAAAATCAACAAGGAAAAACCTATTCCTTGGTTGTTTAATCACTTGTACAAGATCCTAACGTCAAAATAATAATATACCATCAACCAATTGGATCAAATCAATAAAATGAATTTTTAGAAAAATTTAAATGGATGCATGTGTGTTATTGTTGGTGGGATTTACTCACAAGATGGAATTGGAGATGGGTCTTTGTTTATTTTCTTCCAAAACACTAGAAAAATCAAATGGTGGTGGTGGTGGTGACGGCTAAAGGAGAGGGTGAGAGAAGAACACTAATTTTTTTTGAAAGTAAAATGAAGTGTGTGTGTCCATGTTTTCCCCTTTTGTACAAATGGGGGGGGGGTTGTTTTGAAAAATTTCCTATCTTTTAGCCTCATAAATAAATGACCATTTAAAGAGCGGGATTATGACATACTAGTCAGTTTTAAATTTTTGCAGGAGTCGGGGTTCGTCCCGGCTACCTCAAAATACTTTAAAATGGTTCAAACGAACACAAAAAAAATATACATATAGTTCCGACTCGACTTAAAACGTAATAAAAATAAAAATCTCGAAAATTCAAATATCGATCAATCGATAATAAAATGTAAATTTTGGGCATCCGTCGGTATCGTAGTCGTTATCGGTTCTTCATAAATCGTCAAACATAAAAAATTAAGCCTCATTTATTGGTTTCAAATTAAACCGTCAAATAAATCCACGATAAAAATTCTTAAAAATTTCAAAAATATACGTAAATTAGGATTAAATAATGGCGTTGGTTTCGGGGTGGTACAATAACAGATTTATTAAACAATCTGTTTAAACATAAAATTAGTGGGAAACGTTTACTATTCATTCACCCTCCCTAATTTCCCCTAATTACTAACTATAAACCCTAATATCCATAAACCACAAATCAAAGGGTATTGGGTCCTTAATCTTCAGATTGATAATTAACCCCATCCCAAACCTATCCCACTCATAACCGTACCCTTCCTGTGACCACAAATGGGTCCCCCCATGTCCCCTGTCACCCCTGTTATGGTCAAAAGCGAATTTTTCAGCAAATCAACGGCCATTCACTAAACTTGGTCCCAAAGGAACTCAAAGAACGATCAAGATCATTTACACACTGCTGGCATCCAACAAGATCACATGTGGACGAGATTTGACCACTTTCAAATTCAGTCAAAGGGCAAAAATGAATTTCTAGGATTAGGGTTTTAGCTCTTGTAATTTTTTATTTAGTAGACTAGAACCTTCTATGTTCATGTATAAAAGGAGACTCATGTGTCCCTTTTTATTTTGTTCTAGATTTTGGAAATGCTTGTAAACTTTTATTTTTCAAATATTTAGAGTTATTTTAAAACCTTGCAAGTCTTCCATCTCTGAGTTCCATTTATCTTTAATGCAAGTTTATTTTTAGTTTCATATTAGTTGTTTTATCAAAACGTTTTTGGCATAAAAACTATTTTTGAGACCCTATAAGCTATAAGCTAGCTTATGAGCTTATTCTGACAAGATAAGCTCATAAGTTTTTCCTTATAACTTATAGTTATTTCCTTGGTTTGAAAAAAGTGAAGTTTTTCAGATTTTACTCCAAAATTCTTCTTTTTTTGTTTTACCAACTTATTGTTCAAAAAGCCACCTTAAAAGCTTTTTAACACAAAGCTTTTAAGAAAATGTTTGTGAGCTTGGATCTCCTTTGTTTGGTTTCAACATGTACACTAGTCCCATTACTTTGAAGACATAGTGGTGGTGTTTGACTGTTGTAGTCTCACCACCACATCTTTCTCTACTTCCAGCCATTACAAAACCTCATAAGCACAAGCCCCAGCTTGTATGGAGATGGCTTATCATCCATAGTGGGGCCTGGATGTGTGTCCCACCAGGTAACCCCTTTTAAGGCTTGAACCCTCCTTACTAGCTAGGATTTTTGTACTTAGTGATCTTTGATGATAAGTTGTTTAATGTTAGTTTTAGGGATTGTTAATGTTTGTTTAGGTGGTTTATGCTTATTTGAGTAAGTCTTAATCAGTTTTGGTAGATTTTGCGTGATTTGAGTTTAAAAAGTTTGTGTTCAATCAATTTAAAGGGTGTTTGGGATTAGGGTTTAAGCTAAGAACTTGACATATTCTTGGGTTAAAATCAGTCCTAACACACCTTATATAGTAGTTATAGGTCTTTTCAGTATTTTGTTCTAAGTTTGGTATGATAGAACTGAATATTGCATGTTAATTTCTTGGTAAAACTATCTTAAATTTAGTAGGCCTACAACGAGTCTGTTTTATTTATTTGTGAGTTCATATTTTGGAATTTGTTTGGTTAATGTTTAGTGGTGAATTGAGTGAGTATTGAACCTTTGAAACTCACCAAATTGCCAAATAGATCAGCAAGTCTCATCAGACCCCTACTTGTTATCACAATGACTGTATCTGCCAATTTTTATTTGATTTTGTGTTGTGACCTACTGTTTTTACTGTTTCTGTGACTCCCCACAACCCAATTGGTTGTGGGGTGCCTTTGGTTCCAAGTAAAACCCAAAAACAAGCAAGAAATCAACCATTTTGTGCCCAGAATTCATTTTCTGCTTAGAGTAGTGGGAAGAAGTTTCCCACTGCTAGTTACAAGTTCCCACTGTTGGCACATAAGGACAAAATCCCTAATCAGTCAACATCAGACTTTGGGATTTTTTGTCTTATGTGACCAAAATTGAGTGTTTTTCATATTTTTTATTTTTCCATGTTTTGTTGATTTTTTAAAATATTTTTCATAAAGTTTGTTTTCAATTTACTATTCATTTGCTACTTTTTTTAGGTTTAAGTCAACTTAAATTAGTTTTATTTATTATTCTTTTTTTCTTTTAGTGCAAAAATTTCATATTTTTCAGTTTTAAAAATTTTCTTAGATTCAGAAAAATGTTTAAGATTTTTAGATTAAAACAGTTTCATTGTTCACATTTTTAATTATTTTTTAGATTTAATTTTAGTTTAAATAGTTTTAAATTCAAACCGTTTTGTCTTTTAGTGAAAAATTACTTTTTTCAACATTTTCTATTTTTCTACTGTTTAGTATTACATAATAATTTTTGAAATAGTAAGTTTATTTTTAGCATTATTTTAGTATTTTTAATCATTATTTTAGTTTAAAAAGTATTTTTAGTGTTTTAAAAATAAAAAAATAGTTTCTAAAATTTTGGAAAAATAATTTTAAGTGTTTAAATATATAAGTGAGATATTAGTTTGATAAAATAATATTTTGGTCTTTTCTTAATTATATTTAATTTTAGGGCTTTAATTAGTATTTAAAATTAAATATTTATTTAATAAAAGTTTTTAAAATTTCGTTATTGAATTTTTATTCTTATTTATATTATTTTAGACTTAGTTTTAACTTTTAAATTGTTTTTAGATTAAAATTTTAATTTCGTCGCGTTTTACGTATTTGCGTCATCGTTTTTACGTCATTACGTCGTAGTGTAATCGTAGTCGTAGCTCGCCTTTTAATTTTATTTCTCAAACCCGAAAACGAAACTAATCCAAACTTTTATTTTATATATTGGCACACAAATCACACACCTCCTTCGAGAACGAACTCGCACTTATTCGATTCGTCGGTTTTCCTAAATCGTCGAGTTTAATACTTGCCCGCTTTATACTTGTCTTTCCTAAGAATTGTATAGAAATACCTACATCAATTTCGGCACCGCTGCCGGGGAGGTGGTTTTGAGTTACCATTATTATTATCGTGTTTGTGTGAGTAGTTCGTTTTTGCTTTTCAATATTTGGAAAGCGTATATAACGTAAATACTCATTTTTGTTATTTTTCTCTATTATACTATAATATCTAAATAAAATCGTGTTTAATTTTCCTAAATTAAACACACAACAATTATTTTACTCTATTTTAGATATATTGGTTTTTCGTTTTTCTTGTGAATATTATTAATATATTGTATTTACGTATCACAATAAATATACAATATCTCCAAAAGCGTGAAAACGCAACCTTAATTTGGATTTCATCACTCAATTATTGTATTCGAACCCAAAGCAAAAGTTTAAAGGCAAAATAGATAAATACTTTCGTGAGGCTTAATTTTGATTAACACAAACTATAAGGTGGGTATAAGGGGGTTGTATTTCACGACCTAAGGGAAAAAGGCTCTTAACTGCTTAGCGACGCCTTGTTTCCCCCGCTTGCTTGTGCGTCTTTTGAGAAAGAGGGCTAATTGAGGGTTTGCCGCCCAAGTATTATCTACGTATCATATATATTTGCTTGTTTTCAAGATTAAACCCTCTTGAATGTTTTGGTGTTCCACCAACGTTCTAAAGTCATCAAAGACGTTCACTCCACGTGATCGTTTTCATTGTTTGAGGCTCCTTTACTCGAGAAATCGATTCGAGGAAAGATTTGTATATTTGAGCCTACGTAATACAACAAAAATCCAAAAAAAAAATTAAAGACAATCAAAAACCAAAAAAATTGAAAAATAAAAAAACCGCACATTCAGTGCATGCGTACTCGGTCGAAGGATTATTCTAATTCTAGCGACGCTTCGAATCGACGCAATCGAAATCGAAGGAATCAACGACGTAGAAGAGATTTAGAAACCGACGTACCTAATATCGTTGTTGAAGAGACCGTAGACGAGATGGCCGCCAATCGTTCGATGATGGAATTGCTCCAAGCGCCCACCGAGGGTTATGGGGACGCGATCGTAATTCCCGCTATCGAGGCGGAGAATTTTGAGATTAAGAGAGGAATGCTTTCGTTGATTCAAGATACAAATTTTCGAGGTCGTGAAGCCGATAATCCTCACAATAATATTCGGAATTTTGATCGTCTTTTGGCCACGAGCAAGTTTAAGAACGTCGACACCGATGTCATCAAGCTTATGCTTTTTCCATACTCGCTCGATGGTGCCGCCAAGGATTGGTACGAGAAAGAGCCACGTAATTCGATAATTACGTGGAAGGATCTCGTCTCCAAGTTCGTTAATCATTTTTTCCCACCGTCTAAGACGACGTTTTTAAAAAACGAGATTACGAGATTTGAGCAAAAACCGAATGAATCATTTAGAGACGCGTGGGATTGTTTTAAGGAATTGCTTAGGCTATGTCCTCACCATGGATTTTCCGAGTTACACCAAATCAATACGTTTTACAACGGTCTTAGTTGAATTCCGCCGCCGGTGGCAACTTTTTGTGTAAGACTCCGAAAGATGCATTAATGATTATCGAGAATCGATCCAAGGTTTACCAACTCCGCAACGCTCCGAGTGTTGCCAATGTCGCCAATGTTAGTAATTGTAATCGCTACATTGAGAGAGTTGATGCGAAAGTCGACAAGTTGACGAATGTGTTTACGTCTTTTCTCATCGAGATGCAAAAGAAAGACGCTCCCGCTACGGTTAAAGCGGTTTAGGCATCGTGTACGTTTTGTGGTAGACATCATAATTATTACGAGTGTGCGGATACGGATGGCAAAACGTCGAGTGTTAACGCGTTAAACAACAATTTTAAAAATCAAAACAACGCGGGGACATCACAAGGAAACTATAACCAAGGAAACAATTTTTCTAATCAAAACCGAAACAATTTTCCAGGAAATAATCAACAAGGGAATTTTAAAAATCAAGGTTATAATCAAGGTCAGAATTAGAATTGCCAAAATCGAGACAATAATCAAAACTCGAAATTTTCAAACAACAACAATCAAGGAAACAATTGGTCAAATTGTAATCAAAACAATTTTCAAAGAAGTAATCAAAACCAAGGGGACTTTAATTCAAATCAAAATAATTCGTCAAACGATTTTCAAGAGTATATGAAAATGAATGAGGTTAATATGAGATGTTTAGAGGGACAAATTGGTACTTTGAAAAACAACTTTTCCAACACTTTGAAAAATCAAAACATGAAGACTGAGCAAGGACAAATTGATATTAAAAAGATGTTTTCGGCTATTATGAACAAAGCCTCGGGTGCGGCATTGAGTTCATTACCTAGTGACACCGTTGAAAATCCGAAGGAACAATGTAAAGCCGCCTCGTCTCGTGAGAAAAGTTGTGTGATTACCCCTAACCTTGATGGATTTCGAGTTGTTCCTTCTTCTCAACCCTCGACTTCTAAGACGCCTTCATGTTCTAAAGTCGATGGGGTGAACGTGGTGACCAAGGAAAAGAGTGCACACCCTCGTGTACCTCAAATTCCATCCACGATTTAAAAAGACAGTTTTATCGACCTTACCAAAGCAACCCTTGAAGAAACTTGTGCATCGATCCTTCTAAAAAACCCAAAAGGCATATGCCAAGAAAGGAAGAGGATCCGGGCCAATTTCTTCCGGGCCAATTTCTACTACCTTGTGATTTTTCTGAGATTGAGGGATGTTTAGCCCTTGCCGATTTAGGTGCTAGCATCAATCTCATGCCTCACTCTCTTTTGAAATTGATGATATTACTTCACTTACTCCCACAAACATGACAATCGAGCTAGCGATTTGTACACCACTTATACCAATTGGAATAGCCGAGGATGTCTATGTTATAGTTGGAAAGTTTGTTTTTCCCGCGGATTTCGTCATATCCGATTACGAGTGTGATCCTAAATGTCCCATTATTTTAGGTCGACCATCTTTATCGACGGCTCGAACCGTAATCGACGTCCACGAGGGAAGACTTACTATGAGATATGGGGAGGATAAAATGGACTTTTTCACGATTAGATCCCAAGTTTCAAATGATCATGATAAAACCGAGGTTTCAAAACCCGATATTTCAAAATTTGACAATAACAAAGCACATACTTTAGCTGAAAAATGAGATTAGATGCATGTTTTGAAAGGATGAAAATGAACGGTTTTAAATATGAGGATTTTAATGATAAAGAATACGTTTACTTAATTCAAAAGGGTATTCGTAAATTTATGGATGAAAAATCATTTTGGGATATATTCGGTGAACAAAGTAAGCAACCAATTCCGAAGGGCGACGTTAGTGCCATCACGACAATGATAAATATGGACTCGTCTTCACCACCTTTGAAGGACCACGTCTTTGAGGCTTCAACTTCTAACTCCATCGAAGTGCCTCCACTTCCTATCCCAACACTCGTTGAGGCTAAAGGTTTCATCGACATCGATCCTCTCGTCCTTGAAAAGTCACCTATGCATAGTCATTCGACTTGTAAGACCATGGTTATGAGTGCTCACATCGACTCTTTCTTCGACGATGACGATGGCGATTTTTCCGAGATTGATCACGTGCTTAAAAATCAACATGCAATTTTTGATTCTCATAAAATGAGTTCTAAAAGTGGTAAGTACGATGATTACGAGTTCGATCCCGAGATTGAGTAAACTATCTAACGAGAGCTAGCTCTTTTGCCTCCACTCCCACCTACGAGTGAGGTTGATTTTTCCAAGATTGATGATGAACATGATAAGTTGGAACGTCTTATTTTTAATGACGAACCAACTCACGTGACCTAAAATACAATTCTAGAGGAGTTACCTAATCAACACTCCTCAAATGAGAATTACGTTTACCACATTCGTGAGGATTTAACTTATCAACAATCCCCACAAATGAATGATGGTTTCGTGCTTGATCGTGATCTTTTCTAGAGACTTTCTAAGATACTCAAGGAGGGGAATGACAAACCTTCGTTTAACAAGCCTATCTTTGATGAAGAAATCAATGAGATCGACGTTCATGAGGATGACGAATATGTAGACCCCGAGGGGGCGGTGTTCTTTGTCGATAAACGTTTTGAGAACTTATACAATCCACCACCCCCTAACCGCAACTTAAATGTGAGGATTTTTAGCGTGACTAATCTTGAGTTTGAAACGCCAAATATTTTCGACATTATCAAATTGGGTTTTCATAAGGAGTTTTTAAACGATGAAAAATGGAAAGAGTTTAAAATTGATTTAAAAGATTTTTCTAAATGTCTAACTCCGTCATCACCGCATTTTATGAGTACCACCACTTCGTCTACTCCTTTTGACGACGGTTGGTGTGGTTTTAGTGTGGGGGAAGCCCCTTATGTTCCCTCACATTTCTCCACCGAGGACGAGATTTTCGATCCCGGAATTGCTTGTAAAAGGAAATCTCGGTCTTCTACCGATGCAATAAATGGAAAATCTTTTCATATGCTTGCGGTGAGTCTACCTCGAGTAGCTCATAAGTTTGCCTTACCCATTGCCCCACCTTTCTACTTCTCATCTATTTTTTTTACCCCTTTGGGGTTTTAGCATGCATTGGAGTAGTGTTGTTGCGTCTTTCATCCGAAAACGAGGACGCTATCTTTGACCCCGGTATACGTGTATCGGGTTTTTTAAAAGTACTACACGTTCTTTTGGGCATTGTTTATCATGTAAGCCCCACCAAACATGACCATACCATTATTATCCCTAAATGATCACATTTATGGGGATTCGAGTCGAGCTTTTGACTTGGTTATTAAAAAAAAGGTGCCTCGTGGAGGATTCTCATGCTTATCCTTGTAAATATTTTTGCTTTCTAATAGTGTAACGAGGGGACTTGTGCTCTTCCGACCTTTGTTCTGTGGTTGTTTGTGATTGTGATTTATTAGGTTCATCGTCATCATTGAAGCCTCTCGTGTTCGTTTTACGGATCACTTTTTATGTTCTAATGTTTATCTTATAAGCATAATTCATAAACGGCTTTTAGGTTATTCGTTTTAACCTTTCCATTCTCGAGATTAAGCATTTGACTTCGTCTCTAGTATGGGGGTGTTTCACCCTTAGACTCGAAACATTGAGGACAATGTTTAGTTTTAGTATAGGGGGTGAGTAGATACTTCACCTTGTTTACGTTACCACACAATCTAATTTTCATCTTTTTGTTATCATTTTGTTGCAAAATAAGGCTAAAAATGGCCAAATTTTAAAAATTTTCCTATTTTTCATAAGTGTTTAAGACACGAATGTAGGTTTTCCGATGGTGAGAATAAGAGTAATTTTTGACTCGACCGTGCGTGTTGTGCACTTAGCTTCGATTCCTTAACTTTTTAGGCTAAGTCTCTTAAATGAGGACAAGAAATGATAGAGTTAATTATAAGTCTCGTAATCTTTCACGATCTCATGTGTAGTAATTATTAGCTTATTCTCCCCACGCTTTTGTTTAAATAAATGCAATAAGTAAGGTCGTACTATTTAAAAGGTTACTTAGCTTCTAGCCCAAGATCGTTTAAAAGTTGCTCGTGTTTGAATAGAGTTCATAGTTAAGGAATAACTTATTGAAGCGTGATGCGAAGATTGGAAAGTTCTAAAAAGGCCCTCACAAGGCATGAGGAACTCCATTTTGTTGCTAAAGATCCAAGATGATGTGAAGTATCATTATTCCAAAATAAATATGAAGGATCGAGACACACGACGAAAAGCAATACTCCCCTAAAGATCATAGAGAAGTCTATCCAAAAAGACCCTAACAAGGTATGAGGATAAATATATCCATGTCCTAAAAGGAGGCGAATCATTGTATATCAAAATCCCAAATAAAGATCGAAGAAAAATGATGAAGTCGTGGTCCAAAACGTCAAGTGAAGAAATTCCATATATGAAGACCATTATTTCAAAAACTTCTTCCAAGATTTTAAGTTCGAAACACATGCCAAATCGGTCCGAGAAAGGTCTCAAATCATGAAACGAGATATGCCAAGATATGAACTTAAGGAGATTACGAGAAGCCGTTTTAAAAGATCGTGTCCTTCGGCTAACTATCGATTAAATCGTGCTACTTTATTTCCGGCCTTAATAAATTATCAAAATAAGTCAATGATGTATCCTCGTAATCATTAAGACAAAATACAATATAAGAGATACCAATTAGGAATAAGGGAGTCTAGGTGCGTAATTAACACTCATGAGATATGATTGTATTGCTAGCTTATAATAACAATGATCTCGTTACACGCTTAGCATGGAAATGAGTGAAAATCGAGGATGACCAACTTATCTCTATGAGGCATTCACGTGTTCTTATTCTTTGACCCAAAAAGTCACTTAATCGTGATGAAAACGGTACATTATGTCTAAAACACGTGTAATAGTTTATTTAAGTTTATGTCACATAAAAATGAATTTTGGAAGTCCTATGATACTTGATTCTAGCATTGCGTGGGGACACGGCAATGGTTTATTATGGGGGAGTGATGAGACTGCTTTTATACATAGTCTCATCGTCTAAATCGGGCTTAAAATGCTTAGAATATCATTAAAATAACCAAAAATATGCATGTGTTTGTTCATTGTGTATTTTAGGTACGGATATCGTGAAATCAACAAAAGATCACAAGATTTAAGCAAAAACGAACACGAGAAACGAAGCCGCACAAAGAACTGGGCCCAAGTATGGAATTTCCAAAAATACCCTTGAAGTTTGAAGATTTGGCAAGATTGGTCCTTCATCTTTTGAAGACTTGGCAATTTATACCCTTGCAAAACTCACTAATTGCATTTGGGTCCCTAAATTATCAAGATATTACATTGATATCCCTTGAAGAATGCATAAAGTACATTAAAAGCCCTTGTGACAAGTTTGTAAAACATTTGGTGGCGAAAGTCTAAAAAAGTAAACTTCGAATACAAAAGAATGGAAGAATGTGGTTGTTTAAACTTATATGACAAGTATTTGGGACATGAGGGGTCATATATGGCAGACAACTAAACTAACCCCAGCCAGTCACCACTCTACCTCACTCCTTCCACCCAATCACAACATTCCACCTCATCCCATACTCACACGTCACTTCCCACTAACAACTTAATATAAAAGACTTATTAAACAATTTGTTTAAACATAAAATTAGTGGGAAACGTTTACTCGTCATTCACCCTCCCTAATTTCCCCTAATTAGTAACTATAAACCCTAATCTCCATAAACCACAAATCAAAGGGTTTTGGGTCCTTAATCTCCAGATTGATAAATAATCCCATCCTAAACCTATCCCACTCACAAACGTACCCTTCCTGTGACCACAAATGGGTCCCCCCATGTCCCCTCTCACCCCTGTTATGGTAAAAAGCGAATTTTTCAGCAAATCAACGGCCAATTCACCAAACATGGTCCCAAAGGAACTCAAAGAACGATCAAGATCATTTACACATTGCTGGCATCCAACAAGATCACATGTAGACGAGATTTGACCACTTTCAAATTCAGTCAAAGGGCAAAAATGGCTTTCCAGGATTAGGGTTTTAGCTCTTGTAATTTTTTATTTAGTAGACTAGAACCTTATATATGTTCATGTATAAAAGGAGACTCATGTGTCCCTTTTCATTTTGTTCCAGATTCTGGAAAAGCTTGTAAACTTTTATTTATCAAATATTTAGAGTTTATTTAAAACCTTGCAAGTCTTCCATCTCTGAGTTCCATTTATTTTTAATGCAAGTTTATTTTTAGTTTCATATTAGTTGTTTTATCAAAACGTTTTTGGCATAAAAACTGTTTTTGAGACCCTATAAGATATAAGCTAGCTTATGAGCTTATTCTGACAAGATAAGCTCATAAATTTTTCCTTATAACTTATAGTTATTTCCCTATTTTTAGTTTAAACTTGGTTTGAAAAAAGTGAAATTTTTCAGATTTTACTAAAAAATTCTTCTTTTTTTGTTTTACCACCTTACTCTTCAAAAATCCACCTTAAAAGATTTTTGACACAAAGCTTTTAATTTAACTTTTGTGAGCTTGGATCTCCTTAGTTTGGTTTCAACAAGTACTCTAGTCCCATTACTTTGAAGACATAGTGGTGGTATTTGACTATTGTAGTCTCACCACCACATCTTTTCTTTACTTCCAGCCATCACAAAAGCTCATAAGCACAAGCCCCAACTTGTATGGAGATGGCTTATCAGCCATAGTGGGGCCCGGATGTGGGTCCCACAAGGTAACCCCTTTTAAGGCTTGAACCCTCCTTTAGCTAGGATTTTTGTACTTAGTGATCTTTGATGATAAGTTGTTTGATGTTAGTTTTAGGGTTTGTTAATGTTTGTTTAGGTGGTTTATGCTTATTTGAGTAAGTCTTAATCAGTTTTGGTAGATTTTGCGTGATTTGAGTTTAAAAAGTTTGTGTTCATTCAATTTAAGGGGTGTTTGGGATTAGGGTTTAAGCTAAGAACTTGACATATTCTTGGGGTAAAATCAGTCCTAACACACCTTATATAGAAGTTATAGGTCTTTTCAGTGTTTTGTTCTAAGTTTGGTATGATAGAACTGAATATTGCGTGTTCATTTCTTGGTAAAACTATCTTAAAAATCAGTAGGCCTACAACCAGTCTGTTTTATTGATTTTTGAGTTCATATTTTGGAATTTGTTTGAGTTTCAATTAATCTAGGGTTTGGAATTGTTTGGTTAAAGTTTAGTGGTGTATTGAGTGAGTATTGAGCCTTTGAAACTCACCAAATTACCAAATAGATCAGCAAGTCTCATCAGACCCCTACTTGTTATCACAGTGACTGTATCTGCTAATTTTTGTGTGATTTTGTGTTGTGACCTGCTGTTTTTACTATTTCTGTGACTCCCCAGAACCCAACTGGTTGTGGGGGTGCCTTTGGTTCCAAGTAAAACCCAAAAACAAGCAAGAAATCAACCATTTTGTGCCCAGACTTCATTTTCTGCTTAGAGCAGTGGGAAGAAGTTTCCCACTGCTAGTTACAAGTTCCCACTGCTGGTACATAAGGACAAAAGCCCTAATCAATCAACATCAGACTTTGGGATTTTTTGTCTTATGTGACCAAAATTGAGTGTTTTTCATATTTTTTATTTTTCCATGTTTTGTTGATTTATTTTAATATTTTTCATAAAGTTTGTTTTCAATTTACTGTTCATTTGCTATTTTTTTTAGATTTAAGTCAATTTAAATTAATTTTATTTATTCTGCTTTTTGTCTTTTAGTGCAAAGCTTTCATATTTTTCAGTTTTAAAAATTTTCTTAGATTCAAAAAAATGTTTTAAGATTTTTAGATTCAAAAAGCTTCACTGTTCACATTTTTAATTATTTTTTAGATTTAATTTTACTTTAAATAGTTTCAAATTCAAACTATTTTGTCTTTTAGTGAAAAAAGTTACTTTTTTCCATATTTTCTATTTTTCTACTGTTTAGTATTATAAAATAAGATTTTTGAAACAGTAAGTTTATTTTTAGCATTATTTTATTATTTTTAATCATTATTTTAGTTTAAAAATTGTTTTTAGTGTTTTAAAAATAAAAAATAGTTTCTAAAACTTAGGAAAAATACTTTGTAGTGTTTAAATAATATAAGTGAGATATTAGTTTAATAAGATAATATTTTGGGCTTTTTCTTAATTATATTTAATTTTAGGTCTTTAATTAGCATTTAAAATTGAATATTTAATTAATAAAAGTTTTTAAAATTTATTTATTGAATTTTTATTCTTATTTATATTATTTTAGACTTAATTTTAATTTTTAAATTGTTTTTAGACTAAAATTTTAATTTCGTCACGTTTTACGTATTTACGTCATCGTTTTTATGTCATTACGTCGTAGTGTAATCTTAGTCGTAGCTCGCCTATTAATTTTCTTTCTTAAACCCAAAAAAGAAACTAATCCAAACTTTGATTTTATATATTGGCACACAAATCACACACCTCCATCGAGAACGAACTCGCACTTATTCGATTCGTCGGTTTTCCTAAATCGTCGAGTTTAATACTTGCCCGCTTTATAGTTGTCTTTCCTAAGACTTGTATAGAAATACCTACATCAGCTGACATCATATTATTGTACTTTTGTATAGGTGTTAGTCAATGAGGAGGTTCACTTTCTAATAGTTTATGTCATAATTAAAATAAAATGATGTAAAAGAAAATGTATTGTATTACAATATCAATTTATACGTATTCAAAATTATTGAAAACCCCCTCCCAAGGTTGTCCCTTTCTCGGTCTTTATCCAATTTCTTTTTCTCTTTTCAACATTTTACCTTTTCCTCTTCATTCAAGATTTCAAATTAAAGTTTTCTTTTCTTTTTACTCTATTCTGATCTTCTCTACCATTGGATGAGGATTTCTCTTTCAGTTTCAGGATATGTGGCTTCTCTACTGTTAGAAGATCAATTGAAAAGAAACCTTCTCTATTGTTGATTTACCTATTGCTGTCACAAGCGTAAGATTCTTATTATGAAAACTTATCTTTGATTTGTTGTTATGTTACATGTATTTTTTTTCTTTGCATATCAAGTGTTTGTGGAAACAATATTTAAGTTGTTTTAGGATGACACTACACTATCTTTATATTATGTTTGTTTTAAATATTCTCTTATCTTTTATTTGTTTGTCTATATTAGGAATCTGAGGGACCGTTTGGATTTGGTCTTGGAACATGTACTTTCTTCGCTTAAAACTCATTTCATTTAACATACCTTATACATGTAATCTGTGTTGTTATTATTAGGTAATAAGTTAGTTTTATGAAGTAGTGTGAGTGATATTGGCTGTCTATTTTACTTAAATTAGTTAAATCAATTTGACTTAGTGTTGTAGGATGAGATTACACTATCTATATAGTATGTTCTAGGGGTATTTGGTTTCGGTTGCTGTATATGGGTCTGTCATGTTAAGCATGTGATAAATATGAATTTAAATTATATAGATAGTTTAACACCCCCAAATTACATTGCGTAGCGGAAATACACATTTGGGTGCTAAACTCAAACATCATTACACAAAACACTTTAAACGATCTCAAAATCATACATTTGAAATATAAGAGGATTTAAATTAACCATTGTCCAAAACCTTCGATACAAAGTAAAACAATTTTAGAAATATCAGAATGACATTTAGGTCCCCCAAAGATTCCATCAATTAACATACAATTTACCAAAGTACATGACCGTACATTATTATTTTTATGACAAAAGGGAAAGAAATTTGTTTTAGACAAAACACCACAAAAACAACCCGCAATCCTTCTCCAGCAAGCTTCGCAACTCATCAACTTCAATCACCTGAAATACATGCTTAAAATCATCAACACAACGGTTGAGCGAGTCTACAGGTTTTCCAAATCATCATTTGAACACAAGAGAAAAATCAATCAAGATCATTTAATAGAATTGCTATACATACAATCTATTAATCAGGCATTCTGGCATATTGTGACAACCGGGAATTTTCCAGACCTTAAATAATAATAAGTTACATCATTTATTAATCGAAATTCGTTTTCGAGAGATATCAAAGTTATTTCATTCGAAAACGGGAGTTTATCTTACATATTGTAAAGGACTACGCAAAAATCTGAGAACTGACGCGATACAATTACATTTATATTTAATTTTTTTTTTTTAGACATTTGATAAAAGATTTATTAAATTATTTAATATTGTAATTATATTTGTTTTTAAATTTTAATAATGTACGTTGAAAACGAGAGCATTCAAGTTGAATTATATATATATTTTTTTTAATGAACGCAACTATTCGAGTTAACAGATAAATAATAACTATTTTAAATAAAGATGTAAACGATTACGAGAAATTGGTCAAGTAAATACTCCACCTTATTAGAAAAACTATTTTAAAACCAACGACGCAAATTTCGTAAAATGAAACGAATTTTATCAATCCCGATCGAGTCCCGAATCACGTTTAAACAAGATAAAAGAAAAGTTAGTAAAATAGTTACGTTATTAACCCTCAACAAAATACACTTTACACTTTATTTTGATATAAATATAAAATCTATACATCTTTTTCATTTCATATTCATTTATTAAAAACCCTAACCCTAATAAAAACACACACTCCCTCTATTATTTCTCCAGCCGTCATTTTTCCGGCGGTCGGAATCCGGTCGTCACCACTCAACAATCTATCACCATGCTTCGATCAACCCTCCGTACACCACGTTACACCAAGATCAGTTGATCTATGACAAGTCGTCGCCCACTCCTGGTTACCATGACCTTAACCACCTTCGATTTATACTACAAAAGTAACCACCACCCTGCTGACCGCCGTGGCCCCACCCACGCACCTCCACAAACACAATCGTCATCATGATGCACCACCAGCCGCTATAGCCACCGCCAGCCATCATCACCACTACGAAATATCAATAAAACATCCACCATCATCGTCACGAGCTTGTCACCATCAGGCCATTATTGTTGTGGTCTTAACCACGCAGCCACCACAAACCATCATCGCAGCATGGCTACACCACTGTAGATATCTTATTGCACCCCTGATCCACCACCTATTACCGCCACCAAAACGCACTACCAAAGCTATGAATCTCCACCAATCAGTACCTCAAGAACCACTATTGCCATCTCACTCCATTTGTCGCTGTCGTGAACCGCCGCCACCAGATCCACTTTCGACCACCACCATTCAACCATGATCGTGGTTTTAACCACGACCAGCCGCCACCATAAAATATCAAGTGTGTTTGGTCCGGTTATGGGCAGCCGCCATCACCACCAATGGTGTATTCGTTTCGGCAGCAAATGAAGATAAAGGGTGCGTTTAGTCCGGGCAGAAAATCAGCAGGGAGAGTTCGGCTCGCTGTTAACAGCAGCAGTGTGTTTGGATCTGCTGTTAAACAGCCGTAGGGGTGTGTTTGGGTCTGCCATGTAAACAGCCGTACGGGTGTGTTGATTTCGCTGTGTAAGCAGCAGTACGAGAGTGTTGGTTTGGATAGATGAAAAACGCAGCAGGAGGCTGTTGGCTCAGGCAGAAACGCAGCAAGTGCGTTTGGGTTTTGCAGAAACTTGTTAGGGGTGCGTTTGGGATTGCGGCAGTGGGTTAAGGAGCGTTTGAGTTTGCAGGAAGTTATAAAGGGGCGTTTGGGTTTGCTGATTTTTAGTGTTCGAGTACGTTGGGACGCGGGTCGTCGAGAGTTTAGAGTGTCGGGCACGATTTTAGCTCATGGTTTGTTGTGGTTTAGGATCGGCTAATAACATATCTAATTTTATTAAGTATTAAAGCGGATTAAAATGGTGGTATATATATTTATCGGTTAAATAAATATGTCGGATACTATTATTATTACGAGAACTATAAAAATGATTATACATTTAAATATGTGTCTAAGTAGCTCACATCGGGCGTTGGCTTTTCGATTTACAACACATAGGTTGTGTTGGGTTGTTACTTAATTATAGTGATTTATTTAGTAGTTGGGTATACGTTAAAATGCGACTAGGGTAACGTAGATTGTTTTGAAAAATAGATAATATTGAGAATTGGTAAATATGGAAAACGTGTATAAACGAATGGGTTATGCCGAAATTTTCTACAAAGTTTAATACTTTACGTTTTGTTCATTACAAACTACTATTGTTCTTGTAAACCGATAAATTTATTATATTTGTAAACCGATAAAATAAATAAAGATTATTATAATTGTAAACCGATAAAATAAATAAACACTATTATGATTGTAAACGGATAAAATAAATAAATACTATGTAAACTGATAAAAATATAGTTTTACTCAAAAGTGACAATTATTAATTACGTGATGATTTTCTTAAAATATGTCGGACTATGTTGTCTAATTATTTTGTCACAATCTTTATACTGTATACAGAATAAATATATACTTTGATTTATTTTGTAAGATGGTTGTCTCTATTATATAATTCAACGTAAGAATTATATCATCGTCTGGTTATACGTAATGTGTACGGAATACATTACATATTTTGTGTGTGCTTAATTTGTTAATTTTATTTAACCAACCACCAAACTAGTATAACTTGGAACGTAAATATTTTGTCAACGAGTCATGTTGATGTACATATTTATCGAGAACTCAAATACACATTTTTAAGTTATTGGAATTAGCCGATTAGTTAAACCACAACACCATGACCGAGCCGTATCGATTTTCCGTTTGTGCGGAGCGTATTATTAGCATCACTAACGTCTGCGCTACTCCGTCGAGGTGAGTTCATACCCCACCTTTTCTTGCCTTGAACTGAGTTATAAATGTTTTATAATTGCTCTTTGGGGGAGGTACATGCTTGGTCATAAACTACTTATAAACTTGATTGGTTGTCAGAAACTGATATTAAACTTGTTTGATTGTCTATAACTGTTATTAAATTACTTGATTGTCATAAGCTAATGTTAAGCTTACTTGGTTGGTCATAAACTATCATTAAACTGGTTTAATTGTTACATGCTGAGTGGTCAACTCCTCTAATTGTTATACATATGAATGCTCATACTAAAATTTCTATTGTGATTTTCATAGCCCAAAACTTTAACTGCTTTTTACTGGTTCTCGGGTAGAGACAATGGTTGCAAGAATGAACACAAGTGCATATCTCTTTTATGTATTGGTCTAAGTCCCACTTTAACCCAATTACTTTGGCCCATTATCATGAACCGTTAATTTCAGACCGGATGACCGGTCGAAAGCGCGAATGTTATGGATAGATCTATCGGGGTTGACGCCCCTGTCCGGCTCGGTCCAACAGAGGACAAGCGGGCACAGTTTCATTTGAGTCTGTGGACGGATGTCGTGGGTTAGGCATCTGTAGGGGCTGCATTATGTGATTATACTACCGGTGTTGTTAACGCTTCGGTGTCATGAGCTTAGACTATAATAAATGCTTTATTTTATTTAGTGACTTTGTATTTGTTATATTGTCACTAAGTGGTTGGAAAATCTTGTGGTTCATAATCAATTCTATTATCATCGAAAACTCTATTATTTATCAGTGAGCTCTACTTTTATCAGAAAACGCTAGTTGTTATCTATGAACTCTGTTTTATCTATAAACCCTATTTATTTCATGTGAATTCTGTTTTATCAGAAAACTCAATTTATTTTCCGTGAACTTTGTCTTATTAGAAACTCTACTTATTTTAGTGAACTTTGTTATATCAGTAAACTCTCGGCTTTTATAAATAAACTCTGCCTTTATCAATACACTTTGAAATTATCAAAGAAAGTTTATTTAACAGCAACTGTGATTTTTAAACTCTTATATTTTACTGCAAGGTGCAGTGGTCGGTAAAGCTCTAATTTTTCATAAACGTTTTAAAACAAACTTATGAACTCACCAACTTTATGTTGACATTTTTAAGCATGTATTTCAGGTACTTGACTATGTGGACTAGTTGGAGTCTTCTTTGTGGTTTTTGGCATGTAGAGGTCGTTCTCGGATCAAGCTCTCGAATACTCATGAAGTCACAAGTCCCCAAAGCAAGTCTTCCGCTGCAGTGAATTTGGGGGTGTGACAGATTGGTATCAGAGCCTTGGTTATAGAGAACTAGGTTGCATTAGTAACTCTAGACTATAACCGGCTCTCAATTTCATTTAGTAATAACATTCATAATATCATACTCATTCCGCTGCTAATTGTCTGCTATATGAATATTTGCAATACATGTTTGTTATTGCTTTGTTGTCTGCCATGTGATTACTTGTTTACGTGAGTTCGATTGCTTGATTAGTGCACTTAAACATATAATATACTTTTATATATGAACGCTAAAACATTCATTGGACATTGTGAGTTACACAATGGTTCCGCAGATCTTTTCATAATCAAACCTAGAGACATTATGTGAATTTTGGTTGTCGATTGGTCATGAGTAATCCCCAGGTTCGAGCTAATTCATTCAAAAAGGTTGAGAGGTGTAACAATACTTAACTATGCCTCAGTGAGCCTCATATTTGATTGAGTGCGAGATGGAGTTAAGTATGGGACATTACACAACCTATGATTTTTGATGAATTACCTCGGGGGTGGGTAAGACTCGTAGTATTACGTGTTAATGTAGATTGTGTTGTATTTTCAGAGTCGAGCTGAGTCATCGAAAGTTGAGATGTGTAATAATTCATAACGAAACCCGGGCCATTCTTTGTGAGTGAGTTTCGAGGTTGGGTTATGATAAGTTATTACTCAGCTTGGTGTTTGATGAGTCTTCCTCGAGGATGGGAAGGAATTGTGTGATTGGATAATTGCTTATTTAGAACCGACTACTATATACTTATCCTACTTATAACCGTGAGTTTCTTTACTCAATATACGTCTACGACTGCTTTATCGCCTATCGACACTTATGTTCTTTGATCTGGTACGTTCGAAACGTCTACTTATGGAAGACGACTTATAGTCAACTCATGCTCTTTGCTTTTGGTAATTTTGGATAATATCGTTTAGATATTTTTAACGATGTTGAATTGGGTATTTTGCCGGTGACACTTAAGTAGGACGATTTATGAAGTCTTTATTTAAATGGATTGGGACGCCTTTGCATTTGAATAAAGAAATCATAAATCACCGAACCATAAGTTTATAATAACATATTTGCATAGATTAGGACGCTTTTGTATGCAAATATGAGATTATAAACGAGTGGGCTTAAGGATATCCGACGTGACCCTGTATTTATGATATTGGTTTAATACTCCAGTTTTGGGAGTGTATTTATTTTAACTCATGATTTGTCCATACGAATTTATCGTATTTTTACTTGTTATAGTATCATCACGACGTTTCGACGAATGATTCTATAAGCTTCGTTTGATTCACGAATTGTTACCTGAATCTTTTTCTGAATATATATTGATCGATGCGTACCATCGTGGTGGTGGTGGTGAAACCTTATAGACTTCTAAGAACTGACGATTTTTCTAGACTCTTCGCTTCGAACTGTATCCTCTTATCGTTCTATGACCGATGGCCGATTTGTCAGATTGACAGTAGGAACCGTTAAGATATATTTCGCTTCTACCTATTGCTTACCTAATTAACTATTAGTGGATAACACGATTTTTAAAGTTCGGGCATAACTATATGTGAGTAGATCTAAGTATATTCGATATAACAACAGGATACAATTTCAAAAATCCTTTCTCTACACTTTTATTAGGGTAACAACGATTGAGTTCGAGGACGAACTCCAAATAACACGGATGTACTGTGACAACCGGGAATTTTCCAGACCTTAAATAATAATAAGTTACATCATTTATTAATCGAAATTCGTTTTCGAGAGATATCAAAGTTATTTCATTCGAAAACGGGAGTTTATCTTACATATTGTAAAGGACTACGCAAAAATCTGAGAACTGACGCGATACAATTACATTTATATTTAATTTTTTTTTTTAGACATTTGATAAAAGATTTATTAAATTATTTAATATTGTAATTATATTTGTTTTTAAATTTTAATAATGTACGTTGAAAACGAGAGCATTCAAGTTGAATTATATATATATTTTTTTTAATGAACGCAACTATTCGAGTTAACAGATAAATAATAACTATTTTAAATAAAGATGTAAACGATTACGAGAAATTGGTCAAGTAAATACTCCACCTTATTAGAAAAACTATTTTAAAACCAACGACGCAAATTTCGTAAAATGAAACGAATTTTATCAATCCCGATCGAGTCCCGAATCACGTTTAAACAAGATAAAAGAAAAGTTAGTAAAATAGTTACGTTATTAACCCTCAACAAAATACACTTTACACTTTATTTTGATATAAATATAAAATCTATACATCTTTTTCATTTCATATTCATTTATTAAAAACCCTAACCCTAATAAAAACACACACTCCCTCTATTATTTCTCCAGCCGTCATTTTTCCGGCGGTCGGAATCCGGTCGTCACCACTCAACAATCTATCACCATGCTTCGATCAACCCTCCGTACACCACGTTACACCAAGATCAGTTGATCTATGACAAGTCGTCGCCCACTCCTGGTTACCATGACCTTAACCACCTTCGATTTATACTACAAAAGTAACCACCACCCTGCTGACCGCCGTGGCCCCACCCACGCACCTCCACAAACACAATCGTCATCATGATGCACCACCAGCCGCTATAGCCACCGCCAGCCATCATCACCACTACGAAATATCAATAAAACATCCACCATCATCGTCACGAGCTTGTCACCATCAGGCCATTATTGTTGTGGTCTTAACCACGCAGCCACCACAAACCATCATCGCAGCATGGCTACACCACTGTAGATATCTTATTGCACCCCTGATCCACCACCTATTACCGCCACCAAAACGCACTACCAAAGCTATGAATCTCCACCAATCAGTACCTCAAGAACCACTATTGCCATCTCACTCCATTTGTCGCTGTCGTGAACCGCCGCCACCAGATCCACTTTCGACCACCACCATTCAACCATGATCGTGGTTTTAACCACGACCAGCCGCCACCATAAAATATCAAGTGTGTTTGGTCCGGTTATGGGCAGCCGCCATCACCACCAATGGTGTATTCGTTTCGGCAGCAAATGAAGATAAAGGGTGCGTTTAGTCCGGGCAGAAAATCAGCAGGGAGAGTTCGGCTCGCTGTTAACAGCAGCAGTGTGTTTGGATCTGCTGTTAAACAGCCGTAGGGGTGTGTTTGGGTCTGCCATGTAAACAGCCGTACGGGTGTGTTGATTTCGCTGTGTAAGCAGCAGTACGAGAGTGTTGGTTTGGATAGATGAAAAACGCAGCAGGAGGCTGTTGGCTCAGGCAGAAACGCAGCAAGTGCGTTTGGGTTTTGCAGAAACTTGTTAGGGGTGCGTTTGGGATTGCGGCAGTGGGTTAAGGAGCGTTTGAGTTTGCAGGAAGTTATAAAGGGGCGTTTGGGTTTGCTGATTTTTAGTGTTCGAGTACGTTGGGACGCGGGTCGTCGAGAGTTTAGAGTGTCGGGCACGATTTTAGCTCATGGTTTGTTGTGGTTTAGGATCGGCTAATAACATATCTAATTTTATTAAGTATTAAAGCGGATTAAAATGGTGGTATATATATTTATCGGTTAAATAAATATGTCGGATACTATTATTATTACGAGAACTATAAAAATGATTATACATTTAAATATGTGTCTAAGTAGCTCACATCGGGCGTTGGCTTTTCGATTTACAACACATAGGTTGTGTTGGGTTGTTACTTAATTATAGTGATTTATTTAGTAGTTGGGTATACGTTAAAATGCGACTAGGGTAACGTAGATTGTTTTGAAAAATAGATAATATTGAGAATTGGTAAATATGGAAAACGTGTATAAACGAATGGGTTATGCCGAAATTTTCTACAAAGTTTAATACTTTACGTTTTGTTCATTACAAACTACTATTGTTCTTGTAAACCGATAAATTTATTATATTTGTAAACCGATAAAATAAATAAAGATTATTATAATTGTAAACCGATAAAATAAATAAACACTATTATGATTGTAAACGGATAAAATAAATAAATACTATGTAAACTGATAAAAATATAGTTTTACTCAAAAGTGACAATTATTAATTACGTGATGATTTTCTTAAAATATGTCGGACTATGTTGTCTAATTATTTTGTCACAATCTTTATACTGTATACAGAATAAATATATACTTTGATTTATTTTGTAAGATGGTTGTCTCTATTATATAATTCAACGTAAGAATTATATCATCGTCTGGTTATACGTAATGTGTACGGAATACATTACATATTTTGTGTGTGCTTAATTTGTTAATTTTATTTAACCAACCACCAAACTAGTATAACTTGGAACGTAAATATTTTGTCAACGAGTCATGTTGATGTACATATTTATCGAGAACTCAAATACACATTTTTAAGTTATTGGAATTAGCCGATTAGTTAAACCACAACACCATGACCGAGCCGTATCGATTTTCCGTTTGTGCGGAGCGTATTATTAGCATCACTAACGTCTGCGCTACTCCGTCGAGGTGAGTTCATACCCCACCTTTTCTTGCCTTGAACTGAGTTATAAATGTTTTATAATTGCTCTTTGGGGGAGGTACATGCTTGGTCATAAACTACTTATAAACTTGATTGGTTGTCAGAAACTGATATTAAACTTGTTTGATTGTCTATAACTGTTATTAAATTACTTGATTGTCATAAGCTAATGTTAAGCTTACTTGGTTGGTCATAAACTATCATTAAACTGGTTTAATTGTTACATGCTGAGTGGTCAACTCCTCTAATTGTTATACATATGAATGCTCATACTAAAATTTCTATTGTGATTTTCATAGCCCAAAACTTTAACTGCTTTTTACTGGTTCTCGGGTAGAGACAATGGTTGCAAGAATGAACACAAGTGCATATCTCTTTTATGTATTGGTCTAAGTCCCACTTTAACCCAATTACTTTGGCCCATTATCATGAACCGTTAATTTCAGACCGGATGACCGGTCGAAAGCGCGAATGTTATGGATAGATCTATCGGGGTTGACGCCCCTGTCCGGCTCGGTCCAACAGAGGACAAGCGGGCACAGTTTCATTTGAGTCTGTGGACGGATGTCGTGGGTTAGGCATCTGTAGGGGCTGCATTATGTGATTATACTACCGGTGTTGTTAACGCTTCGGTGTCATGAGCTTAGACTATAATAAATGCTTTATTTTATTTAGTGACTTTGTATTTGTTATATTGTCACTAAGTGGTTGGAAAATCTTGTGGTTCATAATCAATTCTATTATCATCGAAAACTCTATTATTTATCAGTGAGCTCTACTTTTATCAGAAAACGCTAGTTGTTATCTATGAACTCTGTTTTATCTATAAACCCTATTTATTTCATGTGAATTCTGTTTTATCAGAAAACTCAATTTATTTTCCGTGAACTTTGTCTTATTAGAAACTCTACTTATTTTAGTGAACTTTGTTATATCAGTAAACTCTCGGCTTTTATAAATAAACTCTGCCTTTATCAATACACTTTGAAATTATCAAAGAAAGTTTATTTAACAGCAACTGTGATTTTTAAACTCTTATATTTTACTGCAAGGTGCAGTGGTCGGTAAAGCTCTAATTTTTCATAAACGTTTTAAAACAAACTTATGAACTCACCAACTTTATGTTGACATTTTTAAGCATGTATTTCAGGTACTTGACTATGTGGGACTAGTTGGAGTCTTCTTTGTGGTTTTTGGCATGTAGAGGTCGTTCTCGGATCAAGCTCTCGAATACTCATGAAGTCACAAGTCCCCAAAGCAAGTCTTCCGCTGCAGTGAATTTGGGGGTGTGACACATATAGCAATAAGTATATAATTGTATTAAGCTCATGACACCGACCCCTTAACTTAGTCACCCACGCCTAAAGCCGGCATGACTATATGAATTCCAGTGCCCCTACTAGGGTATCAATTGCAAGTATACCACATTCTCATTCTCGTAAATTATCCTTCCCAGAGGTTACTCAGCGTAAAGCCCTGGTCTCAGATAGGGTCGTCATCCTAATAGTACTATCATTAGAATAAGCGGATATTCCCAACTCACATCATCAAGTCAGGAGATAGTTAACGGCTCATGAATTTAGGGACTTTTGCAATTTAGGTACTTATACAATTCAAGGCAACAACAGGCAACAATCGGGTCCAAACAATCAATCATGACTTGTGTTCATTTTATTATCATATAGCATGTATCCCCCTCGCGGGTTTTAAAATCATTCAAAACAAGTACAAAAGCGAGGCTACAGACTCACCTTGAGTAATAGCAGTAGCAAGTCGATCTTCGATGATAGTTGATGCCCGATAAACACAAAAACCGCAACCTATCAAATAAGGCGCGTTCATTAATAGTAGACTCGAATATAACCCATACATAATAACATCAAACTCAAAATCATAATATCACGACAAACCCGAAAGAAAACAATAAAAGTAACACTATTACTTCCTTCTATATGTTTAGTCTATTAGTTTATTCTTTCAATATAAATCTGTCGGTATACACTAAATGTACGAGCTCATTTATCCCACTTAAACACGTCAAATACTTATGATACTACTCAGAGATATCACTTACTATATATTGAAATACCTGTTAAAAGCCCATCAGAAAATTTTACTTTTAAAGTTCCCTGCCCGACACATCTTTGAACTACAAAAACCAGACAGTTTTACGTCACCGACTCATACCACTATTTTGACCATTCTAAACAATCCCGTTTACAAATCCGACACTTGGCTTTGAAAATAGACTCACAACCCTAAGTGTAGAACTTAACATCAGGCCTTGAACATTTTTACAACTCATTCTATAGTCCCCGAGATTCGATCCAAATATCGACAACAACTTCGGATTGTGTCGATACTCGTCTCCCAGTACACGAATAATCAAATCATCATAACTTCTCGCTCGTTTGGAGCTAGAAGCTCTACTTCATTCAAATCGAAGCTAAAAGAAATCTCTAGAACCATATCTTATTAGTTTAACTATTTTCAAACAGTAAGTTACCCAAAAATTACCTTTTACCCACTGATGTAAAACACCTTTCTAAAAATCATACTAGATCAATTTTCAACCCATTTTACTCAACCTCTTATGCCTAATATCATCCTAATATCATTCTTATCCATCTATCAAACCTATAACACCCTTGAATAATCATTTAAAATTACCCACTCAAAATTTTTATCATGCAATACTTAAAAACCATTTATAATAATACTAACAACAATTATATATCAAGAAAATAAATCAAACCACCTTGGATCATATCAAAATTTCAAACGTTGTTGCATGTATGTAAAAATTATACCAGAATGATCAACATGAGATTTGCAACATGGGATATTGTTTAGTTTTTGAAGATTCAAAGTACAAAAATTGAAGATCATGGTTTTATGTGTGAAGGGGGTGGCGAAAATAGCTAGAGAGAGAGAAAGAGATGATAGATTTTGTTTTGTATGTGTTTTTATGTGAGTGGTTGTAGGTATGAAGCTTATATATGGTGGGTGGAGGGACCTTTCTTGCCAATTTGTGATAGTTTTGGTCCAAGATGCAAATAAATAGTTTAAAAGGTAGAAAATGTAAATTGTCAGTGATGAGACTGCAATTATACATAGTGTCATCGTCCAATCGGGCTTAAAACGCTTAAAATATCATCAAAATACCCAAATATATGCTTCTGTTTGTTCATTGTGTATTTTAGGTACGGATATCGTGAATTCACCAAAAGATCAAAGGAATCAAGCAAAAACGAACACGGAAAACGAAGCCGCACAAAGAACCAGGCCTGGATCATGAATTTCCTTTCAAGTCCTTGAAGTTTTGAAGTTGGCAAGATTGGTCCCTCAAGAATTGAAGACTTGTCATTTTATACCCCTGTAAATCCTAGAAATTACTTTGTGGGTCCCTATATCAAGTATGTGCATGAATGGTCCTTGGAATATGAAGAATATGCAAGAAAAGCCCTTGGAAAAGTTTTACAAAACTTAATGTGGCAAAAATGGGAAAAAGAAAAGTTCATATTAAAGGGGGATTTAGTTTTGGCTGATGAAAATTAAAAAGACAAATTGAATAGAAATGGGGGGCCTTTTATGACCAGACAACAAAACTTCCCACCATCTATCACACCCTTACACGTCACCCCACTCATACTCTTCTCAAATCAGACTTCACCAATTTGACACCTCACTATCCCACTCACTAAACCCTAACTAATTTATTAACCACTTTTTTTAAAACCGATTTTGTATAATTAAAAAGTGAGGGAAACAATTACTGTTAACCCATCACTCCCATTTCACCCCTAATCCAACTCCCATAAACCCTAATCTAATCCCTCACCAAATGAAAGGGGTTTTGGCTCCTAATTTCCAAAACCCTAACTAACAAACACCTAATCCCATCCAAACTCCCAAAACCAATCACCCTTATCTGTGGCCCCCTCCCACATGGTGCCCTGCACCAAAAATTCTTGAAGACAAAGTGACAGCAGGCCAATCAACGACTCAAGGCCAAAACTTAGTCCCAACGTTTGAATAAACGACCATGATGCATCCTACATGTCCTCATCATCACATGGGATCTTTGACCAGAAATTTTGAAGACAACACCAAGGGCAGAATTGGTACTTCAGGGCTTAGGGTTTTACATTTTATATGTTTTCAAGTATCTTCTATGCTTTTGTATAGAAGGGGTCGTATGTGACCACCTTCTCCTTTGTTCCAATTTTTGTAAAATGCTTTTTATTATTAATGATAATGAAAGTACTAAGTTTTTCTACAAATTATTGTGTTCCATTTATTCAGCTTTGGTAGTTTAATTTTTATAGTTTATTTGCAAATTATTTAAGTCTTCAAAAGTTTTTCATTTATCCTAAGTTTTCAGAAAAATCCGTTTTTTGGAAATTATTGGCAAAACTTAGCAAAATCTTGAAACTAGTTTTTGATTGAAGTGAAAGTGGATCTCAAAAATTGGTTTACTTGTTTTGATTAATTTTTATCAAGAATTGTCTAAGCTTAACTTTGGTTCTATTTGGTTGAAGAAAATCAGTTTTCATAAAGATTTGATTTTTTTGTTTATTAAGCTATAAGCTATAAGCTGCTTAATCCATAAGCCAGACTTATAGCTTATCAGCTATATTATCAGTTTACTTTTCTTTGAGCTCTTTATTAGCATTTTCTAACCTAGAGTTCTCATATCAAGATATATTAGGGTGCTTGGGACTGCAGTATTCCCCACCTTGCTTGTCTCTACACAAACAACTCACTCCTACAAGCCATAAGCTCAGCTTAGGTTTAAGTAGATTTGGTTTGTTAAATCTTGTTTCTGAAAATATTAAGGGGTGTTTGGATTCGGGTTTTAAAGAAAAGCTTGACATATTTTTTGCTTAAAAACTCCCTAAACACACTTCTCTAGTTAGTAATTGGTAATATTGATAGTTTATTGTTAGTGGTGTATGTTAGAACAGATTTTACATGCTCTTTTTTTTGGTAAAAACCTACCAACATTCAGTAGGCCAATAGGAGTGGGATTTTTAAGTTTTATGTATTAAAACTTGGCATCTAGATAGATTATCTGCTTATATAGGTTTGTTTAAGGCATTTTAGTGATTTGGTTGGATGTTTAGTAAGTTTTTGACCTTTGAAACTCATCCAAGTGCCAATTAGATCAGGTCACTATTCACCAGACCCCATCTTTGCTTAAACTGTCACTTACTTAGGCATTTTGTGTGAGATTTTTATGAACAAGGTGTGTTATTTATATTTTTCTTGACTCCCCACAACCCAACTGGTTGTGGGGGTGCCAATCATTGCCCAAGAAATCAAGTGAAACAAAAGTTACAAGCAGATTTATCACTAGACCCGTTTTCTTATTACTATCAGTGGGAACTAAGTTCCCACTGCTAGTATTGTGTTTGGTACTACTTAGCTATTGGACAAACAAGAACCCACATGTCAATATCAGATTTTGGATTTTTTTGTCTCTAGTGAACTTATTTAGGAATTTTTCTTTGATTTTAGTTTTCTTATTTTTCTTATTTAATTTCTGATTTTTCCATTCAGTTTATTTCCTTGTCACTATTCATTTTCTATTTTTTAAATTAAATTGCATTTTAAATTACTTTTTAATTATCTATTTTTGTCTTTTAGTGCAAAAAATTAATATTTTTCAGTTTCAAAAATTTTCTTAGATTTAGAAAAGTATTTTAAGATTTTTAATTTAAAACTAATTTTACTGTTCACTTTTAAATTAATTTTTATAATTAATTTAAATTTAATTAGGGTTTTATTTAAATCTGTTTTGTCTTTTAGTGAAAAATTTTATTTTTTTTCAAACTTTTTCATTTTTCTACTGTTCATTTGTATAATTTAGGATTTTTAAAATAGTAAAATTATTTTTAGCATTATTTTATTATTTTTAATCATTATGTTAGTTTAAAAATAGTTTTAAGTGTTTTAAAAATAGAAAAATAGTTTTGAAAATTTAGGAAAAATACTTTTTAGTCTTAGAATAATATAAGTGAGTTATTAGTTCAATAAAATAATATTTTGTGCTTTTTCTTAATTATATTTAATTTTAGGGCTTTAATTAGCATTTAAAATTGAATATTTATTAATAAAAGGTTTAAAAATATATTTATTAGATTTTTATTCTTATTTATATTATTTTAGACTTAGTTTTAATTTTTATTTAATTCTTAGCTTTAATTTTTAATTTTGTCACGTTTTACGTATTTACGTTTGCGTTTTACGTTAAATCGTCGTAGTGTAATCGTAATCGTAGCTCGTCTTTAATTTTTCTCTTCTAAACCAAAAACGTCACTAATCCAAACTTTGATTTTTTATAATTGGCACACTTAATCCACACACCTCCTTCGAGAACGAACCCGCATTTATACGGTTTTACGTTTTTCCTAAAGCGTAAGACTTAATACTTGCCGCTCATACGCTTTTTTCCTAAAACGTGTACGAAAAACCTACATCAATTTTTGGCGCCGCTGTCGGGGAGGTGTTTTTGAGTTACCATTATTAGTATCGTGTTTGTGTGAGTAGTGCGTTTTTGCTTTTCAATTTTTGGAAAGCGTGAATATCGTACATACTCATTTTTGTTATTTTTCATTAATATATTATAGTATCCAAATAAATCGTGTTTAATTTTCCTAAATTAAACAAAAACCAATCATTTTACTATATTGTAGATATCCCGTTATCGTTTTCGTTTTTTTTGTGTGAATATATTACTATATTGTACTACGTAGAACAATAAATATACAAGTACTCCAAAAGCGTGAAAACGCAACCTTGATTCAGGATTTCATCACTCGATCATCATATTCGAAGCAAAAGTTTAAAGGCAAAATAGATAAATACTTTCGTGAGGCTTAATTTTAATTAACACAAAATATAAGGTGGGTATAAGGCGGTTGTATTTCACGACCTAAGGGAAAAAGGCTCTTAATTGCTTAGCGAAACCTCGTTTCCCCCGCTTGCTTGTGCGTGTTTTGAGAAAGAACACCAATCGAGGGTTTGCCACCCAAGTATTATCTACGTATCATATATATTTGCTTATGTTTTCAAGATTAAACCCTCTTGAACGTTTTGGTGCTCCAATAACGTTCTAAAGTCATCGAAGGCGTTCACTCCACGTGATCGTTTTCATTCTTTGAGGCTCCTTTAATCGAGAAATCGATTCGAGGAGAGATTTGTAGATTTGTGTCTACGTAATAGACAAAAAATCCAAAAAAATAAAAAACAATCAAAAACCAAAAAAATTAAAAAATCGAAAAACCCCAAAAAGAATCTTCTTTGCTACCACCCATACTACACTTAGTGCATGCGCACTCGATCGAAGGATTATTCTAATTCTAGCGACGCTTCGAATCGACGCAATCGTAATAGAAGGAATCGACGACGTAGACGAGATTTAGAAACCGACGTTCCTAATATCGTTGTTGAAGAAACCGTAGAGGAGATGGCCGACAATCGTTCGATGATGGAATTTCTCCAAGCGCCCACCGAGGGTTATGGAGACGTGATCGTAATTCCCGCTATCGAAGCGAAGAATTTTGAGATAAAGAACGGAATGCTTTCGTTGATCCAAGCTACCTAGTTTCGAGGTCGTGAAGCCGATAATCCTCACGACCATATTCGGAATTTTGATCGTCTTTTGGCCGCGAGCAAGTTTAAGAACGTCGACACCGATGTCGTCAAGCTTATTCTTTTTTCCGTACTCTCTCGATGGTGCCTCCAAGGATTGGTACGAGAAAGAGCCACCTAATCCGATAACTACGTGGAAGGATCTCGTTTCCAAGTTCGTTAATTATTTTTTCCCACCGTCTAAGACAACGTTTTTCAAAAATGAAATTACGAAATTTGTGCAAAAACCGAATGAATCTTTTAGAGACGCGTGGGATCGTTTTAAGGAATTGCTTAGGCAATGTCCTCACCATGGTTTTTCCGAGTTGCACCAAATCGATACGTTTTACAACGGTCTTAATTTTCAAGAACAAGATTCGTTGAATTCCGCCGCCGGTGGCAACTTTTTGTGTAAGACTCCGAAAGATGCATTGATAATTATCGAAAATCGATCCAAGGTTTACCAACTCCGCAACGCACCGAGTGTTTCCAATGTCGCCAATGCTAGTAGTTCTAATCGCGACATTGAGAGAGTTGATGCAAAAGTCGACAAGCTTACGAATGTGTTTACGTCTTTTCTCATCGAAATGCAAAAGAAAGACGCTCCCGCTACGGTGAAAGCGGTTGAGACTTCGTGTACGTTTTGTGGTGGACCTCATAATTATTACGAGTGTGCGGCTACGGATGGCCAAACTCGAATGTGAGTGCGTTAAATGGAAACAACAATTTTCAAAATCAAAATAACGCGGGTCCATCACAACAAGGAAATTATAACCAAGGCAACAATTTTCAAAATCGTAACAATTTTCAAGGAAATAATCAACAAGGAAATTTTTCGAATCAAAATCAAGGTTATAATCAAGGTCGTAATTTGAATTGGCAAAATCGAGACAATAATCAAAACTCGAATTTTTCAAACAACAACAATCAAGAAAACAATTTTTCAAGTGGGAATTAAGGAAATTTTCAAAGAAGTAATCAAAACCAAGGGAACTTTAATTCTAATCAAAATAGTTCGTCAAACGATTTTCAAAATTACATGAAAACGAATGAGGCTAATATGAGACGATTAGAGGGAGAAATTGGTACTTTGAAAAACGACTTTACAAATACTTTGAAATTACAAAACACGAAGATTGAGCAAGGACAAATTGATATTAAAAAATGTTTTCGGCTATTATGAACAAAGCCTCGGGTGCTTCATCGAGTTCGTTACCTAGTGACACCGTTACAAATACGAAGGAACAATGTAAAGCCGCCTCGTCTCGTGAGAAAGGTCGTGTGATTACCCCTAACCTTGAAGGATTTCGAGTTGTTCCTTCTTCTCAACCCTCGACTTCTAAGACGTCTTATTGTTCTAAAGTAGATGGGGTGAACGTGGTGACCAAGGAAAAGAGTGCACACCCTCGTGTACCTCAAATTCCATCCACGGTTCAAAAAGAGAGTTTTATCGACCTAACGAAAGTAACCCTTGAAGAAACTTGTGCATCGATCCTTCTTAAAAAACCCAAAAGGCATATGCCAAGAAAGGAAGAGGATCCGGGCCAATTTCTATTACCTTGTGATTTTTCCAAGATTGAGGGATGTTTAGCCCTTGCCGATTTAGGTGCTAGCATCAATCTCATGCCTCATTCACTATGGAAATTGATGAGATTGCCTAGACTTACCCCCACGAACATGACTATCGAGCTTGCAAATTATACACCATTAATACCAATTGGAATAGCCGAGGATGTCTATGTCAGAGTTGGAAAGTTTGTTTTTCCCGCGGATTTCGTTATATCCGATTACGAGTGTGACCCTAAAGGTCCCATTATTTTAGGCAGACCATTTTTATTGACGGCTCGAACCGTAATCGACGTTCACGAGGGAAGACTTACTATGAGATATGGGGAGGATAAAATGGACTTTTTCACGAGTAAATCCCAAGTGTCTTGTGATAATGAAAAAACCGAGGTTTCAAAACCTAATGTTTCTAAACCTAATGATTTCAAAATGTTCACTTTAGCAAATGAGGCTTAATGCATGTTTTGAAAAAAATTAAGATGAACGGTTTTAAAGATGATGATTTTAATGATAAAGAATACGTGTACCTAATTCAAAAGGGTATGTGTAAATTTTTAAATGAAAAATCACTTTGGGATGTATTTGATGAAACAAGTGAAACACCAATTCCGAAGGGCGACGTTAGTGCCATCACGACAATGACCAAAATGGGCTCGTCTTCACCACCTTCGAAGGACCACGTCTTTGAGGCTTCAACTTCTAACTCCATCGAAGTGCCTCCTTTTCCTAGCCCAACACCCGTTGAGGCTAAAGGTTTTATCAACATCGATCCTCTCGTCTTAGAAAAGTCACCTAAGCATAGTCATTCGACTTGTAAGACCATGGTTGTGAGTGCTCACATCGACTCTTTCTTTGATGATGACGATGGCGATTTTGCCGAGATTGATCACGTACTTCTAAATCCACATGCAATTTTTGATTCTCCTAAAAAGGAACATGTGAAGTACGATGATTACGAGTTTGATCCAGAGGTTGAGGAAATCATTGAACGAGAGCTAGCTCTTTTCCCTCCATTCCCACCTACGAGTGAGGTAGATCTTTCCAAAATCGAGGATGAACTAAATGAGTTGGAACGTCTTATTTTCGATGACGAACCAACTCATGTGACCACAAAAAAAATCCAATTCTCGAGGAGTTACCTAATCAACACTCCTCAAATTAGCATTACGTTTACCACATTCGTGAGGATTTAACTTATCAACAATCCTCACAAATGAATGATGGTTTCGTGCTTGATCGTGATCTTTTCGAGAGAGTTTCTACGATAATCAAGGAGGGGAATGACAAACCTTGGTTTGACAAGCCTATCTTTGATGAGGAAATCGATGAGATCGACGTTCATGAGGATGACGAGTATGTAGACCCCGAGGGGGCGGTGTTCTTTATTGACAAACATTTTGAGAACTTATATAATCCACCACCCCCTAACCGCGACTTAAATGTGACAATTTTTAGCGCGACTAATTTTGAATTTGACACGCCAAATATTTTCGACATTATTCAATCGGGTTTTCATAAAGAGTTTTTTAAACGATGAAAAAGGGAAAGATTTTAAAAATGTTTTTAAAATATTTTTCTACAAGTTTAACTCCGTCATCACCGCGTTATATGAGGTGCTACCACCTCGTCTACTCCTTTTGACGACGGTTGGTGTGGATCTAGTGTGGGGGAAGCCCCTTATGTTCCCTCACATTTCTCCACCGAGGACAAGATTTACGATCCTGGAATTGCTTGTAAAGGGAAATCTCGGTCTTCCACCGATGCAATAAATGGAAATTATATTTGTTTGCTTGGTGTGAGTCTACCTCGAGTAGCTCATGAGTTTGACTTACCCATTGCCCCACCTTTCTACTTCTCATCTCTTTTCTTATACCCCTTTGGGGTTCCACTATCGGTTGGAGTAGCGTTGTTTCGTCTTTCATCCGAAAACGAGGACGCTATCTTTGACCCCGGTATACGTGTATCGGGTTTTTAAAGTACTTCATGTACTTTTGGGCATTTTTTATCATGTAAGCCCCACCAAAAATGACCAAACCATGATTATCCCTAAATGATCACATTTATGGGGATTCGAGTCGAGCTTTTGACTCGGTTATCAAAAACAAGGTGCCTCGTGGGGGATTCTCATGCCTATCCTTGTAAATATTATCGCTTTCTTAGTTTAACGTAACGAGGGGACTTGTGCTCTTCCAACCTTTGTTTCGTGGTTGTTTGTGATTGTGATTCATTAGGTTCATTGTCATCATTGAAGCCTCTCGTGTTCGTTTTACGGATCACTCGAGCTTCGATCGTTGCCTTTGGAGATTCTGATATCCGATGATATCCTTTTATGTTCTAACGTTTATCTTAATAGCATAATTCATAAACGGCTTTTAGGTTATTCGTTTTACCCTTTCCATGCTCGAGATTAAGCATTCGACTTCGTCTCTAGTATGGGGGTGTTTTCACCCCTAGACTCGAAACATTAAGGACAATGTTTAGTTTTAGTATGGGGGTGAGTAGATACTTCACCTTGCTTACGTCACCATGCAATCCAATTTTTATCTTTTTGTTATTGTTTTATGCAAAATAAGGCTAAAAATAGCCAAATTTTAAATTTTTTCTATTTTTTCATAAGTGTTTAAGACACGAATGTAGGTTTTCCGATGGTGAGAATAAGAGTAATTTTTGACTCGACCGTGCGTGTTGAGCACTTAGCTTTGATTCCTTAACTTTTTAGGCTAAGTCTCTTAAATAAGGACGAGAAATGATAGAGTTATTTATAAGTCTCGTAATCTTTCACGATCTCATGTGTAGTAATTATTAGCTTATTCTCCCCACGCTTTTGTATAATAAATTGTTAATAAATATTGATTTAGCGGTTTAGTCACTATTGTTGGTTTCTAATTTGTTTTAGTAGCTTCCATATAATTAAATTAGGAAAACATTAAGGTATCGCCAGCGTCACGATTTTGAAGTATTGGCACCTGAATAATCGAAAGCTTCACCTAATAATAAGATTTCAAGTGCTCACATAAATTAAGCAAAAATTTGAAGCTCGCAAGGCCGAAAAATCTATGCCCAAATTGAAAGTGAATCAAGCCTTAATCTTTGAAGCTTTAAAGATCCAAAATTCGCTTTAGCGTGAGGATATACGTCTTTGGCTAATAAAACCAACGATGAGGCGGATAATAAAAGGCAAGGCAAGACCGAAGTCATAATAAAAGCTTCATGGCGAAGTTGAATAAAAGATGCAGGTAAGCCTATGATAATAAGGCACTTCCGTTAGGGGGCGTATAAAAATCTTGGTAATAAGTCTCATGTTCAAAACCGTTATAAAACCGTTTTTATCGATCCTTCTTGTTGACTTAATTTTTTGACATCGTTGTCTATTAGGATGAATTATTAATTCGATGATTTTGGTTACACCGTTAAAACTCTATTTTTAGACTTAATCTCTATTCACACATAAGTCAATGATGTATCCTCGTGATCATTAAGACAAAATAAAATATAAGAGATACCAAGTAGGAATAAGGGAGTTTAGGTGTGTAATTAACACTCATGAGATATGATCATGTTGCTAACTTATAATAACAATGATCTCGTTACACGCTTAGCATGGAATTAGGTGAAAATCGAGGACGACGAAATTATTTCTAAAGAAGCATTCACGTGTTCTTGTTCTATGATTCCAAAAGTCACTTTATCGTGATGAAAACAATACATTATGTCTAAAACGCGTGTAGTGGTTTATTTAAATTTCTGTTTCAATAAGTGTCATCATAAAATAAATTTTGGAAGTGCTAAGATACTTAATTCTAGCATTGCGTGGGGACACGACAATGGTTTAGTATGGGGGAGTGATGAGACTGCAATTATACATAGTCTCATCGTCCAAATCGCGCTTAAAACGCTTAAAATATCATCAAAATACCCAAATATATGCTTGTGTTTGTTCATTGTGTATTTTAGGTACGGATATCGTGAATTCACCAAAAGATCAAAGGAATCAAGCAAAAACGAACACGGGAAACGAAGCCGCACAAAGAATCGGGCCCGGATTATGAATTTCCATTCAAGTCCTTGAAGTTTTGAAGATTGTCAAGATTGGTCCTCAACAATTGAAGACTTGTCATTTTATACCCCTTTAAATCCTCAAAATTACTTGTGGGTCCCTAAAATATCAAGTATATGCATGAATGGTCCTTGGAATATGAAGAATATGCAAGAAAAGCCCTTGGAAAAGTTTTACAAAACTTAATGTGGCAAAAATGGGAAAAAGAAAAGTTCATATTAAAGGGGGATTTAGTTTTGGCTGATGAAAATTAAAAAGACAAGTTGAAGAGAAATGGGGGGCCTTTTATGACCAGACAACAAAACTCCCCACCACCTATCACACCCTTACACGTCACCCCACTCATACTCTCCTCCAACCAGACTTTCCCATATTTGACACCTCACTATCCCACTCACTAAACCCTAACTAATTTATTAACCACCTTTTTAAAAATGATTTTATATAATTAAAAAGTGTTGGAAACAATTACTGTTAACCCATCACTCCCATTTCACCCCTAATCCAACTCCCATAAACCCAAATCTAATCCCTCACCAAACGAAAGGGGTTTTGGCTCCTAATTTCCAGAACCCTAATTAACAAACACCTAATCCCATCCCAACTCCCAAAACCTATCACCCTTAACTGTGGCCCCCTCCCACATGGTGCCCTGCACCAAAAATGCTTGAAGACAAAGTAACAGCAGGCCAATCAACGACTCAAGGCCAAAACTTCGTCCCAACGTTTGAATAAACGACCATGATGCATCCTACATGTCCTCATCATCACATGGGCTCTTTGACCAGAAATTTTGAAGACAACACCAAGGGCAGAAATGGAACTTCAGGGCTTAGGGTTTTACATTTTATATGTTTTCTAGTATATTCTATGCTTTTGTATAAAAGGGGTTGTATGTGACCACCTTCTCCTTTGTTCTAATTTTTGTAAAAAGCTTTTTATTATTAATGATAATGAAAGTACTAAGTTTTTCTACAAATTATTGTGTTCCATTTATTTAGCTTTTGTAGTTTAATTTTTACAGTTTATTTGCAAATTTGTTTAAGTCTTCAAAAGTTTTTCATTTATCCTAAGTTTTCAAAAAAATCCGTTTTTTGGAAATTATTGGCAAAACTTAGCAAAATCTTGAAACTAGTTTTTGATTGAAGTGAAAGTGGATCTCAAAAATTGGTTTACTTGTTTTGATTAATTTTTATCAAGAATTGTCCAAGCTTAACTTTGGTTCTATTTGGTTGAAGAAAATAATAAGCTGCTTAATCCATAATCCAGACTTATAGCTTATCAGCCATATTATCACTTTACTTTTCTTTGAGCTCTTTCTTAGTAGGTTCTAACCTATAGTTATCATATCAAGATATATTGGGGTGCTTGGGGACTGCAGTAGTCCCCACCTAGCTTGTCTCTACACAAACATCTCACTCCTACAAGCCATAAGCTCATCATAAGCTGAAAGGAAGATGGCATCAGCCCATCCTTCTGATTTGGATGTAAATCAGAGAGGTAATATGGCTTGAATCCTTGTTTTCAAGTTTTAAAGTTTGATTTTTGTGGATCTTGTGTGAAAGACTGTTTATGTGTTTTCATTTGCTTGAATTGTTCTTATTCCATTTTTTATGCATGTTAGAAATAGTAAAATCAGTTAAGCTTAGGTTTGAGTAGATTTGGTTTGTTAAATCTTGTTTTTGAAAATATTAAGGGGTGTTTGGATTCGGGTTTTAAGGAAAAGCTTGACATACTTTTTGCTTAAAAACTGCCTAAACACACTTCTCTAGTTAGTAATTGGTAATATTGGTAGTTTATTGTTAGTGGTGTAAGTTAGAACAGATTTTACATGCTCTTTTTTTGGTAAAAACCTACCAACATTCAGTAGGCCAATAGGAGTGGGATTTTTAAGTTTTATGCATTGAAACTTGGCATCTAGATAGATTATTTGCTTATATAGGTTTGTTTAAGGCATTTTAGTGATTTGGTTGGATGTTTAGTAAGTTTTTGACCTTTGAAACTAATCCAAGTGCCAATTAGATCAGGTCACTATTCACCAGACCCCATCTTTGCTTAACAGTCACTTACTTAGGCATTTTGTGTGAGATTTGTGAACAATGTGTGTTTTTTATATTTTTCTTGACTCCCCACAACCCAACTGGTTGTGGGGGTGCCAATCATTGCCCAAGAAATCAAGTGAAACAAAAGTTACAAGCAGATTTGTCACCAGACCCGTTTTCTTATTACTATCAGTGGGAACCAAGTTCCCACTGCTAGTATGGTGTTTGGTACTTGTTGGAAATACGTTTTTCCAAATAAAGTCTCGGTCACATCTTAGTTAGCATAGATCACGAGATATAGACTATTTAGAACTTTGTAACTTGGAGCGACCTCCCTTAGGGGGAGATTGTTGGAAATACGTTTTACGTATTTATGAAGGATCGGTCGCTCCAACGATAATTATGTAATGGGCTCGTGATCTATTTACTTTATGTATGGTCCATATAGCCCACATGTAGGGTGGGCTATATATAACCCCTCCTAGCATGTTAGGAGGGGGTTGTTCATTCCATTTACACTTAATCATTTTATTCATCTTACTTTCTCTCTCTACAATTCTCTCCCTTCTCTCCTTTCTCTCTCTAATCCTTCATCTAATTCCTTCATTTCCTCTTTATTAATCAATCAATCAACCAACCTAATCCACCAAATCCATGATCTAGAATAGGCCATTAATCTCGTAGACCTTCAATTGGTATCAGAGCCTTGGTTAGTTTGGTTTATTCTTGTTTTATTTCTTTTTGATTTTGGTGGGTTTTGATTTAATCATGCTTAAATCATAAAAAGTTTGTATTAGTGTTCTTTAAGAAAAACCATCTTGATTCTTAGTGTTTTTGGTATTTTTGTGATTGGGATTAGTGGATAAGTATTAGTTGTTACTTATTTTAGTCGAAAGCACAAAACTTTTTGGGTTATTTGGTCAAAATCCGGGCTTAATCTTCATTGTTACTGTTCGACTGTTCATCGGAACAATCTTCTGTTCATTCAGCAAAAGTTCCGGATCAAGAAGTTCCGGATCAAGGAGTTCCGGATCAAGGAGTTCCGGATCAAGGAGTTCCGGATCAAGGAGTTCCGGATCAAGGAGTTCCGAGTCAAGAAGTTCCGAATCAAGAAACTTCCGAACCAAGAAGTTCCGGATCAAGCCAAACTTCCGAACCAAGAACTTCCGAGTCAAGAAGTTCCTGATCAAGCCAAAGTTCCGGATCAAGAACTTCCGAGTCAAGAAGTTCCGGATCAAGCCAAACTTCCGAACCAAGAACTTCCGAGTCAAGAAGTTCCGGATCAAGCCAAAGTTCCGAACCAAGAACTTCCGAGTCAAGAAGTTCCGGATCAAGCCAAAGTTCCGAATCAAGAACTTCCGAGTCAAGAAGTTCCGGATCAAGCAAAACTTCCGAACCAAGAACTTCCGAGTCAAGAAGTTCCGGATCAAGCCAAAGTTCCGAACCAAGAACTTCCGAGTCAAGAAGTTCCGGATCAAGCCAAAGTTCCGAATCAAGAACTTCCGAGTCAAGAAGTTCCGGATCAAGCAAAACTTCCGAACCAAGAACTTCCGAGTCAAGAAGTTCCGGATCAAGCCAAAGTTCCGAACCAAGAACTTCCGAACCAATAAGTTCCGGATCAATCCAAAAGTTCCGAATCAAGGTGATCTTCCGGATCAATCCAAAAGTTCCGAATCAAGGGAGTATTGGATTCCGATTTGTTTTATCAAACGGTTGAGTCGACAAAAATTTCTTGAGCTGACAATTGAGTTTTCCGTGATACGATTTTGAAACTCATGTCATCGGTCTCGTCTTCGATATATCAAAGATCACAACTTCAGCAAGTGTATGTTAATGGAGGGCAAGAATCAATGACGCAGATGCAAGAGGATAATGGTCATACGGTTGACAACTTGGAGCCTAACGATGGCACGAGCACAGAATCAGGAGGACAACATGATGCCAGTGGCACGTCAGGGAATGTTCACGAGATTTCTCTTGATGACACCTTACCCATTTATGACGCAGAGCCTGCAAACATGGTACAATGTAATGTGGTTTATGATGTATATGCTGATGACATGCCGCATATTGAGCATTCTGAACCTAATTATGACAAACATGGGATGGACAAGAGTGATAGAAATACCACTTATGATTCATCCGATGTGAGTCATAATGGGGGAGAAAGTGTTCAAAATGCTACAGTTAATCATGATAAATGCTTTATAACTGCCTCGTTAACTGATTCTGATTCTAAGATTAAAGAGCTCGAAACAATCATAGCTCGGCAATCAAAAGATCTTGAGGATGCCAAACTTGAATTTTCTAAGAAAACGGTCAAATTTGAAACATACTTTGAAAAACTTGAAAAATCAAACGTTGTTCTTGAAAGAAAATTGGATCAAACTGTTTTAGATTCTAAAGCTGAAAAGGATAATCTTTTGAAACAAATTCAACTGCTTGAATCTAAGTTGGCATCCCAAGATAGAGTGCTCAAAGAGAATGAAACGTTAAAAGCCCAAGTTCAGGAAAAGGTATTTGCTATAGCTGCGTTGAAAAACGAGTTAAGGAAAAGTAAAGGACCTAGTGTGGACACTAAGCTTGAAAAACCATCAATCTTGGGGAAACCGCCTACAAATCAGTTCGTCAGACAACCGATTGTCAGACAACCTACTGCATTTAGATCCGAGCGACCACAATCCTCGAGACCGCGGTTTGCCTCCCAAGTTGATTTGGTTCATCTTATTAGACCAGTCACTCCAGCAACTAGGCCCAATGTGATCACTCCAGCTTTAGCAAGACCAAATCATATGATTGCCTCTAGTTTCCCTAAAGATACCAAGACCACGTCTAGAACTAGTTCAAATGACGTTTGCCATAAATCTGGTCTTGGGGAAGCTAAGCAAAAGACACATGCAAGAGATAACAATGTCCAACCTAGTCAGATGCCTTCTAGATTACCCAACACTGCTAACCGTAGCATGCCATCTTCTAGGAGCATCGATCAATCATCTAGGAATTATTCAGACATTAAATATGCTACTTGTAAAACATGTAGAAAATGTGTCTTTACGGCAAATCATGATGCTTGTGTCAAGAAATTACTTGATGAGGTAAACTCCCGTGCTAGAATTAAGTCCCAGTGGATAGCTAAAATCAAACCCTTTGGTAAAGTTTGGCGCCCCACTGGTAGAACTTTTACTCTTGTAGGAAACGAGTGCCCTTTAACTAGGATAGTCTCTGATTCTACGAAGACTACTAGGGAGGAAATTGCAAAGGATGATACATCACTTAAGCCCGAACTTAAGATTTTCTATAAAAGGAAACGTTTGCCAACTAAGACAAGTGAATCATCCCCTCAGGCCACCTCTGACACAAGTAAAGCCAACTATGAACCCCCACGTGCTTCTATAATTGATATCTCTAACCCATGTCAAAGTATACAAACTCCTAATGAGAATGCAGGTACCAAAGTTGATGTTCCAAAAGAACAAAGCGGTCCAATCATTGTGTATCATTCAACTAAGGACACTCTTAGAGTTTGGTTGCTGAAGAAGCAGATATCAGAGAAACAAATGTCTCAGGGGATTCATGGTTAAGCTGCAAACTAGGACTTACAGTCACATAACAGACTGTAACTCGATCTCAAAAGACAGGAAAGTTCATCCCGATGATGACTTATCCTAAAAACGAGAAATTCATTTTTCTCGGGCATGAGCTTATATCAAAAACATTCCAAGTTTTTAAGCTCATGCATTATGGCTCATCGTTAAATGTCAGACGATGACCCGTACTTCAAATAAAGGAAAGTTTATCATTAATGATAAACTTATCCTCATAACGAGAAATTCAATTTTCTCGGTCATGAGCTTGTCTTAAAACATTCGAAGTTTTAAGCTCAGAAAGGAAAGTGTATCTTTTAAATAAGAGAACTTTTCCTAATAACGAGAAATTAACCTTTCTCGGTCATGAGCTTTCCGTTAAAACAGTCAAAGTTTTCAAGCTCATGAACACGACTTCTAAGTAAATTTCAGCTTAGGACTCGTTCTTCAGATAAAAGGAAAGTTTATCGCCGATGATAAACTTATCCTTAAACAACGGGAAGTTTACAACTTCTAGGACTTGAGCTCGCTCTTAAGATATTCAACATCTTAAGCTCAAGTAATTTTTTTTTTCAAAACTTTGAACACAATTTTTCAAGAATTTCTCAAAAAGGTTTTTCTAAATCTTTCATAATTGTGTGTTCAAAAACGTTTTGATAAAACGAGCATGTCTTCTGGAATCGATAATATTTACGAACCTAGAAATGTCATTCAATAATGACACGGGGTTGTAAATAAAGTTCGAGCAGAAGTTCAAACCTTTAAAACATGCTCAAAATGGTTTGCTATTATTTCAGATAGCAACCCGCTTTTCATAATTAAGTCAAGCATTTCACCGGAAAGCTTTGACTCTACAACGAGAATTAATTTTCTCGGGGACGTGACGAGGTGACCAACATTCGTGAACAAGAACCATGTGCTTCTTTCATATGCTGTTCTCCATTATTCAGGTCCAACCTCGTACATTGCTAATCTTGTGAATTCATTATTATATATGATCTTTGCACGTAATAAATACCTTACACTTGTGTTTAAAAGGTATTTAATTTACGCTTCAAGTACACCCTCCTTAATTTGAGGGGGAGCTTGTTAAATTCATGAAGATAATTGGATTTGCATTTTTCTTCCCAAATTTTCTTAAAATGCTATTAAATCAATTGATATTAAAAACATCGATTGGGTTAATATTTTTAATATGGGGGAGAAAATGTGATTTAATATGGGATATGATCAATCATAAATGGTTTGACTTAACGTGTTAGCTCATCCCGACATGTGCGAAATGTTTTCGAATATCGTAGCATATGTTAAGGGGGAGCAAAATGGATTTGCACTTCAAAATGGATCTCATGGTGACATAAACTTACCCAAAAACATCTCTATTCACGACGGTGACGATTGTGGTGACATAAGGATGGTAGGATAGGTTAAAGTCCAATGATTTCTCTAGAACCGGAGGAATCTTCCCAAGGACATTCCATAGCTAGAAATAGTAGTCCTTAGGAAAGATGGAGAAAGATTGTGAACGTAGCTGAATGCCGACCAAGTACTTAAGTTAGCACTGGAACAATCACAACAAGGTGCTAGTTATGACGTATTGGTAAGCATTGAAGGGGTTGAAGAATGAAAAAGAATTGTAAAGATAAAGGGTGTAAAGAAAGAAGCCCTCCTTACAACTTTAGGCAGAAACCGGGTCAATACATATGCTATTGAGGTCATTTTTGTTAATGATTCTCGGTATTGAAGAAAGACATCATGGACCCAGTGATGCAATGCACAACCCTTCCCCAGCTAACTCAAATATCTCTCAAAAGGTATTTGTTTTAATCACACGGAGATCAACACGTTATCTATTGATTTATTCACTCCGAATAAATTGGTATTGAAAAGGTGGCACTCCTCTCCAGCCTCCGATCACTAAAAATCCAAAATGCACGATCGAGTCTAGAGCCATTTGAGATCATCAAATATCTCATTAGGACACACTTTCATTATTCCTTGCTTCTTCACACACTGTGAAAAGTAAGAAAGATCTTAAGAGTCCTACGCAAAATCTTCATGATCTTGCCTGAACATCCGAGTAATACGAAAGTATTTACAATGAAGATGGAAATCCTTCTTGAGCGAATATCAAAAAGCTCATGGTAGGTGACTTGTGCGGTTCTTTATGAATCAAACTTGTGATAACTGGAAAGCAACAGTGGTTTAATTCTTAAATGAATTTAAACTCGTTCCAGGCCTCTTCGCATTATCATATGATCTTGCCAGAACACTCAGAGTGACTCTTTATTGATCACAGTGACGAGTGGAAATCCTTCTAGTGTTAACATCAAACAGCACTTGGTAGGTAACTTGCAAGATTCTATATGAATCAAGCTAGTGACAACTGGAAAGCAACGATGGTGCGGTTCTTAATTGAACTTCACTTGTTCCAGGAACATGAATTGACGGCTTCAAATCATGCGGATAATATTATCCAAATGATTCACTCTTTACGTTCGCAGTCAGCTTTGGACGGTCGAGTAAAGAGAACGGGTTTACCCGCGAAATCTTGTCAAGGAGGTTCTTTATTGAAACTACCTACCACAAGTACGATATTTAATATCGTCCAACGGTCTTCACCGACCGGAGGTAAAATGCTACCGAATTAGAATGAAATGTTCAAAGCCATTTCATCCGTGTATATTGTTTTGTTGCTAACTGTCTTATGCAGCGTAACAAGAAGGTGGCATTGCGGTGTACAATCCAGAAGAAGTCGTCACCACATGCTTATACTACATACAAATAGTACTTCAACAAATTCAAGAAAGCCTGAAGGTCAAGTCTTCCGCTGTATCAAACTCTGAAGCTTTCAAGAATTTAAAAGTATAAGTATGTGGAACATGAAGTCACAAAGAGGCAAATATCACAAGTGAAGAATGCACAAGGTCAAGGCAAGGAAACATGCTCAAGACTAAAGTCAAAGATCACATCAAGCATATTCACAAGAACAAGATCGAAGACTCAAGCATAGATGCTAGGTTTAAGATTTTGTAAAAAGATGTGACCTCCCTTAGGGGGAGATTGTTGGAAATACGTTTTTCCAAATAAAGTCTCGGTCACATCTTAGTTAGCATAGATCACGAGATATAGACTATTTAGAACTTTGTAACTTGGAGCGACCTCCCTTAGGGGGAGATTGTTGGAAATACGTTTTACGTATTTATGAAGGATCGGTCGCTCCAACGATAATTATGTAATGGGCTCGTGATCTATTTACTTTATGTATGGTCCATATAGCCCACATGTAGGGTGGGCTATATATAACCCCTCCTAGCATGTTAGGAGGGGGTTGTTCATTCCATTTACACTTAATCATTTTATTCATCTTACTTTCTCTCTCTACAATTCTCTCCCTTCTCTCCTTTCTCTCTCTAATCCTTCATCTAATTCCTTCATTTCCTCTTTATTAATCAATCAATCAACCAACCTAATCCACCAAATCCATGATCTAGAATAGGCCATTAATCTCGTAGACCTTCAGTACTGCTTAGCTACTAGACAAATAAGAACCCACATGTCACTAGCAGATTTTGAATTTTTTTGTCTCTAGTGAACTTATTTAGGAATTTTTCTTTGATTTAGTTTTCTTATTTTTCTTATTTAATTTCTGATTTTTCCATTTAGTTTATTTTCTTGCCACTGTTCATTTTCTATTTTTTAAATTAAATTGCATTTTAAATTACTTTTTAATTATCTATTTTTGTCTTTTAGTGGAAAAAATTAATATTTTTAGTTTCAAAAATTTTCTTAGATTTAGAAAAGTATTTTAAGTTTTTTAGTTTAGAAATGGTTTTACTGTTCACTTTTTAATTAATTTTTAGAATTAATTAAAGTTTAATTAGGGTTTTATTTAAATCTGTTTTGACTTTTAGTGAAAATTTTTATTTTTTTTCAAACTTTTTCATTTTTTACTGTTCATTAGTATAATTTAGGATTTTTAAAATAGTCAAATTATTTTTAGCATTATTTTATTATTTTTAATCATTATGTTAGTTTAAAAATAGTTCTAAGTGTTTTAAAAATAGAATAATAGTTTTGAAAATTTAGAAAAAAATACTTTTTAGTTTTTAAATAATATAAGTGAGTTATTAGTTCAATAAAATAATATTTTGGGCTTTTTCTTAATTATATTTAATTTTAGGGCTTTAATTAGCATTTAAAATTGAATATTTAATTAATAAAAGGTTTAAAAATATATTCATTGGATTTTTATTCTTATTTATATTATTTTAGACTTAGTTTTAATTTTTAATTAATTCTTAGCTTTAATTTTTAATTTTGTCACGTTTACGTATTTACGTTCGCGTTTTATGTTAAATCGTCGTAGTGTAATCGTAATCGTAGCTCGTCTTTAAATTTTTTCTTCTAAACCAAAAACGTCACTAATCCAAACTTTGATTTTATATAATTGGCACACTTAATCCACACACCTCCTTCGAGAACGAACCCGCATTTATTCGGTTTTACGTTTTTCCTAAAGCGTAAGACTTAATACTTGCCGATCATACGCGTTTTTCCTAAAACGTGTACGAAAAACCTACATCAGTCAATTTTGGAAATATTTACGAGGCTTGGGTTTCGTAAAAATACTTTTCAAAAATTAAAACGCACTCAAAATATGATAATAATATGATCCCGGTACGACTTAATACGCAATTAAAATAAAAACGTCAAAAATATAGACATAATCAACAAATAATAAAACATAAAATCTCGGGCATCCATCGATATCGTAATCACTAATAATCCTCGCGATTAGTAAAAAGGTAAAAATAAGAATTCCAACGCCGGTTTTAAATAAAACCATCAACCGTCATATCATTCAAGTTCATAAAAAATTTCAAAATTTATTCGTAAAATAATATTAGATAATGACCTCGGGTTCGGGTTGTCACATCCTAACCTCCTAAAAAAGAGTGACGTCCTCGGCGCTCGGCCCCTCTTATACTCACATTCCATACTTCTAGAACAAAAGAGAACTCTTTTCCTTAAAGAAATCCTCATGCTTCCTTCACGAATTCAGATTCCACACCTAGGATCCTCGTATCCTCACAATATAATTCTTACTATGCTTCAATCTCTTAATAACTCTTCACAGTTCTCTTTTATGAAAAGCAACTTATCTTCAAGTTGAATTCTTTCCTTGTTGTTCCCAGAACAAATTTCACCCTTCATAACGACACTTTAAGCATAACCACGTTTCCCAATTTCAACCTTCATCAATTTCCTTCGATTGCCAACATAACTAATCTAACAACTCCTTGTTACTATAAACGATCCTTAACCTATACAGTCTCATCAGTAATTACCAACATCAATTCTAGTTCATTCATTCAATTCCACCTATATCTCTGCAATACACCGAAAACCTAACTTACGTTCATAACTCACGATCTTTAACCTTCACAAATTGAAGTTCTCTATGGACCTTCAAACAGTACAGCTTCATTACTAGCATGATAACCATCATCATATAGAAATTCCAACAATTCCTAAGTTAATTACACACGCACAAGTATATCGTCCAATGTTCTAATCGTCCTTTCACTCTGTCCATCATTCTCTGTAACACACAGTACTCAACTCAACATTCACCTTTACCCAAACCAAAATGTATCGATTACTTGACTTGTGAGGTTCCGTCATCACTAAGTCTCACTCTCTCAACTCAAGTATGATTGGAGTGTTCAATATACCATGTCTCACTTAACCTTACAATGAAATCCTTTCCATAAGTTTGACAAAATGTTGAAATCACTTACCTTGACATCTTCTCAAATCAGACCACTAACTTAAAATTTCAATATCCTTTCTATCAATTCCACACTTTTTGTCATCACCAGAACTCAAACCTTAGAAGATTTTTCCTTTATCTTCCTGATAAGTGCATCAGCTACCAGATTCGCCTTTCCCGGATGGCAGCGAATCTCGTAGTCATAATCACTCACAGTCATAACCATCAACATACTCATGTGCTCGAAATATATAACGGGTGATCCTCTCCTTCCCAAGAAATTACATATGAAGCAAACTCTTATGATCCTTAATTAGTACACGCTTGATTCCATACAAGTAATATTTCCCACAATCTGAAAGCAAACACCACAACTACATAACCCTCATGAAACACATCACAACAAACTATAAATACTTCAGATCTTTCCAACAATGACAACATCAGTGCATAACACAACCTACCCTTCAGTGTTCAAAATATAGCTTCCCTATTTAATAAGGATCAGATCTCGAAACTTACAAATTTAGATGTATAAGTGGGATTCAAACATCTACTTATTCTTAGTCAGCTTAAACAATGGTTCAACAATCAGTGAAAACCTTTCGATAAACCTCCAATTATTCCCAGCTTAGACCAAGGAATTAACAGATTTCCGTCGGCGTCGTTGGTACCGACCAATCCTTAATCGTTTCAATCTTGGTAAGATCATCACGGATACCTTTGTTGTCAATCAACTGTCTTAGAAAACGCAAATATTTCAACCAACAATCACACATAGGGAACTTTTACATACAGTTTCTCTCTTTCCAATCATTCCAAAATTATCCTCATATGCTACTTATGTTCCTCCTTTCCTCTTGGAATAATATTGAATATCATCAATAGATACAATGACTAACTCATCCTAGCACACCTTACACACATGATTTACCAAGTTCATGAATATGGCAGACGCGTTCGTCCCTTCCAAAAACACCACTTGAAACTTAAAGTACCCACATCAAGTACGAAACCAGGAATATCTTCTTCCCTAACTCTCAGTTAATGATAATTAGAACTCAAAACGATCTTTGAGTACACACTGGATCCTTACAATTGGTCAAATAACTTCAATCCTCGGCAGTGGATACCGATTCTTAGCAGTTAATTTGCTAAGCTCACAATAGTCAATACACATCCGAAACGATCCATCCTTCTTGACAAACAACAAAGACAATTATATTTGTAACGAAACTTAATCTAATACATCCCTCATCCATCTACCCACGTAGTTGACCGGATAACTCATTATACTCTGACGGTACCAAATGATAAGGCATACAAATACTACTCAACGAAACGCAGAAGCACTACACAACGAAACGCAGAGGCACTACACAACGAAACGCAGGAGCACTACTCCTATTGCTTACAACACTCGATCGACACAAATCTATACTCACAAGACGGTAGCAACTCTACAAAACTTCTGGAAAAACCTCAGAATACTCTCGAATCATTAACACATTTCTCGACTACACTATCACTAGTTACCTGAGCTAGAAATACATCATATTCCCTCTTCCACATACTTCCTCATCTCTAAACAAGATACTCCTCAAATGGAAAGTTCACTCATCACCTTTCACAGTCAACACTCAATTTCTCAGCAAAATCTAAACCAACAGCTATCAATTTATGGTGAAGATCGGTTCAATCTCAAGCATCAACACTATGCACAACTAACCAATTCATACCAATAATCTACATCCCAAGATCCCAACTCTTTGAGCATCAAGTCGATACTAAACACCTACTTTCCTAAATTCACGGAACACGCTCTTAGTATAGAACTAATACTAGCAACCTTTCCATCGGTTAATTCCACATCATAGTTAATTGTCAATCTTACTAATTCTCCATTGATAAAACAACTGAATCTTTACATGTAGTACGTAACACACGACTTATAGAACAAGAAATAGAGATGATGAAGAACAAGATTAAACCAAAAAGAAAGATTAGATTAGATGAAGAACAAAGAGAAAACAAAAACGTTGTGAATTCCTAGTGAGAGAAAGACATAAGTTTCTCTCTCTACAAACTATGAAATGGAACACACACACACAAATGAGGTGTTTAGTGCCTTTTATACTACAAGTGTAAGAGTAGAAGGCCTTCCTCATTTGTGTGTTCAGGACTAATTCTCGTTACATACCAAACATTATACTAGAACTCTCAACACCATTATGTAGCATTTTCCACGAGCTTAGCAATGATATATTATATGACCATCACTTTAAATACGGCTAACAATCTCCCCCTAAGGGGTGGTCATGTAATATGTGACTTCACTTCTTTGGTGTTGTTGACTTTGAAGCTCGTTGTCTTGAGAGTTCTTTCATAGCTCCTTTCATGACTTGTGATCTTGGATCTTTGATCTTTGCCTTGACTTGATCTTAAAACTTTACCATCTTGTGTACTTGTGTCTTTCCCCACATACTCAAACTTTGATTTGATATGAAAGCTTGTTAAAAATCTCCCTTGATCATCGGAGTAGCGGAAGTCTTTGTCTTTAGATGTTCTAGAGCTTTCTTCTTTTACATGAGCATGTGGTCTTGAATTACGACTCTTTAGGTTAGGCCACCGTTTGCATTCCTCCGGTTTCCCGTTATACAGTAGGAATATTGTACCTGTGATTATGTAAGTTCAAAGAACTTCCTTGACAGGGTTTCCGGCTGTGGTAGCTGTTCTCAATACTTGAATATATCGAAAGATAATTCATAGTAAGGAGTGAATCATGCAGTTCCATTCTGCTGATTAAGTCGTCAATTCAATTTCCTGGAACAAGTTTGAATCAATTAAGAATCAAACCATTGTTGCTTTCCAGTTGACACAAGTTAGATTCGTATGGAATCTCATAAGTCACCTACCGCAGTGCTGTTTGATGATGACACTGGAAGGATTTCCATTCATTACTGTAATACAGAGGAGTATTACTCTAAATGTTCTGGGAAGATCATAAAGATATTGCGTCAAGACCTGGAACGAGTTTGAATCACAAAAGAATCAAACCACTGTTGCTTTCCAGTTAACATATGCTCAATTCAAGTGAATCTTACATATGACCTACCGCAGTGCTGTTTGATGTTAACACTGGAAGGATTTCCATTCATCACTGTGAATACTAATGAGTATCACTCAGAATGTTCTGGCAATATCACAAGGATAGAGTGTAGGACTCTGTAAATTATCGCTTGTGTTCTAGTGATGAACAATAATTGATATATGGAATAAGTGTCCTAATGAGATTTTTGATGAATCTCTTTGGCTCTAGACTCTATAAGTGCACGTTTATTTGGTGATTGGAGGCTGGAGCAGACTGCCACCTTTTCAATATCTACTATCTCGGAGTGAGAAAGTTGATAGAAATGAGTTGAACTACGTGACAATAAAACAAACTTCTTTTGAGAGAAGCTTGAGTAAGCTGGGAAGGGTTGTGCATTGCATCACTGGGTCCATGATGCTTTGTCTTCAGTATCAGAAATCATCAAAGTGATTCTGATAATAGATGTATTGACCCGGTTTCTGCCTAAGTTGTATGGAGGGCTTCTTTCTTTAAGCCCTTTATCCTTACATTTCTTTTTCATTCTTCAACCCCTTCAATGCTTACCAAGACGTCGTAACTAGCACCTTGTTGTGATTGTTCCAGTGCTAGCTTAAGTCATTAGTCGGCATTTTTCGCGTACACACAACTACTCCATCTTCCTTAAGGATGTCTAAATTCTAATGGATTGTCCCTGGGAAGATCCCTCCGGTTCTAGTTGGATCATGGGACGAATACCTAACCACCTTTTGACACCAATACCGTCGTGAATTAATGTGTTGAAGGATATAGATATCGTAACTAGAAAAACCTGTTGAAAATGTAATCAAGGTGTTGATGAAATCAATGTTTACACTATGAAAGTTTTCTATATCACCAAAACGCTCCACCTACATACGTGCATCATAAAATGAAAGGTTTTTGCACATATTAGGAAGAGAATTCCCTTATATCAAAGATCTTATCTAAGATGACACATTTTAATCACTATTCTCCCCCTCAAAAATCACATGTGATTGAAAATTTTATGAAACTAGTGATGAAACATGGAGAGAATAATGTTGCATGAAAGTTTGTACTCCCCCTCGAAGAAGGAATTCTAATTAAAATAGGGGAGTATATGAGCACACAGTTTTGAAATATCTTGAAAAGTTGTGCTCAAACCCGAGAAAACTAAATTTTTCCGTTGTTGTTGAAAAATGTACATAAATGAACATTTTCATTGAGTTCATGAGCTTAAAACTTTGAATGTTTTAATATAAGCCCATGACCGAGAAAAATTAATTTCCCGTTGATGAGGATAAGTCATAGACTTTCCTTTCTTTGGGGACTGGGTTATAGTCTGACATGTGACGATAAGCCAATATGAGAAGAAAGTAGAAAAGACATGTTTTGAAAACATTTGAACTCTCATTCGAACTTTATGTACGTACCCGTGTCGTTATTGAGCGACATTTCTAAGTACATCCATATTATAGATGCTGAGAGACATGTCGGAGAAGAATATTTTTGGTATTTTTGAAATATTTTCTCATTTTTTATTTTGGTTATATAGGTTTTATATTTTTGTATTTTGATTTGCTGATAGATATATATAAGATTACTGCGAATGAGCAAGACGTTCAAGTTCATCTGGAGTGAAACTACACATACCAAGTCGACGAACCAAGAATTCAAATCTGTCTTGAGAAAGAGCTTTGGTGAAGATGTCGGTTAGTTGGTAGTCTGTCTTGACAAAATACAGTTCGATCGTTCCTCTTTCCACATGCTCCTTTATGAAATGGAATCGGACAGCAATGTGCTTGGTCTTGGAGTGTTGGACTGGATTGCATTATATGGCTATGGCTGATTGTGAATCACAATAAATAGGAACTTTAATAAAGTGAAAGCTGTTGATCCCAAACTTTGATCGATTTAGCTTTATGTATACGAGATTAGATCAAGTAATACACTTAGAGAAACCTTTGTATATGTATATGATAATCTAAGTGTTATGCGGAATTAACACTTAAACAAGAACACACAAGATGTAAACAAACTTTCACTTTGATTAATGATAACAAACTTGCTTACTGATGTAATATTTTTGTACACCTTTAGGAAAAGGATGCACAAAGTAGGGCAAGTGAGCACGACGATTTAGGAAAACCGTGTGTGAATGACCCTAAGTGAGTTCGTTCTCGAGGAGGCTAGTGCGTGGTGTATTGAATTGATATTGATTTGTGATTATATGATTGAGAAAGAAATGGGATTAGAAGAGAAAGACGGTTACAAAGACGAATTAAACTACGACGAAAAAGGCGAACACGTAAAATCGTAAATAGTGCCAAAATTAAAATTTTAACCTAAAAATTTCTAAAATTCCCCAATAATATTCTAAGAGTTTACAAAAAATCCAAACTTGCTAAAACCTTTTAATTAATTAGATAATGACTTTTTAATGCTAATTAAAGCCCTAAAAATCACTTTTAATTATTAAAAATCCTTAAACAAGATCTAATAGTTTGTAAACCTCAAAATATCCTAATTAAGCTAAAAACTATTTTTAAAAATTTTAAAACCAAATTAAACTATTTTTAAACACTTAAAAACTATTAAAATCTATTAAAACTTAAATTAATTCTAGAAATTAAATGAAAAGTCCTAAAAATATTTGGAAAGTGACAAAACTCCTAATTAAGTGTCCTTAACCTAGGAAAAATGTAAAAACTAAAAAAAATAAAACTTCAATTTTTAATAATAAAATAATATTAAAATATTCAAAAAATAAAAAGTTTATAAATAAATTCTAAAAAAGTACCAAAAATCCTAAATAATGTAACTAAAACAAAAATGCAATCCAAATTTTCTGAAACCTATTTAATAATTTTATATTGAATTTTAAAGTTAGCTAAAAACCCTAAAATCCTATAAAATCAAAAATAAGCTAAATTGAAAACCTAAATAGCTGAAAACCTCAAGAATATGATTAAAAACCTAAAAACTATTTTTTTAGATTTTTAATATACCTTTTACTATTTTTTAATGACTTTCTAAAATAAAAACTTAAAATAATCCTAATAAATTAATTAATAAAGGGAAAAATATACTTTTTACTCAGAAAAGTCAAAAACCCTTATAAAAACCTAGGAAAAATGCTAAACAGTGAAAACCTAAAAGAAATAAGCTAGAAATAGCTTATTAAAAAGCTGTTAGCCAAAATAAGCTAGAAAATAATTGCCTTTAAGTAATTAATGAAATGAAAGCTATCAGTCAAAGTCCCTAGGGCGCAGATGGTTAACACGTTTGGTTGTGGGAGGAGTGGCGCAGGTTCGAGTCCTGGCCACGTCCTTTTTGATCTTTTTTTTTTTTTTTTTTTAACTTTAAAAACCCAAACTCAGATACTCTTTTAATCACAAAACACAATTCCAAATCCAATTTTAACTAGATTTAAGCTTAGGAAAGCAAAAAACGTGCCCAGAAATAAGTGTGTTTCTGATGAACACACAAGTGTTTCTTCACTTGTGAAAATATGATCAAGAGGGCTTGATCTTTGCCTTTTTGTGGATGATTGTGATGGACAAGGGCACCCTTATACTCTTTGGAGTATAAGGAGTCAAATCAAACAGTAACCAAGCAAGTATCAAGCACCACAAACCATATTAAATGGCATACAAGTTTCTGATTAGCTTATGTTTCTGATGAACACAAATGACCCTTACTTACTTGCACACAAATGGATTTTAAACACCAAGATCTTGCATACAATCACACAAGATAGCATACAAGCAACACACAAACCTTTAACAACCTATAATCTAACAACCAACAAGATTTGGTGATAAAATTTCAACAAAATCAATCAAACAAGGCAGTTTCTGATTTTAAGCTATATTGACCATTTTTCAAGCATGCAAAAGTGACAAAACCTATCCAAACTGAAAACTTAGCCTAGCATACAACCTATAGCAACCTAATGAGTGAGTTTAACCAGCTTGCAGGCAAGATTAATAACAAAAATGCAAGTTAAACACTATTCCCAAACACCCCTTTAAACTTGCAAATAAAAAATTTAACAAGCAGTCCTACTCAAATCTAATCCAAACTGAATCAAGATACTTCTAACAAGCAAACAAACATATATTGAGCACAAACTAACACTTAAACTAACACTTAAACACTTAGCATGCAAATAACACAAAATAATCTTGAAAACTGAAAATCAAAAGATGAAAAAGGGTCTACCTTGTTGGGCCTACATCCAGACCCAACCAAGGCTGCTTAGCCTTCTCCAATAGGCCCGGGCCTATGCAGTACACTTGGGCAACAAATTCTCAATAACCTGCTAAGAAAAAGTGAACAAACAATATGTCTAAAATCTGATTTTTCTTAAACCTTTTTAAAACCTTTCTTACAAACTTTGAATCAATGAAAATCCTCCTTTGATATTACTTAAACAAACTAACTTGAAACCCTGAAGAATCAACCTTGAAACAAGATTTCAACAAGTGAAATCAATGTTTCAGAAACTTTTGAAAACAGAAGTGAACTTTTTAAATAAGACTTGAAAAGGTAAATAAGCAGTAAAACGAGGCACAATCAATAAGCAGAAAGTAAGAGTGGATCTTTGTTTCTCATCAACATCTCAACACCATTTTTCATTCATTAAAAAACGGCTTTACATGGAAGTGACAAAGGAGAAAGAAAGAACAAGAACAAAATGCTAAGTCCCATGGCTTTATATAACAGCCTACAGATCTTTCTAGATGCTGGAATAAAATATTAAACAGCTAAAACCCTAATGCTTGAAAATCCCAAAATGCCCTTGTGTTCTTGACTGATTTTTGGGTCAAATTTCTCCTCATGTGATCTTTGTACTTGGCCAGCCTTGAAAAGTTGATCATAGACGTCCAAATGTGCTTGGGGACCAAGGAGTGTGATCCAGACGTTCAAATGGTCGGGTTTTGAAATTGGGGGAAAGTGATGGGTGCAGGGGAGGGTCCCACAAGACACATGGGTGTGTCTTGTGACGTTTTGAGATGTGGGATGTGGTGACAAAACCATCAATTATCAATCTGGAAAAGAAGAAGCAAAACCCCTTTGGTTTGGTGGTAATTAATATTGGGGTTTTTAGGGTTTATGTGGGGATTAGGGAGTGTTTAATCTGTTTTGGGAAAGTTTAAATTTAAAAACGTGTTTGCCACCAAAAGTTTAAACAGATTTAAGTTTAATTAAATAAAGGGATGAGTGGATTTGTGACGTGGAGGGGGGGAAGTGTCTGATTGGTTGGTTGTTTAAGGTTGGTGATGTGGCAGTTTGTGAGTGGGTGGATGGACTTAGGTTGTCTGGGCAGATTAGGTCCCTCACTTTTACTTCTTCTTTCACTTTGTATTAAATGGCAATAAACTCCAATTCCTTTGTAAATCAACTTTGGCAGATTGACACTTTTGGCACAAGTACTTTATAAACTTGAAACAAGGACTAAACATGTAATTTCTTCATTCTTTAAGGACTGATTTTGAAATGTATTCATACTTCAAGGCCTTGACTTGTTTGTTGACTTCTTGGAGGACCATTATTGACAATCTAGTTTTGTTGAGGGACTAAATTTGCCAATTCTTCAAAGTTAAGGGTCCTTTTTGTAATTTTGACAAACTTTAGGGACCAAACTTGTAATTATGAAGATACAAGGGTATAAAGTGTCAATTCTTCAAACTTGGAGGACCAATCTTCATAATTCTTCAAATCTTCAAGGGTTGACTTTGGAAAATTCTTCATTAGGGCTTGGTTCATCGTGCGGCTTCGTTTCCCGTGTTTGTTTTTGCATGATTCTTGTGATCTTTTGTCATTTTCTCAATATCCGTACCTAAAATACACAAGCAACAAACACAAGCATATATTTGGGTATTTTGATGATATTTAATGCACTTTAAGCCCTAATTGGACGATGAGACTATGTATAAAAGCAGTCTCATCACTCCCCCATACTAAACCATTGTCGTGCCCACACGCAATGCTAGAATAAAGTATCGTAGCACCTCCAAAATTCATTTTTATTCACTTTATTGGAATGATTAACTAGCTACACTACTACTATTACTACTACTTGTGTTTTAGACATAATGTATGATTTTCATCGCAAAATGGGACGTTTAGGTTCATAGAATAAGAACACGTGAATGCTTCGTTAGAAATAATTTCATCATCCTCGATTTTCACTCCAATTCCATGACAAGCGTGCAACGAGATCATTGTCATTATAAGTTACTAATGCTAACACTACTCATATGCCCTAATCACGTACTTATCCTCCCATTATTCCTAAGTTGTATCTCTTATATTTTATGATGTCTTGAATGTTTCACGAGGATACATTGTTTGACTTATGCGATAATAGAGATTTAGGTCTAAAAATAGAGTCCTAACGGTGTAACTAAGACCATCAAATCAATAACCCCTCCTAATAGACAACGATGTTAAAAAATTAAGTTGACAAGAAGAATCGATAAACACGGTTTTATAACGGTTTTGAACATGAGACTTATTACCAAGACTTTTATACGCCCCCTAACGGAAGGACCTTATTATCTTCGGTTTACCTCCATCTTTTATTCAACTTCGCCATGAAGCTTTTATTATGACTTCGGTCTTGCCTTGCCTTTTATTATCCGCCTCATCGGTGGTTTTATTAGCCAAAGACGTATATCCTCACGCTAAAGCGAATTTTGGATCTTTAAAGCTTCGAAGATTAAGGCTTGATTCACTTTCAATTTTGCATAGATTTTTCGGCCTTGTGGGGCTTCAAATTGTTTGCTAGATTTTGGTGAGCACTTGAAATCTTATTATTAGGTGAAGCTTTCGATTATTAGGGTGCCAATACTTCAAAACCGTGACGCTGGCGATACCTTAATGTCTTCCCAATTTAATTACACGGAAGATACTCGAAAAGACTAGAAACCCAACAATCCTAACTAAACCGCTAAGTCAATATTTATTAAGCAAAAAATATTTACATGCGAAGGGAGAATAAGCAAACAACGAGAACATATGAGTTTTTGAAAGAATACGAGTACTCTACGTTTAGCATAGTAACTTATAATTAACTCTATCATTTCTCGTCCTCATTTAAGAGACTTAGCCTAATGTGTAGTTAAGGAATCAAAGCTAAGTGCTCAACACGCATGGTCGAGTCAAAATTATTCTTATTCTCGCCATCGGAAAATCTACATTCGTGTCTTCAAACACTTATAAAACATGAGAAAAATTTTAAAATTTGGCCATTTTTAGCCTTATTTTGCAACAAAACGATAAATAAAAAGATAAACTTTGGAAAGCGTGAAGGTTTGGCAAGGAAAGTACCTATTCACCCCCCCATACTAAAGTTAAACATTGTCCTCAATGTTTCGAGTCTAGGGTGCAAACACCCCCATACTAGAGACGTAGTCGAATGCTTAATCTAGCATGGAAAGGGTGTAACCAATAAATTAATAGCCGTTTATGAAGTGTGCTAAAAACCTAAGGTTAGAACAATCAAGGATATATCATGGATATTGAGAAATGTCTCCAAAGAAAACGATCGAGTGCTCCCATAAAACGAACACGAGAGGCTCCAATCGTGAAGATCATGATCTAAAAACCACAATTCACAAACAACCACGAAACAAAGGTTGGAAGGGCACAAATCCACACACGTAAGCTACATTAGAAAGCGATAATATGTACATAGGATAAGCATGGGACTCCCCCACGAGGCACCTCGTTTTTGATTACCGAGTCATGAGCTCGACTCGATCCCCTCAATACTAATTATCATTGGGGAAGGTGACTTGGTTGAGGTAGTTCAAGGATGGAACTTCCCCGCCAAAGTAGTGTTTCAACCTATGTCCATTCACCTTGAAGTTAGGACCATCATCTTGAGCTAGCTCGATGGTCCCATACGGAAATACTTGAGTCACGGTGAATGGACCGGACCAACGGGATTTCAACTTACCGGAAAAGATTTTTAATCTTGAATTAAAAACCAAAACTTGATCTCCAATGTTAAAAACCCGGTTTTTAATTTTAGAATCATGCAACTTTTTAGTTTTCTCTTTATAAATCAATGAATTTTCATAAGCAAAGTCCCTCAATTCATCCAATTCATTTAATTGCATTTTCCGGTGTTTTCCCGCGGTCTCCATATCATCATTACAATGCTTTAGGGCCCAATAAGCCTTGTGTTCTAATTCGATAGGCAAATGACAATTCTTTCCATACACAAGCTTATAGGGAGTGCACCCAATGGGCGTCTTATGAGCGGTCCTAAAGGCCCATAAAGCATCGTCTAACTTATCCGACCAAGATTGTCGGTTTTCCCCAACGGATCTCTCCAAAATCCTTTTCAAAGCTCGGTTTGAAACCTCGACTTGCCCACTCGTTTGTGGGTGATAAGCCATAGAAAGACGATGTGTAACCCCATATTTCCTTAGAACCCTTTCAAATTGGTCATTATAAAAATGGGTTCCACGATCGCTTATGATAGCACGAGGGGTTCCAAACCGAGAAAACAATTGCTTCAAAAACTTGACTACCACACGAGCATCATTGGTGGGCAAGGCCTTGGCCTCCACCCACTTAGAAAGGTAGTCAACCGCAACAAGGATGTACTTATTACCACGAGATGATGGGAACGGACCCATAAAGTCTATACCCCAAACGTCAAAGATCTCACACACTTGGATGATATTTTGTGGCATTTCATCTTTTTGTGAGGCTTTTCCTTGTCGTTGGCATGCATCACACGACTTCACAAGATCTTGTGCATCTCGGTAAATAGTAGGCCAAAAGAAGCCGGCATCAAACACCTTTTTAGCCGTGCGATTAGCACCGTGGTGACTACCCGTGGGTCCCTCATGGCAAGCTCTAAGGATGTTAGAAGCTTCGGTGCCAAATACACAACGTCGGATGATTTGATCCGCACAAGTTCGAAACAAGTAAGGGTCGTTCCAAAAGTAGAACTTGACGTCACGAAAGAATTTTCGTTTTTGTTGAGTCGTCATACCCTTAATGATGAAGTTACCCGCATGGTAATTTGCAAAATCCGCAAACCATGGGGTGGAAGAATCAAGCTTAGAATTCACTATACCAAGTGTCTCGAGCGGAAATGTTTCGGTGATTTCCTTGGGCTCGTAAACACTTTGGTGAGGATCTTCCAAACGAGAAAGATGATCGGCCGCTAGATTCTCGGCTCCTTTTTTGTCAACGATTTTGTGATCAAATTCTTGAAGGAGGAGAATCCAACGAAGTAATCTCGGCTTAGCATCTTGCTTTGCCATGAGATACTTAATAGCCGAGTGGTCCGTATACACTATGCATTTCGTCAAGACGAGATAAGGTCGGAATTTCTCAAATGCATACACTACGGCAAGGAACTCCTTTTCCGTTGTAGTGTACTTAAGTTGAGCCTCGGTCATCGTCTTGCTAGCATAGTGAATAGGCAAGAAGTGCTTATCATGACGTTGCCCCAAAACGCCCCCTATAGCGTAATCACTAGCATCACACATAAGCTCAAAGGGGAGGTTCCAATTGGGAGCAACAAGAATGGGAGCTTCGGTAAGTTTCCTCTTAAGGATCTCAAAGGCTCGTACACAATGTTCGTCAAAGATAAAACGTGCCTCTTTTTCGAGAAGATGTGTAATAGGTCGAGAAATCTTTGAAAAGTCCTTGATGAATCGACGATAAAAGCCCGCGTGGCCTAGGAAACTCCTAACTCCCTTGACGGTTTTGGGATGAGGTAATTTGGCGATGACGTCTACCTTAGCTTGATCTACCTCAATCCCCGCTTTCGAGACCTTGTGCCCTAAGACGATTCCACTCTTAACCATAAAATGACATTTTTCCCAATTGAGCACAAGGTTGGTTTCCTCACAACGTTTTAACATTCTCTCTAGGTTCGACAAACACGAAGTGAAAGAATCACCAAACACGGAAAAGTCATCCATGAAGACTTCCATCGTCTTCTCGATCATATCATGAAAAATAGCCATCATGCATCGTTGAAAAGTTCCCGGTGCATTGCAAAGTCCGAATGGCATTCTAAGATAGGCAAACGTTCCATATGGACACGTAAACGTAGTTTTTTCTTGATCACGAGGATCGATGGGAATTTGGAAGTAACCGGAAAAACCAACTAGAAAGCAATAGAAATCGTTTCCCGCAAGACGCTCCAACATTTGGTCCATGAAGGGCAAGGGAAAATGGTCTTTTCGAGTGGCTTCATTCAACTTACGATAGTCAATGCACACTCTCCATCCGGTCACGAGTCTAGTGGGAATCAACTCGTTGGCATCGTTTGGCACAACGGTCATCTATCCCTTTTTAGGGACACAATGAATAGGACTCAACCAAGGGCTATCGGAAATAGGGTAAATCATTCCCGCGTCAAGGAGTTTAAGGACTTCCTTTTTGATGACGTCGTGAATTTTGGGGTTCACCCTCCTTTGACTTTGGATTGTGGGCTTGAAATCCTCCTCTATTAAGATTTTGTGGGTACAAAACTTGGGATCGATTCCCTTAATGTCGGATAACTTCCACGCAATCGCCCCTTTGTGATCCTTAAGAACATCGACAAGTGTGGTTTTTTCATCATTCGAAAGATCCTTCGCAATAATAACCGGCAACTTGTCGTCCTCCTCCAAATAGACATATTCGAGGTGAGGAGGTAAATCTTTCAACTCGAGGATAGGTGGTTCCTCAAGTGAAGATTTGGGCTCGATACTCATAACCTCCTCGGGTGGAGGAAATGGGAAATCGTTAAGAAAATCCTTGATAATCGAGAAGTCCTCATCGTTGTCGAGGTCTTCGTCACAAGTACGTGGAACATTGCATTCTTCCAACATAAAACCACCACCTTCAAAAGGAGTGAAGGTTGGTGTCGAATTATCAAGAATTGGATCTAACATAGTGGGATTGCCACTAGTTTCTTCATCACCAAAGCCTAAAACTTCTTGTGAAAATTCCTCGCAAACCACGTCGATCATATCAACGAGGTTTATGGTAGCAACGGAATAAACATGAGAAAGTTGAGAATTTTGAGTTGAGTTTATAACAAGTTCCTCGTCGTTGAAACGTAAGGTGATCTTTCTAGCATGCACATCAATTAAAGCCATAGACGTATCTAAAAACATACGACCTAAAATAAGAGGAACTTGAGGATCCGTGGGGATATCAACAACGATAAAGTCTACGGGATAGTAGAACTTCCCCACTTTCATAAAAACGTCTTCCGCCAAACCACATGCGAGAATCGTGGAATGGTCGGCCAACTCAATAGACATTCGTGAAGGAGTAAGATTAGGAAGATTGAGCGACTTGAAGATTGCAAGTGGCATCAAGTTAATGCTAGCACCAAGATCGACCAAGGCATAGCATTCTTCCATATCTTGAATTGCACAAGGGATCAAAAATTTACCGGGATCACCGACTTTTTGAGGTATGCGATTAAGATAAACCGACAAACAACTAGACATTTGGTGCAATTTCTCCTTGTTGTTCAACATACTCTTAAAGTTAGCGGCAAATCGAGGAATCATGACCAAAGCATCGGAGAAACTCACATTAAGGTGCAACTCACGAAACATTTTCATAAAAAGCTCTAATTGGTAGTTGTCGCGCTCTTGTCGCTTCTCCTTCCTAAGTCTAGATGGGTAAGGCAAGGGTGGTGTGGGTTGGGGCATAGGCATAGCCTTTGGAATCTCGGGTTCCAATGTTGGTAAAGGGTCGACCGTAGGTGTGGCATGAGCGGTACTTTGTGGGATTGAAATATGCTCCTTTTCGACCACCACCTCGGGTTCTTCCTCAATTTCCTCCACCGTTGGAGTAATTGGTTGAGGAGTCGGTTCTTTAAGTGTCTTACCACTTCGTGTGGTAATCACTTTCATCTCTCCCTTCGGGTTTGAAACGGTGTTACTAGGTAGACCACTCGAAGTAGAGGCTTTGTTTCCCATGACGGCTTCTAAAATGGCATTAAGCTTAGCATCTTGACTATTAAACTTCAAATCTTGACTAGCGGCTTTTTGGTCAATTCTTTGTTCAAGCCTAGCATGACTTTGTTCAATCTTATTGTTTTGACCTCGAATTTGATTAGCAAAATCATTTTTCAACTCATTTCTCATGTTAAGATTTTATTTCACAAAGTTAGCCAACTCCTTAGTGTTTTTAGCCGTGTCCCTAGCTTGACTAGCCAATTGCTCTTGAATGTTTTCCAAAATCTTATCATTTGTCGTGGCGTAATTCAAAAAGTCCGTTGGAAGTTCTTTTGTGTAAACATTTTGAAGACCTTGACTTGTGTTTTGAAAATTACGGTTTTGATTTTGATTTTGCAATTGGCTACTAGTTCCTTGATTCCCATAGTTGTTATTACCCTTGAAATTGTTCCTATGATTGCTTTGGTAACCAACTTGATTGTTTCGATAATTGTTAGCATTTTGATTTGGTGGAAAACCCGGTGGAGTCAATTGATTAGTGCGAGGAACTTGACCGTTTTGGTTATAAGTTCCCGCGGCCGCGAAGGCACTCGAAGTGTTACTACCGTTGGTAATGCACTCGGAATAATCGTGAGCTCCACCACAATACATACAAGAAACCTCAACCGCTTTAATCGTAGCGGGAGCGGGTTGTTCACCAACTTTAAACTCAATTAACAATCCTTTCAACTTATAACAAATTTTGTTCTCCAAATTAGCCTCGATTTGGCAAGCATCAACGGTGTGTGACAATGAAGGCAAAGACGAAGTCTTACGAACACTCGACGTGCTACGAGGACTATAGACCTTAGACCTATTCTCAATGATTAACAATGCTTCCTCGACCGTTTTACACAAAAAATTACCACCCGCGGCGGCATTAAGATAATCACGCTCATGATCGTTCAAGCCATTGTAAAACGTGTCAATTTGATGCAAGTCGGAAAAACCATGATGAGGACATTCGTGCAACATTTCCTTAAACCTATTCCAAGCCGTTGAAAAACTCTCATTATACTCTTGTGAAAACTTTGAAATCTCGTTTTTCAAGTGCGTAGTCTTAGAGGGCGGAAAAAATTGGTTCACGAATTTTGAAGCGAGATCCTTCCACGTCAATATAGAATTGGGTGGCTCTTTCTCTAACCAAATTTTTGCGGGGCCCGCTAAGGAATACGGAAAAAGCATCATCTTAATCGAGTCGTTTGAGACGTCCTTAAACTTGCATGTGGCGGTGAGACGATTAAATTGGCGAATGTGGTTATGAGGGTTGTCCTTTTCGTCACCTCGAAACTTGTTGTTTTGAATCATGGACAACAAACCCGTCTTAACCTCAAAATTCTCGCAAGGATAGCGGGAATCACAATCGCTTCTCCATAACCCTCGGTGGGTGCTTGAAGCAACTCCATCATAGTTCGATTAGCCATGGGTGCTTCTTTCACTACAATGGGTTCGTCAATAGGAGACTCCTCACTAGAAGGAGTGATGGATTTGTTTCTTCGTTTACGAGCACGTCTTGCTTTAGAGCGAGTTTGCATAAACGTCACGTACAACGAGGAGACGAGCAAAGAAGATTCTTTTTGGTGTTTTTACTTTTTCAATTTTTTTGTGGTTTTTGATTGTTTTTACTTTTTTGGATTTTTGGAATGTATTAAGAAGACCAAAATCTACAAATCTCCTCCTTAATCAAATCTCTCGATTAAAGAAGCCTCAAGGAATGAAAACGATCACGTGAAGTGAACGCCTTCGATGACTTTAGAGCGTTGGTGGAACCCAAATCGTTCAAGAGGGTTTAATCAAATGAAACCAAAAAAATATATATGATACTTAGTAATACTTTGGGCGGCAAAACCCTCGATTAGCTCTCACAATCAAATACTCACAAGCAAGCGGGGAAACGAGGCGGCGCGAAGCACTTAAGAGCCTTTTTCCTTAGGATATATTTTTTAATATCCGCCTTATACCCACCTTATAGTTTGTATTATCAAGATTAAACTTCACGAAAGTATTTATCTATTTTTGCCTTTTTCTTTGGTTTGAGATTCGAATAAAATGATTGGGTAATGACCTCCCAAGTCAAGGTTGTGATTTCTCACGTATTTGGAGTACTTGTAAATTTATTGTTCTACGTATACAATATAGTAATAGTATTCACAAAAAACGAAAAACCGATAATACGTATTAGTAGAGTGCTACTAATACAAATACTAATTATGGCTAATATAAAAACAACAATTGTTCAACCAAAACACAACACGCCTCCCCGGCAGCGGCGCCAAGATTGATGTAATATTTTTGTACACCTTTAGGAAAAGGATGCACAAAGTAGGGCAAGTAAGCACGACGATTTAGGAAAACCGTGTGTGAATGACCCTAAGTGAGTTCGTTCTCGAGGAGGCTAGTGCGTGGTGTATTTAATTGATATTGATTTGTGATTATATGATTGAGAAAGAAATGGGATTAGAAGAGAAAGACGGTTACAAAGACGAATTAAACTACGACGAAAAAGGCGAACACGTAAAATCGTATATAGTGCCAAAATTAAAATTTTAACCTAAAAATTCCTAAAAATTTCTAAAAATCCCCAATAATATTCTAAGAGTTTACAAAAAATCCAAACTTGCTAAAACCTTTTAATTAATTAGATAATGACTTTTTAATGCTAATTAAAGCCCTAAAAATCACTTTTAATTATTAAAAAGCCTTAAACAAGATCTAATAGTTTGTAAACCTCAAAAATATCCTAATTAAGCTAAAAACTAATTTTAAAATTTTTAAAACCAAATTAAACTATTTTTAAACACTTAAAAACTATTAAAATCTATTAAAACTTAAATTAATTCTAGAAATTAAATGAAAAGTCCTAAAAATATTTGGAAAGTGAAAAAACTCCTAATTAAGTGTCCTTAACCTAGGAAAAATGTAAAAACTAAAAAAAATAAAACTTCAATTTTTAATAATAAAATAATATTAAAATATTCAAAAAAATAAAAAGTTTATAAATAAATTCTAAAAAATTACCAAAAATCCTAAATAATGTAACTAAAACAAAAATGCAATCTAAATTTTCTGAAACCTATTTAATAATTTTATATTGAATTTTAAAGTTAGCTAAAAACCCTAAAATCCTATAAAATAAAAAATAAGCTAAATTGAAAACCTAAATAGCTGAAAACCTCAAGAATATGATTAAAAACCTAAAAACTATTTTTTCAGGTTTTTAATATACCTTTTACTATTTTTTAATGACTTTCTAAAATAAAAACTTAAAATAATTCTAATAAATTGATTAATAAAGGGAAAAATATACTTTTTGCTCAGAAAAGTAAAAAACCCTTATAAAAACCTAGGAAAAATGCTAAACAGTGAAAACCTAAAAGAAATAAGCTAGAAATAGCTTATTAAAAAGTTGTTAGCCAAAATAAGCTAGAAAATAATTGCCTTTAAGTAATTAATGAAATGAAAGCTATCAGTAAAAGTCCCTAGGGCGCAGATGGTTAACACGTTTGGTTGTGGGAGGAGTGGCGCAGGTTCGAGTCCTGGCCACGTCCTTTTTGATCTTTTTATTTTTTTTTTCTTTTTAACTTTAAAAACCCAAACTCAGATACTCTTTTAATCACAAAACACAATTCCAAATCCAATTTTAACTAGATTTAAGCTTAGGAAAGCAAAAAACATGCCCAGAAACAAGTGTGTTTCTGATGAACACACAAGTGTTTCTTCACTTGTGAAAAGATGATCAAGAGGGCTTGATCTTCGCCTTTTTGTGGATGATTGTGATGGAAAAGGGCACCCTTATACTCTTTGGAGTATAAGGAGTCAAATCAAACAGTAAACAAGCAAGTATCAAGCACCACAAATCATATTAAATGGCATACAAGTTTTTGATTAGCTTATGTTTCTGATGAACACAAATGACCCTTACTTACTTGCACACAAATGGATTTTAAACACCAAGATCTTGCATACAATCACACAAGATAGCATACAAGCAACACACAAACCTTTAACAACCTATAATCTAACAACCAACAAAATTTGGTGATAAAATTTCAACAAAATCAATCAAACAAGGCAGTTTCTGATTTTAAGCTATATTGACCATTTTTCAAGAATGCAAAAGTGACAAAACCTATCCAAACTGAAAACTTAGTCTAGCATACAACCTATAGCAACCTAATGAGTGAGTTTAACCAGCTTGCATGCAAGATTAATAACAAAAATGCAAGTTAAACACTATTCCCAAACACCCCTTTAAACTTGCAAATCAAAAATTTAACAAGCAGTCCTACTCAAATCTAATCCAAACTGAATCAAGATACTTCTAACAAGCAAACAAACATATATTGAGCACAAACTAACACTTAAACTAACACTTAAACACTTAGCATGCAAATCACACAAAATAATCTTGAAAACTGAAAATCAAAAGATGAAACAAGGGTCTACTTTGATGGGTTTACATCCAGACCCAACCAAGGCTGCTTAGCCTTCTCCAATAGGCCCGGGCCTATGCAGTACACTTGGGCCAAAATTCTCAATAACCTGCTAAGAAAAAGTGAACAAACAATATGTCTAAAATCTGATTTTTCTTAAACCTTTTTAAAACCTTTCTTACAAACTTTGAATCAATGAAAATCCTCCTTTGATATTACTTAAACAAACTAACTTGAAACCCTGAAGAATCAACCTTGAAACAAGATTTCAACAAGTGAAATCAATGTTTCAAAAACTTTTGAAAACAGAACTGAACTTTTAAAATAAGACTTGAAAAAGTAAATAAGCAGTAAAACAAGGCACAATCAATAAGCAGAAAGTAAGAGTGGATCTTTGTTTCTCATCAACATCTCAACACCATTTTTCATTCATTAAAAAATGGCTTTACATGGAAGTGACAAAGGAGAAAGAAAGAACAAGAACAAAATGCTAAGTCCTATGGCTTTATATAACAGCCTACAGATCTTTCTAGATGCTGGAATAAAATATTAAACAGCTAAAACCCTAATGCTTGAAAATCCCAAAATGCCCTTGTGTTCTTGACTGATTTTTGGGTCAAATTGCTCCTCATGTGATCTTTGTACTTGGCCAGCCTTGAAAAGTTGATCATAGACGTCCAAATGTGCTTGGGGACCAAGGAGTGTGATCCAGACGTTCAAATGGCCGGGTTTTGAAATTGGGGGAAAGTGATGGGTGTAGGGTAGGGTCCCACAAGACACATGGGTGTGTCTTGTGGCGTTTTGAGATGTGGGATGTGGTGACAAAACCATCAATTATCAATCTGGAAAAGAAGAAGCAAAACCCCTTTGGTTTGGTGGTAATTAATACTGGGGTTTTTAGGGTTTATGTGGGGATTAGGGAGTGTTTAATCTGTTTTGGGAAAGTTTAAATTTAAAAACGTGTTTGCCACCAAAAGTTTAAACAGGTTTAAGTTTAATTAAATAAAGGGATGAGTGGATTTGTGACGTGGAGGGGGGGAAGTGTCTGATTGGTTGGTTGTTTAAGGTTGGTGATGTGGCAGTTTGTGAGTGGGTGGATGGACTTAGGTTGTCTGGGCAGATTAGGTCCCTCACTTTTACTTCTTCTTTCACTTTGTATTAAATGGCAATAAACTCCAACTCCTTTGTAAATCAACTTTGGCAGATTGACACTTTTGGCACAAGTACTTTATAAACTTGAAACAAGGACTAAACATGTAATTTCTTCATTCTTCAAGGACTGATTTTGACATGTCTTCATACTTCAAGGCCTTGACTTGTTTGTTGAATTCTTGGAGGACCATTACTGACAATCTAGTTTTGTTGAGGGACTAAATTTGCCAATTCTTCAAAGTTAAGGGTCCTTTTTGTAATTTTGACAAACTTTAGGGACCAAACTTGTAATTATGAAGATACAAGGGTATAAAGTGTCAATTCTTCAAACTTGGAGGACCAATCTTCATAATTATTCAAATCTTCAAGGGTTGACTTTGGAAAATTCTTCATTAGGGCTTGGTTCATCGTGCGGCTTCGTTTCCCGTGTTTGTTTTTGCATGATTCTTGTGATCTTTTGTCATTTTCTCAATATCCGTACCTAAAATACACAAGCAACAAATACAAGCATATATTTGGGTATTTTGATGATATTTAATTCATTTTAAGCCCTAATTGGACGATGAGACTATGTATAAAAGCAGTCTCATCACTTACAATGAAAGTGTTTAATGTATGAAAACTTATATTTGAACAATAACCTAAAGGTCTTCTTTTATAGATATAAGAAGCCTTGTACAAGAGTCTACGTATCAACTATTCTAGGTAAAGATAAATATAGAAAATACATTGTTGTTCCTATCTTTACTAGAAGTAATCTAGAACATAATAAACGCGTAAACTAAATCTTCCCATCAGTGCTTGTCTTCAATGTATCAACGCTTGACTTCTTCTTGTCAACGCTTGATCTGTCAACGCTTGTTTTCTTCCTATCAACGCTTGTTTTACTCTTGTCAGCGCTCAAGTAGACTGGCTATATTTTATTCCCAACAATCTGATGAGTCCTATTGATCGTTGGGCTCAATGGTTATGAACCATTATATCTAGGTTGATCATCGTTCATATGATAACATAGCGGAATAGAACAATGATCATGAACAAGGTGTTTAGGCACAAAGAACACATAAATTAAAACAATTGGGATGTTCATTATATTAATAACAAACATCCACTAGACGTGTATACATTGAATCCCACGTCTAGTGCGACACACACTTTAGGTTTACATTGTGAATGAATGATATATTGTATAAAACCTACGGTCTATGTTTTCTTTATATACTAGAAAACATAGCTTACAAAGAAAGCTAAAGTAATAAAAAGACTCCAACGGCTTGTTGTTTGTAACTTTGGCAAAAGTAGTCCTTGTCTTCTTATTTTGTTGTGTTTTGACTTATCAACTCAATAATTCGACCCAACAATCTTCCCCTAGTTAATGATGTCAAAACACATCTCTTAAGCATGAATCCTTTGTATGTAGTACATGATCTCCAAGAAGCTTCCCCTTAAGTATAGCACATATTCTTCCCCTTTTTGACACATCAATAGGGAATATGTGAAAGTATGCAATCTTGAAGATTCTCCAAAAGTAGCTCTATGTAATGATCCTGAAGAAAAATAAATAAAGTATTCTTGATGTTGAAGTAGATAACCCAATCTTATGTTCCATGTCTTGTTTAACCATGTGATGAAGAACTTATACCAGATAGAAAATATAAGTAGACCTCGATCCCTTGTCAATATTCTCATCCTTTGTGAGACACTGAGCACGATAATGTAACTCCTTCAAGTGTTTATGACAAGTCTTCGTCACCATCCATGTAAAGCACGAACAAGTTACCTTTAAAGTCAGTGGCTGAGGTCCACGACTTCAAGATATGATAGAACACAAACTCGCGAAAATCTTCTTCAATCATCAAACTTCCCATAAGAATTCTTCCCCTTAAGCTAACACTTCTTCATGACGATTTTAATGGAATCACATCTTCATACCATATGTAAAAGCCAGTTATGGATAACTCTTACATAGTTTAAAATATCCATCAAATCCCACAAATAATTGCTAACTCGCTTTAAAATCATTAATCCATTTAAAAATACCCGAGCCATAAATATCAACTTGATATTCTATATTAAAACGGAGATTCCATGTACCTTTGTGTGTATAATCCTCCTTTTTGTGTGCTTAAAACGTACCAGTTTTCTCAAACAGCAGCAAACTTTGTGTTGTCCAATATCTCTTCTGTCCAATATCTTGGTCAGATGTATTGTCCGATATCTGACAATACTTATCAGCGTTTAAACACATATATCGGACGACACTGTCAACTCCATCAGTGTTGACTTATTCTGTCAGCGTCAAAACCCTTCCTGTCAGCGCCCAAATAACAAACGTCAGCGCCAACCTAAAATCCTGTCAGCGTCTACTCTACCTTTGTCAGCGTCTCTTTTTTTTTTTTTTTTTTTGCTGACGTCATTTGCAGCCAAGTTTCTTTTGACAATGAACGTTTAATATGCAGCACTTCTTTTCTTCATGTAAACCATATCAACCCATATATATTGTAACAATATATCGTCCAAAAATAGATGCTGCAACTCTTGACTTCAAATATACCTGCTATCGTGTAAACATAGAGATGCTATAACCAATCATAGATCATATACCGTGTGAACACATTAAACATGTAAATACATGTTCGTGTGAACACAAAACCTTCAACCAATAGGAACTGAAGGCTCACGGTAATACAGTACACTAGCATGTAGAGTATCAAAACTTCAAATATTAGGGTTTAACCGTGTGAATGCAAAACTTAGGCCGTGTGAATGCATATGAAGATCTCACGTATCTAACGTGCATAACCAATAGCACATGATGACCATACCACAAAACAAGATCAAGCAGTAAGGACCATATGTATATGTATGATAGCAGCCATGATCATCAACTCATTACAGTAACACGAAACACGTTTGTTTACAAGATCGATCTAGGGTTTTTTTTTAACATTATGCATCAAAACCCTAATTAGGGTTTGTAAATTAACCTTAGATCGTGAATCAACAGCCACCAATCTTCACAAAATTCTGCTTTTTATGTAGATCTAGGGTTTGAAGAAACCCTAGTTCATGATTTCATGTGAAAGTAGAAAACTGAAAATCTGCCATCAGCCGACTTCGACGCTTAATAACTTTTGCCTGGGGATAAAACTCGACAATCCCTCCGGTGGATGTTTAGATCTATGTATGTAGAACACACATCTAAAATTTCGTGACGATCCAACGGTTCAATCAAAAGTTATGACCTTCTGAATACTGCTGCGCACACAAAAACGTCCAGAAAAACTCATACGAATTTTTCTTCTCTTCACCATACACGAACACCTCGTTGGACCTAGATATCATGAGCCTTAGGCTCTGATACCAATTGATGAGTCCTATTGATCGTTGGGCTCAATGGTTATGAACCATTATATCTAGGTTGATCATCGTTCATATGATAACATAGCGGAATAGAACAATGATCATGAACAAGGTGTTTAGGCACCCAAAGAACACATAAATTAAAACAATTGGGATGTTCATTATATTAATAACAAACATCCACTAGACGTGTATACATTGAATCCCACGTCTAGTGCGACACACACTTTAGGTTAACATTGTGAATGAATGATATATTGTATAAAACCTACGGTCTATGTTTTCTTTATATACTAGAAAACATAGCTTACAAAGAAAGCTAAAGTAATAAAAAGACTCCAACGGCTTGTTGTTTGTAACTTTGGCAAAAGTAGTCCTTGTCTTCTTATTTTGTTGTGTTTTGACTTATCAACTCAATAATTCGACCCAACACAATCCTCCCCTAAACTTGATATTTACTCTAATAATCAAGTTTCTGAATAAACATTAAGAACTAGGAGGAATCTTACAAACTTCATCATATTGGTAATATATATGTCTAATCAAATCTTTGGCCACGTCACTTGAATAATCAATTTCCAACTGTGTAGTCTTCATCTTCTCCAAGACTTCCTTGGACATGGAATACTGAGCATCTACAAGAAGATACTCAGCAAACTTTGTAGAACTTAAGTAATATACACCAGCAGCTGAATACAATCTCCATTGAAGACCACTGAGGTCATCTTCAAGATCCTTCCAAACAACAGGATCTTCATCTCTTGGTCCACACATTCTCTTGAATGTGGACCACAGTTTTATTCCATTGACTGAAGTTGGAGCTTCAGTCTCATACTTGGCCTCTAACAACCTCCATAGGTCTACCAAGTCTTCTCTATCAAAACTTGCAAATAAAGATATAAGAGTGGTAAAAGTGTGAACCTCTTTTCCATACCTGCCAATCTTCCAAAACCCACATTCATCTTCTTCATAGCTTATAATAGGGTTTCTGGAATCAAGAGGTAACACTTGCACCATATCTGAAGCTTCCAATGGTGAGAGCTTGAGGCTCTTTCTTATAACAGCTTCACTTGGATTTAACCTATCCATATCTTTGGGAAACTCAAGAGGGACTCCCTTCTTCACAGGTCTGGGAACAATCATTGCCTTCTTAAGCCCCATTTCTTTTGCAAGTTCTTCTTTCCTTTCATCAGAAAGAAGTCTTAGAGTGTTTTCTTCCTGCACTCTTACCCAAATGGGATATGCTTTGAACTCCAACTCTTTAAATGTCAATCCAATCAATTTCTTATAAGTCCACCTTGTTCCATGACATCTGAGTAGCATGTAGTACAACTCCCTTCTATCCCTTTTCAAATTTGAGAGAACATTGCTTGCTTTGTGTTTCAGAATGATCTTGCAATCCTTTTGTACTCTGAGAAGAATCTCCAAACCCCATATCTGATCTGAAATAGTCAAATGTGGATTCTCTATACACCTATCTTCCCAAGCATGATACATCTGAACAACTTCTGGCATGTCAAAATCAACTTGCAACTTCAACTCATTCAACTTCTCTTTTGCCAACTCATCACCATACTCAAGTCTTTCTGGTTGTTCAATAATAATTACACTTGAGTCTGAACTGGCTTCATCACTTCCTTCTTGTTCTTCTGAAGTGACAACAAAAGGTGATTCACCCACCTTCTTTCTCTCTTGTTCCACAATTTGTGCAGCCAACCTTCTATCAAACTCAATCTGTGTTGCATCCTTTGGAACATCTACTTGTACCATAATACCCTTACCCTTATCTAATGGATCAATAGAGGGTAAGGAAGATGGTAATACCTGTGAAGAAACATCTTTGATGATGGATGATGACTTGAATACATCAACCTCACCTGCAGGTCTGTCAACGCTCAATTTTGCTTTGTCAGCGCCCAAGATACTCATGTCAGCGTTCAAATCTTGCTTGTCAACGCCCAAATTACCTGTCTCAGCGCCTCTTGTAATTTCCTCCAACATAGCTGTAAAAGACACATTTAAGTTTGTAGGAGTGACTAGAGAAGTATCAAAACCTGTCTGTTTCTTCAAACTAGTTAGGGCCTCAACAACACCCAAAGATTCACCATCATGGGAGCCCTTATCACTCACATTTATCTATTCATCCTACCCTTTGGAATATTCCTCCATCCCTCTCCTTGTGCTATCATTTTCCAAAACAACAATCCTCTACCTTAATTGCTTGAGTTCAAGGCCTTGTGTACTGACAATATGTACCAAGTCTGCATTTTGCTTTTGCAAGCTTATGCAGACAGCCGTCAACTCCATCAAAGTCATTGGTTCCAATCTGCCCTCTTCTAAAATGGGTATATGACCTCCCAAGTTAGATTCATTGGGCATGGATGAGGTCTTTTGATGGTAGGACTGTCTTGGCCAGCTTCTAAGCCAGAACCAATAGTCCCAGCCTCATCCATAGCACCAACCACACTTGTGGTGGTGGTTCTCTCTGCTACATGGCTAGGACAACTAGAGGAGAACACTCCAGTAGTCCTTTGGCGTTTTTGTAACCTATATTGTGTTGGGGGAGAAGATGATGTGGATTGGGTGGATGTGGGTTGGTTAAGGGGTGTTTGGGTCTGTGAAGGATTGGTGTCAACGTTTGGAATAGGCATGTCAACGCCAACATTTAACGTGTCAGCGTCGAAGGGTTCTTGGTCAAGTTGCATGTGTTGTGGTGAAGGTAAAGGTTCAGGTATTGGGTCAAGTTGGGGGTGTGGGTCAGGTTGGGGTTGTGGTGCTTCAATGACAGCAATCATAGCTGGGGTTAGGGGCAAGTCACGATGTGGGGGTGAGTTCATCTTTGTAAAAGTTGCTTTCTTTTGCACAGGGATCTCATAAAAATCATCATGATCCCTTGTGCAGTAACTTTGGACATCAAAAACCATTTGTAAAAATCTGGGATAAGCTAAAGTCATTTTGTTCCCTTTATTTTTACACATGCCCTCAAAAATCATTTTTGAATAATTAAACTTTTGGCTAGTAGCAATGCACACAATAGCACTTGCAATAGATCTATTGATCTCATTGTGTGCAGTACACTTGGGACTCAAACATTGCAAGAGGACATGTATTAGGTACTTCCATGCTGGGGGAAACTCCTGTTTATGATATTTATTTAAAGTTCCCTCATCAGGGAAAGGATAACCCAAAGCCCTTAGTCCTTGTTCTATTTCATTAATGGGGAGGGTGGTTATACCATCTGCATCATCAAGATGCAAAGCTTGGCGAACCAAAGCTTCAGTAACCACCCATGTGCGCCCATGAATAATAGATCATAATGTATGTAACACCCCCAAATTTATACAACTCAGTTCAGCGGAAGACTAGTTGGTGTTACGGGATAGCACATTACTCACATCATAGACAACGCATAAAAATCGCGTCGTTTATTAATAAATCATTTCCATTCATAAACATCAAAGTTACATAGGTCCCAAGTCATTACATTTCATATAAAGTTTTACAAAGTATTTGAATGGAAAATATTGTTTGGGTGCGGGCCATGAATTCTTGTTGTCTTCCCGAGAATTACCTTCAAGTACCTGAGATAAAACATGTTAAAAGAAAAGGTCAGCGATAACGCCGAGTGAATTCATAGAGTTTAATAAATTCCATCAATATAATATCAGTATGAAAGTATTACTGAAAATCATTTTGTACAAATCGTTTTGATAGGCCGTAAAATAGCCAAAATCAGTTTATAATAGGCCATAAAATAGCCAAAGTCATTTTATATAAATCCTTATCGAAAATCGTAATATAGGCATTTGCCGTAAAAATCATTATACGAGCCAATGTCGTAAAAACATCATACAATACGTCTTATGACGTTGTATAAAATCAAATAAAAACCGTTATATGAATATGGTTATGAAAACCAAAATACAATCATAATATCAATAGTATGACCCAGTATTGCTAGTCAGGCAATACATCGTAATTCTGAGCGTCCAGTAATATTTTGGTGATTTGGATTATTATAAGCCGCATGACATTGTTACCTTACTAACCAAAACGGGTAGCTAACCCGATACCAATTTTGCCCATCTAAAGTAGCGTGTCGTCACAAAGGTCACGCTATTGGAAATCTTCTCATACATTAATTCGCTTACCAATCAATGTGGCACGACGGGGATCAACCGTCAAGGCGCGAACTGGGGTGATCGTCCCCAAATAGTACTATTAAATGCATAAGCGTCTACCAACTCCCGGTAGTTCACAATTCATGCTAATGGGACTTTTAGTGACATAACCTAACTTTAATAATCCATTTAATTTCATCTATCGGGTCCTTTATTCATTTATCGGGTCATACAATCGGGTCATTTAATCATTCGGGTCCAAAATCAATAAACAAACAATCGGGACAAATGGTGTCCAAACTTTTATAAAAACTAACATGTTATCTCCCTCGCGGGTTTATAAAGCATTTATAAAACATTCAAAAGAGTGCGAGGCTATGAACTCACGTTGATATGGGAAGGCGGGTTATCGGCAATTCGGACGTACGGTACATGCTTCAATCACGGAAACCTAGACAAATAATACTCGGTCTTAGACGTTTGTCCAATGACTTTATAAAATAACATCTATGTATACATATGATGATTATATATATATGATGATCAAGTGGGTTTACATATTCTCGTTTACTCCTTTTAGTGTTATATGTCGATAACTTTTATATTAGTTTACTAGTTTTACCCGTTTACGTGTCTTAAGCCCAATAAGCTTATTATAAGTTATTTAACTTATTTTAATCCATTTTGTACCTATATTATCAGTATGTATACTTTCCAAGTTGGGCCTAAATGGGTTAAGCCCAATAGATTCTTTTTACAAGTTTTTATCCTACTTAGTCCATTTATTAGTCCAATATGTTTATTTAACTTGTTAATGTCCGTATGCCCTATAGTTCGGGTTTTGTCGGTTTTTACTTGTTATAAATGTCTATATATCAGTATATAAGTTTTATAAAGTTTTCATTAGACGGGTCCAACTATCTAAGTTTTATTTAACAAAAACGTTAATTTTACGGCAATAGCCGAAAAAGTAGTAAAAATCATGTTTATAGTTTTATAACTTATAAAACTTAACAAGTTTCCATTTTCATCATTTATGCACTTATTACACCTTTTATATATTTATATAAATAAGTTTTATAAGTTAGTGGGTTTTTATTTACATTTTATATATTAAAATGTGAGTGCTTATATAATAGTATTATTCTTTAATTTCCAAAAATCTGATTTTTAACTTCATCTTCACCAAAAATGTCATATCTTGAGTTCTACATGTAGATAGAAGCTCAAATTTTTATCACATAAACTACATGATATTTGCTACATTTAACTCTTCTATAGCTACTGTTGAATCATCCTTTAAGTATTTTCTAAAAATCGTCCAAAACAGTAACTTCAGATTTATACCCTAAACTTGTTTTGATCATATCTCACTCATTACTTTGATTCCATTGCATGGCCAACTCTCACATGTGTACAAGACCAATAGCTTACTGTAAATTCATTAATCTATGCCATTTTTATCAGTTTACCACTTGATTCTTTACTGTTTTATACAGCCAACATATTTAAACAAGATTCTAGCCTTGTTTCTTATAGTTTTTCACCTTTTTATCCATGATTATCAACAACAAATCCCCACATAACATTTTTATCATCATATAATCATCATAAATATATACAATAGGAAATAAATACATGATTACATAACCAAAAATAACAAGAAGATGAGGAGGACAATCTTTATACCACCAACTTGATGTAGGTTATGAGTTTGGCATGGTTTTTGATGGAGAAACTTGTGCTTAGCCAACACCATCTTCAAGAACTCCAATCTTCATCAACTCCTTGTGGAAAATCAGCCCCATGACACCATGAAAACTCCTCCATGGATGTTATAAGTTGCACCAATCTTCATCTTTTTGAATGGAGATTAACATATGTTAATTATAACATATGTTCTTGGTTAAATTTGGATCAATTGGTGGTGTTTTTGGTTAGATATGGGACGGCATAAGGAAGCCATGGGAGAGAGAGAGGAGTGGTTTGCATGTTACAAATGAGTGTAAGTGAGGGTTTGATGGTTTTGTGAGGTTAGTGGCTTATTTGGTAAGCTACAAGTGACAAGTGTGAAGCTTGTTAGCTTACACTTGACACCTCATGGTGCTAAGTTAGCAACTTAGGCCGGTTTTGTGAGTGGGGTGGGACAAGTGTCCCACTTGTCTCATCCCATTTATTTACGGGTACTCCTCGATTCTAGTTTCCTCGATTTGCGTGCCCTCGGGTCGTTTTACGAAAAACGTTTTTATAATTTATGAATCAACGTCATAAAACGAATCCAATAAAAATTGTTTCATCAAAAACGGAGTTCGAAAACGTAAATACGTAATCCTAAGGTTTCCGGTTTAGTCGTAAAGGACGTTAAAGTAAAATCGTAAGTCCTAGTCTCTTCTCGTAAATTTGTGAGTTTATGAACCAACACAAATTTAAAACTCCAAAATAATATTTTCAGATAAATTTATTTTCTGAAATGTCGGACTGTCACCAAAGACGGTGTATGTAAACGTAAGCACGTAACGTTGAATCCTCCGATTTAGACGTAGTCGACGCTACTTCAAGACGTAAATCCAAATTTCTTCCCAAAAATATGTGAGTTCATATTGTAAATTGTTTTTAAATAATATTCAAGAATAAAATATCAACCATAAATTGACGGATTGTCACAGCATTTACCCCTAAACAGGATCTTTGTCCTCAAAGATCATCTTACCTTACTACTCGCTTCTTATAGAGTTTAAGCCATGTGGGTAATTCCTCCACATTCGGTCTTTTCTCACAAGTGCAATTCATTATAATACGCGAGTTTCATCAAACATAACTACGGGAATAAGATCAGGCTTAATGTTGACTTACTTTCTCTATCCATGATGTTCACGGGTTTCTGATGAATGCAACTTTTCGCCGATCTAAGCTCTACTAAGAATAATCAGAATTTCACTTGATAGATATTCCATCAAGTGCGATTTACGAAACATAATTCACGCGGTTCTTGAAGTCCTAGGGTAGATCCAGCTTATATGCCTTTCAATCCCAACTTTTACATCATTTCAATGGTCCCATACAACGGGGACTTATATCCCATGATTTGTCAGATCATGAATTCATTTTCCAAGGTTAAAAATTGTGGCATAACTTCGCTACCCATTTGGCACTTCAAGGTCTACATTTCACATTCACATAACCTCTTGCCCACTATCGGCAGTCAATAATCAAATCCTAATTTCAACAATCATTTCAGATCTCGCGGGTCGGGTATTTTGCAAGGATAGGTTCGCAATCATAGGAAACCTTAAACCTAAAAGACACGTCCAACTCACAATGGGTGTATGTCGGATGTCTTCATCTCAATTCCTGCTTATAGATGCTCTAATATAGATCCTAACAAGATTCGATCTCAATCCTAACAAGATGATTATCAATGATAATCTCTCCAAAGGAGAACGATTATACGGTCTATTACCAAAGGTCATTCATTCAAACATACAACAACACTTATATTACCTTGTATCGTTACTTTACCTCGTCCCTTCGATTTGGGGTGGTACATAGTACTCTCATCAAGGTTTGTTCTCAATGATTTCTGAGCAAATCTCTAGAAATTCGATGCGAAGCGAGGATCTTGATATAGATGATCGATACAGGCATGCTATGTTTACATAACTCTTTTGCATTTATCATTAACGAGAATGATATTAGCAGATTTGGTCAGTCTGTCGACGATGACCCAAATCAAATCAAATTCAGATGATGACCTTTGCAATAGCTAGACGTTTACTAATGTAAGAGGCGATGTCTGCCTTCATAATTCGTCATCAGTACAACTTGTTCAGACAAAGATACTTTTAGTCATAAATGACATACATAGAATACTTATACTTACAAATTCCAATTTAACTCTATCTCACAATCCTCCATATTTAGGCAACCATAAGTGGTCTTTAAAATATTTAACGCCATTGGCTTCTCAAATCTGTTGGTTCACATTAGCCGCGAACCCCTTTTTATTATCTATATTATTCCTTTTTACAAACATTGTTTATTTTTATATCGTTCGGCAATTTATTGTACACCTTCATTATTAAGGAACACGTCCTAATGGATTCTTTATCTTTTATACATAATGCGTCGGTATCTATATTCACTTCTCATGATGATATAATTATCATGTCCACAATTCACTCAGATATTCTTTCTATATTATGCGTCAGTAATTACCTTCACTTTCTTCATATTTTCTAAGTTTCAGTTTCGTCTCATCTATCATGTTTATCCGTTTTACTCAATCCGTCGTCTAAAGCGTCGATAATTATTATAATTAATTAAATAATTATTAGTTAATTTTTATGAAGCGTAAACGTTTTAAATGTCTTAGTTCAACCAATTATATAAAATGTTCAAAATAAATTTGAATTTAATTAACAAGATTTTTGCTGATTTATCGAAAATAATTAATAAGATTCGTAAATATTTGAAAAATCTTTGGTTATACTTTGGTCAAAATTTTCTTAGTTGAAAAGCAAAATTTGTGGTTTCAAATTTCAAGTTATGGTTTAAATGATTTTATCAATCCTTCTTAAGTTGTCTTGAGGTATACACAAACATTTACCCCTAAACAGAAGTTTAGTTAAATGGTTTGTGTATAAGGGAATAATCCCTTAAAATTCTTTGTTAAAATATTTGTCAAAACATATTTCCATTTCTTTTTGGTAAAATCCAAAGTCTTAAAAGGGCTCTTAATTTTTGAAGAGTCAATTTATATTCCATTATCCTTTTAATCACATAGTCAAATCATGTAAAGGTTCAAGTCTTTAATCACGTGTTAATTATTCAAGGTTCAGGTTTACATTGTTCGGCCAATTCAGGGCAGTCTATACTTAATTATTAACTCATTCTTATTCGTATTAACAAACAAATAGTCCTTAATGATCGCAAGCATGAATTTATCAAATTACAGCCTACACACGTGATTCACCAAATTTATGAATACTACATGTGCATTGCCAATCCAAACGACATCACGTGAAACTCATAATGTCCATTACAAGTTCTGGATGTGGCGATTGGAATAGATAATCTCTTTCGCAGATGCGAAGTTGATGATAACCATGCTATGGATCAAATTTGCTAGAACCTTGTAAATGATCGAACAAATCTTCCATTTCGAGTTATGGATATTGTTTTCGATTGTCAATTTACTCAGTCACAGTAATCTATAAATATAAGGAAAGATAACACCATAGCTCTTCAGGATGACAGGCTTGGTATAATAATATCTTTCTCCGACAACTTTCTCAGTTGTACGGTAATTCCTTAAATTCAGATGGTGCTGACGTATAGTGCACAAGCCATAAGTGCAGCACCGAGAATATAATCAATACCAAATTCAACTTGCCTTAATGGCGAAAGTTTAGGCAATCCATCAACAAATACCTCCTAAAGTTTCAGATAAGATAAACATCTTTTAATAAATTCATATTAGGTTCTTCTAGGTTATAATATCTATAACTAGTTCATAACCATTCACGGTATAATTTCGAGTCTTAATACAGGATATGGTCATCCATCAAGAATTATTTAGATCACTTTTGATAATCAACATCTTATCATTTAGGGGAATTCTACTCGAGTTCCCATCAATTAAGACAATGTCGTCATGTCATAATCAATCAATTCATTCCACTGGCACTATCAACTTTCCAGTTTTATTGCCGTCGATAAGATGCGAACTTCTCAAAAGTCTAATAATAATTCATAATCCTTCACAAATTCAGGAGACATAACTACCATTAAAAGAGTAAGGTCAACACATAATCTACTCGAGAGAATTTCAAATCAGATACGGACGAAGACATTTAATGGATATGAATATATCCCATGTTTTCATAATTTGAGTACGCATTCGAAAGCTCCTCGGATCGTTACCCAGGTCATTCAAATGAAATCAAATCAAAATAAATGATAGGAACGTCGATACATCCAGTCGGGTATCAACACTCAATAATCAAATACTTTTCCTAAGAATTTCACTACGGGAGAATTGGACAAGAAAGAATTGTCAATTGTCAAATAAGACAATTTCCACAGATGAGTAAATTCGACTCAGAAGAATAGATGCAACAGGCACATATGTAGGTGTCCCTAACACTATGTCCTTATTTTTCACTTCTTGCAGATCTCATTAAAATTTAATCTTTCACAATCCTCACAGAAAATGTATTGTTTATTCATTAGTTTTATGGTGACTACTAATCAGTCTTGCATAGTCCATTCCAAATTGTATGTAGGCGCGCAACTATATACAATTTCAAGATTAACGATGCAATACTCAGTTCGTCAAAACTTTATCATCATGTTTATAATGAAAACATTCTCATGCTTAATAAGAATCAAGAATAAATTTACAAAGATTTTCTTTATCATGAAAACAATTAAGGTTTCCAAGGTGTTTTATAAACAACTTCATTTTGATATCAGTCACTTATAAATCTCACTTCGAATAATCCTTATTGTGATGAAAGATTGAATTTTCTCAAAGGATACCGTTTTAACTTTATAAAAATAATGTGTGATCTGCAGAAGAGTGATGAAAGCTTGTTCACCAAGAATTAACTACAATATAATAGGAAATGAGCTTAGCCAAACAATCATGAGGTTCATGACTTCGATGGCACTCAAGAATATAAAGAGAATAATCTACAACGTAACTCAAATCAAGATGAGTACTTGTTCAATGGTTGCATCACTAATGCGAGCATTAGGATGAAGCAATAAAAGATAGATAACATCGATACATGTAGAATTTAGCAATCAAAGGTAGTCTTTTTCATTAATCACAAACAAGTCAAAATTGTACCGTAACACATTACGTGTCACTATGTCATACAATTCTCAGAACTCATCCTACCAACTGATATCTCAGTTAAGTTAGGGATTTTTAAAAGATACCACAATGAATACTAATCTACAAGAGTCATTAGGTGTCCTGCCTGTCCTAGAAGATCCATCGGTCCCAATTCAGAAGAAGATTTCTTCAATTTATTTATTGGACACTGGGCATCCTCATTAGTGGACAATGGCCTAGGAACAACACTTAACACAAACCTACAATCAATTAAAACCTTATAATTTATTCACAGGACTTATCGACTTCCTCTTAAAAATCTCATATTCCATATAGGTTAAGTTTTACTTTTATTTATTCAAGTTTCAACCAATTTTGTACTCAATTCAATATCCTACCTCATATTCCAATACTTTCAATCTTATTCTTCAGCCTTATAAAGGCAATAAAAGCTCAATATGATCAATACTTAATTTCCAATCCTATTAGTTCTTACAACAACAATTATCAAATGAGTCATTAATATGAAATGACTTGATCATTCAACTTAGACTTCTCGGAAAGGTATTAGTGGCATGAGGCTTTTGGGTAATGGTTCCAATAACAGCCTCAAGTGCAACATTCACCTTTTCGATTTCAATTTAAGAATTGGGTGACACGAATCAGATGACATCTTTCTAGGTGGTAACGTTTTGTCAAACTCCACTCTATAAGAAAAGATCGTCATGACATCGATATCAGATTTAATCTCGCCAATTCTTTTTCAACATCATAATCAACTAATATCTACATTTCTACGAATATCAACCATTTGTTGGGATCATAAATGTCCACAACTTGGTTTAGATCTAGGATAGCTAGAATTCCTACGAGAATAGCTTCGATTAATTTACTAGGGGAATTAGGGTACATTGTGACAATCTACGTCGTATAAATACCTCGTATAAATATCAAAATAATCATCAAACAATCATGTAATAAAATTACATCATATATATAATCCAAGTTATATATATATATTAAAATAACACTTCTCAGTCTTGGCCTTGTCGGTAACTCGGGAATTCTTCGGCACCGTTATAGTCAAAAGATTTTTAGACATTTTTAGAAAAATGTTTTTAGTTAAAAGATTTTGAAAAGTTTTATTCAAAACCTTAGTTTTAAAAATCTTTCGTTCTCTATAACGAGAGCTCTGGTACCAAACTGTAACACCCCCAAATTTATACAACTCAGTTCAGCGGAAGACTAGTTGGTGTTACGGGATAGCACATTACTCACATCATAGACAACGCATAAAAATCGCGTCGTTTATTAATAAATCATTTCCATTCATAAACATCAAAGTTACATAGGTCCCAAGTCATTACATTTCATATAAAGTTTTACAAAGTATTTGAATGGAAAATATTGTTTGGGTGCGGGCCATGAATTCTTGTTGTCTTCCCGAGAATTACCTTCAAGTACCTGAGATAAAACATGTTAAAAGAAAAGGTCAGCGATAACGCCGAGTGAATTCATAGAGTTTAATAAATTCCATCAATATAATATCAGTATGAAAGTATTACTGAAAATCATTTTGTACAAATCGTTTTGATAGGCCGTAAAATAGCCAAAATCAGTTTATAATAGGCCATAAAATAGCCAAAGTCATTTTATATAAATCCTTATCGAAAATCGTAATATAGGCATTTGCCGTAAAAATCATTATACGAGCCAATGTCGTAAAAACATCATACAATACGTCTTATGACGTTGTATAAAATCAAATAAAAACCGTTATATGAATATGGTTATGAAAATCAAAATACAATCATAATATCAATAGTATGACCCAGTATTGCTAGTCAGGCAATACATCGTAATTCTGAGCGTCCAGTAATATTTTGGTGATTTGGATTATTATAAGCCGCATGACATTGTTACCTTACTAACCAAAACGGGTAGCTAACCCGATACCAATTTTGCCCATCTAAAGTAGCGTGTCGTCACAAAGGTCACGCTATTGGAAATCTTCTCATACATTAATTCGCTTACCAATCAATGTGGCACGACGGGGATCAACCGTCAAGGCGCGAACTGGGGTGATCGTCCCCAAATAGTACTATTAAATGCATAAGCGTCTACCAACTCCCGGTAGTTCACAATTCATGCTAATGGGACTTTTAGTGACATAACCTAACTTTAATAATCCATTTAATTTCATCTATCGGGTCCTTTATTCATTTATCGGGTCATACAATCGGGTCATTTAATCATTCGGGTCCAAAATCAATAAACAAACAATCGGGACAAATGGTGTCCAAACTTTTATAAAAACTAACATGTTATCTCCCTCGCGGGTTTATAAAGCATTTATAAAACATTCAAAAGAGTGCGAGGCTATGAACTCACGTTGATATGGGAAGGCGGGTTATCGGCAATTCGGACGTACGGTACATGCTTCAATCACGGAAACCTAGACAAATAATACTCGGTCTTAGACGTTTGTCCAATGACTTTATAAAATAACATCTATGTATACATATGATGATTATATATATATGATGATCAAGTGGGTTTACATATTCTCGTTTACTCCTTTTAGTGTTATATGTCGATAACTTTTATATTAGTTTACTAGTTTTACCCGTTTACGTGTCTTAAGCCCAATAAGCTTATTATAAGTTATTTAACTTATTTTAATCCATTTTGTACCTATATTATCAGTATGTATACTTTCCAAGTTGGGCCTAAATGGGTTAAGCCCAATAGATTCTTTTTACAAGTTTTTATCCTACTTAGTCCATTTATTAGTCCAATATGTTTATTTAACTTGTTAATGTCCGTATGCCCTATAGTTCGGGTTTTGTCGGTTTTTACTTGTTATAAATGTCTATATATCAGTATATAAGTTTTATAAAGTTTTCATTAGACGGGTCCAACTATCTAAGTTTTATTTAACAAAAACGTTAATTTTACGGCAATAGCCGAAAAAGTAGTAAAAATCATGTTTATAGTTTTATAACTTATAAAACTTAACAAGTTTCCATTTTCATCATTTATGCACTTATTACACCTTTTATATATTTATATAAATAAGTTTTATAAGTTAGTGGGTTTTTATTTACATTTTATATATTAAAATGTGAGTGCTTATATAATAGTATTATTCTTTAATTTCCAAAAATCTGATTTTTAACTTCATCTTCACCAAAAATGTCATATCTTGAGTTCTACATGTAGATAGAAGCTCAAATTTTTATCACATAAACTACATGATATTTGCTACATTTAACTCTTCTATAGCTACTGTTGAATCATCCTTTAAGTATTTTCTAAAAATCGTCCAAAACAGTAACTTCAGATTTATACCCTAAACTTGTTTTGATCATATCTCACTCATTACTTTGATTCCATTGCATGGCCAACTCTCACATGTGTACAAGACCAATAGCTTACTGTAAATTCATTAATCTATGCCATTTTTATCAGTTTACCACTTGATTCTTTACTGTTTTATACAGCCAACATATTTAAACAAGATTCTAGCCTTGTTTCTTATAGTTTTTCACCTTTTTATCCATGATTATCAACAACAAATCCCCACATAACATTTTTATCATCATATAATCATCATAAATATATACAATAGGAAATAAATACATGATTACATAACCAAAAATAACAAGAAGATGAGGAGGACAATCTTTATACCACCAACTTGATGTAGGTTATGAGTTTGGCATGGTTTTTGATGGAGAAACTTGTGCTTAGCCAACACCATCTTCAAGAACTCCAATCTTCATCAACTCCTTGTGGAAAATCAGCCCCATGACACCATGAAAACTCCTCCATGGATGTTATAAGTTGCACCAATCTTCATCTTTTTGAATGGAGATTAACATATGTTAATTATAACATATGTTCTTGGTTAAATTTGGATCAATTGGTGGTGTTTTTGGTTAGATATGGGACGGCATAAGGAAGCCATGGGAGAGAGAGAGGAGTGGTTTGCATGTTACAAATGAGTGTAAGTGAGGGTTTGATGGTTTTGTGAGGTTAGTGGCTTATTTGGTAAGCTACAAGTGACAAGTGTGAAGCTTGTTAGCTTACACTTGACACCTCATGGTGCTAAGTTAGCAACTTAGGCCGGTTTTGTGAGTGGGGTGGGACAAGTGTCCCACTTGTCTCATCCCATTTATTTACGGGTACTCCTCGATTCTAGTTTCCTCGATTTGCGTGCCCTCGGGTCGTTTTACGAAAAACGTTTTTATAATTTATGAATCAACGTCATAAAACGAATCCAATAAAAATTGTTTCATCAAAAACGGAGTTCGAAAACGTAAATACGTAATCCTAAGGTTTCCGGTTTAGTCGTAAAGGACGTTAAAGTAAAATCGTAAGTCCTAATCTCTTCTCGTAAATTTGTGAGTTTATGAACCAACACAAATTTAAAACTCCAAAATAATATTTTCAGATAAATTTATTTTCTGAAATGTCGGACTGTCACCAAAGACGGTGTATGTAAACGTAAGCACGTAACGTTGAATCCTCCGATTTAGACGTAGTCGACGCTACTTCAAGACGTAAATCCAAATTTCTTCCCAAAAATATGTGAGTTCATATTGTAAATTGTTTTTAAATAATATTCAAGAATAAAATATCAACCATAAATTGACGGATTGTCACAATGTAGTCACTCTATTAACTGTTGAGGAACTAACATTGTTCCAAAACTGTTTAATATGTGTGACAGAAATGAGTGGAGCATGAGAAAGAGCATACCTAATAGGGGATGCGTTCAAATACGCCACCATTTGTGTGTATTGGGGAAACAGAGTATCATCAGCTTCCAGATATGCTATCATGTTGTGTTGACTCCTGAATCCCAATTCTAAATCACTTGGTTTAAATTTTGGTGCCATTGTTGAAAGCTGTTTGAATGATTGATAAAGATGAAGTATAGGAGAAAATTGTGTTAGAAAAGAATGATAGGTACCCTGTTTAAAATAGGAGCCAAATATATAGGAGAGAAAATTGCATGTGATTGGTCAAAAATTAGGCAACTATTTTCAAAATACAATCATGAAAATTGAAAAGAAATAAGTTTATCTCATGCATTAAATGGAAGTTATCTGCTCCCAAAATTACGGCCCAAAAAATATGTCAAAAAGTAACAACTGGGTAGGTCCCATTGAGTGTCAACGGTCAAAAATAACCCATCAACGCCCAACGGCTACATTCTTGTCAACGTTTTCCAAAGCCATGTCAGCGTCTAAATTGGTCACAACAACGATTGGAAAAATACTTGTCAGCGTCAAAAATAAAAATTTATAAAAATGAAAAATGACCTTAACAAAGTAATTTAACCTAGAGAAGATAACCTATAAGTTGATAATTATTATAGGGCGGCAAACACTGTCAAGTTATGCACACTTGCTTATGCAAGAGAGACATAACAGTCCTCTAGTGTCCCTTGCTAACCAAAACTCTTAACAACTAAGCTACCTCATAAAATTCCTTGTTACTCCCAGGTAAAACCCATGATAAAATCATTCCCAAGTCTCCCAACAGACCACAACCAATTCTAGGCCAAAAATGTCTTGGCAGCATGCATAGTATATCAACTTTGCATGATACAGTGCCTCATGATTTAGTAAAACTAACTCATACTCACCCGTGGACACAATCTAGAATTGTGATAAGAGTATCATAAGGATACCCAAAAGTCCTAAAGGTTCCTAAAACCTCCCCTTAAACTGTGATACATATGTTGCCAAAAATATGCATGAACATAAAAATTTTATGTCAAGATAGGAATAGAAAATTCCAACCATCATCCATAAATAAAAATATGCTCAAATGCTTCTCCAATGATCCATAAGCAACTCTGTATCCAATGGTATACTGCTAACACCACCTACACATTTAGATTAAAAACCACAAAACTAACATTGTTGCTGACAACGTCCCGATAACACTTGACAGCGTTAAGAAAAGCTTTGTCAGCGTTAGACAAATATATTGCTGACAACGTCACAATAACACTTATCAGCGTTAAAGCAACCTTTGTCAGTGTTAGAAAAATATAGTGGAAAATCTAAATCCTCAAAAAGTCCAATAACAAAGCATTATCCTGTACATACTTTTACAAAAAGACTCCAAAACACATATTATGTGAGATTGATCATTCCAATACTTGTGACCAAGTATTGAAATCTTCTAGCATCAAAACGTTTAGTTAGTAAATCTGACACATTTTCTTCTGTGTCAACCCTATCTGGTTGTATTAAACCCTTTTCAAAACAATCTCTTATAAACTGGTGTCTAATTTCTATGTGTTTAGTTTTAGAATGATGTACAGGATTCTTAATAATGCATAAAGTGATGTTATTGTCAACAAATATCTTGGTATGCATGAAATTGTACCCATAATCCAACAGCTGATTCTGAATCCATAAACTTGTCCACAACAAGCAACTGCAGCCACATACTCTGCTTCAGTTGTAGAATTAGCCACCACTGTTTGTTTCTTGCATTGCCAAGATATCAACCTGCTCCCAAGAAACTGACATCCACCAGTTGTGGATTTTCTATCAAACTTATCACCTCCATAGTCACTGTCTGAATATGCAATAAGCTCCAAAGGTGAATGTTTTGGATACCACAAGCCAAGACTAGGATAACATATTAGGTACCTAAAGATTCTCTTGACAGCATAAAGGTGACATTCTTTGGGAGTCACTTGATGGCGTGCACAAGCACACACAGCAAACATGATGTCAGGTCTGGAGGCTGTGAGATACATCAATGAACCAATCATTGATCTATAGTGCCTGACATCCACATCCTTTCCATCTCCAATCTTTCCCCAAGGGTGTTCTCTATCCATAGGAGTAGTAGCCCTCTTTTCATGTGGAGAAAAGCCAAACTTCTTCAAGATCTCTGCCACATATTTATCCTGGGAGATGAAGATACCATCTTCTTTCTGCTGAACTTGTAACCCTAGAAAGAAGTTCATCTCCCCCATTGCACTAATCTTGAATTTGTGTGTCATAAGCTTGGAGAAATCCTCACTCATCTTTGGATTGGTGGATCCAAAGATGATATCATCAACATAGATCTGAACAAGTAGAACATCCTTACCATTATTCTTGTTAAACAATGTCTTATCTATGGTGCCCCTCTTGAATCCATTGTCCCCCAAATATGTGGACAATGTACCATACCACGCTCTTGGGGCTTGATGAAGGCCATACATAGCCTTCTTGACTCTATACACCTTGTCTGGATCTCTGGATCTTCTAAACCAGGAGGCTGCATTACATACACCTCCTCAACAATTGTTCCATAGAGGAAGGTACTCTTCACATCCATTTGATAGACAGTGAAGCCCATGCAGGAAGCATAGGCTAGAAAATTCTTATAGCTTCAATCCTTGCAACTGGTGCAAAGACCTCCTCATAGTCTATTCCTTCCTCTTGTGTATATCCCTGAGCCACTAATCTTGCCTTGTTTCTGATCACAATACCTCTTTCATCTCTCTTGTTTCTTAGAACTCATATTGTCCCTATATGTTTGACATATCCGGGACAATCAACCAGCTGCCAAACATCCTGAATTGCAAATTGGTGAAGCTCATCCTGCATTGCTTCCACCTAACTGGGTTCTTTGAGAGCATCAAATATCTTCTTGGGTTCCTGTTGTGACAGAAAACAGGCAAATAAACATGCTTGCACAAGAGGGGTATCAATCTTCTTGTGAATATTGGCAATAAATCCACCAAGACTTTGATGAGATCTTCTAGTCTGAATAGGAGTCATAACATCTCCAATAATCTGTGATGGAGGATGATTCTTCATAGTAGAAGTGAGAACTCCTCCTTCAAAAAGTCTGTTGTCCTCAATCTCATTCTCCAAGTTGACAATATCTTCTTCTTCAGACTCTCTTTCATCAACATGAGGATGAACCTCTTCATATAAATTTGAAGGTTCACCCTGTTCAAAATTAGAAGAGAAAAGATGCTCAAAGGTGTTGTCAACGCCTGAACCTTGGTTGTCAGCGTTTGGGCTAGCAACGCTTGAAATGTTGTTGTCAACGTTTGAGCCATCAACGTCTGAATTTGTCCTGTCAGCGCTAGATTTGCCTTTGTCAGCGCCTAAAGGACCATGCATGTTGATAACTGGTGGTACTTGGGAACCACCATTATCCTTACCACCAGCAGCAGCAGCAGCAAAAGCATCTGTCCATATGGGAATAGTAACATACTCTTGTATAGGAAATGACTTTTCTGCTTGTGATCCAACCTCTTCATTAACCTGTGTACTTGAAACATCAAAAACTTGTTCTTCCACAACATTTGAAGTTACCTTCATAATGTCTGGATTAGTGACACGCATATAATTTAAAGTCCTAGATAGAGGTTCTAGGTCAAACAACCAATTTGGACCACTTTCAGGATCACTAGGTTTACTCTCTAAAAACCTAACATGTACTCTCTCAAGAATACGTTTTTCCTTATTAAGGTAAACCCTATATCCCTTGCTCTGCACTGAATACCCCATGAAATTGCCTTCATCATCTTTTGCACTAAATTTACCTAAGGCATCACTAGTATCAAGTACAACTACATGACAACCAAAAGGTTTGAGAAAACCAATATTAGGTTTTCTTCCCCAAAGTAACTCATAAGGTGTTTTGTTTTGTATCTTGTTGACCAATGCTCTATTCTGAACATAGCACCCTATTTTGCTGTGGGGTTCTGGCAACACTAAATTGCCTAGTAATCCCTTTCTTGGCACAAAAATCATCCAAAAGCTTATTCCTAAACTCACCACCATTGTCACTTTTAAGCATTTTAACTTTATTACCTGTTTTCTTTTCAATCTGGGTAATAAAATCAATTAAAATGTCAGTTGTATCACTCTTCATAGCTAAGAAGAAAATCCAAGTAAACCTAGAAAAGTCATATGTGATAACAAAGCAGTATGATTTACCATTCAAACTCTCTATATTGATTGGACCAAATAGGTCCATATGAAGCAAGTAAAGTGGTCTAGTACTAGAGTGCACCTGTTTAGACTTGAATGAGACCTTGTGCTGCTTGCCTTTAAGACATGCAACACAATAGTGGTCAATGTGGAAAGCCTTTTCAGGCAAGCCATCAACCAAGCCAAGTCTCACAAGCCTGTTTATATTCTTAAAGTTTATGTGCCCTAGTCTCCTGTGCCATAGATTACTCTCATCTAATGAAGCTTTAGCATAAAAACATGACATATTGTTATTCATCCTAATCCCATTCAGATTCACATTATATATGTCTTTATGTCTAGGTGTTCTACAGTCAATATATTTCTCATCTGGGATATTATAATCCTTGCTTAACACCAAGCATTCAGTATCAGTAAATAGAACTTTATTTTTGTTATCACAAACTTGTGATACACTAAAAAGATTGTAATCAAGTTCCTTTACCAAATATACGTTCTCAAAACGCAAGTTCTTGGTGAGAAGTGTTCCTTTGCCCGTGATAGTTCCATATCCGCCTCCAAAGTAAACCTTATCACCATCCTTAATGGGAGTGAAGTTAGTTAAATAATCTTCCTTCCCTGTCATGTGCCTTGAGCATCCACTGTCCCAATATCCATAATCATTGACCTGTTTTTGAATGCCCTGCACATAAAGAAAACAAGTTAGTTTTCTTTGGGAACCCAAGCCTTAGCAGACTTGGATTCATCTGGTTGTTCAACAAGAACAGACTTAGTTCTCATAACAACCCCTTGTTCATCCCTCTTTGGATGAAATACCCACTTAACCCCAATAGGTTTTGTAATGACCTTTGAAATGTAATTAAATCTGTTGTAGGTCATTGAAGTCCCATTTTCATTAGGTTTTTTTATCTTTCTTTGGTTTCTATGTCAAGCTTGAAGAAGCTTTAGACCCCATACCCTGTGGTTGCAAATATTTAGGTCTGGTCACGTTTCTGTTAGCGTTGGATTTGGTCTTATCAACGCTGAAATTACCCTTGTCAGCGTTGAACCTAGGGTTTGCTACAGAAACCGATTGCCTATTAGACAAAGTATTTGTCTTTTGAAATGGTCTCTTTCCATGAGTGTTAGACCCTCTAGTGAAGAATGGGGCATGTCTAACAACTTGTGGACCTTGCTGCACACAATGTTTGGGTCTGACAACGTTTGACTTTTTAACAGCGTTGACCTTGGAAGCGTTGACACACTTATATGCTAAATGTGAAAAACTACCACAAGTGTAACAGGCTTTTCTAGACACAACCCTAGGTCTAGAAGAGAAGAAGCCTATTCCATCATTACTCACTTGGCTTTTAGGTGACCTAGTATTCCTATACATTTCTGCATACTTGATGCTAGGTTTTCTAACAGTGTTTGAGCCAAGGTCAACAGCCTTACCAGTGATTGGGTTTGTTACCTTAATAGGGGTTGACTCATTAGGACTTTCACATAACAAGCCACCCTTAACAAATAAGGTAGGATTAGCTTTCTTCCATTCATTTAAGTCAGTCAACTTCTGTTGATACTCTTCAACTAGGGTAATGACTCTTGGTGGAGGAATGAATTCCTCCTCTTGGAGTTCTGGTAAACCAGTCCAAGATATGTGACAATCCGTCAATTTATGGTTTATATTTTATTCTCAATATTTATTAGAAAACATTATTTTAATGTTATAATATGAACTCACTTATTTTTGGGAAGAAATTTGGATTTACGTCTTGAAGTAGCATCGACTACGTCTAAACCGGAGGATTCTACGTTACGTGCTTACGTTTACATACACCGTCTTTGGTGACACTCCGACATTTCAGAAAATAAATTTGTCCGTGAATATTATTTTGAGATTTTAAATTTGTGTTGGTTCATAAACTCACAAATTTACGAGAAGAGATTAGGACTTACGATTATAATTTAACGTCCTTTACGACTAAACCGGAAACATTAGGATTACGTATTTACGTTTTTGAACTTCGTTTTTAATGAGACAATTTTTATTAGATTTGTTTTGTGTCGTTGATTCATAATTTATAAAAACGTTTTTCATAAAACGACCCGAGGGCACGCAAATCAAGGAAACTAGAATCGAGGAATACCCGTAAATTAGTGGGATGAGACAAAACAAGTTTTGCCCCACCCCACTAATATGGAACACTTAGCCACTAACACCCTTAGGTGTCAAAAAGCTTCACAAGAAAGCTACTACACTTGTCATGTAAAGCTTAACTTGTAAGCTACACATAACAAAAAAACCACCTCAAACCATTTCCTCCTAAACACATACATGCAAACCACTCTCATCCTCCCTTTTTCTCTCTCAAAAATTCGTCCCATATCACCCTAAAACACCTATTTTGATCAAATTCTACCACAAAATCTCATGTTATTTCTACATATGATGATGTCTTTTTGAAGATATGAAGATTGGAGGTGATCTTAACTTATGAAAAGGAGTTTTCATTAGGTTAAAGGGCTGATTTCATGGAGGTGTTCATCCATCCAAAGGACCCAAGAAGTTTCCTTGCTAAAGTTGAAGATTTGATAACAAGAACCAAGTCTTGTTCATCAAAACCTCATCTTTTCATCACTAATGGTGGTATAGAGATTGTTCTTCCTATCCTCTTGTTATTTTGATTATGTAATCTTGTAATTTCTTTATTTATGTATATGTATATGATGATGAATGATGATTAAAAATATTATGTAGGGATTTGGTGTTGATAGATTTGATAAATATGGTTAAAAAGATGGAAAACCACATGTTAAATGGTTAAAATCTTGCTAAAATATGACGATGATGGTGATGATGAGGATAAGGATGAGGATGATGATGACGAAATCTAAGGATTTGGTAAATGATGGATTGATCTAAGGATTTGATGGTGGAAATGGGGAAGAAGGGGATGAGGTGTAGAGAGAGAAAGGAGAGAAAAGGAAAAGTAGAGAGAGAAAGTGAAATTAGATTAATGAAAAATGTTGTAAATGAATGAACCACCCCTCCTAACATGCTAGGAGGGGTATATATAGCCCACCCTACATGTGGGCTATATGGACTATATTTACTACAAACTGGATCACGAGCCTAATACAATAATATATCGTTGGAGCGACCGATCCTTCATAAATACGTAAAAACGTATTTCCAACAATCTCCCCCTAAGGGAGGTCACTCCAAGTTACAATTTCCTAAATAGTCTATAGCTCGTGATCTATGCTAATAATGATGTGACCGAGACTTTCTTTGGGAAAACGTATTTCCAACAATCTCCCCCTAAGGGAGGTCACACCATTTTACAAAATCTTAATCCTAGCATCTATGCTTGAGTCTTCGATCTTGTTCTTGTGAATATGCTTGATGTGATCTTTGACTTTAGTCTTGAGCATGTTTCCTTGCCTTGACCTTGTGCATTCATCACTTGTGAAATTTGCCTCTTCGTGACTTCATGTTCCACATACTTATACCTTTAAATTCTTGAAAGCTTCAGAGTTTGATACAGCGGAAGACTTGACCTTCAGAGTTTCTTGAATTTGTTGAAGTACTAAGTGTATGTAGTATAAGCATGTGGTGACGACTTCTTCTGGATTGTACACCGCAATGCCACCTTCTTGTTACGCTGCATAAGACAGTTAGCAACAAACAATATACACGGATGAAATGGCCTTGAACATTTCATTCTAATTCGGTAGCATTTTACCTCCGGTCGGTGAAGACCGTTGGACGATATTAAATATCGTACTTGTGGCAGGTAGTTTCAATTAAGAACCTCCTTGACAAGATTTCGCGGGTAAACCCGTTCTCTTTACTCGACCGTCCAAAGCTGACTGCGAACGTAAAGAGTGAATCATTTGGATAATATTATCCGCATGATTTGAAGCCGTCAATTCATGTTCCTGGAACAAGTGAAGTTCAATTAAGAACCGCACCGTCGTTGCTTTCCAGTTGTCACTAGCTTGATTCATATAGAATCTTGCAAGTTACCTACCAAGTGCTGTTTGATGTTAACACTAGAAGGATTTCCATTCGTCATTGTAAATACTTAATAGTATCACTATGAATGTTCTGGCAAGATCACTAAGATATTGCGTAGAGGCCTGGAACGTGTTTAAATTCATTTAAAAATTAAACCACTGTTGCTTTCCAGTTATCACAAGTTTGATTCATAAAGAATCGCACAAGTCACCTACCATGAGCTTTTTGATATTCGCTCAAGAAGGATTTCCATCTTCATTGTAAAAACTTTCGTATTACTCGGATGTTCAGGCAAGATCATGAAGATTTTGCGTAGGACTCTTAAGAACTTTCTTACTTTTCACAGTGTGTGAAGAAGCAAGTAAATATGAAAGTGTGTCTTAATGAGATATTTGATGATCTCAAATGGCTCTAGACTCGATCGTGCATTTTGGATTTTAGTGATCGGAGGCTGGAGAGGAGTGCCACCTTTTCAATACCAATTTATTCGGAGTGAATAAATCAATAGATAATGTGTTATCTCCGTGTGATTAAAACAAATATCTTTTGAGAGATATCTGAGTTAGCTGGGATGGGTTGTGCCTTGCATCACTGGGTCCATGATGTCTTTCTTCAATATCAAGAATCATTAACAATGATCTCAATAGCATATGAATTGACCCGGTTTCTGCCTAAGTTGTAAGGAGGGCTTCTTTCTTTACACCCTTTATCTTTACAATTCTTTTTCATTCTTCAACCCCTTCAATGCTTACCAATACGTCATCACTAGCACCTTGTTGTGATTGTTTCAGTGCTAACTTAAGTACTTGGTCGGCATTCAGCTACGTTCACAATCTTTCTCCATCTTTCCTAAGGACTACTATTTCTAGCTATGGAATGTCCTTGGGAATATTCCTCCGGTTCTAGAGAAATCATTGGACTTTAACCTATCCTACCATCCTTATGTCACCACAATCTTCACCGTCGTGAATAGAGATGTTTTGGGTAAGTGTATGTCACCATGAAATCCATTTTGAAGTGCAAATCCATTTTGCTCCCCCTTAACATATGCCACGATATCCGAAAACATTTCGCACATGTCAAGATGAGCTAGCACGTTAAGTCAAACCATTTATGATTGATCATATCCCATATTAAATCACATTTTCTCCCCCATATTAAAAATATTAACCCAATCGATGTTTTTAATATCAATTGATTTAATAGCATTTTAAGAAAATTTGGGAAGAAAAATGCAAATCCAATTATCTTCATGAATTACACAAGCTCCCCCTCAAATTAATGAGGGTGTACTTGAAACATAAATTAAATACCTTTTAAACACAAGTGTAAGGTATTTATCACGTGCAAAGATCATATATGATAATGAATTCACAATATTAGCAATTTACGAGGTTGGACCTGAATGATGAAGAACATCATATGAAAGAAGCACATGGTTCTTGTTCACGAATGTTGGTCTTCCTCGTAACTTCTGATGTTATCTCTTGACTCCATGTGTATGATTGATATCGTTGTCTTAACACCAATATGTGAACTTGGCACTCTCGGCATCAAGGATTCTGAATGCTGGACAATTGCTCCCCCTCAATTGTTGACCCGTGTTCTATTGAAAGAGCTGTAGTCACCGTTTGAGTAGTCGCATCGTCGAGTATGTAGATATCAGTTGCAACGAACTTTGGATTGTGGAGTTGATAACTTCGGATTCTGAAGTCAAAGCTTTCCGGTGAAATGCTTGACTTCAAAGTGAAAAGCGGGTTACTATCGGAAATAATAGCAAACCATATAGAGCATGTTTTAAATCTTTGAAACTTCTGCTCGAACTTTATTTACAACCCCGTGTCATTATCGAATGACATTTCTAGGTTCGTAAATATTATCGATTCCAGAAGACATGCTCTTTTTATCAAAACATTTTTGAACACACAATTTTGAAAGATTTAGAAAAACCTTTTGAGAAATTCTTGAAAAATTGTGTTCAGAGTTTTGAAAAACCAATTACTTGAGCTTAAGATGTTGAATATCTTAAAAGCGAGCTCAAGTCCGAGAAGTTGTAAACTTCCCGTTGTTAAGGATAAGTTACCATCGGCGATAAACTTTCCTTTTATCTGAAGGACGAGTCCTAAGCTGACATTTACTTAGAAGTCGTTTTCATGAGCTTGAAAACTTTGACTGTTTTAACGGAAAGCTCATGACCGAGAAAGGTTAATTTCTCGTTATGAGGAAAAGTTCTCTTATTTAAAAGATACACTTTCCTTTCTGAGCTTAAAACTTCGAATGTTTTAAGACAAGCTCATGACCGAGAAAATTGAATTTCTCGTTATGAGGATAAGTTCATCATTAATGATAAACTTTCCTTTATTTGAAGTTCGAGTTACAGTCTGACATTTAACTGTAAGTCATGTACAGGAGCTTAAAACCTTTGAATGGTTTTAACGTAAGCTCGTGTCCGAGAAAATTTAATTTCTCGTTAATGAGGATAAGTTTACCATTGGCGATAAACTTTCCTGCCTTTGAAGAACGGGTCATCGTCTGACATTTAACGATGAGCCATAATGCATGAGCTTAAAAACTTGGAATGTTTTTTATATAAGCTCATGCCCGAGAAAAATGAATTTCTCGTTTTTAGGATAAGTTTATCATCGGCGATAAACTTTCCTTTCTTTGATGAGCGAGTTATAGTCTGTGATGTGACTATAAGTCCTATACACGAGCTTAAAACCTTTGAATAGTTTTAATATAAGCTCGTGTCCGAGAAAAATTAATTTCTCGTTGTAAGGATAAGTCATCATCGGGATGAACTTTCCTATCTTTTGAGAGCGAGTTATAGTCTGTTATGTGACTGTAAGTCCTTTATACACGATCTTAAACCTTTGAATGGTTTTAGGATAAGCTCGTGTCCAAGAAAACTTAATTTCTTGTTAAGAGGGTAAGTTATCGTTGCGTAGATAAACTTCCCTGTCTCTGAAGTCCGGGTCGTCGTCTGTCATTTAACGAGGAGCCATAATGCATGAGCTTAAAAACTTGGAATGTTTTTGATATAAGCTCATGCCCGAGAAAAATTAATTTCTCGTTGTTAGGATAAGTTTACCATCGGCGATAAACTTTCCTTTCTTTGAAGATCGAGTCATAGTCTGTAATGTGACTATAAGTCCTTTTTGCAGCTTAACCATGAATCCCCTGAGACATTTGTTTCTCTGATATCTGCTTCTTCAACAACCAAACTCTAAGAGTGTCCTTAGTTGAACGGTAAACAACGATTGGACCGCTTCGTTCTTTTGGAACATCAACTTTGGTACCTGCATTCTCATTAGGAGTTTGTATACTTTTGCATGGGTTAGAGATATCTATTTTTGAAGCACGTGGGGGTTCACAGTTGGCTTTACTTGTGTCAGAGGCGACTTGAGTAGATGATTCACTTATCTTAGCTGGCAAATGTTTCCTTTTATAGAAAATCTTAAGTTTAGGCTTAAGTGAAGTATCATCTATATCAATTTCCTCCCTAGTAGTCTTAGAAGAAACGGAGACTATCCTAGTTAAAGGGCACTCGTTTCCTACAAGAGTGAAAGTTCTACCAGTGGGGCGCCAATCTTTACCAACGGGTTTGATTTTAGCTATCCACTGGGACTTAATTCTAGCACGGGAGTTCACCTCATTAAGTAATTTCGTGATACAGGAATCATGATTTGCCGTAAAGACACATTTTCTACATGTTTTACAGGTAGCATATTTAATGTCCGAGTAATTCCTAGATGATTGATCGATGCTCCTAGGAGATGACATGCTACGGTTAGCAGTGTTGGGTAATCTAGAAGGCATGTAACTAGGATTGACATTGCTATCTCTTACATGTGTCTTTTGCATGACTTCCCTTAGACCAGATTTATGGCCAACGTCATTTGAACTAGTTCTAGACGTGGTCTTGGTATTTTTAGGGAAACTAGAGGCAATCATATGATTTGGTCTTGCTAAAGCTGGAGTGATCACATAGGGCCTAGTTGCTGGAGTGTCTGGTCTAGAAAGATGAACCAAATCAACTTGGGAGGCAAACCGCGGTCTCGAGGATTGTGGTCGCTCGGATCTAAATGCAGTAGGTTGTTTGACAATCGGTTGTCTGACGAACTGATTTGTAGGCGGTTTCCCCAAGATTGATGGTTTTTCAAGCTTAGTGTCCACACTAGGTCCTCTATTTTTCCTTAACTCGTTTTTCAACGCAGCTATAGCAAAAACCTTTTCCTGAACTTGAGCTTTTAAGGTCTCATTCTCTTTGAGCAATTCATCTTGGGATGCCAACTTAGATTCAAGCAACTTAATTTGTTTCAAAAGATTATCCTTTTCAGCTTTAGAATCTAAAACTATTTGATCCAATTTTCGTTCAAGAACAACGTTTGACTTTTCAAGTTTTTCAAAATATGTTTCATATTTCTCCGTTTTCTTTGAAAATTCAATTTTGGCATCCTCAAGCTCTTTGGATTGCTGAGCGAAAATGGTTTCAAGCTCTTCAGTCCTAGACACAGAATTGGTTAATGAAGCAGTCGTAAAACTATTAGCAGGATTGTTAATTAGCGCATTCATTTCAGACAACATATGAAGAATATTATCTGTACCTGACATGCTACTTGGTTCCCGTTTTCCTCCTGATTCTTTTCTCTTGTGGCTGCTTCTTGTATCGTCTTGCAATATATGCAATTTTCCCTCTTAAAAAGAGCCTATTCGGAAAAAAAACAGCCTATTCGAAAAAAAAAAAAAAAAAAAAAAAAAAAAAACAGCCTATTCGGAAAAAACAGCCTATTCGGAAAAACAGCCTATTCGGAAAAAACAGCCTATTCGGAAAAACAGCCTATTCGGAAAAACAGCCTATTCGGAAAAACAGCCTATTCGGAAAAAACAGCCTATTCGGAAAAAACAGCCTATTCGGAAAAACAGCCTATTCGGAAAAACAGCCTATTCGGAAAAAACAGCCTATTCGGAAAAACAGCCTATTCGGAAAAACAGCCTATTCGGAAAAAACAGCCTATTCGGAAAAACAGCCTATTCGGAAAAAACAGCCTATTCGGAAAAAATAGCCTATTCGGAAAAACAGCCTATTCGGAAAAAACAGCCTATTCGAAATATCTATTCGGAATACCTATTCGGAATGTTCTGGAAATATCAGTCCGAGACTTAGAAAACAGCTTTAAATCCGATTTTTTGATCAAAAACCACAAAAAGTTTTATGATTTTTACCAAAAAAAACTAAACCCAATCCTTATCAATCAATCCCAATAACAAAAACACCAAAAACAACAAGATTCAAGATTGATTTTTTCTAAAGATCACTAATTGATTCAAAAACTAAAAAAACAACACAATCCAAAAATAACTTTATAAAATTGAAAAAACTTTATAAAATTGATAAACTTGATAAATAACTTTATAAAATGGATAGATAAAAAGATGATAAAAAAAAAAAAAAAAAAAAGACAATAAGAAAAGAAAAGATTTTTACCACCAAATCAAAAGATAAAAAGATATGCAAATCCTAAGATTCAACCATGGCTCTTGATACCAATTGAAGGTCTACGAAATCTAAGGATTTGGTAAATGATGGATTGATCTAAGGATTTGATGGTGGAAATGGGGAAGAAGGAGATGAGGTGTAGAGAGAGAAAGGAGAGAAAAGGAAAAGTAGAGAGAGAAAGTGAAATTAGATTAATGAAAAATATTGTAAATGAATGAACCACCCCTCCTAACATGCTAGGAGGGGTATATATAGCCCACCCTACATGTGGGCTATATGGACTATATTTACTACAAACTGGATCACGAGCCTAATACAATAATATATCGTTGGAGCGACCGATCCTTCATAAATACGTAAAAACGTATTTCCAACAGTAACCAAAAGCTAAACTGATAAAATGGCATAGTGGGATCAATTTAAAGTAAGTATTAGGTGTTATACACATGTGAGAGTTGGCCATGCAATGGAATCATCAAAATGAGTGAGATATGATCAAAACAAAATTTGTATACCAATCTGAATAGTCTGTTTTGTAGGGACTGTTAAGGATACTTAGACATAGATTGAGCAGTAGCTATAACTAACTTATTTGTAGCACATAATATGAAGTTTATGTCATCAAAAAATGAGCTTCTATCTCCTTATAGAACTCAAGATATGATAAAAATGGTGAAAGTGAAACTAAAAATCAGATTTTGTGAAATTAAAGTATAATAGTATTATATAAGCACTCAACTAAAAATAGTATAAAATGTGAATTAAAACCCACTAACTTATATAATACATTTATATAAATATGTATAAGGATAAACAAATGGACATTTTATAAAAATTATAGTTTGATAAGTTTTATAAGTTATAAAACTATAAACATGATTTTTACGACTTTTTCGGCTATTACCGTAAAATTAACGTTTTTGTTAAATAAAACTTAGACGGTTGGACCCGTCTAATGTAAACTTCTATAAACTCATATACTGATATATAAACATATATAACAATTAAAAACCGATAAAACCCGAACAATAAAACATACGGACATTAACTGGCTAAGTTAACGTTATTGGACTAATAATACAACAAAATGGGCTAAAACACTTATAAACTTATTTACTGGGCTTAACCCATTTGGGCCCAACATGTAAAGTATAAATACTGATGATACAAGTATAAAATGGATTAATACAATTTAAAGAACTTACAATAAGTTTATTGGACTTAAAATATGTAAATAGGTAAAACTAGTAAACTAGTATAAAAGTTATCGACACATAACACTAAAATGAGTAAATGAGAATATGTAAACCCACTTGATCATCATATATATATAATCATCATATGTATACATAATTGTTATTTTTATAAAGTCATTGGACAAGAGTCTAAGAAAAAGTATTATTTGTCTAGGTTTCCGTGATTGAAGCACGTACCGTACATCCGAATTGCCGATAACCCGCTTTCCCCACATCAACGTGAGTTCATAGCCTCGCACTCTTTTAAATGTTTTTATGAAATATTTTATAAACCCTTGAGGGAGATAACATGTTAGTTTTACAAAAATAGGACACCATTTGTCCCGATTGTTTGTTTATTGATTTGGACCTGAATGATTGTATGACCCGATGAATGATTAAATGACCCGATAGATGAAATAAAATGGATTATTAAAGTTAGGTTATGTCACTAAAAGTCCCATTAGCAAGAATTGTGAACTACCGGGATTTGGTAGACGCTTATTCATATAATAGTACTATTTGGGGACGATCACCCCAGTTCGCGCCTTGACGGTTGATCCCCGTCGTGCCACATTGATTGGTAAGCGAATTTATGTATGAGAAGATTTCCATAGCGTGACCTTTGTGACGACACGCTAATTTAGATGGGCAAATGAGTTTCGGGCTAGCTACCCGTTGTTTGTTGTAGTAAGGTAACAATGTCATGCGGCTTATAATAATCCGATTAACGAAATACTGCTATACGCACCGAATTACGATGTATTGCCTGACTAGCAATACGGGGTCATACTATTGATATTATGTTCGTGTTTTGGTTTTTCATAACCATATTCATATAACGATTTCTACAACGTTATAAAACGTATTGTATGATGTTTTTACGACATTGGCTCGTATAAGGATTTTAACGGCAAATTCCTATATTATAATTTTCGATAAGGATTTGTATAAAAATGACTTTGGCTATTTTATGGCCTATTACAAAGATTTGTACAAAATGATTTTCGGTAATAATTATATCTACCGATGATATATTGATGATTTTTTTAAACTCTATGAATTCACTCGGCGTTATCGCTGACCTTTTCTTTTAACATGTTTTATCTCAGGTACTTGAAGGTAATTCTCGGGAAGACAACAAGAATTCATGGCCCGCACCTAAATAACAATTTCCATTCAAATCTTTTGTAAAAGTATATGAAATGATTATGACTTGGGACCTATGTAAAGTTGATATTTATGAATGGAAATACTTTATTATTAAACGACACGATTTTTAAGCGTTGTCTATGATGTGAGTAATGTGCTATCCCGTAACACCAACGAGTCTTCCGCTGTATTGAATCGTATAAATTTAGGGGTGTTACAGTTTGGTACCAGAGCTCTCGTTATAGAGAACGAAAGATTTTTAAAACCAAGGTTTTGAATAAAACATTTCAAAATCTTTTAACTATAAACATTTTTCTAAAAATGTCTAAAAATCTTTTGACTATAACGGTGCCGAAGTGTAGAAATGCTAAATCGGATCCGGTGGTCTAATGTGGTGGTAGATGGTGGTGGAAGCCATTGTTGGTTTAGAGAGAGAGAGGAGAGGTTGAATGTAAAATGAAAAATGTATTAAACAATGAAAAATGACAAGCAACACCCCTCCTTGGAAGCTAAGGAGGGGTATATATAGCCACACACATAACCTAAACTATACAACGAACCTAGTCTAGTCTAAATGTGTGTGACTATGATAACTAATGGGAATTCTTAAATGTCGTCACATAAAGTGGGTTTCCAACAATCTTCCCCCATGGGACGACATGTAGAATTCCTTACAATATTCTTCCTAACAAGTACAAAATAATTAAGAACAAGAGCTTTCATGAAGCATCCAATGCTGATGAAGTCTTCTGAGGCCTTCGTCTTCAAAACGACTCATCTTTAAAGTAACTTGTAGAAGAAATACTGTAACGGCACGAGATAAGTAACCCATACACTTCTGGTTAAGGAGAAGCTTCTGAATTAGCTTCCCCCTAATTCATGCCACATAAACTTGATGTAGAAGCATTTTAAATAGCTTCCCCCTATATCGACAATCATCGTAAGCAACTTCAAAGCTTTCAATAAAGCTTAGAATAATTAAGCGCACATCGGAATCTAACTAGCAAATCCCACCATATAACATGATAACGTTGCAAAGAGGGATTGAAAGTTTGGGGTACACCAAGTAGATCAACAACTTCTCTTCTCACGTTTGAATAATTCTTCTGAATTTTTCTTCCCCCTGAGAGTTCAAGTTATGAATACCAGAAAGAATCAAGACACTTCTTCCCCCACATAGTTGAAGAAGGTAAATCAATCCCAATTATGAAGCTCAAATACTGAAGTGGACACTTTATCCCATTCATGAAGCTGACATCGTAACACCAGAGTCAATTAAGTCCCGGAAATGCACATATCTTCTTCCGGAGATGCACCAGAGTCAATTAAGTCCCGGGAATGCATATAGGATAATGATGATGTTTAATTTCAACAATCAAACAATTAAACCTCGAATCAGTAGTGTACCGTTTAGAGATTGATAACGCCACGAGTTAAAACAATGATATTCTCTGCGGCTATGACAAAAGTCATCCCGGAATGTCTTCAAATCAAAAGAAGGTATGAAGTTCATCACGTGTACTCGTTGTGCGTTCAATGTGTCTTCTTCATCCCCTTGATGGTTTCGAAATTCGGAAACATCAATAAATTGTACGCACATGTACCTGAAATCTCGTGAGAATAATAAATAAGCCGAATTATATAATTTGTGAGAATCAGCTGTTGATCGAAAATCTCTTCTCATAAACTCTCCATGGCCACCTTTACCATCCCACGTGAAAGCAATTTGAAGTGACCACTGAAAGAATGAACCAGATACATCAAACGTGAAGCTGAATAAAAATCCTTCGATCTTGTGACTTAAGCTTGCACTATTGTTGAATGAAGAATGGTGGAGAAATCTCTAAGTACTCAATGCATCACTAAAGAAGTTTATAAGCACAACACCTCTTGAAATTATCCACGTTGACTAAGCGCGTGACACTGAGTACAACAATGTAACCCCTTTAAGTGATAGTTATCCGAGTCATCAACCATCCACCCCGAACCCGGAAACCAGATATCCAAGTCTTCATTCTAAGATTAAGCAAGAACAAGTTATCTATTAAAAGATAAAATAAATACACGCCTTCGAAAAATCCGTCTTCAACGTCACGTAATTAATACCCGATCAAACAAAATCTGTAGCCACAAAAAAATCGCCCAATTTTTTCTTGGTCTCGTCTCAAATAAATTCTCGGCACATTTGTCATGACACTTTGTCACGTCACTTTTTAAAAAACCATTAATCAAAATAACATCATTTTTAAAAAAAATGATAAGTAATATTTTGAAATAACTATTTTATTTAAACATTGTCACAAATCACAATTCTTCACCGGCCCAAGTCTTTAGAACCCGGTCCAATGGAGCCCTTGTTTAAATGGCAATACCCGGCCCATCAAATGTCCATAACCCGGTCCATCTCATTGGGATAAAACACTCTCAATCACAGCTACCTAATTTCACTCAACATTAACTTAACCCTAAATCCTCTCACCTAGTTTAATTCGCCTCTCACCTAAAACTCATCTCCTCACCTCCATCGTAACCTCCGTCCCAACCAAACTTGTTACCTCCGTCAACAACTATTCATCTCAAAACCAATCTCAATCTAAAACCCACCATATGAATTCCAAAACAAATCACATACATCAAATGATAAGATTCTAATTGATTTCATATGAATCAAATTGGGTTCATTTGGAACTGTTATCACCACATAAACATGATGAACGTGAGATGAAATCATCTTCAAGATCCATTAGGGTCTCGTGTAGGTCCGATTCGAGATGCATGTGGCTGTAAGATCTAAAAAGATCTCGGGTAGGTATATATGTAGTTGTTTTTCGTTTTGAGTAACCTTTAATCGAAACAAAGAATAGGTTTATAACATACATGTTATTAATTTGAATTTGTTTTCGAAAATTAAAGGATGTTAAATTCTACACATATGGTCGATGATGATATGATTTCGGTATGCATATATCAAATTAGATTTTTGCATGTCCTAAATGGATTTTACCGAAACACAAATCAGAGATCATTTAATCTGTTTAGGTTCGAGTCTAGATTGGAGATAGGAGACGATGGGATAGGTAGATTTGTGGTGGATTTGATGGAGTTATAAGGTTGGATGTCGAGTCAACTTAGTGAGTGAACTGAGTCAACTCGGTAATTACCGAGTTGATTCGGTTGCGATGGATTTTGTTTTGGTCACAATGTTGTCCACTGATTTTATAAACTGTCTATCGAAATGTCTAAAAGTCAACCCATCACAATGTTTTTTAAACTTTGTGTTCCATCGCAATGAAAAAAAAATCCATCGCAATGTAAGAACAAAAATTTCAGCAGCATGACGTTTTACTTATGCCATTGCGACAGGTTCAACCACCCATCGCAATGTGACTCATCGGAATGAGTCCCATCGCAATGGGTATGTCGAACCCATCGGAATGTGTCAAAAAACAACCCCATCACAATCCATGCGATCTAAGTAGCCATCGTAATGCGTTCATCGGAATGTGCCTATCTGAAAACCTTTATCCAAAAGTTGTACTTTTCTGGCAAATCTGGGTTTCTGGATATGATTTTTCTGGCAAATCTGGGTTTCTGGGGCAAGATCTTCAACAACATAAAAATAAGGAACCCCATAAAAACTGTTAAAACCTATCAAATATTACATTTGATAATATCAGATATAAGAATAATATCAGATATGAAAACATGAAACCAGAGACAAAATGATAACTTCGGATATGATAACCATGCTCGACTGTGACATGTGAAATGGGTTTGTAAATATCAGGAATGTGACAAAACTGATAATGCTACCATTGTGACAAAAAAACATAACAACCATTGTGACAAAAGAAAGAACGTGACATACGGACCCAAAAAAAAAATATGATGAGACACTAAAAAAGTGATTAGACCAACAAATCAAAACAAAAAACATGATCCAAGGAATGAACCAAGGCTCTGATGCCAAATGTAGAAATGCTAAATCGGATCCGGTGGTCTAATGTGGTGGTAGATGGTGGTGGAAGCCATTGTTGGTTTAGAGAGAGAGAGAGGAGAGGTTAAATGTAAAATGAAAAATGTATTAAACAATGAAAAATGACAAGCAACACCCCTCCTTGGAAGCTAAGGAGGGGTATATATAGCCACACACATAACCTAAACTATACAACGAACCTAGTCTAGTCTAAATGTGTGTGACTATGATAACTAATGGGAATTCTTAAATGTCGTCACATAAAGTGAGTTTCCAACAATCTTCCCCCATGGGACGACGGTGCCGAAGAATTCCCGAGTTACCGACAAGGCCAGACTGATAAGTGTTATTTTAATATATATATAACTTGGATTATATATATATATATATATATGATGTAATTTGATTACATGATTATTTTGATATTTATACGAGGTATTTATACGACGTAGATTGTCACAAGGAACCCTAAATCCCCTAGTAAATTAATCGAAGCTATTCTCGTAGGAATTCTAGCTATCCTAGATCTAAACCAAGTTGTGGATATTTATGATCCCAACAAATGGTTGATATTCGTAGAAATGTTGATATTAGTTGATTGTGATGTTGAAGAAGAATTGGCGAGAATAAATCTGATATCGATGTCATGACGATCTTTCCTTATAGAGTGGAGTTTGACAAAACATTACCACCTAGAAAGATGTCATCTGATTCGTTTTCGTCCAATTCTTAAATTGAAATCGAAAGGGTGAATGTTGCAATTGAGGCTGTCATTGGAACCATTACCCAAAAGCCTCATGCCACTAGTACCTTTACGAGAAGTCTAATTGAATGTGTGAGTCATTTCATACTAGTGACTTATTTGATAACTATTGTTGTAAGAAGCTATATGATTGAAAATTAAGTATTGTTCATATCGAGCTTTTATTGCACTTGAAGGCCTAAAAATAAGGTTGAAAGTATTGGAGAATGAGGTAGGATATCTCATTGAGTATGATTTGGTTGAAACTTGAATAAAGTAAAATTTAACTCATATGGAATATGAAATTGTTAAGAGGAAGTCGTTAAGTTCTGTGATTGAATTATAAGGTTTTAAATGATTGTTAGTTTGTGTTAAGTGTTGTTCCTATGCCATTGTCCACTAACGAGGATGCCCAGTGTCCAAGAAATAAATTGAAGAAATCTTCTTCTGAATTAAGACCGATGGATCTTCTAGGACATGTGGAACACCTAATGACTCTTGTAGATTAGTAATCATTGTGGTATCTTTTAAAAATAATCTCTAACTTAACTGAGACATCAGTTGGTAGGATGAGTTCTTGGAATTGTATGACATAGTGACACATAATGTGTTACGGTACAATTTTGACTTGTTTGTGATTAATAAAAAGACTACATTTGATTGCTAAATTCTACATGTATCGATGTTATCTATCTTTTCTTGCTTGTCTCTAATGCTCGCATTAGTTATGCAACCATTGAACAAGTACTCATCTCGAATTGAGTTACTTTGTGGATTATTCTTTTTGAGTGCCATCGAGGTCATGCACCTCATGATTAATTGGCTAAGCTCATTTCCTATTATATTGTGGTTAGTTCTTCGTAAACAACTCTTCATCACTCTTTTGTAGATCACTCATTATTTTTATAAGATAAAACAGTATCCTTTGAGAAAATTGAATTTTCATCACTATATGGATTATTTAAAGTGAGACTTATAAATAATCATTATTGAAATAAAGTTGATTATGAAATACCTTGGAAAACTTAATTGTTTTCATAGAAAAGAAAATCTTTGTAAATTTATTTTTGATTCTTATTTAAGAATTAAGCATGAAAATGTTTTATTATAAACATGATGATAAAATTTTGACGAACTGAGTATTGCATCGTTAATCTTGAAATTGTATAAAGTTGCGCGCCTACATACAATTTGGAATGGTCCATGCAAGGCTGATTAGTAGTCACCATAAAACTAATGAATAAACACTATATTTTCTTTGAAGATTGTGAAAGATTAAATTTTATGAGATCTGCAAGAAGTAAAAAATAAGGACATAGTGTTAGGGACACCTACATATGTGCCTGTAGCATCTATTCTTCTGAGTCAAATTTACTCATCTATGGAAATTGTCTTATTTGACAATTGACAACTCTTTCTTGTCCAGTTCTCTCGTAGTAAGATTCTTTGGAGAAGTATCTAATTACCGAGTGTTGATACCCGACTGGGTATATTGACATTTTTATCATTTCTTTTGATTAGATTTCATTTGAATGACCTGGGTAACGATCCGAGGAGCTTTCGAATGCGTACTCAGTTCATGAAAACATGGGATATACTCATATTCGTTAAATGTTTTTGTCTGTATATGATTTAAAATTCTCTCGCGTAGATTATGCGTTGACCTTACTCTTTTAATGGTAGTTGTGTCTCCAGATATCCTTGAATTTGTGAAAGATCATGAGTTATTATTATTCTTTTGAGAAGTTCACATCTTATCGACGGCAATGAAACTGGAAAGCTGATAGTGCCAATAGAATAGATTGATTGATTATGACATGACGACATTGTCTTAATTGATGGGAACTCAACCAGAATTCCCCTAAATGATAAGATGTTGAATATCAAAAGTGATCTAAATAATTCTTGATGGACGACTTGAAATTATACCATGAATGATTGTGAATTAGTCATAGATATTATAATCTAGAAAGAACCTAATATGAATTTATTAAAAGATGTTTCTGTTATCTGAAATTTTAGAAGGTATTTGTTGGTAAATTACCCAGACTTTCGCCATTCAGGAAAGTTGAAATTGGTATTGATTATATTTCCGGTGCAGCACCTGTGGCTTGTGCACTGTACGTCAGCACCATCTGAATTAAATGAATTACCGTACAACTGAGAGAGTTGTCGGAGAAAGATTTTATTCTACCGAGCTCGTCATCATGAAGAGCTATGGTGTTATCATTCCTTATATTTATAGATTACTGTGAACTGAGTAAATTGACAATCGAAAACGATATCCATAACTCGAAATGGAAGATTTGTTCGATCATTTACAAGGTTCTAGCATATTTTTTAAAGATTTGATCCACGGCATGACTATTATCAACTTCGCGTCTACGAAAAAGATTATCTATTCTAATTACTACATCCAAAACTTGTAATGAACATTATGAGTTTCACGTGATGTCGTTTGGTTTAACTAATACACATGTAGCATCCATAAATTTGGTGAATCACGTGTGTAGGCTGTAATTTGATAAATTCATGCTTATGATCATTAAGGACCATTTGTTTATTTATAAGAATAAGAATGAGTTAATAATTATTTATAGATTGTCCTGAATTGACCGAACAACGAAAACCTGTACCTTGAATATTTAACATGTGATTTCAGGCTTAATCCTTTACATTATTTGACCGTGCGATTAATAGAAAATGGAATCTATATTGACTCTTCAAAAATTTAGAGCCCTTTTAAGACTCTGGGTTTTACCAAAAAGAAAGTGCAAATGTGTTTTGACGAATGTTTTATCAAAAAAGTACTTTTGAGGGATTATTCCCTTATACCAAGAACATTTAACTAAACTCTTGTTTAGGGGTAAATGTTTGTGTATACCTCAAGACAACCTAAGAGAGATTGAGGAAACCGTTAAACCATGACTTAAAATTTGAAACGACAATTTTTGTTTTTTAACTAAGAAATTTTTTACCAAAGTATAACCAAAGATTTTTCAAACATTTACGGATCTTATTAAGTATTTTCAATAAATCAACAAAAATCTTGTTAATTAAATTCAAATTTATTTTGAACATTTTAATATAATTGGTCGAACTAAGAAATTTAAAAAAAAATTACGTTAGATTTCATAAAATTAAATATTTATTGTTAATTTACGTGTAATATTTATCGATGCTTTAAACGTCGAATTGAGCAAAACTGATAAAAATAATAGTTGAGACGAAACTAAAACTTAGAAAATATGAAGAAAGAATTTCTGAGTAAATTGTAGACATCATAATTATTTCATCAGGAAAAGTGAATGTAGATACGGACACATTATATAGAAAGAATAAAGAACCAATTAGGATATATTCCTTAATAATGACTGTGCAAAATAAATTGCCGAACAATATAAAAATAAACGATGTTTGTAAAAAGGATAATATAGATAATAAAAGGGGTTCGCGGTTAACGTGAACCATTAGAATTGAGAAGCCAATGGCGTTAAATGTATAAAAGGCCGCTTGTGGTTGCCTGAATATAGAGGATTTTGAGATTTAGTCATATTGAAATCTCGTAAGTATATGTATTCTATTCCTGTCATTTCTGATTCAATGTATCTTTATCTAAAGAAGTTATACTGATGGCAAATTATGAAGGCAAACATTACCTCATACATTAGTAAACGTCTAGCTATTGCAAAGGTCATCATCTAAATTTGATTCGAGTTGGGTCATCGTCGACAGACTGACCAAATCTGCTAATATCATTCCTGTTAATGATAGATTCTTGATGAAGAAATTGACTCTTTTGTATATAAAGGAGTTGTGTAAACATGGTGTGCCTCTATCAATCATCTATATCAAGATCCTCGCTTCGCATCGAATTTCTAGAGATTTGCTCAGAAGTCATTGAGAACGAATCTTGATGAGAGTACTGTTTACCACTCCAAATCGAAGGGACGAGGTAAAGTAATGATACAAAACACTAGAAGTCTTGTTTTATGTTTGAATGATTGACCTTTGGTAATAAACCATATAATCATTTTCCTTTGGAGAGATTATCATTGATAATTATTGTATTAGGGTCGAGATCCAATCTTGTTAGAATCTATATATGAGAGCATCTGTAAGCAGGAGTTGGGATGAAGACACCTGATATACACCCATTGTGAGTTGGACATGTCTTTTAGGTTTAAGGTTTCCTATGATGGCGAACATAACCTTACAAAATACTCGACCCGCGAGACCTGAAATGATTGTTGAAATTAGGATCTGATTATTGACTGCCGGTAGTGGACAAGAGGTTATATGAATATGAAATGTAGAGCTTGAAGTGTCAGATGGGTAGCGAAGTTATGCCAAATATTTTAACCATGGAAAATGAATTGATGATCTGGAAGATCATGGGATATAAGTCCCCGTTGTATGGGACTATTGAGATGATGCAAAAAGATTGGTTTAAAAGGCATATAAGCTGGATCTACCCTAGGACTTCAAGAGCTGCGTGAATTATGTTTCGTATATCAAACTTGATAAAATGCCTATCAAGTGAAAATCTGACTATTCCTTAATAAACTCTAGATCGGCGAAAAGTTGCATTCATCAAAAACCCATGAACATCATGGATAGAGAAAGTAAGTCAACATTAAGCCTGATCTTATTCCCGTAGTCATGTTTGATGAAACTCGCGTATTGTAATGAATTTCACTTGTGAGAAAAGACCGAATGTGGAGGAAATACCCACATGGCTCTAACTCTATAAGAAGCGAGTAGTAAGATAAGATGATCTTTGAGGACAAAGATCCTGTTTAGGGGTAAATGCTATGACAATCCGTCAATTTATGGTTTATATTTTATTCTCAATATTTATTAGTAAACATTATTTTAATGTTATAATATGAACTCATGATAACTCGATTTTACTCAGGTTAAAAGGATTCGTTTAAGTGTGTCTCTTCGAATTGAAAACTGGTTTAACTGTGCGACTCAGTTGTTCTTTGGTGAAACAAAAGTGTGTCGTTGTAGTATATTAAAATGTGCAAAACAATTAAAGTAAATGACTTTAAAATAAATCTAAATCTAATTTAAAGTAAAGGGTGCAAGTATTTAAAAGCGTGACTAAAATTAAAGGGCACTAAATGTAAATAACGCAAACTTAAATCTAACTAAGGCAAACTTAAAACGCAACTAAAACTTAAAACTAAGGCAAGGCTAAAATAAGCTAAGACAAATACACGTAAAGTGCGACTAAGGAAAAAGGCGGGAAAAATAAAGCTTGAAATTAAATGGCAGAAGATTAAAACTGAAATTAAAAGAAACCTGAAAACCTATCCGGAATAAACTGTCCTATGCGGAATATAAACCTATTAGGAATAACAGTCCTATGCGGAATATCAACCCTATGCGGAATATCCATCCTACTCGGAATAATCTGCTATTCGGAATGTTTGCCCTATTCGGAATAATTTCCCTATTCTGAATAATTGCCTATTCTGAATAATTGCCTATTCTGAATAATTGGCCTATTCTGAATAATTGCCTATTCTGAATAATTGGTCTATTCTGAATAATTTCCCTATTCTGAATAATTGCCTATTCTGAATAATTGCCTATTCTGAATAATTGGCCTATTCTGAATAATTGCCTATTCTGAATAATTGGTCTATTCTGAATAATTTCCTATTCTGAATAATTTCCTATTCTGAATAATTGGTCTGTTCTGAATAATTTCCCTATTCTGAATAATTGCCTATTCTGAATAATTGCCTATTCTGAATAATTGCCTATTCTGAATAATTTCCCTATTCTGAATAATTGCCTATTCT